>JAPVLO010000037.1:5297027-6621284 GCA_027257055.1 Cephalopachus bancanus
TCACTTCAAGGCCTGGCCCATAACAATCTTCCACACAATTTCCTTGCTCTCTCTTCCCCATCTGCTAACCAGATACAGAGACTCCTACTTAGAATGCTGAGGCCCTAGTGGAGTCACATGTTGAAGATAGGAGAGCCTCTGCCAGCTGGGTCCCTGAACAACTAACTGTGTGAATAGAGCCTCTACTCTAGACTTTATGAAAGATGGTTAATTTGCTAAAGCAAGATATGTTCTTCACCCAAATTAATACACAATCCAAACCCTAAAGGTTTTGTGGTGTTTTTCTGTTTGCTTGTGTTTGTAACTTGTGATTCTAAAATTCATCTGAAATGTTAAACAAGTAAGAAGTAAAAAATATTCTAAGAGAAGGAAAAAGAGAAAAAGACATTAGGCCTACTAAATATCAGTAAATATTATAAAGTTAACATAATTAAGAATGTGAATCTGGTATAAGAACAAGTGAAGAAATTAATGGAATTTGTAAACTAAAGACAGATATCACTGTATATAAAAGAGCTTAATATCACAAAGGAAACAAAATTAGAAATCATATATGAATAACTACATGATTAAGGAACACAGAAAAACTTTCTAATCTTAAAAGAAATAGAAAATGATCACAGAAAAATACATTCACGGTACAATGGCTCACATCTGGAATCACAGCACTTTGGGAGGCCGAGGCAAGAGAACTGCCTGAGCCCAGGAGTTTGAGACCAGCTGGGGCAACAAAACAAGACCTCATCTCTACAAAAAAATTTTAAACAAGCCGGGCTCGGTGGCTCAGCCTATAATCCCGCACCTCTGGGAGGCTGAGGTGAGTGGATTGCCTGAGCCGGCGGGTTCAAGACCCGCCTGGGCAGCAAGACCTCATCTCTACAATAAATCAAAAAAAATTAACTGGGCGTGATAGTGCGCACCTATAATTCCGGCTACTTGGAAGGCTGAGGCGGAAGGATTGCCAGAGCCCAGCAGGTGGAGGCTGCGGTGGCCGGGAGCAGCCACTGCACTCCAGTCTGGGTGACAGAATGAGACTCCAACTCAAATTAAAAAAAAATTTTTAAACATTAGCTGAACATGGTAGCATGCACCTGTAGTCCCAGCTACTTGGGAAGCTGAAGCAGGAAGATGGCTTGAAGCCAGGAGTTTGAGGCTGCAGTGAGTCATGACCGTGCCACGGCACTCCATCCTAGGCAACCGAGTAAGACCCTGACTCCAAAAAAAAAAAAAAAGAAAAAGAAAAATACACTCAAAAACTAAAATCACTGAAAACTAAAAAACACAAAGTACAGTCACAAACTGGAGAGAAATGATGAAAAAAAGATTAACATCCTAATTTATAAAAAGGCCATACAGAATAATTGAGAACCACTAATACACAAATAGAATAATGAGGCTAGTTAAACAAGAAAGATATGCAAGGAAAGTTTAAAAATCAGACAGTTTACAACAGAAGTCCCATAAAAACACGAATGGTGCTGGAAGAGGGACATGTATAAAGTGATGACAGGAAGGGGAGTATATTCCTCTGTGAAATTTTAGGTTATATCTCTCAGTGAAATTTTAAACAACAGGCTACAAGAGGAGAACTCCACAAGGCAGATTGACCAATCAGTGCTAGACACAGAGAGAAGCAAAGCAGTCTACAGTCACCAAAGAATCTGACCAAGTTCTAGGAACAAGATCATCATCCAGACTGCAGCAACAAGCAGGAAAATAAGCGTTGCCTCTACCACAAGGAACACATTCCTAGAGAGTGTGAACCAGGAGCAGCCTGACCCTCCTGGGATGTAGAGAGCAGGAAGGACGTGCTATTGATGAGCTTGTTGTCCAAGTTAGTTCCATTTGATGAACTGTGCTTAGCATCCACATTCAGAATTCAAATGAGATTTACAGCATGTTTCCTGCCCTAAGAACTGACTGTAGGGTAAAGAACACATGAAATAATAAAGTAACAATACCTTAACATATGTAAAAAGCGAAACCATGTCTGTGCAACACACTCATTGTCCATTTCTGGAGGGATCAGACTGGCATCTTCATCGGGAACTTTAAATGGAGGAAATGAAGGACCATATGTAAAGCGTAGCAATCTAGAAAATAAAAAGATGAACACCATTGAGTCCATTTCTTAAATTAAAAATGCACTCGAGCATAGAAAATAAGAGAAAATAAATAAAATATGTACTTCACACAAGTGAACAAGATATAAAAACCTCACTTATAAAATAGACAAACTGCAAGGTGGGAGAACCACTAAGCCAGGAATTCGAGACCAGCCTAGGGAACAAGGTGAGACCCCATCTCTACAGAAAATTTAAAAATTAGCCAGACATGGAAGTGAGTGCCTGTAGTACCAGCTACTCAGGAGGCTAAGGCAGGAGAATCATTTGAGCCAAGGAATTTGAGGCTGTGGTGAGCCACGATCGTGCCACTGCACTCCAGCCTAAGTGACAGAGTAAAACACCTTCTCAAAAAAATAAAATATAAAATAGACAAACTGGAAGGGGATTTCTAGATTTTTGTGTTTGAGATAATGGATATGCTAATTACCCTGATCCAATCACTATGCATTATATTATTATTGAAACATCAATATGTACCCCACAAATATGTACAATTAGTATGTGTCTATTAAATAATTTAAAATATTTTTAAAACATCTAATTATTTAGTTCATTTAGTTTATTATTTACATTGTATATTATTACACATTATATATTGCTTATAATAATAATTACATAGATGGTATAAAATATACAATTATTTTATATTATTATGTAATATACCATAATTTTAAATTATAGTGCAAATAATATTTAAATTATTCTTTTTTTAATTTTTATTTTAAAGATGTGGTATACAATTCAGGGTTAGGTATACAGATGGTCACTGTACACGTAAAGTTTGGGCCTTACTTTGGTCCCCACGTCACCTGGTTTGAGATCAGGTACTGTTACTTATGAAGTGTCCCCCAACCTCTTCTCCCTCTCCTGGCAGTTTCCTACTACTGCCAATCCCTTCCTTATAGTATTATGATAATTGTTCAGGGTCCACTTATGAGTGAGAACATGTGGTATTCAGTTCTCTGTTTCTGTGATAGATCATAAATTATTCTTAAAAAATTCATCCCACTACAAATTTCTGCAATATAACTAAGCTGTAATTTATTCATAAATACAACTTTACTTGAAGTTTAGAATTTATGGTGTACCATAAAAGTAATTCAATTCAACAACTCAATTAACAGCAATATTCTAAATATATCAAAACTGTTAGAAACCCTGCAACTCAATTATTCTATATCTACAGATATCTTACATACATACAAAGACTGTGTATTAAGTGTTCATATCAACAATATGTTTAAAGTAAAACACTGGAAACAACACAAATATCAGAACAACATAAGTATCAAAACAATAAGAAAATTGTTCAATAAATTAAAATTCCAACTTTATAAAGGAAAACTACAAAGCATTAGAAATATGATCTCAAGAGCGATTTAAGAATGAAAAAAACACATGTAACCAAAGTGACAAGAATCAACTATCAAATGAAAAAAGCAGATAAAAATACTATATAGAATAATCTTAAGTTGCTTTTTTAAAAGGAGAACTTAATGAAAAAAATACATTAAGATATTAATATAGGTTATCTCTAAATGAAGGATGTTTATCCCGATATTTTCCAAATTTTCTACTATAAGTATGCAATAAAAAGATATTTTCTATCACAAGCATGTAATAAAAAGATAAAAGTATGCAAATTTTCTATTATAAGCATGTTTTAGAAAGATAAAAGTGTTATTTACAAGCAGATTCATAATACTGATGTTTCACCATGATATACAGAATCAACAGAATATTCCAAAGTTTCATCTTTTAGTTTAAAATGATAATAAAGACATAAATATTTTATTAACTCAGGAAAAAAGCAGCCTGCTTTCTGACACATAACACCACCTACAAAGTACTTGTTCTTGCCACCCTTCCCCTTTCCCCCAATCAAACCTGGATCAGATCAAGTTTCTTGTTCTAATTACCAGTTTACAGAAAATACACACATCATGTTAACAATGTGAACATAATCATAAAAATCCATAATGTGAAACACTTTAAAGGCAAACAACCCATTTCAACTAAAAATAAACACAAAAAAATAAAAATAAGAAGGCAGAAACTATACAGTTGCCCCTTGGTGTCCAGGGGACCGATGCAGGACCCCCCCACTCAAATACCAAAATCCACAGATGCTTAAGTCCCTTATAAAAAATGGTGTAGTATTTGCATATAAACTACACACATCTTCCCATATACTTTAATTCATCTCTAGGTTACTTATACTTAATACAATGCATACACATCCCTTTATATGCATGGATTCAATGTAGTACTCAGCACAAGGCAAATCCAGATTTTGCTTTCTGGATCTTTCTAAAACACTGGAATTCCTTTTTTTCCAAATATTTTTTATTTGTGGTTGATTGAATTCATGGATGTGGAACCATGAATACTGACTGATAAAGGAAATCCCAACACTGACTATCTAACTTGTATTAAACAACTGTCAATTTCTTAGGTATGATAATATTAGAATTCTGTTTTTTTAAGAGTCCTTATCTATTTTTACAGTTACACAGGCATATCTCAGCGATATTGCAGGTTCAATTCCAGACCACCCCAATAAAACAAGTATCACAATAAGCAAAGTCACACAAACTTTTTGGTTTCCCAGTACATATAAAAGTTATGTTTACACTATACTGCAGTCTACTGAGTATGCAATAACATTATGTCTAAAAAAAAGACATACCTTATTGCTAAAAAGTGGTAACAATTATCTGACTCTTTAGCAAGCTGTCATTTTTGCTGGTGAAGTGTCTTGCCTCAATGTTGATGCTGCTGACTGATCAGGATGATTGATGGTTGTTAAAGACTGGAGTGGCTGTGGCAGTTTCTTAAAATAAGACATTGAAGTCTGCCACATCAAGTGATTCTTCCTTTCACAAAAGATTTCACTGTAGCATGCAATGCTGTTTGATAGCATTTTACCCACAGAACTTCTTGCAAAATTGGAGTCAATCTTCTCAAACCCTGCCACTGCTTTATAATTAGGTTTATGTAATATTCTAAATCCTTTGTTGTCATCTCAAAAATGTTCACAGTATCTACACCAGAAGCAGATGAAACTACGTCATGTAACCACTTTCATCTATAAGAAGCAACTCCTCACCCATTAAAGTTTTACCATGAAATTGCAGCAACTCAGTCACGTCTTTGGGCTCTACTTCTAATTCTAGTTCTCTTGCTACTTCACCATGTCTACAGTCACTTCTTCCACTGAAGCCTTGAATCTCTCAAAGCCATCCATCAGGGTTGGAATCAACTTCTTCCAAATTCCTGTTAATGTTGATATTCTGACCTCCTCCCATAAATTACAAATGTTCTTAATGGCATCTAGAATGGTGAATCCTTTCCAGAAGGTTTTCTTTCTTTCTTTTTTTTTTTTTTTTGAGTTGGAGTCTCACTGTGTCACCCAGACTGGAGTGCAGTGGCATGCTCCCAGTCACCACAGTCTTGACCTTCTGTGCTGCGGCGATCCTTCCGCCTCAGCCTTCCAAGTAGCCAGAACTACAGGCGTGTGCTACAGGCTAATTTTTTATTTATTGTAGAGACGAGGTCTCACCAAATTGCCTGGATGAGTCTCGAACCCACAGGCTCAGGCAATTCACTTGCCTCAGGCTCCCAAAGTGCTGAGATTACAGGCGGAGCCACCGAGCCCGGCCTCCAGAAGGTTTTCAATTTACTTTGCCCAGATTCTCAGAGGAATTACTATCCATGGCAGCTACAGCCTGACAAAATGTACAGTTGATCCTTGAACAATCCGGGGATTAAGGAAACCAACCCGCCTACAGCTGAAAATCTACATAGAGATTCTGACTCCCTCCCAATTAACTGATAGCCTAATTTTGACCAGAAGCCTTACTAATACCATAAACAGTTGATTAACACACATTTTGTATGCAGTATGTATCATATACTGTATTATTACAATAAAGTAAAGCAAAGAAAATATTATTAAGAAAATCATAAGGAAAAGCAGATGGAGTGGCATGAGCCTGTAGTTCCAGTTACTCAAGAGGTCTGATGCAGAAGGATGGCCTGAGCCCAGAAGTTCAAGACTGTAGTGCACAATAATCACGCCTGTGAATAACCATTGCACTTCAGCCTGGGCAACACAGTGAGACTCCATCTCTTAAAAAAGAAAGAAAATCACAAGGAAAATAATATTTATAGTGCTGCACTGTATTTACTGATACCATAAAGTTGTATCATCTGTTTATAAGATGAATTGTCTATCTGAAATGGTGGGCAACTGCAGCTACAGACCTCAATCTACAGTACATTCAACTTTTTCTTGTAATGCACTTCCAGTACCATTAGAGGCACTTCATATGGGTCCCCATGGTGTTATTTATTTCAGGTTTATGGTAATCCACTAAACATGAAAACCTTAAGAGATCACTTTTTACTGCAATACTAAATTTACTAGAGAGATGAATTTTTTAGAAGAAATGATTAGTGCCACACAGTGTTTTAAGCAGATATTCATAAGATTTGAGCTCACTGCAACAGCAATGGCAGGTAGCTACGAAATTATTATGGTAGTGTACTCTCATACATACTACAGCTAATTGTATGTAGTTGTGAATTAATATTGTATCTTTACATTTGCTCACATTTCTTTATATGTTGTTTACATATTATTGCAAATGGTGCCACATAGAGTCTGTATTTGTGTGCACAGGTTTTGATAAATTTTAGCTTTTTTTTTTTTTTTTTTTTAGTTGGAGTCTCACTGTCGCCCAGACTGGAGTGCAGTGGCCACTCCCGGCCACCGCAGCCTCGACCTGCTGGGCTCTGGCGATCCTTCTGCCTCAGCCTTCCAAGTAGCTGGAACTACAGGCGCACGCTACCACGCCCGGCTAATTTTTTTTATTTATTGTAGAGATGAGGTCTCGCCTGGCCAGGCGGGTCTCGAACCCGCGGGCTCAGGCAATCCACTCACCTCAGCCTCCCAAAGGCACGGGATTACAGGCTAAGCCACTGAGCCCAGCTAAATTTTAGCTTTTTACAATAGTTTAATATGTATGCATTTTATGGTAGTAAATGATAATATCCACATGGTAGTAAATAATAGTATCAACATGTATTTTATGCATTCATAACATACTTTTTCTTAACTTTTTCAATATTTCCAGGCTATACAGTTTGTGAGTTTTTCAAATAGTCGCAATCTCAAAAAAATTTTCCAATATATTTACTGAAAAAAAATCCACTCATAAGTGGACGGACACACTTCAAACCCATGTTGCTCAAGGAACAACTGTTTCTTAAACAATAAGACTTGAAAATAAAAATTACTCCTTGATCCATGGGCTGTAAAATGAATGTTGTCTTAGTAGGCATGAAAGCAATATTAATCTCCTTGTACATCTCCATCAGAGCTCTTGGGTAACCAGGTGTACTGTCAATGAACAGTAATATTTTGAAAAAACTATTTTCTTCGGGGCAGTATATATCAACAATGTGCTTAAAATATTCAGTAAACCACATTGTAAACAGATATGCTGTCATCTAGGCTTTGTTGCTCCATTTATAGAGCACAAGCAGAGCAGATTTAGCATAATTCTGAAGGACCCTAGGATTTTCAAGATGGTAAATGAGTACTGGCTTCAACTTAAAGTCACCAACTGCATTCGCTCCTAACAAGAGAATCAGCCTGTCCTTTGAAGCTTTAAAGTCAGGTGTTCACTTCTTGTCTCTAATTATGAAAAGTTCTAGGCCAAGCTCGGTGGCTCAGCACTTTGGGAGCCCAGGGGTTCGAGACCAGCCCGGGGAACTTGGCAAGACCTTGCCTCTACAACAAATCAAAAATGGGGCAACCCCTTCGGGCCCCCTCCCGCTATGGGAGTTTTTCTGTTCTAATAAATCCTGCTTTCTCACCTTGAAAAAAAAAATCAAAAATTAGCTGGGCATGGTAGCGTGCGCCTGTAGTTCTGGCTACTTGGAAGGCTGAGGCAGAAGGACAGCCAGAGCCCAGTAGGTCAATGCTGGGGTGACCATTGAGTGTGTGTGTGCCACTGCACTCCAGCCTGGGCAATGGAGTGAGACTCCAACTCAAAAAAGAAAAAAAAGTAAAGTTCTAGATGGTATCTTCTTCCAGTAGAAGGCTGTTTCACCTACACTGAAAATCTGTTGAAAATCTGAAAACCTTCATGAATGTTCTTAACTAGACATTCTGGTTAACTGGCTGCAGTTTCTCCATCGGCACTTAAGAAAGTTCACTTTCACCTTTAACTTTCATGTTATGGAGATGGCTTCTTTCCTTAAATCTCTTGAACCAACCTCTGATAGTTTCCAACTTTTCTTCTGCAGCTTCCTCACCTCTCTCAGCCTTCACAAGGCTGAAGAGAGTCAAGGCCTTGCTTTGGAATAGGCTTTGGCTTAAGAGAATAATGTGGCTGGATTGACCTTCTATCCAGACCACTCAAACTTTCTCCATATCAGCAATAAGCTGTTTTGCTTTCTTGTCATTCATATGTTCACTGGAGTAGCACTTTTAATTTCCTTCAAGAACTTTTCCTTTGCATTCACAACCTGGCTAACCTGGCTAACTGTTCGGTACAAGAGGTGTAGTTTTTGGTCATTCTTGACTTTTAATACACCTTCTTCACTAAGCATAATCATTTCTAGCTTTTAAAGTGAGAGACATGGGACTCTCCCTTTCATGTGAATGCTAACAAGCCATTGTAGAGTTACTTACTGGCCTAATTTCAATATTGTTCTGTCTCAGGAACAAGGGAAGGGAGAGAGTCGGGAATAGCTGGTTGGTGAAGGAGTTAGAACACATACAACATTTATCAATTAAGTTCATCATCTTATATGGGCACCATGTCATAAGTTCACCATCTTACATGGAATGCATGGCACTCCAAAACAATTACAATAATAATACCAAAGATCACTGACCACAGATCACTCTAACAGATACAATAATAAAGGAAAAAGTCTGAAATATGTGAGAATTACCAAAATGTGACATAGACACATTAAGTGAGCACATCCTATTGGAAAAATGGCACCAATGGACTTGCTCAATGCAAGGTTGCCACAAACCTTCAATTTGATACTTCAAAAAACATAGATAACTATGAAGCTTAATAGAACAAAGTACAATAAAACAAGGTATGCCTGTATATTAATATATGTAGGACAGAACTAAGTCTCAAAAAATGAACTTAACAATTCACTCATAGAATAGTGATGGTATTATATGTAAGTGGTAAAAAGGTAAAATTATCGTTTAAAATACTGCCAGTCAGGCACAGTGGCTCATGCCTGTAATCCCAGCACTTTGGGAGGCCAAGGCAAGAGCATCACTTGAGGCCAGGCATTCAAGACCAGCTTGGACACCAAGATTCCATCTCTATAAGAGATTTTTTTTTTTTTAAGTTAGCCAGGCAGGATGGTGCATGCCTGCAGTCCTAGCTACCAGGAGGCTGTGACAGGAGGATGCCTTGAGCCCAAGAGTTCAAGGCTGCAATAAGCTAAGATCATGCCACTGTACTCCAGTCTGGGCAACAGAGATCCCATCTCTTTAAAAAATAATAATAAACCGCCCACTTTGGTTATAAAATAGTATGTATAGTATAGCCCTATTTCTGTAAAATCATATATAAACATATATAGTAGAATTTGAGGAGAGCTTGACTTTTCTGTTATACCTTTTTATGGTTTATTTCTTTAAAATAATAGTCACACAGACGGGCACAGTGGCACACGCCTGTAATCCCAGCACTTTGGGAGGTGAAGATGACAGGACTGCCTGAGTCCAGGGGTTCAAGACCAGCCTGGGCAACTTGGCAAGACCCTGTCTCTACAATAAATCAAAAAATCAGCTGGGTATGGTGGCACGGACCTGTGATTCCAGCTACTTGGAAGGCTGAAACAGAAGGACCACCTGAGCCCAGCAGGTCAAGGTTTCAGTGGCTGTAAGCATGCCACTGCTCTCCAGCCTGGGTAACAGTGAGACTCCGACTCAAAAACATATAAAAATAAAATAAATAAAATAAAATGATGGTCATGAACATTTTAATAATCAGAATAAGAGTGAATTTTTGATGGGGGTAGTATGGTACAACATGTATCTGCTTCTGAAAAATACTTGATTATACTAAAAGGTTTTAGAAAGGCACTAGCTAAACTGTTTTATCCATTTTTTTTAAAGTGGCTCAATTCTATAGTACAATGATAATGGGTGCAGACTTTTTATAATGTATTTCATGAATCCTAGAAAGACTCAGAAACAGAAAAAAAAGCTACCTACAGTCAGACAGGTGAAGGATGGCAAGTTTACAATGATAACCTACCTAGAAGTGAGTGCACAGATGACCTTGCTCCACTGCTCCACCACTGCTGGGTGGTGCCTCCAGTTAGCCACCATTTCCTTCGCTGTCTTCCAATAAGGAGGTGTTGGGAAGCACCGAGTACAAGCCAGTAGCCACACCTCAAAGAGAACACCAATCAACTTCTCTGCTAGATTCTCAGCAATGCCACCTTACCAACGAAAAGAAAACACATCTTTGGCAAACTTATTTTTAAAGCAGAATCTCTGATTCACTGATTTGGGAGAATTGATCAAAAAATTAAAATAACTGCAATGTCAAGTTTTAATTTTCAAATAACCATTTAATAGTAAAAATGAGAAGCAATTCTTAGGAACTCCTGTGAAGAAAATCATGGCTACATCAACAAATTGTTACTTTGAAAGTTTTCAAGTTGCCCTGCTACACCAGTTCTTATTGAGTATCTTAATCTTCCAGCAAGTGGAACAGGGGTGCACAGGGGAGAAGGAAAGAATGAGTGCCCGTGAAGAACGACCACTCTGAGTCAGTTTCTGTACCAAGTAGTCCATACACATGGCCTCACATAATCCTTACATCAATTTTGCAGGATTGGTATTTGTAACAGCTAGTGTCAATTGTTAATTATACCCATTTTGAAGATGAGGAAACTTAGGTTCACCAAGTTTAAATAACTTGTCCAAGTTCACACAGACCGTAAGTGAAGGAATTAGAATAAACATTCAAATTTTGCCATAAAATGCTCCAGGTATTTGAAAGCCACCCTTTAAGGGAGAGACAAATACAGGAGAAAAAGGGCTGGCAATGGGCAGGACAGTGGCTTAACCATGAACATCTACCTGCTCCCTGGTTCTGAGCCCTAGAGCCAAGAAAAACAATAGCAGAGGTCCTTACTCTGCACAGCTCCAAAAGGCAAAATAGGAAAAGCTATACGAATATATATTTCAAAGAAGCAAAACCAGTTTCAACAACAAAGAGCACATGAGGGGGATGATTTGCCTGCCTCGTGCTGCTGAGATCCCTGGTATGAGAAGTGAGTAGCAAAGAGCCGATGAATCAATGTCTGGCCAGCTATTGTCAAGATCACAGCATAGTATAAGATCCCTAACCACACTAAAATTCTGTGATTCCTTTTAGATATTTTCTTGTACACTGCATCTGTGTGAGAGCACAAGCACACTCACGTGTGTTAGTAAAGAGCATACACAAATGAATAACCAACAAGGGAACTTGGAACTAGAAGATCAACTTATAGTTTGTATACACAGTGTTACAACATACAAAGCAGGGCTCTTAAAATACATCCTAAACTCTTATAAAATGGAGGCTTTTTAATGTAATGAATGGCATACTGGCATACCTCCAAATGGAACACTCAAAGACTTTGGAGGTTTCATTTACTGAACAAAATATCTTCTGTCTCTATCAAGTTTTCAGACTCTACTCTGATAACTACTTTGTAATGAGGTATGTTACCTATAGGTTCTAATTTAATTAGTTATTTCTTTATAGGCTGTATTCTAATATCCAAAACAAGTTACTATTCCCAAACATGCATAATTTACTGAGTTTCTCCCTATATTAGCAAAATCATCACGGAAAGCAAAATAACTTCATTAGTACCAAAATCATATTGTACATTGGGATTTCCATTTTATGACTTGTTAACTTTAGTTTGTAAATTGTCATTCCAAAATTTAAATCTCAAATGAGTCTATTACTTATTGAATTTAAAGATGAACTATATTTAGAACTCAAAAAATTAGAAAAAAAAAACAAACCTTGAACAGTTGGTGGGGCCAGAAGTATATCATTAATTTGCAGAAGAAACAACAGTAAGACTTCCCAGGTTTCTCGGGCCATGATAGACGACTCACGGGCCAGTTTCTGAATGGCTCTCAGGACCTGTAAGCATAGTCGGATCTGACTGGAACCCTGTTCCTGTCTAAAGAAAGTAGACAGATTATCACTGACTGGCCTGGAGGAGAGACAGCAACAGCTTAAGGACAGGCAACTTATAATGCAGCAAGCAGTGGTCCAATGAAGCCTCCAAACAGTATCAGCAGAGAATGCTAGCACATCCTCTTTAGTTTAAAGCTACTTCTTCCCCACTGTACAGTTCAGTACTCTGGGATCTCACTCTACTGCTGCTATAAGAAACTGGAAATCTTCTGGGAGAAAGGAGGGAATACGAGAATGTAAACTTCACTTTTAGATTTTCTACGTCTAAAATGGACCTTTTTTCCTATGCCTAAAACATACTAACAGGCACTCAATAGGTCTCTGCTGAGTGAATGAGTAAATACACACAGCCACTCCTGCTGCTTACAATGAAGCAGAATAACCTATGTATTTCATTTATTCTTTTTTTTTTTTTTTTGAGTTGGAGTCTCACTCTGTTGCCCAGACTGGAGTGCAGTGGCCGCTCCCGGCCACCGCAGCCTCGACCTGCTGGGCTCCGGTGATCCTTCCGCCTCAGCCTTCCGAGTAGTCGGAATTACAGGCATGCACTACCACGCCCGGCTAATTTTTTGATTTATTGTAAAGATGAGGTCTCGCTGCCCAGGCGGGTCTCGAACCCGCGGGCTCAGGCAATCCACTCACCTCAGCCTCCCAAAGGCGCGGGATTACAGGCTGAGCTGCCGAGCCCGGCTCATTTATTCTTTTATACACACATCTACAAGAATTCTGCATGTGATTGCACAATGCTAGCAGTCCTTCTGAAGCCAATGTCTACTAGAGAAGAGACTCTAAGCCCGATGGAATAACCCAACAGGTCCCTATAATTGATAGGTATGTAGGAAATGCCTCAGAAATGAATACCTGCTACTGCTGCTCTAATAAAAAACAAAAAAGCAACTTAACCAAAGATGGGGGCTCTAAAGGTTCCCAAGATACCTTGGAAAAATAGTTTGTAGGACCAGTTTTTCCAAGTGAAATCTTATAAAGAAAAATCATCTATAAAATAGATCGAAGTATTATGGCTAGGACTAAAGAAGAAGATAGAGGTCCAGCCCTTACCCTCACTTTCCAAAGTGAACCACTTCCAGATTTCTTGGAAATAGTAAGAAACCTACTGTATTAGCAAATGATGAGCCAGTCTCCAGATCTCTTATTTGAAACCCAAGACAAGTACCTAATATTACTGAAATAAATCTTGAAGCCAAGTTTATATACATTGTGATTTGTCACAAAGAACTGACAGAACCATGTCTGAATCAGAGTAGGGAGTCTCAGAGCCTCCTCAAGAAATTCCAGAAAATGAAGTGATTGCCCCTAGAACTCCCACCTCAACCTTAGATTTGAGACTCTCAGATTCTGGGCCATTACCTGGAGTTGCAAGCAAATGATACCACTAAGTTTTCCCTAAAGAAGTTAGACATAAAACAAAATGAGACAACTGCCTAGGAAAAGCCAAGCACCCCCAAGAGCAGAGTGATGTCCCACATTCTACTAAAGGTGAATCTAGCCCATATAAAGCCATGATGAGGCTCAAGCGTGTGTCTGCTGCTCTGGCTTACTTGAAGAAGAATAAGAAGTTACATAACAGACCCAAACCTCATCTAGTAATATAGGAGGAAACTTAAAACAAGAAATAAAAATCCCACTAGTAGCCCTGGGACTGGCACTCTTCCAAGCTAGCAATAATACTGCATGCTTCCTAAACAGTAACCATCTCCAGGGACTTTCCAAGTAGCAGGAAAAGAAATATCTTCTCCTCAGGTTCTGAGGCTCCTCCTCACTCAGAAGGCCTAAATTCAGGAGCAGGATCCAAAGTTCTAAAGCTAAGAGAAACAAGGTAACCTTTACATAAAAACAAACAAAGGTCTAAACACTAGAGATTTCCCTTTTCCTCCAATATTTTCAAAAGTAACTTGTGATCTTCAGAAAAACTGCTTTAGAACAGAGGT
Source organism: Cephalopachus bancanus (assembly GCA_027257055.1). Classification (NCBI taxonomy): domain Eukaryota; kingdom Metazoa; phylum Chordata; class Mammalia; order Primates; family Tarsiidae; genus Cephalopachus; species Cephalopachus bancanus. Next base: position 5,311,368 of record JAPVLO010000037.1, read on the forward strand.
TGGTGAACCATATATGGCCAATGGGTCAAATCCAGCCTGCCATCTTTTACTAAAAATAAAGTTCACAAATCTAGCCTGCCATCTTTATTGTAAATAAAGTTTTACTGGAACACAGTGATGCGCACTCATGAACGTATTGTCTACAGCTGCTTTCATGCCACATCAGCAGAATTGAGTAATTGCAACACCATATGGCCTGCAAAGCCTAAAACACTATCTGACTCTTTACATAAAACATTTGCTAGGCCGGGTGCGGTGGCTCACACCTATAACCCCAGCACTTTGGGAGGCCAAGGTGAGAGGACTGCCTGAGCCCACGGGTTCGAGACCAGCCTGGGCAACTTTGCGGGACCTCATCTCTACAGTAAATTAAAAAAAAAAAACTAGCCAGGTGTGATGGCACATGCCTGTAGTTCCGGCTACTTGGAAGGCTGAGGCGGAAGGATCACCTGAGCCCACCAGGTCAAGGTTGCAATGGCTGGGAGCATGCCACTGCCCTCCAGCCTCAGCAACAGAGTGAGACTCCAACTCAAAAAAAAAAAAAGAAGTTTGTTAACATTGCAATAGAACAGTAATACATTTTTTAGTATAGTACAGTATACATGAGCAATTAAAACCTTAGTTTCAAAAGATGGTTCACTCTTCACTAATTTACGAAAAAAAAAACTGATGGGCAAAAGAGAAAGGTTACATCCTCTCTGAATTAATCTTTAACAAAATGATAAAGGCATTTCCCTCTATTTTGAGTGTTAGTTTTATAAAAACAATTAATTATGCAAACTTAGATGACAATTTCATGACTACCTGAATCAAAAAACTGAAACTTCAAATAGAGATGAAGTCATAACAACAATATGTAGCATTGAAAATATTCAGCTAATCTTCTTAAAACACTGTTGGCCAGAAAAAGAATCTAATACTGTTTGGCATCCTCTCAGAATTTACTAACCCTTATACATACACATACACTTTTGCAAAAACAAACTAATTACCAAATAGTAACACAATATATAAGATAGTCATGTTTCTCAAAAGAGAAAAGTAAAAGCACGAGCCTAATTAACTCAAATGCCATTAGTTTTCTTCAACACAAATTAACTGAGTGCTGAGAGGTACAAATAGGAAAGAGACACAATGATGATACTACTCATAAGACTGTCCAAGCCACAGAGACAGTAAATCAGTCTCCCAAATGGGATAACAAAAAAAGAAAAATTAAGCTATTAATACCATTTTAAAGGAAACTACAAACAATATGCTTACTACTGTCAACCATTTCCTGTTATTATTCCCATTTGAAATCAACAAATACAAGCAACAAGCATTTAATTCACACCTCAGATAAGTACTAAATACAAAGACACCAATACTGCACCAGGTACTTTGGAAGCCCAAAATACAGAAAACCCAGTTCCTGCCCTAAAGTTGGTTAGATGGGAGGGGACATGTACGTTTTGAAATTTACATAGCAAAACAGTTAGAGGTACAAAAGCCATACAGAAAGTACCATAAGGTTCAGAAAAATGTGATTACTCTTAGCCTGGGTATTCAGGCAGGACTTCTTACAAGGCATAATTTAAGATGAACCTAGAGTAAAACATGGAGATAAAGGAGGAGGAAGAAGACAAAAGGACAGATGATAATGGAAAAGATCTCTAAGGGGTCTTAGGGGAATATTTAATTTATGAGACTAACTAAAGAGCAGGACTCATGCAGAATTGGCAGCAGCTAGTCTGGTTTTAGGGGCTAGATTATAGCAAGCATTTCATGCAAGATAAGTTGTTTACACATGAATCTACAGACCAGAGTTCTTAATATAGACTTCTCTTTTTTGATTCAGATTTTCCAAAGTAATCTTCCTTCTATATGTAGAAAGTTAAAATATACAAAGCTGATTTTCAAAATCCCTTACCATCTCAAAGGCTAAAAACTCTAACCAGAACTTTTCCAAAAGGAGATAAGCCCTACTGTCCCTTTCACAGACACAAAAATAAAACATAGCTGAAAACAGCTCCTCACAAATGAGTAGGAAACTAATGCTTTTTTCACCATTTTTTTCTGTATTTCCCCAAACCTTTAATAAGCACAAGTAAAGTAGATATCCTACATTATGATATTTAGGGCCTTTGTCTTAGAAGATTAAAAAAAAATCAGTAACAAGAGTAATCTTTTGGCTTTCTACAAATCTGCCCTTAATAATTTCAAGTGTCTTCATTCTCTCATAGGAAAGATTCATTTTACGGTAGAAGGCTTATTTGCCTTTAGCTTAAGTGAAGACAAGAATTATGATAGGCAAAAGTATGTTTTCCTGAATAGAAGGGAAAGATGTCACAGTGTTTTAATATCTAACAGTTACCAGATCTTAGAAGCAAACCCAAAAGCCATTAAAATGAACGTATATCTGTTAAAAACACCTAGTAAACATTATCTCTATCATTCATATCAATACAATCTTTAATTGAACAAGTAATTAAAGTCACTGTTCAGAGGACTAACAATAACATCAGCCCCTATAATTCAAAACAGTAATATTTATTTACTATGATACTTATAATGGACCAGATAGACACATAAAGCTTACCTTGGTACAAAAAGATTTTGCAGGTGTTTGAGGATACTTTGAACATATAGATTAGGTTCTTTAATAACTGGCAATGGAATGGAATCTTTCGGCAACACTAAAGCCATAATCCAGTCTGTATATACATCAACACAATATTTTACAGTCTCTCCATCCAGTGGAAGGGTCAGTCCATAGCAAATTACTTCCATGGTCCATTTTACCTAAACAAAACAAAATATCCACATAAATTATACATTCCTATCTCAGTAGACTGATTTAAAATGTTCACCTCTTTTATTGCCAAAAATCTCTAAATTGACAACATATTCATCTTAATATACACATCAGATTTATTCTAGAGAATGTACTGTTCTCATATCAAACATACTCATATAATATTTCCCAAGCAGAAGACTTAAGAAGAAAATAAATTACTTATTTTTAAATATCAGGCCTATGCTAGCTTTTAACCCTTTAGACATTACTATGATTTGCTCTGTGAACTAAAAAGTACAGGTTATTTCAATTTTTCACAGAGATTAAAGGTGTAAAAATAGAAAATTTTAGATTTTTTTTTTCATTTAATTTGTATACGGGTATGTTTGTCATCTAGGAAATCATATACATAAATACAGTCAAATTCCATCTCCAGATTATGCAACTGAGCAAACAACAGGAAGACTCAGTATGACTCTTATGTTACAGCTGTTTTCCCTGTCAAAGAAAATAATAGTTAAAATGAAGAACAAACACAGGTGAGAAGGAACTGAAGCTAGGTAAGATCTTAACAAAGCACTTAGCTGCACTAAATGAATTCCAGCCTCTTGATCTATCAGAATCACACCCTAGGAGCTGAAAGAACCTACTTGACAGACTACTGACCCCCTACCTATAGTCATAAAGAATGGGTAAGATGCTATAAGAAAGGAGAAAAACGCCAATTTGCAAGAAAGGATGAAATTATATTTCAGACACTGTTAACTGGAAAGTTTCAGTGAATTCCAGATAAAATGGAGACAAATTACTAAGCAGACAACCAAGGAACACTTATAAAAAAGAGAAGCATAATCACTGAGAATCAGCCTGCTCAAAAAAATCAAGTCATGCCAGACGAGCTTCATTCCTTTATTAGCAGGGTTACTATTAAGAGAGTTGATAACTGTATAGTCCTTGCAACTTACAAAGAACTTTCATAATTGTCATTTAACCATCACAATAACCCAGTGTGAGAGGGTAAACTATCCTCACTATACCTAAGAAAATAGAAGCTTAGCAAGATTAAGCAATTTGGCCCAAACCACTGGTTTGTAAAAGGTGTAGCTGAAAACTTGAACCTGGTCTTCCAACTAGAAATCTGAAGCTATTCTCACCATGCCATCAACAGACTTCTCTGGCAAAGGGGAATCTATGCTTTAGCAAGAAATCTAGACAAATCCAGGACATCCTTGTGGCCCAGAGGAAGACAGAATGGCTGAATTGATAACTGGTCAAAACACCACATGATAGAATAACAGTGAACTAATGTACCAAGATTATTTTGGAAAAAGGTGCCCAGTGGCATGCCAAAGGCCCTGCCAATACTTTAACTTGCGGGGGGAGGGAAGATCATCTGTAGATCTCACAAAGCTAAAAAAAAAGATGGCCAACTTGTTGGATAGAAATACAGAATTCAAAAAGACTTTGACAGCTTAAAACCAAAGTCGAATCTAACAAGATATACCTATGTATTAAATAGTTTAAGCTCAATAACAACAAGGACACCCCAGTTCCAGCCACCTGGGCTCATAGTCAGTAGGGCTCAGCTTCTCTGCAGCACTCTTAAACCTGGAAGCCAGGAAGAGGAAATCAGGGATGGAGATGGGGAGAGCTCAAACTCAACACCTACGTGTAGCCTAAAAACTTGCCATAAGGTAGGCCTTCAGTCAGGGGCCATCTAGAGGCCTTCCATACATACCTCTGAATGGAAATCAGAAGGCTGAGCCTAGAGCTTAGGGGGAAGGATCCGACACTCAAGGCTCTGTCTTGGGCACTTAGCTCAAGTGGAGAATTAGGCATAGCTATTAGGAAGTTCCAGCAGCAACATGACACCATCCATTCCGTATAACTCCCACAAACCCCAAGTCCCAGTCCTCAACCCAAACGAAATCAAAATTGAGAAGTCACATTACATTGGGCAGAAATCTATTAAAAAGTCAACATTAAATAAATTATTCAAGAACAAATGTACATCTTCACATAATAGAACAGAATGAAGAAACACTTACTTCTTTGTCAGTTTTTAACAAACTCTCACTACCAGTCACTGAAGGGGCACCTAAAGCCTGCCCAAGAGGACGGACCACGGCATTTGCCACCTCTCGCCCGACGCTCTCTGGATAGCTGTGTAGCACACTGGTATGGCCCTGATCATTCTGAATCACCAAATGCAGTGACCTCCACTCAGAGTACATTGTGCCACTAAAGTACTATCCAAATGGCACCTGAAAAGACAAAACAGAAATGCATGTCAAATTATATTACTGCAAATTAATAAAAATGTAAAAACACAGATTTACCCTACATGGCAAGATTAAAGAAGGCTACAAACATACTACCACTAGAAGGCAGGAAAAAAAAATTGCAAATGTTTTGGGGAATGTCCCAAAAACCTCCTTGGTGAGATTAGGTGGGAAGGCACGCCCTGAGAAGCAGCTCTCTGAACATCTCCCCCAAAACCCTCAGAAGTCCTAATGCAACACCAGGAAAGATGGCCACTGTGCAGGAGAATAAAATGATCAGATTTGGAACACTTACAGCATGAGGGAACCCTCCCCCATTCAATGGTTCCAGGATAAAAAACATGGGAGAATGGAGTGCCCTAAGTGGGAAGGGGAGACAAGAGTTTAAGAGAGAGATTTTCAGTCAACAGTTTGCGAGTAACTTATATGTTAGAAACATATCCCTATAATTTCCCAGCAACGTCTTCAAATTAGACTTACAAATGGCTTTGAGAATATTTCATTTCCTGCAACAGTGGTGCTCAAACTTGCAATCATGGAAGTTACAGTGTTCTTTAGAAAACAAATTAAGAGATGCCACTTATTAAGCACCTACCACAGGCTACTCAAATAATCACTGAAACAATTCTGTGAATATTCAGTAATGTTATCTCTATTTTACAGGTGAAAACACTGGGGTAAAGAGAGGTTTGCTTCTTACCTGAAGCTTCAGAGCCATAACAGGGTAGAGCTGGGGGTTTGAACCTACTTCTGTTGGGCTCCAAGGCCTATAACCTTAGCTATATTCTCTCTCCCTAGTCCATAAAACTCTCCGTGGCACTTACTGCCTCTCCTATCCTATACATTCTCTATGGCATGTACTGCTCCTGCCTATGCTGGTCACTCTCCATGAGATGAAATCTAAGTCTACCACACAAATGAGGGATTTAGCTGTGAAAACACCCATGTGAATGCAATGTAAATATTATAACCATAAATGCAGACTCATAAAGAGAATCAACAATGGTTAGCCCTTTCCAATTCATTTCTGTTAACTTCCATTTTCTAATTGTTCTGAAATTTGTTTATCCAGCCAATAGTATCAGCAAAATTCAGGGGCACAATTTTTATCTAAAAGGTTCTATCCCTTACTAGACTCTGGTGTGGCCGTGAGCCCTTTAAGCTATGGCTATTGCCATGTTTCCTGGCTTTGCCCCCCTTCCCTGCCCTGGGGAGGTGAATCTCCTCTTTCTTATTTATTTTTTAAATAAACTATATTTTCTAATCTAAAAAAAATAAACGGTTCTATCCCTTCAGCTAGTTTTTCTTCAAAGTGAGAAGAGACTAGCATTGTTTAATTTATCTGGAAAACCTCATAACAGCTCACCAAATATCAGTTTCCAAGCGTAAATGATATTTGAGAATCACAGACCTAAACAGGATGAAAATCAAACTCCTTAGGATAAGAGTCAAAGTTATTCACAGTGTGATCCCAAACTACCTTTCTTTCTTCTTTCCATACACAGAAATCCACCATTTTCCTTTCCCCTTCTGTTTCTCCTTTCCCATCCTACTCAATCTACTCAGCTTCTTTTGGAGTCTGAGGGACTCTGGGCCCACCTCCTCCTCCTCTGGACCTTTCTCTGAAAAATGAGAAGGCAGGAGGAATGGAGCAGCATCTACCAAGGTATCTGTAATTCAAAGGAAGGACTGACTACTAAAATTGTCTCAATTTCCTCATGACTTACAAGGAATTCCCCGAGGGATATCCTGGTGCCCCCTAAAATAAGTGCTTTCACTTGTGGAAGAGGGACAAGGGAAATCTCTGATAGGGAGCCATCACCATCAGAAAACACTACACATTTTTTTCCTTGCCTTTTAAAGTTAATGCATATACACACATAAATACACATATATGTATGTAACATACATACACATATAATATGCACACAGTAAATATATACATGCTACACAGTCTCTTACCTAAATGCATAAGAGTGTTATACTATAGGGATTTTTGATTTTTGTTCTGCTTCAGTTTTTCACTCTTTTCATTTTTCTGTTTGGCTTCATTCCCTGTTCAAATAATTCACTTCCCTGGACAGACGACCCATGTTAACAACTTAACATTTCCTCCCATATTTTATTCGCCCTAACTCAATCATATTAAAATAACTTATATACATGCATAGCTAGGGATTGTATACATTTGTATATCATGTTTTTTCCATTTAACATTACCTCATAAATGTCTTTCCAACTAATAACAGATTCTTTAAAATGATTGTGTAATATTCCATGGCATTTGTATGGCCTAATTTATTCAACCAGTCTCCTAATGATGTGCATTTACTTAATTCCCCATTTTTGTCACCAGAAAATGATACAGTAAACATGCTTGCTCATATATCCTTAAGCAGTGATCTTTTTATTTCTATAAAATAAGTTCCCAAGAGTTAAATTATTAGATCAAAGGGTATATGTATTTTTAATGGTAATAGTATCATCAGGTTGCTTCCCCAAAAAGCTGTAACAATTTCTATTTACATTAGAACAAATGAGAGCTGTTCCTTTCTCTTACCCTCTTCCCCCTGCCAGAATCAGGCTTTTTTATTTGCCAATTTGATACATATGAAGTGAAATTTCATTGTTCTAGTCAAATATTAACTTTCATTTTATAGCTTCTGTTATTGAATCTGGCTTAGAAGGTTTCTCCCTCTGTTAGTGTTTTTCATACTGGGGGTTATGAAGTAAGTGTAATGGGTATACTTTCATTCTGATTATATAGAACAGAATGTACAATAATGTGAACAGACATCTCTCAAAAGAAGATACACAAATGACCAAAAACATATGAAAAAATGTTCAACAACACTCATCATCAGGGAAATGCAAGCTAAAACCACAATGAGATACCACCTTACACCAGTCAGAATGGCTATTATTAAAAAAATCAAAAAACAATATATGCTGGCATTGATGCAAAAAAAGGGAACACTGTTTATACACTGTTGGTGGGAATATAAATTAGTGCAACCTCCATGGAAAGATGTATGGAGACTACTCAAAGAACTAAAAGTAGATCTACCATCTGATCCAGCAGTTCCACTACTAGGGATCTACTCTAAGGAACAGAGGCCGTTATATAACAAAGCCACGTGCACCTGCATGTTCACTGCAGCACAATTCACAATTGCAAAGATACAGAATCAACCCAAATGCCCTTCAGCCAATCAGTGGATAATGAAAGTGTGGTATACATACACCATGAAGTACTTACTACACAGTCATAAAAAAGAATGAAATAACGTCCTTTGTAGCAACATGGATGAAGCTGGACATCATCTACCTAAGTAAACAGACTCAGAAACAGAAAACCAAATACCACAAGTTCTCACTCCTATGTGCGAGCTAACCGGTCACAAGGATAGAAATAATAGACACTGGGGACACTAAAAAGGGGGGAGGGAAAAGGGGAGTAAGGTTCAAAAACTCCTTATAGGGCACAGTGTTCACTATCTGGGGAATGGACAACTTGAGACCCAGTCCCCATCATAATATGCAATATGTGTAACGAATATGCACATGTACCTCCTGAATCAAAAATTTTAAAATAAAATAAAACAATGTACAATAAGGGCATCACACATAGTAAACATAAGCAATGTTCTCTGAAACTTGCTCTTTTGTAATATATGCATATGGTCCGGGTCACAATGTAAAATACATTTCTGATTATAAGTCTTAGTCCAAGAGTTTGAAAGTATAACTCTAAAGTGAATATACAGTCTCCTAGATTTTCTTGCAAGGTAATTGTTTAACTCTTCACACAAGTTTCATGTTCATCTGGAATTTACTTCTACAAGTAGTGTAGGAAAGGTCCAATTTTATTTTCTTCTAAATGTACGGTCAGTTGTGCCAGTATCATCTCTTAAAAATACATCCATTCCCTACTGAACTGAAATATCAGTTGTCATATATGAAATTCTCATTTATTTTGGAATCTATATATCTGCTCTGTCCAATGATTTGTCTATTCCTATGCCAATGCTATGATGATTCAATTTCAGTGGTTTTATAGAATGTTTTAATATCTGGAAAGAAAGTCCCTTCATCCCCACTATTCTTTTTCAAAACTGTATTGCCTATTCTATATATTTTTCTGCATACAATTTTATCTGATTTAAAAAATGAACAATAAAATCTTGGTGGAATTCTACTGGCAAATGCTTATAATCACCTTCCCAGCCTCATCTTTTACTGATACTTTCCCACAAACATCCCAAACTATGGCCACAAAGCACTCTGATGATTGCTCAAACCCAACAAATTCTTTCACATCCTATGTTACTGCTCATACTACTCCCACTGACTAAACTGCCACTTCCCACTTTGATCCACCTGTATGATGTACTCAAAGCCCAGCTCAAATGTCCTCTGGGAAAACTTTTCTTGACTCCTCAAATCAGCTCCTTCCAGCTAAGTGCCTATTAAAGGCTTGTCTTATAAAGCTTCACGAGATTATGCATTAGCTCACAAAAATGTCAGTCTTTTTTGAATGGGAAACACACATTTCTGTGAAGTCTCCTACTCTTTAAATGGCAGCTAGGTTGGGCATGGTGGCTCACACCTGTAAACCCAGCACTTTGGAAGGCCAATGTGGGAGGATCATTTCAGGCCCAGAGTTCAAGACCAGCCTGGGCAACACAGAGAGACCTTGTCTCTACAAAACATAAAAAATTAGCCAGGTGTGGTGGCACACACCTGTAGTCCTAGGTATTCCAGAGTACTCCTTGGTACACAGTGGATACTGAATGTTTGACAATGTCAAGGTTTACCAGTGGGAAGAAGGATGACATCAGAAGGTGTTCCCTCTATTCCACTCAAATATGTCTGAAACTTTGTATGTTATATGCAAATAAAAATTGAAAAAAAGTTCATTTGTTTTCATTATTAGTAAAAATAAAAGTTGAATGCTTTCTAAATATTAAAGATTATTTAATATCTAGTACCCATTCCAGATAGCACATTATTGGAGGAAAAAAAATTTTAAGGTTAAAAAATAATAACTCAAACTCTGTGGTACATTTAAGAATCATCTAGGGGGCTCTAGTTGAAAATGCACATTCCAAGGCCCCATCCATAGAAAGCTCAATTCTGAAGGTCTAAGCTGGGGCCTGAGACTCCGCATCCTTTAAAAAACAGCTACTAGCCCTCCTAATTCTGAAGATAGGGGAACCATTCTTTTCAAAATGAAAGACCAACCAAAACACTTTTAACAGCTCTTAAATCTTTCTTTTTAAATGTAAAAAATTTATATTCTTGGAATGTATTAATGTTTAAATGATTAAATGTAAGAAAATGAAATATATGCTTTTAAGAAAAATGTAAAGTAGAAAGATATAGAAAAGATACAATGAAAAAGCTGAACTAAAATATTAAAATGTATGTAACAGCAAAAAAGATACTAAACTAACAAAACACAGATAGACAAAAACATTAAGTCAAAGAAGTATATAATTACAACAGCACATTAAGTAAAATAAGCATCAAAAGCAAACATGAAGAAATCAAAGAAACACACAAAAAAGCAATTATGGTAACATTTAGCAAATTACATGATAAAACTCAACTCTAATTAGGAGGTAAGGACACACTCAAGAGCTTAGGGTCAATAGTTTTCAATAGAGAAAACTTGCCCCCTAGGACCACCGTGGAAACACTAAGTGTACTTTGGGAAAGGGGAGACTCCTGGTATTTACAGCCAGATTCAGGAAATCTGGACATTCTGCAATACACAAGACAATCCTGTACAAAGAACAATTATGATACATTTCACATGACTTTGAACATCTGCCAGAAAATCATTCTGTTCTTAATTGTCTAACGCCTAAAAATTTAACTCAATTTACATATAAATACAAAATATACTGTGCAATTTTAATACACTGAATTTTCCAGTAATGCAATTAATCATGTAAACTGAAAAAAAAAACCTGAACTTTATTATGTTTAGAACCTTACCATACCAAGAACTATTCACCACTCTAGAAAAATTCCATCACCAATGGCCATGCCACACATAGTATCTGAGTTGTTAATACTACACACTGGTGTCAGGAACACAACACAATCACAAGAACTACATATATACTTATTTAGCCCTTATTTCAAAATGCCAAATATAAAGAAAAAGTGTCATATTGTCTTACTTCTCAACCTACAAGTAGACACAAGCACCTGACTATTCATTATGTCCTTTAATATAATCATGCCTAAGTAATTTTATTAAAATACTAATTTTACTGGAAGAATAATAATTTATGTATTTCATTTGTTAGAGAGTTTCACTGATTTTTTTTAATTCAGTGTTGGTAGATTACATATTATCTATTAATTTCAAGATTAAAAAGTAGTCATGATCAAGTACTAGATCTGAGAAGAATGAAAAACACCAGTGTAGAAACCACACCTAATAAGCAGGGAAGTAGATAGGGTGGGCACTACAGCAAACTACTAGAGTATTTAGGCTCTGTTTAAAGGGCACAGCTACTACTCAGCCTTACTTGACCATCACCTTGAAGGGATGCAAACCCAGAGTTGACAGATAAGCCAATTTTTTAAGAGAAAAATTTGTGGGTATATCTGTGAAGTCTCCTATACTCTTTAAATGGCAACTAGGTTGGGCATGGTGGTTCACACCTCACACCTGTAATCCCAGCACTTTGGGAGGCCAATGTGGGAGGATCATTTCAGGTCCGGAGTTCAAGACCAGCCTGGGCAACACAGAGAGATCTTGTTTCTACAAAACATAAAAAATTAGCCAGTGTGGTGGCATATACCTGTAGTCCTAGTTACTCCAGAAGCTCAGGAGAAAGGATTCCTTGAACCCAGGAGTTTGAGGCTCCGGTGAGCTTTGATACCGCCACTGTATTCCAGCCTGGGTGACAGAGTAAGACCCTGTCTCTAAAAAAAAAAAAAAAAAAATTGGGTAACTAAATTCAATATGGGCTAAAAACAAACTTATCTATGGTTCAATTTATGCCTCTGATCTAAGAACAAGGTATATGCTAGTTCTGATAACTGAATTAGCACGATCTTTATGCAAAGAGGAGAATAAAGTGTATACTATGGATAGTTGCTGCTGCCCTGGAAATCACTGCAACCCACCTCTGCTGCAGTGACTGGGTTTATAAGCCAACCATGAAGGTCCTATAACTTCATTTAGTTTCATCTGTGATGCTGTTAGGGGAAAAAAAAGGATTAAGGCAAAGTGTAGTGACATATTTAAAAGCGAGATCCTTCGGGCCCAGTTTTGTCAGTGGCCAGCCTACTCTTAAGCACACAAATAAGAACAACTTCTTGCTGCTGAGGCTCAGGCTGTCCAAAGCAACAATCCCAGAGATTAAAGAACATCATTACTTTCAGGAGCCAAACTGCTGCACAGCCTAGATCCTCCTAGACAAAGATGTCCATATCTGCATCAATCTCTCAGGATAGCACCCATGGAAGACCCTGTCATGTCTTGATCACCTACTCCACTTGCCACAGAGCAATCTGTAGTTCCATCCTGACAATAAACTGGCACAATTGCAAGGCACCTCACCTCAGGCCAATATGCCATTTTTCTAACCATTCCCCCAAGGAAAGAATGTTTTGTAGACAGTAAAATCAGGTGCCCTGACCCAGCAACATCACTTACCTTTATCCTTACAAAACAACTCAAAAAAAAAGCACACTTCTCTCACCACAGATGTTCACTGTAGTATTATATATAAGATAGGAAAGTGAGTATAATTTAACTGCCCATCAATAATGGGATGGCTTTATAATTAGAGCATATTAACATTATATACCATTATGCAACCATTAAACATTGAGATTACAAAGAAAGCCGGGTTCAGTGGCTCAGCCTGTAATCCCGCACTATGGGAGGCTGAGGTGAGTGGACTGCCTGAGCCCACAGATTTGAGACCCGCCTGGGCAACTTAGCAAGACCTCATCTCTACAATAAATCAAAGAATTAGCCAGGCGTGGCAGTGCATGCCTGTAGTTCCAGCTACTTGGAAGGCTGAGGCGGAAGGATCGCCGGAGCCCAGTAGGTCGAGGCTGCGGTGGCCGGGAACGTGCCACTGCACTCCAGTCTGGGTGACAGAGTGAGACTCCAATTCAAAAAAAATTAATTAATTAATTAATTTAATTAAATGAATAACAGCAATTTTTTTTTTAAAAAAAGAGATTACAAAGAAGCATGAAAACATACAGGAGAGGGGTTAAAAGTCAGGGGTCTGGAACAACAATTCTTAGATTCAAACCCAGCTCTCCCATCGGCAAGCTGGATAACTTTGCAAAAGTTAGTCTACGTCTATGTCTGAGCATCTGTAAAATGGAGATAACAGTAGAATAAAAGCCTACTTCAGTGTTGTTGTGATGATTAAAGGATCACATACATAAGCTGTTTGAAACATGCCCTAGTCCACAGTAAGCAATCAATAAATTATAGCTATTAATGGAGGAAAACATATATAATTACAACCAAACATATATACATGACTAAAGATTAAAAGAATCACAGAGAAATTCAAGTACCGTTGACCCTCGAACACAGATTTGAACTGCGTAGGTCCACTTATATGTGAATTTTCTTCTGCCTCTGCCATCCCTGAAACAGCAAGAGACCAATGCCCTCCCCTCCTCCTCCTCCTCAGCCTATTCAACTTGAAGACCATGAGGATAAAGACCTTTATAATGATCCATTATCACTTAATGAATAATAAATATATTTTCTCTTCCTTATGATTTTCTTAATACAATTTTTCTGCAACTTACTTTATTATAAGGATAGTGTATAATACATACAATATATAAAATATGTGCTAATCAACTGTTTATTTTATCAGTAAAGCTTCCAGGCAACATTAGGCTATTAGTAGTTAAGTTTTGGGGGACCCTAAAGTTATATGCAAATTCTTGACAGCTCGGGGGCAGATGTTCCTAATCCCCATGGTATTCAAGGGTCAACTGTAGTTTAACTGAGTGGCAGAATTGGTAGTACAATTTTATGTACTAAGTTTTTACTAATAAATCTTCATAGCTGGGCATGGGGCTCACACCTATAATCCCAGCACTTTGGGAGGCCAAGGAGAGAGGACTGTCTGAGCCTAGGGGTTCAAGACCAGCCTGGGCAACTTGGCGAGAACTTGTCTCCACGATAAATCAAAAAATTAGGCCAGGCACAGTGGCTCAAGTCTGTAATCCTAGCATTTTGGGAAGCCGTGTGGATCCCTCAACTTCCTTCCCAACTCAACATGTACCCATTTTCTAGGCATTCTTTCTGGAGGTTACTACTATCAGGTGACTGTGAACTGGGTAACAGTTTATGGCTTGTAAACGCCACTGTGGAATAACATACAAGTCTGGTCTAAATAGCAAACTATCAAAATAATCAAGACAGTGGTGGACACACTAAGACCACAGCCTGACATTAACTACATCAACTGATTCAAGCAATATTGATTACATACCTCCTATGCATCAAGCACAGAGAATAGTGAATAAACATCATTCCTGTTCCCAAGGAGCTGAAAGTGTAACTACAAAGCACAATTTTTTCAAACTTTGTAAAGTAAATCCAGACATCAGTTATTTCATTAAACAAACATTTATTAAATACCTGCTACATGTCAGGTTTGTACTAGGATTTAGAGATATAAATATAAACAGAACACAATGGTTGTCTAAGAGAGTTTCATAGTGAAGAAGACAAGGGAAATCAATGATGACGACATCATAGTATAGTAATATTCAATATAACTGATGTGATGAGTTATAAAGGCAACATAATACAAAAAAAAAACTACTTGATAACAATATACCTGTGTATAATTGGTCACCTGTAAAGAGCTTTCACACGTTACTTCATTTTATTCCAATAACAAGTCTGGAAGGTTAAGTAAGACAGATGTCACTAGCCACTAGATAAGAAAACAAAGCAAGGCTAAGACTTGCTCAGGGGCACATCAAGTACATCAAGTAAGAGCAGCACTGGGACAAAAAATCCACCTCTTGCCTCGAAGTCCAATGCTGCTTCCTTTTGTCCTGACTCCGACCTCACCATATGACCTTGGACAAGTCACTTGGCATTTCTTTGTCAGAGTTTCCTCTTCTGTAAAATAGGAGAAGGAGAACACCTGCAGTGCCTATCTAAAGTGACTTGGGAAAAGGATCAAACATAGCAACTTAAGTCAATATACTTTGAGACATACAAATGGAAGGTACACATTACAAGGCATGCCTGTTTCTCTTGGGAAAAACAGGATACAGGGTGCCAAAACACTGAGTAAATAAATGAACTGTGATGGATTTTAAGGCACACAGGTGAACTCAAGTTCATCCATATAACTTTATGACTAATAAAGGCAAAAGGACCATAGTTCATATTCATAGTTATAGTCCCATTGACCCCACAAGGCAAATGTCAATCAAGTTGGCAAAAAAGGAAAGCATTCACCTTTAAAGCAGATACTAACCATTAGGGATCCTATCAAACACCTGAATTACAGGAAAGAAAGACAGGTTCTGCCTGCATCTCTCCCTAAACGTGAAAACTGGTAGTTTTTGCTAATCTACCCAAAGAGAATTTGAATACCCTGCCTGTCCCCAAACAGACCACTAAAGTTCTCATCTTTTACACCTCAGACCTGTTCTGTCCAATACAATAGCTATAACCACATGTAACTATTTAAATCTTTTTTTATTTTAACAGTTTTAATTTATACCACAGCTTCATACTCTTAGGTTCAAAGTATCCTCCTGCCTCCACCTCCCAAGTAGCTTGGACTACAGGTGTGGGTCACCTTACCTAGCTAGTTTTTTCTTATTTTTTTGTAGAGACAGGCCTCACAACATTACCCAGGCTGGTCTCGAACTCCTGGTCTCAAGCAATGCTCCCACAATGGCCTCCCAAAGAGCTGGGATTACAGTTGTGAATCACCACACCCAGCCTGAACTATTTAAATAAACAACCCACTTTCTTAGCTACACTAGTCACATTTTAAGTTCTTAAGAGTTACACGTGTCTAGTGGCTACCAGATTGGACAGAGTAGCTATAGATATAGTTCCATGACTGCAGAAAGCTCTAATTGACAGAGCTGTTTTAGATACTACACTGTTATTTTTATTACAACTTTGATTAGACTATAGACTCCTTGGGGACAGGAGCCGTGTCTTGTTTATCTTTGAATCTCCAGCTTATATAACAAAGTGCATGTCACATTCCTGCACTCACTATACAGACAGTACTCAACTTATGATTTTCAACTTTACCATGGTGCAAAAGCAACATGCATTCAGTAGAAACCAAACTTTAAGTCTGTTTATTACTTTCAGTATAGTATTCAATAAATTACATGAAAGATTCAACATTTTATTATAAAATAGGCTTTGTGTTAGATGATTGTGCCCAACTGTAGGCTAATATAAGTGTTCTGAGCACATTTAGTGTAGGTTAGGCTAAGTTTTGTGTCCAGTAGGCTTAGGTGTATTAAATGCATTTTCAATTTACAATGGGTTTATTGGGATATAATTCCATCATAAATTGAGAAGCATCTGCAATATCTAATTGAATATATCAAACATAGCACACCACTCTGTCCACTTCCCCATCCCATACATGCATACACACACACACACACACACACACACACACACACACACACACACACACACAAAACAACTATAAACAAGATAACATCACTTGAGGGGTGGAAGTAAACCTGCTTTCTAGTCCTGAAGGTGCTAACTGTGAAGCCTTGGGCAAGTTACTTTCTTCATCTATAAAAAGTTAGAATGAAACTCATGTACCTCCAGCCTAAAAGTTTAGTCATCTTGTACCAAAGAAAATCGTGTATCCTAGCCGGGCTCGGTGGCTCAGCCTGTAATCCCGCACCTTTGGGAGGCTGAGGTGAGTGAATTGCCTGAGCCTGTGGGTTCGAGACCCGCCTGGGCAACTTGGCGAGACCTCATCTCTACAATAAATCAAAAATTAGCTGGGCATGGTAGTGTGTGCCTGTAGTTCCAGCTACTTGGAAGGCTGAGGCGGAAGGATCACCAGAGCCCAGCAGGTCGAGGCTGCAGTGGCCAGGAGCGACAAAGTGAGACTCCAGCTCAACAAAAAAAAAAAAAAAGAAAATCATGTATCCTGACCAAAAAGCCTTTGCACACGTTAAGAGACACAGCTGCTAACACTAATGGGTACCTTATATTAAAAAGAATCCATTTCTAGATCTAAGGTTATCATGGTTAGAGTTACTTTTAGTCTCTGAGCATATGGAATCTTTCACCTTTACTTTGGGGGTCAAATAGAGACTTAAACCTCAGGCTTAAGATCAAGTTTCTTCCATGTGCTGATGCCAAAACAGGATACTCTGTCCATATCTGATCAAAGAAACAAGGGCAAGTTTCTTGAGGATCTAAGTTTAACATAAACTGTTCCACCAGTTTCCATATTAGCATTAGCTTCAAAATTAAGCCAACAGTACAAAACTGAACCAAGAAAAATTTTCTGTAACTATCCTTATGCTGTACAGAATATTATATGAAATGTATATCTTTAAATTCGGCCTACATACTTTCCATATTTAACTACTATTAAAAAATCCTTATTGTCCAAAAATCTCCTCATAACTTTCTCACACTTACTCACTTGCTCACTTGCTCACTTTTATAAACTTTACATGGTCTTAAGACAAGCCAAGTACTGTTGGGTACGATGGCTCACACCTGTAAGCACTTGGGAGGCAGAGGCAAGAGGACTACCTGAACCCAGGGGCTCAAGACCAGCCTGGGCAACTTGGTGAGACCTCGTCTCTACAATACATCAAAAAATTAGCCAGGCATGGTGGCATGCACCTGTAGTTCCAGCTACTTGGAAGGATGAGGCAAAGGACTACCCAAGCCCAGCAGGCAGAGGCCGTGGTGGCTGTGAGCATGCCGCTGCACTCCCACATGGGCGACAGAGTAAAACGCTGACTCAAAAAAAAAAAAAAGAAAAAGACAAGCCAAAAACAAATACAATCTGTATTGGCCTGCCTTCCTTAAAAACTTGTAAATATGTGGGGCAATGGCAGTTCAGGCATTCTGCAATTAATATATGCTAAGTTTGTCAATTCCTCTGACATTATGATTTTACTCCTCATTTAGTACTTCTTCTTGGCATCTCTCCTAGTGAACACGATGAAGTTTTACCAACAGCAATTCCATCTATTGGTATTTACCAAGTACCAACAAGGCAACAGCATTTAGTGGATGACAACTAAACACTTCTTGGACAATGAAGTGATGAACATATGCAGAAAAAGTCTAAGGGCAATAAAAAGACTACAGCATTGACTGTGTATGATATGATAAAATCAGACATTAAAATCAACCAAAGTTGATTATATACGGTTACTTCTACATAGTGCCTTGCCACTAGTGAGAACTCAATGTGCTTGTTCAACTGCAGGATGGACAAATTAATGGATCCAACTACAATATTCCCAAGCAAAAAGAAGAACAAAACTCTATAGGCTAAGAATTACCAACCATCCTTTGCAAAAATGGAAATAGAGAAGAATCTGTTTGCAGCATGGACTCAAGTATTCCATTCAGCAAAAGCTTTATGAGTCTGGGTGTCAAAACACTACAAGACAGAGATGAAGAAAACATGGTCTCTGCCCTCAAGGTGCCCAAAATCTAGTAAAAGGAATGAAATTACAACACAAAAATAACTAGTAAGTTCCATTATAATGGTACTAAAGAGCAGATAGGAAGGACTCAAGGTGGGTGGAGGTCAGGGACAGAGGCATCTTGAAGGGAATGTTTGAAGTTACGCAGAAAAAGGAAGAAAAAAGGTATGTGTATATATAAGAGAGAGCATAAGTGTGTGCGATTGGATGGAATGTCCAGGAAGCTTGGAGGATGGTCTAGGCAGAGCCACAGCATATGCAAAAAAGACCCAGAGGTTAAAGACACTACACTCATTAATACTGTATATTTAGGAAAATTGCAAACCAAGAATTTTGCATGAGATGTATTCATTTTTAAAGGCCCAGCTTACTCAGAATCCTGCAGAGAAAGTGACTTCCCACTCCCAACAGCCTTTCACAAGGTGCAGTAGTCAGAGGGCCTACTGAAGAGATGTCTGCAAGTGAACTAACATTTCTAACAAGCTCCCAAACAACTCTCCTGCTTACCTAAGCTAGAAAAACACCGAGACACCTTTTGAGCTGCAGACACCTTTTGAGCTGCAGAATCATCGCACTGCATGTGGTTCCCAAACTTTGCTGCACACTGGAATCACTCGGGCACCTTTTTTAAAAAAATACTAATGTCTGGCTTTCACCAGCCAGGCATTCTGATTTAACTGGTGTAGGATGCTCCATGGGCACTGGAAGCTCCCCAAGTGATTCCACGGGGCAGAATGAAACTTGGAGAGTCACTGCCAAATTGCTAAGAATTTGGACTCCAGAGCCAGACTGCCTGGATTCAAAGCTCTGTGACCATGGGCAAGTACGTTACCTAAGCATTCAGGGCCTCAGTTAACTCGTCAATAAAATGGGGATAATAATCCTACCTCACAAGGTTGCTATGAAATTGGATGTGGTGTATGTGATGACTGGCACAAAGCCTGGCGGATAATAAGCGCTTACTGGATGTAGCTGTTTGCTCTCATCACTGACTCCTATCTGAGTGTCACTGTGCAATGGGCAGCAGCGCTCCCACTGGGCGGCAGCAGCTCGCCCAACCTTCCTGCTGGACCAAATTCTTCGCCGGAGTTGTCGCGCTCCACTCCCGACCCGCCCCCTCCCCCAGTTGCCAGGAGAGCGCTTCGCCGGGCCGGGCAGCTCCCGAGAGCTAGACCCGCTTTGCAGACTCGACAGAAGCCACCGGCTCCGGGGCCAAGCTCCCCCGCCCCCAAAACTCGGGGATGCGCTTCCAAAGGCCTGGCACCCGGAGCATGCAGCCAAGAAAACAAGCCTCAGTCGTCCCGGGACCGCCAGGAGGCAAGGAGAAGGAAGGGGAGGGGAAGGTCCGGCCGCGGCTGGGCCGGCTGCCCGGTTACCTGAGGCGACGGGCGGGGCCCGCATCGCTGGGGCGGGCGCCGTCGTCGCCGCCGCCGCCGCCGCCGCCGCCGGCCGCACTCGGCCTTCCGCCTCACGCGACCCACGCCATAGGGCCGGTGCCTTCACCGCTCCAGCCGGCCGTCCTCAGGCGGTCAATCCGTCCACCCGTCAGCGACTCTCCCAAGGCGCCCAGGGACGACGGAGGCCAGTCGGGCCAGCCGGCTGGGCTCTGCTCAGGCAACTTCCGACTGCCAGGGGCGGCGGCGTCAAATAACTCCCCAGCCAAGTGGGCCACTGCGCGTGCGCGGTACGCCTAATCGGCGACTTCTGCGGGGCCGAACCGGTGGCGTCAAATAATTCCCGAGACACAGAGCCGGAAGCTGCGCGTGCGCAGCTATCCCAGATCGCCGCGCGGGGCACATTCCCTCCTCCCTTTCCGGAGTAAGTGGAGAGGGAGGAGTGAAGGGAAGGAAGGGCTGTACCTACCTCATCGCTGTCTAGGGGAAGCACTCTACCTGCGTCCCTAGGAATATCACGGCGATCCAGATGCTACCTGTTTTCGGTGCGGATGGAGTAACGGGCTTCTCTGAAAGATTCTGGCTCCCACCCAGGTTCTAGGAATTCCTCACATCCCACCATTAACGGGAAATGATGCCCTTTAGCCGCCGCCCTCTTATTACATGGGCACAGCATCAACTATGAACAATGTTCTATGCAGGCCTGGTGTGGGTACACAGATGAATCAGACATCAGATTCAGAGTCTCTTGTTAAAGACCTGGGTCTGATAGAGAAGATAATTGATAATCATAGCTATTGATAATAATAGCTAGAGGTACTAGTTTAGGAGCTGCAAGGCACCAGACATTTTGTAAACATTACCACTTTCGGTAATTTGGTTTCAACTCAACGAAGAAAATAAGTAATACTATTGAAGAGGCACAGATTAAGTGCTTTGGAAATGTAAAAGAGGACACTCGAACTGAGAGAAGAGGAACGAGGGATGATGGAGTTCTTCACAGAGCACTTGGCCGTGAGACTGACCTTGGATATTCAAAGGGAGGGATTTGAGTAGTGCTGAAAGCACGGTTGCCTGAAAAGCAGAAGGGGGCAAAGAAGCTTCTGACGCCTTCTCAACCTCCGTTGGAAGAAACCATGGAGGAAGGAGTGACAAGGGAACTGGTATCCTCATAGAAAGGACAAAACAGAATAGTGTTTCTTCGAGACCACAACCCACCCCACCCCTTAGGAAAAGAGCTACAGAAAGGAAGAGGAAAAAGGGAGTAAGAATGTGCTAGGACAGGAACACGGGTATATCCAGGACATTTTGTGGATCAAAGCAATGCATTTCAATTAAGGACGGTTACAAATACTGTAGGAGTCCTACTCAATATCTATTTTAATCATATCTCTCTTGCCTTTCCATACCACAGGGGCTGAAAAGCAAAGCACACAGTTACCAATCTCACTTGCAGTTAAGGGTGGCCATGAGACAAAAGTCCTGGTCAATAAGATGAAGGCAGAAGTACCAAAGGAGACTTTCCTTTACAGAAGAAAAAGATGGGGCTGGGAACAGTGGCTCATGTCTATAATCCCAGCACTTTGGGAGGCCGAGGTGAGAGAATTGCCTGAGCCCACAGGTTTGAGTCCAGCCTGGGCAGCTTGGCGAGACCTTATCTCTACAATAAATTTTTAAAAATTAGCAGAGGGTGGTGGCGCCTGCCTGTAATTCCAGTTACTTGGATGGCTGAGGCAGAAGGATCATCTGAGCTCCGCAGGTCAAGGCTGCAGTGGCCAGGAGCGTGCACTGCTCTCCAGCCTGGGTGACAGAGTTAGACTACAACTCAAAAAAAAAAAAAAAAAAAGAATATAAAGAAGGGAAGAAACTTTCCCTTCTTCTTTGGGGAAGTTTGTGTCCTTCACCTTTCTCCTGCTTCACACTTGGAGCTGGGATGCAACACCTGGAGGTGCAATAGCCTTCTTGAGGCTGTGAGGACTATGCTAAGGTAGGTAGAGTAGAAAGACAAAAGGAGGCTCTTACCTTAGGACATACTCAGCTACACAAACCCTGTACTGCCTTCCTGTTGATGGGAGTGAGGGGTCTCATCTAGACCATTGTTTGTTGAGTTTTCTGTTACTTGCAACCAGACACATTTTTTTTTTTTTTTGCGTTTTAAAACAAGCTCTGCCAAGTTTTATTATAAAGAACAATTTTGCATGATTTGCTTTCCACCAGACCAGACACATTTCTAATGCAATAAATACTGAATACCTATAATATGCCAGACAGGCAAGGGTGACAAATTGGAAGCACAACAGATGATGGGAATTTGGAAAGTGACAGACACAGGGGACTGAGAAGCTCTCTAAAAGTCTTTGGGAAGATGATGAAAATGCAACTATCCCTCCTCCCCCCACCTGGAGGTTTAGGTCATTCCTGAAATTCTGCCTCTCAGTAAAAAACTGTTAAATGAAAAAATGTATATTTACATTATTAAAATTGGAAAAGTTGTGTTCAATTCCAACCTAAGGCACCTAAATATTTTTAACAGAAAAAAATCAGTGCAACAATGTAAATGATGATTATCTAAGCAATATAAAGTTAAAATTATTTAAATTAGCTTAAAATACGACTTTTACATAAAAAGTAAAGTATTAAGACTTATTGCACTGACCAGGAAGACAAGATTTAATATTAGGTGTGGGTTGGTGGAGGAGAGATGCAAGTGAGTCATTCTTTTAAAGATGCTTTGTTTGTTTTTAAGAGACAAGGTCTGGCTATGTTGCCCAGTCTAACTTTGAACTCCTGGGTTCAAACTATCCTCCTGCCTCAGTCTTCCAAGTAGCTGAAACTAAAGGCATGTATCATTATGCCTGGCGTAAAAGATGGTATTTTTTTCTGCACTCTTTTCTTCATTAATTTTTTAAGACTTTGATAGCTTCACTTAAATTTACACATACACACACACACACACACACACACACACACACACACACACCCCTTGAGAGAAAATTAAAGACTAAACATAAGACACTTTGAAACATATGAAAAAAGTGCACACATACAATAATCTGAAGAGACGTATGAGAAGCTGTACTGAATAAAAACATTTTGGATATTCCAAACACAGTGTACAATTTGAATTTATTCCACAGCATGATCTCTGACTATAAACAGCAAATAAACTGAGGAATGTCTTTATCTGAAACTAATATCAAAATATCAGTTTATAAAGTGGATTTGAAAAGGCACTGCACTGGAAAAAGGAGGAGCAGTGGTATAAACTTTTGTGACAGATTTTTTTTCCAAAGATGGCCACACCAATGTGAGTTTTTTGTTTTTTGCCTTGAAAAAGTCACCCTAGGAGATGCCAAACCAGTGTGTGTGATCCATCCCACAGTTCCTCTTACAATGTAACAGACACTCTTCTCACTGAGAAGTAGCATTGATGTGTCCTCCCCTTGAGTCTGGTCGAGTCTGTGATCACTCCAACCAATAAAGCAGAGTAATGCTATGTGACTTCTGGGGCTAGGTCATAAACAGGATACAGCTTCTCCTGGCTTGCTCCTCATCACAGTGCTCACCCTTGGACCCCAGCTACCATGTTGGAAGGAAGCTCAGACCACATAAATAGCCTGTGTAGAAGTGTTCCAGATGACAGCCCTAGCTAAGTCTGCTGACAGCCAGCATCATTGGCCAGACACATGAGTGCAAAAGCCTTCAGATGATTCCCATCCCCAGGCTTCAAGCCTCTGCCCCACACCCAGCACCAAACTGAGCTAAGGCACTGACCCTATGCCTTAGTGGGCCCTGCACTTCGGACTATTGCTGTAAATGAGGGTCCTAGGGGACACCCCTACCTCCAGACTGAGTTGTCCAAAGACATTGAGACTCAGAGATCGGTAGAGTGAAGCAGTTTTTTTTAATAAAGCTCTTGCAAGAATGGGTGTCCCTCAGATGAGCAGACACACAGAAGCAGTTTCAGCCAGAGTATTTAAGCCCTTAAATGCATGTCCCTCCCCTATTTCTCCATAGGCTGGCTACTTCCAGAGGTTACATCACTTTCCAAGATGTCACCTACATGTCATATATAGATTGGTTTACATGGTTAGTTTATTTGCAAGCTCCATTTATTAATTGGTTAACATAGGTATGACACACTTTGTTTGCATGTCCTATTTGCTGATTGGCTTATAAGATTTTGTTTTAATTGGTTCCCATCAAAATTTAAATGAAAAAGCCCACCAAAGTAAATCTGCAAAAAGAGAACAAGAAGTAGGAAGTGACTCAGCAAAAAACAATTACATACAGCTTATGGCTTACTGTAAAAATAAATCATTCATTTTCTTACACTATACTCCTCCAAAAATGTTAAGTGCCCTTCTGGGGCTAGCAATGCCATTTAGGAAGGCATTGCCTGTTATAGATCAGTTCCCATGTAAATCTTCTGGGCCACAATTTTCTACCTTGAAATTTTCTAAATCAGGGGTTGGGACTGGCCAGAGCCAGCAGTACCATCCAGGCAAGGCAACCCCATCCCCAGAGCAAGGCTGTCCCCTGAAGGTCCCATTTGCTATTTCTCCCTTTCAGGTTGCTCCCCACCCTTTACCCTCACCTCTTGCCCATCTCTCACATGTATATGGGGTTGTCCAGATGCCCTGAGGAGCTCCAGGATTCCTGCTATCATGGCCAGCTCTGCTTCTAAGAGGGCACCCTGGCAAGCAGCTCATTCCTGCTGATTGGTACAGTATTTCTTTCACTAGATTATATGTGATTTGGCTGTCAAAATGGTGCTGGCATACTCATTTGGGGTGACTCAGACTCACACTGGACACAGCATGAGTTCAAGGCTCCGAGCTACCAAACGGTTCACAGCAAATGCTTGGCTTGAGCTGCATGTGTGGGTCTATGTCTTGGCTTGTACTTCTGTGTTCAGACTGCAGTGCCACCTCTGGCTTACTGCACCAGGAATAATGTCAGGTAGGAAGAGCTGTGTGGTAGGCATCCTTTACCCGTGCACCCACTTCCCTAACAGACCCCAGGGCGATCACCTCATCCCCTTTGGGGGACTCCATGCCACCTGTCAGTCTGTTCTCCAGGACTGCCCATGCCTATCTCCTCTGTCTTAGTCAGCTCAGGCTGCTATAACAAAATACAAGACCAGGTAGCTTAAACAACAGACCTTTATTTCTCATGGCTATGGAGACTGAGAAAGCCAAAATCAAGGTACTAGCCTATTCATTTCCTGGTGAGGCTCCTCTTCCCAGCTTGTCTTCTGGCTATGTCCTCACATGGTGGCAAGAGGAAGCTCTGGTGTCTCTTCTTATAAGGTCACTAAACCCATTATGGGGGCCCCACCTTCATCACCTTATCTAAACTGAATTACCCCCCATGGCCCCACCTCCTAACACCATCACCATGGGGGTTAGAGCTTCAAAATATGGGTTTACAAGGGGACACACATTCAGTTCATAAGTTCTCTGAAAATTTTTGAGACACTAAACTTCTCAAATGTGTACTTCCCACAGATGTACTTTTATACCTCCAATGGATATGATGGTATCATTCTCTCTTCGATCTTAAGCCATGGAGAATAAGAGACAGAAGTATCTGGCATGAGTGAGACTGCCCTCCTCACTCTGATCACAGACCCTTGGTGTGCTTTCTGCAGGTAGTGGCATGTAGAAGACGGGTGCAGTGAGCACTGAGAGCAACCACATTACAGAGATGCAGCAGTTTTGGCCTAAAGAGGTCAAGACATGATTGGAAGAGGTGTTGTTCTACATCAGTGAAGTTCCTAATAGTAAATTAAACATGATTAGAAGATAAATGATCGTTCACATTTTCCTGCATACTCTGGGCAATACATATTTGTACTTCTGTTTAATAAAGCACAGAAACAATCTTTGAAAACAAATCTTCCCCTAATGGATGAGAACTCATCATAAGTGATGATGTATCTAGCATTAAATAAATGTATTAGGGGGCTGGGCATGGTGGCTCATGCCTATAATCCCAGTATTTTGGGAGGCCGAGGTGAGAGGTTTGCCTGAGCCCATGGATTCAAGGCTAGCCAGGGCAACTTGGTGAGATCTCATCTCTACAGTAGAATTTTTTTTTAAGTAAATAAATGTATTAGGGAGCCCCAAAAGCAAGAAAATCCCTCTTGCTTCCATAGTAACAGGTTCCATCTCATCTTTTTTGTAGTAAGAAATGTGAAATTAAGCAGGAACAGCACATTTCACATAAAAACATGGAGAGAGAGTTCCTGGACTTGAACAGGAAAAGACAGGGGCCATGCAAAAAATATTTTCCCTGGGACTTGCACATACTTGGACTGCTCCAGCTCCCCTTAGCCCATTTGCTCCACTCTGAGGGCACTGCTTTCCAGGCAGTCCTGATTGCCAGTCTGGGCCCTCACTGATGACCAGAATGCTACTCCGGTAAAAAAAAAAAAAAAAAAAAAAAAGGCCCAGTTTATGCACACTCTTCTGCCTGGAGGGAGTGTGCCTGATGTTTTATTTTTAATGCCAGGAAATACAACTAGTGACTAAAAAATAAGGGCAAGTCACTGATAATAGACTGTCTGAATACTGTGTGTAAAGGCTGTCATAACATGTTTATTTTGAGAGCTCAGTGTGCTGCCCTACTTGCTGGAATCCCTCATTAGATCACAGTGAGTGAGACTGCTCTCCTCACTCTGCTCATGGACCCCTTGGTGTGCTCCCTGCAAATGATGGCATGTGGAAGGCAGGGGTGCAATGAGCACTGAGAGCAACCACATTACAGGGATGCGGCAGTTTTGGCCTAAAGAGGTCAAGAAATGATTGGAAGACATGATGTTCTCATTGGTCTTAAGCCATGGAGAATAAGAGACAGAAGCATCTTGCATGACTGAGACTGTGTCACAGATGTGAAAGTTAACTCAGATAAGCAAAATACCTACAGTGCCTTGTATAACAGCCAAACTCTCGGTGGAACTCCATAATAACTAGCCATTTGGGGTAAGCTAAGGAAAAGACTCAGGCTTTTAGCCAGGATGCATTGGTGACCAAAATCTAATTTATGCTAATAAATAAATAGAAATATTTATTGGAAACCTTCTGTAATAAAATGAGGGGGAGGCAGAATTCAAACTGGACTTGTAAGACACCACCAGTGACTGAAATTCCATCAAGACTCCCCATCCTGTGTCTCTACCTTTCTCCACCTGTGCACTTCTGATTTCACATTCACTACATTCTCTCATATGTGAGGGATATATGCCAGGTTTACCCCAGGGCGCATCTCCATCCATCTTCCAATGAGGATAGACATAGATACTGCCATATGTGGTTGTGCAAGTTGTGCACTGTACAACTCATGGACGTGCCATTTAAAGGAAAGAAAAGCATCGATTTTCCCAGCACCAAGGGTGTGACTTTTGGTGAGCCCATTCCAGGAGAGTTCAAGGAATCCCACCTTACATATCCCTAAGGGTGATTGGCCTCCCTAACAAAGCTTTCAGGGAACAATTCAGAGGTATTGGTTCTGCAAAGCTTTATATTCACAGGCTCGAGTCACATCAAACAGAAGACAGTTAAACTTGAGAGAGAGCAGAACCCCACCACAAGGCCTATTAGAAATAGAAAGCCGTTTACAAGGAACGTGGGTCCTTCTGAAAAAGGTAGCACTGACAGTGATGTCTATGACTTGGGAGCAGACAAACTTCAAAGTTACACAGGTATTTGGGAGGAGAGCAAAATTATATTTGTATTCTTATAAGAAATTACATTTCATATAGAAAAGCTGTCTATCTTAGATTTGAGTAGGACAGCATTTTTAAAAATTACAAACTGTTGCCCCAAACAAAACAGTATCTCTAGCAGATCTAAAGCAAACATATCAGAAAACCTGATTTCCTTAAGCACCTCCAATGGAAGTGTGACCTGTTTCACAAAGCTAGAATGGAAAAAGATCTCATTCCTTTTCTTTGTAGAATCAAATAGAATCTGTTCTGTGTCCAGGTTTTACTGAGCTCAATCCCAGTGGTTACCAGGGCTTTAATTCCTCCAGGGTGCTGCAGAAGTCCTGGAGAAATGCCAAAGACACTTGAGAGCATCCTCTGAACTTCCGTCTGCACCTGGGTCACATGCTCCCTTACTGCTGGGAAATTCTTCCTTAGTGAGAGCATTTGAGGCTATAAATTTCTTCCATGTACTGTTTTAGCTACATCCTTAAAGTTTTAATATATAGTATTTTCATTATCATTCAGGCCTAAGTATTTTCTAAAGTTTTTATTTAGACTTTACATTGTAGTCACATATTATAGTCTTTATGATACTGATGGTATTTGAGACTTGCTTTGCAGCATAAAAGCTATCAAATTCTATACTGCAAACAATATTTGTAAATATACAAACTGACTGGGCACTGTGGCTCATGCCTATAATCCAAGTACTTTGGGAGGCCAAGGCAGGAGGAATACTTGAGCCCAGGAGATCAAGACCAGCCTGGGCATCATAGGGAGACCTTGCCTTTACAAAAAAATCAATATATTAGCCAGGTGTGGTGGTGCCACCTGTAGTCCAAGCTACCTGGGAGGCTGAGGAGGAAGGATCTTCTTAGATCAGGAGGTTGAGGCTGCAGTAAGCCGTGATCATGCCACTGTGCCCTAGCCTGGGCTTCAGAATGAGACCCCTGACTAAAAAAATGGTAAATGTACAAACAATATTAATAAGTGCTCCAAATGTACTTAAGAAAAATGTATATTCTTTCACTGTTGGTTAAAGATTTCTAAATATATGTTTTTATATTCCAAATATTAGAGTGTGGAAAGGGAAAAAATAATAACTTTCCAGTGAGGAAGTCTGGCAGCTACCACCTTAACCAAGAGATCAAGGTCAATATCTTTGGTGATGAGTCATGTTGATCATGTAACCCCTGATATGATGTGATGAGAAGAGTTCTTCACCTCTGGAGTATTCTTCCCAGAAACCGACAACCTCTAGTCTCACCATGAAAAAACGTCAGAAAAACCCAAATTGAGCAATTCTACAAAATACATTATCTTTAAAATCATCAAGGTTGGCCGGGCTTGGAGGCTTAGCCTGTAATCCCAGCAATTTGGGAGGCTGAGGCAAGTGGATTGCCTGAGCCCTCGGGTTCAAGACCAGCCCGGGCAACTTGGTGAGACCTCGTCTCTAAAATCAATCAATCAATCAATTGATTAAGCTGGGCGTGGTAGTGTGCACCTGTAGTTCCAGCTACTTGGAAGGTTGAGGCAGAAGGATTGCTAGAGCCCAGCAGGTCGACGCTGGGGTGGCCGTGAGCGTGCGTGCCACTGCACTCCAGCCTGGGTGATGGAATGAGACTCCAACTTAAACAAACAAACAAACTGTCAAGGTCATGAAAAACAAGGAAAGGCCGAGACACTGCCCCAGTTTGGAGGAGATTAAAGAGACATCATGACTAAATGTAATGTGATATTCTAGATGAGATCCTGGTAAAGAAAATGGACATCAGTGGGATTGCTGGTGAAATCCAGATAGGGTCTGTTGTTTGGTTAATGGTAATGTACCAATGTTAATTTCTTAGTTTTGACAAATGCATCATGGTTACGTACGATGCTAATATTAGGGGAACTTAAGTGAAAGAAATATGGGAACTCTCTATACTAGGTTTTTAATTTTTCTGTAAGTCTAAAATTATTCCAAAATGAAAGGTTTATTTTAAAAATAAAGTTTATGGCCGGGCACAGTGGCTCACACCTGTAATCCCAGCATTTTGGGAGGCTGAGATGGGAGGATTGCTTGAGTCCAAGAGTGTGAGATTAGCCTAGGCAACATAGCGAGGTCATGTCTCTTCAAAAAAAAAAAAAAAAATTAGCTGGGTGTGGTGGTGTGTGCCTGTAGTCCCAATGACTCGGAATGCTGAAGTGGAAGGATGGTCTGAACCTAGGAGGTCAAGTTGTGATCATGTCACTCTGGCCTAGGTGACAGAGTGAGACCATGACTCAAAAAAATTTTTTTGTTTTAGCCGGGCTCGGTGGCTCAGCCTGTAATCCTGTGCCTTTGGGAGGCTGAGGTGAGTGGATTGCCTAAGCCCGCGGGTTCGAGACCCGCCTGGGCAGCGAGACCTCATCTCTACAATAAATCAAAAAATCAGCCGGGCGTGGTAGCGCATGCCTGTAATTCCGGCTACCTGGAAGGCTGAGGTGGAAGGATCGCCAGAGCCCAGCAGGTGAGGCTGCGGTGGCCGGGAGCGGCCACTGAACTCCAGTCTGGGCGACCGAGTGAGACTCCAACTCAAAAAAAAAAAAAAAAAATTTTTTTTGTAAATAAAAATATACGGACCGGGTGTGGTGGCTCACATCTGTAATTCCAGCACTTTGGAAGGCCAAGGTGGGAGGATCACTGAAGTCCAGGAGTTCCAGACCAGTCTAGGCAACATAGAAAGACCTCAACTCTGCAAAATATAAAAAAATTAGTCAGGTGTTGTGGCATGTGCCTGTAGTCCCAACTACTGGGGAGGCTGAAATGGAAGGACCCCCTGAGCCTTCACATCCTGCAAAAGGAGCTAACTGAGGCATGGAGAGGTTAAAACTTGTCACTGAAATCACTCAACTAGATTAGACCAGATCTGTGTGACTCCAGAACTAGTGCTCTTATGCCACTCCAGGGGCACGCCATGCACACTAGCCATTGCTGAGCTCCTCCCTGCAGCCCTCATGCTGATTTTGCACATACATGGACCGCTCTCTTCCTCTGCTCAGTTAACTCCTACTTCCTGGACTCCCAAAGGATCAGGTGTCCCTATTTAGACTCGCAGCAGCTTTCACTCTTTCTCTATAGAATTTCTCATGGTTTTTAATGATTTCTTCATTGTAGGTAACTTGTCTATCTTGAAGAGACTATGTGTTCACAGGTGTATGTTCCCAGTGCTTAGCACAGAGACTGGCACTTCTTAGTTGCTCTATAAATAAGTACCAACTGACCGAAGGTTAACTTCAGTAGGCAGAGCTTGTGCTGGAGAAGCACACCCAAGGACTTGGTGTCCTGCCTCCAGAAGGCTCTGGAACATGATGCAGGGAATTCCATCAGGCACACTTGATATATACCTGGCCCTGCTGTGCCAAGATAGGGTAAAATGAGATACCAGGGAATAAAGGACCCAGGCTGCTGCTCCTCCTCCTCCTCCTCCTTCTCCTCCTTCTCCCCTTTCCCCTCCTCCTCCTTCTCCTTCTCTTACTTCTTCTTCCTTTTTTTTTTTTTTTTGAGTCAGGGTCTCACTCTGTTGCCCAGGTTGGAGTACAGTAGCATGATCACGGATCACCACAGTATTGACCTCCTAGGCTCAGGTGATCCTTCCGCCTCAGCCTCCCAAGTAGCTGGGACTACAGGTATGCACCACGATGCTCAGTTAATTTTTTTATTTTTTTGTAGAGACGAGGTCTCACTATGTTGCCCAAGCTAGTCCTGAATTCCTGGGCTCAAGCAATTCTCTCATCTTGGCCTCCCAAAGTGCTGTGATTACAGGTGTGAGTCACTGCACCCGGTCTGAAGCAGTTTATTTAAACCCTTACAAGATGCAGCAGACTTCCTGTAAGGAGGACATCCTTGAACCTCTGATTGTCTAAATCTATATGTCCATCCATTAAGGCAGCTAGCTACTAGCCACATGTGGCTCCTGAGCACTTTAAGAGAATGTGCCAGTCTAAACTGACATGTGCTATGAGATATATACCAGATTTCAAAGATTTACTTTGGGCCAAAAAAATCTTAGTAAAGATTTTGAATATATACATTGAAATGATGATATTCTTTGATGTAGTAGGTTAAATAAAATATATTACCCAAATTTATTTCACCTGCTTCTTTTCATTTATTTAATGTGGCTACCAGGAAAATGTTAAATGATACATGTGGCTCACACTTTGTTTCTGTTGTATAGCATCATTCTGTAAGCCCCTGAGGACGCTCATTTGCTTTGCTCAGAGCTGAATGCCCAGCTTAGAGCAAGGCCCAGCACACAATGATTATTTCATAAACATCTGGGGTGTGAATTAACATAATTTATGATCTATATACTTGTATGTGATCCTCTTGAGGATAAAAATGTTCTTATTCATCATTGTATCTGTTCCGAGCACACTGTCTAATACTTTTTGGATGGACAAATGAACATTCAGTCTCACTCTCCATTCTCCTTACTTGACTCTGCTATGGAATCTCTCACCACCTGCTCGCAGGGCCTCTGGTATCACGCAACAACTTCCTGGTAGGATCATGGCTCTTCTTGATGCTAATCCTGGTTCTTAGGCCACCTCGGTCATACCCTCCTCAGGTTTCCTCAAGCTCTGAAGGCCTGAGATAACTCCTGCTTCCGACATGGCATCAGGGGAGGGACACTTGATATTTCAGTGTTGGCTGAAACCTGGCCATCGTTCCTGTACGTGTCAGTTTCATAAGTTCAACCTGCAAGACTGTTGATTTAGCTGAGGACTATTTTAGGAAAACTGGATAACAGGCAATAATTCGAAGCAGATGGAAGGAATAGTAAAGTTTCCTGTTTTCCAGTACAAACAAGCATCTGACAGCCTGGTATGCTCATGCTATTTATGAAATCTGCCTGAAATATTTTTTACTACTTAATACACTAGGAAATGGAAAACCAGCTGAACCACTCATTAGGTGTGAGATGAGTCCCTTAGATTCTCTGAGCCTTGGTTTCCTTGTTTGCAAAATGGAGGATAATTAAATCTATTTCACCGGGTTGTTGTGAAGATGAAATGAGGTGATTATATATATGGGCTAATACAGTGCATGGCATTTAATGAAAGCTCAATCAATGATAGCAATGATTAGCAAACAAAAAAGTGTTGGTGTCACCATAACAGTCTGTCATAATGACATTTAATGTTTGTTCTTCATTTTAACTGTTGTCAACAAGCTATACATGCTCATCAAATAAAAATAGCTGACATTTACTGAGAACTCAGCATGAAGCAGGTACTATGTTATGCATTTAACATACATCATCTTATTTAATCTTTGCTATCTGGGGGAAGTGCTATTCTGATGGTCAAATTTTGGAGCCAGAAACTGAGGTTCAGGAGAAAAAAAAAAGAACATGCTCCAGGCCCCACAGCAATTAAGTGACTGCATCAGATTCTTAATGACTTCCCCAGGCCACCTCCCAATGCAGGTCAAGTGTGACATCTTGGTGACATGGCAATGGTAGCCGTGGAGACAGAGAGGCCTGCAGAGCCATTCCTGGCGCCCCTGTCAAGGTGGCTGCTGGCCTCACCCCTCATCCATAATGCCGACTGAGCACCTTGCAGATGTTGGGCCCTTTGCTGGTTTGCCTGTTGGCTATCATGAGCAGAGATTCATTTTACTCCCTCTAGTAATGGGCACAGCAATGGTGAATGTCAAGTCTTTTTTTTTTTTTTTTGTCGAGTCAGGGTCTCACTTTGTCACCCAATCACCAGGAGTGCAGTGACACAATCATTGCTCACGGCAGGCTGATCTCCTGGGCTCAGGTTAACCTCCCACCTCCCCTTCCTGAGTAGCCAGGACTACAGGTGGTATGTGCCACCATGCCAGGCTAAAGGTCTTTCATTAAACAAAATAAAAAACAGGATCTTGGTCACGTGGCCATGTCTTATAAAACTTCAGAGAAAATTGAACGTCCTAGTCCCATGGCAAGTCAGAGTACTGCTCAGTCAAGCATTGTGGAGCATGAATGTGGCATTCTCCACCTATATGGTTCTAGAAACAGTTCTCTCACCTGCAACAGGAGCTCAGGGCTCTGTACCCCTAGGTGCTCCCATTAAGACTTAATTACACCGGGCTCGGTGGCTTAGCCTGTAATCCCGCGCTTTGAGAGGTTGAGGTGACTGGATTGCCTGAGCCCGCGGGCTCGAGACCCGCCTGGGCAACTTGGCGAGACCTCATCTCTACAATAAATAATAATAATAAAAAAACTAGCCAGATATGGTAGCACGCGCCTGTAGTTCCAGCTACTTGGAAGGCTGAGGCGGAAGGATCGCCTGAGCCCAGCAGGTCGAGGCTGTGGTGGCTGAGAGTGTGCCACTGCACTCCAATCTGGGCAAGAGTGAGACTCCAACTCAAAAGAAAAAAAAAGACTTAATTACTGTCTCTTCCTGTTTCTGCAACCAATTACTCAGTCCCTTGACATATGCAGAACTCCCTCAGGAAGAAAAACCGTGGGGCTTATCACTGCTACTGGTCCCGAACCAAGGTGATGGGCTAGGCCCATCAGTGGCTGCCCTTGGTGACCAAGCTTTCCTAGACCACTGAGATGCAGTTGGGCTTGAGGGAGATATGGACCTGACAGATGGAGAGCCTAGCCTCTAGACATGCCCAGTGCTGAGCAGTTCATCCTAGCTTGATCCAGCTCCCACCCTCACCACCCCATGACAAATGTTCATAATCAGGAGCAGCCCTGCAATGGCCTCAGATGCCTGTTGTCTCCCTAGTTCACTGGGCCTGGTATCTGAGAGAAGAGCTTCCTCCCACCCCCAGTCCATGCAGTGATGGTGGCTTGTATAGGCCATTTGAGCCCAGCAGTGACATCTCATTTTACTCAAATCACACTTCCCAGATGAGCCCTCCTGCCTACTTAATTTAAAAGGCCACCCCCCCCACTTACTAAGACTATCTCATTTCCCTGCTTTTTTTCCCCCCTCAGCACTTTTCTAGCATTCTACACATTTTTTTTTAAATTTTTTGAGTTGGAGTCTCACTCTGTCACCCAGACTGGAGTACAGTGGCACACTCCCGGCCACCGCAGCCTCAACATGCTGGGCTCCGTAGCTGGAACTACAGGTGAGTGCTACCACACCCTGCTAATTTTTTGATTTATTGTAGAGATGAGGTCTCGCCAAGTTGTCCAGGCGGCTCTCGGACCCACGGGCTCAGACAATCCACTCACCTCAGCCTCCCAAAGCGTGGGATTACAGGCTGAGCCACCGAGCCCAGCAGCATTCCACATATTTTAATACTTTGTTTATGGTATCTCCCTATCCTTTAAAGTGTAAGTATTTATTCGGCAGGCATTTGCTCTGTTGCCTGTTTTGTTTCCTAGAATTGTGCCTGCACATAATTGATATTTGATATGATAGGACAGGCGGTAAGTCCAGTCTGGGTGGAAGTTTAGCCAACGAAGGCTTCCTGAAGGAAGTGACACAAGCTGAGTCAGCTGAGTCTGAGTGGAAGCTGCATTCCAGGCAGATAGGCCAGGAAAAGAATGTTCAGGAACAGCAGTGTGGCTGGGCCCAGGGTGTCTGTGAGATGAGGGTGGACCGGCAGGCCATGGGCATCGTGAAGGCCCTGCATGTCTCCTCCAGAGAATGGGGAGTCTAACCTGGAGGTTGAGGATGGGTGGCGCCAGAGTGGCAGAGGGCAGGGGAAGGGAGACCTAAAAGGCTAGGCCAGTGATGAGGACCACATGTACCCACCCACAGGCGGTGATACACAGGAACACTGAGCACTTAACTGGGGTGCCTGCTACAATCTGAAAGCAAGTTATAATCGAGAGGGGCTATCCTTTCCTGAGCACTCACTATGTGCCAAGTGCTGTGCTGACCTTCACATCCAGTCACTACACTAGAACAAAAGAAAAAAGGGTGATAAATGAGGGGACCTGCCACAAATCAACCAGCCTAGTTTTTCAGGAAGGACATTTGGTGACCATGGGGTGAGCCCCAGTGAATGATCATGCCTCTACAGCCCTGAGACTCCGTTCTCTACTCCCAGCAATCTCACACTTCATTTCAGTGAAGGGAGTGGGATCAACTGATTCCCCCCCTTCCTACTACGGCCTTTGGGGGCATTCCTCTAATGGACCATACTTAAAAATGAGGCAATATCACTAGATATCCGTAGCTGGAACTACAGGCGAGTGCTACCACACCCTGCTAATTTTTTGATTTATTGTAGAGATGAAGTCTCGCCAAGTTGTCCAGGCGGCTCTCGGACCCGCGGGCTCAGGCAATCCACTCACCTCAGCCTCCCAAAGCGTGGGATTACAGGCTGAGCCACCGAGCCCAGCAGCATTCCACATATTTTAATACTTTGTTTATGGTATCTCCCTATCCTTTAAAGTGTAAGTATTTATTAGGCAGGCATTTGCTCTGTTGCCTGTTTTGTTTCTGCTACTGAATGTAGCCCCCAAAGATCAAAGATCAAATCTACCTCATGGTAACAAACCCCAATGACAGGCATTTGCCTGGCATACTTCCACGCTGTCCAAGGGTGGCCGCTCCTCATGTACTTCTCACCTCTGCTCAGAATCATCTTCCTAAACCCACCTGGTACCCTCACATCTGAGCTAAGGGCACTCTCTCCTTCCACAATGACTTCAGCACCCACCTCCATCTCTAACTCACCCCATCACCATCCTCCCGTCCACAGCCTTGGCCCAAATGGTCCCTAGTCAACTCAACTCTAACAGTTCCCCTCTCTCCTAAATGAGACACCCCAGACACACCTGGGACAGGTCAACCCTAGTTCCCACCTCACATTCCCTAAGTCAAGCCTTGGCGGTATCAAGTGGGATGTCTCAATGAGCAAGAACCAGAAGACCTGCCCTTGTGATTGTTTTCTCTATACCCAGTCTTGCTGACACAAGGAAATATTGCTACTACAACAACAACAACAACAACAAAACAAAGAATGAGCAGCAGGGCATGTTTCAAGATTTATTGAGGTGGGTGAGGACAATGGCGCACAATGCAGAAAACTGCAACAGGAACAAACTTTTGGTTTCCAGAAGTCACACCAGCAGGAGGAAGGGGACATGAAGGCTGGCCACTGGATGACCTGGCCTAGATGAAAGAGAATCAGTCTTCCTGGATCATGGCATTCTGCTGGGCAGGGCAGTCAGTTGAAGAGGCTCCAATTCTGGACTCCAGTCTCCAGAGTCACAGGGCTTTCTCTCTGTCCTCACACAGAGGAAAAGTTGATCCGTGTTGTCCTGAGGCAACAAGAATGAAAAGGTCTGGCAATGCATTATACGGCAACATCCCTTGTCACTCTGTGTTATGCCAGTGTCCGTGATCAACCCCCAAATCCAAAGAAGACAAATGAGGCAGTGGCTTGGAATTCCCATTTCAGAAACACAGGCCAACTTAGCCTCTTGGCACAAATTCACCATGAAAGGCCTGGGGTCTGGGGGGTGGGCGGGCACCCCAGGTCATCATTCTGAGAGGGTCGCTGCCTCCATCCCTTAGGGCTTCCTTCAACAATCTCCAGGTCCAAGGCAGCAACCCTGGAGTGACGAGAGGCCACAGAGCAGGAGATTACTACAAGCACTCAGTTCCAATGCTATGATATCTTTCGTTAAGTCTCCAATTAATCAGGTATGAGCTGTCAGTATTTTTGACACCAAACCCATCTCAAAAAGGAATCTCAATGCTCCAGGAAACAGTCACAATAAAAGCTGTCTTCAAAGTCTAAAACAGCCCCTTGCAGGGAAACTGTGCAGAGGTATAACTGGCAGAGAGACAGCCACAGAGCTAGCTCTCAGGGTTCTTCCTGCTGAGGTCTCATGGCGCCTTGCTGGGAGCCAGGGACCAGCCAGCAGCCATTCCTCCATGCTGTCATTACTTCCTGGCACAATTGTCTCCCCTGTGGGACAGGGAGCTCTCCCTCCCCACCCCCCTGGCCTCAAACGCTTCCCTCCAGTTGTTAGTGCCCTGGAACACTTCCTACTGCCCATCTCCTTCAAAAGCTGCCTAGGCCCACCATCTCCACAAGGCCACTTCTCTTTGATGGCAATGGTTACCTACCACCCACCACTGCACTTATTCATTAAGCATAATTTAGTCCAGCTCTTTCCACCACCTAAAGTACCTAAACCTAGACGTAGCCTGGTCCCTGCTAACAGGAGGCTGAGGTGACATACCTCCCAACACTGACTCACCCACGCAGCCTGCCACACCTGAGACCAGAAGGTGCTGGTAACGAGAAAGCATGTGTGAAAGCGCCAGCATTTGAAAGGGACAGGTGGGAGCCCTCCAAACACGGGAAACGGCTTTCAGCAATTTCTCTCCCTGCATTATCGATGACCAGAGCACAGGCAGCCCATGATCGCTTTTGAATGCAGGTGCACACAAGGGCAGAAAGAGATCCAGGAAGAGAAGCAGATGCCAGCAGCCTGTGGAAGAGGCTAAGTCTACGAAAATAACCCAGTCAAGCACAAGACCCGGGAGCTGCCTTTCTTTCCTGCACAAGCCCCACAGAAACTCCCTGCCATGAGGAATCAAAGAGAGGTCATGTGGGGCAAAAACAGTGGAAAATAGGGTTGGTGATGATACAAACCACTAAGTACCACAAATGCCACCTCTGTCATAACTTTTTCAAATGAAGAAAATTAGGTTCTGATTCTGTCATTGGCTGGGGATAGTGGCAGAAGGGGATTCAAAGCCAGAGACTGGCGTCTGTGAGGCCTAGATCCTCTCATTTTCCTTTACAACTTGCCGCTGCCCATGCCCAGGAGGAAGAGCAGATACTACAGAGAACTTTCATTTCCCAAGTAAGACCATGGAGGTTCTTCCCTACAGCAGCCACTGAAGGTACACGAAGTCCAGAGCTGATCTAGGTTGGCTGTGGTGGGCAGTGGATCTGGGAAGCCATGAAGCCACCTCATGTCACCTCTCCACTGCCCTACGTTAACACCAAAACCCCTGGGAACACACACAGGACTCTACTAGATGCAAAGAACCAGGATGGCATTCTTTCATCCACCATCAATACATCTTCCCATCCATTTACCCAGAAAGTATATATGGACCATCAGCTCCCTCACCCATCTAATTCATTTATCCTTCCATCGGGTCATTAGTGTTCCCGAATGGACCAGAGTTCTTACCTTAAGGACACCAGGGTCTAGAATATTCTTGACAACGCCCATGACATCTCTGCACACATTAGACTCATCTGCAACACACAAGAAGCCTTGAATGAGCACCCAGCTCATCCCTGCTCACAGTGGGGCATGGTAGGCACCAGGAAATGGCTTAGCACAGTA
Organism: Cephalopachus bancanus; assembly: GCA_027257055.1. NCBI lineage: Eukaryota > Metazoa > Chordata > Mammalia > Primates > Tarsiidae > Cephalopachus > Cephalopachus bancanus. The sequence goes on from JAPVLO010000037.1 coordinate 5,350,547, forward strand.
TTTACTAGTAAGCATTCTACAAGTGTTGGCTATCATTATTTCCTGAGCACTGTTTCCTCATGAAAAAGTAGTTAATTCTAAAGAGGGAGACACTGGATGGTCCACAGCAGATGGCCAATGCTGATTAATCTGTAGTCAATGGGCAATGGGCTGAAAAGGATGTCAAAGCCAGGTTTACAGGAGTGTGCCATGGCCAATTGGTGGCGACTCTACTGGTCGAGGGAGAACTGATGCAGCACACAGAGCCTGGCTCTCAACAGCAAGGAGCAAGAAGTGAAAGCCTCAATAATGACAGTAACACCCATGGCAGCCCTATGTCCCAGAGGCTTAGGTGCATCCAGAGTTGAGAAGCAGGAGTGTAGGAAAGGTTCCGGAACTGAAGGTGAGGATGTGGACTCTCCAAGCATGGGGCAACCCTTCCCTCATTTTCTCTGTCTGCACTGCCAATGACCAGGATATGGGCAGACCATGATCATGAATGCAGAGGCAGAAAAGAACAGAAAGTGAGCAAGGGACAAAAGCCAAAGCTAGCAGCCTGTAGACGTTCCAAGTGCCAAGCTCAGGACGCTGAGTACTGTCATCACCGAAAACAGTATAAAGACCCCATCTTCCCCCATCAAGAGTCCACAGGAAGACCAACTTCCAGTAAAAACACCACAGTTGCTCATGCACCCCACAAACACAGAGTGTCTACATAGAGCCAGGCACCGTGGGCTCAAAACCAAGATGAACAGTCAAGGTCTCTGTCCTATAGAGCTTATGCGGTTTCCCCACCTTACAGAAAGACAGGCTCAGGCGTATGAAGGCCCTCAGCCAGGATCTGACTCCCAAGGCCTACACGCCATCTCCTGCTGGCTTCCTTCTGACCCGGGGCTTGCGATAGTTCTCAGAACTCAGAACCCGCTGAGCTCCTGACCACCCCCTCCGGGGGCTCCCCAAGGTGCCCAGGAGCAGCACTTACCCAGGGACATCCTCATCCTCCAGACAGTGGGAGCCCATCACGGGGTGCAGGTCAGAGGGCTGCAGGAGAGAAGGGGGCGCCGGCTGGTGGGAACCAGAGAGAGAGCTGTCATCCCTTTCCAGGAGGGCCGCGCCCCCCAAAAAAGGCCTAGGCAGGGAAAACAGGGGAAGGAGCTTTAGTGCGAGGCTGGGACAGAAGACTAAGCTCTGGCCCTCCAGGCACCGGGAGAGTCCTCGATGTACCCCTCAGCCAACTGACCTGTAAGATGGAGGTCTTAACGCTCACTTTTAAAGATCACTGACGGGAAATGAGTAGACGGTCCTAAGGACGTGGCACCATGACTGACACTGAACGGGCAACCGACACGTGCCTCTGGGGCTTCCCATGCCAGGCCGGAGACGGGGCGTGAAGGTCACAGGACTCTGGCGTCCCCCAGTCCGGTTTAAGGCCCGGCCGGACACAGCGTGGCAGGCCCCCGCAGGGAGGCTGGGCGGACAGGCAGGTCGCCCGCACCGTCTGGCTCAGCGCAGCAGCGGCCGAGGACGCTGCTCACCCTGCAGTCTCCTTCCCGAGGACGCGGCGGAGAGGACGAAGCACCGCACCGGGGGCCGGGCCTGGGCTCCGGCCGGCTCTCCTCGCCCCCTCGTGCCTCAGTTTCCCCTTTTGTCAGAGGAGAAGGGACGCAGCACCTGCCTTGGAGGCCGCCGGGGGTGCCCGGGCAGATGACGCCACTACTGCCGCGGATCGGTAACTCTTCCAGGGCGCCGGGGCTCAGCACGGCGCCGGAAGGCGAAGAGAGACGCAGGACCACGGCCACGCCCCCGGGAAGCACTACCACGCCTCAGCGCGGCGGAAATGCGGCTGCGCGCGCGGCTAGAGTGGCGCCTCCGCCCGCCGAACCTGCGCGAGCGGGCCTGCACCGCCTCCTGGCGGAGCGGGACTGAAATGCCGACCTGCCACTAATGCCCTTCATCCAAGCTTCCATCCATCCAACCAAGCACCCCTTCGTCCCCATCAATACAGCCACCTACCCACCCACTCATCCACTTATACAGAAAATTTACGTGGAGCATCAGTTTCTTCACCCATCTAACCATTCACTAATCCTTTCATTGGGTCATTAGTTCTCCCATCCATTCAAATATCCATCCATCCACTCATTCATTCATTCATCCATACATCTATCCATCCATTCATCTTTTCATGAGTCCATTCATCTAGACTCCCATCCATTCAGAAAATCTGTTGAGCACTCCATATCAGGGACTGCACTAAGCACTGGAAATATAATGAAGAAGACAGACATGATCCCTGACTTGATGTTGGTTATATTCTAGTGAGAATAATAAACAAATGAGTCAGAAAATGCAATAATTTAAAATCATAATAAGTGCTACAGAGGAAATGGGCAGGGTGGTATAAGGACAATTACAATGGTGACCTATTTAGCTAGGGCAGACAGGAAAGGACTCTCTGAGAAAAAGGTCATTTAATCTAAACCATGAAGGAAAAGAAGGAACCAGTCATAAGAAGATTAGCAGATTACACTCAGAAGCATATGTAAATAGTAAAACAACAAGATCATGGAAGCAGGTTGATAATGTTTTTCATAGTATGATATCCATCACTGCAATGCCTCCCAGCAACGCCACAGAGAAGTATAACTATAGCCGGGCTCGGTGGCTCAGCCTGTAATCCGGTGCCTTTGGGAGGCTGAGGTGAGTGAATTGCCTGAGCCCGCGGATTCGAGACCCGCCTGCGCAGCAAGACCTCATCTCTACAATAAATCAAAAAATCAGAAAAATCAGCCGGGCGTGGTAGCGCATGCCTGTAATTCCGGCTACTTGGAAGGCTGAGGCGGAAGGGTCGCCGGAGCCCAGCAGGTCGAGGCTGCGGTGGCCGAGAGTGGCCACTGAACTCCAGTCTGGGCGACAGAGTGAGACTCCAACTCCAAAAAAAAAAAAAAAAAGAAGTATAACTATAATGACGAAAAATGACTAATATTTTTAAAGCACATGTAATATTTGAACAGTTTGATCAATTTTGTCACATACCAATTGTTAGAGAATGAATTCTTGTGTCCCCCCAAAATTCACATGTTGAAACCCTATCCCCTAATGTGATAGTATATTAGGTGGTGTAGTCTTTGGGAAGTAATTAAGATTAGATGAAGTCATGAGGGGGAAGAACTTGTGAAGGAGATTAGTGTCCCTATGAATCCATAGACAGCTTGTTTACCTCTTCTGCAACTTGGGTACATGGTAGGAAGACAACTGTCAGTCTATAATCCAGGAAGTAGGTTCACCTCAGATACAAAATCTACTGGAGCCTTGATCTTGGACTTCTCAGCCTCCAAAACTGCGAAAAAGAAATGTTTGTTGTTTAAGCTATCCAGCATCTGATATGTTTGCTAAAACAGACCAAACAGATTAAGACAGACACTGATTCTTTTGTGGCATTTGCTCTTCCTGTTCAATTCAGTCTTGCTGGGATTGTCAGTTACAGTGTTCTAGCCTCCCCCACCAAACAGGTGGCCATGGGATCCAAGGAGGGAAAAGTATATTCTTTTTTGTATTTGTATCTTGAGCATGAGAAAGCATTAATCCTAAAGAGACCAGTTGTGAAGTTATGAATGGAGTCCACCCTCATCCAAGGCCCAATATCCTAGAAACTTTTCCCTCTACTTCATTCTCTCACTTCCTCTCTCTGGCAGATGAGATGTGAGACTTATTGCATCTCCTTTTTATGACTAGGTTTGCTGGCCTCATTTTTCCTCTCTCCCTGGAATCTTGAAGGCTGTGTTTTAGTCTTGCTTCTTGCTATGCCAAGTGTTTGGTGTTTAGTAACTGTAGAACCAATGATAAAGGCAGACAAAGAAAAGAACAGACAAGGAAAAGGGGAGAAGGCTAGGTGTAGTGGCTCACACTTGTAATCCCAACACTTTGGGAGGCTGAGTTGAGAGGATCATTTGAGGCCAGGTATTCGAAACCAACGTGGGCAACATAGTAAGACCTTGTCTCTACAACAATAAAAATAAAAAAGTTAGTTAAGCATGGTGGTGTACCTGTGGTCCTAGCTACTTGGGAAGCAGAGGTGTGAGGATCTGTTGAGGCCAGGAGTTCGAGGCTACAGTGAGTTATGGTTACATCACTGTGCCCCAGCCTGGGCAACAGAGTGATACTCTACCTCTAAAAGTAATAAAATAAATAAATAATCATTCAATCAATCAATCAAGGGATCTATGAACACAGTCTCACACAACAGCAAGTAGTACCCTGAGACCTTTCTTCCTCCCAGCCACCCAGCCAGGTCCATGCTAGCAGCCATGAGTCAGCCATGACACCCTCCCATGAACCTGAGCTTTATCACCTATCACTGAACAACTATGTATTGATCAGAGTTGGCTACCCTGCTGCACACCATCTATGGTATCCTTTTTTTTTCTAAGTAGGAATCTCTCTCTGTCACCCAGGCTGGAGTGCAGTGGCATGCTCACGGCCACTGCAGCCTTGACCTACTGGGCTCAGGCAATCCTTCCACCTCAGCCTTCCAAGTATCTGGAACCACAAGAGCAAACCACCACACCCGGTTAACTTTTTTATTTATGGTAGAGACGAGATCTCTCCAAATTGCCTTGGACTCAGATAATCCTCTCGCCTCTTCCTCCCAAAGTGCTGGAATTACAAGCATGAGCCACTGTGCCCGGCCTTTATCTGTCTTTAGAGTTACCACTTTTCTTTTTCATGAGAAAACACGATGTTTGTTCAGGTAATAATATCAATGAACATTTGTGAATTGCCTACTATCTAGTAAGGACCATGCCTATTGCTTTCCCTGTGCCTACTGGGTCCTGCTATGAGCTAGGGCAGGTCAACTGCTGAGTCATGGGTTCTTGCTTGTTGGAGATGAGTCTCCTGTGTTCAGAAGCTCTACAGAGTCCCATAGTCATGTGAGGAGGATGCTGCTTCCCAGTGTCCTTGAGTAAAATCTGTGGCCTGTTCTCTAGAGTGTTGGCATAAAGTGATGCATGTTCCCTGGGGTTTGGGGCCATGAAGTGAGGGGAGGGGAAGATGCTGACCCATTGGTCTTAGTTTCTCCCTGCTAGACCACTGTCTGGATTTGATCTGTCCCCTCCTCATATACCTTCACAGGCTGAGCAGAGAAGGTGCCCCTAGAGTACATTTGGATAATAAGAGCTCTCTGGGGGCACCAAGGGGCTTCTGTGGAGCTTTGGTGGTAACAAATTATAATAGAAAGCTGGTGGTTTCGGCCTGGGTCCCAAGCCCCTCTGCCATGATCTACTTTGTGACTATGCTGACCCTCAGTACACAGAAGACAGAGCTGAGGTGGAAAGGAATTTCCACAGTTGTTGTTGCTATTGTTATTACAACTACAGTCCTGATCTTTTCTAAGGTCAAGATTTTCCCTTTGTTTTACCAAAAGTGTGTTTCCTTCCATTCCTCCTGGCAAGGGTTTTGAGGGGCTTTGGAGACCAAGGTGGCAGTTGCTGTGGCTCTGCACTCTCTGTGCTGCTCTTTCCAGCTCTGGCAGTGGCCACTGTCCTCCCTTTCTCCCTTACAGGCTCATGCCCTGCTCCCTTCCGGGCCTGCATTTGAAAGTGACCACCAGTTGTGAGACAGGCATAGTTAGCATAGCATGTAGTTTATTTAGATGTAGTTGGGTAAGTTTTCTTAGGCAGGTCTAATTTAGGTAACTGAGAAACAGGGTGGTTAAGCCTTTATCCAAATGATCAGGCATATCAGACCTGACCACCTCGTGGGTTGGAATGTGGAACTACCAGTGCGGTAAATCACAGAAACAATAGGGAATTACCCAAAACACAGGGACGTTATGTTCTAAGAAAAGCCCAAATCTAGTTAGACAGTAACTTTCATAATTTGGAAAATTTGTGTGACCTTAAAAGGTTGAGAGACAGTCATCACGACTTGTGATCAGAACCCTACAGCCCCCATTCTTAGCTTATAGAATAGTTTACTTAGCCATTGTTACAAACTTATATAAAGCTTTGTAATGGCAAGGGGTTGTCCTTTTCTTTTCTCTCCTTTTCTTTTCTTTTGAATCAGGGTCTTACTCTGTTGCCCAGGCTGGACTGCAGTGCCATGACCATGGCTCACCACAGTCTCAACCTCCTGAGCTCAGGTAATCCTTCTGCCTCAACCTCCTGAGCCAGCTGGAACTACAGGTATGTGCCACTAGGCCATGCTAATTTTTCTATTATTTGTAAAGTCAAGGTCTCATGTTGATGCCTAGGCTGATCTTGAACTCCCAGGCTCAAGCAATCCTCTTGCCTTGGCCTCCAAGAGTCCTAGGATTATAGGCATGAGCCAATGTACATGATTATTTTCTTTAAAGTACCCACATTCTTTCTTGAACATGTTTTCCTCTCTATAATAAACTGTACTTTCACTACCCCTGCAAAATGCTCTAAAATTCTTTCCTTTGATGCAGTCAAGACCCCATAGAGCAACAGTGTCATGCTCCACTGACATCAGTTGCCTGCATCTTGATCACTGATAGTGCAAGGAGAGGAAGTGCCAAAAGCATTTTCTGTGTTTGGAGGATCTATCCTCATTCTTGGGAACCGTGGTGATTTTCACACATTCAGCTTCTATTTGGCCAAAACTTGCAGGCTCTTGGGCATTGTGGGCTGTTGTTTTGTTGCTTGGCCTTTACCAGCTTGGTCTCTTGGCAAAAACTAGGCTGTGCATATTGAGGACTGTTTGTTCCCCAGGGCAGAGGTGACTGCTGTGAGGAATGGCTGAGGCTCATAGAGCATGGGACCTGTTCAGTAAAGGTAACAGTTCACTAACTAGGTGAATCATACAGTAATTAACAACCGAGTGTATACATAAGAGCACACTAAGTATATACAATGATTTCATAGGATTTCCAAAGAAAGATGGCTTCTTGCAGATGGTGTGCCTTGGTGGGTTTTTATTTTATTGTTTAAAGATGGGGCCTTGCTATGCTGCTCTGGCTTCAGGGAATCTTCTTGCCTCAGTCTCCCAGTAGTTGGGACTATGGGAGTGCATCCCTGTGCCTGGCTCTTGGTGGGTTTTTAAAGGAATCAAATAGAGAATGGCAATGGAAAGGTGTTCATAGAAGGGAAGCTGAAAAGGGGAAGGGATGAGGGAGTGGATGCATGTGCTGGCATGTGAAGAAGTTGGGAACTGAATGGGGCAGTATCTCTACATCTTTTTGTGTGACCTATAATAGAGGATTATTAAATGTTGATACAAGAGAAGAAAGAGAAATGCTCATTGTAGCAACTTAATTCTAAATAGTAGAAAATTCCTGCATGACCCAGTTTGCTCTTGGCTCTCAAGGACTTAAAAATAAGGAAAAAGAAAAAAAGAAGGAAAACCGAACAGATTCCAATAACATAAAAGTAATGAAATAACAAAAGCAGAAAGTAAAGTGGCAGAAAATGAGCTTAGCCTAACAAGGCAACGTGAAAAACAGAGCAGTCGGAGCAGAGAGTAAAAGGTCAGAAAACAATGTTTGACTTTTTGCCCACAAAATGTAAAACAGGTAAAATTAAAACATTCCTAGAAAATATTTAACCAAATTGTCTTAAGAGAAAAACAGAAAATTTGAGGCAACCCCCTTGGATCCCCTCCCGCTCTGGGAATGTTTCTGTCTTCTCAATAAATCATGCTTAAAAAAATAAAAAATAAATTAAAAACCCAAATTTGGAAAATGCTACAATTTTTAAAAAAACAAACTTTTAGTTAACAAAGAAAAGATCCTGCCCAGCGTCTTTATCAGTAAATTCTAAAAGTTTTTTTTTTTTAGCTATATGAATCCTGTTTATTTGCAGAACAGACTAATTTTTATTAACGATTAGTTAAAACCTAGTAGAAAATTTGTTAGAAAATAGAAATGTGCTCGGATTTCTGTCCTTCATTGGATAGGACCTGCCAGGTGAGCTCACCCAGGAAGGAGCAGGAACTTGATCAAGCAACCCAAGCACAGGCTAAGCCAGAGACCTTGAGGGGTGATCTGCACATGCTCACCCCCTCCCAACCAACACCAGAGACAAGTTAGATCAGGGACCTCAGAGATGGGTGGCCCTCCCCAGAGCTCCAAGGGTAGGTAGAAGCACCTATCTTTGGCCCAGAAAGTAATTTTGAGAATTGAGAGCTCTAGCATCAAAGATGGAGTTCAGAACAACATTTCTGGGCCAGGAGTGGTGGCTCATGCCTGTAATCCCAGCACTTTGGGAGGCCAAAGTGAGAGGATTACTTGAAAAAAAAATTCAAATATTCGCTGAGCCTGGTGGTGCATCTGTAGTCCTAGCTACTAAGGAGGCTGAAGTGGGAGGATCACTTGAGCCCAGAAGTTGGAGGCTGCAGTGAACCATGAGTGTGCCACTGCACTCCAGCCTGAGCAACATAGTGAGATTCTGTCTTTAAAAAACAAACAAAAAAACAAAGCCGAATTTCTTAGAAAGCCCCCCTGTTGCTAGAAGGACCATCCATCGTTTAAGGATTAGACAGTGTAACATAGGGTCACCCTGATGCATCAGAGAAGAGCATGCTAGGAAAACACTTTCTTTCCTCTAAGTCGTGTGTTTTCTGTATCATCAGCTCGTCCATCCATCCCCGGCATCTCTGCTTCTTAGCCATAGACTATGATGTATATAGTGCTCCCATGAGTTGTACAGTGCACAACTGGCACAACCATATGTGGATGTCCTGCCTACCTTCAGTGGAAGATGGGCAGAGCTGTGCCCAGGGTAAATATGGCACAAGTCCCTCACCATAAGCAAAAAATCACAGTGTAAAGTCAAAAGTCTATACACAGAGAGGCAGAGGTGCAGGAGAGGGATGAAATTCCATTTCTAGTGTGTGTTATCTTCAAGGTTCAGCTTGGCCTCTGCCCTTTCCCTAGCTTAGTTACATAAGTTTTCCAGTGATATGCTTCTTTTTTTTTTTTAGCATAAGTTAGTTCCGTCACCAGCATTCCATCTTAAAGACTGATTCTTTTCCTCAGCTTGCCCCATATGGCCAGTTTTGAAGGCATTCCATTGAGGTTTGACGGCTGCATGAGGTCCTGTGGGCATTTTGCTTTCCCAGATTGACTTTCAGTCTGTGACACTGGCCTGTGTAATGAGGGATTCCAGCAAACAGGGCCGTATGTTGAGCTCTTGCAACAAATGCACTCTGACAGCCTTGCTACTGCAGACAACAGTCTCTTCACAGTGGCTGACATCAAAAACAAAACTGCAGACATGCTCTCTGCAAGTGCTAGAGTGTTTGTGGACTGAGTCTTTTTTGCCTGGTGAGTGTGTGCTGAGAGGGCTGGGGCTGGCAAATAGGTCAGATTGGACCTCGGCTCAATCAGGAGGGGGCTTGAGGAGGACCTAGGAATGAAAGGGGGCCACCAGCCACTTGAAGCCACTGGTCATCAAGACAAGACAGCGGCAGCAAAAAGGGATGGAGCACTGCTGGGCCAATGAGACTTCATTCATTCATTCATTCATTCAGCCCATGGTAACCGAGTGTCTCTCCTTTATGTGACACTGGGCTAAGGAGTCAGAAACAGAAATGGGTGTGCCCAACAGATGTCTACCACATCCTGATTCTGCAGGAAATGGAAAAAGGAATAAAAAATGCTACTATGCAAACAATGCTCAGGTTGGGCATATCGGTTCATGCCTGTAATCCCAGCAGTTTGGGAAGCCGAGGTGGGAGGATCATCTGAGCCCAGGAGTTCAAAACCAGCCTGGGCAACATGGTGAGACCTCGTCTCCACAATAAATAAAAATATTAGCTGGGTGTGGTGGTGCACGTGTGCAGTCCCAGCCACTTGGAAGGCTGAGAAAGAAGGATCGCCTGAGCCCAGCAGATCAAGGCAGCAGTAGCCATAATGATGCCATTGCACTCCAGCTTGGGTGATAAAATGAGACTCCGACTCAAAAAAAAAAAAAAAAAGTTGGGCCAGACATGGTGGCTCATGCCTGTAATCCCAGCACTTTGGGAGGCTGAGGCAAGAGGAATGCCTGAGCCCAGGAGTTTAAGACCTTGCCTGGGCAACATGGTGAAACCTTGTCTCTATAAAAATAAGAACAACAACAAAATCCCAAAAAGTTGAAAGACTGAGGTCCAGAAAAATTAAGTAACTTGCTAATACAGCTAAGATGTGGTAGAGAAAGTCTTTAAGTATGTTGTTATACTAGTTTTCCAGAGATGCCATAATAAAGTACCACTCACTGGGTGGTTTAAAATGACAGAAATTTATTCTTTTGCTATTCTGGAGGCTAGAAATCTGAAATCAAGGTGTCAGCAGGATCGTACTCCCTCTGAGACTCTGGGTGGACTCCCGCCTGCTCTGTCCTAGCTTCTTATGGTAGCCATCAATCCTTGGCCTTTCTTGGTTTGTGGCTGTGTCACTCCACTCTCGGCCTCTGTAGTCAAGTGGTCTTCTCCCTGAATGTCTCTCTTCTCATTTATGAGGACACTAGTCAGATTAGACGAAGGGCCAGCCCTACTGCAGTGTGAACTCATCTTAATTTATATCTTAATTACATCTGCAAAGACTCTATTTCCAAGTAAGTTCACAGTCACAGATACTAGGTGTTAAGACTCCAACTGATCTTTCTAGGGGACACAGTTCTACCCATACTGTCTTCTTCCACACTGTGATACCTACTACACATTTGATCTTATGCTATGTACTACTAGACATCTTAATATCCTAATAAAATTGCGCTTGTGTTCATGGGACCGACCTTATTTTATACTGATGGACTATTACATTAGACTATAAGTTTGGAGGAAGGCAGAGACTAAGAAAGACTATGGCTTTCTCTCATTTATTCCTTTACCTCCCAGTCATTAAATGGGATTACATAAAATGGGATTATAGGCATACACCACCACACCAAGCTAATTTTTTTTTTTTTTGGAGTTGGAGTCTCACTCTGTCACCCAGGCTGGAGTGCAGTGGCATGCTCATGTCCACCACAGCCTAGACTGCTGGGCTCAGGAGATATTTCCGCCTCAGCCTTCCAAGTAGCTGGAACTGTAGGCATGAGCCATCACATTCAGCTAATTTTTGTTTTGTTTTGATTTTTTATTGTAGAGACGTGGTCTCCCAAGTTGCCCAGGCTGGTCTCGAACACCTGGGCTCAGGCAATCCCCTCGCCTCAGCCTCCCAAAGTACTGGGATTACAGGTGTAAACTACCATGCCCAGCCAGTTTTTTCAGCTTTAAAATGGATAAAATATTCAAAATGATGTAGCTTGCTATGGCAAATAGTATGGTGATGTGTGAAAAAGCTTGAAGAGAATTACCATAAGACCCAGCAATTCCTCTATGAATCTATACCCCCCAAACAATTGAAGATACAATCTCAAAGAGATATCTATACACTCATGCTCATAGCAACATTTACAAGAGCCAAAGGTGGAAGCACCTGAAGATGAAAGGTGAGCAGATAAACAAAATGTGCTATCTACACGCAATGGAATATTATTTAGCTTTAAAAAGAAAGGAAATTGCCGGGCTCGGTGGCTCAGCCTGTAATCCCGCGCCTTTGGGAGGCTGAGGTGAGTGGATTGCCTGAGCCCGCGGGTTCGAGACCTGCCTGGGCAACTTGGCGAGACCTCATCTCTACAATAAATCAAAATGAGCCGGGCGTGGTGGCGCACGCCTGTAGTTCCAGTTACTTGGAAGGCTGAGGTGGAAGGATCGCCGGAGCCCAGCAGGTGGAGGCTGCGGTGGCCGGGAGTGGCCACAGAGTGAGACTCCAACTCAAAAAAAAAAAAAAAAGAAAGGAAATTTTGATATATACTATAATATGACTGGACCATGAGGAATTATGCTGAGTGAAGTAAGCCAGTCATAAAAAGGCAAACATTGTACAATTCCACTCACATGACATACGTAGGGTAGTCAAATTCACAGAGACAGAAAGTCCAGGGATGACTGCCAGGGGCTGGAAGGAGGAAGAAAAGGGGAATTGTTGTTGAATGGATATAGAGTTTCAGTTTGCAACATGGGAAGAGTTCTGGAAATTGGTTCTACAACAGTGTGAATGCCCTTAATGCTACTGGTCTTAAAGATGGTTAATACAGTAAATTTTATGTTGTGTGTATTTTTATCACAATTAATTCAAAGCCAGGCATAATGGTACTTGCCTATAGTCCCAGCTACTCAGAAGACAGATGCAGGAGGATCACTTGAGCCCAGGAGTTTGAGGCTGTAGTGTGCTGTGCTCACATCCGTGAAATAGCCACTGTATTCAACCCTGAGCAACATAGGGAGACCCCATCTCTAAAAAATAAATACATAACATTTTCTAAAAATTCAAAAAATAGGTAAAGTATTAAATTGAAACACAGTACCATAAGTACTTTGCATAGTTGTTGGTTTATGGTAAGCTAGTTTAATAAATTGTAGTTATCATCATTGTTTTCAGTAATCATTTCATAAAATTTAATATCCATTCAAAATTTTTATAATTCAAGGAATAGAATATACATTTTAAGCTTTCAGCCACTGTCATACATAATGTTGCTGTGACAGGGATTGTCTTCATTTTTTTCCTGGAAGGCCCTGAAAATTAACCAGGGGTGTCGGCTGCACTTGGTCAGGAAAACCCAAGGTCCTGAGACTGAAGAACAGATGAGATCAGCTAGCATGAAGAAAGATAATGAACCAAGTTGAATATCACTATCTGGAATGCCCAAGTATTCAGGCAAAAAGTTACAGTTCTCCAGCCAAAGAAGCTTAAGTAATTAGCCAGAAATATCTCAGTTATTTAGTTATCAAGAAAGGTCCAAAGTTGTTGTTCAGGAAAACGCAAGTCAATTAGCTAAGGCAAGACCATCCTGATTTGCTAGTAAAGACAATTAGGATTGTCCACTGTGGATAGAAGAAAAGTCCCATGGCACTGGTTGAGGTTGTCAATCTTCAGCTAGGACTCTAACTTCTCAGGGCCCAGTCGTGCCAGTTTCTCAAGGGAGAGGGTCGGCTCTCTTCTCATGCCTGTCTCCAGGGCACAGGACTGAGTCATGTATACCTGAACCCCACATTGATCCCTTCTCTGAAGCCAGGACTGTTAGCCCCAGACAAAAATGAACTAGAAACAAAACTAATGACAGAGAGTCTGTGGGGTTGGATCCAAGCTGGGGAACTAGAGAGAGAGAGGTGCTGAGACCTGGATGGTAGCTGATCCTGGTGGGGAGACCATCTGTCTCATTTACCACAGCATCCAGTGAGGGCCAGTGGCTGCTGGAGGCCCCAAAACAGGACATAGCCCAGTCATAGGGTAGCTCAGGAAGAGCCCTCCTTGTCCAAGAGACCTGGAGGGCCGGGTTGGTCAAGGCTTTCAACAGGCCTCAGTCCCATGCTGCAAGAACCTGAGCCTACTGCTCCCGAAAGACACAGTAACAGAGGAGCAGTAAGAAGCCGAGGAGGAGGATGGAAAGATACAACAAAAGCTGCAGCATGGTGTCCTTCTGGTGCGGGGATGGGGCCTGGAGTTCCTGCAGGCCTTGCGTGGCCGGGTGCTGACTTCCTGCCTAGACCCTGGACACCACCTCCTTGGAACAATCTTTCCAGCCAGCTATGGTTCCATCTCTTGAAGCGACAGGGTTCCCGGCCATGGGGATTGCTCAGTCATTATGAGGTCACAAACTCCCAGATTATCTTCCCAGCTGCAGCCCCATCCTTTAATAATTCAACCAGTATGTTGAACGCAGGACTCTTGATATGTGATCATACAAAAAATTTTCCTGTCTGTTTTAGACTTGCTAAGTCAAAGTATCTTTTCCTTGACCCTAGAAAAATATCATGCAGGCCTCAAAATTTTTCTGATCATTTTTAGGTGATAAAAAGTCTTGCAATCACTAAAAATGGAAAACACAGTTTCCATTCAATTTTATTTTGTTTTATTTGTCAGGGTCTCATTCTGTCACCCAGGCTGGAGTGCAGTGGCACAATCATGACTCACTGCAACCTTGACCTCCTGGACTCAGGTGAACCTTCTGGCTCAGCTGCCTGAGTTGCTGGGACTACAGGTGGGTGCCACCACGCCTGGCTAATTTTTTGACTTTTTTTTTTTTTTTTGTAGAGATGAGGTCTTACTATATTGTTCAGACTGGTCTTGAACTCCTGGGCTCAAACAACCCACCTTGGCCTCCCAAAGTGCTGGGATTATAGGCATGAGCCACGGCACCCAATCCATTCAATAATTTTAAATGTCCAGTCTAATGCATTAATCATGTTGTCAGTGATCATTCATAGGTACGACTTCTCTCCGCCCGCTGAAGCCAAGCATGGGGAGGCTGCTATCTGCTGGGATGACGACGTGGGCATTCTTGTTTTTCTTATCCAGGTGTGCTTCTCATCACCAGTTTTCTGTCCATTCATCCACTCCCCAAACCTCCAGGATTAAAACAGACGGAATAGGTTTGGGTGCAGCGGCTCAGGTCTATCATCCCAGCATTTTGGGAGTCCGAGGTGAGAGGATTGCTTGAGCCCGTGGGTTCAAGAACAGCCTAGGCAACTTGGTGAGACCTCATCTCTACAATAAGTCAAAATATTAGCCGGGTGTGGTGACACATGCCTGTAGTTCTAGCTACTTGAAAGGCAGAAGAATCACCTGAGGCCAGCAGGTTGCGGCTGCGGTGGCTGTGAGCATGCCACTGCACTCCGGTCTGGGCAACAGAGTGAGTCTCCAACTCAAAAAAAACAACAAAAAACCCAGATGGAATAAAGAAGAGGGAGACTTCTCTCTAGTCTGGTACTGTCGCAAGAAGCCTGTGTCCTCTCCAGCCTAGGTAGATATTTAATGTTGGTGATTTCTCTCCTGGCCTTTTTTGAGTTCTTCAGAGACTTTCCTCCTGCTGACCTCTGGCTGTACCCCTACCAATGTGCACAGACTCTCTTTTTAAAGATCCTTGGACCTGGCAGACTCCTTCCTGGGCAAGACCTCCAGGATTCCAGGCAGACTTTTTTTTTTTTTTTAGTCTGAGTCTCACCCTGCCCAAGCTGGAGTGCAGTGGCATGCTCACAGCCTCCACAACCTCGACCTGTCGGGCTCAGCTGATCTTTCCACCTCAGCCTTCCAAGTAGCCGGAACTACAGGCTCACGCTACCATGCCCAGCTAATTTTTTAATGTATTTAATTGTAGAGATGAGATTTTTGCCAAGTTGCCCAGGCTGCTCTTGAACCCCTGAGCTCAGGCAATCCTCTCACCTAGATCTCCCAAGGTGCTGGGATTACAGGCATGCACCACCATACCCTGGTCATTAACTTCTGACTCAGGAGTGGTTTGGACCCAACACCTTCGCTCCCCAGCTTGGGTGACAAATATCAAGTTCCCTTGTGACCTGCTGAAACCCCTTTTACTGAGTTGAGGTGAGATGCTTGGCATCTTCCCCTTCTCTCCCTTTTAGAAGCAAAGACTCATGGCCCTGCTTTTTCCTAAGAAATATCATTCATCATTTCCACTTTCTTTAATTTCTTCTGTACTGTTAATACCCTTCAGCTGGAAGAGAGGATTCGAGAGTCACAAGTCCTTCCTCAGTTCTGCATCTGGTCCAACATCTTCTTTGGAAGGCAGCTGCCATCTTATCAGATGAAACCTTCAAAAATTGCCAATATTCAATCGTTTTTTACCTACCACAACAGCAATTTTATTTTGTCTTTATCCTTTGTTTCTTGAAATGCAATTGTATGTGGTTTATTCCTCCATCTTGCTGCCTCCTCAGTGTGTTGACTGAAACATCCATTTCAACATCCTGTTGCACTAACGATCAACAAGCATCAACCACTCCTCTTGAGTTCTCAGCTTCTTCCAGGCACTAGGGATGCAGAAATGAGCTGGCCAAGATGCCCGCCCTGGAGTTATGGGAACAAGGAGCACAAAATAAAATCTAGATTTGAGTTGTGGTTCTGCCCCTTCCCCACCTTCTGAGGACACCTTTCCCTTAATCTCCAGGTCAAGTCAATGAGGTTGCAATCTGAGTATGCAGGAGGCCAAGCCCTTCCTGGGGTGTTCCAGGCTCACAGGGGACTGTGGAAGGGACATGCTCCCAGCCTCCTGTTTGCTGCTTCTCTTCCAGCTCTCAAGGGTGATGAAAACCAGATTGCCTTAGACCTGGACTGGCAAGCACAGCAGATGCCAGTTGTGTGTGGTTACCAAGGACTGGAAATACAGCCAATCTGAACTGTAATGTGCTGTCAATGTGAAACACGCACTGGAGTCTAAAGACTTTACACAGGTCAAAGAATAGTAAATACCTTATTGATAATTTAGAAATATTGATTGCATGATGATATGATACTATTTTGGTTATATTGGATAAATTAAAATATCATTAAAATCAATTTCATTTTTTCTTTTTTTCATGGCTCCTAAAAATTTAAAAATACATATGTAGCTCACATGATCTTTCTTTCTTTTTTTTTTTTGAGTTGGAGTCTCACTCTGTCACCCAGACTGGAGTGTAGTGGCATGCTCATGGCCACTGCAGCCTTGACCTGCTGGGCTCAGGCGATCCTTCTGCCTCAGCCTTCCAAGTACTACCTGGACTATAGGTATGTGCCACCATGCCTGGCTAATTTTTTGATTCACTGTAGAGGCCAGGTCTTGCCAAGTTGCCCAGTTGCATGATATTTCTACAGACAATGCTGTCTTAGACTTTTAAACACAGTAGTGTCTGCCTCATGAATAATCTCCCAGAAGCTGGGTCCAGTGGCTCATGCCTGTAATTTGGCACTTTGGGTGGCTAAGGTGGAAGAATTGTTTGAACCCTGGAGTTCAAGACTAGCTTAGGCAACATACTGAGATCTCATCTCTACAACAACAACAACAAATAGTGGTGCGTTCCTGTAGTCCCAGCCACTCAGGAGGTTGAGGTGGAAGGATCATCTGAGCCCAGGAAGTCAAGGATGTAAAAGAAGAGGAAGAAGAAGAAGAGGAAGACGAAGAAGAATCCTACAGAATCCTCAAGGTGACAGAAACCCTCAGTTTTCTCAGAAATACTAAAATACAGCAACTACTACCCCTCGAACATTTGTTCTCTGTAACACTCTTGATAACTTATTTCACTTAATTCTCACAGCCGCACTATGAGGGAGAAATATGACACAGCCCATTTTTCAGAACTAAAAAAGCTAAGGCTGGGCAAAGGAGTTAGGTCACTTAGTCAAGGTGACATGGAGAGTAATAGCAAGGGCGGGAGGCATGACAGGACTCCAGGGCTGTGTGGCCGCAAGTGTGCATGCCCGACCCCCTTGTCCAGCAATCTCTCAGCCACAGCATCCCATGGCCCCTCCCCATCATAGAGACTCCCAACATTCTCATAACCTTGAAATCCCATGGGCTTCTCCCAGGTACAGAATATGGAAGGTTTTTCCTCTAAGGGGCCCCCATTTCTCTCACAGTGGCATAGGTCAGGTCTGGACTTCTCTGTCCTCATAAAGAGAGTACCAGGACTCTGACTCAAGGAGACCTGCCTCGCTTCAGACCCAGGGTGGGCTGTTTACACTTTAGAATGTGGGCAGAGTTAGTGACAGGACTGCCCCAGGTCCAAGAGGCACACTTGGCCCGGGATGCAGGCATTGTCAGTGCTTGTGAGGATTTGGGGGCCAGGAGTCCCCTCCCAAGCCTGTCTCCAGTGTGCTGTTGGGAACACGGGAAAGCTGTAATCTCCACCGCTGTGCAAATCTGATTAGGTTCCTCAAATACAAATCTGGTCAGGTCTCTTCTGCTTCAAGGACTCTCTCACCCGCCATCCCATGTACTTCGAGGACAAAGTTTGGCAAAGTTTTCATCCCCTGCTCACCTCTCTTGGCTAACTTCCTTATCACTCTCACATTCTCCTCCTCTCAGGGCATGACTCAGTACTCGGGAAATGTCCCCCAAAATATAAGTGGATCCATTCATTCAACTGACAGCCACTGACTTAGGTACTATGAATACAAGTAATGAATCAAATAGACTCAGAAAGAAGTCCAAACTAAGCACAATCCAAGAGCAGCTCATTCTAGTAACAGCTCCTATCATGGAAGATTGCTCATTTCTATAGATTAATAAATCAGTGATCAAGGAAAACCTTCAGAGCAAACAGAAAAGCAAGCCAAGTGAGGGAAGGCCTCTCTAAAAAGTATTCTAAGCTTTCCAGAGTCAGAAGTTGGGCTCCGCTCCGCCAGGAGGCGCTGTAGGATCGCTCGTGGGTTCGGCCCTGCCGCTCTAGGCCGCAGCCCACACCCTCAGCTGGATTTCCGCCGGCGCTGGCTACGTGCAATTTCCAGGTGGTATGGCTGCTGTGGCTTGCCGTCCCCCGCCATCGCGTGCCATCGCGTGCGGTTGTACGCCGACTCACGAAATCTCCAGACATCCCACGTTTTCCCGCGCTGTCCGCCCTGTCTTCGCCGCCGCTCGAAGCCAGGGCGCCTGGGTGAGTTCACTACGGGGCGCGTGGTCTGCGCCTCTTCTCCCGCCAGGGAAACTAAGGCACAGAGTGGGGCGGGAAGAACCGGCCGGAGCCCAGGCCCGGCTCCTGGTGCCGTGCTCCGTCCCCGCCCCGGGGTAGGCCCTGGGGATTCGCGCGCCCTCAGCCGCCGCTGCGCCGAGCCGACCCGTGCGGGCGTCCGCCCCTGTCCCCCCAGCCTCCCTGCGGGGGACCTGGTGCCCCGCCACCCCGTGCCCGGGCCTTGAACCAGGGCTGGGGCACGCCAGAGCCCTGTGGCCTTGACGCCGCGTCCCCATCTGCCACTCCCGGCATGGAAAGCCCCAGAGTCGCGTGTCGGCTGCCCGCTCAGTGCCAGTCATGTGTCACGTCCTTAGGACCGTCTACTCATTTCCCGCCAATGATCTTAACGTGAGCGTTGAGACCTCCGTCTTACAGACCAGTTGGCTGAGGGTTACTTCGAGGACTCTCCCGGGGCCTGGAGGGCCAGAGCTTAGACTTCTGTCCCAGCCTCGCACTAAAGCCCTTTCCCCCGTTTTCCCTGCCTAGGCCTTTTGGGACGCGCGGCCTTTTGGAGGCGAATGACTGCGCTTCCTGGTTCCCACCAGCCGGCGCCCCCTTCTCCTGCAGCTCTCTGACCCGCGCCCCCGATGGGCTCCCGCTGTCCAGAGGCTGAGGATATCCCTGGGTAAGTTCTGCTCTTGGGCACTTTGGGAGGCTCTTCCCCAATTGCCACCTGGGCTGGGGGCACCAGCAGAGGGGTGGTTAGGAGCTCAGCGGGTTTTGAGTTCTGAGAACTGTCTGGCAAGTCCCGGTTCAGAAGGAAGCCAGCAGGAGATGGCGGGCAGGCCTTGGGGGTCAGATCCTGGCTGAGGGCCTTCATGCCTGAGCCTGCCTTTCTGTAAGATGGGGGAACTGCAAAGCTCTGTAGGACAGAGACCTCGATTGATGGTGGTTTTGAGCTCATGGTGCCTGGCTCCATGTAGACACTCAGTGTTTGTGGGGTTCATGAGCAACTGAGGTGTTTTACTGGAAGTTGCTCTTTTATGAACTTTTGATGGAAGCACGTGGGATCTGCTTGGCTGGGCATCTTTCCCCTCCCTGGACGTGTAGTGGGAGCTCACACACTAATATGGGCATTTCTTTCCAGCTCACCTGACCTCTTTGCCCTGTATTCGAAAGTGATCGTGGGCTGCCCGTGCCCTGGTCATTGATAGTGCAGGGAGAGAAAGTGCTGAAAGCATTTCCCCGTGTTTGGAGGGTCCACTTTGTCCCTTTACAAACTCTGGAGCGTTCCCACACTGCCTCCCCTCCACCTTTCAGATGCCCCTGGCACTTGGTGTCTGGCTTGTTGAGGGCTGCCTGTGCAAGGAGTCTGTAAGGCTGTAACTGAGGTGTATGGGGTGGATCTCTTCCTCAAGGAATGTGTAGGTTGGGGGTGGAGCCACAGCTGGAGTCACCCTTTCATCCTCACCTCTCAGCACTGGTCACACCCTGTGGCATTGTTGGTTTACTTGTCTCCGCCTCTCTCTGCTTTGACGTTGAGGGCAGTCTTGCCTCTTGATGTATCTGGTGCCTAGCAGGTGGGTGATGTTCAGCAGTTATGAAACAAATGGAAAACTGGAGATGGAAAGAAGACAATGTTTTAAGGTGATAGGCTCAGCTACTTGTGGCATCTCAGGGAAATAATTCTGAGCGAGGTCACCTGTGTGGGGTAGTAAGAGCTGTTTTCACTGACTCAGTATTTATCCAGTGGTGCCCCTTGACAGGGGAACTTGCCTGTGACCCACAGAATGAGTTTCCCATGGATTGTCGTGGAGTCTGGAACCAAAGCAGAGGTCTAACTAGGCACCGCCAACATAAATGAGCGAGCTGTGAAATCGGCCCTAACCCCTAGGAGACAGAGGTGAGTCACTCCTGCCTGCACCAGACACTGCCAAGCTGGTGACACACTGCCGAACCCATCCCAGGTTCCGAGTCCTGTCCAATATGCTGCTTCAGGACCGCTGCAAATTAATCACTTTGCACATTACATGAAACTGAAGCCAACTTTGATTAAAATGGTGCGCTCCCTCTCTAGACTCTTCATGTCAAAGACAATAAGCCACTTTTAAGGTAATAGTAGCCAATTTGTGGAAACATTTACCACCTGGTAGCTTCTGTTCCAGGTAGTCTCTCTATTCCTTCCAGAACAGATTTTACCAGGTGATGTCTGCATCTGGGGCCTCTTGTGCACAGGTTTAACCAGGTGACACTTTGCTTATCTGGGGCTTCTTGTTTATTGCAGAGGAGGCCATTGGGTGCAGAAGGGCCTGTGAGAGGTGTTTCCGTCTTGCCAGGAAGCAGCTGAACTGTGCTGCTTTTGAGGTGAAGATGTGGGATTTTGTGTTACACAAAGATTGCATGCAGGTTCTCCGGGTGTGATGTAGTCTGGGGAGTAGATAGAGATGAGATGAGGGTGGCATTTTCCTGGCCCCCAGTTTTACCCTCTTTGGGGCCATCAAGAATGCATTTGGTTTTTCTGAATGTGCCTGCTTGGGTCTAGAGTCCTCAGAGATACTGTCTTCACATTGGTGTGCCTCAGCAGAATGTCTGAATCAAAAGCGGGAAGGATTTTGATGTCAAATCCGCCTGTGCCTAGGTCTCAGTTTCCTCACTGCCACCTCCTAGCTTCAGGACCTTCTCGATCCTTGGCTTCCTCATCTTAGGATCACACAGCCCCTATCTCCACATCCTGGGAACTCTGCCAGCAATCTTATCTGGAAGGTCTCCCGTTTGCCTCCTATCTGCAGCAGGCTAAGTTCACACAAGGCACAATAGCAGCACTGTGTCCTGTGCTCTGCTGTGCTGCTCCCCCAGCTCAGGCCACTGTCCAGGCTTCTGACACTGGTCTGCAATTTCAGCAAGCCCTGTGTCCTTTTCTGCCCTGTGTTTAAAGTGATACAGGTTCCCTTTGTCTTGTTTATCTGTAATACAGGAAAAGTTGCAAGGTTTCCTCATGTGGAAAGGATCTGTTCTTGTCCGTTCAGGACGGACAAGACTTAGGGAACTGTGGCAGTGACCCAGGTGGGCTAGACATACTATCCTGAGACCCTGACACCCCAGGTATTTTTCCTGTGGGTGAACGTAATGGTTTCCTGGCTGTGCAGTGAGCAGTGCCAAGTGTGGTGGTCACGTATTTCTGTCTTTCTCTTCAGGAGTATCATGTGGCTGTGCTCAGTGGCTGAGAGATGTCCTCAGGAAGAACGTGGGTTGCGAGGTCCCAGGTAAGTGATATCCTGCCTGGTTCTCTAGAGCTCACATTCTCTCAGGCTGTGAGACTGTAAGGTGCTGTGGGGAGGGGTGTGAGGATA
Organism: Cephalopachus bancanus; assembly: GCA_027257055.1. Taxonomy (NCBI): domain Eukaryota; kingdom Metazoa; phylum Chordata; class Mammalia; order Primates; family Tarsiidae; genus Cephalopachus; species Cephalopachus bancanus. Next base: position 5,372,311 of record JAPVLO010000037.1, read on the forward strand.
TAGGAGAGGGCTGCTGCCCTCTTCTCCCGGGTCTAGGGGCTTTCGGAGCTTGGTTAGGCTCTGAGAGTCCTGGGAAAGGCCGCTGTGTTGTTGAGAGAAGAGTAGTGACGCACAGAGGGCTGTGTTTTAGATGCCAAGCTAAATCTATGTCTGGGGCCTGCTGAATAGTCTTCTGGGAGCTTTAGTAGAAATGCTGGTGGATGGTCAGTGTTCGTACTACTCAAACCCAATCCTTTACAGCCCAGCGTTCTCAGTGCTACTGACAGCGTTCACCTTCCCTTTAGCTCCTAGCAGGAAGTGGGAAGACATCTCTGTGATAATCAGAGGTGGCTTCTATAATCTTGAGCTGTAAAGTCTGAGTGTTACCATGTCAGCTGGTCTGTTTCCAGTTCAGAGCATTCATTGCCCCAAGATGCTGCATTGCCCGCCCCCAGCGTGTCCTCTGTCCTTTCTGTCCCTACATTGAAAGTAACCATGGGCTGCTGTGTCCTGGTAACTGACAGTGCAGGGAGAGGAACTGCCGAGAGCATTTTCCATTTTTGGGAGTCCACTCCTGTCCCTTCCAAGCCTTGGAGCTTTCCCACACCTCTGCCCTCCTTCCTCCTACAGCCCTTGAATGCCTCCTGGTGCCTGGTATTATGTAGTATGGTGAGTCCCTATTCTCCCTGCCCAGGTCAGGTCACTGAGACCTGAGGGAGAGGTGTGGAGTGGGTGTGAGCCACCCCAGGGTTGCCGCCTCCCCTCTCCAGAAGCTTTCTCTGCCCATTTCTCTGCCTGCGCACTTCTCACATCCTTAGCCAACTCCCTAGCGCCAAGAAGACCACATAGACATTGGCTGCTTAGCTGGCCTCCTAGCTGTGATTTTGAGGACGATGTCTGAGTTTTGTGCCTTGTCCTGCTCTCTGCCTGCCAGGTGGTCAATGTTCCATCAGTGTGGGAGAAATGGAAAATGAGAAGGGTAGTGTGCATTCGTTGTAAGGAGTTAGGGTTCATCACACTGTGGGATGTTGGGCGGTACTCATTAAACTCCCGTGTGTGAATTGAGGGAGTTGGGAGTGGGAGTAGATTTGGTGTTTTCTACCCTTGTTTCAAAGAATACTTCAAGTGATTTAGTTCTGTTGGTCCTGGCCTTGTGTGGCCACTTGGGGGAGGATTTTTCCTCCAGCCTGTGGGTAAGGAAGTAAGGACCAGAGATGGGCAGAGCAGGATAGAACTGAGAATTTGTGGAAGCAGCCCTTACACCCCCTTTCACCCCACCCCTAGATCCATGCCAAACACTGCTAGAGAACATGGCAGGCTCCCAAGAACACCACGGCCCCAAGATCCTTTTGAACGTGGTACTTGGTAACATTTGGCCTGGCGGATAACAGTTGGCTTGACGGATATGTTACCCCTGCCTTAGAAGTTCTCCAGCACCTTCCATAGAGGTAAGCTGCTTTTCTTCCTAAAAGAGCATGGCTGTTCAGGTGATGATGAGCACTGCAGAGAGGCTTAGAGGTGTCGTGATGGAGGAGAAAGCAAACCACAGGGCCTGAGGGGAGGTTCCTGGTCCATTCCCTGGAGTTGGTAGCCTTTTGCACCCTGTGAAGTGATATCCCCTTTTTCCAGTACTGTGGTGATGATAGAGGGAGATGAAGATGAGAAGAGGGGTGATGTTCCATGGATCCCCAGGTCCAGACCCCCTTCCCTAGGAAACCTGGGTCACATTTGGTCCCTTCCTAGGGACAGCAGAGGGAGAGGAGGTGTCTCAAGGGGAGAGAGCACTGAGCTTTTCCTGTGTTGGGTCAGAAGCAGCAGCAAGGGGTGGCATTTTGCCGTCAGAGATGTCCACACCTGGCCCTTAATTCCTCCTCTGCCACCATCTGGCTCTGTGACCGTTTTCTTTCTAGTTGTAATCAGTGGGTAAGATGGTCATAGCAGATTAGAATAACAGCTGGATGATAAGGAAAAAAGACAGGAGTGGAGTTTGGGGAGTTGTGCAGGCCTCCTTATGCTCTCTGCCTCCCTCAGAGGCAGAACCCACCCAGAACCCACTCTTCCCTTAACGGCAAAAATGCATTCAACTTGTGTGCAGCGTTTCTGCTTGGGGATGCCCAGCAGAGACTCAGTGCCCAGGGCTTTTACTGGGGGCAAGTCACAAAACACCATCTGCCTGGCATGTACCAGCTATCAGACTCCCAGGGAAAGCAGGTGTTCGGCCTACAGCACGTTCTTTGTACAGTCTGCCCAATGAGCCACTCCGATTGGTTAACTGTTGACTGGGAACACTCAAAGCCAAGTGCCCAGATGCCACCGAGGCCCATATGACCTGTTTCGAATTTCAATTTCCTGGTGTAGAGAACAAAACCATGCTAGAATTGATTTTTACAGCCATGACCACATAATCCTGATCTCCAGCCCCCAGATTTTCCCAGTGTTTTTGTCAGAAATGTCTCCCCTTCGCTTCCCCTTGGGGGTTAGGTTTTTGGGGTCCTGCAGGACAGATGGCATCTGCAGCAGTCCTGTACTGTCCCCAACTCAGGTCATTCCACAGCCCTGGCACCAGCCCCCTGTCCTGTGTGGCTCTTCTTTTGTCCTTTTCTGCTCCTGCATCTGAAAGTGATCGTGGGCTGCCTGTGCTCACGTCATTGGTAGCGCAGGGAGAAGAACTGCTGAGAGGAGTTTCCCCATGTTTGGTGGGTTCCCCCATGCCTTCCAAGCCCTGGAGCTTTCACCCACTCCTGTTTCTCAGTCCTGCAGCCTTTGAGGAATTGGTGCTTTCTTGGCATGAGAGTCAGTGTTATGGAATATCATGCCCAGGTCTTTCTCAGCTTGGCCTGTTTCCAGAAACCAGGGTGACTATATTAAGGGTTGTTCCCCAGAGAGGGTCTGATACTGTTAAGGGTGGTTCAGGATCCTAGAGTACTCTAAAGATTCTAGAACACTCCTGCTCTTGGGAGGGAGTGTTTACAATGAATAATGGAGTTATGAATAAGTGTATTATTGACACGTACATGGGGAAGGGACCCAAAAAACCCCAGAATATCTTTGGAGGACAGAAGCCCCTTGTAGTATGGGCTTCTTCTCCTAGGTAAGTGTTCTAGGAACCCATTGACATCAGTGTACCAGCTAGTTTTGTTGTGGGAGACTGCATTCAGCTTCAGTGAATATTTCTGGAAATTCTTTCAAAGCATGTGTCCATTTCATGATGGGTAATTTATGAGTGAACCTGCTCACACTGCACTGAGTGTTCAGCAATTTCTTACCAAGAATGGCATGACCCTCGTGCCTCCCTATTCACCCATTCTTTCTGCGAGAAACTTTTGTTTGTTTCCCTGGATGAAAAACATCCTCAAAGGGAAACATTTTGCTGAAGTGGAAGAGGTGAAAAAAATTGCAGAAGCCCTACAAAACATCAAAATGGATGAGTTAAAAAACTGTTCTGAACAGTGGAAAAGCGTCTCAATAGGTGTGTATTGCATCAAAGGGGAGACTTTTTTTTTTTGGAATCAGAGTCTCACTCTTGTCATCTAGGCTGGAGTGCAGCGGCACACTCACGGCCACTGCAGCCTCGACTTGCTGGGCTTAGGCAATTCTTCTGCCTCAACCTTCCAAGTAGCTGGAACTACAGATGCACACCACCATGCCTGGCTAGTTTTGGTGTGTGTGTGTGATTTATTGTAGAGACGAGGTCTCACCAAGTTGCCCAGGCTGATCTCGAACCCCCAGGCTCTCTCTCACCTCGGCCTCCCAAAGTGCTGGGATTATAGGCTGAGCCACCACACCCAGCCAAATGGAGACTCCTTTGAAGATGACTGAAGTTTAAACACGGAAGAATAAGTACACAATTTTTTATAAATTTCAGGTTTTGGGGGGAGTCCCCCCTTGTACAGTGATTTCCAAAGAGCAACTTCCTGAAGGTAGCATGCTGGACAGGTTTCTGAATCACTAGAGTAGGAGGGGCAGTGAGGGGGACATGTGCCAGGCAAGAGGGGACAACCGGAGGAAGAGGGGAGGAGGGATGTGGCTGTGAGTTAGGGACCGAATAGGGTGGCATCTTTACATGTCACAGCCTGGTTTAGAGGGTTACAAAGGGCTTATTGCTAAGTGTGAAGAAGGGAATGTGCTCACCAGCACAAGGGGAGTGGGAGTGCACCGGATCCTGAAAGGCGAGACCCTCGCCACCAGCTGGGCACTCCCCCTGCTCTCATGGCCTGTGGAAGAACTCTTTGGCCACTGTTCCCAGCTCCTCATTGCTCTGCCATTTGTACTGGCCTTTGGGGCTTTCTTAGAACATGTGGTTCCCAGGCTACCTCTGAAGGACTGGGTGAAGTTGTCGCATCAATAATGAAACTGGAGAGAGAGGACCAAGGGAAGTCATTGAAGCAGCCTCCAACTGCTTCAATCCGCCCCCAACTGAGAGGTATATTTTTCTCCTGTTGAATATGCTGAGTGGTTGAATATGTTACAGTACATGATATGTGGCTTCTTGTATTGCCGGATTGTCAGTTGACCTCTGTTCTGTGCCCAGCGGCCCCAGGGAAGTGTGTCAAGAGGCTGAATTGTATAGTGTTGTTAGGTACGAATCCTGGGTGCTTCTCTGGAGTGCACTGATGTCAGGCTGTAACAACAAAGGCCTTGAGGTCATGGGGGTAGGGGTGGGGCTGCTTCTCGTTGCCTACTCCACACCGAGGCCCTATCCCGTTCTCCCTTCTCACTGCATGGTGTGAAGCGCAGTTGGTGCTTCCTGAGCTCTCCTTGGGTTCTGAGGCTCTGGGGAGGCTGAGTGCCCTCCCAGTGTGTGCTGGCAGTAGCTTGTTGAAGTGGGAAGAGGGCCACATTTTGGAGTTGGGCAGTTAGCGAGGGGTTCTCTCTGTACCTTGGTGGGAATCCTTGTTACTAAGTGACTTATGGGTACTGTCACAGTCCCAGACTTCCTGACCCAATGAGTTCTCGATGTTTCCCCAGAAGTTGGTCTTCCCTCTCACTCTCTTAGGGAAGCAGTAAAGTAAAGTAGTGGTTCTCAAACTGGTTCCTGAACCAAGCACCATCAGCGTTACCTGGGGACTTGTAGGAATGCAAGTTCTCAGGCCCTGTGCTAGACCTACTAACTCAGAATTTTGGTGACTGGAGCAGCAGTCTGGCCTGACATGCTTCCCAGGGATTCTTACTCAAGTTGAAGCTCCATGTTAGAGATACATGGAGAATCAGGTAGCTGCTGCAATTATAGGCTGCAGATCTGGTCAATGATTTTTCTCCGGTCTCTTATCTCAGCCAGAGCCTTTTCTAAGTTGTTCTGACTCACTGTCCTTTTCTGCCCCTGCATTCGAAAGTGATCGTGGGTTGCCTGTGCCCTGGTCATTGATAGTGCAGGGAAAGGAATTGGTGAAAGCGTTTCCCCGTGTTTGGAGGGCCCCCTCCTGTCCCTTCTGAACTCTGGAGCTTTCATACATGACTCTCTTCTCTCTGGCTTTGTTCCCCCTGGGAACCTGGTGCTGTATGGTTAACTGAGTGTCCCTGCTGCCCAGCATGGTGCAGGATCTCAAAGGCTTAAGGAAAGGATGGCAAGCAGGATCCTGTCTTGGGGTTGTGTATCATGCCCCTGCTCTGTGAGCTCCTTGAAGGTAATGCCTCTGTCTTGTTTCACGTTGTGCCTGATGCCTGGGGTGTGGCATCTGGACAAAAAGACAACTAGAAAACACTGTATCGTGATAGGGCTCGTCTAATTGAGTAGTGTCAGGGTTAGAAATGCCCCTGAGCAAGCCAGCTGTCACAGTCTACTTAGTTCTGGCCATGGGAAGGACCTTTGTTCCACTACGGGTGGAGTTTCCCCCTGGTCTTGGCAGATGGAGTGTGTAGACAAAGTGTTGTCTAGGCAGATGTGTGAAAGCAGTCTTTAGATAGTTGGCGCGGGTCCTTCCTGCTGCCTGTACCCTTGCTGGGCCTGTGCTAGTTGCTGCCAGGTGTGACCTACTTTCAGAAACCTAGCCTCGGCACCCTTTTTTGAAAATAAATTTTGGTGTTTTTAGAACAGGGTAATGGGACACATAGACATAAAGATAGCATAATGGTTACTGTAGTGAAGCAGATTACCTTGTCTCATGGTTACCTTTTCTCTGGGTGTGTGACAATGCACCAAAAATCTGCTTATTTAACAAAAATCCCTGACACAGCACAGTCTTGGCAACTGTAGTTCTGTGTAGTTAGGTTTGTATATGTTCTGTAGTTAGGTTTGGATATGTTCATTTGCATCTGCCACTTCATGTTCTTTGTGCATCTCTCTATCTTTTCTCTCCATCCATGGTAGCTAGTGTTTTACTGTTTTTATTCTCTAGCTGTATATTTGGCTGGCCTTTTTTTTTTCCTTCTAACATTCTGCACAATATAAATGAGCTTATGTGGTGTTTTTCTGTGCCTGGCTTATTTCACATGGTACTATGTCCTCAGTTCATCCATATTGTGGCAGATAGTAGGATCTCCTTTTTTTAAGGCCGAACAGTACTCCCTTGTGTGTGTATGTGTGTGTGCACACCACATTTTCTTGATCCATTTGTCTGTTGATTAACATGTAGGTATCATGAATAGTGCCACAATGAAGATGGGAGTGCAGACATCTTTAGGAGGCTGTGACTTCATCTCCCTTGAGTATATCCCAGCAGAGGGATTGCTGAGTCTTGGCATCTGTTTTTGTTTTTTTTTTCACTCAGTCTGGGGTCTAGTGACACAGTCACAACTTGCTGCAGCTTCGACCTCCTGGGCTCAGGCACTCCTTCTTCTGCCTCAGCCTCCCAAGTAGTTGGGACTACACATGCCACCATGTCTGGCTAAATTCTTGATTTTTTTTTTTTTTTTTTTTTTTGTAGAAACAAGGTCTCATTATGTTGCCTGAGCTGGTCTTGAACTCGGGCTCCAGCAGTCTTCTTGATTCCGCCTCTCAGTGCTGGGATTACAGGTGTGAGTTACTGTGCCTGGCCAGCATCCTTTTAACATGCACTGGTAAGCAACAAATTGATCACTGTTGGCCCATGGGATAACATGGGTGTCATTCCTGACCCTGATGGTTTGTAGACCCCTTCCTAGAGTTAAATCTTTCTTGTTTCTGAGAGTAGTGTGGCAATAAGTACTAGTAGTAACAGCCAGCATGTGTGGGGTGCTTCAGTCTGCCAGCCCTGTACCATGTGCTCTGTGTGTTATAGATGCATGTGCTGTGTGTAGAAGCTTTGTGGGACATGTCTTCATAGCATCAGGAGGGGATAAAGTTTCTGGACTTTTCCCTGGAATGCTGTTTTTCTGCATCCTGTAAAGTCATACGCTTGTTCCCTGGAGCTTGTCTGATGATATCAGGGAAGTGGGGTGAAAGTGAGTCCCCATTGTGTCCTGCTTGGGGCAGTTCCTTCACCAGCAGCTGCAGAGGAGGGACCTCCAGAGCCCTGCTTGGTAAAGAGTTCCTTGGGACATTGCCTCCCTCCTGTGTGCTGCTGTGTCAGCTGGCACTATGATGGGCAACATGTGGATTCAGGTACCAGGGACTCTGTCCCACCTTTGAACCTGTGTAGCTCTGTGACCTGTCCTCAGCTTCCACTTCTTGATTTGACAAGCACATCTGGATTAGCTGTGGGTTTTTGGTTTTTTGGTGTTATAAGCACATGCTCCTTCTGACCTTTTCCAACACAAGCATTTCCTTTTTCATGCTGGAGTATCCCCATGGGGTCTTTGCATGTACTGTGCAGTGGCTGCCGTGGGGCCTCTGCTCAGCTGGGCTGTGCTCCCTGACTCGAGCCAGGCCCCAGGCCCCTGGCATCAACCTCTCCTTCCTGACTCTGTCCTTTCCTGCTTCTGCATCTGAAAGTACTGTGGGCCGCCCTGCTTTAGTCCTTGATAGAACAGGGAGAGGACTGCAAATAAAATGGGGCCAGAAAAGCTGTGGATTACTCTTATCTGGCTAGTTGCCCTGACTGTAAACTGCTGGAGAGGACATCATTGATTGTAAAAATAGAACTTTGCTATGTTTTTCTTGTTTGTCCTTTCTATTGGGGTTTCTAATTCAGTGTGCGTAAATTGGGAGCCTAGGCCTGCTTGATTGGGACCCACAGTGGCATCAACTGGGGAGAAGGTGCCTCTGGGGACTGAATTCTTATGTGCTTCCTCACCCCCTTAGGTCTCAACCTTAGATCCAGAGACTGTCTGAGGAAGTCCTAGGCCCATGAGGTCTGTGATCCTGGGGATGGCATGGGATCTGGGTTTGCTGATACTTCTCACCATGGTGAGTTGATGCCTAGGACTGGGGACCCACAGCTGGAGGCTAAGCTGGTCTGTGTGATGCAGATGAGAACTTACCAAGCCACTCACCTGTCCTTTCTTTTAGAATGTCTTGGTGTGTTCGTGGACAGCAGAGGGGCAGAGAATGGAGAATGAGGTCGCCGGTCGCCACAGTAGCGTCACCAGAGCTGCTACCTGCTCAGTGCATCACGAAACAACTTGCACTCTGCATGAGAATCGGGGTTCAGACATCGGAGAGAGTTAAGCTGTCTCTGAGTTTTGACAACAGTGCCTTCAAGAGCCATGGCCAGGGAGGGCAAGCTCCGTGTCCCTCTGCTGTGCCTGGAATGACTTTTTAATGAACGAGTTTTTCTCTTGGATTTGTAGCTGCTGTTCACTATCACCCACCCATTCAATAAACCTTACACTTGGTCACTGCCATTGAAATCAGTGACAACCCATGATCCTTAAGGTCTTGTTTTCAGTCCTTGAGCCTTTCCTGTTCTTAACTCTCCCTGGAGGCCTGGCACGTGGGTTATGGTTTGAGGTGCACAGTTGGGACTAGGAGGTGAACAAGTGCAGGTGGTTGGCTCACTTTCGGGATCCCTGGGAACTGAAGGCATTGCAGAATTGTCAGGTGGGTTGTGAGGTGAGACCATGATGTCTTTTGGGGAGCCTGGAGTGCTGGAGTTGAGACCTGGCCCATTAGTAAATGCCTCCTTGGGAGATCAGTTGTCCCTAAGATTGAGTCATTTCCCAGGAAGTGGGGCTTTCATTGTTAAAACCAGGGAGATCCTGGGCAAACTGGGTGAATTGGTCAGCCTGTCTGGGATGTAAAATCATAGTGTCGAGGACAGATTACTGAGTGAGGAGGAAGTGGGGTGAGCAGGGAGCAGCTAGTGTTGGGACTGAGGGGTGCCCTCAGGGTCAGGCTTTAGAGGTCATTGGGGCCAAGTCAGCAACACAACAATGAGATGAGAATGTGCTGCAGGAGCCTTTCATCCCCATTTGCAGAGGCCAGGGATCTGTAGAGAGAGGAAGTGTGTCCCAAGGGCGGTCATGAAGTGAGTTAATGACCCCATTTCTCCATTGGAAGTGAGAACCACCCTGACCGCCCCTGGGGCAGAATCTGGGCTGTCTTGAGCGACTTGTGGCCCGACTCCTGGCCTCAAACATCCTCCTTCCACTAAGGAATCCTCCTACTGTATATGAAGTACTGCACCAGGCTATAAACTGGATGATGATGAGAACTTGAGAGTGAATCTCACCTGACTTGGATTGGTCAATATGTGTGTAATTGGTTTAATAAGTGGCCTGAAAGCAATAGGAAATCATCTTTTTCTCCGGCTGCCACCTTCAAATATCTCATTTTGGAAACCGTTAAGACTTGCCTCCAGGAATGAAAAAGTCCAGTCCGTTCTAAATCACCTGTTAGATCTCCCCCACCATTGACACCTTCACCTCCAGGCCTGATGGGTAGCTTGGGACTTGCAGATGGGAAGGGAGCACGGTCTGTTTTTTTTTTGGCTTCCTCCTCCGCATCTCTTCTGGCTTCCCCCTCATCTCTCCCCCAGCATGTGTGGGCCTAGTAGGAAGGAAGGGGACAGGGTAAAGGTTCACATAATGTATTGAGAAGGGGAAAAGTGCAAAAATTTACATAATTGACACGGGTAATCGGGCCACCAAATGGTGAGGTTCACAGGGTGCCTATGGGGACACACACACTTCCTGAGGGGTGTGTTGTCTTGCCTCCTGTCCCCACTCCCATCTCAACTGGCCCAAGACAAGGAAGGGCATAAAGAAACACAGATTACTAAAGAACATGGCATTTCTCTCCCTGTGTGTTTGCAGGCATACGTAAATAGTGACTACTTATATAGAGATTTTCTCCTTGTCCAGAGAAATCAGAAGGCAGGTGGCTGGCTGAGGCGTCCACGATGGCGAATGTCTGAAGTTTCTTGAGGGTTAAGCAGCAGGCTTGGGCTACTTTGCTTTCGTCAGGGGGCCAGAGTGGAATGATGGGGATCACAGAAGGGCATATTGCTCACATTGAGGGAGTGTGTGTGTCCCCGTAGGCCACCTCTGCATGTCTGTATATCCCCCTCTTCAGCAACTCTGTCTGGATTTACAGTCTGCTTTTTACACAGACTGCAGGGAGCTAGAGGGGGAATGGCACCAGAGCTGGATTGATCACCTTGGTTTTTGCCTTAAGTGTGAGGTTACTTAGCACTGTCTTTAGCTTTGAGCCTTTGGCTGACGTCCAGGGATGATATGAAATGTCTCCTTCAGCATTCTCTCACCTCTAGCATTTGTGAAATTACGTAGAAATGATTGTATTTGCAGCTGCTTTTAATTACCCTTTTACTGTCGGTCACTTTTTTCTTTATATCTTCATGAACTCATGTCCTATTGCTAGAATGTGACATTTTTCCAAATAGCATTAAATTGTCCCTGCTTGGCTAAAGACAACCCTATCTGGAGCAGGGTTGACTGTTTCAGACGTCACTGAGTGCATCTTTGTTTTCTTCCAGCCACAAAACATTCTGGGTTCATGTTGCCTTTTTGACTGTAGAATGCATGTTCAAACATAAGATACGGTGTCTGACCAGGACACACACACATACACCTGTGCATGTCTTTAAAAAGAAGTGCTTTGTTAATGGAAAACTATGGTTCCATTACGTGGTTTTAATCAACTGCTTAGGAGATTGTTTCCCCCATCAAGCAATCAGTTCTGTAACTCTGCAACACCTAATCACTCATTTTGAACCTATTTGTTTTCCAGTAACTTGGCACAATTTGAATGTCCAGTTAGAATCCTTAATTCAAAGGTACAGCCTTGGCTGGGCACAGTGGCTCACACCTGTAGTCCCAACTACTCAGGAGGTTAAGGAGGAAGGATTGCTTGAGCACAGGTGTTCAAGGCTGTAATGAGCCATGATTGTGCCACTGCACTCTAGCCTGGGTGACAGAGACCCCAACTCAAAACCAAATAAAGTTACGGCATTTAAGGAAGAAAAATACTCCTTTGCAGTTATTGACAAGTGAAATTCTATCTGGCAAATGAATACTTGTACAATTTTTTAAAATGCTTATAATTACTTTCCTCCTGTGTAATTGCACTTTCAGGAGTGACTAAAAAAATCCTCTAATGTTTCTAGTAACCCTCTGCCCCTCTTTCTTCCTAATTTCCTCAACTCACCCAGGACTGTAGGAACACTGGTGAGTCTTCAGGCTTGCAAATGTACCATCTTCATAGTTCCCTTTTCGTCTTATACATTCATCTGAGTAGGTGATTATCTTACATGGACTTACAGCCTGGGACAGATAAAGAAAACTACGTTGACCTGGATTAATGTTGCAATTAGAAAACAACTCCAGCAGTTGCAGTCATTCTGCTGCTCCTTGGTCAGTCACTCCACCCAGTGCTGTTCCTTCAGAGGCAGATTGTTTGAGGTTATGTTGAGGTCCCCAGGAAATTGCCAAGTTTCCAAGAAGTTAGGGGAAGCCCAAGGCTGGACAATTGTCCCCCAGGAAGATGACATGAGTGTGTCTCACCACTTCAAAAATTCATCCCTGGGCAGGGTGTCTCTGTAACCAGAGTTGGTGGGAAATGAAGTGGGGAGTTTGGTGAATTAGAAGACTAATTTAATTTTGTTAACACAGATGTACCAAGACTAACATTTCTGGTGGAGACATATTTTATTGCACTTTGCGGGTACTGTGTTTTTTACAGATTGTGGCAACCCTGTGTCAAACAAGTCTGTTGGCACCATTTTTCCAACAGCGGGGGGCTCACTTTGGGTCTCTGTCACATTTTGGTCATTCTCACATATTTCATTTTCATTATTACATCTGTTACGGTGATCTGTGGTGGGTGATCTTTGATATTACTATTGGAAATGTGTTGGGGCACCACAAACCACTCACATATAAGATGGTGAATTTAATCGATCATTGTCGTGTATGCTCCAACTGGCCATTCCCTCGTCTCTCCCTCTCCACTGGCCTCCCTTTTGCCCGAGACACAGTGATAATTAAATTAGATCAATGAATAAGCCTACAATAGCCTCTAAGTATTCAAGTGGAAGGAAAAAGTTGCATATTTTTTGCTTTCAATCAAAAGCTAAAAATGATTGAGCTTAGTGAGGAAGGCATGTGGAAAGCTGAGACCCGTCAAAACTAGGCCTCTAGCACCAAACAGCCAAGCTGTGAGTGCAAAGGAAAAGTTTTTGAAAGAAATTAAAGGCACTATTTCAGTGAATACATGGATAATAGGAAAGTGAAACAGGCTTATTGCTGATATGGAGAAAGTTTGAGTGGTTTGGATAGAAGATCAAACCAGCCACAACATTCCTTTAAGCCAAAGCCTATTTCAGAGCAAGGCCTTAACTCTTCTCAGTTCTATGAAGGCAAAGAGGTGAGGAAGCTGCAGAGGAAAAGCTGGAAACTAGCAGAGGTTGATTTATGAGGTTTAAAGAAAGAAGCCATCTCCATAACATGAAAGGTCAAGGTGAAGCAGCAAGTGCTGATGGAGAAACTACAGTTAGTTAACCAGAAGATCTAGTTAAGATCATCCATGAAGGTGACTACACTAAACATGTTTTCAGTGTAGCTGAAACAAACTTCTTTTGGAAGAGGATGTCATTGAGGCCTTCCATAGCTAGAGAGGAAAAGTCAATGCCTGACTTAAAAGGACAGGCTGATTCTCTTGTTGGGGCAAATGCAGCTGGTGACTAAGTTGAAGCCAATGCTCATTCATCATTTTTAAAACCCTAGGGCCCTTCAGAATTATGTGAAATCTACTACTCCTATGCTCTATGAATGGAAACAACAAAACTTAGATGACAGCACATCTGTTTACAGCATGTTTTACTGAGAATTTTAAGCCCACTGATGATACATGTTCAGAAAATATTTCTTTCAAAATATTACTGTTTGTTGACAACATACCTAGTCATCCAAGAACTCTGATAAAGATGTACATGGAGTCTAACACTGTTTTCTTGCCTACTAGCACAACACCCATTCTGCAGCACATGGAACAAAGAGTCATTTTGACTTTCATGTCTTTTTTTTTTTTTTTTTGGGTGAGAGAGAGAGAGTTTCACTCTATCGCCAAGGCTGTAATGCAGTGACACAATCATGACTCACTGCAACCTCCGACTCTTGGGATTAAGTGATGCTCCCACCTCAGCTCCTAGGTAGCTAGTACTACAGATGCATGTCACCATGCCTGGCTTTACATACTTTATTTTTTGTAGAGACAGGGCCTTGCTAAGTTGTCAGGGCTGGTCTCAAACTTCTGAACTCAAATGATTCTCCTGCTTTGGCCTCTCAAAATGTTGGGATTACAGGTGTGAGCCACTGTGCCCAGCTGACTTTCCAGTCTTATTACTTAAGAAATACATTTCATAAGGCTATAGCTGCTATAGATAGTGAGTATTCTGATGGTTTTGGGCAAAGTAAATTGAAAACCTTCTGGAGAGGATTCACCATTCTAGATGTCATTAAGAACATGTGTGATTCATGAGAGGAGGTCAAAATATCAGCATTAACAGGAGTTGGGAAGAAATTGGTTCCAACCCTCTTGGATGGCTTTGAGGGGCTCAAGAAGTAACTGCAGATGTGGTGGAAGTAGCAAGGGAACTAGGGTTAGAAGTGGAGCCCAGCCGGGCTCGGTGGCTCAGCCTGTAATCCTGCGCCTTTGGGAGGCTGAGGTGAGTGGATTGCTTGAGCCCGCAGGTTCGAGACCCGCCTGGGCAGCGAGACCTCATCTCTACAATAAATCAAAAAATTAGCCAGGCGTGGTAGCGCGCGCCTATAATTCTGGCTACTCGGAAGGTTGAGGCAGAAGGATCGCCGGAGCCCAGCAGGCGAGGCTGCGGTGGCTGGGAGCGGCCACTGCACTCCAGTCTGGGCAACAGAGTGAGACTCCAACTCAAAAAAAAAAAAAAAGTGGAGCCCAAAGATGTGTCTGAATTGCTGCAATCTCGTGGCAAAACTTGAATGGATGAGGAGTTGCTTGTTATGGATGAGCAAAAAGGTGCTTTCTCTCTCTCTCTCGTCAGCATCTCATTCTGTCTCCAAGCTGGAGTGCAGTGGTACAATCACAACTCACTACAACCTCAAATTCCTGGGCTCAGGTGATCCTTCCAACTCAGCTCGCAAGTAGCTGGGACTACAGACACACACCACCATGCCTAGCTAATTTTTCATTTTCTCTTTTTTTTGAGTCGGAGTTACTCTGTCATCCAGGCTGGAGTGTGGTGGCACGCTCATGGCCACCGCAGCCTAGAACTGCTGGACTCAGGCTGTCCTTCCACCTCAGCCTTCCAAGTAGCTGGAACTACAGGTGTGTACCACCATGTCCAGCTAATGAGGTCTCGCCAAGTTGCCCAGGCTGGTCTCGAACTCATGGGCTCAGGCAGTCCTCTCACCTCAGCCTCCCAAAGTGCTAGGATTATAGGCGTGAGCCACTGCGCCCAGTTGTAATTTTTATTTTTCAAATAAAACTGGAATTACAGGCATGAACTACTGTGCCTGGCCCAGAAAGTGGTTTCTTGAGATGGAATCTACTGGTAAAGATGTTGTGAATATTGTTGAAATGATGATAAAGGATTTCAAATATGACATAAACTTAGTTGATAAAGTAGCAACAGGGTTTGAGAGGATTGACTCCAATTTTGAAAGAAGTTCTGTGAGTAAACTACTATCGAACAGCATGGCATGGTACAGATAAATCTTTTGAGAACGGATGAGTCAATTGATGGGACAAACTTCATTGCTGTCTATTTTAAGAAACTGTCACAGCCACTCCAGGCTTCAGCAACCACCACTCTGACCAGTCAGCAGCCATGAACATCGAGGAAAGACCCTCCACCAGCAAAAAGATTATGACTTGCTGAGGGCTCAGGTGATCGTTAGCATTGTTTTAGCAATAAAATGTTTTAAAATTAAGAGTGTACATTGTTTTTTAGACCTAATTCTACTGCATACTTAATGGACTATAGTGTGGGGTAAACATAACTTTTATATGCACTCGAAACCAAAAACTTTGTGACTTGCTTTATCGATATCCACTTTATGGCAGTCGTCTGGTGCTTCCAAGGTATGCCTGTATCTAAATTCCATTGAACTTGGAACCTAAGTCCCAATATTGAGTTTTATTCAGTTGCCTAGTATCGGTCATGACTCTGCCAAGGCCTTTTCTATTGGAAGATATAAGTGAGAATGGCAAATGGTAACACAGAAATTCCTCTAGCTGATTATCTTACCAGCACCATGTTAAATAACATGCAAAATACTAAACTTGATTATCTTCCCCAACAAGTGGCCTCTTTCAGTGGTACCCTCTTCCTCCAGGTCTATACTTAGTCAATGAGAGATTTGGGCTTTCGTCAACGACTTCTCTGATGGTCACATCTGTTAGTTGTCAAGTTCTAAGAAAGTTACCTTAATACATCCACCCATATGATCATCTAGTTATCTCTGTCTGTCCATTCATCATCCATCCCAACTGATTCCAGGAAGAATTTGTGATAGTTGCACTATATTTATTCATTCATAAATAGCATAACAACAAAAAGGCAATGGCAGTAATTAAGGAGAAGGAAGACTGATATCTTAACAGAAAGCCAGGATGGGAAAATTTATTGCAATTGGACACAAATAACACTTGGTTTCCAGACAAAATAGTCAAGGATGAGGATTGGGCTGGTTGGATGGTTTTACCATTCACTGAGATGAAGGAACGAAGCAAATGGTGGAGGTAGAGATTGGGTCTACACTTAAGTGTATTCCATTTTGGATGTGTAAGCAGATATCTGGATAGAAATGTCCCATAGATGATTCTGATACTAATCTAGAATTAGGAAGAAAGATTTAGGACAGATACAAAATCTGGCACCCTCAGTATTTAGAGCAGCACTCAGCAGAGCTAGTGGTGGGGAGGCATATGTACATATGTAGTTTGGAAGAATATATTCAATGTGGTGTCCATGCGAGAGCACCTTGAAGGCCTCTGAGTGCAGCGAGGGTAGGTTAGCAAGGGCCTCAGCTCTGCAGTCTAGTGCAGTACCTGGCTGTGCTTCTGAGCTGCTCACAGCCCAGGCACGAGTGCAGTAGGAACACTAAGGCAGCTGTGCCTGGGGAAGGTAGGACTCCTCAGATAAGCATCTTTGGCTCCTGGAGTCCCCAAAGGCTTTGCCCAACTTTCCTTAAATTGCATGGTGGTCTAGGATGCTTCCACCCAACCTTCCTTGCCTCTCTCCTTCACTCAGGGCCGGCCCGGCACTACGGTCTGATGGCTTCCCCGCCACCCCCAGTTTCCTCCACATTTCCTCTCACATATTCCCTCATAGATTCCTTGCAGTTTAATCCCATCTTGATGTCCTCTTCCTGTAGGACCTGGACTAGCACATTTGATGTATTATAACTGTACTTGCCATTTTAGAATTTTAAAAACCAATTTGTTTGACAGTATTGCAATTTTTTGTGGTTGGTGAGTGTTCACAGGAAAGAGGGGTTTGCATCAGCTCTTTCTGTCTATTAACATCTCGGGGAAGACCATGAAATTTTGATGTTCATTAACAAGGGGTGTGGTGATCAAAGTCATGAAGATGGAGGAAGTCACCCAGGAATGGTGGGGGAGAGGAGAAAAGAAGGCCTGTGAGAGAGTTCTGAGAAGCCCCAACATTTATAAGCTGAGCAGAGGTAGGGTTGACAAAGGAGTTTGAAAAGACTGACCAGAGAGGTGGGAAGAGAGCTCGGGAGAGTGCACTGTCATAGAAGCCAAAGGAATAGCATTTCAAGAAGAGAAAATGGTCAGCTGTGTTAAATGCTGTCAAGAATTCATGCAAAATAAGTTCTCTTTTATAGATGAAGAAAGTTATTTTAAAGCTTATTTGATTATAGATATAAATAAACATCTTCGGCCTGGTGTGTGTTGTTTTTTAGGATCCATCTTATATATTTGGAAAATTTGGCTTGAGTACCATCTGCACCCCCAAATTCCAATGTCTTTGGAAGCAGAATCCCTTCCCTAAAATTTCTGAGAGTTCTTAGTGGGCTTAGACTGCCACTTATTCAATCAACTTGTGTGTGTGTGTGTGTGTGTGTGTGTGTGTGTTTTGAGTTGGAGTCTCACTCTCACCTAGGCTGGAGTACAGTGGTATGCTCCCAGCCACTGCAGCCTCAACCTGCTGGGCTCAGGTAATCCTTCCGCCTCAGCCTTCCAAGTAGCCAGAACTACACTACGTGGTACACGCTACCACGCCCAGCTAATTTTTTTATTTATTGTAGAGACGAGATGTCACCATGTTGCCTAGGCTGGTCTCAAACCCACGGGCTCAGGCAATCCTCTCTCGGCCTCTCAAAGTGCTTGGATTATAGGCTTGAGCTACCACACACAACTTAACTTGTGTTTTTTCAGCATCTATCCTGGCTTTCTCAGCATCTAAGGGGCTACATATAAAGCCTTGATTCTAAACATAACATTTATCTCCTTGGTTCCTCAGAAGATTAAACATTTGATCCAACAATTCCACTTTTGGATACATATCCAAAAGAATTGAAAGTAAGGACCCAAACAGATATTTGTACATCAGTGTTCATAGCAGAATTATTCACTATAGCTAAAAGGCAGAAACGCCCCATTGATGGATGAATGGATAAACAAAATGTGATATATACCCACAATAGAATATTACTCGGCCTTGAAAAGAAATGAAATTCTGATACATGTCATAAAATGGATGAACTTCGAGGACAGTATGCCAAGTGAAATAAGCCAGACAGAAAAAGAGAAATACTGCATGATTCCACTCATGCAAGGTACTTAGAGTAGTCAGAATCACAGAGATGAAAGTAGAACAATGGGAACCTGGGCTAGGAGGCTGGGAGGAGGAGGAATGGGAGGTTAATATTTAACAGGTACAGAGTTTCAGTTTAGAATTATGAAGTGAATGATGGTGACTGTTGCACAACAGTGTGAATGTACTTTATGCCATAGGACTGTTTAAACAGGATTAAAATGGTCAGTCTAAAGTATATCTTACCAGAATGAAAAACTTAAAATAAAAAACCCCATAGCTTCTTCACCAGTTTTCACCAAAGAAATCCACCAAAAACAAAGATTCCTAAATACCTCAGAACTTAGTGAGGAGCTAAGGGCTATCAGGAGGAGATCATATCTCATTTGTATGTGGAATCTAAAAACTGTTGAACTCGCAGAAACGGAGAGTACAATGGAGGTGTCCAGAGGCGTGTGGCGTGGGGGTGGGGGAGGTGAGGGAACATGAAAAATATGAAAAGTAATCTCTAATTATTTCCTAGGCACAGGGCAGACCCAGGTTTCTCCAAGGCTGCTTGAAGGAAAGTGAAGATGTCCTTCTCCTTAAAGAAGGAGCAAACAGAACAGAAAAAAGAAGTGTGGAAACATCTGGACACATGCAGCCTTTTGCTTCTAGAGCAGGGGTCTCCAACCCCCGGGCCGTGGATCGGTACCAGTCTGTGGTCTGTTAGGAACCTGGCCACACAGCAAGAGGTGAGCAGCAGCCAAGCAGAGCTCCATATGCTGCCAGATTAGCCGTGGCATTAGATTCTTATAGGAGTACAAATCCTATTGTGAACTTGCACATGTGAGGGATTCTGCCTCCCCACTGTGAAAATATTGTCTTCCATGAAACTTGATGCCAGGGAGGTTGAGGACCGCTGTACTATTTCCAGAGAACTTGAGACTGAGAATCTTGGGCAGTGCTTTCCCATTCATCCCTTAGAGGAAATTTTCCCAAACCCATGAACTTGGAAATGCTTCCCCTGTCTCCATTCAACCTTCCTTTACAACACACAAAGTTCAAATAGAAGGAATGGGAAAGAGAATTAAGAAACAGATTAGACAAGTGTTTGTTAGGAATGACTCCAGGTAGTTACTATGCTAGAGGCTGGCCGTGGGGCTGGGAATGAGACCAGTTCACCATTGTACCTCCTGGGAAAGCACACAGGCAGTGACAAGAACACAGTGAGTGTTTTGAAATGTGAAGAACAAGGATGAGCCCTGTGGGAAGAGTAGACAGCCCAGCAAGGAAGGAGGTGGTCAGGGAGAAAGTGAGTTGCAGGTGTAAGTAATTCTATTCACTCTCTTCCTGGAGAATCTCCTAAGCAATTATTCACACATAAATATTGCTTTCTGGCTTACAAAGAGCTTCCTTGTACAACAAAACAAAGCAATATGGAAAGGTTCTGGGGATGAATGATGTGTTGGATTCTCACTACCGACTGATGAGGTAACAATATCCCCATTTCACAGGTGAGTCCACTGAGATTCACAGAATATACATATTGCCCAAGATCATACCCTGGTCAGTGGCAGAGCAGAGGTTTGAAATCCAATTCCCTGATCCTCAAATCTACCCTTTTGCCCACTGTGCTCTAGTTTCCCAAACCTGGCCTGCAACCTTAGTGATATTTGGGATGGCTTTACCCCAGGGGCTGGCAGACTATGGCCCGTGGGCCAAACCTGGCAAAAAACTACCTCTTTTTGCGAATGACATTGTATGGGAACATAGCCTTGCTTATCCATTTACGTGTTGCCTATGAATGCTTTTGACGGCAGCAGAGTTGAATGGTTGCAGCAGACATAACCCATAGTGTCCCAAATAATTCACTTTCTGGGCCTTTACAGTAAACATTGGCCAACATTTACTTTAGAGGATTCATGACTGCACATTTTATGTTTTAATAGTTATAGAATTACTTTATTATGTTTTAGAAAAAAACATATAACCAGGATGTCACACTGTGGTTTCTTTAATGTTACGGTTTAGGAGGAGGCCAAGAATTAACAGTGTGCCAACTTAAAATGGACTTAAAGAAATAATATATAATGACATAGATGGTCTTTAGCTCTGGCAAAATTGTGAATGTGGTGAGGGAGGGGCTGGCATTTGAGGCCCACTGCAGACACTGGACCGTAGCAAATAGATGCTGAGCATGAGGGTGTGACCAGAGAGCTTCAGGGGAGCCCCTGTGCTGGGAATGGTGACTGCTGCTCTTTTTAGACAGTGGTGACAGTTAATAATGGGCTGTCATGCCTGATGCTTTTAATTTCTCAAGGACTCTTGCATCTATTATCTCAAGTGAATATCATTATTTCCATTTAACAAATTCTTCTATTAATTGCTTAACAAAGATTTACTGAGCATCTATCATGTGCCAGGCTGTATTTTAGATGCTAGGGATACAGCAATGAACAAAACAGGTGGAGTTGGTGCCTGCAAAGACTGAAATTCTAGGAGGGTGAATATCAGGATTTGGGCATCAAGTAATCAAAATCCATGGTGCTCAGTGGCTTCGACAATCAGGACACTTGTAATCGTCACGGTAAGACATCCAGTGGTAACCAGGCTTGGTGTGGTCATGGTTCTGCTCTGTGTCCCTGTGGTTCTCTTGGCCCTGCTCATCTTCATGTGGCTGTCAGGTTGACTTAGTGCATGCAGATATGACAACACCCACAGGGAAAAGAGGAACACTGTCTTTTCTGATGTCCCCTTCTTAGGAATGAGGAAACCTTTCCTGAAGCCCCCAGTAGACTTCCTCTCATGTCTCATTGCCATTGTCTTATTGAAGATCAGAGTGGAGTGCACTCAGGGATGGGAACAACAGACCCTAGGGCACTCCCAAAAGGGCGAGGGGGCGTAAGGCCTGAAAACAACCCACTGGCTACCATGTCCACCACCTGGATGCTGGGCTCAATAGAAGCCCAAGCCTTACCATCACGTCATGTTCCTCTATAACAAGCCTGCACATATAAGCCCTGAGTCAAATAGAAAATTAAAACAAAAAGATTAGAATGCACATTATAAACAATGGCTTTTACCTAGCATGAAGCCAAGATGTAGGTGGTTTAAACCTGTATAGCAGCTCTGCTATTTCATTAATGTTCCAGGCCTCTTCTATCTTTTTGTTCCCCCGTACTTGGTTTGTGGCTTCCTCATTATGACAACGTGACTCTGGAGTTCCAACCACTATGTCCTCACACAAGTCAGAAAGGAAAAGGGTGGAAGGGCAAATGTCAGCTGTAGCTGCTCTGCTTTAAAGAAGTTTTTTCCAAAGTCCCACTGACAACTTCCACTTACATTTAATTGGCCCAGACTGTGCCATGTGGCTGTCACCAACAAAATGGATGTTCTGCTATTAAAGAAGAAAGGGAGAATGGATGTTTGTTAGGCAAGTAGCAGTCTTTCCTACAGCCAAGATTGGGTCACACAGATGTTTGTAAATCAGTCTTGGCTAGGGTTACCTTAGTTGGCTTAGATGAATAAGAATTGGCTTCCTGGGTTGGGGTCACATTTCTGGAATCTCATGATTGTGTGCACAAAACTGGAAGAAATGAGGAAGATAATGCATGTTTCTATGGAGAAAGAGACAATGAACAGGGAAACACATGATCTCATTTTAGACACCACTGAGTGCTATGGAAAGGAATTCAGGAGGATAAAGGGGCAGTGAGTGGCCAGAGATAAGTGCCATCTCTGCTGAGCTTGACAAGGCTTCAAGGTGGCATTGCAGGAAGCACTTGAATGACATGAAAGAATAAGCCACATGAAGCTCTGGGGGAAGGAAGCTCCAGCCAGAGGAGCTGGTTAGTGTGAAGGCCCATGGTGGGAAGAGCTTGGGCAGAAGGCCAGGCTAAACGGGGCAATCTTGAGTGACAAAGAGAGTAGAGAGGGCCAGATGGGGATTAGGTCATGTAGGGTCTTGAAGGTCCTAGGAGAGCTTGATGTTTTTTTCTTCTTAAGTCATTATAATGCTTTACGCAGAAAAGTAACATTTGACTTGAAATTTATCCATTGAGTTCTTAATTTCAGATATTGTATTCTCCAGTTCTAATACATCCATTTTTATAGATCCATTTATCTGCTGAAATTTTCCTTTTAAAAGTTTGTTTCTTAACTTTGATTTTTTTTTAATTTTTTTTTTCTATTGTGAAGTTGTGGGGTACAGTTAAGGGTTAGGTATGCAATTGCATTTCATTCAGGCACCCTGTTGATATGGGGTGTTTCCCCGTTCCCAGACAGATATTTGCTACTGTTAATCCCATCTCCCTCCCCCCACCATAGTTTCCCAATACGGTCAGTCATTTTCGTATAGTATTGCATTGGATGTTTAAGGTCCATTATATGAGTGAGAACATGTGATACTCGGATCTTTGTTTCTGTGAGAGGTCACTCAGTATTATAGACTAGTTCTATCCAGGTTGCTGCGAAATTCATGATTTTGTTCTTTTTTATGGCTGCGTAGTATTCCATCGTGTATATGTACCACATTTTTCTAATCCAGTCCTCTTTTGACGGGCAGCATGGCTGTTTCCAGGTTCTTGCTATTGTGAACAACGCTGCGATAAACATGCGTGTGCAGGTATCTTTCTTATAGAGTGATTTGTGTTCTTCAGGATATATTCCCAGTAGGGGGATTGCGGGATCATATGGGAAGTTGGTATTTAGAGCTTTTAAGAATCGCCACACTGCTTTCCACAGAGGTTGCACTAGTTTACACTCCCACCAACAGTGTAGAAGTGTTCCCTTTTCACCGCACCCTCTCCAGCAGCTGTTATTTTTTGAGTTGTTGATAATTGCCATTCTGACTGGGGTTAGGTGGTATCTCAGTGTGGTTTTGATTTGCATCTCCCTAATGAATAGTGAGGTTGAACATTTCTTCATGTGTTTGTTGGCTGCTCGGATGTCTTCCTTTGTGAAATGTCTGTTCATATCTTTTGCCCATTTTATAATGGGGTTGTTTGTTTTTTTCTTTTCAGCACGTTTGAGTTCCTTGTAGATCCAGGATGTTAAGCCTTTGTCGGACCTGGAGTTGGCAAATACTTTTTCCCAGTCTGTAGGCTGTCTCCCTGCCCTCTTGATGGTTTCTTTGGCTTTGCAGAAGCTTGTCAGTTTAATAAGGTCCCACTTGTCTATTTTCTCTCTTATGAGCTGTGGGTTTTGGGTTTTGTTCAGGAATTGGATGTCAGTTCCGATTTCCATGAGGGTTTTTCCTTCATTTTCTAAGGTTCTTATGGTTTGAGGTTTTACATTTAGGTCTCTGATCCATTTGGAATTAACCTTTGCGCATGGGGATAGATAGGGGTCCTGTTTCAATCTTCTGCATGTGGTCGGCCAGTTTTCCCAGCACCATTTACTGAATAGGTTCTCCTCTCCCCAGTGGTAGGTGGTGGAGGCTTTGTCGGAGATGAGTTGGTTGAGAAATTGAGGTTTTGCTTCTGGAATCTCAATTCTATTCCATTGATCTATATGCCTGTTCCTATACCAATACCAAGCTGTTTTGATGATTGTAGCTTTATAGTAAAATTTGAAGTCTGGTAGTGTGATACCACCTGCTTTGTTTTTTTTTGCTGAGGATTGTTCTGGCTATTCTTGGACGTTTGTGTTTCCATATGAATTCCTGCATTGTTTTTTCTAGGTCTGAGAAGAATGTTGCTGGTAATTTGATGGGTATTGCATTGAATTTGTAGATTGCCTTAAGTAAGATGGACATCTTCACAATGTTGATTCTTCCGATCCATGAGCATGGGATATTTTTCCACTTGTTTGTGTCAACTTTGATTTCTTTGAGCAATGTTTTGTAGTTTTCCTTGTAAAGGTCTTTCACGTCTCTGGTTAGGAAGATGCCACGGTATTTCATTTTTTTCGTGGCTATTGTGAATGGAATTGTGTTTTTTATTTGGGTTTCTGTTTGTTTATTATTGGTGTAGAGAAATGCGATTGTCTTTTGTACGTTTATTTTGTATCCTGAGACTTTGCCAAAGGTCTTTATCAGTGTAAGGAGGTTTTTGACAGATTCTCTTGGGTTTTCAAAGTATACAATCATGTCGTCTGCAAAGAGAGATAACTTGACTTCCTCTTTTCCTATTTGGATACCCCTGATTGCCTTCTCTTCTCTGATTGCTCGAGCCAGGACTTCCAATACTATGTTGAACAGGAGGGGTGAGAGTGGGCATCCTTGTCTTGTTCCAGTTTTCAGGGGAAATGGTTCTAATTTTTGTCCATTTAGGAGTATGCTCGCTGTGGGTTTCTCGTAGATGGCTTTTACTATTTTGAGGTATGTTCCCCGTATGCCTAGATGTTCAAGGGTTTTTATCAAGAAGGGGTGCTGGATTTTATCAAAAACTTTTTCTGCATCTAATGATATAATCATGTGGTTTTTGTTTTGACATCTATTGATGTATTTAATAACATTTATGGTTTTACGAATGTTGAACCAGCCTTGCATCCCAGAAATGAAGCCTACTTGGTCATGATGGATGATTTTTGAGATGTATTGCTGAATCCGGTTTGCTAGGATCTTGTTGAGAATTTTAGCATCTATGTTCATCAAAGATATTGGCCTGTAGTTCTCTTTCTTTGCTGGATCTTTACCTGGCTTGGGTATCAGTGTGATGTTGGCTTCGTAAAATGATTTGGGGAGCGTTCCATCTTTTTCAGTCGCCTGGAATACCTTCAGTAGGATTGGTATCAGCTCCTCCTTAAATATCTTGTAGAATTCTGCTGGAAAGCCATCTGGTCCAGGGCTTTTTTTTTTGTAGGAAGTTTTCTTATTACGTAGTCGATTTCCTTGATTGTTATTGGTTTATTTAGGGTCTCAATTTCTTCTTGTTCCAACTTAGGTAGGTTGTGTGATGTCAGAAAGTCCTCCATTTCCTTAAGGTTTTCAAGTTTGTTTCCATACAAGTGTACGTAGTAATCTCTAATGATCTTTTGTATTTCTTCAGGGTCAGATGTGACTTCATCTTTTGTGTTTCTGATTGTGCTTATTTGGTTTTTTTCTCATTTTTTCTTGGTCAGTCTAGCTAGGGGACCATCGATCTTGTTTATTCTTTCGAAGAACCAGCTTTTTGTTTCATTGATTTTTTTCTATTATCTTTTTGTCTTCTATGTCCTGGATTTGGGCTTTTATTTTGGTGATCTGGATTCTTCTGTTGAAATTAGGGTTTTTGTGGTCTTGCTTTTCCAGCTTCTTTAGGTGACTTGTTAGGTTGTTAATTTCTGTTCCTTCCATTTTCCTCATGTGTGTTTGTAGGGATATAAATTCCCCTCTTATTACAGCTTTTAAGGCATCCCAATGATTTTGGTAAGATGTTTCTTCATTTTCATTTGTTTCCAGGTATCTTTTGATCTCTGTTTTGATGTCATCATTGACCCAGGAGTTATTTAGCATCATGCTGTTTAGTGTCCATGTCTTTGTGGGTTTTGGGGGGACTTTGTTGGTGTCAATGTTTATTTTTATTCCACTGTGTGCATGGTAGAATTTCAGTCCTTTTAAATTTGCTTATACTTGTTTTGTGTCCAATTATGTGGTCGATCTTAGAATATGTTCCATGTGGTGATGAGTAGAATGTGTATTCTGTAATCTTTGGATAGAGTGTTCTATAGGTATCAATTAAGTCCATTTTGTCCAGAGTCTCATTGAGGTTCCGGATCTCCATGCTGATTTTTTGTCCTGATGATCTGTCTAAGGTTGTGAGTGGTGTATTAAAGTCCCCAGTTATTATGGTGTTAGAGTCAATGTCTTTCTTTAGTTTTCCTAGAAGTTGCTTTATGAATGTTGGCGCACCTATGTTGGGTGCATATATGTTTAGGATAGATATTTCTTGTTGATGGAGTGAACCTTTTATCATTATGTAGTGTCCCTCTGTATCTTTTTTAATTTTTGATAGCTTAAATGGTATTTTGGCTGAAATTAGGATCACGACTCCTCCTTTCTTTTGTGTTCCATTCGCCTGAAAATTTGTTTCCTATCCTCTTACTTTGAGTCTGTGTATGTCCTTTCTAGTGAGATGGGTCTCTTGAAGGCAGTATATTGTTGCCTGGTGATATTTTATCCATTTTGTCATTCTATGTCTTTTCAGTGGTGCGTTTAGTCCATTCACATTCAGACTAATTATTGAAATGTGAGAGTTCATCCCTATCATGGAGTTCTTATTGAGTTGTTGTTCTTCCACTTGGTTTTTTCTTTTTTTTTTTTTTTTGTCTTTCTTTTGGTTTTGGGATTGGTTCGTGTATATTTTATTCTTTTCCCTGTACGCTTGTGAAGAGCGTTGTTCTTTTTTCCTTTTCTTCTGTGTTTAGTACTTTCTTAAGTGTTTCATGTAGAGATGGTTTGGTGGCAGCATAAGTTCTTAGGGATTGGATATCTGGGAAAGATTTTAATTCTCCCTCACTGATGAAGCTTAGCTTGGCCGGGTAGGTTATTCTTGGTTGAAATTGTTTATCTTTTAGGACTTTGAAGATAGGGCTCCAAGCTCTCTTAGCCTGCAGGGTTTCTGCAGATAAATCTGCTGCTATTCTGATTGGTCTTCCATGGTAGGTGATCTGGCCTTTTTCTCTTGCTGCCTTTAGGATTTTTTCTTTTGTGCCTACTTTATTTAGGCAAATTATTATGTGTCTAGGAGTTGGTCTTCTCATTTGTGTCTTGTGGGGGTTCTCTGAATCTCTTGTGTTTGAATTTTTGCATCACTGATTAGATAAGGGAAGTTTTCTCGAATGATCTCATGGAAAGTTTGTTCCAATGTGGTCTCTGTTTCTCTTTCTGCCTCAGGGAGTCCGATTACTCTTAGGTTAGGCCTCTTGAGGCAGTCACTCATCTCTTGACGGTTTTGTTCTGTCTTTTTGAGCTTATTTTCTGTGTTTTTAAGAGTTTGGGTTATTTCTATATTTTGGTCCTCAAGCTCTGAGATTCTTTCTTCTGCTTGGGTAATTCTGCTTTCTTCTGCTTGGGTAATTCTAACATTTATCAATTTGTTATTTATTTCATTCACAGTATTCTTTATTACTGTTATCTCAGATAACAGCTCCTTCCTAGTTTCTTCTTGTGTCTCCTCAATTCTTTTTAATCTCTCCATTATTGTTTTGATATCTACATTTGCAGTTTGAGACCCTTCATTCTGGGGACTTTTCATTGTTTGCATTCCAAAGTCAGTTTTCTCAGTGTCTGCTCTCCCGGACGTCTGGGAGAGACCCATACTCTTCTTTTGGTTTTTCTTAATTTCTGTAGATTTTTCTCCCTCTCCCCCTTTCCCTCCCCCTCTTCAGTTCTGTTTTTGAGGGAAGGTGGGGTTGCTTTTATTTCTCTTCTGCAATGACCTGTTCTTCCTTATGAGGGTCTTCTGGCTTTGTTCACTTTTCCCTCTGCTTTACAGTCTGTCTATTCAGCAGTATGCAGTCTTGGTCCATTCAGAGAATCTCACCAGTTCACCTATGCCGTCGCCATCTTGCCCCATCCTTTTTTTGTTTATTTATTTATTTTTATTTATTTTTTTGAGTCTGAGTCTCACTCTGTTGCCCAGACTGGAGTGCAGTGGCCGCTCCCGGCCACCGCAGCCTTGCCTGCTGGGCTCCGGCAATCCTTCTGCCTCAGCCTTCCCAGTAGCTGGAATTACAGGCATGTGCTACCACACCTGGCTAATTTTTTGATTTTATTATAGAGATGAGGTCTCGCCTGCCCAGGCGGGTCTCGAACCCGCGGGCTCAGGCAATCCACTCACCTCAGCCTCCCAAAGGCGCGGGATTACAGGCTGAGCCACCGAGCCCGGCTTAACTTTGATTTTTTTTTAACATATTAAACACCTTTATAATAAAGTCTTCATTAGATTACCTTGGGAAGGCTTTTTATCTTGGCTTTCTTGGTTATATGTTTAGTTTTTTTTATCCTTGTTGGCATACCTAGTTATTTTTTATTTAATGCAGACATTGTGAACAAAAAACCTACAGTGACTCCAGATGATGTGGTCTTCCACCAGAGAGAATAATTTACCCCTTTTTGTCCACTTGGCAGATAGAATGAGGAAGTGATCACCTTAATCCATTCTAGACATGAATTAAACTGAGTCAAGGGTGGGTTACAGTTTGGGTAAAACTCAGTCTACCTCAGTTTCAAATCTGTTCATAGAGCATGGCTGTCCAGGGCTTTCAATTAAGAGGCTTGTGGATTTTTGTTTTCTCAATTCTGAGACTTTTTTTTTCAAGTTATTGCTTATATTTTTAGCTACATTCTCTGCCAGACATTGGTAAACGCCTTGAGCGAAAAACCAACATATATTTGAAGTCTCCCCACCCACCCCAAGTCTCTAGTTCTCTTACTCTAATCCCATGTGAATGCTTATCTCTACTGGCTTCTTTGTCCCCTGTCAATGGCCTTCTACCAGGAGCCAAGCTAGATTTACAGCCTCTTCACATACATAGAATTGGCAGTGGTCCCAGGGAAAAAGAAGGGAAAAGAGGCTGTAGATACTCAGTTCCCCTCTCCAGGAGGCTCTCCTCTCTAGAATTTTACCCTCTCTAGTTCTTCTTTGCCTCCAAAGCTCTCTGATGCCTTTAAAAATATGCTTTTATGTATTTTGTCCACCCTTTCTACTTGTTTTTAATAGGTTCATTGACTTGCAGCAAATTATTCTCTTTGACTCAGAAATATAAATCTTAACATTGGAAGATTGTATTTTTAAGAGATTTTTCATTTTTCTGTTTGGAGAACAGACAGGGCAAGAGTGGAAGCAGAGAGACCAGTTGGGAGACTGTGTTGGTTGTCTAGGTGACAGAAATTGGCATCTTGGACTAGAGAGGTAGAGGCAGAGAGTAAGATAGATTTCTGTGTGCCAGTTTGTGAAGATGAGGATAAAATTTTAAATGAATGAAGCTAGGAGTAGAGAAGTATATAAAACACGGTACTATTTTTGTTAAAAAATATATGAGTATATATACAAAATGAAGTGATGTATCCTTTATTTTAATGTGCTTTTCTCTTTTTCCTTTCCCTGAACATAATCTTTTCTCTAGTACACCCTGGGCATTCTTTTGGCTAGGGGGAGATTTGAAAGCCAAGAAAGACCAAAGTGTCAACTTTTGCCATTCAAAATAGGATTATGCAACAGGATAATAGACATGCAAAGTAGGGGTCTTCACACTTTTTATTGCTCCTTTATGCCAATAATAAAAACTTGGACAATCTGTTCCCATAGAATTTTTCAGTTGTGAAGTAGACACTTGTGCCCACCATTAAGACTTAGCTGGAGTCAGGAAGAATAAAGATATAATTAGGGGTCACAAAAGAAAAGCCTGCAGCTCTTTTAGACATTGAAGAAGAAGAGCTGTGAAGGAGGTGGCAAAAGACTAAGATGGGTGTCTTGATTAGAGAACAAGAGCTGCCCTGGGATCTTGGGTGGTCTAAACCAACCCACAGGTAGCTGAGGATGAGCCTGAAGAGCTTCCTAGAAGGGGCCACAGAATCAGAGGGGTGCCAGATCTGCCACCTGCTTAAAATTCAGTATGTGTCATAATGAATTGCTGGCACTTGGCAAATATTTAATGAAAGAATCAGTTGGGCTGTATCTTCTTTGAGTGTAATGAGTGTCCCTGGTTCTCTAGCCTTCAGAAATCACCCTTTTATTGAACATTCACTGAATATCAGTCCCAGATCTGTAGGAAATCCATCTGAGTTGCCAGTACATGCTGATGTGTTCTAGCAAATGCATCCTGCTGGCTGCTGTTTTTTTCTCGAAATAGCTTGATTTCTTCAGGCCTCTTTGGTTACCTATGGCTACTTCTTAAACTCTTCCAGCCACTGTTCTTTCCTAAGCAAACATCCTTATTTTTCTCAAAATAAGCAAACATCCCATTTTTCTCCAAACAATCTTATGATCCATTTAGGCTGACTCTGGAACAGCACAGGCTTCAAATTCTGGCCCAGACCAGTTTTGCCCCAGAAGCATGTGGAGTCATGGCCTGAGATGGTCACCAGGATGTCTTCTAGCTTATCCGGGCAGGTCTTCTCTCAGATGCTCAGCTGGGAGCATGTCACAATGTCCTGGAGCTTGATCATCTTACATCTTCCTTGGCAACCCATCAGAAGATCTCACAACCCACCTGGGCACTTAGATTGAATCTCAGGAGCTGCTAAGAAGGTGCTGCTGGTTCCAAGTCGGGGAAGGAGGGAGAAAGGATGGAGAGGATAAAGAGGAAGAGAAGATGCTAGGAAGTGAAATAAAAAAGGAAAAGCCATTACAACTTAAGTCCAACTTGAGCACACATCTGAATCACCTAGAAAGCTTATTAAGGCACAGACTGTTGGGCCCCACTCCACAGCTTCTGATTCAGAAGGGCTGAAGTGAGGACCAAGAATTCTCATTTCTAGAAAATTCCCTGATGAGGCTGATGGTGCTGTTCAGAGGACCACACTTTGAGAACCACTGACCTTACCCCAAACTAACTTGGAGATAGTGCACTGCCCTCCATCTTGATATAGTGTTTTGCTTTCCACAGTGGGTAGGCAGATTTGCTCCTTCCAGAATAGCCTTGCAGCCAGCAGCCAAGTCCATCTGTTTGTTCATACAGCAGCAAGATGTCCAACAAATCCCTAAGGAAGTTAATGAGCAACTTGGATCCAGTTCTTTATTGTCTGTCAGAGGAAAGGCATCCATGCTTGATAACGAGCCTTTGGTTGCTCTACCAGGTTCTGTGGCCGGAACAAAACACCTTGTCTTCTAACTGGCAAGGACTTGACTTTATGGTATTGTACAGAAAACCTAACAAGTCACAGTCTCCCAAATAGTGCATGCTTATACCCAACTAAACTGGGGGAGCATTGGGTGGTCCTGCTCTCAAATATCTGTTTATTTCCATCTTGATGGTATGAAACACAGGAGAAGGTGTGTGTCCCACCTTGTGCAAACACCTGAGACATGATGGCTTCTACTCCCACTCATCCACCTCACCAGCATTTAGTAGCCACCAGCATAGTCTTACCCTGACCCCAGCATGTGAAGTGGGAGTGGGGAGGGGGGTTTGGGATGATGGAACACATCCAGGACCTGCCTATGCCTGCAGCAGAGCTCCAGACGGTCCACAGTGGGGCTTGAGAAATGTCAGCCATGATGGTTATGGGTGATTGAGGAAACAGAGTCCCAATCACGGTCTGGGCTAGAACTCCCTCCTTCTGGGGAGACATTAGGATTCCTGAGAAATGCTTAAGCAATTTTCTGATAAACTTTAACAAGATTAAACCTCTTTGGGGAAATCAGCTACCCAAACCCACAGCTGATTATCAGACATTCTTTGTCTTGTATTCAGTGCAATAATGATTATCCAGCCATTTTCCTTTCCTATGAAATATCATTAACAAAAGGGAACTATTGACTTTACTTTGTGACAAACCACCAATAAAACTTTGACATATGCTTATTTATGTGAAAAAAAATTTAAACAGTCATTATGGAAATAGGACATAAGAACAGTAGCTAACGCTAATCAAGTACTCGCTGCTTATCAGACATTATATTAAATGCTTATTAGCTCTTTATAATGAATTGGGTTATGATAACTCTGTTTGACTTTTAAGATGCTCAGAAAGGTGAGGTGACTTACACAAGATCATACAGCCAATAAGCGGTAGAGCCAGGTTTTGAATCCAGGCCCTCCTGAGTCTCCAGCTGGAGACACCTACTCTTCTGCCTTGCCAAAGGAATTCTAGTGATGGAGAGTGGACTAGTCCTTGAAAGAGGGACAAGCACACAGCTATGGAACTACAGAGGAAGAAGGTGATCCTCCCAGGTTAAGGGCTTGGTAAGGGGTTCTGGGGGATGAGATGACCTGTCCCAGAGGAGGGGTAGCAGAGGGACAGATGGAGACAGAAAGCATGGCATGCAGGAGGAGCAACAGCGTGGGCAGAGGAGAGCCCAGGCTCAGGCACGTTTGGCGGGGATTACAGAGTTTCCTGCAGCTGTGGGGTGGTCCCCAAGTCCTCCCAAGAGTGAGAACCCTGCTATCTAGGGCTGTGACCCTGTGTGCTGCTAGTTGGATTCTTTTATTCAGAGAGCCCATTCCAGTTCCATTACTTACTAGCTGTATAACCTTTGGCAAGTTGCTTCACGTCTCTGAGGTGATGGTTTCCTCATCTGAAAATTGCAAGTAATATTAGCACCTCCCTCACAGGATTGCTGTGAGGGTTCAATGAGATAAATCTTGAAAAGTAATTCCCACATTCCTGGCACCTGCTTGGGGCTCCATAGAAAGGCAGGGTGTGTCTTTTAATGTGTCACCAAATTTATGGTGGAATTATAACACTATTTTTTGGGAGATTGTGAAAAAAATTTAACCCCTCATTTTTGCATAATTCCAGACTTTAGAAATGCTGTAAAAATAGCACAAAAAATTCCTAAATACCCTTCACCAAGATTAGATATTTTCACATATATGTACTCATACATAGAGAGATATGTACACATACATAGAGAGATATATGCATATTTCCCCTGGATTGTTTTCGAGTAGAACACGGATCTTCTGACCCTTTACCCCTAAATACTTCAGTGTGTATTCTCTAAAAGCAAGAACATTCTCCTATATAGTCACAGTACAATGGTCAAAATCATGAAATTGACATTGATACAATACTATATTATCTGATGAGCAGACTATGTTCTGATTTTGTCAATTGTCCCATATGACACATCATCCTGTATGACAAAGGAAAATCCCTGATAGCCTATTGCATGTGTCTGTCCTGTCTCTTAAGTCCTCTTGAGTCGGTTAACAGTTCCTCTTTCTTTATGTCTCATGACCTTGACGTTTTTGAAGAGTACAGGCTAGTCACGTTGAAGAATATTCCTCTCCCTGGGTTTGACTGATGTTTCCTCATGAGGATTCAGGTTAGGTGTTTAGGGCAGGAGTGCCACAGTGACCTACTCAGTGCATCACATCCTTTTGAACATTTTTGTTGATAACCTTAAAATAAGGTTCCCAGATGGGAGGAGGTGGGGAATTCCTAGACCACTTCCACAAGAATACCCTGACGGGCTTGAAAAATGTGTGGATCCCCCCAAACCTCTGAGCCTGTACCTTGGAGAGTATGCCTGGGACCCTGCAGGGTTAACTTGCATCCTAGGTGGCCAATTGTCACCAACGGTTCTTCCAAGTGTAACATTGCAAGATGCAGCCAGAAGATGGCGGTGCAGTCTGTACTTCGAACACAGCTTCCTTTCTGAAGGAACTCACAGCTGGGCCCCGGGTGAATTCAGGGTGACTCCAACCAGGAGCACTAGGCTCCTGAGACTGCCTACCTCCCTTTAATCCCTCCCTGGAAAGGATCTTTTCACCACTGCTCCCCTCCTGTGCCTCTGGAGTGACCTCTGAATGCCCTAGGACCTCACAGGGGCCAGGACTCACTTTGGGGTCCCTAAGTCCGAGATGACCCACTCCTCCATGTGAGACATCCCTCCCAGTTTTCTGAAGAGCAAACCAAGAACTCTTACGATAATAATAATACCCTCAACTAGCACTTACAGGATTTCCTGTGTGCCAGACACAAGCACTCCCCATTCACTGTGTCAGTGCTCACAGCAGCTCCTGGGGAAGGGATCAGTACAGAGGAAGTAACCCTCCCAGGGTCACAGCAAGTCACTGTCGCCACTCGCTGTCTCCATCTTGGCTGGACCTTGCTTGAGTTAGAGGAAGGGTGGGGAGCAGCCGTGTCTGCCCTGCAGGTGTGTGCTCTGAGGGCTCTGGAGCATCCTGAGGAAGGAGAGCATTCTCTTCCCTGCTTATGGGGGCTGAGGTGACTGGGCAGGGAGCTACAAGGTGCAGGCACTGGGCCAGTCCCCTGTAATGGGAAGGATCAAATGGCCAAGGAGGCAGGAACAACATGTCACAGCACATGGAGGGCAGACTGGACTGCAGTCTAGTAGACTTGAGACGCCTGAGGGATTGGTGAGTTTTGAAAGACTGGGGACAGGGACACTGGGGGACACCAGTCTTTGTGATGTCCACTATCGAGCAAATTATACTCATTGAAGCTGTTTCCATTTATTCCATCCTTTTCTAACAGACTGGATTGCAGGGCCTTTCCAGGGAAGGGATCCAGAGTGTCTGGAAGAATGGGCAGAGAGGGATCATCACTGGTGTGCGTGGCCAAAAGACATGGCCTAGAACAGAGGGAAGCTTGCCTGGAGTTCTGAGAGGCGTCCTTATCCATGTCTACTGCTACTGAGGCAGACACACCGGTGCCCTGTGCAGAAC
Source organism: Cephalopachus bancanus (assembly GCA_027257055.1). Classification (NCBI taxonomy): domain Eukaryota; kingdom Metazoa; phylum Chordata; class Mammalia; order Primates; family Tarsiidae; genus Cephalopachus; species Cephalopachus bancanus. The sequence goes on from JAPVLO010000037.1 coordinate 5,406,624, forward strand.
CCTGTCTCCTCTTTTTGGGAACAGACTTCTGGATCCGCTGAGGTGGCCACATGCCCAGCTGAAGAACTGCTTTTCCCTATACTTGCAAGAGTCCTGGTCAGTAAGATGTGAGCCAACTTGCAGGACAGGTGTGTTCTCTGGGTCCCATTGGAAGAGGGAGACCACATGGTAATTTGAATGGGGAAGTTGAATATTAAGGTTTATGAGCTCTAACGGGTTTGAAGTCATAGGGACTGGCTTGTAAGAAGTGAAGGGACCTCTGAAGGACACAGGAGGCACAGACATAAGGAGCAGCCACCACTCCTGGGTCAAGATACCCCCTTGCTCCCATTCTTTTAGGACTGAGATCCAGACCTGGCTGGGAGGGCACAACTGTGGTTCACTGGGCAGTTACTGTGGTGTGTACAGGTGGAAACTACTAGAAATCTGTCTTCTGGAACTTGCCGAAAAACTGCTCTCTGTGGTATCTGGGAAAGCTATTCATAGGAGGTGTCTCACTAGGGGTGCCCAGCTACAAACTCAATAACAGTGGTGATACCCGGGACAGTTGCTGGCTTCCTGGTGCTGCCGGCTGCTGTGTGCTGCAGAGCCGGGTCCTGGAATAGGGGCTTGTGCCATTGGAGGCGGCTGAGTGACCACACTTGAGACAGGAAGCGGGATGGATGCCTGTAAAACCCTTTTAAAGGGATTAGATTTGCCTAGGGTGTCCTTTTACACTTTGAGCTTCTCTTTTTTTCCACCTGAAACATGGTCACGATATCTGGGGCACAGCATCATCATTGTGAGCCTGAGGAAGAAAGCTATGTTCTCAGGATGGTAGAGAGAAAAGCTAGAAGGAGACCAGGAACCTGATGTCCTACTGGGGCTGCCCTATTAGTGCTGGTCTGCCTTTCTTCAGACTTCTCATTACAAGAGAGAAAAACAAATCCCTGTCTTAACTGAGACTTTTTATTTGTTTGTTTGTTTGTTTTTTTGGTTCCCTGCAGTTGAATTTAATTCCTAACTAACATAATTATGTTTAATGCAAAGACTCAGTTGGGTTTGACTGTCAGGAGATCACTTCAGGCAATGAATAGAAATCATGTGAAATAACTTTATAATTTACACACATTGATTTTCTTAGATGACAGTTAAGTAGTAATTATAAAATATGCTTGAGGCTAGGAGTTTGAGACCAGCCTGGGCAACATAGAGGGATTCTCTCTCTAAAAAAAAAACCAAAAAAAAAAAACAGCCTAGTGTGGCGCCTATAATCCCAACTGCTCAGGGGCAGAGGTGGGAGGATTGCTTGAGCCTAGGTGTTTGAGGCTGCAGTGAGATAGTGTCACTGCCCTCCAGCCCAGGCCACAGAGCAAGGCCCTGACTCTAAAAAAAAAAAAAAAACAGAACAGTAAGTGGTTTCTGAGCATTTACTTACCCAACTAAAAAAAAAAACCTTTCAATTGAAGCCTAACACACATAGAAAAATCACAAATCATATGTTGTATAGCACAAAGAATTTTCACAAGGTAGACACAATCATGTAAATACCCAGATTGACAAACAACATCACTCACACCCTGGGAAGCCCCCCTCATTCTGTCATTCAGTCACCACACCCACAAAGGAAACTGCTCTCCTGGCTTTGAATTACATGGCTTGGTTCTACCTGTTTTTGAGCATCACATACATCGGATAGCATGTGGCCTTTTGTGTCTCGCTTCTTCCTCTCAGCATTATGTTTGTGAATTCATCCGTGTTGTTGCCTTGGGGAAACATAGGTCGAGCTCAGATCCCAGGGAGCAGCTGGAGGGAAATGGTGTATGTGAGAAGAGCAGGCACTGCTTGTCACATTGCAAACTGGAAAGGAGCCTAGCTGGAAGGTGCTCTGGGTGCAGGTGTCCCTGCCTGGCCAGGCGGAATAGCTGCTAGCCTGTACACCCATCAGGAAGCCCATCTGCAACTCCAGTACTCAGAGCCAAGGTCCTGGGGCCAGAAGGACAGCTGGAATTCTCTAGACAATAGCCAAGATTTGAGCTCACAAATCTCTTGGCTCATTGTAATAGTCTTCCCCCTGTATCCGCCTACACACCATTAAGCCTTTAAATGATCATAACAGGTAGGTCTCTCTTCTTTTCAAAGGTCTCCATGAATCAAAGGTCTCTAAGCTGGGAAAGCTTACATGCAGTCTTTCCTAAGTCTGTCTTGCCGTGATACATTTGTTTTACAACTCTCTCATCCAAACCTAGCACCAAGTCCTCTAGAATCCACATCCCAAGGAGAAGAATGTGAGGTTGAACCTGCTGCTATCATCTTGACACCACCATAGAAGAGCCTGTTGGAGACCAAAGCCATCCCAGGGGAAACAGGAATGAAAGGAAAAGAGAAATTGAGCCCTCAAAGCTTCATCGGAGCCCCTGAGGCCAAATGCAGCCTGAAATTGGAGCTGCTCATGGATGTTCCAGTTGTATGAGCTACAAATTCTCCTTTTTTGCTGTCTCTAATTTAACTGGGTTTTTGTGACTTGCACTTGAAGAACTAGTCCTTGCTGGTATCTGAGCTGAAGAGACGAAGAGAGCAGGAGAAACAGCAAAGGCCTGGACTTCAAGGAGCCCCAACTCCACTCCTGACTATCTGACTATCTGTTTGGTCTTTTGCAGTTCATCATTTCTAGGTCTCATGTGCAAAATGGAGAGATCACCCAGGACACCCATTCCATGGCTGAAAGTCTATACATTTTCTCACAGTGTTCAACATTTTATAGGAGTTTCCTTGATTGAAAGCATCTAGAATGAAAGGCTTGTAAATGTCTTTGGATATTACAGTATCGGTGTCTATCCATCATCCTTTCCTGAACATGGCAACTCATTTTTACTTTGGGGACCTGCTATTCCTCCATTTCACATGCTCTCAGTGCTAGTCAGAAGCTTCCCTCCTGGGCCTTACTCCAAAGGGAATGGTCATGTAACCTAAGTGAGGCTTATCAGACTCTCCTGAGAAATTGAGTCTTGATTAAAGACTTGAGAAGAAGCCGGGCTCGGTGGCTCAGCCTGTAACCCCACACCTTTGGGAGGCTGAGGTGAGTGGATTGCCTGAGCCCGCGGGTTTGAGACCCGCCTGGGCAGGCAAGACCTCATCTCTACAATAAATAAAAAAATTAGCTGGATGTGGTAGCGTGCGCCGGTAGTTCCAGCTACTCAGAAGGCTGAGGCGGAAGGATCGCCGGAGCCCAGCAGGTTGAGGCTGAGGTCTGGGTGACAGTGAGACTCCAACTCAAAAAATAAAATAAAAATAAAAAATAAATAAAGACTTGAGAAGATAGAAAGTGGAGCCAAGATGTCCCCAGTGGTGAGGCCTGAGGAGATTGTCCACGATTGTTGATACATTCCTGCTCTTAAGGTTCTTGGGGCTAGACATGGTCTATAATCCCAGTGACCTGGTAGGCTGAGATGGGAGAATCGCTTGAGCCCAGGAGTCAGAGGCTGCAGTGTGCCACGATAGTGCCACTGTATTTGAGCCTGGGTGATAGAAGGAGACCCTGTAAAGGTTCTTGGGCCACGGTGGCCCAGGCTGGTTGTACAGCTCTTTCTTCCACCGGCAGCCTGTTTTGGCTCAAGATGGCCAGGGCTTGTTTTTGTGATTTACACTGTCAAACCCTGTAGATGCATTCCAACAGGTCTAGGAAAGGCACTGTCACTTTACATGAATGGCATGTTTTGCAAAAATAAAAATGTGGATAATTTTAGGCTAATCCTGACAAGGGGTGACCAGAATTCTGTTTCCCAGCAGTAATGACAGCCCTGTGTGGTAATTGCACAAACACAGCTCATCTCTGCTCACTAGTCTTGCGATGTGTGGTGCTCAGCGACCTCTTGATTTGAGGGAATTTGCATTATTTCATATTTTGTGTGTATAATTTGACCTAATTGTTTCATGTAATATTTCAAATGTACACATAAAATGCGCCATTGGTATAAAGCCTATAGTAAATGCTCAGCAGATGTTGCTGAATGAAACAACAAAATCCATGAATCAGGGCAGGGGACAGCAAGCTACAGCCTCTGGCCAGATCTGACCAGCTACTTGGTTTGCAAATAAAGTTTTATGGTGATACAGCCAGGGCCATCTGTGTACATGTTGTTTACGCTGACTTTTGTGCTGCAACAGTAGAGTTCATAGGAGCAACAGAGACCACAGGGCCTGCAGAGTCTACATTATTTACTGTCTAGCCCTTTGCAGGAAATACGTGCCAACCCCTGATTGAGGAGACTAAGTCAGCTTGGCAAATTGATGTTCTTTCCCAGGTAGATAAGACATCGTAAGTTCTGTCCTCTGTACCTAAAAAGATGTGTCCAACTCAGTACGAACCAGCCCTTCGAGTCATAGTCCTGATAGTGGGTAGCAGTGTTTTGTGCATTTTCTGTATGTCTTTTGGTGTTTTTTTAGTTTTTTTTTTGAGTTGGAGTCTCACTCTGTTGTCCAGACTGGAGTGCAGTGGCTGCTCCCGGCCACCGCAGCCTCGACCTGCTGGGCTCGGGCGATCCTTCCGCCTCAGCCTTCCGAGTAGCCGGAATTACAGGCATGCACTACCACACCCGGCTGATTTTTTGATTTATTGTAGAGATGAGGTCTCGCTGCCCAGGCGGGTCACGAACCCACGGGCTCAGGCAATCCACTCACCTCAGCCTCCCAAAGGCGCGGGATTACAGGCTGAGCCACCGAACCCGGCTGTTTTCTGTATGTCTTGTAATATTTTGTAGTAAAAAAAACACAGATGTGAGAGAGATTCAAGATATTACATGTGGTAAGAGAGGTTACTGCAGAGATGCCTTGTGGTAGATTGTATTATTTGTTCAAAACACTTGCAGCCACTCCATAGCAGCCCTTCCTGTCTGCCTGACTTAAAAGTCATTCTTGCCGGAGGAGTCTATTCCACACGAAGCTGCCTTCAGTCTCAGCCATGAGGCTTACTTTGGTAAGTAAGATGAGTGGAAGTGGCTTGTGGCACTCCTGAACAAAATTTCAAGAGCAATAGTATGGATCTGCCACTTCTCTTTTCCCTCTGCCCCAAAAATGTCAATGACAACGGTTCCTGCAGCCTGGAACAGGAGGACTTGGAGCAGAGCAACAGCTGACACATGACATGAGTGAGAAATAGACCATTGTGATATAAGCCACTAAGACCTTAGGGCTGTTTGTTCTTCAGCATAACCTGGTGAAACCTGACTAATACATGTAGGAAATGTTTTTACATAATAACTGCCTGTTAAAGTAAATAGAAGCTTCCTCTGGACCAGTACCAATTTCCACAGACAAGGAGGCAAAGAGATGACAGATAATAAACCCTAGCCTCTAGTTCCTTTTTAAAAATGAACTTTGAAATCAACTAGAAAAATTGAAGTAGGGTACACTCTGGTTCCCATATCAAAAATCAACTTTCTGGGCCAGGTGCAGTGGCTCACACCTATAATCCCAGCACTTTTTGAGAGACCAAGGCAGGAGGATTGCTTGAGGCAAGGAGGTTGAGGCTGTAGTGAGCTGTGGTCATGAAATTGCACTCCAGTCTGGGTGACAGAGTGAGACCGTGACTCAAAAACCAATCAACTTTCAGAATGAAAGTATCAGATAAATTTAAGCCCTTCTCATATCCATTTTTTATGAGAATAAATCATTTTTTTAAATGGATGTTTTTGTACAAGACAGACTATGAGGAGGAGGTAAGAATCATAACGAAAGAGCTAATAAGGTTTTATTCAAAGAAAAAGAAATCATAAAAGTACCTCCCGGATACTAGAAATACTGCCACTTGCTGGGTGTGGTGACTCACACCTGTAATCCCAGCACTTTGGGAGGCAGAGGCAAGAAGATTGCCTGAGCCCAGGGGTTCAAGACCAGCCTGAGCAACATTGCAAGACCTCATCTCCCAATCAAAAAATTAGCTGAGCATGGTAGTGTGTGCCTGTAGTGCCAGTGCCAGCTACTTGGAAGGCTGAGGCGGAAGGATCACCTGAGTCCAGCATGTCGAGGCTGTGGAGGCCATGAACGTGCCACTGCACTTCAGCCTGGGTGACAGAGTGAGACTACTACTGAAAGGAGAGAGAGAGAAAGAGAAAGAAAGAAAGACTGGTGTTTACAAATTTGTTACAGGAACAGGAGACAGAATAAAAAGAACCAGGTTGAAAGGAGAAAGAGGAAGGTAAGACATTAAAAGAAAAGCAGAGGACATATGAGAACACTGGGCTTATGTACAACTTGACAGGCCCCCGATGTGCTCAGGAAAAGAAGGAGAGTATTACTAGACCAACGGAGGCTAGCAGCTGCTTAGCCTGAGGCCATGCAGAGCTGCATGTGCGGGACCCAGGTAGGCGCGTCTCTGCCTTATGACTCAGGATTGGAGCCCCCGTATTCTCTCTCGATCACATCTTGGCTCGCATGCCTCGTCTGTCTGCATCAGCAGGCACACGGGCCTTCTGCTGAACTCATCTCAGAATGGCCTCTGACGTGCCCCAGCTATCCACAAGGTTAATGGCTTTTATTTTGAATCAGACAATTCAATGCACAGTCTCTCAATTTGGTGAGGATTCAGCTGTCAGCTTTCACAGAACGTGGCTACAGACAGGAGCAGTTGGCCTAGATGGGTCTGAGGAGGGAAAGATGGCAGAGCGAGAGCCCCCATGGTCCTTCCCAGGACTTATCGGGTGAACAGCAGCAGTAGCAGGTACAAAGTGACAGAGCAAATTACAGAAAAGCATGCCATCTATAAAGAATTTGGAGGACAACCCCTTCAGGTCCCCTCCCACTGTGGAAGCTTCCCTTTCTCTCAATAAATCCTGCTTTCAAAAAAAAAAAAAAGAATTTGGGAGGTTTGAGCAAATTGGCAAGTGTCTTTCCAGACACAGAGATATTTGCAGACAAATTAAGGAAGAGCTCCACAGCCCCTACTCAGGTGGACTCAGGTTCCTCAAAATCAAGTGACAGGATTCTGAAGGGTCTTGCCAACATCTCTGCTGGGATACATGAGGACTCAGGGCAGAGGTGGACTTAGGAGAATTAGGGAAGTCCACTCCCTGGACCTGTCTTCTAGTCCCAGCATGGTGGGAGTCTGGGCTGTCAGAAGGACCCAGTGACCTTGCCACCCTTATTTTCTCTGAGCTAGGCTGCTAACAACCTGAGGGCAAGGTGGGGAGAGGCGAAATGGAAACCACACTCTGACATCATGCCACCTGTGCACAGGCCAGCTGAGCAGAGCCACATTTGAGCCACATTGGATGAAGGGTAGCCCAAGGCTTTAGCATAAGACGTAGTCACAAGGTGTACAGAGGATCAGAATCAAATAAGTCCTCCGACTGATTAAGAGATGGTACTGCATTGTGCCTCCAGCAAACAGAACATGCCTTCTTGTTGAGACACCCATGAAAGCATTTCTAAAAGTTGACCATGGCTGTAAAGAAAATATCAGTAGCTTTCCCCATGACAGAAATAGTAGAGGTCTCTTTGACCACCAAGCAATAAAACTAGAAATAAAAACAGAAGTGGAATGAGACAAAGACCCAACCCCATGGAAAATTTAAGACCCCCTCTTCAACTCCATTTGAGAGCAACAGAAAGTCAAAATTGCCAGTTTGCAACAGATTGAGAACAAAATAAAAACAGTATGTGTTGAAAGTGATGAGATTCAGCTAAAATCATGTTGAAAGAAAAATTTAATCATAAACATATATTTTTTCAAATTGACCATTTTATTAACATGGTAGTTGTCTTTGTAAACATGCATACACACTCTCACACTCAGAATGATCTGCCTGGGCAAAAAACACTCAATCTGCCTAAGGGGAACATGCAAAATAAAGAAGTCCCGTAGGTTTTCATTATCGTAGGCAATTATGTCCACATCACTCACAAAGCTATTGTCAAATCCATCCCAGAAGCAGAATTTGGAAGGGGAAACAATATTGGGAAAAATTCAACAGTTAAACACTTAAATTTCTGAAAAAGAAAAAGAATAACGAAGATAAATGGATCAAGCATTCAACCCAGGAAGATAGAAAATGAGCAATAAAATAAATCTAAGAACAGAATGAAGACATGGAGAAATTAATGAATCAGAAAACAAAACAAAGGCAGAATTGATAAATTGAAGAGCTGGTTCATTGTGGAGAAATCCGCACGGTGGAATAGATTAGGCCACTAAATAGCCTAATCAAGGGAAAACACACAGACAGAGAAGGCCCAATTAAGAATGAGACCAGAAAAATAAGCATGATAAGAGGACATTTGAATATGTATTTCTTAATTACATAAATAATGCATGGATACATGTGCATTAGAAACAAGAGTCAAATAATAAAAAATAGAGCAAAAAGTTCAGTTCTCTGTATTAGTTTACCAGGACTGCTGTAACAAAATACCAAGGACCGGGTGGCTTAAACAGCGCTCTGGAGCCTGGGAGTCTGTGATCAAGGTCTTGCCATGTTGGTTTTCCTAAGGCCTCTCTCCTTGGCTTGCAGATAACCACCCTCTTGCTGCCTCTTACAAGTCACACCTCTGTGCACAAGTCTCTCTCCTTATAAAGATGTCAGTCACATTGGACTAGGACCTACCCAGTGGCCTCAACTTAACTACCTCTTTAAAGGCTGTATCTCCAAATGTGGTCATATTTGGAGGTACTGGGATCTAAGGCTTTGACATATGAATGTGGTAACACAATTCAGCTCATAACATACTTTTCCTCCTGTTTTCCCTCAAGTACCAACCTCTCCCCAGAAGGGACATTATTAACCAGGACTGCCTGTGACCTTGATGGAGCCCAGGGCAAGAATTAAACTGAGGCTGGGTAGGTTTAATATAATTCCTATGTATGCCTATTTTTTGTTGTTGTTGTAAACTCAGCAACAAACAGTTGAATAAAAATGATCTATCCTCCTATCTGGACAAATATATCTTCATAGTGACCTGAAAAACTAGATCTGGACTTGGAATCTCTGGCCTCTCCAGAGTTCCTTGCCAGAATGTGGCAGTGAGGCTTCCCTCCCTTTCCCACTCCTGGCCCTGTCTGTACCACAAGGGCCTCGTGCACACCTGTGTGGAGACTCCAACCTGCAGATCCAAGTTCCTCCACACCTTCCTCAAATAGCCACCTGGGTCACTGGCTCCACCATCAAAAGGATATACTGGGGTGAGGCCCTCTCAGGCCTGAAAGGAAATCCAGGGTCCTAGGTGCATGAAGCCTGGTCCAGAAGACAGGGACAGGCTTTGTGGGCATGTCCCTGTGGGGTGTGGTGCATCTGGAGGGGGCTGGAGCAGCCACCTCCAAAAGGGAAAGCCCTGGCAAGGATCCTCTGGCTCAGGTCTAAGGATGATACTGCCATCAAGTAGTTCTTAGGGGGTATCCGCTCAGACCCCTTTACCTCAAGTGTACATGTACAAATGAGACATTCTAACTTCAAAATAAGATTTTATTTTAAAAAATAGATTATTTTTCTGAAACTTGCTTCCCTCCCATTATGTCTTATAGATCTTTCCATGTCACCATATATATATATACAATGTAAATATATACAAATACATGATATGATATTATATATAATGTGTTATATATGAATATTAAAGCATATGTATTAAATTATCTATTACAATATATATGCTTTACATATATTACTATATATGCTTTAATCTCTTTAACTATTATATGGTCTTATACAGTACAAAAGGGAGAAGAATAATTATAAAAGCATATTTAACACAATTCATCATTAATTCATTTGAAAAGTAAGCAGATTTTAAATGAAATGAAACCAAGCTTAAAAATACAATTTATCAGTCGGGCTCGGTGGCTCAGCCTGTAATCCCACGCTTTGGGAGGCTGAGGTGAGTGGATTGCCTGAGCCCGCAGGTTCGAGACCCGCCTGGGCAACTTGGCGAGACCTCATCTCTACAATAAATCAAAAATTAGCCGGGCGTGGTAGTGCGCGCCTGTAATTCCAGCTCCTTGGAAGACTGAGGTGGAAGGATCGGCGGAGCCCAGCAGGGCGAGGCTGTGGTGGCCGGGAGCAACCACTGCACTCCAGTCTGGGCGACAGAGTGAGACTCCAATTAAAAAAAAAAATACAATTTATCAAAGTAGACTCAAGAAGAAATAGAAAACCTAAGCGGACTAATACCTGTGGAACCAGCTGAGGAAGTTATCCAAGAGGACTTCATAGTGTTTTGCAACTCAACAAGGTAATTCAAAAGCTCATCAAGTTCTTCCAGAACATAAAGAAATAAGAGAAACCGCCCAGTTATTTTTATAAAGGCACTAATATCATAACCTGACAAGGCAGAAAAAAATTTATAGGCTAATTTTGTCTATGAATATTGACGCAAAACTTTGCTACAGAATATTAATAGGCTGCATACGATGGTTTATACCTGTATTCCCAGCAGTTTGGGAGGCTGAGGTGGGATGATCACTTGAGGCCAGGAATCCGAGACCAGCCTAGGCACTATAACAAGACTCCATCTCTATTTTTAAAATAAATAAATAAAATAAAAAATTAATAAATGGACTCCAGCAATATAGTTAAAGAATAACAAATTATAATCAAGTGGTAGAAGTTGACACATAAAAATCAGTCATATTTCGATAAACTAGCCATGAAGAGCTGGAAACACACATTAGCAACACAATATCATTTATAGTAGCTCAAAAATGCAATACTTAGGGTTAAATCTCACAAAACATGTACAGCATCTATATGCTGGAAACTATGAAGTGCTATGAAATCAACAGATCTAAAAAAATGGAGAGAGAGTGTTCACAGATTGAATGATTCAATATAGCAAAGATGATAGCCCTCCCCAAATTTATTTGTAGGATTTATATAAATTGTTTAAAAGTTTCAGCAGAACTTTTGTGAATATATACAAACTGATCCCAAGTGTATTCGTAAGGGCAAAGGAGCTAGAATAGTTAAAACCATTTTGAAAATGGAGATTAAAGTCGAAGAAATCACACCACCTGATTTTAAGACTCACTGTGTAAGAGGTTCAGTAATCAAGACAGTGATAGGGAATGACACATAAATCAAGGGAACAGGCTAGAGAGACGCACACAGGTGTGGCCAACTCATTCTTGACAAAGGTACAAAAGCAACTTGGTGGAGAATGGTTAGTCTTTTCAACAAGTAGGTTGGGAACAATTGAACATACATAGGCCAAAAAGTGGAACCTGACCCAAACTGTACACTGTACACAAAAATTAACTCAAAATGAATGATGCATCTAAATATAAAATGCAAAACAATACAACTTTTAGAGGAAAACAGGAAAAAAGTCCTCATGACCTTGGGCTTATTGACTGTTTTTTAGACATTATACCAAAAGCACAAGCCATAAGAGAAAAATAATTCATAAATTTGACTTCATCAGAGTTAAAACTCTGTGAAGGATCTTGTTAAGAGAATTGAAAAGACAAGCCACAAACTGGGAGAAAATATTTGCAAATTCACATACCTGACAAAAGACTTGTATCCTGTGTGTATGCATAAACTCAACATTAAGATATTAAATAATCCAATTAGAAAATACGTAGAAGACTGGATTAGATACTTTATAAAAGAAAATATATATAGGATAGCAAATAAGCACATGAAAGATGCTCAACATCATACACTATTAGGAAAATGTAAATGAAAACTGAAATGAGGAACCATTTCACTCCTATTAGGATGGCTAAAATTAAAAACAAAACACAACTGTAATACCAAGTGCTGGCAAGTATGCCTTTTTTATATATCCCTGAGTCCTAAAACTGCAGTAAGGTTTCACGTATTTAATAAATAATAAACATCAAAACCAACCAGGATAGGTGAGAAAACTCAAAATGGCATATAAACCATAACAAATGAACCTGCATTCCAAATAAATGAGGTGATCCCACTGAAGGGTGGGGAATAAAAAAACAACCTAAACAACTTTGGAAAACACTATTTTGACTGGATGCTGTAAGACTACAGACAATAAGAATTGCACGCAAATATTGTGCTCTTCAGTATATATATATATGTGTATATTAGTATTGAACACAAGGGGATATATATTATGGATAGTAAAATCCAGGTTTCTCATTATCAGAAAAAATTAGAAATAAGGAATACTGAAAGGACTTAAACAAAGCGTGTGTGTGGTGCTGGATTAGAATCAGAAACTTCAGTATAAGCTGATGGTTTTAATACATGTACAACTGGATAAATATAGAAATAAATAGGGCTGTGTGTGTGCTCATCAGTTTTCCATGTGAATTTCCTAGTCTGTCCTCTCAGAAGGCCTAGAGACAATGACAGCCCAGAAGCAGTGAGCACATCTAGACATCAGGCACCCATATCTTGGTCTCAAATTGCCATTTTCCAATAAAAGGATCTAGAGATCCTTGGAGACTCCAGGGCTTAGGCAGGGAAAATCAAGGTGAGCCTGGCATGAATTATGGTGATACAGAGTGAGGAAGTGCTCAGAAAAGATGGGGCCACAGCCCAAGGACACAGGTCATTCTGAATGGCTAAAACAGGCCTATTTGAGCAACAAAATAAATAAGATTGATTATGCCACTGTCCTATTTTCTCCCATAACCATGATCATGTCTTAACCTACTGTCTCATTACCATTTGTTCTTGTTTATTTCCTGTCTTCCCCCTCACTAGACAGTAAAGTTCACAAATGTGGGGATTTGGGGGTCTGTTTCCTTTACTAATATATCCTGAGCACCATAATAGGACCTAGCACGTAGCACAGGCTCAATCAATATTTGTGAAATGAGTGAATTTTCTCTCCCCATCCCCCAGTGACACATAGAGTGAGGAAACTGAATGTTCTAATGGAAACACAAACGAATTTATCCAGACTATTGGACACCAAACATCAGCAGCCACTGCTATCTAATTCTCTGCTTCAGCACAGCTGAGACTCATGCAGGCAGACAGGCACAGTCCCCAGGGAGCTGAGCAGTCTGGAACATTCCCCAAGAAAAGCGCTTGGCAACCTGGGAGCCCACCTCCCAGGGAACACTTCCAAAGGTTTTCATCTCAAAAGGATACTTGGAGCAGCTGCAGTTGTTTGGAAACTTGGTGAGAAGCTGACGTGCGTGTGGCTAACTGGCATCTTCACCTCAGCTGAAACCCTCCCACACCTGGGAAGTTGACATGAGGTGCCCATTTGGGGATAAGGCAAGGGGAGTGTGGAGAAAGCAAGTGTATCTGCTTTCTAGGGCTGCTGTAAAATCACAAACTGGGTTACTTAAAGCAATAGAAATGTATTATTTTCCAGCTCTGGGTGGAAGTTGGAAATCAGGGTGTCCACACTCCCTCTGATCCCCTGGGTCAAATCCTTCCTTGTCTCGTCTTACTTCCGGTAGCTCTGGCATCCCTTGGCCTGCAGGGGCATTAGTCCAGCCTCTACCTCTGTCATTGCATGGCTATCTTCACATTATCTCCCCTTATGGATAAGTGTCTGTGTCCAAATCTCCCTTTTTTATAAGGACACCAGTCCGATTGGATTAAGGCCCACCCTAATGACTTCACTTCAACTTGTTACTTCTATCAAGATCCTGTTTCCAAGTAAGGTCAGCTTCTGCGGTCCAAAGTTAGGACTTCAGCATGTCTTTTTTTGGGAGAACAGTTGAATTCGTAACAGCATGTAACTGCAAGTAATGAAGTATTAGACTAAAAGGGACTTTTTCCATTGAAACCACCTCACACCTTGCTCTCTGCATGACCTCAGCTATGTCAGGCTCTCCTGAAATGGGAAGTTGTCAAGGAAACTCACCAAAACATTAATTACAGTGAAGGTCTCCTCAATCTGCCAGGCCTCCCATCCCTGTGGCCTGTGACACTTTTCAAAATGTAGGCCCTCCTGCTTCCTGCTGCCCTGGACTCTGCTCTCCTGACTTAACACTTCATGGCTCACCTGCCTCCCTAGTTCCTTCCGAAGGCCCAGCAGACAGCTTAGATCTTAAGAAAGAGTGGGAGCAGGGTGAGACATCCTTTGTGGGGCTCTGTACTCTGAATAGGAGAGAGAAGAAAGTGAAATGCAGGCTCTACCGAGCATGTGCACACAGCAGAGGCAAGGACATGGGGATAATTAACAGCTGGCTATAAATTGGAAGAGCTGTGTGATGAGGGCCTAGGGCAGCCCATAACTGGGAAAAGATTGGAGCATTAGGTTAAGTGACAAGAGACTTCAAATCAAATCACCAGATACATATTAAGTGCCCGGCTCAGTACCGAAATGAGCCGTGGGTGATACAAAGGCATATAATATCTGTTTCCTGCCCTCGAGGCAATTATAATCTACTTAGGGAGGTTAGACATAAAACTCAAAAGTTAGATAACAAAATATTTAAATAGCAATTCACGATACCACACGACCAGTTGCCGAATGAGCTGTAGAGCTGAATTCTGCACAAGGAGAGATTATGTGGTTATTTACGGTATCGATGGATACGTATTTTCTTGCTGAGGGAAAGGAACAGAGCAACCTAGAAGGCTCTGGGAGGGGAAGCAGGGGAGAAACCTGATGTCCAAGGAATATGTTGGTAATAGCTTCCATGTATTCAGCATTTGCTTCAGACTCAGCCATTGAGTCTGTTACAGTTAAGTCATTCAGAAGTCTCACTTGAAGGTTCCTATACCTTCTGTACCAAATAAAACAACACTAGCTGCTGTAATAGATAGATCCCCAAATCTCAGTGGCTGTGACAGAAGTTTGACGTTGGGGGTAGGAAGAGCTCAGCTCCATACAATCACTCAGGGTTCAGGGACCCAGGCTGACAGGGAATGAGATAGAAAGAGAGAGAGGAAGGGAGAGAGAGACAGACAGACAGAGGGAGAGATGTGGTGTTTATCGCCCTCACCTCCAAGTGACCCTTGTCTCTTCACTTCTGCTCAGATCCTGTTTGCCATAACTCCGTCTCACGGCCACACCTAATGGCAAGGTAGGCTGGGAAATGTAGTTCAACCATGTTCCCAGGAAGGAAATGGTTTGGTGGGAAGCTCTCTAGTCAGACTCCTTGCACACGTGCTTCTTTTTCAGATGAGGAAACTTGGGCTCAGAGAGATCCACCAAGATCACGCAGTGAGTAAAGGGAAGTCACATATGTAATGTGGATGGAGCAAAAAATAAGTGTGTGAATATAGTATTTAAAAGTATAAACATACTTGTAGAGACACAAAAAGTATTACATTACATAAGCATCTTGAGAAAGGGAAGGTGAGTGGGACAAGATAAGTCCTCACAAAGTCAGCAATATTTTCAGGAAAAAAAATAGTAAATAAAAAAACTACAATGGAGGAACAATATTTGAGATTTTCCATCAATATAACTATCCATCAGCATAACTAAAACCAGAAACATTTAAGGAATTAAAAATGGTTCCCTCAGATCATTGCTTCTTATTAAAAATGAGCCCTGCCGGGCTCGGTGGCTCAGCCTGTAATCCGCACCTTTGGGAGGCTGAGGTGAGCGGATTTCCTGAGCCTGCGGGTTCAAGACCCGCCTGGGCAGCGGGACCTCATCTCTACAATAAATCAAAAAATCAGCCGGGCATGGTAGTGCATGCCTGTAATTCCGGCTACTGGGAAGGCTGAGGCGGAAGGATCGCCGGAGCCCAGCAGGTCGAGGCTGCGGTGGCCGGGAGCAGGCCACTGCACTCCAGTCTGGGCAACAGAGTGAGACTCCAACTCAAAAAAAAAAAAATGAGCCCTTTTGTATATTTGATTTTTTTTTTTTTTTTTTTTTGAGTCGGAGTCTTTCTCTGTTGCCCAGGCTGGAGAGCAGTGGTACTCTCAGGGCCACCACAGCCTCGACCTGCTGGGCTCACATGATCCTTCCACCTCAGCCTTCCAAGTAGCTAGAACCACAGGTATGCACACTACACCTGGCTAATTTTTTGATCTATTGTAGAGACAAGGTCTCACCAAGTTGTCCAGGCTGGTCTCGAACTTCTGGACTCAGGCCGTCCTCTTGTCTCCACCTCCAAAAGTGCTGGGATTATAGGTATGAGCCATCGCACCCGGCGAGACCCCTTCTTCACACACAAAAATTGTTTTTAATTACCTGAGTGTGGTGGCATGGACCTGCAGCCCTAGCTACTAGCTACTAGCTGAGGTAGAAGGATTGTTTGAGCCCAGTAGTTCAAGGCTGCAATTAGCTATGATTGTACCACTGCACTCCAGCCTGGGTAACAGAGTGAGACTCTGTCTCGAGAAGAGAAGAGAAGAGAAGAGAAGAGAAGCCGGGCTCGGTGGCTCAGCCTGTAATCCCGCGCCTTTGGGAGGCTGAGGTGAGTGGATTGCCTGAGCCCGCGGGTTCAAGACCCGCCTGGGCAGTGAGACCTCATCTCTACAATAAATAAAAAAATCAGCCGGGCGTGGTAGCACATACCTGTAATTCCGGTTACTCGGAAGGCTGAGGCGGAAGGATCACCGGAGCCCAGCAGGTGGAGGCTGCGGTGGCCGGGAGCAGCCACTGCACTCCAGTCTGGGTGACAGAGTGAGACTCCAACTCAAAAAAAAAAAAGAAAAGAAAAACATTAACTTACTATCTTCAAGTTCTTGAGGTCAAGATGGCCACATTCCTCTGGAAGCCCTAGGGGAGCACCTGTTTTTTGCTTTGTGCAGCTTCTAGACACCACTTAGTGCATTGGCTTGTGGCCACGTCCCCATCTTCAAAGGCAGGCAGCAGGGCACCCTCTCCTCTCTGGCCTTTGTTTCTGGCCTTCCATCTTTCTTGGCTCTGATCCTCCTGCTTTTCTCTCAGAAGGACCCATGTGATTATCCTGGGGCCACCCAAATAATCCAGGATAATCTTCCACTCTCAAAATTCTTAACTTAATCACACGTGCAAAGCCTCTTCACCTGCACCATGTAAGGCAACATAATCATAGCTTCCAGGGACTGGAACTGGGACATCTTTGCTGAAGTTATTCTTCTACCTACCACAGATGTATATCAAAGAAACTCAAAGAAAGAAAAAAAAAAAAAGAAGGGATCCATATTGCTGTCCAGTCTTGTATCTAACTCCTGGCCTCAAGTGATCTTCCCTCCTCAGCCTCCCAAAGCACTGGGATTATAGGTATGAGCCACCACGCCTGGCCTAGTTAATGTTATTTTAAGTTACTAAGTTTGTGGTGATTTATTATAGCAGCAACAGGAAGCTAATACATCTTAAAAATTTACTTTTTAAAAGTAGTGTTTTCTTGTGCAAAAAATCCAAATAGTACAGAATATCCAAATTATACAGTGGTGCAAGAAGGAAAAGAAAAAATTCCCAACTTTTACCAACTCTTCATTTCCATTCCCCAGAGGTAGCCTCTAGTTTCGGTGTCTTAGGTAACTTTCTAGTGATTTTCTCTACACATAGAAGCATGTATGTCCATGTCTATATCCTTTTAAATAAAAGGAGAGAACACTGTACCTAATGTTCTGCATTTTACTATTTCTGCCTAATAATACCTTGACATTCTTCTGTGTCTGCACACATAGATGGGCCTCATTTTTTTTAATGGCCGAATAGTATTCCTTTGAATGGCCACACCATTATTTGTCTTCCAGTATCCTGTCAAGAGCCACACAAACTGCTTTCAGTTTTTGTTTTGTTGTTATTTTTCTATCACATAACATAACAGATTATACAAGGTGTACATCTTGAAATATTTGGATGAATAAATGTGAAAATGGCATTTTGTTTATTGTGAGCCTAAGTAATCAAATATACTATAAGGAGTTTAATAAATACAGAAACACTCTTCTCATAGATACTTTTTTGAAGAATAGCATATGCAGAAAAGCATACAGATAGAGAGATGTTTCTGAAGTGAGCTCACCAATGAAACCAGCTCATGGATCAAGAAGGTGTCCCTTCCCGTCCTTTTCTAGCTGCTATATCCCACCCCCAAGCCTTGCCACTCTCCTGCCTTCTGCCTCCATGAATTAATTTTGCTTACTTTCCAATTTTGAATCAGTGGAATAACACCAGACTTCTTCCACTCAGCATTCTGTTTGCGAACTTCTTCAGTGTTTTTGCGTGTAGTTGCAGCTCACTTATGCTCATTGCTGTTGAATACTCATTGTGTGTCTATTCCACAATGTATCCATCTACTGTTGATGGATGCTTGGGTTCTTTCTAGCTCAGAGCTATTACGAAAAGTGTTTTATGAACATAGAGGTAGGTGTCTTTTGTTGATCACTTGAAGGCATTCCTGTTGAGTACATACTGAAAAGTAGAATTCCTGGGTCATGGGGCTTGTGCATGTTCTTTAGAAGATACTGCCAATCTCCCAATGGTTGTGCCAATTTGCACTCTGCTATGCAAATTCTAAACATTCATTCTATGGACTACATGTTTGTGTCCCCCACAAATTCATATGTTTGTAGTGGTCAAGAACTAGAAACCACCTGAATGTCTATCAATAGGGGATAGTTGAACACTCTGAGAAATACCTGTCCTATGGAATATTATACAATGCTATTGCTATGTATGTATGTATGTATGTATTTATTTATTTAGAGACAGGGTCTCGCTGTGTTGCCCAGGCTGCACATGAACTCCTGGGCCCAAGTGATCTTCCTGCCTCAGCCTCTTGATAGCAGGGACTATAGACAAAACTTATATGTTGAAACCTTAATCCCCAGTGTGATGGCATTTGGAGACGGGGCCTTTGAGAGGTGCTTAGGTCATGAGGGTGGCGCTCTCATGATGGGATTAGTGTCCTTATAAGAAGAGATGCAAGAGAACTTGCTCCCTCTCTCTTTGCTCTTCTTCATGTGAGGACACAATGGAAGGCCAGTTATCTGCAACCAGGAAGAGTGCCCTTACTAGACTTGGGATCTGCTGCGGCTTTTATCTTGGACTTCCAGCCTCTAGATTACTGTGAGAAATAAATGTTTGTTGTTTAAGTCACCAGCTTAGGGGAATTTGTTATAGCAGCTCAAACTGACTGAGACACACTCCCACCAGCAGTGGGTAGACCTTCCAGGTACTTCACACTCTTGCCAGCATGCTGATTTTGACTATGTTTTTTTCATTTCAGCCATTGTATGTTGACTCTTTTTTTTTTTTTTTTTTTTTTGAGTTGGAGTCTCACTCTGTTGCCCAGACTGGAGTGCAGTGGCCGCTCCCAGCCACCGCAGCCTCGCCTGCTGGGCTCCGGCGATCCTTCCGCCTCAGCCTTCCAAGTAGCCAGAATTACGGGCGCACTACCACACCCGGCTGATTTTTTGATTTATTGTAGAGATGAGGTCTCGCTGCTCAGGCAGGTCTCGAACCCGCGGGCTCAGGCAATCCACTCACCTCAGCCTCCCAAAGGCGCGGGATTACAGGCTGAGCCACCGAGCCCAGCTTGTATGTTAACTCTTAACATGATACTGTGCAGGGACTGTTCTTAGAAAACTACTCTTGATTAAATCACAGAACCCAGAAAGCCACCTAGGTGGGTGGTGGGGTAAGACTGAAAGAAGCTGGGTTTGATTGGGTCTGGGGGATGCAGGTAATGGCTCTGGGTCCACCCCTCCTCCCCAAGGTGAGATGGTGATAGGTGAGAGCATCCTTTTAAAACCAGTCCACCTGGTCCTGGGATGTCTGCTGCTCTGTCTATACTAATGGCCCCTTGAGATCACTTGAGACAGGAGGAAAGCTTCTCCAAGGGAAAGTTGAGAATTGAGCCCAGGATTCTTTAGTGGCCCCAGGTGGGAAATCATTTTCTTCTGGCCCATAAAGCAGCCGTCTGTTCTGCTATGTTTTACTACCAGCGTTCCTCTGCGGGCCGGGAGAAGCAGGCCCAGGTGGATGTGCTAGGGGGGAATTGATGCACCAGACTCCAGAAAAGTCCTCCGGGTGCCTTTCTCTTTTCCCCTGCACACCAGCTGGATACAACCTCCTCAAATCCAGGTCCCCTCAAGGGGGAATGTCAAGCCTGCAGTTAGGGGACAGCCTGGCGTCTCAGAAAAGAAGATTGGACTGGAAACATTGCCACCAGAGATTTTCTACAAAGCCTTGGAGGCTTCCCCTAGGAAGAGGGCAGAGAAAGAGAGGTGTCCGGGCCTGAGCCTGAGGGACCTTCCCAGAGCCTGCATCCAGGAGCAGAGAGAACTCTGGAAGGAGCCAGGAAGCAGCGTTGGGAGCACAACCAGGAGAGTCTGGGAACCAGCACTGGTGATATTTTGTTGTGTGGGGTGTCTATGTTGGGGATGTGCTTCCCTGAGGAAGAATCTTATTCCTCCAGTTTCAGCATTCTGATGCCTCTCACTAACTACTGAAGAAGTCATCTACACAGGTGTCAGACAAGCAAAGAGGATTTCGTTCCGAGGATAGAAAGAGTGAAGTAGGAAACCAAAAGCCTCTTCCTGCAATGGTGATATGAGATTGGTGCTGAAAGGTGTTTGAAGCCCCCTTTTGTAGACTCTGTTGGTTCCCAGGTTCAGAGTAATCGGCGCCATTACTGCCTATCGGTGGAGGTCTGAGGGGATGACCTTGCTCTCGGGCCCACAGTTTCCTCAGTTGATAATTGGTGACTTCTGATCCTGCACATTCTGCCACTTGGTGGAAAAAAATTTTAAGTAAGCTGTTGATTTTAGAATTGTTTTAGGTTTACCAAAAAAGTCTAATAGTTTTAGATTTTAAAAAACTAAAAGATAGTTTTAGATTTCTTCACCAAAATAGTTGAAAAATATTTTAGATTTGTAAAGAGAGTTCTCATCTCTCCTGGTCCCAGTTCCTCTACTGTTAATATCTCATGTTAATATTACATTAATTACAACTAATGAATTATTATTAATTGTAATATTAATTAAACTAGTGAATCAATATTGATACAATCTTATGAACCAAACTGCATACTTTATTCAGATGTTATTTTTCTCCCTGATGTCCTTTATTTTCAAGGATCCCATCCAGGATGCCACATTAAATGTAGTCCTCCTGTCTCCTCAGGCTCCTCTGGTGTGCCAGTTCCTTACACTGTCTTAGCTTTTGATGATCTTGACAGTTTTGAAGAGAATTGGCCAGATCCTTTTGTAGAATGTCACTCTATGGAGGGTTTGATGTTTTCCATTATTGGTTAGAGGAAGACCACAGAGTGTCATTCTCATCTCACCATATCATACCTACGGGTAGGGGCTGAGTGTTTGTAACCCCCTGAAATTCATATGTTGAAATCTAAATCCCAGGATGATGGAATTGGGAGGCGGGGCCTGTGGAAGGTAGTTAGATCATGAGGGTGGAGCCCTCATGCATGGGATTAGTGCCCTTATAAGATGGGACATAAGAGAGCTTGCTTACTTCTCCCTCTCTCCACTGTGCAAGGATACAGCGGGAAGTCAGCAACCTGCAGCTCAGAAGAGAGCCCTCACCAGAACCCTGCTGTGGTGGCATCCTGATCTCAGACTTCCAGCCTCCGGAACTGTGAGAAACAAATGTTTGTTGTGCAAGTTCCCTAGTCTCTGGAAGTTTGTCATAGCGGCACAAAGACACCTACTATCAATATGACTTATCACTGAGGATGTTGACCTTGACCACCTGTCCAACGTAGTCAGGTTTCTCCACCATAAATTTACTTCCCCTCTTCCTACTGTACTCTTTGAAAACAAGTTATTAGGCACAGCCCGCGCTTAAGGAAGAGGGGTTGTGCTTCCCTTCCTTGAGGAGCCATATTTACATGCATTACTTAGAATTCTTCTGGTTGGGAGATTTGTGTCTTTTCTCTACAAGGAGGTTTTTCACTGAGCCTCTGATCCAGCAATGCTGCAAAAACTGGCCACTTAATCTAAACAAGGTGATTGAATTACTACATTTCTACTTTTGAGAAATCTTCAGATTTCCCTTCTGGGCTCCAGACCACTGGGGTTGCTGGGCACCAACAACTCCCCCAGTGCTGGATGGAGCGGGGAAATGGACCAAGTCTGATCTGTGGCCAAAGCCATTTATATGACAGATACCTACTGTGCACCTACCATGAGCCTGGCACTGTTCTAGAGGGTTACATTGCAGTGAGAAAGCTCACCTTACCTTCCTACTCAAGTGTGGTCCAAGAGCCAGCAGCACTGGCATCACCTGAGAGATGGTTAGAAACACAGATTCTCAGCCCAGTTCAGACCTACTGCATCAGAGTCTGCATTTTACTAAGATACTCAGGGGATTCTTAGACACATTGACGTTTGAGAAACACTAGCCTAGGAGGTGTTTCATGAGCAGATAATTGAATATTAAATATGTGTACAGTCTTAAATGACTATGGCAAAGGAAGCTTATAAATACATGTTGATCCTGGCATATGTTAGAATACTTTTAAAAAAATCAGTGGGGCTCATGAAAAAGCAAGCTTTTGTGTCCTGGTGTGGTCTGTATCTGATTAGAGCCTACGACCAGTTTGGAAGCTCAATGGCAAGTCTGTGTCTCTAACCCCCAACCATGTGAGCACAGTCTAGTGTCATTTCACGAACCTCCTTTCTGCTTATACTAACCAGAGTAGACACTGAAGTTTGCAGTTGGGAAGCCTGACTATTGCAGGGCTTGTAGCACTTACAAGAGCAGGGCTGAGGATGAGGCATCTGGCGGCAGGAGGTGGGGACCCCCAGGCCCTAACCAGGTCACAGTGAACAGGGCTGAAGTGGGGACCCCCAGGCCTCATGCTCAGGTGGCATTTGAGGCCAGCAGCCTGTCTGGTGAATGAAGGAGCTAAGAAGACCCCTTGCAAAGTTAGAGGTGCACCATCCACAAGACCACTCTCACTTCTGACACTGGTTTTCATTTTGGGGCTCCCAAGACCACCTTTAAGTTCAATAATTTGCTGGAAGGACTTGCAGAACTCACTTAAAGCTGTTATGCTTATAGTTTATTACAGCAAAAGGATACAAATTAAAAGCAGCCAGTGCAAGAGGCACATAAGGCAGAGTCCAGGGAAGTTCCACCTTCCAGTTGCCCTCTCCCCATGGGCTGTGGAAAGCATTACTTTTCTAGCATTGATGTGTGACAATACATATGGAGTATTGCCAGCCAGGGACACTCACCCAAGTCTTGGTGTCTCAAGTCTTTAGTGGGGCTTAATTATGCCAACCTGGTTGGCTGCCCACCTGGCTGGGCTCAGTCTTCAGCACTTTCAGAGTTTAAACTGATGAAATGTGACCAAAAGCCTCCACCATGACTCCCACTGTTGAACTATCTAGCATGGTCCAATGCCCCCAGGTAAACAAAGACATCTTGTCAGGCAAGACAGTCCAAGAGCTTAGAGATTACCTTCCAGGTTCAGGGACAAAGGTTAAATGCTTCACTGCACACCCCTCCACTCCACTGCCATGAAGCCACATGAATCCCTTCCCTATACGTTCAGGCACCGCCTCAGGAGAAAAGGAGGGTGTGGAAAGAGCAGATACTGTCAGCAAATACCCAACTGTTAAATTAACCAAAGAGTCTAGGTTACTGGATTTGATTTCTGGACATTTGTTCTATGATGTACCTGCACACATAGGAACTGGTGTAGAGATATGGCTGTTCATTGAAACATTATAAAAACTAAAGTTTGAAAACAACTGAGAACCCATCGGTAGAGACTGGTTAAATAAATTGTGGTATATTCCTCCAGGAGATCTCTGTGTCCTTGAATAAGACTGAGGAAGTTCTCTTGTACATCCACAAATGTGGAACATTATGTAACTGTTTTACATTTTAAAAAATGAAAGCACTAATAGGAAACTATCTTCCGGATCTTTCCAGTGAAGAAAATCAAGTGTATTGGTTGTCTCAGCCCCTGCCTGATGTCCTGATTTCTGGGGCCCAGTTCATTGACTTTATTTTCTTCTCCTCCCCTCCCCACACATGCAAACTTCTTGATTCCACTCTTACCTGACAATTGATGTTATACCCAGCGGTTTCCATCATTCCACCTACTCAGACCTGTGACTGACGCTGACCTTGTTACTTCCATTGCTGAGACTTCTCCCTGTTACCTACACTTACAGTACAATACTGACTACCCTGATGTGCTGGTGTCTTTTCTCCTAAGCTACACCTTGGGCTCCTTAGAAAGAAGAAATGTGTATCTTGAGACTGAATGGGTTCCGAGCCCTTAACTTAGAGTTTCATCAGAAATATCATGGATTCCATTTTCTAGGCTGTTGCTGCTGCTAAGGCTATTCAGACAGAGCCATGGTTTTGGCAATGGAAGAAGACCCCAGCTGGCCATAGCCTGCCTTCTCCTCTAGGAATTCTCTCGCCCAAGCTGAGGCCCAGAGCTGGGGATGGGGAAAGCAGGACGGTCAAGAGACAACAGGATTCTGCTGGAGATGATGGCTAGCAAACCGTGTTGGCCCATACCTGTCAAGGACTTGCCTGAACGGGCTTCCCTGAGCCTTTTCTTGGAGCTATCCCTTGGAATGCCCTGGAATGTCCTAGAGCCCTAGAGTGTTCTGGAATGCAAGCTTTCTTGCAAACTAGGCTGAGTTTCTTCAAAATTAAAAATCCAGAGGAAAACAACTCATGACTTTCCCAAGAGATGTGGCAAACAGTTTCATTGCGCACCTAGAGTTTAGAGCTGGTGGCCTTCTACCCCATGGTAGGTCCTGTATAGACCAAGTCAGTGCCCCACCTGTACCCCAGCATTGCCCCATTAAATTAATGCACATCAGTTTGATTTCGAACCACCAGTGTTTGCATTTCTTTGCCTGAGAGATCATTATGGTTTTCAGAGTTCACCCACCCCCCAGACTAGAAGAGCCAGAGAATGCCAGGAGCCCCCCTCAGCCAATGACTGATGGGGAAGGTATGTAAATTCTTGGCCCTTGGGCAGGATGTGCTGAGATGGGTCTCACATACAGAGTTTCCCTAGGGGGATTAGGCTTCAGTCACCTGTGGTGGTGCAGGTTTGATCACATATACTGTGGGCTGCCATTTCTTCTGCATCTCATTTTCCACCCCCTACTGGCACTTCCTGGAGTCTTCTTCCAGATAAACTACTTTTACTGATCTCCTTGTTTCAGATGAAAGTAAAAGAGGTGATCATCATTGCAGTCATTTACCAGGACCTGGTTATGCCTTGGGCACCCACAGAAGCTTGGCACGAACCCATTGAGTCCCTTGTCACCCTGCCAGCCCCAGAAGTCACTCTGTTACCATCCTCATTTTGTAGACGAGGACCTGAGGGGGAAAATGACCTGCCCATGACCACATGGCTAGTGCTAGATGGAGCCTGAGCCCTTCTCCAGTCTCCCATGGGGTGGGTGATGGTGGCAGAGAGGCAGGAGGATACAAAGCCATGGCTCACCACCGCCAGCTGGGTGACAATGCATTGTCCCATCTTGGGACACATCTCTGTCACACACAGGGTAAATGGGTCTATTCCCTGTGAATTATCTGTTAGCCGGCAGCTCCATCCATCTGCTCATTAACACAATAAAAAAAAAATCAGACAAGCCTTCTGACTCCCAGTCCCCGGGAGTCCAACTACATAACTTGGAAATGACTCTTTATTAAGTCTGATCAAAGGCTCATTGTTCAGTAATTAGAAATCATGGCCTCTCCCTCCAGGCTTGGGCTCATCAACAACAGTTGGATGAGTTTTTTATTTGGGTGGGACCCAAAACCTAGACAGATCCATTTCCTCCTGATTTACACCTGCTTCAGTGGGGAAAACCGCAGGAGGCTGAGCCTCTGTTCTGGGAGACTCACTGGCTCCCCTGTCTGCAACAGGCAAGGAGTGGGGGGAAGTGACGATGAGGTGAGCCTCTGCTAGCCAGGACAGGGGACCGAGGGACAGAACGTCAGTGTCAGGTCCCAGTCGGATCAGTGTGCAGGATCCCTGTTCTCCCGGAGGTTCCTATAGCAGCGATGGGCCTTGGAGACTACAAGTGGGGCTGACCATCCAGAGACCCCTGGGGCCAGAAGAGGGTGGGCAGTGAGGAGGTTCAGCCAGAAAGCCAAGTGATTTCTTCATCGCACCGTTCAATAAATATTTATTGAGGACCTACTAACTGCCAGCAGTCTGCTAGGCATGGGGATCAGACAGCAAATAAAACATCCAGTGCCTGCTCTTAAAAATATCTCAAACCAGTGCGGGAAGGTGGCCCTTCCTGGAGGAGAAGGTAAGATCCGGGGTCAGAGAGGGTATGGGTGCACTGGTGAAGAGGAGGAAGGTGGAGGACAGAGGTCAGGCAGACCCCAGAGCAGAGAGCAGAGATGTCTTCATCCTCTGAACCTCTCCAGAGATGTGCCGCACATCTGGAATGCAGATCCAGCCGTGACCTCCAAGCTCCCTCTTCCTTCTTATCCTCAGTCTCTCATGTACTGGACATTGGCGCCCAAGAACAGAAAGTCCTAGGAGAAACAGAACAGGACAGGATGGAAAAAAGCATCCTCGACTCCAGAAAGATACCTCTGTGAGTTAAGGGAAGCCCACACCCTGGGAAATGCAAGCTCTGCCAGAATCCGGGGCGGTGCATAAATCGCGATTGCGCCTTGGTCCCCAAGGTCTCCATAAAGCACAGCTTTTGCCAGTTGCCTTCTCCAAGGTAGTGATCTGTCATTTCCCAAGCTGCTGCTTCCTGGCAGGCCTCTAAATGTCCTTTGTGTCACCTAAATTTTCTCTCCTTGGCAAATAACGCAACATTGTGAGCTGCTGGGATATACGCTCTTGCTCGTCTTATGTTTCCGACACCTTGAACTCAAGGCCAAGTTCAATTCTTTCCCACAGCGATCTATCCCCTGCCTTTGGTGGTCGGACAAATGGACAGAGTTGACCTCAAAATTCTAGTGAATATGATAATATAACAATAAATCTTCTAATCACTTTCCACACATCAAACATTGAGCTAGAAGCTATCATAATTGGCCTCTAATCTTCACAAACACCCAGTAAAGTTTGGCCACACCCCATTTTACAGAGGAGAAATTTGAGGCCAACTGTGTTTATCGTCACTCAGTCTTTGCTTTGAACAATGATCTGTCTGACTCCACTTGTAAACACTCAACAGTAGTTAAGTGTTGAGTGTTTCCAGCCCCAAAAGGCTTTGGAGATTTGTTTTTTAAATGTAACAGTTGCTTGGTGTTTCTATGTTCCTAACCACCCACAGCCTTTCATCCCCTGTAATAGCTACAATGTAATAGCTACTATGTCCTGGATGTTGACCATGTACCAGGTACCACACAGCGTCCTCTCAATCTCTGGAGTCTGCTAACCCAGTCACATCACCTCGAAAGAGAACCTGAAACGTGGGACCCAGATGGACCGCAGAATGCTTGAGCAGAATAGTAATTAAAGCAGGGAAAAATCAGACTTGTGTCCTGGTATTAAAATCTTTAAGTAAATTATCATTGATCCACTGGATGGACTGTACAGAGCTATTTAATGTTGGGAGGAGAAACTAGGTTGCAACAAGAGAACATGCTGAAGGGGTACTGTGGAGTTTAATTTAAAAAGGAAGGAAGGGGCTGGGCATGGTGGCTCAAGCCTGCAATCCTTGCACTTTGGGAGGCTGAAGCGAAAGCATTGCCTGAGCTTGGGGGTTTGAGACCAGCCTGGGCAACTTGGTGAGATCTCGTCTCCACAATAAATAAAAAAATAAGCCGGGTGTGATAGTTCCAGCTACTTGGAAGGCCGAGGCGGAGGGATCACCAGAGCCCGGAAGGTTGAGCCTGCGGTGGCCGTGAGCATGTCACTGCACTCCAGCCTGGGTGACAGAGTGAGAAAAAAATAAAAAGGAGGAGGGAGGGAGAAACAGGTATGAGCACTAGCAATTTAACTGTCCAAAACAAACAGAATGTTTTAAAAACCTTAAAATAAAAAAAAAGCATTGGAAGAAAGCACACCAACATTTAAAGTGTGGTTGTGGTGGAGCAATGGGTTTATGAATAATTTTTGGAAATGTATGCATGACTGTGGTACTTGCTTAAAATGGGGAGGAACAGCCGGGCTCGGTGGCTCAGCCTGTAATCCCGCGCTTTGGGAGGCCGAGGTGAGTGGATTGCCTGAGCCCGCGGGTTTGAGACCCACCCGGGCAACTTGGCGAGACCTCATCTGTACAATAAATCAAAAACTAGCCAGGTGTGGTAGCGCACGCCTGTAGTTCCAGCTACTTGGAAGGCTGAGGCGGAGGGATCGCCGGAGCCCAGCAGGTAGAGGCTGCGGTGGCCGGGAGCGGCCACTGCACTCTAGTCTGGGTGACAGAGTGAGACTCCGACTCAAAAAAAAAAAATGGGGAAGGACATCAAACACAGACATATAATAAGGCTGTTGCACTTACACATTTAGAAGAAAAATTTAAAACTTACAAATGGCTTTCAGAACCTGACCTATTGGCAAGTATTTTCAAAATGAGCTGGTCTGGAGGTTCCTCAGGGCCCCCATGGTGGGGAGGGGGCCAGTGGTGACACAGGGCTGGGCCAAATGCCTCCTGAAGGACACCAGGATGGCTTTGTGGCACATAGCCACACCCAGAGCATCCTGCTCCGGCCAGGCTTCCCCAGTGGCAGGGCTGGGTGGGTCCGACCCATGAGTTGTGGCCTCTAGACCTGTCAAGCAAACCACCCCCACCCCCCAGTCCTCAGAGCCCCCTGAACCCACTGACCTTATGGATCTGAAGACCAAGGTCATAGAGCCGAATACGCTTCAGCAGAGGGAGAGGGAAGCCTTGGGCCAACTTATCTGGGAGTTGAGACACAGCATTGAGAGAGATTTGTTAATAAATAACAGCTATAGGTAATTTTTTTAACCAAAGAATTGTTCTCTGCAAACTTATTCCCACTTGATGATCACCAAAGACTATGAGATAGATATGATTACTATTCCCATTTAACAGATAAGGAGATGGAGGCACGTAGTGACTAAGTAACTTGTCCTAGGTCACACAGCTAGGAAGTGGCAGGACTGGGATTTGAACCCAGGAAGACTGGCTCAGCGGCCTAAGCCATCAGGCATGGTGCTATGTGGAGGAAGTGGCAGGGACATGCTGCACTCATGATAAGAAAGGGATGGGGCACCTACGCCCTGCTGCGCACTCTGTCTTGCTCTCTGATGCAGCCACAAGAAGCAACACCTCCCGGAAACAGGGTCTAGGCCTTGTGTTGTGTTTTCTGATGAGGCTGTTGGGCAGTTGACTGGGAAATGTGAATTCAGAGGCGGCTGCCCTAAGTCCTCAGTCTTTTACCTGCCAAGTCAGGACATGGAGGCACTTCTGTGAGTCCCTCCTCCTCCCTCACCAGGAGGCTGTCCCTGCTCCAAACAGCTGTCCCAGCTCCCCTGGAGGGCGTAGATACCAACTCAATGATCCCATTTCACAAAAAGGTCACTAAAGCTTAGAGAGAACTTGCCATGGTCACACAGCCCCAGGAGAGCACTGTGTCCACATTCCAAGTTCAACTCTCTTGCCCCCAGAGAGCAGTGTCCACTTTTGACTTGGGAAAACCCATGGGGGTTCTTACCATTGACCCTGGGGTAGAGGCTGCTGAGAATGTAGTAGTTGAGGACTGCTTCCAACATCTCCACCTGGCGGAGAACAGGAGAGGTACATGGAGACCCCTGGGGCCATCTTACACGCCAGTCACGGGCCACACAGATCACCCTAGGGGTGGGCTGGGGGTGCTTCTGTGTGTGCTGACATGGCGAAAGTCTTGAAAAAAGCAAACTGCAGACAGATGCCTGCATCATAAAACTATTTTGAGATGCACATGTAGTATGGAAGTGACCGGAAATGAACAGAAAGTTTTGGAAGGATACAAGTCCAGCTGTCTTTCTTCTAGGAAAAAAAATCAAGGTTGACTCAGTCCTTAGCCCTATCTTTAGTATTTATTTCTTTTATAGTGAGAATGTTTTTCTGAACTACTGGTATAATTTTTTAAAATTAAGTAAAAACAAAATGGGCTTTCCTACAAAAATCATGAAACAACTTTTAATACCCATTGTATGCCAGGCTCAGTCTACATGTGTTTCTGCTTCAATCCTCACAATAATGCTACAAAGTTCGTGTTAATGTCCTAATTCCACATTCATACTGAGGCCCTCAGTAAGAAAGAGTCAGGATTTGAATTTAACTGTGTCTGAGCCCACAGTTCTTGCTTTTTATACTTCATGTTATGGAAATTTGATAGGCTGACTTTTTTTGGTGAAACTTTACATTGGCATGTTTTACTTTCTAGACCGTTGTTACCTGCCATGCACAGATACTATATGAGTGTGTCATAATTCATGTCACCCTTGATTCTCTGCAGGGAGTCAGCCTCGAGGGCCCTGGAACTGGCATTTTCCCCACAGTCTGTGTGCTTGTCTCCACTTCACAAGTACCTAGGGAAAGGCTGGGAGGCAGGGCAGGGCGGAGGTGACTGGGGAGGTCAGTGTCGTGGGTTGCAAGAGGAAGACAACTCCCACAGGTGAAAGTCTGTCCAGCTCCTCCTCCCTCTTTCTGGAAAGTTCTTCTCCAGCACTTCAGCCCACACTGATCTTCCCCTTTTCGCTCCTCCTTTGCCTGGGGACATTGACTTCACATTTTCCTCCTGGTGGAAATCGGTCCTGGTCTTGCCTGCCTAGCTTTCAAGTCCTCCTGTTTCAGTAAGTCTCTATTTCCCCCAGGAAACCATCCTCTTCAGTCTTAGTCCACGTGGTCTGGCTGTTGTTGACTGCAAACCCAGGTTCCAGGAGTGTAGACAAAATTCAGGCCTGGCTGGTTGGTCTTGCCCAACTTCTGGCCACAGCGATTGGCTTAAGAATGGGCACCCGACTAAGGTTAGTCCAATGACAGCACAGGGTTTTTGTTTTTTGTTTTTGATAGACTTTTAAAAAAATGAAACTATAGAAAACTCTGGGATTTGCCACCAATCAGAAAAGCCTGCCTGAGAATGAAACCAATACAGATGAAAGTAGAACAGAGAGATGGAGAGATATTCTTGAAGCACTAATTTAAACCCCTGGATACAGCTTTGCCTGAAACCTTCCGTCTTAGTTCTTTCATTGCTTTTTCTTTTTAGTTATACAATCTATATGTTCCTTTTCTTTGCATAGGACATTTTGAGTTGGCTTTCTGTTCTCTACAGTTTAAATAATTCTAATAGATCATTTAATGACTGTATATGCTGTCATATATTAGGCCATAACTATTCCTTGGCGCTATATTTTGTGTTCTTGAGAGCTTCTGCAGTTCCCTCAGGCAGAGATCAGTTTTTTTCCTTTTATATTTCCTATTACAGCAGTTGCTTAGCAAACACTCTAAATTAATTAATATTCAAATCATGTCATCAATAAGAATAGCAATAACTTACATTGAATACTCCAACTTTGGACTCTTTCAGTTCCACCTGTACCCTACAATGAATTAGAGAATATTCAGCATTATGCCCATGGAAGTCTAAGCAATGCAGGGTACCCAGAATGGAGGAGGACTTGGCTTGAGAAGACACAGGGCCAAGGATGGGGCGGGGGTGGTGGTGAAAATGATGATTGTGTAACTGACAGCAATGAAATAATGGTACTGGGAAGACTGTCAGAGGACGGGTAGTGCTAAGTGCTCAGTCTTATTTCAGGAAGCTAATATAGCTAACATCTGAAATGCATAGGTTAGAAAAAACAGCATTAATAAATTCTTTAGAAATCTGACATTTGGCCGGGTGCAGTCGGTCAAGCCTGTAATCCAGCACTTTGGGAGGCCGAGGCGAGAGGATTGCCTGAGTCCAGGGATTCGAGACCAGCCTGGGCAACTTGGTGAGACTTCGTCTCTCCAGTAAATAAAAAAATTAGCTGGGCGTGGTGGTGCATGCCTGTAGTTCCAGCTACTTGAAAGGCTGAGGTGGAAGGATCGCCTGAGCCCAGCAGGTCAAGGCTGTGGTGGCTGTGAGAGTGCCACTGCACCCCACCCTGGGCAACAGAGTGACACTCCAACTCAAGAAAGAAAGAAAGAAAGAAAGGAAGAAGAAGAAGAAAGAGAAAAAAGAGAGAAAAAGGAGAGAAGAAAAGAGAAGAGAAAAAAGAAAGAAAGAAATCTGACATTTGTGGGGCAGGACCAATGAGTCAATTGGGTGAAATGTGTCCTTCCCAAGTGGTGGCCCCAACACTGACAGGAAATGGAGCCCAGCTGAGCACCCCTGTGTGGGCAGGAGGCTGACTTACTTTCCTGGCTTCAGGAACCCCGTGATCTTGCTGGTGTTGAAGGTCAATGTGGCAGACACATTTGTGACCTGAAAGTAAACAGCTCTGAGGTTGAAGATTGTCATGTACAGAAGATTGTCATGTACAGGAGGGACGACGCAGAGGACAGGTTGTCTCCTCTCAATAAACAACTCGACGAGCTAAAGCAGGAAACTTGCCCACTAGTTAGATTATAGGCTCCCAGAAGGCTCATTATAGGTGCTCAATAAATGTTGGAACTTGGACTTGAACATTTTTACTTGAAATTGCTGACTAGGACAGCAGTTACATTTTGAACAGATTACTAAGAGAAGGTATGGAGTATCTGTCCCTGGAGAGCTCTAAAAATAATAATTTCTGGACGGGGCACAGTGATTCACACTTGTAAGGGAGGATCACTTAAGCCCAGAAGTCTGAGGCCTGCCTGGGCAACATAGTAAACCTTGTCTCTAAAAAAATATAAGAAATTATCTGGGTAGGCGATGTGTGCCTATAGTCCCAGCTACTCAGAAGACTGAGGCAGAAGGATTGCCTGACCCCAGGAAGTCAAGGCTACAGTGAGCTATGATCATGCCACTGCACTCTAGCCTGGGCCACAGAGCAAGACTCTGTCCCACAAAAAAAAAAAAAAGTTGGAGGAAATCATTTCTAATTATCTCAGGGCCATGATTCTGCCCCAGTAATAATAAGTTATATTTAATTTAAATATATTAATAACGATTTTGACAACAATAACAACAATATCAATTTGCCAACATGGCATCTAAGAGGAATGACCCTTCCAGAGAGTTGACTTGCTGAGTTTCGAAAGTTAAGAAACAAGAGAGCAAAGTTCCTCACCCAGTGAGTAGGGCCCCTAAAGACTCAAAATCCCTTTTCTATCAGACGGGGTCCATCAAGACAGAAAAATCCATTCTCAATACTTAACGCAAAGGGAATTTAACATAGGAGATTGGTTATACAAGGGATGGAATTGCTGAGAAGCCAAAAAGAGTTGGTGAGGTCACTCAGAGCTTAGCAGAGACAGAAGCTGCACCCACCCCAGACCTGGAGGCCCAGAGAGTGGAGCTGGGGTCCTGGGAGCCACCATGGAGGAGACAGAGTCACTGCTGGAGCCTCTGCCCATGGCAAAGAGAGGAAAAATAATCTGGGCATCATCCTTACTCCCATCCTCCATTCTCCTCACATGCCTCTTACTAGCTGACTGGGTGGACATCAGACAGCAAGAAAGCCTGGGAAGTGTAGTCTTAGGGATCAGCTAAGATGCAGAGCAGAGCAGACAGTGCCAACACCCATCTACCTTCCTCCCCATGACAAACGAGACTCATGGAGTGGGAGACACATCCAACAAATCTGCAAACAGCCACGTAAGGACCTTTGTAGTCAACGCTATGAGAAAAAATTGGGAAGGTGTGAAGGCCTCTCTGGGAAGTGACGTTTAAGCTGAGACCGGAAGGAACTAGCCAGGTGGTGAGCAAGGCATGTGGGGAAAGAAAACAGCACCTGCGAGGGTTCTGAAACTTACCACACTGAGCCGGAAGACGGGCTCCCTGACGGAGCCCGGCAGGAGCACGAAGCCATCTATCTCCATGTGGGGGGCCAAGGACAGATTCCCGGGGCTGAAGTGTAGGAGCGGGGCAGAGGCCACTGCTCCCTGGAGCTCCAAGTTCATGTTGGGGTACAGCCTGGCTAACTGGGAGCAGAATTAAGAGATTACGTCGAGAGAAAAAAATCTGCAGGTCTGCCGGGAGAGCCTGGAGAGAGTCCAGTAAAGCTGAGGATGCTTTGGATTTTACCTCCCACAGAACGCCCTGTGCCTTTTCCCCTGAACTGCGGAACTGGCATCTTTCCATGTCAGACACACAGAGTCCACGTCATCTATTTCATGGTTGCGTTGTATTCTGTGGAGCACGGAGACAGCCACTGATCCAGCCCTCCCAGGCATTAAGTTGTCTCCAAGGTTTTGCCACTACAATGACCACCTCCCTGAGTACGCTTGGCTATTATTTTCAGGAGAGCATTCCCAGAGGTGAAACTGCCAAGACAAAGGGCAGCCATACTGGTTGAGGTTTCGGCAGGTATCGCCAGATTGCCTTCCAGAAAGGTTTCCATCCCCAGCCCTCCCCAGACAATGGGAGACAGCTGTTGTTTCTCTGTGCCCTCCTCACTGTTTGGGGGCTTCACATGCTGAGAACAGACGCCAGTGTTTTTGGAATACGGCACAATGAGATCCCACCATTTTAAAAGTGCTCACAATTTTCTGTTTAACTAGAGGCAGGCATAGAATTTAATTTAGGTCAAGACTGTTCCCTTTTGGGGGGAAGTTGGTGGAAGAACAACGCTTCCCTGTGAGCCTTTTAGTTATATATGTATGTAAAATCTACATCCCATTCTAGAAGGGAGAAGTCTGGAAGGTGGAGAAAGGAAACTTCTTGACTAGAAGGCAGGCAGAATTGCTTTTCTGCCAGGCTGATTGTGATGCAGGCAGGAAGAGGGAGGGAGAGTCTCCTTCTCTTTCTAGGACAGTAGGGTTGCTGGAGCCAGGGTGCGGCCAGAGGCACTCCAAAGGTCACTCGGACAAGATAGCAGCAAGCTGGCCTGTGAGCGGGGCTCAGGGAGAGAATGGGCTTTAGGGGGCTCCGTATTGCAGGACCTGACCCAGGCACTGCAGGACATGTGGTTTAAATTTTTTTCCCACAATTATGACTCCTCAGTTATCACCAAGCCTTCTGGAAGGCACGCTAAACACGACTGCCTATCTGAGCTGCTTCTTGGGGGACATGAGCTTTGGGGAGAGGACTGGTAGATTTTGGATGGATTAAATGAGATGGGGCATATGAAGAGTTCAGCCCAGGAATGGCAGAGCTACTGGGTCATTCCCTGCAACACGGATGTAGCAAAAGACTGGACACAACTGCATGGCCTTCCGTAGGAGGCTGGCTCAACAAGCCATGGTGCATCCGTACAGTGGCAGGTCAGATCCCCATGAATAAAAGAGCGAGGATGTGAGGATGCTCTTTATCTGCCTCTCTGGAATGATTTCCCAGATACAGTAAGTGGGAAAAGGTACAACACGGTGTACACTATGCCTCCATTTATATAAAAAAAATGGGGGAAGATGCACAACAGTTTCTATACAGGTGAGCATCCCTCCTCTGAGTATCTGAAATCCAAAATCTGAAACTGTTGAGTGCCTACATGATGGCATGAGTGGAAAATTCCAAGCTGACCTCATGTGACAGGCCACAGGCAAAACGCAGTCAAAATTTTGTTTCATGCACAAAATTATTAAGAACGCGGCATCATGGCTGGACACATGGTGGTCCATGCCTGTGATCCCAGCACTTTGTAAGGCTGAGTCGGGAGGATTGCTTGAACCCAGGAGTGCCAGACCGGCCTGGACAACATAATGAGACCATGTCTTTACAAAAAACTGGAAACATTAACCGATTGTGGCGGTGCATGCCTGTATCCCCAGCTGCTCAGGAGGCTGAGGTGGGATGACCGCCTGAGTCCAGGAGGTCGAGGCTGCCCCAAGCTGGATCATTGTGATCATTGTGATCATGCCACTGCACTCCAGCCTGGGTAACAGGGTGAGACCCAGACTGAAAAGAAATTAAAAATAAGTAGATACAAATATGGCATAAAATTACCTTCAGGTAGTTTGTATGGGGCATCTGTGAAACATAAGGGAACTTTGTGTTTAGACTGAGGTCCCATCTCCAAGGTGTTTCATTATGTACATGCAAATATTCCAAAATCTGAAAACATTTGAGATCCGAAATATTTCTGATTCCAAGCATCTCGGGTAAGAGATACCCAACCTGCATATACATGGAATACCACCAGGATACGCACAAATTTGATGGTATTTGTAGACTCAAGATGGAAACTGGATGGTGAGGGGACAGGAATATGTGGGACACTATAACCTTTTTTAGTTTTTGAATGTTGAGTCATGCAAATTTATTATTCATTCAAAAATAATTTTTTAAAGCACCATGAATGTACCTGGCCCTCAGTAAGCCCTCTATAATCGATAGATGCTATCAATTAGGGGACATTTTGTGAGATGCGCCGGCATTCCTGGGGATTCTTAGTTTACACCAATAAAAGACAGAACCAGCTGTGGTCCCCTGAGACATGGGGCTCCGGCCTCTGTGATCTGGCCCCAGAAGGCTATAGCAACTTGGCCTTCACTGGGGTCTCACTCCCAGCCTCCTGACTCTTGGTCACGCCGAGAGAAAGGCAGAGGCTTGAAAGAGAAGCCTCTGAAATCTAGTGGGGCTGGCCTGCACCCATGGAGGGAGGGGAGACCTCTTACCCGGGGGGCGAAGCCTCGGAAGGACTTGGTGTTCAGCCGGATGTTCGAGTCAGGGGGAATCTGAGGCAAAGAGACACACAGGAGGTTTAGCGTGGTCCCAGCTAAAGAGAGCTGGGAATGTTCAAGGCTGTGGTTTCTCGACACCCGGGTTACCCTGGCAGTGGTGAGACGCCAGTCTTGCATTCACCCGGAGCAGAAGGCATGAGTCCCCAGGCCCTGGCCGCCCTCCCTGGGGTGTAGGTGACCAGTAGGCCCCACCCAGAGGTTTCACGAGGGTGAGGTTTGCAGTCACACCGACTGGGCTTGGGTCCGGGTTTTGCCACTCCCATCTCAGGCCAGTCCTTTCCACCCGCTGAGCCTCAGCTTCCTCATCCATAAGATGGGGATAACGGTGGTCTGAATGAGGGCTGAATGAGCAGCAGGCACAAGGCCTTGGCACACAGAGCCTGCTCCCTGGGACACGGCGACGATCACCTCCTCTGCAGTGAGACAGGCGATGCGCAGGCGAGACGGGTGGCGCACACAAGCCAAGGAGTATGGCCTGCGCTGTGTGAGAAGTCGTTCATGGCCAGACGACACTCCCTTGGTCGGTCAGACAGTCCCTGAGTCACCATTGAGTTGGCCTGCACCACCCTGACATTGTTCACGAGACCTCAACAGAAATAGTTTAAAAACTGGGGAAATGCTGAGAATGTGATCCCCTATAAAATTCAGGCTCTTTATACAAAGCCCCTTTGAGATCATTGCTTTAGAGCTTAAGTGTCAGAAAGACTCTGACTCTCTTTTTCACCAGGAATCACTAAGTCAGTCACTTTGGCTATAAGGAAGCTCCCAGGCAAGTTTCAGATTTAAAAAAAAAAATCAATTTATGGGCCCAGTGACTTCATAATTGTGCTTTACTTTTCATTTGGTCTTTATTTCCTTTTCTATGTAACTTTATGCATTTATCAGTATATCTATTATTTTGCCTCATTCATGTAAGTATTTTTAATAAACCTCCACAAACCATCAGGAAGAAAGAAAATTTGACTTAAAATAATGGGTTTGGACTAGGAGAAAAGTAAAACACAAACCATGAAGTCTTCTATAGTTGTTATAAGGGAGAAAAAAACTGGGGCTTTGAGCTTCCTGGCAGCCAAAGTAAAAAGGGATATTATACTAACATATTTTTCCTAGTCTCGATTTTTTTCTGTAAGTGGGGGTGGGAAGGAAAGGAGGAAGGCAGAAGAGATTGTGTCATCCTCTGAGAGCATCCTTACCACGTCATCTGTGATGGAGAAGTTCAGGCACCCTGCCTCGTGATACACCAGGCTGGCTGTGTTGAAGACGTAGTCTGAGACAGCAAAGTAGACCATTTTGTTGTGTTCCTCTGGAAGGCTCATGACGGGAGCAAGGAAAGCCACTGGGGAGCGATGAGTAAGATGAAAAATTTCACCCTGGAAAGAGAAATAGAGTCCAGTTGGACTTTCCAAAGTCTGTCCCAGGGCTGGACCTCTGAGCTAGGTAGTCACCAACACAGCCTCATGAGGGGCACTGACTGGAGCCACGGTTTGAGTCTCTACCATGAAAGATTTTTTTCTTCATGAAAAGCTCCTCCAAAGCTTTGCGGAACTAAACCTCAGGTATACTGACCAGCACCCCCATAGCCCCAGACCCCTCTGCACCAGCTAGGTCACTCATGTTGACCTCTCTGCATCATGGAGAGAAGAAGGAGGAGGGGAAATCACCTGGCTTTTGACACAACAGGAGCAGCTGGGGAGATGAGCACAGATCTGAAGTTGGGGCCAGGTGGCCACAAGAAAGGGCTGACCCTGAGGGCAAGCCTCCCTGGGGCTGGACCCACCCAGATACCTGCTCTGGGACCCTCACCTTAAACAGCACGTCCAGCATCTGGGCTGTTGCCTGAGGGGCTTCCACTAAGCTGTAGTCCACACTGGCGAAGTGGTTAATCTCTGTTGTGACTGTGAACCAGGGCGGGGCAGAATGAGGAGTCAGGCGCAGTCTTTGGCTGGTGGAGAAGGGCTCTGGTTGACACACTCCTTACGGCTTTCTTCTGAGTCCCACTCTCCCTGTCCCTCGGTCCAAAGACCCTCCACCCAGCCCAGCCCCTGGACAAAGAGCTGCTTCTGCAGAAAAGAGACTGGATGGGTTTTTTGGTCACATGGGTGGGTGAGCAATGGCAGGGGTGTGATGCTCAGCCTAGGCCCCAAGCAGCTTCCAGGGACACACACACGAACACATGCACACATATACACCAGAGGGAGGAGTCCAACTCTGGCATCCCTGGGACTTCATACCTCCAGCCACACCTTCGTGCTTCATGTGGGGTATCGGCATGAAATAAGGTCAGGCATGCCAGAGGGCCCAGGCGCTCCCTTCCAAAGCCCCGGGTGGACAATGTTCTACGTTCCATGCATCGGGTTGGCAGTGCCCCCTGGCCTCAGGTGAAGGGGTGTCAACAAGTGGCCCAGGGGCCAAGGCAGCAGAGGACACCTCGGACAATCTGTCAGGGTCTGGCCTTCCGAGCTGAACATGGTACCCTGGATCCGGGGACTCTGGTTGACACGGCTCCCTGGAGCTCCGATGACAACCGTGAAGCTCAGCAGGAAGCCTGACTGTCCCTCCGTGGGGGACTTGATAAACAAAGCCACATCCTTAATGAAGTCTGGCACAGCCACTCTGGGAAACCGTTCAGCAGGATCTAATAATGCTGAACCCACACGCACCGTGCGAGCCTGCAATTTCACTCCGAGGTATATACACCCAAAGACAGGCGGCCACACGTAGCAGAACGTTCATAGCGGCGCTACTGATGAGGACCTACAGCTGAAATCTCCCAAGTGGCCTTCAGCAGTAGAGGGACAGATGAACAGAGGGACATCTGCTCAGTGGAACATACACAGATGGAGAACGAACCAGTCACACGACAGGCACATGCAGCAGTATGGACCAACCTTGTATTTCAAAGTTGAACAAAGAAAGCCTTCTGGCTCTTGAAAAAAGACTCACACTATTGTCTGATTCAGGTCAGGTCCAAAGTGCACAACTAAATCTTTGCTGGTAGAGTTAGGATGGTGGTTACCCTGGAGGCTGGGCAGTGACTGAGGAGGACACCAGGGACTCTGAAAGGTCGCCCATCCTCTGATTCTTGGTTGGGAACTGGACACGTGTGTGTGTTCAATGTGTGAAAACTCTTCAACTGCACACTTATGAGCACTTTTCTCTGTGGATATGCTTTAATACAAAGTTTTGAAAATTGAAGTCAATTTACGTGTGCTGATATAGAAGGGTCTCCAAGATGCACAAGTTAAAAAAGAAGCAAGCTGGGCATGGTGACTCATGCTGGTAATCCCAGCATTCTGGGAGGCAGAGGCGAGAGGATTGTCTGAGTCCAGGGGCCCGAGAACAACCTCGATAACTTGGAGAGACCTTGTCTCTACAATAAATAGATAAATAAGTTAGCTGGGCATGGTGGCACACGCCCATGGTTCCATCTACTTGGAAGGCTGACACAGAAGGATCATCTGAGTCCAAAAGATCAAGGCTGTGGTGGAAGTGAACATGCCACTGCACTCCAGCCTGGGTGACAGAGTGAGACTCCAACTCAAAAAAAAAGAAGCAAGGGACAAAACAATGCCTGTACGATGTCTACTGATATATGCATATGTATGCATAGATGTATATATGTATTATTATATTATATAACATATTATAATGCTATAATATTTACATAATATTTTATATATCATTAATATGGATATATAATTATAATATATAATATATTTTATGTATACTAACATATGTATATACTCTAATATTTGTATTGTAATATATTATAATACATATTTATACTTATGCAAATACACATATATTCATGAACAAAATACATATATGAATGCCTATTCATGATTATGCATCTTTATATTTGCACATGCAAATAAAATATCTGAAAAGATATGCCCATAACAGAAGTTATCTCAGAAGAAAAGTTGAGAAGATAAAAGGGCTTTTAATTTTTACTTTCTACCCAATGTTTTACAAGGTACATAGATGCTGTTATGAAAATTAACAAAAATAAACTGTCGTGGGGTGGTGGACATCCTACCTGGCAGAGTTTGGAGATAAGCCTGCAGGTCGGTGTCCACCGATTTCTTGACCATTTCACAAATCTGGAGAAAACGGGAAGAGAAAGCCTGGGTGAGTCCCTAGCTTTGGTCTGTCTCTGGACTAATTACTCCAGTCACGTCACTTCACACATTTGCTCAGTGATCACTGACTCTGCAAAACTGGTAAGTGCTTATCATGAGCCAGAGACTGAGGAAATAGAAATGATTTTTAAAATGTAGGCTCTGTGTAGAGTCCAGCAGGGTTGGACTTCTCAAAGCCTGTCCCAAGGCTGGATCTGTGGGGTAGTCACGGGCACGGCCAATGAGGCAGTGGCTGGAGTCACTGCTGGGGCTCCACCCCTGAAGCCGGTTTCCTCTAGGAGGCTCTGACCTCTGGGAATGGGAAGGTTAACAGCAGAATTAGACAGTCACCAGAAATAGGCACACACATAAACACACAGTAAATGTAGCTACTGCCTGACGGTCATCGCTGTCCAGGTGGGCTGGATGGAGCCATGTTCCCGTTCCTGTGGGTGCCCCCGGAGCTGAATGCCGGTGTCTGCAGGTTCCTTACATGCCACTGCTCACCCACTGAGTAGGGTGCCTCTCAGGAGAAGGAAATGTGCGTTGCCAAACACTTTGCTGTTCTTGCTATTGTAATCATTCAAGTTGTTTATGATGTAAACCAATGCAATACGACTGAGAAAGGAGCTGTTTCTATGGAAACCTAAGATAAACACCCTGGAAAGGTGAGTGCGACCAAAAACGCTGTTAAATTTGGACTAGGCAACAGAAAATCTTAGGAGGAAAAATATAAAAATCTGGACAGATTCTACACTGGAATTTGTAGCAGATCGATGTTTCATGCAGGAAGGACCAAGGGCAATGCCAATCAAGAGACCGCTTTCACAGAACAGTCGCGCGCCCTACGTCAAGATGACAAATGAAAGTGCATTTACTGTATCTTAAAACATTTGGGTTCATCCGTAATTTTTTTCTTTGTCCATATGTGTTTGTGAGTCTTCACTTTAAACAGCTTTTTAATTTTATTTTTTTAAAGAGACAAGCTATGTTGTTCAGGCTGGTCTCAAACTCCTAGCCTCAAGCAGCCCTCCTGCCTCAGCCTCTGGAGTAGCTGGGATTATAGGTGTAAGCCACCGTGCCTGTCTAAACAGCTCTTTATATGTTACACAGAACATGTTATTGAATAGCCATTCTTACTTATAACAGTAATGGCTGCTATAAACAGATCCATCTATACAGGAAGGAGAGGGACACGGGGGCCCTGGACTGGTGGAGGCTTCTCTGAAGAAGTGGCGTTTGTAGTGCAAGCTCAAGGGAGGGCAGGCATGAGGCAAGCACTGGCTTGCGGGAAGGGTGATGTGGGGGCTGGGCAGGCAAGGGGTTCTCTTAACCCCCCTTGCAGCTGCCAGGCTTCCTGGGAGAGCAGCTGAGCGGTGAGTTGCCACCAGAAAGCAAAGAGGAACATTTGTGGCTGATTGCAAGGGAACAGGAAACTGTCTTTTCTTCCCAAAGTCCTGAGTCTCAATGCCTCACTCTTTCAGGGATCTAAAGGATGGGGGAAGGGAGGCAAGGGGTGCCTCCGTTCCAGACACACAGTAGGGACTCCCAAGAGACGGGTTGGGGTAGTTGTTAAGGTGTAGCAGGATTGTCAACCAAGCTTGGATTCAAATCCTGCTCAGTGCCTACTGGCTAGGTGACCTCTGTTTTTGGCTTTCACACCCCTCCCCCCATGCAATGACAAGGCCAACTGCTTCCCAGGGTTTTTGAGGAAGTGGGAGAATGAGACAGTACTTATCATCCTGAGAGTAGGCACTCTGTGAGTGCTTCTTCTTAGCCCGCTGGTTCAGACACCACATCCCCCTGAGTGAGGAATTAGAAAGGTCCTACAGCTGGGCTCGGTGGCTCAGCCTGTAATCCCGCGCCTTTGGGAGGCTGAGGTGAGTGGATTGCCTGAGCCTGCAGGTTCAAGACCCGCCCGGGGCAACTTGGCGAGACCTCATCTCTACAATAAATCAAAAATCAGCCAGGCGTGGTAGCGCGCACCTGTAATTCCAGCTACTCAGAAGGCTGAGGCGGAAGGATCGCCAGAGCCCAGCAGGTCG
This sequence comes from Cephalopachus bancanus, assembly GCA_027257055.1. NCBI lineage: Eukaryota > Metazoa > Chordata > Mammalia > Primates > Tarsiidae > Cephalopachus > Cephalopachus bancanus. The sequence goes on from JAPVLO010000037.1 coordinate 5,449,284, forward strand.
AGGCTGTGGTGGCTGGGAGTGGCCACTGCACTCCAGTCTGGGTGACAGAGTGAGACTCCAACTCAAAAAAAAAAAGGTCCTACACAGGCTCTTTGCTTTCCCTGGAGAGACATCAGGAGTCAGGTGAGACTGCCATCCTCCCTGAGACACCCATTCCCATAAGGCCTTTGGCACAAGCTGCTCCACACCCCAGGAAGCTCCAGTCCTGAGCCAGCCTCTGTCCCACGAAGCGACCCTGGGCCAGCTACTCCACTTCTCAAGCCTCCTCCGTCATTGTGGAAAACGGCGCCTCCTTCTGAGGTTGAGGTTAAGCTCCCACGAGACTGTGTGGGTGAAGTGCTTGGCTCAGTAGTCCTGGCCAAGCCAGAGGCTCAAGGAATAGCCACGATCGTTGCTATAAATAAGAACAGTTATACAATAGCGTATTTTGTATTGCGTTAATTATATTAATTTATCAAAACAATTATACAGTACATAATAATTATATTATAATTAATTGTATTGCTAACCACACTTATCTCCAACAGGGGAATATAAATTAGTACAGCAACAGTGCAACAAGGTGTCTGAGTAAGAGGTTGGCATATTTCTCAAGTTCACATAGATCCCAGGACCCAAGAACCAGAAAAGGAAGAGCACAGATGGCCACCCCCAGTGGTGGAGTCTGCCTGCCATTCGTGATTAAACCAGCAGGGGGCTCCCAAAGCCAAACCAGTGGTGCGCGTGGGTGCATATGTGTGTGTGTGTGGCGTGTGTGTGCTCGCCTCTTCTCCTTCAGCACTGTCCCCCTTCCCACACAGTCCGCTGCAGACAGCTCCGGCTGTGTGTACCAACCTCAGAAATGGGATTTGGGGGTGAGTGAGCGTTTAGAGGGACTAAAAGTCAACATAAAATCTCTTTGTTTTAGTCAAAGGTTATGAAATCTGGAGTGTCACATGTTTTTTAATTTTTATTTTGAGTTGGCATTTATTCATTTTGTCTGTTGTCAAACTTACTGGCAAAACATTCTTCATGAATATTCCTTTTTTTTTTTTGAGTTGGAGTCTCACTCTGTCGCCCAGACTGGAGTGCCATGGCACGCCACCGGCCACCGCAGCCTCGACCTGCTGGGCTCCGGCGATCCTTCCGCCTCAGTCTTCCAAGTAGTCAGAACTACAAATGTGCGCTACCACGCCCGGCTAATTTTTAAAAAATTTATTGTAGAGATGAGGTCTTGCCAAGTTGCCCGGGTGGGTCTCGAACCCACGAACTCAAGCAATCCACTCGCCTCGGCCTCCCAAAGTGCTGGGATTACAGACTGAGTCACTGAGCCCAGCTGCCACATGTTTTTTTTAACAGGAAAGTGTGACGCACAATCCCTGCCTCCCCACAGAGCAGACCCCATGGTTCCCACCTGGCCCATGTGCTCACCCAAGACACTTGCCTGGGCTCTGCAGGCCCTTGAGTCACAATCTCTTTTGGCCTTTGTGACATGTGGGACAGTGTGGGACTGTGGGTAGGACAGAGCTGACTGAGGGTTGGAGTCTCTGTTTAGCCCTTGACCGAGCACCTGCCCATTTTCTGCTCTACTAGGTGGACTCACCTGAGTTTTGCCCCCAGCATCGCCCCATATCAGCTCCATGGCCTGGGCACATGAGGTGTCTGTCCTCTCAGGACATTGGGCCCAACTATGTCCAAATCAGCCCCGTTGGCCCCGGCCAGGGCTAGGGGCCAGTGAGGACTCCACCCAGCCCTGGCCCAACTTGGAGGATACCTAGTGGCTCGGACCCTCTTACCTTGCTCTCCAATACTCTCCGGAACTGGGACTCGATCTGGTTGTGGAAGAGATTCAGCAGCCACCTGGGGAGAGGAGCACCATGGACAGTCAGCTGTCTGCCACTGAACAGGGCAGCGGGGCCCTGGCAGACCAGTTCCCTAGGGAGCCCTCCCCACCTTGCCCTGGTGCCCTGCCGTGCCCCAGAATGCTGGGGGAGTTAGAAAGGCAGGGTCCCAGCACACCCATTTTGCCTGATGTGTCCGACCTCCAGCCACTGGCTGCACCTGCCGCATTCAGCAGATTTGAGAGAGGGGCTCGAGAATCCACATCTTCCTGACCGAGGAAACGGTGACTCAAAGAAATGAAACGACTTGCCCAAAGGCTTGTCTGTTTTTCACCAACTCCTCCTCAGCCAAAAGCCGTTGTGTTCCCCCAATAGCCATATTTTATTCACCTGACAAAGGTCCCCTGAAGTTTATTTTCTTATGAAAATGATATCTAATACAGATACATTAGAATCTGTACCTGTTCATCTCAAACAGGTATCTTTTGGATCCCCAAAGAGTTATGTCTGAATGCCTGTGAAGCACCCCTGCATCCCATCTGGATCCTTATGCTTGTCAGAGGCCAGGTCGAGGGCTGGATGGGCCATGGCAGCAATCAGGACATCCCCGGGGTCACCTACCCCAAGTCTCCCGACATGTCCACGTCCACGTCCCGGATGTGGCTGCTGCAGCTGGAGGCAGTAACTGTGGGCCTCCCCGAGGGTTCACTGCCCAATAGGAGGCTGACTGACAGTGTGACGCCCTTGACATGCAGGTCAAAGGAGCCTTGTAGTTTCCTAAAGGGCATGAGAGAAGCCGTGGCTGATGCCTGGACCAGGGTCTGCCACCATGTGGGTGCGGGGGAGGAACAGGAAACTCAAATCTCATCCTCAAATAAGTGGAGCTGAGCACAGATTTAAGATTAACAAATAAGGTCATAAAAAATCCAGAAAAAAAGCCTGGATCTGGTATATAGCCGGGAATGGGCAAAGGCCTTCCTCGGCAAGAGCTAAGTCTCAAAAGTCATAAAGAAAATGGTTGATAAGCTCGCCAGCATAGAAAATTAAAACTTCAGTGAGAAAAAAAAAGCCATACGTAAAACAAAATTGCATCATGAGACAAAGAACTAATCATGAGACAAAGAACTAATTTCCTTAAAATATGAGTTGATTTCCTTAAATACAAAGAACAAGCTAATACAAATGAATAAGGAAAGGACAAAAGAAAAAAAAATCAAAGATATGAACAGGAAATGCAGTGGCAAGTAAGCATATTCAAAGTTATTTAAAAAATGCTGGGCTCGGTGGCTCAGCCTGTAAGCCCGTGCCTTTGGGAGGCTGAGCTGAGTGGATGGCCTCAGCCCGCGGGTTCGAGACCCACCTGGGCAGCGAGACCTCATCTCTACAATAAATAAAAAAAAATCAGCTGGGCGTGGTAGTGCATGCCTGTAATTCTGGCTACCCAGAAGGCTGAGGCAGAAGGATCGCCGGAGCCCAGCAGGTCGAGGCTGAGGTGGCCTGGACCGGCCACTGCACTCCAGTCTGGGCGACAGAGTGAGACTCCAACTCAAAAAGAAAAAAAAAAGTTATTAAAAATGAAAATAACAATGCTGCCAGTTTCACCTACTAGACTGATAAAACTTTTAACATTTTATTATCCAGTGCTGGTAAGTATATGGATAGGCAGAAGTCTCAGACACTGTGTCTGGGAAGGCACATGGTCACAACCTTTCCGAGACACAAGTCAGTGAGACCGTTCCTGGCTCTAACACACATACTCTTGAGCCCAGTCATGTGACTTCTCAGCCTTTATCTTCCTGCCAAGATATAGGTATGGGGCGGCTCACTGAAGCATTATGGGTAACAGCAAAAATGAAGAAACAGCCCAAATGTCCACTAGTAGTTGAATACTTTGTGGGCACCCATGCTATGCAGGCTTTGAAAACAGTGAAGGCAAAGTAGGGTCTATCCATACAATGGAATAGTACTCACCGTTCAAAAGGAATGAAGCACTAATGCATGCTATAAGATGGTGAACCTTGAAAATGTGTTCAGTGAAAGAGACCAGACACAAAAGATCCCATATTGTGGTTCCATTTCTATGAAATATCCAGAAGAGGTACATCTACAAAGATGAATGTAAAGTAGTTTCCAGGTGCCTGGGGTAAGGGGAATTGGGGTTAACTATTTAATGGGTATGGAGTTTTCTTTTGAGAAATGGAAATGTTTTGGAACCTGATGGAGATGGTGGTTGCACATTGTGAATGAACTAGCTGCCACTGAATGGTCAATTTACACTTTAAAATGGTCAATTTTATGATATGTGAATTTCATGTCTGCTTTTAAAATTACATTTTAAAAAGTAAAAAACAAAAAGAATGAGGTAGCTCTTCATATGCTCATATAAAGCGACCTTTAAGATACTTCAGTGACACACCCGTAGTCCCAGCTGCTCAGGATTCTGAGGTGGATCACTTGAGCCCAGGAGGTTGAGGCTGGCCATGAGCCATGATCGTAGCGCTCATGCCACTACACTCTAGCCTGGGTGACAGAGTGAGACCCTGACTCAACAAAACAAAACAATAACTTTGTGTTTCCCTCCCTCCCAGTTCCTGGTAATCGCTCTTCTACTTTCTGTCTCTATGAATTTGACTATTCCAGGTATTTCATGGAATATTTTTCCTTTCGTGACTGGTTTATTTCAATTAGCATAATGTCTTCAAGGTTCATCCATGTTGTAGCATGTATCAGAATTTTTTTTCCTTTTTAAGACTGAATAATATTCCATTGTGTGTGTGTACCACATTTTGTTTATCCATGTATCTGTCAAAGGACATTTGGGATGTTTCCACCATTTGGCCATTATGAATAATGCTACTATGAACATGGGTGTAAAATATCTGAGTTCCTGCTTTCTCATCTTCTGGGTGTGAAATAAAAAGTAGATTTTAAAAAAGTGTACTTCAATGACAAAAGCCAGGGCAGAAGAGTGTGGCTCAAATCTTGTTCTGGAAGTAGAATGAATGAGCACGTGTAGGTGACATATCCTGAGCATCTTCCTAAAACCGCATCGTCCAGGGGAAATATGTGAGTCACATGGAATTCAAAATTTTCTAGTGACCACATTGAAAAAGATAGAAAACAGCTGAAATTAATTTTAGCAATATATATTATCATTTTAACACATAATCCATATTGCAATAATTGATAGGATTTATGTTCTTTTTTAAAAAACTAAATCTTCAAATGTTTCATACTTATAATTGATCTTACTTATAGCAGGTCCTTTTCCAGTGCTCAGTAAAGACATGTGGTTGGCAGCTACTACATTGGACAGTGCAGATCTAAAGTATGAATATGGTCAGGTCACTCACCAGAGACTGGTCAAACCTTTGTTTTGGGCTGAATTGTGCCCCCACCCTCAAATTCACATGTTGAAGCCCTAACCCCCAGCACCTCAGAATGTGACTGTATTTGGAGATAAGCTCCTAACGACGTGATTAGGTTAGAGTGGGGCCTTTAGGGTGGCCCTAATCCAGTATGACTGGTGTCCTTAGAAGAAGAGGAGATTAGGACACACAGAGACAGGGTTTCTTGAATACCAAGGAAAGACCGTGTGAGGACACAGCAAGAGGTAGCCACCTGCAAGCCAAGGAGAGAGGCCTCAGGAGAAACCAGGCCTGCGGAAGCCACGCTGTGGCCCTCCAGCCTCCAGAACTGGGAGGAAACCCGCTTCTGTTTTAAGACCCAGTCTGTTACGGCAACCCTAGCAAACAAAAACCCCTTCCATCCAAGTGCTTCCGAAGGCAGGAGCTGCTCACAGTGCTGGAAAGTGCCCCCTGGCCATGGTGCTTGAGAAGGAGGGTGACACGGCGGGACTGGAGTGACTCGGGGGTGTCCTGTGCTGTCCCCAGAGTCCTCAGCCGGACTGGTCTCCGCCCAGCTGGCTCCTCTCCCTCCATGCCTCTCTCCCCCACGCCCCTGTGGATGCTTCCCTTCCTGAGCTCACTTCCCACATGGAGTACTTACACTGGGATTCTGACTGTGGAGACTACTTCTGTGGGATGCAAATGAAGAAGACACAATATTACTGCATCGGGTTCACCCATGACCCCACCAAGGAAGCAGGCCTGTTGCTTTAAGAAATCGGGAGGCAGAGACTCGGGGAAAGAGACTCTGAGAGTTAGGACTTGAACCCAGCTGCCTCTGCGTTTGGGCTCTGTCTGTCCCCAGCCTTTCTGATAAGCCAGGAGCACCTTGGACCCCAAGGAATGGGAGCTGACTTACAGGAAGGACTTGCGCACCTTCCACCTGCCCTGGAGCCGGATGAAGGCGTCGGAGATGGTGAGGCTCAGGCCCTGGCCGGGGAGGGGCCTTAGCTCGGAGCTCAGCAGCTCACAGCTGTGGACATCCAGGCTGGAAAGAGACACACGGAGGAGGCATCAGCCAGGGGCCTGCACCCTGCCTCAACAGGGACTCCTGCACCCCTCATCCCTGCCACGGTGGGGACTAGACCAGCAGGACCTGCTTCAGGCAAGCATTGGCACCTGCTCTGTGCTGGGTGTCAGCCATGACTGTGCCAAGCACTTTGCATGTCTTACGCCATGTAGGCCTCACAGCAGGGTCAGCACCGTCCTTGTTCCCCGTCCATGGGGGGAAACATGGAACCTCAAGGAAGGAATGCAACTGCCCACGGTGGCACAGTCAGGATCAGAACCCATGACCTCGTGGCCCTGGCTGGTGTCCTGCGGAGAACATATCATTGCTAAAGCACCTCCCTCTGATGGCTAACCCACCATGTGGATGCCATGTTGAGGACCAATTAACTCCAGTTCCAGGAAGCCCTCTAGGATTTCCAGTCTATTGTTCTTTGCAGAAGAGCAGGTACTTACTGTAAATCCTGCCCTTAAGTCAGAAAACCTTGATGTCATTGTACTTCGATTGTCCTACACATCCTTTCAGACGCACCCTTTCCCAGTAGCATATAAGCCCTGGGTCTGGAGCGTGAGGGGTGGGGATTCATTGTCTTGTCTCATTGCTGCCTGAGACACAGACTTGGCTTATGTTCACAAGTCCCTGTTAGAAGTGAGAAACTGGGCTTGCCAGCCTTTCTGTGGCCTCTCAGCTTCCTTGGACTTCACAGGTAGGTTTGCGTAGAGCTGCCCACTGAGGAACGCACCCCTTTGAGTTTGCAGCTCGTTTTTTTGAGTTGGGGTCTTGCTCTGCCCCCACACTGGAGTGCAGTGGCACGATCACAGCTCTCCGCAGCCTCAGCCTTCACCTCAGCCTCCTGTGTAACTGGGACCACAGGCACACGCCATCACACCCAGCTAATTATTTTATTTTGTTGAAGAGACGAGGTCTCCCTGTGCTGCCCAGGCTGGTCTCATGCTCCTGGGCTCAAGTGATCCTCCTGCCTTGGCCTCCCAAAGTGCTGGGATTCCAGGTGTGAGCCACCACGCCCCACCTGCAGCTCCCTCTAGCCCTCCCTCTCTCGTACATCTGGGTAGGGGAATTCGATTCAGGGAAGATGGAAGCACCCTTAAGAGGAGACACAGAAATGGTTGGCAAGGGGTCCGTCAGTGGAAGAAGAATGATCAAGTTCCATTCTCGTGCCTGGTACATGGTAGGCACGCAACAAATGTTTCCTGACACGATGAATAAAGGAAAGAAGGAATGAATGAAGCACCCAGAGGTAATGAGCGGGGAGGGGTGCAGTGAACTGCAGGCCTGGTTGCCCCCGCTTCAGTGCTCATCCCTCAAAGCATTTCATGCCTTTTGAGGCCAGCTGCTCAAGTCTAGCGATCTCTTGAAGACTGAGCTCAAAGGCCACCTCCTGTGAGAAGCCTTCCCTGACTGCCCTATGATCAAACTTCAGCTCTCCAGTTGAACTTCTACATTCAAAGTTGAAGATCTCTCGTCCCTTCCACACTGTATCCAGTGGCCAGACTGGATCTAGGGTTACCGTTCTGAAGGAGATAGCAATCCTATTTTACAAATAAGGAGACTGTGAGACTCGGGTTGCACCGCTTACAGTAAATCTTTTTTTTTTTGGAGTTGGAGTCTCACTCCGTCGCCCAGACTGGAGTGCAGTGGCCGCTCACGGCCACTGCAGCCTCGACCTGTTGGGCTCCAGCGATCCTTCTGCCTCAGCCTTCCAAGTAGCTGGAACTACAGGCGCGTGCTACCACGCCCGGCTAGTTTTTTTGGTTTTTTTTTAATCTATTGTAGAGATGAGGTCTTGCCAACCCACGGGCTCAGGCAATTCACTCAGCTCAGCCTCCCAAGACATGGGATTACAGGCTGAGCCACCGAGCCCGGCTCAGTAGATCTTTCTTAGTCTCTGCTGCATGAGTCAGTGAAGGAGCTTAATTCCCCCCCCCAGAGTCTCCTCCTGAACTGCTAGAGAACTCTCCCACTGTCTACCCCAGAGAGGTCCTGGACTCCATCCCGGGCCCTCCCCCTCCAGCCCCTCCCACCAGCCACCTGGGGCGCCAGCAGAAGGGAGGGTCCCACCTGTAGAACTCATAGTGCCCACGGCCAACATGCGGGATCTTGAAGTCCCCGGTGAAGTCAGGCAGCGTGATACTGTGCAGCTCCCTCTGCAGTGCCAGCAGCCCCTCCTTGGCCGCTAAGGACAGGAAACAGCAGGCAGTCAGCTTGGGTCCCCTGCCTCCTCTCCTGCTCTAAGACTCCAGTGGCTCCTACCTGCCACGGGGAGAGAGGTCAACATCCGTTTTTTTGAGTCAAATTCTTACTCTGCCACCCAGGCTGGAGTGCAGTGGCTCACTCACGGCCACTGCAGCCTCGACCTAGTGGGCTCAGGGGATCCTTCCACCTCAGCCTTCCAAGTAGCTGGAACTAAAGTGCGCCGCCATGTCTGGTTAATTTTTTGATTTACTGTAGAGATGAGGTCTCCCCAAGTTGCCCAGGCTGGTCTCGAACCCCTGGACTCAGGTAATCCTCTCACCTCAGCCTCCCAAAGTGCAGGATTATGGGCGTGAGCCATTGTGCTCAGCCGGCATCTTTATCAGCATGGATTATAGTCACAGGGCATGGAGCCCCTCGGTGTGTCAGGTAGCACGAGGCACTCATGCATCCCTGTGTTTCATGCAGTGTTGTTAGACTCCTGCCCATTTTACAGATGAAGAAACAGAATGCCTTTGCCAGCAACACCCAGAGAGAGGAGTGCTGTGTGCTTGGGTGTGTGATCCTCGTTCCTTTCCTCCATGACATCTGTGTTGAAGAAACTGAAAATTTGGGGGTTAGTCCCCAGCCAACCTTCACTTTGCTCATCTGCCAAGCGGCAATGACAAGAATACTTTCCTCGGGGTGGCATGGGGACTGAAGGGCGGCACAACTCAAGGCGGGAAGGGGCTGGGGGACAAGCACCCCTAGTCTGGTGCCTGGCACACAGCCGGCGCTCAGTAAATGCTGGAACAGCAAGGCAGGGCTTCTGTTATTAACAGTGTGGAAAGGACGGAATGTCCAGCTCTGGAGGACTGGCTACATAAACACACTGTTTTTGTACCGTGGGAAGGAGCAAAAGACAAGCCCGCCTGTCTTAGGATTTCAATGAGAGCAGCAGCTCCTAGGCCACGCTGTTTGTTCTGAGACCCGAGGACTGAGGGTGCCATCACCAGCCAGGCGTGTGCACACAGCTGACCAGCGGCCTCCTCTTCACCTCTTTCCAACGAGCTCCTCTCCTTCTGGCAAATGCACGTGCCAGGGTCCCTCTGCCTGGAACACTGCCCCTCAGCCCTGGTAAGTCTCACTGACTTTCCACCTCATTTCCTCCTGAAAGCCTCCCCTGATTTCTGTCTCTCTCTCTGCCTCGAGCCAGTCTGGGCTCCCAACAACCCTACCAAGGGAATGTTACTGTCCCATTTAGCAGAGGAGGTGCTCATGCCAGCTGTGCCCACTCATGTCCTTGAGAGCTTCTGGTGAGAGACAGCTGATTCCCAGCTGCCAGCGCCTGCCCCTCTGGCCTCTTTGTCTGGGAGTTGTGAGGAGTTGGGGCATCAAACAGGATGAAGTGCTGGGGAGTTGCTATCCTTCAGCCTGGAAGCCCTCACTCAGTCCCTGGGGCGTGTAAATACCCTAGCTCCCTTGCTACTTGGACAGGATAATTCTGAGGCTTTGTTTCAGCACCTTTTAAAGAAATAGTCCTATTCCCCCCACTGTTTATAATTAAGAAATAACATACAGAAAGTGCCTCCTAGGCACTAATTTTATTTATGTTAGAGACAGGGTCTTGCTCGGTCATACAGGTTGGATTGCATGGTGTGATCACAGCTCACTACAGCCTCAACCTCCTGGGCCCAAGCGGTCCTCCTGCCTCAGCCTCCCAAGTAGCTGAAACTATAGGCATGCCACCATGCCTAGCTAATTAAAAAAAGAAAAAATTTTTTTAATAGGGATAGGGGTCTCGTGTTGCCCAGGCTGGAAGGAAACTAAGGCTCCTGGCCTCAAGTGACCCACCCAAAGCATTGGAATTATAGGCATGAGTCAATGCATTTGACCTAAAAATTTTAAAGATATTGCTAAGTAACTTTAAAACTTTTATACACCCACATGCTCACCACCCCAATCAAGACATAGCACATTCCAGCACCCCTGCGGCCTCCCTTGTGTCCTTCAGAACCTCTGCTTGCTTCTAGAGGTAACCACGATTCCGACTCCTAGTTTGAAGGTGTGTGTTTTCAGACTTTGCCAGGAATTTTCCCAGCGGGTGCTCCAGTCATGGAGGTGAGGTGGTTGCTGGTCTAAGGACACGTCCTCAGCTGCCTCCTCCCCCTTCTCAGTTCCCACTCCCCAGTGCTTCCTAGAGTCGTGCCCCACATTGCCAGCTTGCACCTACATCTTTGTCTCTGGCTGCTGGTGGGGACCCAGCTACAGCAAGTAACTGCACAAGTTGCTCAGCTGGTGGCTGACAAGGCCAGAGTCCTACCCGGAGCTGCCTGAGCCAGAAGGCTGCACCACCCAGGGAGGGCGCCCAGCCTCTGTTCCCCGCTGTGCCCATGGCAGCCTGGAGCTGGGTCTGCCCAGTCAGGCCAGCAGCCGCAGCTTCTTACCGTACTCCAGGCCCTTGTTGGTGATCCTGGCGACCAGTCCCGGGTTGGCACTCAGGGCCCTTGGGGTGGATGTGAGCAACAACCCCAGCAGTATGGACAGGAGGGTCCCAGCCAAGGACCCCATCCTGAATTCTCAGCGGGTGGGCCAGGACTCACAGCTGTGGCTGAGTCCAGTGCCCTTACATAATCCAGGCCCAGAGCTAGGGGTGGGTCCTGAGGGAGGGCGGCTCCTGGAAGCGGGAAGGGGAGGCACAGGGCTGGAACGCCTTGCGACACCACTGGGGTCACGGGTCCCATTCTCAGAAGCCAGTTATCAATGCCCAGATCAGAGAGCGAGTTGTCCTGGCCCCAAGAGATCATCCCTGCCCACCCTTCCCACAGAAAGACCTCCATTCAGCTCGCCTCATCTCTGCCTGTCTCTTGAGAGCTCAGTTAGGAAGGCCTGGTTTTATAGACAAGGAAACTAAGGCTCTGAGAAGCCACATTACTCCCTTAAGATCTCACACCCAGCAAATGGCAGGACTGAGACTGAAGCCACATCTGGCGCCATCCAAACTCTCTCCTTGATACTCAGCTCTACTTAAAAATTAAATGTTGGCCAGCGGCAGTGGTTCGCGCCTGTAATCCCAGCACTTTGGAAGGCAGGGGCGAGAGGATTGCCTAAGCCCATGGGGTTCAAGACCAGCCTGGGCAACATGGCGAGACTTCATCGCTACAATAACTCAAAAAATTAGCTGGGCGTGGTGGCACATGCCTATAGTTCCAGCTACTTGGAAAGTTGAAGTGGAAGAATCACCTGAACCCAGCAGGTCGAGGCTTCAGTGGCTGTGAGCATGCCACTGCACTCCAGCCTGGGTGACAATGTGAGATTCCGACTCAAAAAACAAAATTAAAAATAAAAATTAAATGTTTCCCCCCACAGGAAAGCAGGCATTCTCAAACCTCTCTGGTGGCAACATTTTCTGGAACGCGATTGGCAAATCCTTAAACAGCTGTGTGCCCTGTGATCCCGGAATTCTGCTTCTGGAACTTGCCCCTAACTATGTAACTAGGTCCTTGTGCAAACAAGCCACTGTACCAAGATGCCATTGCTGTGCTGCTGAAACAGGGAGGAACAAGCAAGACCCAAACTAGTGTATCCAACAGAAGGGCACTGGGCAAATGAACTTGACATGTGTTTGAAGTAAGGCTGCAAAATGGGTTCATTATGGGAATAAACGCCCTTGTAGGGTTGGTTCACAATGGCATCTTAGAGGAAGGTTCTAATTTTGCTTTTCAAAATAGGTTTCCATGTTTACCGATTGGGAAAAGATTTAGCAAGGAGTTATGAAGGGTTGTCTCTGGTTGGATAGTTGGATTATGGGTGTTTTTAAAAAATCTTTTTGTTTGTTGATATTTAAAATTTTTATTTCTTGGGGGTATGGTTCTGGGCATATGTTATAATTGCAGTAAGTAAAGATGATATAATTTCATTTTGGAAAACAAAATTTATAGTAGGGATTGTGCTTCCTTTGCAGAGTTTTGCCCCAGCACTCTATGTTTGTGAGCTTTGCTCTGTCCTCACCTCCAGGAAGCCTTCCCTGACTACCTCCATGTTTCTTGGAATTACAGAAAAGTGCCCCTTTGAGGCCCCAGAATCCCTTGCATTTTTTCCATCATAGCATCAACCACTCTCTGCTTTTTGGTAATTGTGTCTTTTAAAAATATGTCCACAAATTAGTTGATACCCCTCCCATCAAAAGGCGGAGTCTCTCTCCTTCCCTTGGATGGGTGGGTCTTGGTGACTGTCTCAACCAATCCATGAGGTGGGAGTGACAGGTGCCTTTCCAGTGGGTCACAGATGGCTCTGGAAGACGCAAGCTTCAGGTCAGAACGTCCCATGTTCAGCACAGGAGCCCCCCCGCCCAAGCCTCTCTGGTCTGCACCGCGTGGTTCCCTCATTGGGGCCGAGGTTTGCCGGTGTTTGCATCTGTCCCACCCACCAGCCTGGCTGGTCCCCGAGGGCAGGACGGAGCCTTCCAGATCCTGCGCCCCAGCACAACCTGTGGACTGGAAGGAAGCCGGTATTTATCGAGCCCTGCTCCATGCAGGTGCCATGCTGGTGAGGCTGTGAGTCTCCCCTCACCCTGCGTGGCACCCCCATGGCGAGGTGCAGATACTGAGGCTCGGTGGTGTGGAGCCATGTGGGCCACAGCTGCCCAGCAAGGGCTGGAGCCCAGGCCTGGGGTGCCATTCCAGAACGCCGGGCAGCGCTGGCCTCTGGGAGGTGGTGAGCTGAGCAGAGACCCAAGGCTGAGGAGCCAGCCTGTAGAGCCCTGGGCAGGGAGGGCTCACAGGCGTGTTCCAGGTGCCTGGGGCGCTCTGCTCGCTGCTTCCTGTCCAGGTGGGGAGGAGAGCCGGGACCTCGTGGGAACATGGACGTCACTCTTCCTCCAGCCGCAGTGTGAGGATGGCCCCAGCTGGGAGCCGTTTGTGGGGGTGGGAATGTCCCACAGCCGTGACCTTTGGACCTTAGAGCTGCCCAGCAGGTGGCCAGCATGCCATGTGGCTCCAGGCCAGGCTTCCGCCCCCGCAGGCGCCCAGCCCTGGCTGAAATCCCTGCTGATGGCCCAGGACCCAGCAGAGGTTGCAGGGAGCAGCGTGACCCCAATGCTGGCCAGAACCTCTGGGCCCTTCTTCTGCCAGGCTGTCCTTCCACTTCCACAAAAGTGGCAGCTGTCACCGCTCCAGCCACCAACCTACGACAGAAAAAACTCTGTCTTAACACGGTTGGTGTTTACTATGTTCTGACTACAAAAGTCTTGATGGCAACGACTTTGGAAAACCCAGAATGTGGAGTCCACACTGTCTGGGACCCTGAACAGAGCACAGTAGATAACTGATGAAGGAATGAACAAGCTTCACATTTGTCTTTATGGACTCTGAGGCCAGACGGTCTGGGTTTGAGTCCTAGCTCTCCCACCAGATGACCTTGGGCACTCTGTGACTCAGTTTCCTCATCTTTAGTTGGGCTCAGTCAAAAGGCAGTATGACAAGAGGTCAGGGGACAAGCACTTTCTCGGCGCCCTTCTCTTGATCGCAGCTCTGGCAGCGCTGTGGGCTTCCTGGTAACCCCAGCCCCTCCCCACCCCACCCGCTTCTGTGGCTCCTGTTCCACTGGCCGGGATGCTCCAAGCCTTTCTTGGCTGCTTGGAGCCCAGGGAGGCTAGTCCCAGGTCTGTTCCTGCAAGCTTGTCCCCAACTCTCAAACAGTTTCAAACCCCAGGAGCCATCCAGCTGGGGCCCGCTTTCCCGCCTGGACCTGGCTGGACACCACTGGCGATTCTGAGTGTGGCTTCTGCCTGCCTCCCACAGAAAGTCTGGAATTCTTTTCCAGAGTCTGAACAGGTCTGGAACACGGCTCTGCTCCTGCTGGGCTGTGGGGCCTGGGGCGAACTCCGCCCAAACACAGATGGGGGCAAGGTCTGGGACAGCTTTCTGGAAATGCTTTTTGGAGAGTGCAGCAAATCTACCCACCCCCACCGCCAGGATCTTGTTTAAGTGTAAATTCTCATCATCTGGCTCCTTTGGGGGGCTGAGCCTCTCTATTTTAATAAGCTCCCAGGCGCAGCATTGCTGCTGACCGCAGATTGAACTTCGTGCTTCAGGAGTAAGGGACTAATGCAGCCCCGGGTTCCCTCCGAGCTCAGCAGTTCTGAAACTCCACTCCCCTCGTGTTCTGTGGCAGTCACACTCCTGACAACACGTCGGCTCTTATTGAAAGAGGCTGATGCCATGAAGGTCTGCAGGTCTCAATCTCTGCAGGGTGCTTAGGAGTTGGGGTTTGATATTTATGGCAGTCCCCTGCTCCAGCCCCTGCAGTCATGTAGGCACACGTACACACGCTACACATGCATGCAAACACATGCACACACACTATGAGCCCTGAGACATGTGGATTTACAAAACAAAAATAGGAATGCCAATGGATCCTTTGTGGTTTGAAGGCTGGTGTCGTCTACTGGGAATGCAGGAGCCCCTGGAACGGGGCTGGCCGTGTGGCTGCGCAGCCCCTCCCCCCAGGAGGAACCCAGGGACTCCAGGACGTCCCATCTCCGTCCCCGCCCAGCCCGCCTCCGCAATTGGCCGCATTGAAAGTCCCACAGTAGCCTCATTTCACTGGGCCTTGACAGCTTTGGAGACCCCAAGGAGCTTCTGTCAAAATGAACATTTCTCAGCAAGAAGAGATTTTTCCGCATTTGCCAGAGCCCACTGTACTGACTTCTTTTCCTGGTTCCGCAGAGCCCTTGTCTTCACAGATGGGCAAACTGAGGCTGGCACAAGAAAAGGGCTGGCACAGGCCGCGCTGTGAGCCCACGGCTGAACCCGAGAGAAGCCTAGCCCTCGGCTAGCCCAGACACGGAGTCTTGGGTCAGGCCCGTCCAGGCAGACAGCCCCGGGCCGCACTTGGAGAATCACTGACCGCATACACATGCGGGTTTCAACCACAGGCCATTCTTAAAGTAAGTACAATTGAGCACCTACTCTGTGGCAGGCCTCAGGAATACACACATGGCAGGGCAGACACAGTCTTTTCAGTATAGTGAGAAGAACTGGGCTGATTAACATTGGCGCTATCCTAGACTGCTCCTGTCAGCTTCTGTATTTTACATGTATTTGATTCTCGTAACAGCTCTATGCAGTAGGTACCGTTATAGCGTTCCCTTTACAGATGAGAAAATCAGAGATGAGAGAATTAAGCCAACTGCCCAAGGTCATACAGCTGGTAAACAGCAGAGCTGAGAATTGAACCCAAGATGTCCAGGACCACAGCTTGTGTCCTTAATCACTGTGCCATGAGCTTAGTTACAGCTCATTCTTCCTGACAACTTCTTGCCAAAGAAGAGGGCAGGGTTTTACCTCTCCGTTTCAGAGGAAGAAATAGTGGACCAGAGAGGGTAAGTAACATTTGCAAAGTCACGCAGCCCGTGGGAGGCCAGGATAATGTTTGAAACCAGGGCCAGGTGACTCCAGAGCCCAGGCTCTGAACACTGAGCCAGGCCACCTCAGCCGGCCACACAGCCTCCCTGCGGACTCCTCATGTGGAAAGTGAGGGCCACCCTGTCCACCTTTGGAACCCTCCTGAGGACTGAATGGGGTAACGAGCCTGAAGGGATCAACCCAGGGCAGCATGCGTGATATGGCAGCCTGAGGACAGCAGTTACTCCCCATGTGACCCACCTCCCCCTTCCCTCCTCCCGCAAGTTACCCCTCCCTCATATGTAATAAATCAGCATTTCCAAAAGGAACCTCCAGAGGGCAATGGTTATCCCGGACGGGAAGTGGCTGAATGGTGAGCTTTTGGGCAGTCCGCTGTGGACAATTCTTGTTTTTTTCTTTTCTTTTTTTCTTTCTTTTTTTTAAAACAACTTTATGGACATATTCCATGTGCCATAACATTCACCTACTTAAAGTGTACAGTTCAATGATTTTATATATTCAGAGAGTTGTGCGACATCACCACTCTAATTTAGAACATTTCAGCACCACCGGCTGAAGCCCCACTCCGTGACAGTCATCGGAGCAGTCATTGCTCAGCCCGAAGGGAGAGGCTGGTCCGTGGCGGCTCGGCAGGCAGCCCAGCAGCTTCTGGAGGGCGTGGGGAGCCTCCTCAAACCCTGGCCCGCAGACCACTGCCCCTCGTCAGCTGCCGGAGAGAGGCCCCAGACACACTGTGCTCCACACACCCGTCTCCAGGTCTGAGAAATACCTGCATGTTTTCTAGAGTGGAGCGGGAGCCACCCCTGTGTCTTGGAAAGTAGAGGCAGGTGCAAGAAGCCAATTATCTCCAAAGGGAAGGGTACGGGAGGGCCAGGGTGTCTCCGCACTTGCCAGTTGTTCTCCCACAGCAGCCTGAGGGGTCTTTTAAAGCTGTGAGCTGGACTGTGACTTTCTCCTGCTCCAGATTCTCCAGTGGCTTCCCTGATCTTTTGGAACAGACACAGTGTCCTGGACACCCTTCCTGGACTCCCAGCTATCTCATGCTTTCCTCCTGGCCTTACTGGCTATTCTTCTGTTCCTATTCGGGGTCTCCACTAGTCTTTGGAGAATAGAAAAAGACGCACTCTCCTGGTGGACAATTAGAGGAAGATTTTTGTTTCCTGAACCTGGTGCCTTTTTACAGAGCACAACCAGTACAACTGAACACAGCAGGCCTGCCTGAAACATGTCAAGTGCTAAGCCCCCAACCAGACAAGATTTTGATGGCTGGCAGGAGTGGAAAGAGCAGGGGCTCTGATGCCAGATAGGGTGGGAGTTCGAGTTTTGCCACTCACCAGCTGTGCGATCCGGGGGGAGTAGCTCACTCCAAAAGGACCGGATGGCCCCATCATAGGGCGTGGAGACAGCTGTAAGGATTAGCTGAGATTGTCCACGTCTCTGCTGACTCCTGTGAGTGCTTGATCAAGGACTCTCCCTTCCTGAGTGGCCCTGGAGCCCTAACAGAGAGTCAATGTTTGCAGATGTGTGTGCATTTTTCTTTAAAAATAAAATAAATGCCCTTTATCTGCTCGTCTTTGCTGCAAATGTGTCTCCGATTTTGCCATCGCCCACCTGGCTGAAGGCTGAATGACAAGAGGTTTCGGCTTGGTGCCCACCCCCTTCCACTTTGGCCCTTCTGATGCTTTTAGAAGTCACAACAATGCACTTGAAAGACTAAATCTGGCCGTGTCGACCCACTCCACAGTCTGCTTCAGTTCTTCAGGTGTGCTGTTGCTTATCCTTCTGGCCTCAGACCCAATGTCACCGCGTAGACAGGCCTTCCAGGACTCCTCAGTCAGCTTGAAGCACAAGGCCGTAAAACCCATCTCGTGCCCTGAGACAGCCCCACCTAGTGTCCCATGGTAGGAACGGCCCAAAGCCCCTGGGAAAACTCCCCAGGAGTCCAAAGACAGTCTGCGTTGTGGTGAGCTGGCATCCACACCAGGGCCCAGAGAGCCATGGGGTCCTAATTGCTCCCAAAGATATGGCTGAAGCGGGAAACCTCAGTGACCTTTGTCATTGGCCCAGAGTTCTGCTTTGGGCACAGTGGCTGGACCGGAGAGTCACCCCCCAGGGAGCCCAAGTGTGGGGACGGGAAGATAGGCTGTGCAGGAAAGATGTTCAACAGCGACACTGAGTGGTGGTGACAGGAACAACAGTCTCAGCCGACTGATGACTACACAGGAAAACATCGACTTTGCAGCATCGCCGCTCAACGGTGACACCGTGTGGCAGTGGCAAGAACAACAGCTCGGTGGGCTGATGGGGTCCTTAGACCCTTGTGACATTAGGAATGTGGACTAAGAAACTCCAAGGACACCTAGAACATGACACTTTCTGCTCATGTAGGTGTGTGGGGACTCAACAGATTAATTATGGAAACAAAAAGAGGTGACTGTATCTGTGCTGTAAACTGGCGCTGTTGGCACCACCGGATACAGCCAGTGAGTAAATAAATAGATGAACACAAAACAAGAAGCAACTCCAACACACAGAATCTGCAGGAAAAGACAGAGGGTTTTCTTTTTCTCCATGAAGCACACACACACACACAAACTGTCATGGGCATAACTGAAGCACAATTTCTGGAGGAAATATCTGTGCAACCTTCACCCTTAAAAGAAGCTCATACTCCCTAAAATAGACACCACGCAATTTTCCAGTGAACAGGGTTCCCCTGTTGACATGAATCTGAGCGAGGGGCTCCTGGTCAAGATCTAGAATGGACCCCTGAGAAACAGGAACGGGCATGACCGGACAGCCCCACCACCCCGGCGACTTCGGCCATAGCGGACGTCTGCGCCGAACATCAGGAAATTCTGGGGAGAGATGGGAGCACGTTGTCAGCTGGAGATGACCTGTTTGTGAGTGTGGGCTGCTGGGGCTTTAAGCAGGCATTTCTGGAGCCCGCCCGCTGGGAAGGAGCAGAGTGGGCTCTGACTGCTGTCAGGGCTGGTGGGGAGCACTCAGGGTCTCACCGCTGGGGTCTGCATATCAGGGGTTGCCAGCGAATCAGCCAGCACCTTCCCCGGCAGCTGCGCCTTCTCAGACGCCGAGCCCCAGGCTGCTTTGGGGGTTTCATTTGTCATCTCTGCCTCGTGGCAGCTCAAGGGAGCCCTTGCTCCAGTCAGGGCTGCAGAATTCTTTTCTCTGCTCCTCTGTGTCCTTCACTCCGAAGCTTAGAAATGGAGAAATGAAATTGTGCTATGGGGGGAACCCAGTGAAATGTGGGAGCGTGAGGATGCATTTTCTCTGTTTTCTCGGCCACTTTTCCACGGTCTCTCGACCTCACAAGCTCCCTGGGCTAAAGAACTGGGGACTGACAGACTGCCCCTCGGGGTGAGGGAGAATGAGGAATCTGGGGGACGTGGGGGTTTCCCATGAGGTCCACAGGTGATCAGGACAGCCCTTGGCCAAGGTGAGGACGGCAGTGTGGGGTGATGGTTTTGCTGTGGACATAACAGCTTTGCTGGCATGAGCCAGGCTGAGGGGCCGCAGGGAGGAGACATAAGGAAGCCAGAAGTGCACAAGCCGGGAGTTTGGAAAAATAAGAGGGCTGGGCCCCTGGGTGGCACACGGTGGCAGTTCAGCCAGAGGGGTTGATGAGAGTGACTGAGCACAGCCAACAGTGGGGGCAGAGGGGAGCCTGGAACCCAAGAGACCGCCAGCTGGCAAAGAAGGAGCAGCGGACACGCAGAGGAGATGGCAACAGCCCAGGGGGCAGCGGGAACCTGGGAAAGGAAGGCGTGCCGAGGCCAGGGGCCGTGTCAAATGTGGTGGAGGTCAGGCTGAGCGGAAGCTGCTAGGAGCCCTCTGCGCCGCGTCTAAATCTGCCTGCCACTGACCACATCTTGGACCCCCCTGTGCCTAGCATGAGTCTGGACGCACAAGAAGGATGCCATGTGTGTTTGTGAAATGCGCACAAGCACCCACCTTATTAAAGAGGCAACTTGGCCACACTGAGTCCCATTTTTGCTGAGTGTGGTGTGGGAATGATCAGCCCTGGTTCTAAGTTGGGGCTGGCTTTGAATCTGGCCTTTGTTTAACACATTCAGCTTTTCTGAACCTCGGCCCGCCATCTCTGCTTAGCAACAGCACACACACAGAGGAAGCATCGCAGCTACCGGTCGATGTTGTTGTGGGAGATTTGTCAGAAGAGACCTGGGGACTCACCTGGTGAGATTGAAGCTCCAGGTTGTAGAACTGGACCCTGGTGGGCATCGGGAGAGGGAAACCTTTCTGCAGCTTCTCTGTGTTGGAGACCAGGGGTGAGGACCAGGTGGAGGGGAGGCCAGAGCACCAGGGCAGGCAGCCTCCCTGGCCCAGTGTGCCCGGCGGTGGGCAGGGACTGGCATGGGCCTAACCCTGAGAGGGCGGCTGCCCGGAGCCTGCCCTCCCCTGTCCTGCATCAGCCCCAGGCCTGCCCCCAGGACTTGCGTGACTCTTTCCCACGACGGCTGAGGATACAGCACTGCTGGTGTACACCACGCCCCAGCATGGATCTACATGTGTGTGCATGAAGACCTTCGATGTTTAGGATAAAGCCAGAGATGGGCAGCAGTTGGGACCAGCACCTCCCCCACTCCCTATCATGCTGTCATTCTGGCGTGGAACTCGGGGAATTCTAAATTTGAGCCTGGTCTCCCAGGTCCTTATGACGCTACATTTGCCAAGGTAGGAGGTTAGATCATGGGGTAGATGTGTCACACTCTATATGGCAGTCTGCTGCGTTAATTTCTTTTCTTTCTTTCTTTTTTTTTTTTTTTGAGTTGGAGTCTCACTTGGTTGCCCAGGCTGGAGTGCAGTGGCATGCTCATGGCCACCACAGTCTCCACCTGCAGGTTCAGGCGATCCTTCCACCTCAGCCTTCCAGTAGCTGGAACTACTGCTACCACGCCCGGCTAATTTTTTTTGATATAGTGCAGAGACGAGGTCATGCCAAGTTGCCCTGGTCTCAAACCCGCGGGCTCAGGCAATCTTCTCGCCTCAGCCTCCCAAAGTGCTGGGATTACAGGCTGAGCCACCAAGCCCAGCCTGCGGCATTAATTTTAATGTCTAATTATCCTAGCACTGGCTTGTGGGCTTCTATCTGTACCTTGGCCCTGGCTCTTAAAGACTAGGGGTGGGCCTGCCTGAAGCCCTTCACTGGGGTCAGCAGGCGATCCCCTGAGTTTCTTCCAGAAACAGGAAAAGATGACGGGCTCTGGCTTCAGAGCTGGGGTCAAACCCAAGCGCCACCTCTTGCCTGCTCTGTGACCTGGGATGAGTCCCGTCATCATTTTGGTCTTCCACGTCCTCCCTGAGAACTGGAGATGACCCTAGCAGTGCTTCGTCTCCGGGGCCGTTGTGAGGGCCGCGCGATGGAGGAGCCATGGCCGCTCAACCTGTGTGAGTTTCCTCTGTGCTCCATCCCCTTTCTGGTCGGATGCTGCCCGAGATTTGCTCAAGGTGACCAGCCCTCCCACCTGGGGCCAGATGTCAGGTGCCTCTAGGTCGTCCACTCCGCCCTCTTGCCCCAGGACCACAGATTTCCTTACGGTTAACCCTGGGAAGCACAAGCGTGGGCACCACGTAGTCCATGAGAGCCTGCAGCAGTTCGACCTGAAACCCAAAGGAGAACAAGCCACGTTTCAGGGCACCGTGGGGCCAGCCGTCCTCGTCACCCCTGCCCTCTTCCACCCGCACCACTCAGCAGCCTCGCAGCTGGGAGAACCACTGAGGTGGACACCATGGTGTGTGAAAACTCAGCAGCCCGATCAGGGTCATGGAGGTGGCTTTTTTGCTCTAATGGTTCCAGACATAAAGCATGTTCTGGGTGGTGAAGTTCAAGGTTTTCTTCCAACTCACGACAATGATGAGGAAGGTCACCAGAGAGCGCTCAAACCGGGAAAAACTTGCTTTACCAAAATGCATTTTGTGAAGCCCTGCAGACTAGAGGACAGATTGAATCCACCCTTTGGGGGGGTATTTGGCAACAGTCATCAAAAACGTTACAGATGTGTGTGCCTTTTGGGTCAGCAAGCATACCTCCTAAGGAAATAATGAAGGCAAAAATATGGATGCAAGCATGGTTGCCAAAGAGATACATTTAACCAGAACAAACTAAAAGCAAGCTACGTGTCCGGCAACAGGGGAATCACTTGGGGTAGATGGTGATGCATTATACAACTGTTAAGAATGGTATTGAAGAAATATAATGACCAACACGGAGATATTTGTGATATATCGAGTGAGGAAGAACAGGCTGTAGAAAGCACATAATTCCATTTTGTAATTAAACAGACATAGCAAGAGGTCAAGGAAGGTATGTTCCAAATTATTAACTAAGTGATGGAAATACGGTTTTTCTTTCCTTTGTTTTGCCAATTTGCAGGTTCTGGTTGCTCTATAGTGCATGTGTCTTGCTTTGAAAATAATTTTAAAAATTCAAAAATAGTGTACAACCCTCAAGATGATTGCCTGTAGTGGTGACTTTTACAACTTGTAAATATATGCATTTTTGTTTCTGGAACAATTGAGTTTCTTTCCCTGGGCTATAATTCCCTGGCCTATCTGAATGTAGGGCCCTCCTTCTTAAGAATCCTAGGAACTTTTTATTTTCTGCAGAAGCAGAAGTTAGTTATGGACTTAGGCAAGCCACCAAGAGATCCTTGGCACCAGTAAATCCATGAAAATACAATGAAGTTGCATTCGGTCCTTCTGTCTACTGTAATCTCATTAGATGGAAACGACTGGCTGGATCCATCCAGATTTGGAGGGGACGTTGGGACAAAGGACTCCGGGGCTGGGTGGCTCACAAGGTACTATGTGGTGGGAGCTGTGGATGTTAGGGTCAACCAGAGACCTAGCAGGAGACTCAGGCCAGTGCAGTGAGACTCTGGCCACAGTCACCACACCAGGGCTGCTGATGTAAGACTCAGGGTGGACACAGGGTGGCCGTGTCAGATGGCATGGGCGAGTGCTTACTCTCTGTTGGGTCAGCCCACTGTCAGTGCCCTGGGGAGGACAGCAAGGGCGGTAGAACCACCTACTTGGGTGGTGGGAGGATGACTGCTCCCCCTCCTCCTGGCCCTCTCTCCATCTCCATGAAAGATTCTGCCACTTCCTAGTGGCTCCATTCCCAGACTCTAGAACCGTCTTGACGGTCCTTTCCCTCACCACACACATGCCCCATCTCTCACCAAGCTCTGTCTAAAGTCACTTCCAAAATCTTGTCCTGCTGCATTTTCCCTCCTTTCTGGCCGAGTCCCAGCCCTTGCCTCCGTCGGACAGACACACCCACCTCCCCACTGGTCCCGGTCTGTAACCCGTCTCCACTGTGCCAGGCCAGCCAGGGGCATTCACTAAGGTGTCGACCAGGTCATGTCCCTCCCTGCAGGAGGCAGTGCCCTGGCTGCTCAGTGTTGCCCAGCGCGAGTCACCGTCCTCTCCCCTGGCCCGGAAGGCCGTGGGGGAGCCAGCCGCCATCTGCGCCTCTGGCCGCGTCTCCTCCGATGCCTCCCGCTTGCCCTGTTCCAGTCGCTCCCATCCTCCATTCCCCAGACATGCCAAGCTTGTCTCCCATCACAGGGCCTCTGCCCCTGCCAGTCCTTCTGCTGGCTCCTTCTCACCCTTCAGCCCGAAGATCATCTCCTCAGAGGGGCCTTCCCTGATCACACCCTCTGACCCTAATTCTCCCCACCACTTTCTACCCCACCCCCATTTGGGTGGCCATAGCCACGACGGTGACTTTTCTCACTGTCTGTCTCTCCACCACCACGTGAGGCTCTGGGACGTCATCACACGCCTGTCTTACTCATTGACATGCCTCCCCCCGGAGCAGTGCCCGGTATGTAGTAGGTGCTCAGTGAAGTAGTTACTGTCTTTGGTTAGCAAACACTTGTTGGGCACATTTTCTGTACCGGAGTGTGCGCACTTAGTCTCATTTAAACCTCACCACACCAATGCAGGAGGGTAGAGGCTGGGTTCAGAGAGGGCAATGACTTGCCCAAGGCCTCATGGTCAGTAAGCACAGAGCAGGGACGCCCCCTCAGGTCTCCCTGCCCATCAAACTCCCAGAACCACTAATTCACAATCAAATTACATGCAAATGAAGCCAAATCATGCCACGAGCCTGTGACATGTCCCCCTCAGATCAGGACAAGGAAGGAGCCATCGAGGCCCTCAGACTCACCGGGAAGTTGCCAACATTCGTGTGCTTCAGTTCCAGGAGCAGCCTGTAGTGAGGGGAGGGGGGCTAAACCACCAAGTGCCGGGTGTGCAAGGACCCAGGCACCAGGATGAAGGGACCCACCCCAGTGGATACCCACCCGTGTCCACTCCCAGCCCCTGGGACTTCTGATGGGACGGTCAGGAAGGAGGCATTCCCTTTTCTCCAGGAAAACAAGGAAGCTCCTGGTGACTATTTTGCCACCACTTGGCAACAGCCTGCTGGGGAATGGAGTCAGCAGAGAGGACAACTGAGCCAAGAGATGGAGACAGATTCCTAGGGACATCATTTGGACACCTGGGTCCACCCCTGCCTGAAAACCTTGGACTTTCCAGTTACCTGAGCCAATAAATGATTCCCCTTTTATGGCCGTTATGGCATTTTCACAGTGATCTCAGAGAAAGGGGGAGACATGCGGCTGTTTATTGGACCATTCACTATGGGGGGGGACTTCATCCTGGTGAACTCCCGCAACACTCCAAGAAGCAGGGCCATCGTGCTCTCCTGTTACAGATGAGGAAACTGATGCTCAGGGGGGTCAAGCGACTGTCTCAGGTCATGCAGCCGACAATCGGTCATGCAGGATTTAGAACTCGGCTTCCCAGGGCCGATGCCCTTGCTTCTCCAGCACTTTGCACCATGGAACACTGGTATTCGCGTCCCAGAATCCGAACCCCCGGGTCCCTGTCCTGTGGGTTCTTGCTCCCCGCACCGGGTCCTGTGTATTTCAGAGTCTGGGCTCAGCTGACACCCAGCCGTATCCTCCTGAGTGGCCTCCGGGCACTTCAAGAAAAATTAAATCCACGTTTCCGAAGCAAGAACACTTGTCAACGTGATGCCAGGAGGAAGGAGCAGCACAGAAACCTAGGAGCCCATGGCAAGGCGACAGCAAAGCCCTGTGCCCAAGGTGGGGGCAGAGCTCCTGGCCCCAGTGGGGCTGACCAGGGGTGGATGCCAGGTAGCAGTACAGGGCATGCACTCGGGTTTCTCTCCTCTCTGTCTCCCCTTCTCTATCTCCTCATCTCTGTCTCCCCTCCCTCTGTCTCTCTGAGTGTCTCCTCTCTGTCTCCTCCTCCCTCTGTCTCTCTGAGCGTCTGTCTCTTAATGTGTCTCCCCATCTGTTTCTGTCTCTGTTGCTCTCATCCTTTCTCTCTTTCTCTGTCTCTCCCCTCCCACCCTCTCTTCCTTTGAGTTTCTCTGTCTCTTTCTCTGAGTGTTTTCCTCTTTCTGTGTCTCTGTCTGTCTCTTTCTCCATTTCTCGTTACACGTTTCTCTTTCTCTTTCCCTCTTGTTCATTGAGTGTTTATTATATACCCTGAAGCATTTTCAATGCTTCAATCCACATTTACACCTCATTTAATCCTCACAATGATACTGTTGGCAAAGAATAATTCGCTTCCCAGAATCTGAACCCCCGGATTTGACAGCTGGGGAAACTGAGGCTGCAGAGTGCTGGTGTTCACCAAGGTGAGCTGCGCTCCAAATGTGGCAGCCTCATGTCAGCGCCCTCACAGCTACCCACAAGCTCTGCTACCAGAATTCACACCCGGATCAGGTGCCTTCCAGCTTCTCTCAGGTTGTTGAAGTCCCAGGGGTGGGATGAGGAGCTAATGTGCGATTTCCAAGTTTCGAGAAAGGCTATGGGCGGGTGCCGGCCTCTATAGTGGCTCAGCACATCACCGACTGCCACCCCCAAGCCATGCAACTGACAGGTCCCAGGTTACAGGCCTTTCAGGGTGGAGATGGAGACTCTCCTGGGCCAACCAAGATGGCCGGTCACCATACAACATGTGACTTGGGCGAGTCACCATGTCTCTGGGCATGTTCCCCTATCTGCAAAATGGGGATACTGTGTCCATCTCTTGCTGTTTGACTCTTAGGCAGGAAAGCAACAACACATTGCTCTCCCATGGACACCAGGGACGGTGGGCTGCCCCCTCATCTGTCCCCACAGCCCCCTTACCTGTCCAGCCTGAGCTCGCCAACAATTCTATCGGACCTGGCGCTGACCTCCATGGAAGCATTCGTACTCTGCAAAGTGACAGCCCCGGTGAGCTGGTATGAGGCCCAAGACCAGGAGGGCCAGCTTCGCCCCACTTGGTGGGGGGGTTCCCCCTGCCGTTCAGGCTGCAGAGCCAGAGGAGTAGGAAGCCTTCCTTGGGCTTGTGGCAGTCGAGTTCTGGACTGCCAGTGGGCTTCCATCTTCTCCTGCCGCTCCTGGGACCACTTCAGTTCCCAGACGACCCAGGAGGGGCTTGTGAGGCAGCCCTGTGGCTGGAGGCCAGGCTGGCCCTGCTTTCACAGCCACTCATTCACTGGTTCATTCAAAAAGTGTTTCTTGAGGAAGAAGACCAAGATTCCTACCTCAGCTGTGCTCAGGCCTCCATCTGTGTGGCCTTGGGCTACCCCTCAGAACCCATTCTGCAAAGTGAGTCTCAGCCTGAGACCCAGCCAACCTGCCCGAGGCCTCTCAGTGCCTCCCGTGGGGGAGCTTGGACCACATCCCCAGTGGCCACAGCAAAGCCACTAAATGTTTGCAAAGTGATGGGGTGAGCAAGGGATGAATGCAGAAATCAACCATGGAGTAAAAACACAGACAAGTAAAGCAACAAACACACAAATGAAGGACTAAACAAGGAGATGCATGAATGATGACTAAAGAATGAGTGAATGAACAGATGAGGAATGAATGAATGAACACATGTACTAATGAATGATTAGTTAAACAAAGGCGTAAGTTAGTGAATAATCGAATAAATGAACACATGTAGGAGCCAGAAAAGGCACAACATATTTCAAGTCAACAATCTAATAAACAGTCGAATGAATTAATAATTAAATAAATGAACAAATCTACAAATGCATCACTGAATGACTAAAGATGAAAGTGATAGAATTGGAAACAGTACATACATTTCAAGCCAACACGGAATGAATAATTGAATGAATGAAAAATTGGGTGAATGAGTAATTGAATGCATAAACACGGCACAATGAATGGCTGGTGACTGAGTGCCACAGGACCCAGGGCAACTGGGCACAGTGGCTCTAGCCTCAGGGGCTGGAGCTCTGGAGTCACACTGTCCAGGTCTGAATCTGGGCGGGATTCTCACCTGGTCTCCCCACTCCAAGGGCAGTGCTCTCGGCACCGCCCAGGGCTCCCCACGTGCCCACACCCCGGAGCAGCTTACCATGCCAAGCAGGAAGAGGGAGGCCAGGGAGGAGTTGGGGAGGACGGCGAAGGCCTGGGTCTCCAGGGTGGGCCTGAAGGCCAGGCCGGTGGGCTGCATGGACAGGCGTGGTGGGGAGGACACTGAGATGTGAAACTGTGCCTCCATGTTGGGGAACATCTTGGCCACCTGCAGTCCCCGGTGGGGGCGACCAATAGAGGGGTGGTTTTATGAACTGTTTCCAGATCCCATCTTGCCCTGTCCCTGTTTAAACACCTCCAGTGTCTCCCCACTGGTCTTAGAATGCATCCTAAGACCGCACAGCCCAGCGCCTGGCACCCTGCCAAGCCCATCCCACACACCTCTACCTCTGGTCCTTCATTTCCAACCACAGGAACCCTTTCTCCATCTCCAGTCATGGGAACCCTTTCTGTGCCTTAAGTCCAACAAGCTCTCTTCCCATCAAAAACTCCTTTGCACTCTCTGTTCCCTCTTACTGAATGTTTTTCCACATAGTCCTCCCTAGCTTGGGGAGATCTCTGCTCAGATCTCAGAGAGCTGTAGTAGCTTCAAGGGGGAACTAGGGAGGCTTTGATGCCCTTCCCCCACCTCTCCTAACCGCCAATGCACCCCCAGGTAAACCACAGTCTGAGTAGAAATAATGTGACTGTTCTGCAAATGATGCTTCAAGACAATGCCCCTGGGTGCTCCTACCAGCCACACCTCTCCTCGAAACCAGAACTTCTCTGTATGGACATGTCTGAGGTGCCATCACCAGAAAGGCTATTATGAACTGACTGTGTTCTCCCCAAATTCAAATGTTGAAGGCTTAACCGCCAGTGTGGCTGTATTTGGATCTGGAGCCTCTGAGGAAGTAACTGAGGTTAAGTCAGGTCATAAGGGTGGGGTCCTGATCCGATTGATTTAGTGTCCTTCTAAGAAGAGATACCAGAGGCTGGACACGGTGGCTTATGCCTGTAATCCCATCACTTTGAGAGACTGAGGCTGGAGGATTGCTTGAGCCCAGGAATCCAAGACCAGTTTAGGTAGCATAATGAGACCTCTTTCCTACAAAAAAATTCACATTTATCCAGGCCTGGTGGCATGCACCTGTAGTCCCAGCTACTCAGGAGGGTGAGGTGAAGGATCACCTGAGCCCAGAAGGTTGAGACTGCAGTGAGCCATGATCATGCCACTGCACTCCAGCCTGGATGACAGAATGAAAACCTGACAAGAAGAAGAAGAGGAAGAGAAGAAGAGGAGGAGGAGGAGGAAGAGGAGGAGGAGGAGGAGGAGGAGGAAGAAGAAGAAGAAGAAGAAGAAGAAGAAGAAGAAGAAGAAGAAGAAGAAGAAGAAGAAATACCAGAGAGTTCTTCCACCATCCACCATGTGAGTACTGAGAAAAGGCCATGTAGGACCCAGTAAGAAGGCAGCTGTGAGCCAGGAAAAGAGCCCTCACTAGAAACCGAGCCTGCATGCACCTTGGCCTCGGACTTCAGGCTCCAGAACCCTCCCCAGAGCCCCCAGATCACCTCATGAGCTGACAGACAGAGCAAGCCCTGCCTCACCTGTGGTAGGAGGGTTCCGAGGAACTTGGTTGTCAGACGGAATGGAGAGTCCTTGGGAATCTGTAGCCAGAGAAGAGAGAGGGATCTTGGGGGTCCTGTTCTGGATCAAGGGGAGGGGCACGTTCTGTACAGGGGTGAGAAACTGAACACACGATGGCTAGCCCATACACACAAATGGACCACGGACCCACAACCTCCACAGCAACTCGTCCGGAAGCCAGACCACACCTTCTGCCGCGGTTGGTCCAGAGAGTCAGCAACTGCCAGCGTCCCCATATTTTGTCCCTGAGAAAGCCCAATCTGCCCCCAGATCAGCCTCATAGGATGTCCCAGTTTCAATTACCCAGCCTCTGCCTCATCACGATGTTGAGATGGTTACAGAGTCCAACATGTGGCGGGTCACAGTCAACAGCGGCTGCTGCATTTCCTGCTCATCATTCCTACATGCTAAGCATTGTGTTCTGTGCTTCTCATGCATTAGTATCTCATTTGATCCTCACTCTTGTTTTACAGATCAGAAAACTGAGGTCCTCCCTCCCTCCCTCTCCCTCTCTCTCTCTTTGTTTCTTTC
The DNA here is from genome assembly GCA_027257055.1 of Cephalopachus bancanus. Classification (NCBI taxonomy): domain Eukaryota; kingdom Metazoa; phylum Chordata; class Mammalia; order Primates; family Tarsiidae; genus Cephalopachus; species Cephalopachus bancanus. The sequence continues at coordinate 5,478,694 of JAPVLO010000037.1, forward strand.
AGACAGGGTCTTGCTCTGTCACCCAGACCGGAGTGCAGGTGCATTCATAGCTCACTGCAGCCTCGAACTCCTGGACTGAAGGCATCCTCCCACCTCAGTCTCCCAAGGTGCTGGGACTACAGGTACACACCACCACATCTGGGAGGCTCTGAGAGGTTGAGTGATGGACTAGGTCACCCAGCTGGAAAGGGGGACTAATGTTTAAATCCAGGTCTGATCTCCCTCAGTGTGGACAAAGCTTCGGATCCCGAAGGTCTGCTGGGTTCTGAGGTCAGGGCTTTTCCTGCCTCCGCCCACAGCTTGCCTTACCATGTCGTCCTTAAGAACCAGGCTCAAAGCCCCAGCCTGTTGGTACACGAGCCCAGCTGTGTTGAAGAGGTACTCGGAGAGGCCCAGGTACACCATGCGGTCGTGGACGGCAGGAAGTGCCAGCGCCGGCGGGGCAAAGGGAGGTGGGCTGTGGTGGTCCCGCCTGGAAACCTCTCCCTGTGGTGGAGGCAACAGAGTCAGTCCAGACTGCCTTCGGAATTGTAAGTCAGTGTCTCCATCCCAGGAAGGAAGGGGCTGGGGGCACCAGCTGTACACTCTTGCCAGTCGGGAGAGGACACTGAGGCACAGGAGAGTGAAGTGACTTGCCCAGGGCCACACAGCTGATAAGCGTCTGAGCCAGGAATTGAACCCAGACATCCAGTGTCCAGCACTCATGCCCCTGACACACTCCATTGTCTCGGCCTCCACCTTACTAATAAGCACAGAAGCCCTAGAGAAGGAACAGTGAAATTCTGTTTGTTTGTTTCATCTATAAAATTAGCAGAATTTGAAAAGAGGTGCATCGTCTTGAGCGTTGTGTGTGTGTGGACCAACGCCATCCAGCATTTGCTGGGAGCGTTCGTTTGTCACTGGGCTGTTAACCGTTTTTGAAGAGCAATCTGGCAACTTGCTGCACAAGCAGATCATTTACTTAGCAAGAAAATAAGGCTGCACTTAAAAAAGCAAATTAAGAATGGATATATGTGGCATGGTACCAGTTGTGTCAAATTGTGAGGCCCATAAAAAATACAGCAGCAAGGCAGGAAGGAGGCTCAGTGGCATCATCAGCGTGGTCACCACGGCAGGGGACAGGTCTAGAGAGGGGTGTCCAAGGGGGCCTCTGCTAGCTATTTACACACTGTCTTATTTTTAAAAATCAGAAGCCAACAGTGTTACAATGGTAACACTTAAATATGAGTGGTGGGTACCTGGAAGCGTGTAACGTTCTCTGTACCTTTGAATTTGTTTTAGCATTTAGAAGAGCAAATACGACACCCACTTGATGTAATTCTATGCAACTCTAAGAAATAACAAGTGTTCCCTGACCAGGAACCACCTTCACTATGTATTGAGAGAAAAGCGCCCGGAAGAACAGTGTGCACCCTTTCCTGCAAACAGATTCTCAGCTAAGTCCAGATGGGTTTCCTGTGTGTTTGTGTGAATGCCTGGTACTGGGAACCTGGGAGGTGAACATGCACACGGCTGTCAGCAGTGATCGCTGGGCAGGAGCCCGGGTGGAAAGCAGGACCTTCTCATTCACTGTGGATCCCCAGGCGTCATTTTAATCTTCTGCTCTGCTATGTCTCTTGGATGTGTGTGGGTGTTTTTTCCCACCACGCCATTTGGTTCAGCAATTCCGTGCTTAGGAGCTATTCAAGGATGGGCAGAGATCCAATGACAAGGATGGGCACTGCAGCTTTGGCTACATTTGTGGAAGAGACAGGAAGATCCCAAGTGTCCCAGGAGGGGCGCAGTCCACTGCCCCCCAGGTTCCCCACTGAGAGGCCAAGCAGCCAGTGTGGGGCTGTAAGAGGGCATTCCATGGATGGCAAATGTGCTCATCTTGTACGTTTCTATTTCTTAAAGTTGTAAGGCAGAGTATTGTATGACACGTGCAAATCTGTATATGTGTGTGTTTCCATGTATATATATGAGTATTTGTGTGCATTTATTCATGTGTCTAGATCGTGGGTTTTGTGTGTATTTGTTTCTATGCCTGTATGTGTATCCCTCTGTGTGTGTGTATGTGTGTGTGTGTTTGTGCATGCGTGTGTGTGTGTGTGTGTGTGTGTGTGTATTTTCCTCACCACACATGTAAAGACACACAGAATTAGAGGGCTCTACCCTTGTGTATTGGCAGTGCTTATCTATGAGTTGTAAGACTTAGGTGATTTTTCTCTCTTTTTCTTCCTTCCTTCCTATCTACTTGTTTCTGTGGTTTCTAAATTTTCATTTTCATATTGAATGTGTTTTGGAACAAACAAGCAAATCACCAGTTCTGGAAGGACTGAATTCCAGGGAGTGAGACCCACTTAGCTGAGGTGGTGGGCAAGGCTGCCCTGGAGTGACAGTGGAGCAGAGGCCCCTGTGGGGCACCATAAGAAGCCAGTGCAGCAGAGGTGGCATTGGGAGGGAAGGGAGTTCCAGGCAGAGGGAACAGCCAGGACAAAGGCCCAGAGGTGGAACAAGCTTGATGTATTTTAGGAACTGTATGGTCAGTGTGTCTGGTAGGAGGGTGGCGAGTGAAGGAGAGAGGCAGGACATGAAACTCCACCCATCCATCCACCCATTCATCTACCCACCCACCCACTTATCCACCATCTACTCACCCACTTAACCACTCACCCATCCATCCATTCACCCAACTATCCATCTACCCATCCTCCCAGCCATCCACCTAACCATCCATCCTCCCAGTCACCCACCCACCCCTCCACCCATTCATCCATCCACTCACCCACCCATCCATCCATCCACCCAGAAACCCACCCATCCACTCACCCATCCCTTCACCCACTCATCTGTCCACCCACACACCCATCCCTCCACCCACCTGTCCAACTGTCAGTGGTCCATCCATCCACCCATCTACCCATACACTCATCCATCCATCCATCCATCCATCCATCCACACACTCACCCACCCATCCACCTATTCACCCATCCACACACCCATTCATCCATTCATCCATCTATCCATCCACTCACCCATCTACCATCCACCCCTCCACCCATCCATCCATCCGCCCACACATCCATCCACTTACCCCTCCACTCATCCATCCATCCATCCATCCTTCCACCCACTTACCCACCCATGCAGTCGCCCACTCACTATACACCAAACATAGTTCTAGGTGCTGTATATACAACAGTGAACAAAACAGTTACAGCCCCTCTCTCACGTGATAGTGAGAGAGACAGACTTGAGATGGTGTGTGTGTGATAGTAATAAAGCAGACTATGGGGGGAAAGGAGAGAGCTATTTCAGGGAGACTGGTCTGGGATGGCCTCTCCAGGGAGGGGATCTTTGGCCAAAGACTTGAAGAAAGCGGGGAGAGCTGTGTGGATATCTGGGGCAGAGCACCCCAGGCAGAGGCAAGTGCAAAGGAATGGCAGTGGGTGTGACTGGAGAAGGGAGAGGTGGAGGAGAGCAGAGAGGAGGGTGATGATAAGGCAGATGGGAAGGGATCATTACAGGTCATTTCCAAGGACTATCTCAGCCACAGGAAGCCTCAGGAGGGTCTAAGGCAGAGGAGTGAGGGAATGTGATCTCAGTGGAAGTCTCACCTTCAGCTCCACATCCAGAGTCTCAGCTGTGACTGTTGGGGGTGCCACCAGACTGTAGTTGACTTCAGCCACAGCATCTAGTTTGGCTGTCACTAGAGAGAAAGAAGACGGACCGTCTACAGCAGCGTCCCTGGGACCTGGGATGCAGAGTTGGCATCCCCTGAAATTGGGTCAAGAACTGCAATGCTAGTTCCAACCTCGCCTCCTCCAGGGAGCCCTTTCTGAGTTTGCCTTAAAGGAAAATGACCCATGTCCACATGCACAGACACCATCTCACTCCGTTGTTCCAACAGCCCTGAGATGAGTGGCGAAAACACAAGATCAAAGACATGGAGAGACCTGAGCTTGACTCAAACTCAGCATGACCTTGGACAAACTCTTGCACCTCTCTGAGCCACTTTTTGTCATTTGAAGACTGAGGGTGACCCTAATGATGTCACAGGTGCTGGGACCATTACGCGAGAAGGTGTGTGCCCAATGCCCAATACATGCTGAGGCTCTGAAGCCAGGAAGGGTGGGACTTAGCAGTGACGTGTCTCAGGCTGGGCCCTGGCTGGCTTCGGGCTGGTCAGCTCCTCTGTTCCCAGGAACAATCATGAGACTTAGATACCAGCCTCTCCTTCAGCCCTCCCTTCCTTTGTCAGCGGAGAAGTCCAGGCTCTGAAATCCAAGTTGGCAAGATGGCACTGCTGGTGAGTGACAAAGCTGCTATTCAAATGTACATCTTTTTCCTGGCATGTGAGGCTAAACCTGGGGCACCGCAACCGCACTGAACCTGCCAGGATGGGCTACCATTCTGGAGGAGGAAAATGTCTCTTTAATGAGCATGTACTGTATGCCAACCACACCAGGCCTCAAGGGGAGGCAGCCCTGGGAGCAGCTGGAGCACCTGAACTCCAGGTCTGGATGCTGTTTCTGCCTCTTGTGGGCTGTGGGACCTCGGACAAGTCTCAGCTTCTCTTCGAGACTCAGTTTTCTCATGTGAAAAATGGGGAGAAGCTCATCTGTCTCTGTGGGTGTTGGAAGACTGAGGGGGGTGATTTCCTGAGTGCTTTCTATGGCTCTCTGCAGTTTACCAAGTGCTTGGGGGTGAAAATTATCATCCCATTTTAAGGATGTGGAAATGAAGTCCAAAGAGAAGTGACCAGTGTCAGCTCAGGCCAGTGATGTGTCAGAGAGGTGGGGACATTTAGCTGTTTGGCCCCCAGAGATGAGAGAACGATGACAGTGTGGGCAGCTTTTCCACTGCACTTTCCACCTCCCACGAGGACCTGGCCCAATGCCCGCTGCCACCTGAAAATCACCTGCTCTGTCCACTCCCACCCAGGCCCAGGCATGTCTGGGAACCTGGATGACTTGTCAGACTCATCCTGCCTCCCTCTCCCTTCTGTTGCCTTCTGTCCTTGATCCCCACCCAGTTTTTACCTGGCAGAGTCTGGATAAAAGGTTGCAGCTTGGAGGACACAGCACGGGTCATTGTATTGCAGATCTGGGGAGAATCAAACAAGTAATCAGTGAGAGCTTCCCATAATGAAAAATGTCCTTTGGCAATAATGGTTCAGATAGACTTTGCTTTCCTTGAATACTTTCTTAAAAATCATGTAGCCAATCAAGTTTCTTTTTCTCTTTGGCCACTAGGAACTCAGAGTTCAATGTGCACCTTAGAAATAGTAACTGTAGACTGGGTGCAGTGGCTCATGCCTATAATCCCAGCCCTTTGGGAGGCCAAGGTGAGGGGATTACTTGAGCCCAGGATTTCAAGATTCTGTCACAAAAGAAAAAAAAATAACTGTATATGTTTGTATGACTGACTTGTCTGCATTCTTCCTACCTTGATGTGTGAAACTTTTCTAGTGGGTATTTATGTCTTCTATTTCATAAGATGGGTTTTTTCTTCTTAAGTTTTTATTTTTTTGAGTTGGAGTGTCTCTCTGTTGCCCAGGCATGATCAGGGCTCACCATAGCTTTGACCACCTGGGCTCAGGCAAACCTTCTGCCTCAGCCTCCCAAGTAGTTGGAACTACAGGCATGGACCACCATGCCTCTTTATTTTTTGAAGAGATGAGGTCTCGCTATGCTGCCTAGGCTGATCTTGAACTCCTGGGCTCAAGTCATCCTCCCGTCCCAGCCTCCCAAAGTACAGGCATGAGCCACTGGACCCAGAAATAAGGTAGGTTTTTTTGTTGGCTATGGCTTTGTTTTTCTTTGGTGTATTTGTTTGTTTTTGCCGTCTTAGATCTTTTGTCAAGGAGGTAGTAAAGAGACAAACACGAGGCAGCCAATGGCCAGACTTCCTTTGTCTGTACTTCTGGGAGCAAGGGACAGGTTCTCTGCTTAAGTTGGAGCGGGCACCCTCCCTTTGCCAGAGAAGCCATCCCTGCCCACCTGTGCCCCCTACCTGCTCTCGTAACTCACAGTGGAACAAGCACTGGTCTGAGAAGACCCAGGTCACATGCTGACTTTGCCTGTGAGGAAGTTACTTCATTTATCTAGACTCTATTTCCTCATCTGTGAGATGGATCATGGCGAATTATATTTTCCATTCTACTTTCTCTTCTGTAATGTGCCCTGGCCACATCCCATCGAGAGGTGCCTTCCGTGAACTCTCACTTAGAATCTGGGTGTGAAGATTCAAATCAGTAGAACACAGTAGAAGTGACTTTGTGTGACCGTGGACACAAGGTCCTAAAAGGCTATGCAGTTTCCGTTTTGGTCTCTCGAAATGCTCCTTCTCTGGTTGTTCCTTGTGGGATCCCAGTCAATGCTGTGAGAAGACCAAGTCTCCCAGAGGCCACGGCAGTGGGTTGGGTCAGCAGTTGAGCTGAGTGTTCCAGTCTTCCTACCCCAGGCACCAGAGATGCAAGGGGGGGACCCTGCAGATGATTCTAACCCTTGTGGACTTGTGAGTCTTTTGAGATGAGGCCCAGGCCTCAAGGAGTAAAGAGAAGCTCAGCCACCCTGCCATGCCTGCCCAATTTCCTGATCCACAGAATCCATGAGCATTAAAAATGGTGATTGTTTTACGCCACCAAACCTTGGTCTATTTGTTCCCAAGCAATAGATGGCTGGGATACAGGATTAAAACCACAACCCTCCCTAACTGAGGGAGGGGCTAGAGGGGATGGATGAGCCCCCCACCCCCAACCCTGGCCCACTGGAGGGTTTTCTCCACCCCCTGGACAGTGCTCAGAAGTGCTGAGGAATCAGACCCTTAAAACAGCCTTCAACCAAGGAGGAGTCAGGGTGGTGGATAAGCATCCAGCCTCCTTACCCTTTCAGGCAGTCCTGAGGTACATTCCTGATGCTTCCGAGGACTGCCATGACCGAGCCTCTGCTCCTATGGCAGCAGCCCACTCAGCAAAGCCCCTTTCTCTGCCTCCCTTCTCCTCCCGTCACTATGCTGCCTGGAATCCCCTGCCACAAAAGAATCGCCCAAAAGCTTTGTCTCAGCATCTGCCTGCGGGAGCCCAGTGAAGTCGCCTCCGTGGCTCCCAACATGTAACCGACACCCAGACTTTGCTTTGAGGCCAAGTCTCTTCTCTGAGCTCCACCCCGGGGCCCTGCTGCCTCCTGGATGGCTGTCCCTGGATGTCCCACAGACCCCCACAGTTGGCACATTCCAACCACCCTTCTCAGGTTCTCACTCCTCCCCAGGGTTGGCTCCGTCACCTCCCTAGTCCCTTCCCCCTCCCTTCTCTCCGCCAATCAGGTTATTTTACCTGGGGAGCGGAGGGAGGGAGGGATGGAGAGAAGAAGCGGGGAAGGAAGGAGAGAAGAAAAGGAGGAAGGGAGAGAGGGAGGGAGAAAGTGGGAAGGCAGGGAAGGAGGAAAAAGGAAGAAAGGGAGGGGAGGGGGAGGAAAATGAGCGAAGGAAGAGAGGGAGGGAGGGAGGGAAGGAGAGAACTTGGCATTCCTGGTGTGTGTTTCCACCACACGGGACTCTGGAAGTCCCCACAGGACCTGGAACCTTCCTCACCCTCTGAGGAACCTGTGCCTCTTCTCCAAATGACCTAGGAGCAGAGGGCAGCACAGGCAGCTGGGTGAGCTGGACCCCGGGGTGCCCTTGGGCCTCGGCATTGCTCACCCATTCGGGCCAACAGGCCCCAGACCACGGCCAACCTTATCCCGGCCGGGACCGGGCCCTGACACTCTCTTCCCGCTACACACACTTTGTGTGGACTCAGCCTCTTCCTGCCCTCAGACACCACCCTGCACTCTGTGTTCCTGGGGCTAGACGCCCTGGCTGGTTCCTCTCCACTTCCAGCTCCTCCTAGCATCGTGACCCCCAGCCATTCGTTCAGGCCAGTGCTCTCTTCTGAATAGGAGCCTGTGATTAAGAGCCTCACCTCTAAGGCGGAGTAGTCTGAACTGGAATCCCAGCACCCTCATTTCCTCTTTCTGTATCTCAGTTTACTCATCTATAAAATGGGGCGAATCCTGACATCTTCCTCCTAGGAGACTAAACACTAGAATGTGTGGATTAAATGCCAGAATCCACAGAAGGGGTTTCTAGTACCATGCCAGGACCACCGCAAGCACTCAGCGTATGTGGGCCGTCACATCATCTTCTTCACTGTCACCTCATCATCTCCCCCACCGTCGCCGTCACCGTCACCACCCTCTCCACCCTCACTGCCATCATCTTCACTATCACCACCATCATTTTTGCCATCACCATCACTACCACCATCACCACCACTGTCATCCTCCCTATCACATCACTGCTCTCTTCACTGTCGCCACCACCATCACCATCAACACCATTACTGTCACCCTCATCAAGTCGCCATTACTGTCGTCCTCACCATCACCATCAAACGTCTTCGCCGACCCCACCACCACAGCCGTCACCATCACCCTCACCATCAACACCACCATCATCTGTACTACAACCATCACCTCACCATCAGGGTCACTGTCATTTCACCATGACCGTCGTCATCCTCACCATCATAGCTTCATCCTCACCGCTGCCCTCACCATCATCCTCACCATCACCGTCTCCATTAGATTCGCCATACCCATCGCCTCGCCGTCGTGGTCACCATCATTTCACCATCACCATCATCCTCACCATCCCCATCGCCGTCATACACACCGTCGCCCTCTCCATCGCCCCCACCATCACCACCCTTCTCACCACCACCATCACCATCACCGTCATCCTCACCATCACCGTCGACATCCCCATCATCCTCACCATCATCATCGTCGTCATCCTCACCGTTACCGTCACCGTCCGCCTCACCGCCACCATCACCCTCACCATTATCCTCACCATGACAATCATCTCGCCACCACCACCACCATCATCTTCACCATCACCATCCTCGTCTTTACCGCCGTCACTGTCACCGTCATCCTCACTGTCATCCTCACCATCGCTGTCACCATCACCTTCACCGTCACCACAGCTTCCCCATCACCACAGCTGTCGCCATCATTCTCACCATCCCCATCGCCATCTCCATCATCACCATCGTCCTCACCATCACCATCCTCACCATCATCTTTGCTGCTGCCAGTAGCAATGTTATTACTTTTTGGCTTCCCTGCTCCACAGGGGCCATTTGTAGGTAGTACTAGGAAATCATTGTTTTAATTGTTCCAGATGTTAAATATGTCTCAACACTCCTCTCAGACTGTTACTTCATTATACAGACGGCTGTGCTATGGGTAAGCACACTGTCTGCATTATTTCACACGTCCTTACAACACCTTGGTGAAGACAGCATTCATGTCCCCATTTCACAGATGGTGAAACTGAGGTTCAAAACAGTCAAGTAATTTCCTCAAGTTTACACAGCTAGTTAAGCCCTTGAACCAGGACTAAAACCTAGGGATTCTGACCCTAAACCCATTGTATAATCCACTGGTAAGCATCTTGACAACATGCATTGATTTTTCTGTTTTTAAATTTTTGACACAGTATCTTCAGATAGATGATCTCAATTGATTTATGTCTTCCTGCCTGCATTTTCAGTGCCTTTGACCAGAAAACTAACATCTTCCACCTCGAAGATCACACAAGTCACTTCAGTGGCCTCTCTGCCTCCATTCTTGGTCCACCAGTCATTCCCACAGTGGACAAGGAAATTGTTCTAAAGCATACGGCTGGCCAGATCACCCACTTGCCTAAAACCGTCAATGGCTCCTTATTGCCCTCTGGAGATAGTCCAAACTCATTTGCCCTTTGAAACAGGTTCAGGTGATTCTTGGAAACTGATGGTTTAGTGATAAAAAAAAAATCAGTCGAATGAATGGCTGGCTTAGGGGTTCAGGGTGTGGGCAGATTTGGGGAGCACCGGCTCTAGTACCAGCCTCAGGGAACAGGCTGCAGCTGGGGTTTGGCCAACACCCAGGCTCGTGGCTTCATGAGTGGCATTTGCTCCGGGTGGGGAGCACCAAGGAGGGGGTTTGGGGGAGGTGGAGATGGAGGAAGGAGGCCCACAGGATTCTGGGAAGCGTGGCATTTCCTCAGCGGGGAGGGGTGCTGGGAAGAGCAGGTGGGGCCCCAGCGGGTGTGGCGAGCACTTGCTGGGGTGCAGGAGGCGAGCCCTTCTTGGTCTCTTGGTGGGCCCCTCAGTCAAATACATGTTGCTGGTTTTTAGAGCTGGGTGTGGCTTCAGAAGGCTGCAAGGACGGTCGAGGGGTCTAGGGTGACGGCAGAGTGTCCAGCGAGGCAGCGAGCGTGTGGTTACCGAGCCCCCCGCCCACCGCTGACTGCTGATGGGGCCTGGGTCCTCCTACCTGGCTGTTCATGTTGTTTCGAAGGGAAGATTCAATTTTTTTGCGGAAGAGCCGGATCAGCCACCTAGAGGTTGACACGTAGAGACGTGTATGAGGCTTTCCAGATGTTTCTGAGCTGGATTCAGGAGGCTGCCTCATCTGGGACACTTTCCTCCCTCCTGCTAAAAGGCCTTAGCACTCTCACCCCGGCTCCATCTGCACCTGTTAGACACTTCTTCCCTGCTATAGGGACCTGTGTGGGGGTTATTTCCCCACTAGCTGCACAGCTGGGTGCCTCACCACTCCCCTCCTTCGCTGCACACCAGCCACACTGGCTGCCATGTCCTCCCTCCTGAGCTTCCTCCTACTACAGTGCCTTTACACATGCTGTTCCTTCGGCTTAAAACACCCCCGTCCCCCACGTCTACCTAATTAACTCCTACCTATTCTTTTCATCTCAATTCAAATGTCATTTCACCAAGGAAGAACTAGCCTGCTCCCAGAGGTCAGATGTCTTGTTCTACGTGTTTGTAGCACTTTGTTTCCCTTTTTCTTAGTTCTTATCTCCTCTTGCAATTCTGTGAGAGCCATTCATTAATGCAATGCTTTGGCTAATGTCTGTCTTTCCCACTGGCTGGAAACTTTAAAAGAACAGGGTTGTGTGGCCAAGTCTGGGGTCAGATAGACCTGGACTCGAGCACTCTGCTGGCTATGGAAACTTAGGTTATTTCCTTGTTTTGCTCTGCTTGGTTTTCTCCCCTGGAAATGGGTTGATAACAGCTCAGCTTCACAGAGGCATTCTTCCGTTGGATGAGATAACAAGGGTGTGCTTCAAACAGGGCTTGGCGTGTGGCAAGCCTCTGACCAGTATCAGCTGTTACCCATTCTTCTTGGCCGTGCTGTTTCCTGAGCTTGCCGCAGGAGCCCAGGGCAGGGCCTGCTCTCAGAGGGTATTTGTTGAACGCCTACAGGCTGTGGTGAAGATGGAATTTATGCATGCATAAAGTGCTCGGCACAAGCCTGGGGCATAGTAAGTGCTCAGTAAAGCTGCTGATGAACACTGAATGAACAGATGATGTCTTGAGATAGGGACAGAGTCGGCTTCCCCTGTGGCCCCTGCCCCCACCCCACATCGAGGCTCCGCACGAGGCCTGGCGTGCAGGGGGCGCTCCAGATGTGTTTTCTGATCACAGGGATGATCAGGACTGTTTTCTTCAGGTCCCTCCTCCCAGCCCCAGACCCGGCAGGTCATACCCCAGTCTGCCTGAGATGTGCACGTGGACCCTGTCGATGTGGCTGCTGCAGTTGGAGCAGGTGACGGTGGCGTGGCCCGAGGTGGGGTCTCTGCCTAGCTTCAGATCAGTCGAAATGGAGACACCCTCGACGCTCAAGTCAAAGCCGCCGCTGGTTTTGCTGAAGGAACACAAAGACCAGTGGTGGGACGAGCCCTCTCTTCCCACTGCCTGGTAGTGCCAGAAGGGAGGATTCGCTGCTAACCCTGCTCCAGGGTAAGGAGATCAAGTTCAGAGAAAGGAGGCGGCTGCCCATGGCCACACAGCAGCTGAGTGGTCATCCGGGTTCCAAGCTGAAGTCTGAACCCACATCTGCTTGACAAAACCCGGCCCTTAGCCGCTGCCTCAGCTGTGTGACTTTGGGCGTGCTTCTTGCCCTCTCTGAGCTTCCATTTCCTCCCCCACACCCCGGATCAGCAGTTGGACACCAGAGTGAGTCTCAGATTTGCTCCTAAAAAGCTGGGTGTTTGGGGCGATGATGTTAATTAACACTCCCGTTAGTTAAGTAATGAGGTTGATGACCCCTCCCTCCAGGATGAAATGAGTTTTGGATAAGTCAGTGGACATGCCTGCGATTTGTCAGCTTTTCTGTGATGGGATGGAACCTTGCTGCTGTTTTTGTGACCAGTAAGTGAAATGGTAAGTGCCAAAGAGCCCAGGCCGAGAACAGAATGGTTCTCATTGTGGGACAGACAAACGCGGGTCCTCGTTAGGGAGGGCAGACCTGTGGCCCTCTCCCCCCAGGGGCTTCTTCTCACCTTTCTCCTCACGAAGGGTCCTCATAGAGGAGACCATCCCCAAGTGGCCAGTGCCTCTGCCACTACTGTTAGTGGGCAGGGTCCCCAGAGCCCCGTGTCTGGACTCAGCGTTGCAGTGTGGATGACCTCCCCGATTTCCCGCCTCTCCCTGCACCCAGAGCCCCCCCCTCACTGCCTATCACGGTTGGTGCATTTTCTTGCTCTTGACTTTGGGCTTGGCTGCAGGACACGATTTGGCCAGCAGTGTACGAGCTCCGAGCCCAGGCCCCAAGAGAAGCTCCGAGTCCCTGCTTTCCCTGTTTGCACCTCTGCTGTCACTAATAATGTGCTGTAGGCAGCCGGCCAGCCCAGGGAGGAGAAGGAGACAAGCGTGGATCCTGGTCCCTCAGCTGAGCCCAGCTGACACACAGATACGTGAGGATCACGTGTGATCGTTGCTTCAAGTCACGGGGTGTGGGAAGGTTTGTTACACAGCAGTAGCTGACTGTCAAACAGAGCGATGTCAGGTTCCACTTAGCTTTCCAGCCTAAGCCACCCTCAGCCTTGCCAACGTCCTGCACCGAGAGGAGAGCAAATGCCCAGCTCGTGACCAAAAGTCATGTTGAATCTTATTACATAAAATCTTATGGCAACAGGTGGTGACAGGACAAGGCAAAAACAGGGTACTTCTGAGACCCGGCTCTAATCCTTTGTGATATCACCAAGGCACATCCCATAAACCCCAAGCGTACGCACAGGAAATTCTTCCGTGCCTTCCATTTTCCGCTGATCCTGACGCTGGCGTTCCTGGAGGACAGTCCAAGTCCCACGCTAGGCACCATGCGTATCTGGGAGTTGGGAAGCTGGAATCCACGCATCTGCATGCTGCGGGGAAGAAGCGTTCAGTTTGCCTCAGGGCCCACATGGGGGCTCCATCACCGCAGACTTCTCACACTCCCATCGGTTCCTTCACCCCGTCTGTTCCAGGAGGGGCTGGAAGCTGTGAGAGCAGCTTTGGCAGCCACATCGGCACCGAGAGGCTTAGGCTTTGGCTTTGAAGTCAGACAAATCTGCCCTTGAACCTGCTGTTCAATATACCACTGGGTTAACCCTGCCTTAAATTACCCTGGGTCTCAGTTTCCTCATCTGTAAAATGGGCACAGCAATCTCTACCATGCAGGGTATGTTATCATCAGTGAAGACAACAAATGTCACCCCTTGACTATGAGCTCCGTAAAAGAGATCTCTGTAAAGCTCTGTCTGTCTTATTTCACTGCAGAACCGCTGTGTCGGACACATAGTAGGTGCTTAAAATATCTGTGAATGAATGGATGCATAAAACTCTGTGGAGGTTGTTTAGGGGTTTTCTGCCCTCCTGCTTGTGATAACAAAACTACTATTTTATCTTGAAGGAGCCCTCCCCATTTCTGCCACTCTAAAGAAAGTTGACTATGCCTCCATCTTTAGGGGGAGAAGCTTGCAGCCTGGCCACAGTGATTGGCTCAGGGGTGTGTACATAACCTAAGATGGGCCAATCAGAGTGACTCATGGGACTTTTGCCTGAGTTGCAAGGGAGACCTCCCCTTCCACAGATTGAGATCAAGTGATGCTGAGAGGTGACAAGGGTTTCTACAGGGTCCGATAACACCGGAGCCTGCTTTGGGCTGAACCTGAAGCCGGGCTGCTCTGGGAACCTCTCCGTCACATGAGCCAGTGACTTCTGGCTTAGGCCATTTGGGGTCAGGTTTCTATCCTTGAGACCCTTACGTTCTAATGGAAATGGGGGCCTGGCACGGGTTCTCGGGGTTCACAACAGGTGCTATGTGTCACAGTGAGAGTCCAAAGACAGTTTCTGTGGCCTGGCCACGCTCAGCGTGGGGGCTCGATCCCCTTGGGGTGGTGTGATGCTGGCTTTGGGGCCTGAAACTCTGAGTTGAGAAGTTTGTGGTTCTATGACTCTAGGTCTCTGTGGCTGCGGACATGCCATCCTGTGTGCTGAGGGCGGGGCTCTGAGGGGTCTCACCTGTAGAAGCTGTAGTGCCCTTTCCCGAGATGCTTAATCTTGAATTTTCCGGAGAAGTCGGGGATTCTGATCTTTTCCAGCTCCTTCTGCAACGCAGCCATTCCCTGCTGGCAGGCTGGGGGCGATGGTGTGGGTGGTCAGAAGCACAGTGGGAGCCAGGGCAAGCGAGTAGGACAGGCCTGGCCCTGTGGCTCCTGGCCAAGGCACGGGCGGTAGGGCTGGAAGCTCTAGAACAGGGTTCCCAGGTTTCCTACGGAGGGCCGAGTGGTAAATGTTTTCTTCTTTGTGGGTCATACTGTCTCTGTCACAAGCACCACACAGACAGGCACAGACAGGATGGAAACATGTAACTGCCTCTATTCCTATAATTATTTATGGACACTGACATTTAAATTTGATGTAATTTTCACCTGTTGTGAGATATTCTTCTTCTTTTGACTTTTTTCAATCACTTAAAGATGTAAAAACCATTCCTAGCTCATAGGCTGTACCCAAATACACAGTAGGCTAGATTTGGCCTGTGGGCTGCAGTTTGCCAAGCCATCACCCCATCACCCAGCAGTGTGTCCGAGTATTTGTTGAACATCTGCTTTGTTACTCTCTCTGTGCTATGCCCCCACAGATGCCCGACCTCCCTGATTTTTGGACTCTGTCCACAGGACCTTTGTACATGCCATTCCTGCTGTCTGGGAAACTCTTGCCTCCCATACTCACCTGGTCAGCGTTTAGCCAGCTTGATCATCACTTCCTCGGGGAACTCTCCTGACCCAGCATATTGGAGCACCCCAGCCCCATCATCCTCGTCACACTGTGGACATCTCTGGAGCCCCGTGAGTCACTTGTAAGTATACGTTTACTCACATGACACTGACTCGTGTCTCTCCTCCCTGCTAGATGTGAGCCTCTGAGGTCAGCAGCAACGTCAGTTTCATTTATTAACGTGCCCCTACACTGACCTTAGTGCCTGGCGCTTAGGAAGCACCTAATACTTGTTAGATGAGTAAATGAATGAATGTCCCCATGGGGGGAAATCTGCCATAGGTTATCAGGTGGCCGACAGCATCCAGGAACCAATTAAAAAGCAACCCCCTACTTGAGAAGGAATGAGTAGCAGCATGAGGGAGCCCAGGCTGTGTGTTTTCTAAGAGCCAGTTAGGAGATAACAATTAACGATAACAATAATAATAAGCAGTAATAAACAATCATCATAAAACTATAAGAAAGGGATTGGCAGTAAGGGGAAACTGCCGGGGTTGGGGTGGGATTGGCAGTTGAGGGAAACTGCCAAGGGAGAGAGGGACACACCTCATCAACAAGGGTCCCTGCATAATGAACATTTGTAACCCTGAATTGTAGCCTACATCCTTAAAATAAAAAAAAATAAAGTAAAATGAAATAATAGTATGTATCGAGCTTTTACTCTGTGCCAGGCACTGTTTAGACTATGTCCATATATTAAGTTATCGAATCTGAGCAATCCTAAGAAACAGGTCCTGTCCCTACCCCCATTTCTCAGATAAGGAAGCTGAGACTCGGAAAGGCAAGGTGCTTCCTTGCTCACCACCACACAGCTGATGAGGGCTGGATCTGAACCCAGGCCTTCTGGTTCCAGAGTCCTTGCCCTGGATTGGGCTTTCTGAGGGTTCAGTAAACAACACATGCCTGGTCACTGTCTGGAAGGAGGAGGATGTGAGATGCCTGGGATCTGTCAGTCGGCAGGGGCCAGGCTTGAAGGGTCTCAAATGCTGTGCCAAAGGGTCGGGACAGCTTCCAAAGGCACTAGGGAGCCACAGATAGTGTGAGCAAGGGGAAGGACAGGATAGATTTGCTGCATTTCAGAAAACTCATTCTGATTGCCACATGGATCACGAGTAAAGGGGGAAACTGAGGCTGCTATGACAGAGCATGAGACCTTCTGGGCTTCAAGCGCTCAGCTGAGCCTCTGCTTCCAGGAAGCCTTCAGGGCTGCCCTAGTTCTGAGTTCCGAGCAGTATCCTACTCCTTCCTCCTAGCTCGTATGGGGCCTCCTGTCAGCACCCTGGGATTAGAGATGTTCTGCCCGGGCTAGGGTAGGAATTCAAGGGCGGCATGCCGGGTGCCCGGAGTCCTGTCCTGCTCCGGCTCTGGAGCACCTGCCTCCCCTTGGTCTGGTTTCACTGGACCTAGGACAACCCACGGCTCTGCAGGTCCTCTCTCCACCACCGAGGGGCAGCGTCGAGCTGCCCTGCACGGGGACCAGACCAGGCTCTCCGCGTGTGCACGTTGGCGGCAGCGGGTTGTCCCAGGGGTTGACGGGAGGATGGACGAAGCTGTGTGTGCCAAGCTCTACCTCCTTCCCGGCCCCGGTGGGAACGGGCCAGCAGGGGCTGCTTCGTGCCTCTTGCTCCTCAGCCTGGGCCTGGATGGTGGCCCAGGGACCCTCCCCTCGCCGAGTCGCCCAGTGGGGTCCCGCACCCATCACTGCCAGCCCCTGCTCTGGGGAGCACGGAGGAGGGCCTTCCCCACACCCCCGCCCGCTCAGCCTCCCCAGCCTCTGGCGGCCCGTGGCGAGACTGAGGACCTGCTTGGGAAGGGAGAGAAGGGTCTGGACGCGTGAGGAGGGTTTGGGGAGAGGGAAGGAAGGAGCCTCGAGGACCCTCAGGGGCCTGAGCACTGGACTTGGAGTTCCCTAGCCCCGTGCTTTGATCCCCGCTCTGCACTTCCCAGCCCTGTGGTCGTAGGCAACTTGCCTGAGTCCTCATATGCAAAACAGGGGAGGGAACCCACCTTGCCAGCTTTGGGCATGCCAGGTACTGGTCTAAAGGGCTGCTGACAAGTGCTTCCAGGGGGTGGGAGAGGAAGGGAGGAAGGCACCCGGTTACCATAGTCCAGGCCTTTCTGGGAGATCCTGGCCACGGCGCCAGGGTTGGTGGCCCCTGCCACGGCTGTGCCCACGGCGACCAGCACCACCAGCGGAGCCCAGCTCGGCGTGTTGTTGGGGCCCCTGGCCATGTCCCCCTTCCTCGTCCTCTAGAGCTGCTGAAAACCTCAGGGCCTTGGAGGGGAACCAGAGCCCTATAAAGGAGCCGGCGGGAAATGCAAGTCAGGAGAGTGTGGAAAGGAGGAAGGAATGCGGGCAGAGGCGGGAGGGGGAGGGCGGCTGTGGCTTCCCAGCGTGGCTGGGGCCCAGGGGTGGCCGGGAGCGGAGCCTGGGAGCCTCACGTGTGTGCATGTGCGTTTGTGTGCACATGGAAGTTGGTCCCCCTTGCTAGGCACCCTGTGCCTCTCCCCCAGCCCCCACCCGAATCCTCCCACCTAAGGACTTTCCTCAAGCTGGATGGTGGGTACGTGAGGAATCATTGTATTTCTCATTCTACTTTTGATTGCGTCGGTGTTTTCCATAATAAAACATTTAAGAACACAGAAGCTTTGGTGTTTTCTTGTCCTGAGAGGCAGCAGTGGCCATGATCAAATGCTCGAATTTTGGAGTCTGACATCTTCTTGCCCCTCTGTGGTGGCCTGACCTCAGGCAAGCCTTAGCCTCCGGGAACCTCAGCTTCCTCTTCTGCAGGGTGGGGAGAACAGTAGCACCTTCCCTACCTGGGCTATTGTGAAGACAGAGGGAGCTTTAAGCCCTGTACAGTGTGGAGCACAACGGCCCTGCCTAGCAAGCCTCCTCCTGGTAGCTACTAATGCTACTCTGATTTTAGTAGTGATCCACGCTCATTGGCCAAAATTTGAGAAACAAGAGGATAAAAACTACTATAAGTCTAAAGTGTATCATAGATACTACTTCTCTCCATGTTTTGTTGGTCAGCATAGGTAGACAGTCTGTTTGCTTTCTTTTTTTAAAAACAAATATGGCTTTATAAAGTTCCATTGTTTCAGTAAACAGTATGTAGACAACATTCTTCCCAGGATAGTTCCCTAACCAAGCTTCTGTTTTTACACATTTTCACTTCTTTGACAGATGCAGAATGAGGCTTCACCAGGGGAGGTGTTCTTCCCAGTCACTCAGCCAGCTGCCAGCAGAGCTGGGATCCAAACACAGCCCCAGATGCTCCCCCTACCCCCTTCCAGCCTTCAGCGCCTTGGGGTTGGGGGGGGAGACAGGCCGCACCCCCACCCAGCTCTGCAGGTCCCTGTCCCTCCTCTTCCGCAGCCTCAGGCCGTGGGTGGGCAGGAACCCTGCCGGGCAGCCTGCTCGGTCTCCATGGTGATGAGAGGAGGGGCGGGCGGCAGAGGGGCAGCTGGCTGCTCTCCCGCTGGGTCCTCATCAGCCCCCTGACGCTGTCTCCCGGACGCTGGTTCTATGAAAGTCTAATGAAGCCCACTGAGCCCAGCAGACAGAAGGCCTTCTGAAGTTTGTTCTTTCTTCTTCTCTTTGCCTGGTTCTAGAAAGGATCCCATGCCTCCCGTCTGCAACAACTGGAAACCTGGCTTGTGTGCGAATGGAACCAGGCGTGTACAGAGCACCTACTGTGTGCCACACACTTGGCCTGGGTCGACTCCAAGCCCGCAATACCTCAAGGGAGGGGCGATTCTTCCCTGCTTTGGAGACGAGGAAACTGATTCACAGCTATCACGCTCATGGTCACTTTGCCTTTCGTGGAGATGAGACCTCTCCCCTTCCTGGGGCAGCCGCCAGGAGGACTTGTCACTCCAGGCCCTCGCCCCAGCTCTGTCTTCCTCCAAACCTCTTAAGGCCCAGACTCAGGTGTCTGTGTCTGTCTCTGTACAAGGATGGTAGCTCTAAGTAGCAGCCAACATGGGCCCGAGACTTGTCATAAACCTCGATTTTGGGGAAATTATCCTGTACATTTTTGAACACCTCCAGCTCTTAACTGCCCAGGGTTCCTAAGGCCCCCCAGGCCCGGGCAGATGTTGCATCTTAGAAAAGGAGCATGGCGATGAAGTCACACGAGGATGCCTTCCATCGCTATGAAATCAGGATCTTAAAATCAGCCTGCGAGTCTCTAAACAAGCTTCCCACTGGCTTCCCCCATGGCTCCTGCCCAGTCGCATCCCGGGAGCTGTCATCAGTGGCTCTCCATCCTCCCTCCTAGCATAGTCACTGGCCACAGAGGCGCCCCAGGGCTTGAGATCCGATCCTCCATCCTGTATCAGTGCCCATGTCTTCAAGTATCAGAAACTCCCAACTCATACACTTATTATCTCAGAGAGAAAGTTCAGAGAGAGGACAGGCTTCAGATTCTAGCAATTTAGCAGCCCACAGACATCTACAGGATGGTTTTTCCGTCTCTCACCTGGTGTCTCAGATTTGCTCTCACGCTGGCTTCCCTCATGGTTACAAGATGGCTGCCACAGTTCCAGCCATCACATCTAAACAGGCTTCTCCTTCTCCTCCTCTTGTTGCACTTTGTTTTCTAAAATTATTATAAAACATCTTAATGTATAGATCAGAATAGACTATCCAGGGTTATAAAATCTTAATACTATGCCATATTTGCTCCACAGAGTTTCTTTTAGTTCTATCAGTTTTGAGACATGTAAGATATGTGTAACCAGGACCACAATCCAGATGTAGAATAGTTCCATCATCCCTCAAAACTCTCCCGCCAGTCCAGTTCAACAGGGCTTAAATCACGAGGAAATGCATCGCTAGAATGGATCAAGGGTTGGTCAGTTCAGGGCTGGTTCTGTCCATTTTTCTGCTCTTCCGTCCTCAGGCTGTTGACTTTTTCCAGAAGAAAGTGAATTGGGTTTAGAGCCAGGACTCAGGGTCCCGGCCACGGTTCCCGCTCTGTGAGCCTGCCAAGTTCTTGGCCCCTTCTGAAATGTGGGTTCCTCAGTTGGCGATGGGAGGGGTTGTTCAGTGGTGACACGAGGAAAATACACCAGGGGACTACAGGCTGAGCCCTTGGCACTTGGGCCCCTGGGTCTGGGCTGGACAGGGGCGCCGACGGAGCGGTCCATGGCTCACACTGCCTCTGGGAGCCCTGCCCTCGGCCTGGCACCACCGGGAGGGGCAGCCACTCCCTGCCTTCAGGAAGCTCCTGGCTATGCGTCGCGGCCACCGAGGGTGGGCCCAGGTCCCTGCTCTGCCACTCCTGGCTGTGTGACTGCGAGCGGGTGGCTTGACCTGGCCGAGCCTCGGCTTCCTCCTTTGTCCGCACACTCCGTCTGCGGGCACGGTTCTCTCGGTAGAGCCAGATGCTCGGGTTTAATGCGAGACCGTCTCGGGGTTCAGCAGAGGCCTCGTGAGCCTCCGCTGACCCCAGCGACTCAGCCCCTTGCTTTTCCAGCCCGTTCCCTCCTTTGCCCGCCTGGGTCCCACGTCCCCGGTGTCTGGCTGCCGGGGCACGTGGCCGGCCGTTCTTCGCTCCTAGACAGGCATGCAGGAGAAGGAAGAGCTCGTGGTGGATCCTGGAGGAGGAAGGGGAGGAGACGAACAGGCCCTCCCAGAGGTCTGGCCTCAAGGGGCAGAAAGACAGTCAGGGCTGGCTGTGGCTCATGCCTGCAATCCCAACACTTGAGCCCAGGAGTCCAAGACCATCCTGGGCCACATAGTGAGACCTCACCTCTACAAAAAAGTTTTTTAAAAAAGGCCAAGCGTAGTGGCTCGTGCCTGTAGTCTCAGCTACTTGGGAGGCTGAGGTGGAAGGATCACCTGAGCCCAGGAGGTGGAGGCTGTGGTGAGCCTGGGGGACAGTGTGAGACCCTGAATGAATGAATGAATGAATGAATGACTATCAGACATTTTGTAGCAGGCATCAACACTTGAAAGGTGTCTCCCCTGCCTTGTTAGGCTAAAAAGGACCAGCCGTCTCCTTCCCAGCTTAGAGTCCCATAAAAGGGCTCCTTTGAAGTGATCTGTCTGAAAGGATCCCAGCCTCCCAGAGGAACAGACTGGGACAGACTGTTCTCATTATTATTATTATTTCTATTAGTAATATTATTATTGTTGCTGCAGTCCCAGTGGGACACAGGATATATTCAATAGTGAATAAATGAAGGAGGAGTCAGAACCCAGGCATAAATTCTGGACCAAGGGTGTTTGGAGACTAAGACAGATAAGCTCAGCCTGGCTGGCCACCTCCCAAGGCTTCCAGGGGGAGGCAGCTTGCAGTGCCTGGGGCTGATGGAAGGAGGGTGGATTCTGAGCACAGAGTCTGGGTCTCTGCACAAAGGGCAGTTGCTGGGACGAGCTGGAGGATGAGGGAAGGGAAGACAGTCGCCCTCGCAGGGCTGGAGGGAGGGAGGCCCCCCCAACTGCTTTTGCTCGGAAACCGAAGCTCTTCCGAGTGTCATAATGTTGGCTCACGGCAGGCCTGGCCTCCTGCAGCCCAGGGGAGGATCACGGGAAGAAAAGCCACAGGGCAGTTGGCAGTTGCCACATGTCCAACGGCTTCTGACACCCAAGTGATTTCCCTTGACCACGTTAGGAAAGAGGTGTGTGCTCCTCCAGCCCTAGGAGCCAGGATTCGTCCCAGAGAGAACTCTCGCCAGTAGGAGCTGCTCCCTGCCTGGATCTGCCCTGCACTGACAGGGGCTCGAGGCTGACATGTCAGCAGGCTGAGGGAGACTGAGGTCTGTGAGGGACAGGGTCCTGGGTTGGGCCTGTCTTGCCTCTGCTTGGCCGTGTGAACTTGAACTAGCTTTGCTCCTCTGGGTCTGCAGTGTCCTTGTCCACAAGAACAGCCACCATCTTTGAAGGGCTTAATCCACACCACAAACCAAGCCAAAACCTTGGCTGACATTTGCTTTTAATCCCCGCTCAACCCTGAAAGTTGATATTGAGGCTCAGAGAAGTGAGGTAACTTACCCGAGGCCACACAGTTGAGACATGGCAAAGGGACACTGAGGCCTTCTGAATGAGGAAGGGGGCACTTTCTGTTGGGTTTTATGATGCCAAGACTCCTGGTGAAGCATTAGGGGCATTTTGCAGGCAATGACAAGAAGCCAGTGATACTTAATGTGACCACATTTCTACCACAGTTTGGTGAGGCCCAGAAAAATCTTCTAGGGACCTATCCTTTCAAGCATCCATGGCCTTGACCATGCCATTTCTTCCACCTGGAGAACTTTTCATAAGTGGAGAACTCCCAGCCCAATGATCATCTCCTATGTGGAGACTTTCAGGTGCTCTGGGCTCCCTGGCCCAAGAAGTGTCACCCTGTGTATTGTTACCTGTTTGCTTGCCTGTCTCTCCATATCTCAAAGGGTTGAGAGCATGGGTTCTTGAGAACACAGGATCTAAGCCAGCTTGGCCTGGGTTCAATCCCTGCTTCTGTTGCATACCTGCCGTGTGACCTTGGGAACGTCACTAACCACGCTGGGACTGTTTCCTCTTCTGAAAAACAGGAATAATATCTACCTGTGTTGTGTTAGATAAAATGAGCTAATGCTTTACAGTCCATAGCAGATGGTAAATTATAGTAGCCATCTTAATTATAATTTTTTGGTTGTTAGTAATCTTTTTTAAAGTTATTTTATCATGCAAATAATACATGTTTGTTTTTTGGGTTTTTTTGTTTGTTTTTTTGTTTTTGAGTTGGAATCTTACTCTGTCACCCAGGCTGGAGTACAGTGGCACACTCACAGCCACACCAGCATTGACCAGCTGGGCTCTGGCAATCTTTCCACCTCAGCCTTCCAAGTAGCCGGAACTACAGGTGTGCACTACCACGCCCAGCTAATTTTTTATTTAATGTAGAGTCAAGGTCTTGCCAAGTTCCCCGGGCTGGCCTCAAAACCCCGGGCTCAGGCAATCCACTCGTCTTAGCCTCCCAAAGTGCTGGGATTACAGGCTGAGCCACCGAGCCCAGTAGTTGTTAGTAATCTTAAATTGCTTTTAAAACTTTATTTTGAAGTAACACCAAACTTACAGAACAGTTCCAAAAATAGTACAAAAATTCCCCTATAGACTTATTCAGATTGTCCAAGTTTTAGTATTTTGCCACACTTCTCATTACCTGTGTACATAACGACTCCATGTGTGTATAGACGTCTACATTTAAACCCTTTTTCAGAATTGTTTGAGGGTCCATGCAGGCACAACATTTAAGTGTGGATTTCCTAAAAACAAGGATACTCTCCTGCATAATTCAAGCACAAACATGAACACAGTGTCACGCCGACTCACAGACCCCACCTCACCATTGGAACCAGTGACGTCCTGTTTGGGGCCAGGATTCAGCCCCAGACCTCCTGTTGCAGCCCCTGTCATGTCTCTTGCCTCCCGCGGGCTGGAACAGTTCCTGGTCTTCCCTGTCTTTCTTGACTCACTTGCAGAGGACGAGCCATCTGTGGGGTGCCTGTCAGCTCAGGTTTGCTAGATGTTTCCTTGGGATTGGGTTCAAGTCATGCACTTGCAGCAGGGGAACACAGAAATGATGTCGTGTTCTCAGCGCCCCAGACCCCGTGGCATCACTTTACCCCTTACCGGGGACATCGCCGCTGACCGGTGGTTATGTTGGAAATGTAATACGTGGGAGTCCCTGGCCGGTGGGTGCCGGGATGGCCTCCCTGTGGGACCCACCTGGGTCACCCAGCCTGGGGTGGCCGGGGCAGCAGAAGGCTCTAGGGGGGTTCAAGGGAGGGTCCACAGCAGGGCTGTCCTCGGAGTGTGCAGAGCCCTGGGCAAATGTCTTGGCGTGGCCCCGAATCGGCACGTCAGGACCATTCTGGTTGCCCAGCTTCACATGACCTCCCAAAAGGAACTTGACACTGGCCGGCGGGTGTGATCTGCTTCCGAGCATCTCCAACAGTTGGGATCCTGGCAACTCACGGGGCCCCTGGCCAGACCCCACCCTCAGGGCAGAGGACAGGAAGGACCCCATGGGGAATAAATGGGGACAGAGATCCACACAGATCAGGGCCTGGGCTTGGGATGCCCGCACAGCAACACTGCCATCCCTGGCCAGTTCCAGGTGCAGCGGGACCTAGGAAGTTCTGAGGAAGGCCGACTACAGCATGGGTGCCCTGCGGGGGGTGGGCAGTGGGGCCCCAGTCTGCCCGTATCGTGCTCAGTGGCTGCTCCTGCCTGCACCAGCCCCGCCTGGAGGGCCCTCCCCATCCGCCCTCGTTCTCAAAACCCAGCCTTGCCACTTCCTCCAGCCAGCCAGAGCCCTGGAAGTCCTCCTCACACGCCCTGTCCTTTCCATCCCCTTGATTACTCTGAAGTCCGGACTTCCACTCTGGCCTCCAGCCTGGCCTGCTGCAGACTGCTCTGGCCTCGTCACAGGCGCCCAGTCTCCAGCCTTGCCACCTCCATCCAGTCTGAGGCCCACACCAGCGCCGTTCCCTCTGCTCTGTGTCACCGAGGGACGAGGCCTGCGTCCTGAACAAGCCCACAGGGCCCTCCACATCCAACCCCATGGCTTCTCACTTGGCGGCTCTGAGGTCAAGTCACCCCAAGCTTGCCGACCTCAAGACTTCCAGCCCAAGCCCATGCTTAATTCTGACGTGGAAGGCGGTAAAGGGCTTGGGACCTCTCAGGTGATTCTCACCTAGAGAAATCCTTAGAGGAACAGCCCGGATTGCGTAAAGCCTTGTCACGCCTCAAGCCTTTGAAGGAGCGGTTCCTGCCACCTGGAGTGCAGCACCATGTCCTCCATGAAGTCTCCCTGTCCTGCCTCCCTTTCATGGCATCTGGTGTTTATCCCGCACAAAACTTACAGCCTCGGCACACCCCGGGCCGTGGGGACAGCTGTTTCTCTTCGTTTGGGGTAAATGCAGACTGCGTAACCCAGTTCTGTCCCGCTCCCAGCCCCTAGGAAGGGTCACCACCTCGGCCAGCTTCAGTTTCTTCATCTGTGAGATGAGACAGGAACGCCAGTCTTGGAGGGCTCGCCTGAGGAGCCAGCGTGGTCGTGTGGTAGCATTTAGCACTGTTCTGGCACTGAGTGCTTGAGCAGGAAGGCTTGGTCCCTTCTTCCTTCTCTCTGGGAACTCCGGTTCCTCCCACTGACTGGCGCCCTGGGGAGCCCTTCGGTGGCTTGGGTGACTGAATCCAGGAACCCTGAGGGGGTCTCCCAGGCAGGAAGCTGCATGACTCCAGTCTCCTCAGTCACCAGGGTAAGACCGCACACAAGGGGAAGGAAGGAAGACTCCCCAGGGCACTCCCTGCTTGCTTTTTCTCGGCCCTTTTTTCCTCTTCCTGCTCCTGGAGCCTGTGTCTAGAAGGTCTGTCAGTATCAAACAGTTGTCCTGGGGGAGGGTCTGATGAAGCTAGGCAGATGGCTGATGGAAAACCCGGGGACAGGGCTCAGACACGCAGTGTGACCAGATGTACGTTTCTGGACCGGTCCCTCTGACTGCTGGTGCATGCTGCATGGGTGGGTGGGGGCAGGGGGCACCAGGGGCTGGGGGCTGGAGGAGGCTGGTGCCACAGCCCAAACGGGACACGGTGCAGCCAGCAGGAACTGCCCCCTGAGCTGGCATCTGTCATCGCCTGGGACAGGTGTGGGGAAAAGGCCGGCCTAGCGGAGGGCCCAGTGGAGGCAGGCCAGGCGGAGGGACCCGCTGAAGCAGAGGCACTGGGGGTGAGAGTTCCTGGTGGCTGCAGTGTGGGATTGCAGGGGAAAGGGGCTGGGGGCTGGGCAGGGGCTTGTGCCTTGGTCTTGTTCTCGGAGGACATGTTTTCCAAGTAGGAAGGTCCTCCTGTGACAAGAGTTAGATGTGCAAATATCTGATGGAGAAAAAGCCACTGCACATTTAGCAACTCTTTTCAACAGATTTGCATAATTTTAGACACCAGTTTACAGGCATTTGAAATGAGGAGCCAGAGGCATGTTTGGTGCCATTTGGCTAGAGGGACCTTGGGACAGAGACTTGCCCCACCAGCTCGCTGTCCCCCGCCCCCTACCTGGGGAGGGGAACCCACAGAGAAACAAAGTCCTGATTCATGGCAGCTGGGCCAGTGGCCTTTGAGCCACAGAGACTCCTGCTCGCTAGACAACAAGGCCCAGCTGATGTCCAGAATCCAGCCAATCAGAGAAGCCATTCCAAATTCCTGGGGGCGGGGGAGGAACCCGGAGAGCAGAGAGGTAGGCACGGGATGGAGAACAACGTGCTGGTGGCGGGCACGTGGGCTTGGACACTTGGAAAGAATTCAGAGCCTGCAACCCCCACCCCCACCATGAGTGTCCACAGCCCCAAGGCCGGGATGTCTCTGGGGGACAGCTGGAGCTATCCAGGGATCTTAAGGAGAGGCGTCATTCGATAGGATGTGATTTTACTACTAGATAGCATTTATCGGGCCCTACTCTCTGCACCTCTGAGATGCTACGTTGCATCTCAACTAATTGTACTAAGGTTCGCTTTGCCTTCTGGGTAGAGGCCTGAAGAGGGCACCACGGTGGTCTGGGGTCCCGATGGTCTAGGTCCCCTTGTGTTGTTTGAGGAGCCAAACCTCGAACCGCTCCCCATCCCCCACTAGAATGTAGCAGGAAAGAGAAACAGGAGGGGCCAAGAAGAGGAGCTGGTCAACAGGCATCAGACGGCCAAATGAAGAGTCGGGTGTCTCCCTGGACGCATGCACGGGGAAACAGGGATTAGGGAGGAGCGAGGGAGAGGAGCTGGTCGACACACAGCAGGTGCGGCTCACGCACAAATGTGAGTTGCTCAAGGTTTGGTTCTCTAGGCATCCGGCTTGCTGGACAATTGGGCCAGTTTCAAGAATTTCCTGAGTCCATTAGGCCAAACAATATTCTTTTGATAAATTCCTTTTCTGCTGAAGCCAGCCTTCGTTGCTTACAACTGGGAACCCTGGCTGACACGATGTCCAGAAGTTTCTACGTGTGTGGGGGGTGGACATGAGCATGCATGAGGCGACCGCAGGGGATAAGAGCCATGAAAGGCTGTGTCCTGGGGTCTGTCCCAGGTACCTGACTGTCCGAAGGTAGAGGCGTCCTTCCTGAGGGAAAAGGGAGGATGGACATTTACAAAATGCTTCCATGGGCCGGGCTCGGTGGCTCAGCCTGCAATCCCAGTACTTTGGGAGTCTGAGGTAAGAGGATTGCCCGAGCCTGCAGGTTCAAGACCGGCCCGGGCAACTTGGCAAGACCTCGTCTCTACAATAAATCAAAAATTAGCTGGGCATGGTAGTGCGCACCTGTAGTTCCAGTAACTTGGAAGGCAGAAGGATCGCCAGAACCCAGCAGGTTGACGCTGGGGTGGCCATGAGTGTGCCACTGCACTAGCCTGGGCAACAGAATGAGACTCCAACTAAAAAAAAAAAAATGCTTCCATGGATGTCTCATTTAATCCTTTCCACCAAGGGAAAAACTAATATTTGCATTTTGTAGACGAAGACACTGAGAGTCAGGGTGGCTGCTGAGGTCTCATAGATACTAAGGGGTGGAGCTAAGGACAGGTCCACACCCTGGTATCCTTCCACTGCACTCATTGCCAGTCTCATGAGACTCACAGAAGTACCCTGGAGACTAGTGGGTGGGAGAAGGGCCAGGTGAGAGCATCAGAAGGGTTAGGCACCGTGCTAGATTTGGGTGCTATGACTTTTTTTTTTTTTTTTTTTTTTGAGTTGGAGTCTCACTCTGTCACCCAGGCTGGAGGGCAGCGGCACGCTCCCAATCACCACAGCCTTGACCTGCTGGGCTCCTGCTACCATGCCCGGCTAATTTTTTTATTTATTGTAGAGACGAGGTCTCACCAGGTTACCTGGTGGGTCTCGAACCCCTGGACTCAGGCAATCCTCTCGCCTCGGCCTCCCAAAGTGCTGGGATTAGAGGCTGAGCCACTGAGTCTGACCTGCGCTGTGACTTTTTTTTTTTTGAGTCAGAGTCTCACTCTGTCACCCACACTGGAGTGCTGTGGCTGCTCCCGGCCACCACAGCCTCGACCTGCTGGGCTCCGGCGATCCTTCTGCCTCAGCCTTCCAAGGAGCTGGAACTACAGGAGCGTGCTGCCACGCCCGGCTGATTTTTTGATTTATTGTAGAGATGAGGTCTCGCCAAGTTGCCTAGGCGAGTCTCGAGCCCATTGGCTCGAATCTACTCACCTCAGCCTTCCAAAGTGCGGGATTACAGACTGAGTCACTGAGCCCGGCTCGCTGTGACTTTTAAGAGAACCTCTGACCGGCCTAGCGAACACCACCCTGCCAGCACATTCCTGGATTCTGACACAGGCCCTCCATGGCAATTGGTCAGCCCGCAGGAGGCCCCAGAGGGCCCCGCCGGCCACCAAGAGCCCACCGTGCACCCTGCCCTGTGCTATGCCTTCCCCCAGGAGTGAACAACCAATGGGCTCTATGCCCGAAAGTTGCTGTTAATCCAGCTGGAAAAAATGAAGCCACCAGTGCCGGCTCCTGCTGTGTACCAAGCCAGGGCTGGCACTGCCCACTGGCAATGGGACTGCATGTGTCCGGCCTTGGCTGCAGCCCTGCCTGCTAGAATCCGGCTTTTCCAACTCTGCCTCTTCCTCTCCCTTGCCCTCTATGGAAGGAACTGCAGGGTTCTTGGGTTCTGAGTGGGAAATGAGAAAGAACAGGCAAAGAAGAGAGAATGAGGGTCTGGGCTTAGCTCCTGGGAGGCCTCTGGAAGTCACATGTGGGCAGTGGGCATTCTTCATCCGGCCTGTTCCCTGGTCTACACCAAGAGCTCAGAACAGCATCTGGCACATAGTAGGTGCTCAGTAAATACTTGTTGGCCCGTTGAAGAGAGCTTGGAGAAGGGGACCCTACGAAGATATGACAACCATTGTGATGGCGGCGATGGACAAGGGAAACGTTTCTGGAGACTGTGCCTCTTCCCTTCAGGAAGCTCAGACACCCAAGTGAAGTACTTGAGTCACTGAACACTGTCTTGGGAGGGTCGGGACAGTAATCCTGTGACCCCCATGTGCCCTGAGATGGATTTTCACAGTTCTGCTAACAAATAGTGTTAGGCAGGGTTTTAAGCACTGTGCACATGTGTGCACGCCTGTATACACACACAACATCCCGAAGAGGCAGGCACTGCCTTTATTCCCACTTTACAGGGGAGGACAGGGAGACACAGAGGTTGAGTAATGGGCCCAAGGTCACACAGTCGAGAAGTGATCATGGGCGTGACTCAGCTGGTAGACACCAGAGGGCGCCCTCCTGACCTTCCACTCATCACACACAGGAGCCCGGGCCGTGGAGGATCCGCGAGTGAGATCCATTGGTCTGAGGGCCAGGCTGTCTTGTGGCCTCCAAAGGGGGCTTCTGAGTCTGAATTCTGCCCCCTCTTCCGGTCTCCCGACTTGTCTGCCCAGGAAGAAAGCCAAACCTTGGCGGGCCGGGCCCAGGGTTCATCTGGAGGCTGCGGTTTTCCCAGCTGTGGCGGGGCCGCCTTCTGCCGGCCTCCCCGAGCCAGCTCTGGACTCCAGCAGCTCCAAAGAGCCGGGGCAAAGCGTGGTCACGGTGGGGAAACAGACAGCAGGGAGCAAAAGAAAATAAAGATTGGCTGTAACCCCTCCACCCGGGGAAGTTCGTGGACACCATGTCTGGTGTTTATCTAGCAGCTTTTCTGTCCACCCTTGTGTGTGTGCATGTGTGTGTTTGTGTATATACCTGCGCGTTACATAGCTGTGCAACACAGATGTTCATCTGACGATATCGTGAATATTTTCCATATCGTTAAATGTTCTTATATGATGGTTTTCTTTAGCTTTCACGTTGTTGGTTTGTTTTCATTTACAAAGGCCTTACAGACAACACCCTTTCCAGCTTTATTCTTTGTTGAGATGCAGTTCACATACATTAAGATGTACTCTTTCTAGTCTAGATGTCTATGAGTTTTGACAAGCCCATAGCTGTGTGATCGTCCTCACAATCCAGCTATAGAACAGCTCCTTCACCCCAAAGTCCCTCGTGCCCCTTTATAGTCAATCTCTCCTGCCATCCCAGCTCCTGGCAACTACTGGTTTTGTTTTCTCATAAAATTGCCTTTTCCAGAATGTCCTAGAAATGGAATCACAGAGCATGTAGCCTCCGGGGTCTGGCCCCTTTCACTTAGTGTAATGTTTTGAGGTTTTTCCATGGTGTTGCTTCTATCAACAGTGTTTCTTTTGGTTGCTGGGTAATAGTCCATTGTTGAACTGGAACAGATCTGTTTATCCATTCACCTGTTGATGCACACCTGGGTTGTTTCCAGTTTGGGGTGGCTCTGAACACAGATATGATAAACATTTGCATACTGGCTTTTGTGCGAAGGTAAATTTTCGTTTCTCTGAAGAAAATACCCAGGGATGGGTTGCTGGGTCCCATGGTATGATTCTAAGCATACGGAACACTGTTATTTTTTTTTAACATGGAAAAAGTGAGCTGTGTTTTATTTATGACTGCCTGGTATCACTATAAAAAATTCGGACAACACAGACAAGCTGCTAACAGTCTGGTACCTACCCTCCCCTCTTTGTAATTCATCTAAGAACATACCTCTAGACTACGTAGTGAGGATTATACCATGTATATGTGGGCCCCAAAGTCAACTTTTGACAAGATTTCTGGCTATGTCCCCACATTAAAATCTCCCCCGTCTTTTTAGTTGACTGCATAATGCTCCATTCTATGGATGTGCAAAAACTTATCTAAGCAATTTCCTCTTTTGCACATACAATTAGATTGTTTTCTAATTTTTGGTTCTTATAAACATCTTTGAGCTGTCTTTTTTTTTTCACTTACAGTTATTTCTTAAGCATAAATTCCTAAACACAAACTTGTTGGAACAAAGGGTGGCCTGCCATTTTATTTCATTGGCTTTTTTCCTTAACATTTTCCCCCACGCATATGTGAAACACCGACATATAACACTACCTGCTTGCAAATCCAGGTGAAAGGATGGTCTTCCCAATAAATTGTGCCAGAATAACTCACTATTCATATGGAAGAAAATGAACGTGATATCCTACCTCATACACACATTAAAAATTCATTCCAGATGGATCAAGGATTTAAACATAAATAGTAAAGTATTACAACTTTGTAACAGACTATAGGAGAACATCTTTATGAAAAGATCCTTTAAGGATAAGATACAAAAAGCTCCAGCCATAACGGAAATATTTGATAAGTATGACCACATTAAAACTTAGAGGGCCCATTAATCAAAAAATCCATTAAGAGAATGCAGAGACAAGTCACAATCTGCAATAAGGTATTTGCAACACACATAACTATCCATAATACAGAAAAGCACCTATGAATAGTAAAGAGATGAATAAATAACACAATCGAAAATGAGCCAAAAACGAAGCAAGTGTCAGGCATGGTGGCTCACGCCTATAATCTCAGCACTTTGGGAGGCTGAAGTGGTAGGATCACTTGAGGTTGAGTTTGAGGCCAGCCTGGGCAACATAACGAGACTCTATATCAAAAAATTAAAGCAATAGCTGAGTGTGGTGGTGTGCATCTATAGTCCCAGCTACTCAGGAGGCAGGAGGATTGCTTGAGCCCAGGATGTTAAGGCTGCAGTTAGCTATGATCATACCACTGTACTTCAGCCTGGGGCACAGAGCGAGATCCTATCTCTTAAAAAGGGGAGGAGCACGAATTTCATAAAATAAAAAGTAGAAATGACTCATACACATGAGAAAAAATGTTCAACCTCATTCTCAATCAAGAAATTACAGATTAAGACCCAAAGAGATATCATTACATATATTACTTGATTGGCAAAAATTTACAGGTTAGACAGCACCAAGGGATGACAAGGGTCTGGGGGAGCTGGTGAGCTGACAACTTTGGAAAAGAGTTTCCACCTTTGGGGAAGCTGCAAAGGCTGTGCTGTGATTTCAGCATGCGCGCAAGTGCACTGCCCGCCCAGAGACCCAAGGAGGCCCCACCTCTGGAGGTCAACAACAGATACAGAAATACTGCACGGAGACTGTTCACCTAGAGGGAACCCCGGTGTTGGCTAACAGGAGAAAGCAGACAGAGTGTCACATGCAGACAGGGAAGCACCGTACCAGAGTCCCTTGCCTGCTGGGTCACTTTCTGTGATTTCAGTTACCCGTGATCAACGACAGCTAAAAAATACCTATATTAAGTGAAGAATTCCAGAAATAAACAGTTCTTAAGGATTTTGTTTTGCTTTGTTTAAAAAAAATTTTTTTTTAAAATATGTGGGGTACAACTCAGGTCAGTTATACAGATGTTCATTATGCAGCTGCCCTTGTTGAGGAGATGTGCCCCCTCGCCACTGCCCTAGCAGTTTCCCACTACTGCCAATCCCTTTCTTACAGTATTACGATAGTCGTTCAAGGTCTGCTTATGAGTGAGAACATGCGATACTCAGTTCTTTGTTTCTGTGATAAATCACTCAGTATTATAGCCTCTAAGTCCATCCAAGTCCACCCCCGCCCTTCCTAGGGAGCAGCCCAGCCTTCCTAGGTCTCCTTCCAGCTGCCTTCTTTATGACTGCATAATATTCCACTGTGTATATGTACCACTTTTTTTTATCCAGTTCTCTTTCAATGGGCAGCACAGTTAGTTCCATGTTTTTGCTATTGTGAATAATTCTGCAATACACATGCATGTGCAGGTATCTTTTTCACAGTATGATATGAGTTTCTCCAGGTATATTCCCAGTAGAGGGACTGTGGGGTCATATGGAAGGTTGATTTTTAGATCTTTTAGGAATTGCCACACTGTTTTTCACAGAGGCTGTACTAGTTTACACTCCCACCAACAGTGTAGAAGTGTTCCCTTTTTGCCACATCCTCTCCTGCATCTGTTGTTTTTTTGAGTTATTGATGATGGTCATCCTGGTTGGAGTTAGATAGTATCTCCGTGTAGTTTTAATTTGCAATCCTTTGATGGCTAGTGAGGTTGAGCATTTTTTTATCTTTTGAGAAGTGTCTGTTCATATCTTTTGCCCACTTTGTAGTGGGGCTGTTTGTTTTTTTATTTTCAGCACATTTGAGTTCCTTGTAGATCCAGTTGGCAAATATTTTTTTCCCAGTCTGTGGATTGTCTCCCTGCTCTCCCAATGGTTTCTTTGGCTTTGCAGAAGCTTGTCAGTTTGATGAGGTCCCGTGTGTCTGTCTTGTCTCTGTGGCATGGACACTTGGGGGTTTGATCAGAAATTGGTTGCAGTTCTTAAGTTTCAAATTGTGTGCTGTTCTGCCCTGCCTGGCCTTTCCCTTGAAAACCCCAACACAGGCTCTGGCCTGGGCTCTGGCCCTCACTCCTGCTTCCGCCTTCCAGTCAATCTCGGTTCTTCCCAAGCAGGCCTGCATGGGTTGCCCTGCCCCCTGCTCTTGAAGACTGTAAGTAATAAATTCTCCGTCCAATGGCGTTAATCTCTGCATGCCGTCATTCCATAAAGTACTATTCCTGGTACGATCACAAGATTTGATCAGCAAGGGGCACATAGAGAGCTTCCAGGGTAACAGTCAAGCTCTGTTTTTTAGATGAATCGGTAAGTTCAAGGGCATTTATCATTATTCTTCAAACTGTGTACCTATGCCTTTGTTTCTATGGCATGTGCCACAATGAAGATGAAAAAAATCCATAATTACTTTCATCTGCTGTGAAAGCAACACATCACTGTACAGTGTGTTTTTTTGTTTGTTTGTTTGAGTTGGAGTCTCACTCTGTTGCCCAGACTGGAGTACAGTGGCCACTCCCGGCCACCGCAGCCTCGACCTGCTGGGCTCTGGCGATCCTTCAGCCTCAGCCTTCTAAGGAGCTGGAACTACAGGCGCGTGCTACCACGCCCGGCTGATTTTTGATTTATTGTAGAGATGAAGTCTTGCCAAGTTGCCCAGGCGGGTCTTGAACCCACAGGCTCAGGCAAATCACTCACTTCGCGCGCAGGATTACAGGCTGAGTCACCGAGCCCAGCTAACTCTGTACAGTGTTAACATCTCAGTTTTGAGTAACACACTGCAGTTATGTGGGATGCTGACGTGAGGAGACCCAGGGATAGATCTACTGGAATTTCTTTGCAACTCTTTTGTAAACCTAAACTTATTTCAGAATAAAAAAAATTTTTAAAAGTAATACAGCAGCTGAAGCATACAAGGCCTTGGTCACTCTAAAGTGCCCGGGTTTGTTCCCTGGAGTGTCACTGGAGGGTTTCCAAAAGGCAGGCCAGAGCCCGATGGGCATGATGACACAGATGCAGCCTCTCAAGAATGTCAAATATTGTCACAGATGTGGAGGCGGAAGCTCCCAGGGCCAGAGGCAGACTGCGCAGACCGCGGGCCTATGCACCCTAGGAGTGAGGTCACATGGCCCCTGCCAGGGGGGATGCTGAGGGAGGACACACAGAGGGGGAGCCCCGAGAACACAGCATCCATTGATCTGCCTGGACAGCTGTGGGGAGGGAGAGTCCCGCAGGCGCCTTGGGAGGCCCGGGGGAGATGGGAGGAAACGGAAGGGCAGAAGCCGCAGGGCTGAGCCGGGATTAGGATGGGAGTCTGGGCCCTGAGAGGGGGCTGGGATTCCCCTCCCTCCTCTAGCCTTTCCACTGGCAGGCACCTTCACACGGGTCACCCCCGTCCGTGCAGACACACGTGCCCTCTCCACCCCTCCCTTCCCTAGCTCCGGAAGCAGCCCAGCCCTCCCACCAGGACCTTGCCCTCCTTTTCTGATGATGATTTGTTAGTCTTCTCAGCTCATAAGGTTTTCCAAAATCGGATAGAACTCCCTCCCGGGTCTCCTTCCAGCTGCCTCCCCAGATCCCTGCTCAGCCCAATTTCTCTCCCTGACTCTCCACTCCTAAACATCCTGTCCGCAGGCCTCACCGCCCTAGCCCTGCCTGTGTCTAATGGCAGCCCCTCCCTGACCTGCAGCCTCACAGAACTTCTCCCCTCAAGGTATCATCGGCCCGTTTGCTTACCATCTGCCTCCCTCACTGGAGCAGAAGGCCAGTATTATCGGTCGAAATATGTCCCCCCAAAACTCCTAGCCCTCAATACCACAGAATGTGACGTGACTTGCAGAGACGGTCTTTGCAAAGGTAATCAAATTAAAAGGGGACCATGAGGGTAGGCTCTAAGTCAACAGAATGGTACCCTATAGAAAGGGAAAATTTGGAGCCACTTATATCTGGGAAGAATGCTGTGTGCACGGGAAGATGGTCACTGCAGGCTGAGAGGAGAGCCTGGAACAGACACTTCCTCACAGCTTCAGAAGAACCAGCCTTGTGGGCACCTCAGTTTCAGATGTGGAGCTTCCAGAGCCAGAGACGTTGCATTTCTGTGGCATTATGTTAGAGCCGTGCTAGGAAACTGATCCAGCTAGTGAGGGGGGCAAAGCTTTGCTAACGTCACCATTCCCAGTGCTAAGAACAAAGCTTGGCACACAGTAGGAACTCAGTAACAGAATCCTTTTCCAAACTCAATGGATATGTCTTTTGATTGTCTTATAACTATTTTATTTTACCTTTAGAGACAGAGTCTAGCTCTGTCATCCAGCCTGGAGTTCAGTGGCACAATCATAGCTCACTGCAGCTTCAAACTCCTGGGCTCAAGTGATCCTCCTGCCTCAGCCACCCTAGTAGCTTGGATTACATGTCCGCCATCATGCCTGGCTAATTTTTAAAACATTTTTGTAGAGGTAGGCTCTCCCTATGTTTGGCCTCATGCAATCCTCCTGCTTTGGTCTCCCAAAGTACTGGGATTACAGGTATGAGCCACTGCACCCTACCAATATTTTTTAAAAAGCATCTATTTATTAGAAGGGGAGAAATGTAAGATGAACAGTAAAAAGTCTATCATCCCAGAGATGTTCTATAAAAGTACAAGTGAGGCAGGCTGGGTGGCACAGGGGGCCCTGCACCTGTTCTGAACAAGGAAAGTTGGCAGATGCACATGTATACACAAGTCTTATACCTATTCTGGTTGAGGAGAGTTGGCAATTACACATGTGGTCACAAGGCCATGCCCAACTTTATGTTGTGATCACCTGCAGGATATACCATCCTATTGAAAGGAGGGAGGATTCCAAAGGGAAACTCTCTACTGGAGCACATGTGCACTTCTTAACACTGTTCCATGCCTTCATCATAAACTTTTGCTCATTACAATGATTAAAAAAACACACCCCTGGGTATTAAGATGCTAATGCTTCTTGTGACGTATGTCTAAACATGTCAGCTCTTTGTGCATATGCTGACTAACCACCTTCCTAGAGCATACTATACACAACAAATTTAATAAATATACACAAAGGAATCCTTATAAAACTACTCCTCTAAACAGTAATGGGGCTGTCTCATTCTCAAGCAGTCTGTTCCATTTTTACAGGACGTTTTGGCCTTCCTCCGTTCTGTTTCACAGGATGTCTTTTCATTACTCTCTCACTTTAATAAATCGCTTTCACTTTAGTAAACTTTCCTTTGAACCTTAATTTGGACTCGTTCTGAAATTCTTTTCTGTGGTGAAGTCAAGAACCTGATCAGCCCACCAATATCACAAGCACACGGACACCATACATTCTGTAGATGGAAAGTCTTTTTAAAACTTCCACAAATCGTTATGTTCAAAACATACTGTTGGAGACTTGATGTTTACACTTACTTTGTCTTGTGGAAGTCAGCCTCACACAGCCCCCAGGGATCCCTGTCTCCATGGGTAGTTCCCTCCTACCTCGAATAGGGCCGAGGTAGGATATTGTGGAAATATTAACAGTGCGTGGCTTCTGGGATAGGGTTTTTTTGTTTTTGTTTTTTTTTGTTTTTGAGTTGGAGTCTCACTCTATCACCCAGGTTGGAGTGTAGTGGCATGCTCATGGCCACTGCAGCCTCGACCTGCTGGGCTCAGATGATCCTTCCACCTCAACCTTCCTCATCTTGAACCCGTGGGCTCAGGCAATCCTCTCACCTTAGTCTCCCAAAGTGCTGGCTTTATAGTTGTGAGCCACTTCTTAAGATGTGGTGGTCTCCACCTTGCTGTCTGTGGGACCATTAATTCGACGGGAAGCCAGTCACTGTGCTGTGAGGACACTCAGGCAATCCTTAGAGAAGTCTACAGGATGAAGGACTGAGGTCTCCTGCCAGAGCCACTCCATCACTATGTGAGTGCACCATCTTGGAAGAGGATCTGGCAGCCCCAGTCAAGCTTTCAGATGACTGAAGCCCTTGTCAACATCTTGACTGCCACTTCATGAGAAATTCTGAGCCAGAATCACACAGCCAAGTTTTTCCTGAATTTCTGGTCCACGGAAACTGTGGTTAACAGTAAGTGTCCATTGCTGCTTTGAGCTACTGGACTGTGGAGTCAGTTGGTAACCAGCAATAGGGAACTAATACAACCTTGAAGGTAGTTCCATATGAATCCATTGAGAGCAGTGTTCTGCCTAGTGCCTGACAAAATTCTGTGGACTCATGAACTTTCTTTCTTTCTTTCTTTCTTTTTTAGTGATAGTGTTTCGCTCTGTTGCCCAGGTTGAAGTGCAGTGACACGATCATCACTCAATGCAGTCTCAACCTCCTGGGCTCAAATGATCCTCCTACCTCGGCCTCACAGGTAGCTGGAACTACAGATGTGTGCCACTATGCCCGGCATCCCGTGGACATATTTTAATTCTTTTTTTTTTGAATTGGAGTCTCACTCTGTCGCCCAGACTGGAGTTCAGTGGCCGCTCCTGGCCACTGCGGCCTCGACCTGCTGGGTTCCAGCGATCCTTCCGCCTCAGCCTTCTGAGTAGCTGGAACTACAGGCGCGCACTACCACACCTGGCTAATTTTTGATTTATCGTAGAGATGAGGTCTCGCCAAGTTGCCCAGGCAGGTCTTGAACCCGCGGGCTCAGGCAATCCACTCGCCTCAGCCTCCCAAGGCCCGGGATTACAGGCTGAGCCACTGAGCCCGGCTGTATTTTAATTCTTGATTTGGCAGGTCTCTGAGCACCCCTAACGATACCTGCCTTTGCCAGTGATGCATTCCTTAGCTTCACCCAAAAGATTCACATTTCTTGGGGTCTAGATGACTCTTCCTCTGGTTCCCTTGTGGGTTTCAACTCCTCCTCTTAAGCCCCAGGATGCCCTGAGGTCAGGGCTTCTGTCCCATAGCAAATGACAAGGGGTCAGACCCTTCAGAAGCCCCCTATGATTCCAACTCTTCAGCCCCTTCTCCAGCCCAGCCCCCTCCAGACCCCTGGATCGCTGCCCTCCTGGACAGGGATGTCCCAGGAGCCTTAGGCTTAGGAGCTCAAACCTAAATGCATCTCTTCTTCAGCCCGGCTCATCCCCATGCCTCCATCTGAGGGGCGGCCCCACCTCCCCCTCGGCCCCCGTGACCTGGTGACACCCTGACACCTCCTCCTCCCCCCAACGGCAGCATCCAACCCAGCCCTGTGGGTTGCCCCTGGATGGTTAGCCCAGCATCCCCTTCTCCTCTCATCCCCATGCCCTCCCTCCACAGCCCGGGCCACCACCACTTCTGCCTGAACCGCCGTGGCAGCCTTCTCACTGGTCTTCCTGCTGCTGCCTGGTTTTTCTCCACAAGGAAGTCGCAGGTGCCTTAAAATCCAGGCTGGGGCACCCCCACCTCCTGCTCGAAACTTCCACTGTTTGGGGGCCACAGGAGAGCTTTCCCCTTGGCTCTCTGAAGGGCTCTGGAAAACCACCTTGCAAAAGGCAGATGGGAGCAAAAGCCTACACACGTATTTCATGTGTCTACACGGGAGCCGTCAAAATGAAAACCCAAAGATACATGGTACGTTGTTCATTTTCATGCTTATGTTTAATGAAGTATGGATGGCCATGTGGAACTATGATTGGACAAAGAGGGGAAGATCTAGCACTAATAGACGGAGTGGGGAACCCAGTGGGGCCTGTTTGTCTAGATTGTTCCTGCCTCACTGGGTGTGGGGCAGGACCTTTTCTGGCATGGGGGTCTTATGACCTACAGTCAAACAAGCCAGGTCAGAGAATTTCTTTATGACCAGTTTTTACACAGAAAGGTGGGGGGAAGTTAGAATAACATTTTCAGACCTTCTGACTAGCTCTGGGGAGAAAGGATTCTGGCTTCGCTGATCTGCCTTGGGGAAGAGGGATTCTAGTGTCTACGGCTGGGCTTGGGGAAGAATGAGCCTGAGGGACGGGACAGGGGAAGGTCAGAGAAAAGACTTCTGCTTCTGAGGTTGCTTCTGAGGCCTTCATTTTGGGGTATTGGGTTTTGAGCCCTATAACTAGCTTCTTACATTTTACACAAAGGAAAAAAACCCCAGAATTCTTAGCATGTCACATAAGGCCCTCCTTAAATTGACCCCTGCCAGCCTCTCTCCAGCCTCATCTCACTCCTGCCTCAGGACCTTTGCACT
This sequence comes from Cephalopachus bancanus, assembly GCA_027257055.1. NCBI lineage: Eukaryota > Metazoa > Chordata > Mammalia > Primates > Tarsiidae > Cephalopachus > Cephalopachus bancanus. The sequence continues at coordinate 5,518,272 of JAPVLO010000037.1, forward strand.
TGCTGCTCCCACTTTCTAGAATGCATTCCACCCGGATTCTTCACCACTCACTGCCTTGTTTTCTTCAGGTCTCTGCTAGGGGTGGTTTTCCCCAGGAGGCCATCTCCAGTTGTCTTTCATGACAGCCTATTCTGCTATATTTTCCCCCCAACATGTATCTCCTTGTGAGTGTCAAGCATTTCTTTGCTTCTCAGTGTAAGTTCCCTCCTCCCAACTAGAACGTAAGGGCCACAAGGGCAAAGACTCATCAGTTTTGCTCACTGTACCCAGTGTCAGTACCTGACCAGGGCCTGCATACCATTAGCACTCAACAGATGCGACACACTTCTCTCCTCTTCCTACCTCACAAATGTGGGCTCCTGCAGCCTGAACTACTTTTGACTGCCCACATACACCATGCTGACTCGCACCTCCAAGCCTTCACCCTCGCAGGTCTACTGGCTTCAGGGCTTTTCCTCCTTTCCCTCCCTCCCTTCCTCCCTCCCTCCCTCCCTCCCTTCCTTCCTTCCTTCCTTCCTTCCTTCCTTCCTTCTTCCCTCTCTTTCTTTTCTTCTTTTGAATCAGGGTCTCACTCTACCACCAGGCTAGAGAACCACGGCTCACCATAGCCTCAGCCTCCTGGCTTAGGCGATCATTCCGCCTCAGCTTCCCGAGTGGCTGGGACTACAGGCACAAGCCACCATGCCTGACTAATTCCTTTCTCCTTTGCATAGATATCTCCTATGACTCCTTTAGGGTTCTGTCTGGGTTCTCCCTTCCTCTGGGCAGTCTTTCCTGACGGCTGCCCCTGCCTGGTGAAGCACCCTTCCCTGGGATCCTGCAGAATCTTGGACATCTCAACTACAGCACTCACTTCTGAAGGATCTGTTGTTTGTTTATTGGCTCATGTGCTTGCTGTGAGGATCCTGTGAGCAAAACCCTTCTCTGGTAAATCCTTAACAAAGGGCCCTGAGATGGTCACTGATGAGTGAATGTTTTTATGAATGAATGAATGAATGAATGAATGAGTGGGTTAGCTTGGGTCCAGCCATAGGTCTCGCTCTGTGACCCTGAGCAGGTCCCTGTCCCTCTCTGGGCCCTAATTTTCTCACTCTGTATAATCAAGCTGGGTTTAACCAGCTGTGTTTATTAAAACTGCAATGTCTGGTCCTAACCCGCAGGCTCTGACCTTGTTGGGGAATGAGAGACGTCTGAATGTGACACATTCCTAGAGGTCATGCTGATGTCAAGGCTGACTCATGGCTTCTAAGGCCCCCTCTAACTCTGCAGACCTGAGATTCTGCTTTGTAAGAACCCAGAAGGTGAAAGCAGCACTCAGGGCCCTGGAGGACAGTCCTGGAGGATGGGGGACACAGGCAAGAAGAAGAGTGGCAGGCCCTTGCTCCCCACCTCCTGCAGGGTGGCAGACTGGAAGCCGGGGAGACAGGCATGCACAACTGCACAGGACAATCAGCCTTTCACCAGGAGCTAAGGTCTCAGCCGCTGCAGGGGTGAGGCTGCAGTGTGACCCCGGCCCCCTCCCGGGTCCCACCACCACAGCATCTGCCCAGTTTGTTACACTGTAGGAAGGAAGCCTGGGGCGTCCTTGAGTGGCCCCAGAGCCCCAACTTGGGATCGCGAGGGAAAGGGCCATCCCGTGGGAAAGGAGGAAGAGGAAGCTAGCGTTTGGGGGAGGGAGACATATCAGAGCCTCCGATCTCAGGGGTGGGAGGAGCCCGGGTTGCCCTGAGGCTCGGGGAGGGGACTGGGGAGCCCATCTACTATTTTTTGCAGCTTTGCCACTCCAGGGTGATGTGGAAAAATTCTACAAGCCCCCCAAGCTTGTCTCATCTTCTCTGTGAAAATGGGTGTCTCCTCAGTGCCACTCTGATGACGCCATGAAGAGGCCAGTCAGGTGCCTGCCATTCCCAGTAGTCTGGAATTTGGGGACACATCCCTGGGCCGGGGATCAGAACAGTGGGTTCAAATCCTGACTCCACCGTGGACACGCTTCGTGACTTTGGAGGAGACTGCTGCTCTCTCTGGGCATCTTTGCAAGGCAGGTGGGGGCAGAATGGAGTGTGTCTAAGGCAGCCTATGACTCCAATGTCCCGTCCTTCACAACACATCAAGAGTACACAGTGTCAACAGGACTTACCGCTGTGACATTGACCTTGATCCTGTGACCAAGGTAGTGTTTGTCAGGTTTCTCCACCGTAAAGTCACTCTTCTTCCGCCTTCCATTCGGTGCACTTGCAAGGAAGCCACTAGGTGCAGTCCACACTTTAGGAGTGGAAAGTTAGGCTCCCTCTCCTCAAGGGTGAATGAAGTGTCCGCATAATCTATTTGGAGTTCTTCTGCATGGGAAGCTTGACTGTTTGCTCCCAGTTACAGTAGAACACTGCATAATGACGTTTTGCAGGATAACCACCACACCTGAGACGGTGATCTTGTAAGATTATAATAGAGCCAGGAAATGTCTGTTGCCTAGACTTTCTAGGAGTTGAGATGTGGAGGTAAGAGTGACACTGCTCATCCCTCCTGCATAGGCCTGGCTAATGCTTATGTTCGTATCTTAGTTTTTAACAAAAAGTTTAAAAAGTAAAAAAAAGATGACATGTCTTAAAAATAGAAGAATTCTTAGAGAATAAGGACATAAAGAAATAAAACACCTTTATGCAGCTGTATAATGTGTGTTTTAAGCTAGATGTGATTACAAAACAGTCCAAAGTTTAAAGAAATTAGGACGTTTATGAAGTAAAAAATAATAGTAAGCTAGGGTTGATTTATTCTTGAAGAGGGTCTTCGACTTCTTTAGGGCAACTTCCACTTCTGGAGTTTCCTCCATGTAAGCACCCCAGACAGGCTGACCACTTTTTATCTTTTACAGCAGATTCTTACTGTGTTTTTCTATGCTTAGGTGTGTTCAGGTACACAAATACTTACCGTTGTGTTCCAGCTGCCCTCAGGGCTCAGTGCAGTAGCATGCTGCACAGGTAGGTAGTCTGGGAACACGAGGCTGTACACCATGCCATCTAGGTGTGTGTGAATACACGCTAACGTTCACATGATGAAATCGCCTGATGACACAGTCCTCAGAGTGCATCCTGTGGCTATGGTATGACTGTATTTATGAATACACACTTGTTTGTGTCCACTTGCTTTATTATCTTGACTGCTCCAGCTTCAGTCACTGGAAACTCTTTCCGTTTTTTCCTGTGTCCCTTTGACATCCCTCCATCATTGTGTTTGTCCTTTTAGTACTTTCTTACCTTCCATCACTTAAGATGCTCCTGGCTCAACTTGTATCTTTTCTGCTCTAGTCCTAAAACCAGTCATTTCTTCAAGGAGCCTGGTTTCTTTCACTGGAGAATGGGGTTAGATGCCAAAATCTGGGTGTCAGATTGTCACTACAGGGATGTCGGTGCTTCTAAGCTATCCCAGCTTAAGGAGCAAGGAAGTGTGTGTCTGTACGAACTTCTGTCTATTCACATACCTATACGTGTTTCTGTGTGTGTGCGCCTATCAGCCTGTCTAATGACGTCTGAATCGTTACTGAGCAACTGTCCCCAGCTCTAACCCATTACCACAGGACTTGTCCTGGCCCTTCACTTGCTTGTCATCTCTCACCCCAACAGCGAGAAACCCTCACCATTCTGCAGGTTTGATGATCAAACTGTCTGGACGTTGGCTGGGGGAGGGGAGCCCATAAAGTGGGTACTTTAGACTTGGCCCCATCATTCCTTGAGTGCTTCCTTGCTTTCTGATACAAGGTACTTCAGGTCACCCTGCATGTTCCCTACCCAGACCTAGAACCAGCCATTCCTCTAAGAATGCTGCGTCTGTTTCATGGGGAATGGCATGTAGGAGCCAAGACCTGGGCCCTGGGTGTGCTCATTGCTCTGGGGGTGCTGAGGCTCCTCAGCCTGCTCACACCAGCATCTCTAATGAAAATTCATGGCCACAGGTTCTCCCTCCCCTCCATCACTGACTTCCCTCCCAATAGTGAGAAGCCTGATTCCAAAACCTCAGTGTATGCACTCATTTCTTCTGTCACACAACACAGATTGTCATTTCAGAATTATAATGCGAACACTCAGAGTCTTGCAGCCAAAGTTAATTGAATTAATGATTTTCTCTGTGTGACTATATTATTAATTTGATATTCAGTTGAGCTCATCTTTTTTGTCTTTGTTTACAAGTTTTTTATCTTTTTTATCTAATTTTATTTTTGAAAATGTAAAATGTTTACATGGTTAAAATGTCAAAACCACAATAAAATATACTCCAAGAAACCTCACTTCCATCTCTTTTTCTCCACTGCATTCCTGCCAACTCCTAAGGAGCAAGCATTTTCAATAAGCTTCTGATTTATCCTTGCTGGTCTCTTTTGTATAATTAAATAATATGTACCCAGATAGATGTATTCTTGTTTGTTTGTTTATTGAGTCGGGGTCTCACTTTGTAGACCAGGCTGGAGTACAGTGGCATGATCACAGCTCACCACAGCCTCAACTTCCTGGGTTCAGGTGATCCTTCTGCCTCAGCCTCCTGAGTAACTGGGACTACCCACATGCACCACCATGCTTGGCTTTGTTTTTGTTTTCTTAAATGAAAGGTAACATACCATCTACAGTTCTCCACTGTGCTTTTATTTTATTTTTGCTTAATGATATATGCGGGAAGTCACTCCACGTAGGTCCCTAAAGCTTTCCTCCTCACCTTTATGGTTGCACAGCATTCCCTTGTGTGGTATCACGGTGTGTTCATTTGCTTTTCTATGGATGGACATTTGGGTATTTTCAACATTTTGAGACAAAATAATGCCTCAGCGAATAACCCTTGCATAAGTGTTTCATATTTATAGAATTACATCTTAAGAATAAATCTTGGGTCAGAAAGTGAATACGCATGCTGTCTTGTTGGGTGTCACCAAATTTCCTCTTTACAGGCTTGTTACCAACAGGCATCCCCACCTGCCATGTCTATGAGTAGCCATTTGCTCAAAGCCTCACCAACGTGGGCTGCCACGCTCTTGACATTTTGCCAGTCAGTATATGAGAAATGGGATTCCAGTGCCGTTTGATTTACTTGAAAGCTCCTCATATGTGTCAGGCCCATCCACATATGCTTTCCCAGGACATGTGCTGGGTCATCTCAAATAACCTTAATACACTGGATCTTAGGATTGACCTAACCCTGTATGTGATTGATGGTTGTGGCTCCCCACCATGCCTTTGGGGACGGTAGGGTCTCCACAGGGGGTCTCAGCTTCTCATTGCCCCCCGTCTGGCTCCTGAAGCTACTGGTCCTGCTCAGAGCCCCTCATCAGCTGAGGGGGAAATGACTTCCTCCACACAAAGAAGACTCTGAGTGAGAGGATGACTTGGCTTCTGAGAAATGCAGAAGTCTTGACCTCCTCCACAATTCAGAGGGCCAGCTGGGCCAAGGAATGATGAAGCCAAGACCACAGGGTGGGAAGGACTGGGGTGGACGGCTGCTTGAGGAAGATGGATTTGGAGACACAGAGCAGCTTATGTCCCCGGGATGAGTGGCCCAGCCTCTGTGACCTCTTAGCCTCAAGACTCCTCAACTCTCTTGTCGCCTGTTTGGCTGCCTGAATGATCTGCCTAAAACTTAGAGATGATCATGGCACTCTTGAATTCAACTTCAAACAAACACATTTGGGATGTGACCTTCTCTTAATTTTCCAGTGAAATATTTTCCTGCTACCTAACACAGCCTGTATCCATCCATCTGTCTGTTCATCTATCCATCCACCCACCCACCCATCCACCCTCTCACCCACACACCCACCCTCTCATCCATCCATCCATCCATCCATTCCACCCACCCACTCATCTATCTACCCATGCATCCACCCATCCATCCACCTACACCCCCTATCTATCCATCTGTATTAGTTAACTCTTGATGCATAACGTAACAAATTACCTCACATGTAGCATCTGAAACAACAGTACACACTTACTGTTTCACACCATTTCTGGAGATCAGGTGTTTAGAAACAGCGTCCCCAGGTGGTTCTGCCTCCGTCTCTCATGAAGTCAAAGTCAAGCTGTCAGCTGGGGCTCAGCCATCTGGAACTGGGCTGACTGGAGGCTCTGCTTCCGAGGAGGCTCAGTTCCTCATCACCTGGTTGTCTCAACAGGGCTGCTTGAGTATCCTCACAACATGGCAGCTGGCTTCCCCCATGGCAAGGGATCCAAGAAGCAGCCAGGCAGAAGTCTCAGTGTCTCTTGAGACACAGTCTCTGGTGTCACACACCATCACTTCCTCCACATTTGACCTAGGTGAGTCTCTAAACCCAGCTCACACTGGGCTCCTCCTTTGGAAGGGAGTGTCAAGAAATGTTTAGATGTGTTTTAAAATCAATGCTCCATCCACCCACCAGCCAAAAAAGATTGAGCACCTGTGTGCCTGGGCCTGTGAACAACTCTAGTCCAGAACTTTGAGGAGCATAACAACTAGACAGGGGTGCCAGCTCAGATGTCCACAGGGCCCAGAAAGCAGCATGAGTGAGTAAAGCACCCGGTGGGGACTCTGTGATAGCACATGCCTGGGTGACACAGAGGCCGCCACCAGCTTCAGGAGTTTACATGAAGCCTCCCCATTTTCAGATGTCACCAACTCATTCCATTTTTGTTTTGTTTTGTTTTTACCTTCCATTTGCTTGATTTGGCCTATCCACTGCCACTGCCAGGTCTGCTGCAGCCACACCAGATTTCTCTATGTTCCTTGCAAGCATTCGTTCATTCATGTATCGGTTGGGAATGCCTTCTCATCTTTCTCCCCACAGTGAACTTGTCTCTTTCCTTCAAAACCCAGGTGCAAATGCTCCTTTCCCAGGGACCTTCTCTGACAGACCTCTAGGGTGTGTTACTGGTTCCCTCTTCTAGGCTCCTACCATATTTGTATCCATAGCTCCATCAGTGCACCCCGGTCTCCCTCCTGAAGGGTGAATGAAAACACAAGTGCTGCTGAACAGAGGGGGAGGATCAACTGGGTCCACTAGGCAGGGCTTCCCGGAGGAGGCCGTCCTGGAAGAAGGAGCAGGACTTGCAGGAAAGGGATCCCCTGGTGGAGGAAGAGGATGAGCAAAACCAGAGACAGGAAAGCGTGGGTGGGGCCTGAGGTGGAGAGGTCCCAGTCCCTTCCTCCCTAGACCTCACCCGCCAGTCAGGGCTCCTGGCTGCCTCCCCAGATGGTGAGGGGCGAGGCCCGCAGGCTGGAAAGAGCTCAAAGTAGTCAGGAGAGGGAGACAGCTGGAAGAGAAACCCAAGTCTGGATGAGTCATCAGTGGCAGCTGTCCTACAATAACAAGAGAGGGCTGGACTAGGAGGGGAAGAGAAACTCCAGGGTGCTGGACCCAGGATGCGCACGGGGCTAAGCAGCCTCAGAACCCCTCCCTTGGTGTCTCGTCCGAGTCCCCTGGGTTCCTGGCTCTGGCTTCACTGCCTCTGGAGCCTGACCATCCCCCAGAGCCCCCCATGGCAGCCCCTTCGCTGGTGGGTCTCACTAAGCCCCTGCCCCCTCCCACTGTGTTTTTCCACCCAGCCACTGGTGGAATCTTTTGAAGAAAAAAGCCTAGTCTGATCATATGACTCTCTCCTTAATTCCCTCCCATGGCTTTTCACGGTTCTGAGGGGAGAGTTCAGACTCTCCGCAGACACCGTTCCCGCCTCCTTTCATGTCCCTGTCCCCATCATCTCTGACTCTTTTGTGCTTCCACCATGCTCTATTGCCACAGGGCTCTTGCACATACTGTTCCCTCTGCCGGTACTGCTTTTCCCTGGCTTTGCACCACAGAGCTCTTCCTTTCTCTTTGAATCTCGGTTTAAGCCCTCTGGGCAGCCCTGCTGGACCCCACTGGGTTCCTCTGATCTATGCTCTGTTTTCCCTTCTGAGGCTTTAGCACCATTTGTACAGCACATTCATTCTTAAGATCTGACTCCCCAGCATACTGTGAGCTACACGAGGTCAGGGTCTGTCTGTCCTGTTGGGGCTATCTGTCGTGTCCACCCTAACACTCCCAGCACCCAGCACGCTGTCTGTGCTGCAGAGTGGACACTTAACACATGCGTCTCATGACCTCCATATCTCTAGAAGGACATGACACATGCTTATGCTACTGCCTCACAGTAGGCAGGGGAGGAGGCAAAGCAGAGGTTATTGACTCCATCATACAGATGAGGAGACTGAGGTTCAGAGAACTCAGGCAAACCCCCCAAATTCCTCAAGGGGTTAGGAGGGCAGGCAGGGATTTGAACCCAGGGCCTCACATGCATACCACAGGGTCCTCCACCAGGAGTCAGTTCTAGGAGCAGACAAGGATAAGACTGTTGCCCTGGCTGGGCAGTGGGACACCGTGTGAGTCACCCCTCCCTGGATAAAGCTCCCTGCCATAAGTTTTAAGTCTCTTTTAGGGACTCCAAGAGATTTTGTTCCCATGGGTTTTTCCATCTCATTCCTCCCACCAGACTGTGGGCATCCCAGGAAAGGGCAACACCATGTCTGACGTAACTCTGTACCCAGAGGACCTCTCTGACTCCCACCCTGGACCTCATAAGGAGTCTCATTTAAATATCATATTTTCCTCTGGGGAAAAAAGGGGGGGTGGGAAGTCATTGAAGAATGAGCCTGTCTTTTCTGTCTTTTTTCTTTTCAGTGCTTATGACATAGGTAATGGTCACCAGAGCTTTTGTTGGTTTAACTTGTGTTCTCATCACCCACCACTCCTGGTTGCTTGGGAGAACTTCTGCCAGCACTACGCAGCCCTGGCAGAGCCACCATGACTGGCTCCCACCCAGGGGTGGACACGGGATCTATTCCAGCCAGTCAGAATATCCTCATTACCCTGGCCACAGTCATTGGTTCAGGGATGCACATGTGACCCTAGCAAGGCCAATAACGTCTTCCTTGGAATTACTGTTTCCATCAGGAGAAAGATGCTATCTTTATCCTAGGTATGCTGCTGAGACCATATAGGCCCGGAGGCCATCTTCCCTGGTCATGGGGAAGAAGCCATTAGAAGAATGGTGACAGAGCTCTGGCGCCACTTCTCATTTACGAGATCCTTTACGGTTGAGTTGAATGTCTGTCACTTGCACCCAAGAGTCTGTGATGGGGAAGGCCAATTTCATGTAGGGGGAGCCCATGGTTATGGGCTATGCTACTGTGCTCTCCAGTCTCCTGTTTGAGAGCACTCTCTGCCTCCAGCACTCAGATAACCTCTGTGCTGCTCCCATTCTCCCCATCAGAGAAGAGGAGCACACTCCTTCCCGACCCAGTCTTCTGCAGCTCAGTGCTGACGTCACCTGTGTCCTCTGAGAAAGAGAGGCCAAAGACAGGATCAGGAGTGCAGGAGACTCCTGGGGGTAATGCCTGAGAGGGTCAAGGCGGAGAGGGAGCAAGAAGAGCCAGGGAGCCAGGGATGCTGATGTGGGTCTGACGTGTGTGGAAGGAGATGGAGAAGGAGGGAGGATTGGGTGGAGAGAACTTCTGACTGTGGGGCAGCTCTGAGGAGGTCTTGGCCAGCCTGACAAGACCTAGGCTGTTCATAGAAGAGTTCCACATCAGGAAAAGGTGAGCCCTTGTGACTGGGCTCAGCAGGAGACTGCCTGGGAAGCTTGCAGCCTCAGCTCAGATGCTGAAGTAGGGCCTGAGGATATCCGCAGCCCACAGGCATGCTCCTGGCACTCTTCAGGGAAGATCCAAGAGGTGCACACCATGGCTGACGTACTGCTTCAGTGCCGTGTTCCCATGAGGTTTCGAGGGGCTTTGGGACAAGATGCAGACCCAAGTCTTCTGCTCTGAAGCCTCTGTCTTCTTCAACACCAGCTTGCCTTGTCCATGGCGGACCTCACGTGGCCAGGAAGCATGGTCTCCAAGTCAACTTGCATTGACTGGGGCCAACTGACTGCACCTTGTGTTGAGGAAGATTGTGAGGCTGATTTTAGGGTCAGCAGAAAGTTCCACGATGGATTAGCGATGCCTATCGTGAGTAGGGGAGGTATGAGTATACACATGCGTGCCAAGTATTTGGCATCCTTATAGTAGGAGCAAATAAATATTTTGTTCTTCCAAAACTACCTTCTACTGGCATGGTACAACAATTCCTCATGACGAATGAATGAATAAACTTTGACTCCCATGTCATTCTGCTTAGATTAGGAAACTCCCTTCCCTCCAGCGGACCTGTCCCTGGTGAGGTGTCCTGGCACCTGGGGCTGGGGATCTCAAAATCGTAGACAGAGCTGCCATCTGCAAGAACCTGTTCTATGCCAGGCACTGTGTTAAGCCCCTTCAGTGCATTAACTCGCTAGATTCTCACAACAACCTCATGAGGAGAGAATGCAACCTCCATTTTATGCTGTGACAGCAGTTACCCCAGGAGGGGCAGATGCTATTCAAGGCTCCCCAGGGAATTTGAAACACAGCCCATCTCCTCAGCTTCCCCCTCCACCATATGTGTAAGACCAGTGATAGATGCTGTTACTTCTCAAGATCTCGTGTAGCTATTGGAACATGATTCAGTTATTCAGTTGCCCAACAGAGAGGATGTGAAAGAGCCAGTCTTTGGAAAATCCTCTGGGAAGTCCCTACGAGAGGAACCAAGTCCCAGCCAACAGTGAAGCCTGTGTGTTCAGAGGGTGAATTTGCAGCCACCGGCCACTAACACAACAACACTGTTGTATGTGTGGTGTATTGATTCCACACATTTTACATTCATGAACTCTCTTCACCTCCACCACTGTCCCACGAGGAAGACGGATTCTCACTCCTTGACGAAGGATGAATCTAAGACTTGGAAAGGTCAACCTCCATGGGGTCACAGGTAGCATGGGTACAAACCACACCACACAGGTGTGTGTGCATGTGTGCGCACATTGTTGGCTACGTGTGGAATCGCAATATCACGTCAGTAAAGAGTAGTTTTGGAAGAGCATGCCTGAGAATAAGGGTGAGAAGAATGTCAAGGGGCCCAGGGGTGAATTGCAGTAGCACTTGTTGCCGACAGGCCTCTTGGTACCCACGCCACCTCCATCCCATGCAGTCTAATTTCCCTCGTGTGACCAACTGTTCCTGACATGTGCGGTCTTACTGGAGCCCTGGGCACATGCCAGTTACAATCTCTCTTTTAAGGCTTTGAGCCATGAGTGACATGGCAGGAAGCAAGCTTGGGATTCATTCAGGCCTCACAGTACGGTAGTTAATTGCATGACTTGTAGACTAGAGAGCTGTGTCCAGTTTGAAATCAGCATCTGACACAGGCAGGTGCATTGCCCTCTGTGACTCACTTGTTATTTGTAAAATGAGGGCAATCACAGCATCTACCTCATGACTGTAGCACACTTGGAAATATCCCTGGCCTAAAAACTCTGTTTTGGTGTGTTTGTCTTTATATAATTCCATCAGTCTTCAAAGTTTTCCAGTTCATTCCTGATGAGGGGTCCCTGGAGTCCCCTGTTTGTTCCTGTGACTTCCAGGACTCCAGCCTCACAGATTCTGTGAGTGCCTGATACCCTCCGCCCATTCTTTCTTTGCCTAACTCAAATCAGAACCAGTGTCTGTTGCCTGCAACCCCAGAACACTTGCTGTCATGGCAGCTCTGTCTCATGGTTACCTGGGCTCTAAAACCTCAAGCTCTGAATCCCCCCACTCCCAGCAGAACTCTGCACCCAGTATCGCCTGTTGTCTTTTGAATTCACGTCTGGAGTGGTGATACCCTAACTGTCCAGATCATCACCTGCAGGTATAGAAGAGCCTCTTTGGTTGCCTAAGAGACACCACAAAGGGTATCCTCTGGGTTGTGTGGCACGTGGAACTATGGTGAGGGTTATGGGTCTCAAGTTAGTGATAAACAAATGAAGATCCAGCGACAGGCAGGAACTGGCCAACAGTAACGCAGCCAGATGGGCCAGCTCCTGGGTCAGGTTCTCTCTGCTGAAGGCTGATTAGCATACATGGAGTGGGAGAGGGGCCATGGATCAGGCTGGTCTCTGAGCTCAAGCCCTCACCATGACATGTGTCTTTTTTCAGTTCTTCGCTCACTCCTGATTTCTTTACTCTTCATCCTGCCTCAGAGCCTTTGCACATGCTGTTCCTTCTGCTTGGAGCTCAGTTTCTCTGTACCGCACACACCCCCCTTTACCTAACTCCTCCCCCTGTTTCTAGGCTTCTCATTCCTTCCTAGACCACCAGCTGTCAGTGGGCCCCCACAGGTCCCAGTGTCAACATCTGTTTCCTTCTCAGCTGTGTCCCCACTCAGTTGCGAGTTCTCTTGTTGATCTGTCCCTGGCCTGTTCTCCCCTGCAGACTGACCTTCCCCGAGGGCAGGGGATCTGTCCTGTTCTGGCTCAGCACTTGGCACAGCGTTTGATAAATCCATGGACAAATCCCTGACCATCCAACCAGGATAACGTCAGTCACTGTCTGAGTCCATCCGGGCTGCCGGAACAACATACCTCATCCTGGTGAGCTGTCGAACAGCAGGCACTCACTTCTCACCGTTCTGGAGGCTGGGAGGGCCGAGCTCAGGCCACTGCCAGCTTGGGTGTCTGGACGGTCTCCCTCTGGGCCTGCCTGGCTGGTCGGTGATGCCCTCTCACTGTGTCCTCGTGTGGTGGAAGGGGCAGGGCAGCGCTCTGGGGCCTCTTTGATAAAGGCATGAATCCCATTCACAAGGTCCTGGTCCCTCCCAAGGGTCCACCTCCTGCACCATCTCACTGGGGATGAGGCTTCAACATAGGAATCACGTTCAGACCATAGCAGTCATCTGCTTTCTCAGTCTCCCTCCAAAGCTGAGGCCCGGTAGGTTTTGCCCAGGTTGGTCACCCAGCCAGTCAGGGAGGAGAACAGAGCTCGCACACAGCACCATCGCCTCCAAGCCCCGGACTGGGCCTTCAGGAGGGGGCATAGAGGGGAAGGACTTGGGACAGATGCTTATTCTTGGTCACCGAATCCAACGGGCAGGTGCTATCATCACCGTCACCCCCATTTTACAGATGAGAAAACTGAAGCATAAGAGAGTCTGTGACTGGCTGGGAAGTGGCGGAGGAGACACGAATCCAGGCTTTGACCCCGGGGTTCGTAGCACTTAACCCGGCTGCCTGGCTCGGGCTCGCCCTGTCGATCTGAAGAAAAGGGCTGCCAGGCGTGCGCTCGAGGCCGCGTGGGAGCTCCGGGAAGCGGGAGGAGCAGGTGGGAGCACTCAGCGGGCCGGCTCAAGTTGCGGCTGGCGGCAGGCGCGGCCGAGGGGTGGGGGGCGCCTGGTTCTCGTCACCCGCCGCGGCGGGAGGGGGCGCGGGCACACAGGGGCGCTGTCCCGCCGCCGGCCACGCGGCCCCGCCCGCCCGCCCCGCCCCTGCGGCCGCCCCTCGGCTGGTGGCCCGACCCGCGCCGCCCTCGGCTCCAGCGTCTCCAGTCTCGCCCTCGCGCTCTCTCTCGGTCTGTTCCGGGCCGCTCCTCGGGGCCGAGGCCGCGGTGGCGCCCTGGGCCTGCCCGCTCTAGGACCAGGCGGGCCCGGGGCTGCCCAGACAGACTGGCCCGCGGACACACGGATCCGGCGCCCTGAGAGGAGCCGCTGCTGCCTGCCGCGCGTCACCATGGTAACACCTGCCAAGGCCTGGACCACCTTGCTGGGCCCCTTTGGGTGGTGCGCAGCCCTCCTGGCTCCCTATGAGAACAGTCTGGGCGTCGGGGACCCGACCTTTTGTGCTGAGATGACCCTCAGGGCCTCCCCGGGGGTCTGTGCTAACTGCTCCCATGGCAGGGGGCACAGGAGCCCGCTTTTGGCTGGGCCCTTTCTGGGCCTCTTCCGGTGTGTGAGGGATGGAGTGGATTGGACTACCCGAAACTTTAAAATGGCCCCAGTGCAGAGCACAGATCTGAACTTGAATCCCAGCTCTTGGGCTTTGGGCAGAACTTGGGGCGGTTTGCATTTTAGATTTGGAGCTGGACGGTCCCATGTGCACGTTGTCCCTCTAGGGGCTTGGATGCCGCTGGGCATGAAAGTCCTCTCTCAGCCCAGATGGGAAGTGCAAGGCAGGAAGGGCTAGGGGTGGAGAATGGAGAGGAGAAAACTGCTGACCAAAACGTGGGTGGGCTCTCTGGGTTAGACTCAGAGCTGGAGAGTCAGATGTGCACATTGTCCCACAAGGGGTGCTCCCGTGGGAGTTTGGTGGGGAGGTAGCTGGGGAGGGGAAGAGGGAGGGTCACACCCCGACACCTGGACTGGAACCTTGAGAAGGTTGGGACACTCTGGGGGGAATTGTGTGTGTGTGTGTGTGTGTGTGTGTGTGTGTGTGTGTGTGTGTGTGTGCGCGCGCGCGCGTGCGCACGTGGGTGTGTTTGTGCCAGTATCTGGGAACAGGGAATGAAAGGAAAGTCTGTTTTCAGGGAATCTCAGCCCTGCTTGGCAGGCCCAAGAGCCCCAGGTGGGTTCACAGGCACTGTGGGGGTTTGGAAAAGAGCTATGAAGATAGGCCAGGGCTTTAGCCCCCTGACTGTGACCAGTCATGCTGAATGTTTGTTTTTCACTCATGCACTTGTCCACATGCAGAAGAATTCTATGTAGAGGCATGTTCATGCTCACCCACACGCACATGTGTGGAGCGCACCAGAGCACTCCTATGGACTCACATGGCTGAACACATGTGCCTTCTCATGCACACAAGCCTTGTCCACTGCTTCCTCATCCTGCTAAAATGGGTGTGCACTGCACCGGCAGGCACACCACAGACATACTGCAAAACCAGGTACCTAAATCCAGGCACCGGCAGGACAGGTGAACACACACGTTGCTCTCGGGGCTGTTCACAGCTCCCTAAAGGCAAAGCTCCATGCAGGGTGATTTACATCAGGAGCGCTAAGAGTTGACCTGCTGGGATCTCCACCCAATGGGACCCGAGCTCTGGGAACTCAAGTGCTGCTCAAGGTCACCCGGCCAGGAAGTGCAAGTTAGGACAGCCTGAGTGCTGAACCTGCACTTGGCTGTCTCGGCCACCCCAGAGATGTAGCCTGCACCAAACAGTGTCTGCCAAGCCCTTCCTGATTTCACACTTAGCCTGGTTATGAGTTTCAGAATCCAGAAACCTCTCGCTGACTCCAGACCCTCTGATCTGGGGCAGGCATGGGACTGAGCCTCTCAAAGGTCAAGCAACTCCTTTTCAAGTGTGAATGAGGAGATTTCCCTCCCTTCTCTATCTTTAAATAGTAAAGGTTGTCACCAGCTTACCTCTCTGGCCTCACTTCTGTGCTCCAGCCACTCTGGTCTTGGTTCAGGGCCTCCTAGGGTTCATGTTCCCTACTGCCCCAGGCCTTTGCACATGCTGTTCCTTCTGGGTGGATCACTGCCTAATGAATTCCTATTTACCTAGCCAATCTCCCAAATGTCACCTCTTCAGGAGCCTTCCTTGATTTCCCTGACTTTTACTCTAGCATGCCACTTCTCCTTCCTTCATGATACCCATCGTGGTTGTAATTTTTGTGGGGTAATTTGATGAACAGCTGTCTAGTGTTTGGGGGCTTCCTAGTGTCAGAGAATTTATGGCAAAAGGGTTTAGGGTTTACCCAGTCCCATGTTTCCCAAATGACAGTATCATTGAAACAACTTTTACATATCTTCTTACTGGATAAAATATTATAAGAAAAGTATAAAACCTACTACTTAATATTTGCTCAATATTTTTCTTTAAATCAATTTACTTTATAGACTTAAAATATATTTAAACAGAAAATTATATATTACGACCATGAAAATCAGTATTCACTGTTTAAATAGAAAGTGATTATAAAATATATATTCAGAGAAGGCAAACCTGTCAGTAAACAGTGACTGGGTGCAGCTGACTGTGGACAATTTCAAGCCAGAGGACAGTGGGCTTTTTGTGAAAAGGAGTAATAATTAAGTGTCTTGAGAGGTGTTCAAGATAAACCGACTCCAGCCTGAGACTCGTCCCTGGTGTTATCAGGAGGGCTGGAAGGGAATTGGAGTCATTTTCGTGCCGTGATTTCACATAGAGTCCATGTGCTCCCCAGATGGTCTTGTGGGCCACCCGGGACCCCACCCACACTTCGAAACACTGGTGGAGTCCAGTCTAGTTCATTCAACATTGTCTAAGTATCTACTGCACGGTGGTCCCTCACACGCTCACCCTGTTGTGCACCGAGCCCTGGATGAGAGACTGCACTGGGCTTGCAGTCCATGGGGAAGCCAGTTTCCTTCTCTGGGGGCTCTGGCCTGTCTGATGGCTGGTGGGTCCCTCTCTCGCCTGGAAACGCATGTCTTGAAAAGCTGAAGAGCAGAGAGGCAGGGTTGGCGGGGTTCTGGTAGGTGGGCAGCAGCTCACCCTATCTAGAGAAGGGTGCAGTGGGGGTAGAGGCTCAGAGATGTGTGTCCAGGCAGCACTTCCCAAGTAAGGCACCCACTGTGGGTGCCTGGAGGGGGACTTTAGGTGGAGCTTAGATGGACATTTTGTATCGTACAGCTGTCCACCTTAATGAGTACTAGGAAGTGATTTTAACGGCATGAGCACATAAGAATAAGTAAACAAATTTGAATTGAAAAAGAATGAACAAAAAGACAAATGTTAAGTAAATAACAATTAATAATGAACATCAAGCACATAACAAATGAGAGTACGTGAACATGACGAGAGACCCTCACAAAGGGGGCACATGGGTGGTTGGGAAGCCCCAGGCTCGAGCATAAAGTGTCTTTAGCAGGAGTGAACAGTGAGCTGGGAGCTGACCGAAGGGCCACAGTGCCGGGCTAACGAGTTCCTAAGGCAATAGGGAGCCACCATGGTCATTGAGCAGGGGAGGGTCACAAGTGGATCTCTGTGTTAGGAAAGCCATTGTAGTGGCCCAAGGGGAGCCTGGCCTGGTGCAGGGAGCCCAGGAAAAGACAGGACAGCTAGTGGTTCATCCCCCAGCTCTACCGTTTACTAGCAGTAGAGCCTTGGCCTCAGTTTTTTGACCTGTAAAATGGGAATGAAAATACCCAACCCATAGAATGATTGGGATGATAAGATAAAATAATGCATAGCAGGTACTTGGCTCAAGCCTAACACCCAACACTTGCCTGGGAGGAAGCAGCTCTGTTATAACCGCTCTCACGATGCGGTCTGGGTAGGAGGCAATGATCCCCTGGGCAGAGGCAAGGGGGAGAGGGACGGAAGGAAGTGAGCACCAAGCTAAGGCTCGGAGAAACAAAGGGACTTGCTCGCGTTCACACAGATGATACACGACAGAGCCAGCCTTGAACGTGGGTCTACTGATACCCACTGTCTTCTTGGTTCACTGCATCTGAGCTGTTTTTCCAGTTTCTGAAAGTATTTTTGTTTGGGTTTGTTTTTTTTTAATAAGGAGCCAATTCTCACTCATACCTCCACCCACACAAAAAATAAAAAGGACTTAAAGCAGAAGAAGTTTTAGTTGGACGGGAACAAGAACTTCCTGGCAGTCAGTCAGAGCAACAGAATGCTGGTCTTAGATTCTCCAGCCTAGAGAAGTCCGGAGGAGTGTCCCAGGTCGTTGAGACTGGGGGTTACAACCTGACGCCCGCTGGGCTGTATCTGGCTCACAGTTGTGTTTGGTTTGGCCAGTCACTGAAAACTGGGGAGGTTTTACTAAAAAATCAGTAGACCAGGCGAAATGGGGCCAAAGCAACTCAATAGATGCTGATGGGGGGTGCACCCCAGGCTCCACTACTCCCTGTTGCTTCCTTGGTGCTGGGGACTGTCAGGGGTCATGCACTGAGGGGCTGGAGGGCTTGCTCTCTCACTCGTCCAGCTTCTGTGTTCCTGGTCACCTGTCAGGCTCCTGAAAGCATTATGTGTATCTGGGCCCAAGGGACGAAGATGGATGAGACAGGTCTTTTTAAATTTTCTCACCAACTGAAGATTAACTGATCCCATTTAGAAACCACATGCCCACTCCAAACCTTCCCATAATAACTTTTTTTTTGAGTTGGGGTCTCACTCTGTCACCCAGGCTGGAGTGCAGTGGCAGGATCATGGTTCACAGCAGCCTCAGCCTCCTAGACTCAGGTGCTCTCTCCCCATCAGCATCCCAAGCAGCTGGGACTCCAGGCACGTGCCACCACACCTGGCTAACTTCTTGATTCCCCATAGAGACAAGGTCTCGCTATGCTGCCCAGGCTGGTCTCGAACCCCTGGGCTCAAGCAGTCCACCTGCCTTGGCCTCCCAAAGTGCTGGGATTACAGGCCTGAGCCCTTGTACCCTGCCTAACCTTTGAATTCTAGAATGTCCCCACTGGAAGTGAGATAGATAAGCCTGATGTCTCCCTTTTACAGATAGGGAAACTGAGGCCAAAGTCACCCAGGGAGTCAGGGGCAGACTCATCTTCCCTGGGCATTTCATCCACAGGACAGAACAGGGTTGAAAGCAGCCCTAGGCCCTTATACCCTCACCCCCACCTCCTCTCAGGCCTCTCTTCCCAGTGAGGGGGGGCTGATGTCATGTGATACTCAAGGCTTTGCTATTGGACTAAGTGGGTAAATCTGGACCTTTAAGAAGAGCTCAGGCCACGTGCAGAAACTCCAGCTAGCAACATCTGGCGAGACCATTTAAAAGGGAAACCAGCTTAAAAACACACATACAATCACACTTTTTCCCCTTCCAGATTATAAAAGCTATACAAGCTGGTTACGGAATGTTTGGAAACTCTAGCAAACACTGAAGAAAATCAAAAGACTACCTTCCAAGCCCCCATCCTTCACAGCCCTCAGAGGACTGCAGTCCACACTTGAGTTACTGTTTACCTGGACCTTTTTCTAGGCTTACACATGGTTTTACACATACTGTGGCTCATACAGTGTGACACTTTTTCTTTAAAAAAGTTATAGTTATCAGAGAAGTAGTTCCCTGGGGTGGGGGAGTTGGCTGGGAGGAGGAGCATAGAAATCTTCTGTCTGTTGATCTGAGTAAGTGGCTCACAGGGGTCTGTACAAGATATTGACCAGCACACTTTTTGTTTGTACATTTTACCTGATGGAAGTAATTCTTAAGATTATAGTGAGAGCGGCTCATTGCGAAAATGTTGAAATGGAAGCATATGACACCCCCTGCTCCCCTGCTGGCATAACCGCTGTGAGCAGATAGTTCTGTGCCCCTCACACCGTGCAAGGGTCCCTATATCTGTCCAGAAGGTCATGAGCATGGTATCACAAAGACTGGTGATGCAGGCCTGGTTCTGCCTGGGCCCTGGATGGGCTTCTTCTCTGGCCCTGAGCTGTAGGGGAGGGAACTCTGGCTTGTCTCCCCTTCTTCCTTTTCAGTCTCACTGGCTCCTGCCTCGGCTCCTGCCCTCCTGCCGGGGAACAGTTAAAGGCCCAGCCAGGCTGCGGGCTGTGCTCACTGGGAAGGAATGGAAACACGTCTATTAAGTTTCACGGAAATCATTCTGAGGGGCCCATGTCTGGCGTCTGGGTTCCTGTGGTCCCAGGCTGGGCTGCCAGTTGACTGGGAATCAGAGTGGTCCGCGTTCCTTCCTGCAGGCGCCTGGGCCCCCCTTGGCTGTGTGCTTCCCTCACTACTTAGATGGCTGTGAGGCCCTGGGCCTGTGGCAGGTAATGCGCTGGCCAAGAGCTCGGAGTTCTGTTAACTTGGAAGATTCTTCCTTTTTACTGGCTGCCCCTTAAATGCTAACAGTGTGTGTGTGGCACACGGAGCCAGTGTATGGAAGCCAGAGGTGTCCTGTGAACCGTGGGGAGGCACAGTTTCTTTAGCCCCATCAAAAACAGAAAGATAGGCAGCTGGAAGGCCAACCTCAGGCCAGAGGAGGCAGCAGGGGATGGACACGGCGGACTTCACTGGCCTGGATCTGTAGATGCTGGCTGTGTCTCCTCCTCTCTGTGCTTTTGGACGCGATCAGTCTCAGTTTCTTTACGGACAAAATGGTGGTTCCTGCTGGGACCCAGCATGGCCATGTGGGTGCAGTAAGAGAAGTGGAGTGGAGGGCCTGGCATCCAGCAGCTGGTATTGATGGGGTGATGGCAGTGGAGTCAGGAAGAGACTGGGAGAGGGAAGATGTCTTCACACTGAGGCTGGGACCTGAGCTTTGACAGGATGAATCAAATAAATAACAATTAATAAGAACTGCAGCAAGACCTGTTGCTTTTCCCAAGACCCTCTACGTCTACAATCTCCTTGTATCTCCAGAACAGTCATCTGAGGGAGGCAGGGCAGGAACTAGAATCCCCACCTATGTGCCGATGAGGAGACTGAGGAGCATTGAGGAAGAGAGAGTTTAACTCCTTGTTTCCTAGACGTTGGGATGAGTTAGGACACAAGATATGTCATAGACCGGAACTAAATGACATGGAACTATCTGGTGACAGGACATTTTGAATTCTCTATCTTCTGTGAGCCCAAGGAGAAAAGCTTCCTCTGGTAATAAGACATCTTTAATCAATCTTTCCTTCCTTCCTTCCTTCTTTCTTTCTTTCTTTCTTTCTTTCTTTCTTTCTTTCTTTCTTTCTTTCTTTCTTTCTTTCTTCTTTCTCTTCCTTCTCTTCCTTCCTTCCTTCCTTCCTTCCTTCCTTCCTTCCTTCCTTTTCTTCTTTCTTTCTTTCTAGTGAGGGTCTCACTCTGTCACCCAGGCTAGAATGCATTGGCACAATTATAGCTCACTGCAGCCTTTACCTCCTGGACTCAGGTGATCTTCCTGCCTCAGCCTCCTGAGTAGCTGGGGCTATAGGCATGTGCCACCATGTCTGGCTAATTTTTTAAATTTTTGTAGAGAAGAGGTCTCACTATGTTGCCAAGATTGATCTGAAACTCCTGGGCTCAAGCAATTCTCCTGCCTCAGCCTCCCAAAGTGCTGGGATTATGGGTGTGAGCCACCACACCCAGCCAAGACATCTTTAGTCTTTCTAATATGTGCCAATCTTGATTTGGGGGGAAAGAAAGATCTCCTGCACCTCCAGGAGGTAACTAGATGTTCCTAGAATGTAATGGCCACTATTTGTTTTTGTTGTTTACTTTTCTTTTAAAAAGTAGTTTATTTTGGTAGAAATAAAACAGTAAAACTAAAATATATTTTATATATTTGTATATTATGTTATTTATAGAAACATATATATGACACACAGTTAATTATTATAATCATAAATATATGATCAATATAAATACATAAGTAAAATAATATAAAAGCTATCCAATGCATCACTGGTTTATCTCTGGAGTTACAGTCTATTTATGCTAGTTTACATTGATTTTTCCATATATAGCAGTGATATAGTAACTATAGTATGACATGTATAAAATCAATGTATAAAATAGCAAGAATGGCTCTTATTTAATGAGCACCTGGTCCTGTGCTAAGAATTTACATCTCATCCAAGCTCATTCAATTCTTTCAGGTTGCTATGATTACAATTCCATGTTATAGATGAGGAAACTGAAACTCGGAGAGTTAAGTAACTTGCCAGGTCACACAACCAGTAAGTAACAGAGTCAAAATTTGAACCCAGTCTGGTTGCATTCTCATAATCAATGTGGTGATATAGTGTCTCATTTAAAACACAATTATGCAAACTTTTAAAAAGTGAGTTGATTTGAAGAAAAACAGCAAGTGCTAATAAGCTGGTATGTGGAGATGCTAAAATTCACAAAGATGCCGGTTGCAGTCACTCACGCCTATAATCTTAACACTTGGGGAAGTCAAGGTGGGAGGATTGCTTGAGCCCAGGAGATCAAGACCAGCCTGGGCAACACAGCAAGAGCTCATCTCTACAAAAAATAAATTTAGCTGGGCACAGTGGTGTGTGTCTGTAGTCCCAGCCACTCAGGAGGCTGAGGATCGCCTGAGCCTAGGAGGTTGAGGCTGCAGTGAGCCGTGATAATGCCACTACGCTCCAGACTAGGCAACAGAGTGAGACCCCAACTCAAGGACAAAACAAAAATCACGAAAGTGACAGTGAATGATTACATTTCCCAAAACAAAACTAAACAAGCTTGTCCCAGCTCCATCTGCACATGAAGAAAGAGACCCAGAGAGGGAAGGGATCTACTTGAGGCTGCACAGTGAGGTCCCAGGAGAGGCAGGTGAGATGGGGAAGGCTCATGGCAGGGAGGGGTGCTGACCCGCTGACCTGGTGTGCTCACAGAGGGCCAGTGTGATCCTCTTCTTCCCTAACCCTCCCCCCACCACTGCTGTCCTGAGGATTGCATGGGGTGAGAAATGACAGGTCGGACCTTGCTAGGCGAGGGTGGGGAGCCCATCAGAAGAGGACACCAGGCCAGATGAACCCTTCTCTGTCCTGCCGAATTGAAGACCCCTCCCCTCCTCGGAATGGACACACCCTCACCCCCTCGCCGCCCCTGCACGTGCGCGTTCAGCATCGAGTGCCTGTCAGCACGTCATCCCTGCTGAGCTCACGGCCCTGTCAGTCCAAGATCGTCTTTCCTTCAGAATGGGACTACAGACACTCATGCATTCATTCACTCATTCTATAAATAGTGATGGCAGCTCCCTGTGCCCAGCATTGTGCTGGCTACGGTGGAAGTGATCCCTGGAGACCGCTGGCCTAGTCCCTCTTCCCTGTTTGAAGGGTGGAACGCTCGCGGTTCCGAGAGGGACAGTTTGTTCATTCTGGGACAAGATCCACCGAGCCCTATTTTGCGCCTGGCCGTGTGCCAGTTGCCGAGGACCCAGAGAGCAACACGCGCCAGTGTCCGCCAAGTCCGCTCGCTAGGGCTGCTCTAACACGGGGTCACACGCTCAGTAACCGAAAGCAGCACTCATGTATTATCTTTCGGATCGTAAGTGGAAGGCAAGGCGTGGGTGGGCCGCGTTTTTGAGGCTCGGGGAGAACCAGCTCGCCGCCTCTTCCCGCCTCCCGGAGACGCCCACATCCCTTGGCCCCGCCTCCGGGAGACGCCCACATTCCTTGGCCCCGCCTTGTGGAGACGCCCACATCCCTTGGCCCCGCCTCTTCCCGCCTCTAGGAGACGCCCACATTCCTTGGCCCCGCCTCTTCCCCCCTCCCGGAGACGGCCACGTGCCTTGACTCTTCATTTGCGCGCACAGTCAACCGCGGCTTCAGTCCTGCCACCAAAGGCACGTCTCCCCTGACTCCTTACCCTCTTGAATCCTCCTGTCCTTTGGGGGACCTCTGTGTAACCAAGATAGCCTCTCTGTGTGACAGGCAGCTGACGAGCACTTTAATTCCATCTGCAACCCTAACCTCTAACATTCAAGATAACATGTTCACGGGTCCCAGAGATTAGGACATCTCCAAGGTCTGTTCTGCTTAGGGAGTCTGGAGTCCCCTGAAGGAGACATAATCATTTTGGGAACTACTACGATAGGGTCCCACAGGAGCCCAGGAAAAGGGACGTTTGACCCTGCTGGGTTGGGGAGGGGGCTGGGAGGTCAGGGAAATCTCTTGGAAGAGCTGAGGGCTGACCCGAATCTTGAAGAATGAGGGGTTGGCCTAGTGAGGTGGAAGTGGAAGTGGAGGGCATCGCCAGAGGAAGGAACAGTATGTGCAAAGACCTGCAGTGTGTGAGACGGGGCGTGTGCCACTTGGAAGTACGAGAGAGGCAGTGGGGCAGTGAGGCGGGCACAGAAGCAGGGGTGGCGCGTGGTGGCCCTATCTTGGTGAACTGGGTGCCTGGAGGCCAATGCTTCCTGAAGGCAGTGGGGAGCCCTTGAGGGGCTCGAGCAGGAGGAGGTCAGGTTTGCATCTAAGAAAGGTTTCCTGGGGTCCTGGTGGAGAGTGGCTGGAGTGAGGAAGACTAGAAGTTGACAGTCAAGGAGGAGGTGACCCCACGTAATGGTGGAGCCTGGGTGGGGCTGGGGTGGGGCTGAGCAGAGCACAGCAGCTGGTGAGCTGTGGTGCGGGAGGGGGGGCATCTAGGACGAGCTGAGGTGTGTGGGGGGCGTAAGGAGTGCATTTCCGGCCCAGAAGCCCGACTGGGTGGGAGGTCATCACTGAGAGAGGAATGGGGAGGAGCGAGCCTGGGAAGTGGCCGGGCTGGGTCTGATGAGCTCATGCCCGGTGCCTGAGACACATCTAGAAGGAGCTCGATGTGGAATCAGGAGCTCTGGACCTGCGTCATTTACTGCTGTGTAACAAGCTGCCCAAGAGCCCAGTGGCCAGAGCAGCAGTCCTTTCCTGTCACTCGCCCACCTGTGTGTGGACTGGGTTGTCTGACTTGAGCTGGGCTTCTCTGGTGCTCAGCTTCCAGCTGCGGGTCGACAGGTCAGCCAGGCCGTGGGGTTTGGGTGATGCCAACCTCCTCCTTCCCTTTGACGCTGACCTGAATGCCCCATCCAGTTCCTCCTCTGCTTCTTGAACTGTCAGATGACTTTTGAGCAAAGACCTGCAGGAAGTGAGGGAATGAGACTGCTTGAGGAAGAGTATTCTAGGCAGAGTGAACAGCCAGTACAAAGGCCCTGAGGTGAGATTGTATCTAGTGTGTGTGAGGAACAGAAAAGAACTCCAATGTGGCTGGAAGAGGTGAATGAGAGGGACAGGATAGGAGGGGAGGATAGAGAGTTAGCAAGGCCCTGGTCACATGGGGCTGGAGGTCAGGGAAGTGGACACTGCCCTTGTTATCACTGCATCATTACTTCTACCCTTTCCTCCTGTCCCCTACAGGACCCTCCCTCCCTGGACACGGCCATCCAGCATGCCCTGGCGGGCCTCTACCCTCCCTTTGAGGCCACGGCGCCCACCGTCCTGGGTCAGGTGTTCCGGCTCCTGGACTCTGACTTCCAGGGGGATGGGCTGAGCTTCCTCCTGGATTTCCTGATCCCTGCCAAGCGCCTGTGTGAGCAAGTGCGCGAAATGGCCTGCGTAAGTCAGAGGGCCCAGGGCCAGTGGACAAGCTCTCCCAGAAAGCCATGGGGCTGGAGGCAGGCCCGGAAGGAGGTGGGCCAGCATGTGTCTTGTCTCACAGGAAGAACTGAGCATGCGGGTGAGCTTTCCAAAGGGAGACCCCAGCCCCCTAGATGGAGCAGGGGGTTGTGTGCCCTATGCCTTGTGAAATCTGGGAGTCCCTTGCATTCGCACTTGCACTAGTGGGAAGGAAGGACTGAATCAGAAGGCCTGGAGACTGCCCTGGGGTGGCATGGTGGGCACCACCGGGCTGCTTTGGCTGAAGTGGGGCAGCTTTGAGGGAAGTGGCAGAGAACATCCAAGAGCTCCCTGGAGCCCCGAGGCATCAGGACTCTTGCTTTCGCCCCTGGTGACTCCTTCAAATTCAGTCTCAGTGTGGCCTCTCCGGAGGCCAAGTAGAGGGAAAAGTGTCCTAGGCAGAACTGTTGGCTGCAGATGACAGATCACTCAGACCAGGGCGGGGTGGATCAGGCCTCGGTCTGAGTTGATCCACGGATCAAGCCCCTTGAAGACCCTTTCTGTCTCATGTCTCAGCTTCTCCCTCCTTGTCAGCGTCATTCTTATAGCCCAGGGATGCTATAGTGTGAGTTGAAAATAAACTCGTCCTCATCAACTGCAGATAGAAAAATCTCAAGGAAGGGTCCTGATTGGCCTGGCTTGGGTCACATGTCCATTCCTGAGACAATCACTCTGGCCGGAGGAATGGGGAGCCAGGACTGGTCAGGCTTGAGTCATGTGCCTGCCTCCGTGGTCAGAAAAGGATGGGAGAAGCCAGAGGAGACCATGCCTCAGGGACCCGCTGCAGGAGCTTGCCCAGACCCTTCTCAGGTTGGCTGACTGTTCTTTGCACTGTTGTTGTTAATACCTACCCTACTGCCATCTCAGTCTCAAGAGTCCTTGGGATCCACCAACCTTTCCTGAGTTGCTCACTGCATGTCAGGGACACAGCCCATTAGGAGCAAAAAGGAAGGGTGAGGACTATGGTCAATAGAAATAACTGGCAGCTAAAAGTTCAAGACTGCGACTGGGTGTGGTGGCTTATGCCTGTAATCATAGCACTGTAGGAGGCTGAGGTGGGAGGATCGCTTGAACCCAGGAGTTTGCGATTAGCCTGGGAACATAGTGAAAACTCATTTCTACAAAAAGTTTTTAAAAATTAGCCAGACGTGGTGGCATGCCCCCATAGTCCCAGCTACTCGGAAGGCTAAGGAGGAAGCATCATCTGAGCCCAGGAGGTTGAGGCTGCAGTAGCTGTGATCATGCCATTGCACTTCAGCCTG
Organism: Cephalopachus bancanus; assembly: GCA_027257055.1. NCBI lineage: Eukaryota > Metazoa > Chordata > Mammalia > Primates > Tarsiidae > Cephalopachus > Cephalopachus bancanus. Next base: position 5,544,427 of record JAPVLO010000037.1, read on the forward strand.
AGCGACACAGTGAGAGGCCGCTCAAAAAAAAAAAAAAAGAAAGCTCAGGTGTAGGAGCCAGGATTGGAAATGGTTGGAACCAGAAGGAAAAGTGAGATCAACCATTTAACACATTTAGCTCATGCCTGACTCATAGGAACAATTCAGTGCCCATGAAGTGGTGTGGAGAAGAAGACAGCTTCTCCCAGAAACACTCGCAAAGGACGCCCACATTCACATGACACCATTTCCTGCAGATCCTCTCCTTCCCGACTGCTTCTCCTGGACAAGCCACACAATTGCCCACTTCTGTTACTTGGCCATGAGCACCATACCAGCACTGTTCCCTGCCTCATTTTTCCCAGTGACAAGGTTGTATCCTTTCTACATCTTTATTTTTAACTGTAGAGGAATTTAACTCAATTGTAGTTATAGACAAATGTGTGTCACCTTAGAGCAGGCGGGGTTAACATGGGATCAACAGCATGGCCTCTGGAGTCAGGTGCCCCAGGTTCAAATCAGGGCTCATCACTGTGAACTTGAGAGATCCATGTCACATCTCTGAGTTTCAGTTGCCTTCGGTGTCAGATGGGGACATTGATAACATAGCACCCAACGCATGAGATGACACCCGGAGCTCAGTGCAGAGCCTGACATGCAGCAAGTGTTCTGTAACTGTTGGCTGCTATTATCCCACTTCCCGTCTCTCCCTCAGAAGTAGGGACGTGCCAGCCTCGAAGTCAACCTCTCTAGCCACCACCACCCGTGGGCAGCCACCTTCATGTGAAGTCTCTGGAACTTGGGGACAGACACCGCTGACTTCAAACGTGAAGGCCCAGGTCCAAGTCCCACTTGGACACTTTCCAGCAGTGTGACCATGAGCCAAATACTTCACCTCTCCAAGCCTGTTTCTCTACCTGTAAAGTGAGAATGATTCCTAAACTGCCTGAGCCCCTGAGCTACTGTGAAAGTCAAATGAGAGTCAAAGGAGATGCTCTTAGCTGTCATCTCCTGTGTCATCAGCTGGTGCTGCTGTTTGCAAAAGAACAAACAGGCTAGGCTGTTTTGTGTCATTTAGTGAGAAGGTGAGGGAAAGCGTGTTGCCATCCGGAGAGGGCTTGGTGAAGGAGGTGGAGAGCTCCCAGGCTCATGAAGGCACACAGCAGGAAGCTTCTCCGGGCAACCCGGGGTACAATGTAACTGACATGAAAGGGTTTGCCAACGTGGATACAACTATGGTCAGACCTGGCCCTTTCCCCAGCTAGCAATTCCAGAAAACACCTGCCTAATTAGCGGGAAGTTTAGTGTCACTCCCTGGAGGCCCTCCCTCCCCTATATACATCCAAATTTTATTAGACTGCCTGGGACTTAATCCACGACTCAGACTCTTCCAAAAACCTGCTGTTTCTGTTGTTGCCACTTGATGTCACTGTTGAACGTGGGTCCGTACAGCCCCGTGGAGAGGCTCCCTGAGGGGATCACTGGGGTCACGGCCTGTTCCAGGACGACTTGCTGTGTCTGCCTTTCAGAGATTACTGGCATCTTATCTTTTTTAAACAAAAATAAATTTTAAAAAAAGTTTTGCTTTACCTGCTATGCCGTGACCCGCTAATGGGAAATAATAACATGCAAGCCCAGAATGTTCAGGAAGGTCATCTAGTAAGTCAGTGGTGGGGCCAGATTTTCTGACTTCCCATTCGATATTGCTTCTACTTCACTCAGTAACCTCTCCACGTGAAAATTCGAGCGTGGCATAAAAGCAGTGAGTGACTTTTTAAAAATAGAAAATCCCCACGATTTTTCAAAGGATTAATGTTGTCAGAGGGAGAGGGAATTCATATTTATTGAACTTCTACCTATTATATGCCGAGCGTTGTATTGGGTTTTGCATATAGGTTCAGATGGTCCCCAATTTACAGAGGCTCGACTTACGATCTTTCAACTTTACCATGGTGTGAAATTGATACACATGCAGCAGAATCCATACATCAAGTCCCCAGACAACCATTCTGTCTTTCACTCTCAGTATAGTGAAAAATTGCATGAGGTAAATTACAATAAGTTACAGGAGACATTTATCACTTATTATAAAACAGGCTTTGTGTTAGATGATTTTGCCTAACTATGGGTTAATGTGAGTGTTCTGAGCAGGTTTAAGGTGGCAAGGTTAAACTGATGTTCGATACGCTAGGTGTATTTAATGTATTTTTGACATATGATATTTTCAACTTAATGATGGGTTTATTGGGTCATAAATTGATGAGCATCTGTATAATCTCACTTCATCCTCATGCCAACCCAGTAGTACTAACACGTATTATTATTATTCCTATTTGCAGATAGAGAATTGAGGCTCAAAGCCGTTAAGTAATTTGCACAAATTAGTGCTACAGGCCTTTGTCTACACCATGTCTCCCTGGCTTTAAAACAGAGGCTGAGACTTGAGCTGCGTTGGAAAACGCTCTGGATGGGTGGGGAGAAGTAGGGAGCACGAGCCAAGCAAGAAGAGGCAGGGGAACGGCACTTGCTGACCAGTGCTCTGCTTTCTCACTGGGGCTGGTAGACTGGCGAGTGCGGCAAGTTCAGGGCTGGGACTTGGGTGAGGCAAGGGAGGCAGCTTCCGCAACGCTTCAAGGGCAAGGGCCTCTCCGGTGCTGCTTCTACCCGGCCCCTGGCCGACTCTAGCTGTACCTGGAAGGGGGAGGAGGCAGCGCCGAGGGCAGCGTGTTCCAGGCCAGCCTCTCTGATGCCAGCCTTCTCTCCTCAGGCCTCCTACTCACACCGCCTCTTCTTGCACGAGGGCTGGCCGCTCTGTCTGCGGGACAAGGTTGTGGTCCACTTGGCACCGCTCAATCCCCTCCTGCTGCGCCGGGGTGACTTCTACCTCCAGGTCGAGCCCCAGGAGGAGCAGGCTGTCTGTATCATGGTCAAATACCTCTCCCTGGACCCCCGTATGGTGGACGAGAAGCCTGTACCCGAGGGGTCCTACCCTCTGCTCTTCACCCAAGAATGGCTGGAGGCCATCAACAGCGACCTGGAGGGACATCCCCTATGCAACTGCCTGGTGGCGTCAGAGAATGGGATTGCCCCTGTGCCCTGGACCAAGATAACCAGTCCAGAGTTTGTGGATGATGGACCCCAGGCAGTGAATGTCCTCTCCCCGACCCGGGGGTCCCTTCAGCTAGAGACCCTGGATTCAAGCAGCTCTCCAGAGCTGCCCCAGGCCAAGTCCCCAGACAACCAGGTGTTTCTCACCCAGAGTTTGGCCAAGGGCGAGGACAGAACGTGTGGGAACAAGTATCCGGGGCTCATCAAGGTGGAACAAGCCAGGCCTGGGGAGATGGCCTTCAGGATGGATGATGTGGCCAGCCGGGACTTGGAGGGAGACTATGTGGCTCTCCTGGACTTCTCCCAAGAGAGGAGAGGAGCATCTCCCAGTAGGGAAGTGGGGACATCCAGCGGGTGTACTTTGAGAGCACTGGAGGACATACCTGGAGCCAAGGCAATCCCTTTCTCTCAAAAGATGCTGCCTCACTCAGAGGCCGATGAAGGACCTTCCTTGGAAAAATGGGCTTGTACAAAGCCAGCAAGCTCAGAGGAGGAGTCCTGCATTGGGGGCTTGAGGAGAAAGTTCAGCCATAAAGCATCCATCCATGAGCCAGAACAACAGCCCCAGGGGCCCTGCATCCGTGTCCCTGCAGATCCACGGGGCTGTGCCTCCGGCCTCAGGACAGGCGTCTCAGAAAAGCCAACCACCTCCCAGATTCAGGGACCTCCAGGAAACCCAGAGAGCATGGTCCCAGTCAGGCCTGGACCGAGACAAGCTGCATCGCCCTGCGTGGTCCCAGCTTCTCCTGTGACTCCAGGCTCTGAAACCAAGAGGGTGGAGACTAAACAGGGCAGGGGGCGACTTCCCAGGCCCATGCCCCGCCCTGGTCGCAACCCCAACTCCTCCAGATCCCCCACTCCTGGGCTCAAGTTCTCATTCTTAAAAGGGCAGAGGCGGTCCCCAGCACCCCCAGAGACAGTCTCACTCCAGCATGATGGGCCTTGGAAAGTTCTGTGTTCACTCTACTCTCCCAAATTCAACCAGGCCTCATCCTTGGAGAAAGGTGAGCTGCCCACTCCCTCTGCTGTCCGTGGAGGTCATTGTCTGGATGAAATCAGGTTCCAGGTGGCTCTGGTTGTAAACAACAGAGACCACCTGGGCTGGCTCAGCTCCGTGGGTTTAGTGTATGGTGTCGCCTGTGAAGGGGCTCGAAGTCTTATAGGTCTGGAATCGAGCAAGTCACCCGAGTTCATCCCCCAGCTTCACACACACTGGCTGTGTGACTTTAGCCAAGTACTTAACTTCTCTGAGTCCAGGCCTCCCTGTCTGTGCAGTGGGGATGTCACCTATTTCATAGAGTTATTTTGAGGCTTCAAAGGGACAGACGTAGGGAACTTAGCACAATGCCTGGCATGTAGTAGGAGATCAACAGTTGTAGGCTATTATTAGAAGCTGAAAAAGGAAATACTTTTCCCTTAGAAAATCCATCTTCTGGCCAAGATACAGTGGCTCATACCTGTAATCCCAGCATTTTGGGAGGCTGAGCCAGGAGGGTGGCTTGAGTCCAGGAATTCAAGACCAGCTTGGGCAACACAGCAAGACTTCATCACTACAAAACATAAAAAAAAATTAGCCAGGCATGGTGGTGCACCTGTAGTCCTAGCTACTAGGGAGGCTAAGGCTGGAGGATTGCTTGAACCCAGGAGGTCAAAGCTGTGGTGAACCATGATCATGCCACCGCACTGCAGCCTGGGTGACAGAGAGAGACCTCCACTCAAAAAACAAAAAGGATAAAAAGAAAATCCATCTTCTGTGTAACATCCTTTTCTTTGCTGTTGTTTTTCCCCAGCTGGAACAATCCAGACCAGAACATCTGACTCAGTCACCAACTCAGGCCCACTGGCCTCAGAAAAGACTGGCTTCCCAGAAGCTTCTGCCGGCCCCACCCTGGACAAGGAGCCCCCAGAGCCTGCTCCTGGGATTGGGGCTCTGAGCGTCAAGGTTTTCCGCTCCGGGATAGCATGCCTGCCAGGTTCTGGGGATTGAAGGGGAAGATGCGGAGGGTAGGGAAGAGAGCTGGGGGAGGGGGGTGTCCCAGTGCATCCTCAGATGCTGGAGGGTGCAGGGGAGGCAGAGAAAGTGCTGGAGGCCTGGGCTGTAGACCAAGCCTCCCTGGGCCTCTGTTTCCTAATCTTTGCAATGGAGGAGTTAGATTAGGTGAAAGCAGTTTCATCCCTCCATCTGCCCATCTGTCCATTTGTCCATCCATCCGCCCATCCATCTAAACGTCAGGGAGGTCGCCAAGGTGGATGTCAGGTTCCTTAGAGGCAGAGCCTGAGATAGATTTTTGGGAAAGAGATTTACTGGAGGAGGGCTCTCAGGAGAAGCAGAGGGAAGGAGGACAGGGCAGGGGAAGGAGCAAGGCTGTGGCCTGACCCCAGAGGGTGCTCGGAGCCCGGATCACCCCTCAGAATGGGCTCCAGCTTAAGATGTAGGGGGCTGGCCCTTTGTTCATCTGGGTCTGACAGTCACTAACCGCAGGCTGATCCTGGGTCCGTCAGTCACTACCTGTGGGCTGATCCTGGACCTGTCAGTAGTTAATTGCATGCTGACCATGAAATGGGGTGGGTCAGCGAGAGCCAGTCCAGTCCAGGGCAGATCTTCAGAGGAAGGGGCATCTGTAAACCATTTCCGGTCAAGAATCCCAGCACCTGGGGCACGCGTTTTCTGCTTGCTGGGAGACCTGGGTGGGGCACTAACAGCACCCACTGCAGAGGGTGCTATGACTCCTCTTCAATATATTTTCATCGTAGTAACAAGTACTCACCAGGCCTTGGGCTGAGCACTGGGATACGTCAGGGAACGAGTCTGATGTGTCTTCTGCTCTCTGGACGCCTGTGTTCCCGTGGTGGAGAAAACTCAATGGGTTATTACAACACATTATTACAACCAGGTTAAAAAACTGTGGCGATGGGGAAGCGAAGGAGGCTGAGGGAGTACAGACGAGGCCCCGGGCCCAGGCTTGGGTGGGAGAGATCAGGGAAGACTTCCCGGAGGAAGTTATGGAAAGCTCAGTCCTACAGTATGAGTAGGAGCTACCCAAGTGAAGGACTGGGAGCAGTGTTCCAGACAGAGGGAACAGCATGTGCAAAGGCCTGGGGGCAAGAAAAACCACAGTGCTTTCTGGAAATGGACTGTCTTGCCATTCTGTCATACTTCACAGCTCTTCAGGGCCTTGGGCATTGTCCTGTCTTTTTGTAGCTCCTAGGGACATGGTCAGTCCTTGGTCTGCTGAGACTCCTGCTGCCCATCCCCATGTTAATTGTGCACAAAGGGTCTCACTGTCCTCCTTGGCCCTTTGTGTTCTGAGGGCTCAGGCCTTGTCCATCAAAGCCTCTGCTTTGCGTGAGTTCGGCTCTGTCTTCAGCTCCCTGTCTGACCTTGAAGTCACTCACCCTTTCTGAGCCTCAGGCTCCCCCTTGGGTAAGAAGAGAGCAGGCGAACCGGACCAGGCTCACCGTCACTCTTTCCGCAGTTACCCTGGAAATTCTTGGGGCTGCAACATGCACTGAGGGCCCCAAGGGCCAGCACATGGCTATACTCAAAGGGCGTTTGCTGAGCGAATGCACAGGGTCCACGTGGCTGCTCCTCCGCTCCATTTTGTGTTCCCGCTTTCCTCTCCTCTGGTGATCTTGTTGTCACTCCTCCCGTGGTGTCCCCACAGCCCCCGCTCCCCTGGTTTCCCTGCCAGGGCTCCTGGTCCTTCCCTGCCACGGCCTCTCTTCATCCCAGCGCTTTCAGCCTGCTGAGCCAGCCACCTCTCCCTCCCCTCCCCCCGCCTGTCTCCCATCCTCTGTCATCTTACGCCCCTCCCTCCAGGCTCACCTCCTCACTCTTCCTTTCAAACACTGTCACTCTGGCCTCTCTCTCCCACCTCACGCTCACCTGGAGAAATCCCGACCTCCGTGAAGTCGCCTCTCCATCTAGTTCCCTGCACCCTCAAGCCGAGCCAATATGCAAAAACGTACACCACGGCGACGGGTGGTGAGTTTGATTCCTGACCACTGACTTCCAGGGGTCCCTGTGGAGTCCTGAGGGAACTTCACACCTTCTCTCTCTTCTGACCTTCAGCGCCATCTTCCCCCACTGTGCCCTCAGCTGATGATCCGCCCTCTGGTCCACTTGAGTAAGCAGAAGCAGCGAGCTACACCCCCCCCCCAAGAAACCATATTCGCCCGTCTGCCGGCATCAGCACATGCCCAACACTCTCCTGTGCATTCTGCTGAGGCGTCCAGCAGGCTGATCCTGTGCCTGGGTCCTGCTTGCTCAGCCACACTCCTCCAGCAAGGGCCTCCCCTTCCCCTTCTGCACTGGCTATTCCCATCGACCAGCTGGGGGTGGCCCATCCCCGCTCCACACACCACTCTCCTCCTCCTGTCTGTGGACACTCACAGAGGGCAGCCTGGATTCCACCTCTCTCCTGCTTGCCTCTCCTCTCTTTCACCCCTCTAGCCCCAGTTCCCTCCGCACCATGCTGCGGGACAGGTCTTGCCAGGTTGCCTTCCGTGTTTCTAGGTCCTGTGGTCAGTTTCCTGTTCGTATTGCCCTTGACCCTCCAGCAGTGCCAGGCACCAAGGCCACGCCTCCCTTGAGAGGCTGTCTGTGCCTGCTGTTGGGTCTTCCTCGCCACCCTGCTTGTCTCAGCTTCCTTGGCCGCCCCCCACCCCCCCGCCCAGCTCAGTCCTCGTCCCCTCCTCCTCTCCCTCTACTCACTCCCTGGGTGACCCCGTCTGGGAGGTGGGCTAGCTGTTGAAATGCTGTCGCCGCACGACAACTCCACACTGGTATTTCCAATCTGGACACCAGGGCTTCTAGCCTTGTTCACCCAACTCTTTACCCAGGTGTCTCTGCCTGGGTGTCTCACAGACATCTCTAAATTAGTGCGTCCGAATATGGACTCCTGATTCCACATCCGCCCGGTGAACCTCCTGGTCCTTTCTGAGGACCACCAAAGGTGGCAACTCCATCCTCGACTGCTCTTTCTCTTCCACCCGCACTCGGTGCTGGTGGCTCCCATCAGCGCTTCCAGAGTCACGTCAGGGATCTGATGGCTTCCCCCACCAGGTCCAACCTTCGCGGCCTCCGGCCTGCACTGTGGGCGCCTCGCTGGTCTGCCTGCTTCCACCTTCACCTCTGCTGGAGTTCCCTTGTAGCCAGACAGTCCCCAGGTCTGTGCCCTAAGACCACAGTCAGCACCAGGCCAGCCCCGTGAAGCTGGCGTCTGTCTCTCCTCTTCAGACTGCTCCTGTGCCGGGTAGGCTGGGGTGGGATAGGTGCTGTGCTCCTTTCCTACCGTGGCTATGACATGTTACCCCGAGCTCAGTGGCTACCACAGCACGCGTGTATTGTCTTACAGTTCTGGAGTTTGGAAGCCCGACAGGGGTCTCAGGTTTCGGGTCTTGGGTCCTGCTGGTCTAGAATCGGGGTGAGGACAGGGCTGCGTCCCTTCCCAGAGGCTCTAGGGAAACTCTGTTCCCCCTTTCCAGCTTCTGGCGGCTGTCTCCTCTCCTTGGCTTGTGAGCCCTCCTCCATCTTCAAGGCCAACCTGACCCTCCATGTGTCTTGACATCTGGATCAGAGCCAGGAGAAGCACTCTGCTTCTGAGGAGTCCTGTGATCAGACTGGACAGCCCAGAGTCACCTCTCCACCCCGAGGCCCACCCTCGCTCTCATCTGCAGAGGCCCCTTTGCCCCAGAGGGTGACACGGTCAAGGTTCTGGGCCCTCAGGCCTGGGCATCTTTGGGCCACACCTGCCTTCCACGCCTTGGAGAGGGACCACGCCTTGGAGAGGGCTTCTCCGGCTTTTTGCTGAAAAATCCCCCCCAGAAGGGAGCGAACAGGGTCCCCAGAGTTGGGACCTCACCCTGAGCTTTGAAATATTTTTTGTCTTTACAATTCCTACACATTTTATATTCTCCGTTAAGAATACATGCTCACTTGTTTCGGTATGAAAAATGGCTTTTAATTGTTTGCAAATTAAATTACTTCCCATTCTCCCCAACCTTGGAGTGAATTCAATGATACTGGCAGGAGAAACAAACTTTTCAGTGGCTGTGGGGAACCCCCACCCAGCCACTGCCCAACCTGCCCATTCCGTTTCCCCCGAGACTCATAATGTGTGTCTCTCTCAAGCTCTTAGGGGCTCATGTTGGTATTTCTGGCGCCAGCTGCCAGCTGAGAGCGATGTTTGGGGCAAAGGGGCCTCCCTGGCCTAGTCTTTAGCTAGGTGGACACCGGCCCCTACCCCGAGTCAGCCCGGCCAGCACTGACCATGTGCAGGGCCCATTCCAGGCAGAGTTTGGTGGGGAGGCAGGCCCATGACCTCACTGCATGGTCATGGTGTCCCAGTGTGGAATGTCCTGAGTACTTGAAGCCTTTGCTGCTCCGTGTGTGGCCTAGGGACCACCGATGTCAGATCACCTTGAAGCTGAGGGGAGACACAAAACCTCAGGCCTGCTGACCCAGCCCTTCTTTCCAGCAAGGTTCCCAGGCCCACTGCAGTTGGAGAGCATTGCTCTGACCCTCCATCCATCAAGCAGCCACAGACATTGACGGTCTGACCCCGCCTGGTGCTGAGCACTTGGTGCAGCAAAGAGTTGGACCCAGTGCACACCCCGAGGAGCTCTCGGGCTTGCAGGAGCTCATGGAAAACCCAGGGTGTGAGAGGGCTTCTAAGGAGGGCAGGGGGTGAGGATGTCTTCTTCCTGGAGGAGGCGGCACCCTGGCTGGTCTTTGAAAGATGAGGGGGATTTCCCCAGCCAGAGAGAGGAAAAGGAATAGGGTAAACAAAGTTGGGAGGTGCCATCTGTCGGTGCCAAGGGGAGGCATGAGGCACTGGTGTCCCAGGGCTGTCATAACAAACTGTCACAGGCTGGGGGTTTAGACAACAGAAATTCATTTGCTCACTGTTCTGGAGGCTGGAATTCCAAGATCAAGGTGTTGGCAGGTTTGGTTTCTTCAGAGGCCTCTCTCCATGGCTTGCGGACGGCCGTCGTCCCCTTGTGTCTTCACGTGGTCTTCCCTCTGTGTTCAAGTTTCCTCTTCTTGTAAAGGCACCTGCCACATTATATTCAAGATCACCTAAATGACCCTCTTTTACTCAATTCACCCTTCAAAGACCCTATCTCCAAATACAGCCGCATTCTGAGGCACTGGGGGTTCATCTATGAGTTTGGAAGTGGAGGGCGGGGATGGGACTCAGCCTGTAACACATTGTGTATGAATGAGGCTGGAAGCGTGTGCAGAGCCTGGGAAGCTTCAGAACCAGGCCAAGAAGCTTGCACTGTCTCCTCAAGCTTGCGCTGTCATCCATGAGGAGCCATGGGAAGGTTGTAGAGCAGGAGAGAGGCCCCACTGGCTGCAACTGAGCGCCAGTCATCAGATTTACAGCAGACAAAAGCTCGTCTCTTGGTGTGGCCCAGGGTCAAAGTGTGAATCGGGCGCGGATCCTCCCCCACGCAGAGAGGCTGAGGGCCTGGGCCTGTGGGAGACTGGGAAGTCGCTTCCCCTTTCCAGGCCTCAGTTTCCTGATCAACAAAGTGGACCCAGGGACATGATGTAGCACTTCTTGACCTGAGGGACCCAGTGGCTGCAATGGGATTTTGGAGGGACCTTGGCCTGCATCCCCGACTTTGCAAGTTATGCAGTTTTTTCATGGTTTAAGTATTTCGCCTTTTTTGGACTTTATATTACGACATTTTTCAAACATACAGAAAAATAGAGCAAATAGTATCCCGAGCACCCATGTACCCATTACCCAGATTTAATACATCTTAGCATTTTGGCATGCATCATCTTTCTTGTCTGAAGGATTTTTAAATAAATTATAGGTCTCCATGGTTGACCCTAAATACTTCAGCACGGTCCCCAGCAGTCACATCAGCACACACACAAAACCAACCGCATTCCCTCCTGCCGGTCAGGACCCAGTTGATACTCAGCTCTGCCCTGTCATTCCCCTCCAAAAAATTCCCCCAAATTTAAAATTTGTAAATGAATATTAGGGGAAAAAAAATCAAACCCATAATATCAAGAGGATATAAAGTTTTCATATATGTGTGTGTCAATTTATTATTATTTTTTTGAGTCAGGGTCTCACTCTGTCGCTCAGGCTGGAGTGCAGTGATAACAGTCTCGGCTGACGGCAGCCTCGACACTGTGGGCTTAGGCGCTCCTTCAGCCTCAGCCTCCCGGGTAGCTGGGACTACAGGTGAGCGCTCCCATGCCTGGCTACCTTTTGACTTTTTGTAGAGATGAAGTCTCGTGGTGCTGCCCAGGTTGGTGTAGAACTCCTGGGCTCAAGCGATCCTCCCATCTCGGCCTCTCAAAGTGCTGGGATTATGGGCGGAGCCACTGTGCCCAGCCCAGATTATGTCGAATTTTAAGACCAATGTGAAGGAGAGAATGCTCTGGGGGGTTGGACCCATGTACGCAGCCTTGGGAAGGTGGTTGAGTCTGCCCGAGGCCTTGTGAGCTGTGAAGGGCCCGCCCGCTGTGGAGGTTGTGCCACGTGGAGTGGGTGGTGGTCCCTGCAGGGTGGCCCTGGGTGAGCTGACTAGAGTGCAGCCTCCGGTCCAGCTGCAGGACAGGCACTACCTCCCCTTCCAGCTGTCCTTTCCTCCATTCCCAGCACACATGGCTGTGCTGGCTCCCAGGCCTGGGCCTCCTGACCCCCGTGAGGAGCATGGGGCACACAGCCCAGGTTCCTGGAACAGGAAACAGCCTGTCAAGAACCCAAGGCTGAAAGTCTACAAGAATAAACCGTGCGCTGGCGGCCATGGGCTGCATCCTCACCATGCCGTGGGCGGGAGACGGGACCAGGAAGGACGGTCATTTAGCAGCCAGCATTCCCTGGGCTCTTGCCCCGTGACAAGTGCTTCTCAGGAGCAGTCTGATTTAATCCTCGAAATAATCTGATACGTTCAATGTATGATCCCCTCCATTCGACGGATGAGGAAACTGAGGCTCAGAGACACATGGACTTGCCCACTGACACAGAGCAAGTCGGTGTGCCACAGGCACTTGAATCCCCAGAGCCTGGTGCATGAACTTGGCCTCCCAGGGCATCCTCCACAGGGGCAGGCCGGAGGCGGGGAGGCCACACCTGCACCAGGAGAGACACAGGGGAGACTTTTCTCGGGAGGCAGCTTTTGAAGGACAAGTGAGCTTTCAGAGTTCTCAGGAGAGAAAGGGCGTCCCCAGCAAAGGGACCGTTAGGGGTGAAGGCCTGAAGGCCACTGAGGAGGTTCCTCACTGCTCACGCGTGCCCTCTTCCTTCCAGGCGGCCGGGACAGGGCTGGGCGGCCCCTGCTTCTGGTGTCCACGACAGAGGGGACCTGGGACGCGCCCTGGTGCACAGCCTCAGAGGTCACTTCGCTGCTCTGCTACCTGTGCACTGTGGCCAGGTAGGGCTGAGCCGCCCTCACCGCCCACCCCCTCAGCCCTCTTGAGGCAGCCCGAGCAGGCTCCAGCAGGCACGGGGGGGAGGAGGTGCTGCCCCTCCCTCCGGCGTGTCACAGAGCCAGTCCCCACCAGGAGCTGGGGGATGGCCGGGCCCACTGGCTCCCTCTCGGGGAGTCTCAGGCCAGCACACAGGAGATGGACAGGTGCAGGAAGCAGGCCCCGGCGAGCTGCCTTTGGAGTGCTGCTGGGTGAGGAAAAGAGGATGGTGGAGACCTGGGTGGCCTTAGCATCACCTGGGGCCGTTAAAACAGAGCTCCAGGCTCCAGCCCCAGATTTTGCAATTTAGTGGGTCTGGGGCAAGTGGGGCCTGACAGTTTGCATTTCTACAAGTTTCCTTGTGTTACTGATGCGGGCCCAGGACCACACTTTGAGAACCACTGCTGCAGCGTGAGAAGGGTGTGTGTTGGGGTGGGAATTTCAATCGAGAAATCTGGGAAGACTTCCTTGAAGAGGTGATAATTGAGCCATCATCTGAATTATAGATATTTGTTGAATAGATGAAGGGAAGGTTGAATGGGTGAATAAATGGATGAGTAAGTGAAAGAACGAGGCTGACTTCTAACACCAGTCAGACTCAAGGTTGAACTGCCTGAGGAAGAGGCACCATCTTTTCCTCAGACCTCACCCCCAGCCAGGGCAGTCTCAGAGTGGGTGTAGCTGTGACTGCTGTGACTAATAGGCCCCAACCAAACCTAGGGGCCTGCTGATGGGTAGAGGGGTGGGGGAGGGCAAGGGCTGAGGGAACGCTTTGGAACCTTCATCGCCCCTGCCCCCGGAGCCATCCTGCCACTTGCTGGCTACTGAGACTCTCCTTCCTCTTGCCCCAGGTGGGGTGGCTTTCCTGGCATGAGGGGGAGATGGGACCCTCTTTTCCTGGGCTGGAAGTGACTCATGTAGACACAGCCCTGGAATCCTGACTTGCTGGGTGACCTCAGGGCAGTCACCTCCCTCTCTGAGGCTCGCTTGAAACCAAGGGGCTGACCCCATGGGCTCTGAGGGCCACGTGGGGTTACAGTGGCAGGGATGAGGGCGGTGTCAGCTGTGGCGCATGGGACCCGCTCGGATCTTGCGTGCTGGGTTTGTGCTCTGGCAAACACTGACTGGGCGGCTGCCCTGGACCTGGCTTCCTGCTTCGTGGTGCTGGGGACCCAGAGGCCCTCACGTCCGGCCCTGCCTTTGAGGGACTCCAGGCCGGTGGCAGAGACAGCTTTGAAAACAGATCACTCTTCCTGCCCAGGCATAGCCAGAGGCCGGTGAGGACAAAAAGTCAGAGACCTGCTGTCACCTCCTGGAGCTGCCTCTCGCTGTGCCTCAGTTTCCCCCTCTAGGATAGCAGTACTAGCAAACATTTGCATCTCCCTGACTCTGTGCAGTCAAGTTTTTTGTTTGTTTGTTTGTTTTTGAGCCAGGGTCTCACTCTGTTGCCCAGGCTGGAGTACAGTGGCATAATTACAGCTCACTACAGCCTCCACCTCCTGGGTTCAGGTCGAGTCTTCTGCCTCAGCCTCACAAGTAGCTAGAACTACAGGTGCACACCAGCACGCCTGGCTAATCTTTTTTATTTTCTTTTTTATAGATGAGAGGTCTCACTATGTTGCCCAGGCTGGTCTTGAACTCCTGGGCTCAAGCGATCCTCCTGCCTCAGCCTCCCAAAGTGCTGGGATTGCGGGTGTGAGCCACTGCACCTGGCCTTCTGGGTGTTCACACTGATGAATTCATCAGTCCTCACCATAAGGCTGGTACTATTATCATTAAATTGACTCCGAGAGGTGAAATAGCTTCTCCAGGCCACAAGATACTAATGGCAGTGCCACAGCCCCACCCCACGCTGGGCCACCTCTGGTGTTGTCTGTGAACTGGGTGACTGTAAGGCTTCAAGGCAGTTGGGGGTTATTTTCCTGCCTGATCATCAGTCTGGCCGGAGGTGCTTAGAACCACACAGATTCCTCAGCCCCACCCTATCTCTGCTGGCCGGATGTCTGCGGGGGAGTGGGGGTGGCCAGGTGGTGAGGAATCGTATTTTAACAAGTTTTGACAATTGGGCCAGTTTGGGAAGTCCTGAGGTCATCAATGAAAAGTGGCCACTGTAAGCTCCGTGCACTGTGGCTAAAGCAGTGCGGGGGTTCTGGTCACAAGCAACAAATTCCCACTCAAAATGTTTTGTCAGATAAGGAAATGTTATATCTCTTTGCAAGAACTTTTTAAAGGAGTCTTTCTCAGAAGCCCCCCACATCTCATTGGCCAGAAATAGATCACATGACCCCCATCTAAACTAATCATTGGCCAGGAGATTTTTGTGTTTTCCCTGTTGGCCTCAGCCAGTCAGAAACCAGCTCCTTGGGGCACATAGCTTTCTAGAGGGAGTTGGATTCTTGAACAAGATGGGGATTCTGCCTACACAAAAGGGATGAGTGGGTGCCGGGGACTCACCCCCTGCACCTGGGCTAGTGGCGATAGGAATATTAGGGCTGTAGGTGAGGGCTGTGTGAGGCATTGCAGGAGCACCAAAGAAGAAGCAGTGGCTCTGCCTGAGGAGGAATCATGGAGGGCTTCCTGGAGGGGGCATTGGAACTTTGTCTTGCAGAAGGGAGAGTTCAGAGTTCACCAATAAATCAAGGCTTCTGGCAGCCAGGTTCCTTCACCTTCCGCCAGGTCTTTTCCCTTGGAGAGCTCAGGCCATCTGGCGAGACTGCCAGTTCTGTTTCCCACCCACAGGTCTGAAGATAAAGCCAAGGGGCTAGCGGTCCTGATTGATGCCCGGAAGCAGCCCCCACAGCCTGGCCTGGTCAGCGCCCTGCAGGCCACCCAGGTGAGCAGGAGGTGGGAGCTTCTGCCTTCAAGTCTTCTCCATTCCCCCGAGGGTGCCGTTCTCATGTAGTCACCCCCCCCCCGGTGGCTGCATGGCTCCCAGCAGCTCGGACCTCGTGTGGTCTCCCCTGCAAACCAGTAGCAAAGAGAGACTATTTTAGCAGAGGTCCCAGCAGAAGTTTCTCTGTGGAACCATCTGCCCTGATGGTTCGGATGGTTCGGATGTGCATTCACCTTGCGACCCCTGAGGCCAGGGGAGTGGCACTCATGATGGCTGAGACTAAGATCCTGCAACTTCACGACCTGGAAAGGGAGGCGGAAGGAGAGTCCTGTCCAGCCACTATGGGCAGTGGAGTAACTGGGGGCGTGGCCTGTGCTCATGGGCTGACCCCTCGCTTTGTAGATGGGGAAACTGAGGCTCAGAGGGGCGGGGCATATGGGAAGCTGTGCAACCGTATGTGACTCTGCTGCTCTCTTAGCTCCAGTGATTCACTGTCCAAACGTCCCACGAAGGTCCTGGCCGTGGGGGACCCCGCCCTGTGCCTGTGCCCATCTGCCTGCATCTTGGCAGGGAGAGAGGAGGAAAGGATGGGGGGAGCTCAGTGAGGCTTGGGCTGAGCCGCTCTCGGGGGTCCTCTCCACAGGCCCGGGTCCCGGCCGCCATCCAAGCTGTCCTCTTCCTGGGGGAGAAGGAGGCTGCTGTCCAGCTCAAGGCACTGCCCGATGCCCAGGTGAGGGGGTAGCCGAGGAGGTCGTTGATGGACTGGGGCTGAGCTGGGGTGAAGGGGCAGAATTGCAGAATTCTGGGCACACACGGGCATAAGGGTGGGAACAACAGACACAGGGGATGACCCCAAGGGGGGCAAGGGGTGAAAAATCTTCTCCCAGGTGCCATGCTCACCGTTTGGGTGATGGACTCTGTAGAAGCCCAGACCTCACCACCGTGCAATATACTCCTGTAACAAACCTGCACACACACCCCTTGAATCCATACTTTTAAAAAATTAAAAAATAAAAATAAAATCCATAGAACTGTACAACACAAAGAGTGCACCCTGATATAAGTATAGATGTTAGCCTGGGCCCAGTGGTTCATGCTTGTAATCCCAGCACTTTGGGAGGCCAATGCAAGAGGATTGCTTGAGACCAGGAGTTCGAGACCAGCCTGGGCAACATAGCAAGACCTCGTCTCTACAAAAAAAATAAAAAAATTAGCCAGGGGTGGTGGCGTGTGCTTGTAGTCCCAGCTACTTGGAAGGCTGAGGCAGAAGGATCACCTGAAGCCATGAGGTCGAGACTATGAAAGCCATGATCATACCACTGCACTCCAGCCTGGGTGACAGAGTGAGACTCTGGCTTAAAAAAAATAAAATAAAATAAGAAATACAGACTTTAGCTGATAATAATTTATTCGAATCAGATATTAATAATAGGAGAAAATGTATGTGGAGAGTGGATATAAAGGAACTACCGATAATTTCTGTAAAACTACAAATGCTCTAGAAATAAAGTCTATTTAAAAAAAAAAAAAGAATTGCAGGATTCCCATGCCAGAAGAGTCCTTGGAAGAGGCCTTGAAATAATCTGGCATGGGGCAGCGAACACGTGGCCCACGCTAGGACGCTCAGGCCAGCTCCATGCAGGTGCTGTCTTGTCAGCTGCAGAGGAGTTTCTTCCGCAAGCCCACGACTCCTGGTAGGCGCTGCCGTGTCAGCAGAGTTGATGGCATGAGGCCTATTTGAAAAGCTCCATCCAGTCAGTTCCTCCCCGCTTTCTTTTCAGACACGGAAACCGAGCTGTAGCCTCTTGACTCACAGCCCGGCGCCTTTTCCACACGGCGGCCCGAGCTGCTCTTCCTAGATTAATTTTCCCTAATCAATACAGATGCGTCATACACCACAATGGGCGTGCGTGGGCACCCCCCCCACCCCACTTCACAAAGTGCTTTAAAAGGTTTCACCACTGGGTGGTCAAACCTGTGGTCCCTGCACGGTGGGAGACCAGGGCGAGAGGATTACGTGAGACCAGGAGTTCGAGACCAGCCTAGGCAAGACCTACAACAAATTAAAAAAAAAAATTAGCTGGGCATGGCAGTGTGCACCTGTAGTCCCAGCTAAGGTGGAAGGATCACCTGAGCCCAGGAGGTCAAGACTGCAGTGGGCCTTGTGGCCACTGCACGCCAGCCTGGGCAACAGACCCCAACTCAAAGAAAATAATAATAATAGATAATAAAATAAAAAGTCTTCTTGCTTCTGGTTAGTAGAGGCACGCTGTGAGCCAGGGATGGGCCTGCCTTAACAGGCCCATGAATGTCTTGAGGAGCTTGTCAAAGTGCTGGTTCCAGTTAGGTAGACCTGGAAGGGGCCTGGGATTCTGCATTTCTCACATGCCCCTAGGTGATGCTGGTCTGCGGGCCCATGGGTTACCCTTTGAGGAGCAGGGATGGGTTCAGAAACCCCCAGAGTCCACCCAATCCCCAGCCTCAGTACTTGGAGCTGTTCCAACATCACCCTCAAACGTCATGGCCTGGGCGAAGCAGTCACCTGGTCCCTCTTCCATGTCTCAGGGGACACGGTTAGAATTTGGTGGCTTTTCTCATCAGCCCTTGTCAGGTCACTAGAGACCTGCAGGGATTATGAGGCAGTTTCATCACAACGCCAGCTTCAATCAGTTTGTGTGATTGCCTGGAGAGCTGTGCTGGGAAAAAGCCATGCTCAGAGGGAACAAGTGCTGTGATTGATTCATGATGTCTGCCTTGGGCACAGGCTCGGAGAGTGGCTGTATGAGTGCTATTTATTTGCCATTCCTTAACCAGCATGTGGTTCTGAATTTTGATTTGTCAGAACTCCCAGAGAAGATTGGTTGTCCGTAAAACAACTCTTAAAGCCACAGCCAGCATTACCTGTGGGAGGTGGACTGGAGCTGGGGTCCGGGAAGGACCTTCTCAAACACCTGTCACCCACTGAGTCACTTCTTCTGTCTACAGGTGGAAGTGCTGACCTCGCTGAGGGCCCTCAGCCATCATGTGGACCCTGGCCAGCTGCCCACAGCCCTGGAAGGCCCCTTCCCCTACTGGCACAGCGAGTGGGTGCAATTCTTCCAGGTGTCTGCTACAGCCACAGCCTTTGGCCCCAACCCTCACTCCTTCTCTTCCTCCCTTCACTGTTCTGCCCCATGGATCCATCACCCCTGTCAGGTTCAGTCATTCAACAAACGTTTACAATGAAGGTACAAAGTAGAACGATTAGGAGCTTGGGCTCTGGAGCCAGACTGCCTGGGTTCCAGTCCCGGCTCTGCTGGGTGATCTTGGGTAAGATACTTGCCTTCTCTGAGCCTTAGTTTCCTCCTCAGCAAAATGCAGGGTAATAATAGTATCTCCCCATGGGGCTTTTGTGAGGATTGAGTTACAGTAGATGAAGAGCTTAGACGAGTGTTTGGCACATGCTATGTCTATGTGAACTGAAAATAAACGTGTAAGCATCTGCTGTGTGGACCTGCATGACTCAGGGAGCTCAGGGTCTGATGGGGGAGGCAGATGTGCTCCCTCCTATAAGAGGGAGGAAATGAGGAGACCGCCAGGTCCAGGCTCCTTTCCTGGGGCAGAGGGTGGCAATCCCTTCTCACCACAGCCCTGCGAGGGGGCATTTCAAGCCCAGTTAACACACAGGACGGGGTGATGTGCACAACAGCACTCGCCTGTCAGTGCTGTCCTGGGTTCTCTAAAGCAGGGCTGCTCAGCCTCAGCCTGTTCCCACCAGGGGCTGGTAAGTCGTTGGGAGCTGTCCTGTACACTGGAACACAGCTACGTGGCCTCTACCCACCCTATGACGGTAGCACCCCACAAGCCATGGCAACCAAAGATGTCTCCCAGCACCACCAAACGTCCCTGGGGGCAAAGTAACCCCTCATCGAGACCAATTGGTCTATACTAGCATCTAAAGTGGTCATTTATTTGTTTTTTTGCTTAGGTGATCTTTTTTAAATTGTATGTTTCTGGGCAGGTGCGGTGTCTCATGCCTGTAATCCCAGCACTTTCAGAGGCCGAGGCGGGAGGATTGCTTGAGTCCAGGAGTTAGAAACCAGCCTGGGCAAAGTAGCAAGACCCTTTCTCTACAAAATTTTTTTTAAAAATTAGTCAGCCATGGTGGCATGCTTCTGTAGTCCCAGCTACTCAAGAGGCCAAGGCAGGAGAATTGCCTGAGCCCAGGAGGCCGAGGCTGCAGTGAACTGTGATCGTGCCACTGCACTCCAGCCTGGGTGATGGAGAGAGACCCTGGCCCCAAAGAACTGTGTGTTTTTGAATAGTCGGTATACTGAATGTCGAACGGTACAAAAAAGGGTGTACTGTGAAACCGTTCCTGCCAGTCTCCGCCTTCTCACTCCCCCTCCAGAGGCCCCCGTCAGCCCAATGGCTTTTGAACTCTATGTGTGCTTTAAAGCCTTTCCATTCAATGAACTGTTACCTACAAGCCCAGATCATGAAACAGATTCGAGGACAACTAATAGCACATGCCAGGCTCTCTTCTAAATGCCTTGCAGATTAATTTCATGCCACCCCTGAAGGCAGGAACCACTGTCACACCCATCTGACAGAGGAGGAAGCAGAGGCACAGGGAGGTTGAGCAACTTGCCCAGATCACACAGCTTGCAAGTGATGGAGCAGAGCTGAAGTGCCCTCTCCCCTCCCTTCCTCGGGGTGTAGCTCAGGCCAGTCTTCTTTCTCCTCCCTCTCTTATCATCAACACCAGTGGTTCCCAAAGTGTGGTCCCACAGGCCAGAGGCATCAGCAACACCTGGGAGCTAGGTAGAGGTGCACATTCTCAGTCCTCTCCTAACTGAATCAGCAGCTCGGGAGTAGAGCTGGAAGTCTGCGTTTTCCCCAGCTCTCCGGATGACTCTGATGCAGCTGGAGTCAGAGAACCCCTGCCTAACATCTCCTCATGTCCCCCTGGGGTAGGGGAGGCATCGCCTCCCCTGGCCCAGGCTGACACCCCCCCTCGGGCCTTCTGTCCTGCAGAGGTTGGACCCTTTCCTTGCTGACCTTCGCCAGGCCTCCTCCCTGCTGCAGGCCTCTATCGAGGAGTTCGAGAAGGCCGCCCCCACTGGAGACATGCAGGTGAGCAGGAGCATGGGCTGGGAAGCCACACCACACCCCAGGCTCCATGGACCAAGGGCATGGCTGGGGAGGGAGGGAGATTATCATCTCTGTTTCTCACTCCTTTGTTTGGCTGACATTTTGGGAGCACCCACTGCGTGTCCTGTACTGGAGGCCAACCTGGGGCAAACCTAGCTGTCCCTGCTCTGTCAGGACTCGTGGTGCAGTGGCAGAAGTGGTCCTTTAAAAAGGAAACAGAGTGTGAGTGGATTGCCTGAGCCCGTGGGTTCGAGACCCACCTGGGCAAGTTGGCGAGACCTCATCTCTACAATAAATCAAAAAATCAGCCGGGCGTGGTAGCGCATGCCTGTAGTTCCAGCTACTTGGAAGGCTGAGGCGGAAGGATCGCCAGAGCCCAGAAGGTCGAGGCTGCGGTGGCCGGGAGCGGCCACTGCACTCCAGTCTGGGCGACAGAGTGAGACTCCAACTCAAAAAAAAAGGAAACAGAGCAACAGATATGTGGTTACAGATTGTGCCACATGCCATGAAAGCAAGATTGAGAACAACGAGAAGGAGGGAGGGCCTCTCGGAAGAGGTGGCATTGAAGTGGAGGCCAGAGAAGGAGCCAGACTGGGCTCTAGGCAGAGGGCAAACCCCTGCAAAGGTGCTTAGGACGTTCAGGAACAGCAAGGAGGCCAAGGTGGAGCAGGGAAAGTGGGAGGCAAGGGGAAGGAGAGAAGCACTGGAGGGTCTTCTGGATCCAGCAGGGGCCGGTGAAGCCGGGGTGGGATTCGAGTCTAAGCAGCAAGAAGCCTGGGGGTCAGGGATGATTGGATTTGTACAGTGGCGGGTGGACTTGAGCCCAGGCCACCCACGCTGCACCGCCATACTCAAGGGCAGGTTCACATGGGTGGGTGCGCCGGCAGCAGTGGTCTGGGCACATCTCCCCCTGCAGGGCCTGCGGGGGCTGGCACCCTTTCCCAGACTGTCCCCGCCTCACCTGCCCGGCCCAGGACTTTGAGATCCGGTCAGCCGCCATGTGGAGAGCAGACTGTAGGGGGAGCCAGAGGGCAGCAGGGAGATCAGTGGGGAGGGGTGTCAGGGAGGATGGAGCCTGGAGCCCTCCGGTTGCCACGGTGACGTGAGGGGGCGTGGCTTGAGGAGATGCTTTAGAGATAGAAAAGGCAGGCAGACTTTCTGGAGGACCTTGAATGCAAAACTGGGCAAGTCGGGCTTGATCTGGGTGTGAGGAGCCTTGGAACGCTGCAGAGGGAGAATGGAGATTGTGTCTCAGGGCACTTCCCTACCCTGGCAGGAGGCCACCAGGTGCCTGAGCAAGTCCAAAGAGTTGATGGAGGCTGTGCTGAGGGACCCGGGCTTGCTGGGCCTCCAGCGGGAAGGTGGCGCCACCCTGGCCAGGCTGCAGCGTGAGGCCAGCAGACTGGATTTCAACCCTGACGTCAGGTATGGGCATCCTGGCCTTTTCTCTCCCCCAACCCCTGTCCCGGGAGCTCAGGTCTGGGGTCACCTGCTGAGGGAACACAGGGTGAGCCTTGTGGATGCCTGGTGTCATGGCGTCTGCAAGGCCCTGTCCTGGGCTGGGGTTGTAGGCACCCATCCTGGGCCTTGGCAAATTCCTCGACCCGCCTCAGTTGCCCCTCCTTCAGCCCTGGCCCTGTGTGGCCTGGCGTGGGCATCAGAGGACATCCCTCCCCATTTCTGGCCCACCTCGTGGGCTGAGCACTTTCCCTGACCCAGACGCAGGAGTAGGCCCCTTCAAAGGCCTCTGCTATCTCTCCCTGGCAAGAATTGTGCTCATGGCTGCTGGGTACCAGGCTCAGCGACAGGAAATGGCCGAAGCAGCAGCTGGGACTTGCGGCCAGGCCATCTGAGCCCTTCAGCCCTCCACGCCCTGCCCTCCAGGAGGCTACTCAGATGCCCCTGGGAGGCTTTGTGGCGCATCAGGGGTCTCAGAGCCAGAAGAAATAGTGTGCTTTCCTGGAAGCACTGGCATTCTGGAGCGTAGGGACCAGAGGAGCGTTGGTTACATGGGTCCATAACTGGAAGGATTTTATCTGTTGGAACACGGCTACTTGCACTCAGGAGTCAAGTGCAAAACCTGCCTAGGCCAAACACTCGCTGATGCAACCAGCACCTCAGCAGCACACAGTGTGTGCATAGCATTGTCCTAGGGCTGTTCAAGTACTAACTCATTAACTCTCACGCCTGAGGTGGGTCCTGGTGTCCTCCTTATTTCACAGTGGAAGAGTCAGAGAGGGTGAGTGACTAGCCCGAGGTCACACAGCTGGGATGTGGCAAGCGAACTTGAGTCCAGGCCAGCCAACCCTGGGCTCTTGAGCAGGCCACCCCACGCTGCACCGCCATACTCAAAGGCAGGTTCACATGGGTGGGTGCGCCGGCAGCAGCGGTCTGGGCACATCTCCCCATGCAGGGCCTGGGGGGGCCGGCATCCTTTCCCAGACTGTCCCTGCCTCACCTGCGGGCCCAAGTCGCTCCAGTCTTCCTTAGGTCCCCAGACCCTCAGCTGCCGGCAGCTCCACCAGGGGGCACTGTGGTCCCACGCGAGCCGCGGCGGTTAGTTCTGAGAGGGTCCCTGCAGCCCCAGAACGCCCCTCCCTCCGCCCCTCGTCACAGACTGGCTGGCACTTTTGGCCCCGCTCACGCACCCCGGGCCCTCACCGCCCCTGGAAGGGCGGCAGCAATGAGGAGCTGCCGTCAGCGGGGCAGACCCCGGCAGCGAGGCTCCTCTGGGAAAGCGCCTTCTCCCATCTTTTTCATTTTCCTTCTGCAGCGAGACGCTCTAGGGCAGAGGGGCCGGGTGGGGTGTGAGAGTCCTCCCTTCGTGCGAGTGCGCCATGCGCGAAGTCCCGTCCACGCCCCTTCTTTTGTGTCTTGTGGTTTTGACCAGTTTTTGGCAATTGTGGGCAGAAGCATCCTGGGCTGGACTCCAACTCAGACGGCCATCTGTGAGTCATGTCACCTCTCTGGACCTCAGTTTTCCCATCTGTAGAATGGAGAGCAGGAGGAGGGCCGTGTGGCAGCTCATCAGGAGTAGGAAGTGCTGACGAGCGTCCTGCGCTGAACCTGTGACAGGTTTCGCACACATGAGGCTCAGCCCTGGCTGTCCCCGGAGCTGCCTGAGGTGCTTTAGAAAGCACCTCATAGGCCAGGCTCGGTGGCTCGGCCTGTAATCCCTGCACTTTGGGAGGCCGAGGCGCACGGATTGCCTGAACCCGCGGGTTCGAGACCCACCTGGGCAACTTGGTGAGACCTCATCTCTACAATAAATCAAAAATGAGCCGGGCGTGGTAGCGCGTGCCTGTAGTTCCAGCTACTCGGAAGGCTGAGGCGGAAGGATCGCTGGAGCCCAGCAGGTCGAGCCTGCGGTGGCCGGGAGCGGACACTGCACTCCAGTAGGGGCGACAGAGTGAGACTCCAACTCAAAAAAAAAGAAAAAGGCACTGATATCCCAGTTGCACTCAGACCATCTGACTCAGTTGGCCTGCCGTGCAGCCTGGGCGTTGAGAGTGTAACAGGTTCCCAGGGCAGGTTCTAGTGCACAGCCAGGCTGATAGCCAAGGCGTTAGACCATCTAATCCTCACAGCCATTCTGTGAAGTGGGCCCTGTGGTTGCCCCCACTTCACAGATGAAATAGAGACACAGAAAGGTCAAGAAACTTACCCAGCATGTCCAACAAGATGGTAGCAGGGATGGGGTTTGAACCCAGATCTGTACAGCTGGCTTCATGTCCTCCTAGGGAAGGAGTAGGGTCGTTTTGCTTCCTATTGTGTCCTCTGGTCTTCCCAGTCCTATGGAAGGTCAAGGCTGAGGCCCAGAGAAGTGCAGGGGCCTGCTCCAGGTCACACAGCAAGTTAGCTGGAAACCCAGGCTGGGGCCCCAGGGCTGGAGGGCAGGCCTATGCCGGGCAGAAGTTGCAGGGAGACAGCTGAGGAGGGCTTCATGGGCCCCTCTCGCCTTCCTCCACCTCCCAGGAGCCATCTGGCTGAAGCCACCGCCCTGTACAGCCTTGTGGATGAGCAGCTTCATGTCCTGGTCACTGCATCCAACGCCCTCCTGGGGAGACTGGAGCTCCGCATCCGCCTGGGCCACCTGGAAGCCGCCATCCAGCAGGTGAAGGGGAGGCTGGCCCACGGCATGCGGTCCTGTCTGCCACCTACTCCGGTCCCAGGGAAAGCCCTACTCCGGTCCCAGACCCAGCCTGAAGGACACCAGGCCAGCAGGCCTTCAAGGGCCACACAGCCATCCTTGGGGCATGGCATGTGACATGGCACTCAGGAGGTGCTTCGTGGGTGAAGGCATAACCCTAAGAGCTGCACTTATTGGGTGCCAGTCATGTGCCAGGCCCTGGGCCAGAACGTCTGTGAACCTCGTTGCTTTCCAGCCTTGTCCAGTGATGTGAGAAGTGGATTTCACCCACTGTGCAGATGAGGACACTGAGGCTGGGAGATGTCGGGTCACGTGCCGGTGGTTGCATGCCTGGGTCCAGTCCTGGAACCCACACCTGGCACGGCTGCTGCCCATCTCACCTGGGCCACCAAGTGCGGTGTGCCCGGAGTCACACGGCCTGGGTTCCAGGGCTGGCTCCCCCACTTCCTAGTGGCGTGACCCTGGACAAGCTGCTCAACTGTTCAGTGCCTTGGTTTCCGCGTCTGTTGAATGGGGGATCCCATGAGTGCCTGCTGCACTGGGCTTTGTGAGGATAACGTGAGTTGGTGTGAGCTCTTTAGGACGCCCCAGAATAAGCAGGGAACTTCCATGTGTGACTCGAGAGACATTCACACCTCTGTCCCTCCTGATATCTTTGTGTCTACCGCATTACACCACTGAAGAAACCGAGGCCCAGAAAGGGGAAGGGGCTGGCTGGATCATGCTGTGAGTCCACGGCAGGCCCGTGAACCTTCCTTCGCAGCCCATAGCGTCTCCCTGCCACTGTCTGCACACCCCCCGCCCCAACAGGGAGCCCATCGCCCTGTGGCCCCACCATTTAGGACCAGGTGACCACCCTGTGACTGCGTTCAGACAGCAGATTGTGCTGAGGGCCTACTGTGGGAGGTACAGCCGGCACAGAGACCCTCCGGTCCCACTCAGGAGGTCCTCTCCCCTGGGATGTTTGAAGAGCAGGGCCCTGATTCTCCCCTCCCAGTTGTCCCTTCTCATGCCCGGAATTGGGAGTGTGGGTCCAGGCCACGGTCCCAGGTCTCGCCCCTGAACGACTCTGAGGAGGCGGGAGCCGCTGCTTACACCTGCCTCCCCCGCCCAGGTCAGCGACTGGATGGAGCAGGAGGGCAGCCGGTGCCTGCAGGGGCTGATCCCCAAGGATGGAGGCTGGGAGGCGGCAGAGAAAGCCCACGCGGACTTTGAGGACTTCTTCCTTCAGGCTGCAGTGCGTCCCAGGAGATGGAGGAGCAGGGTGGGAGCCGGCAGAGAGGGCCCAGAGGAGGTGGCATGGCCAGGGCACACTCGGAGGTGGTGACGTGCAAGGAACCTTCCGGAGACAGGGAGGAGCCCAGCTTGGATCACGAAGGCCTCCTCCACCCAGACCACCAAGTCCAAACAGTATTCAGAATCCCCGGAGTGGGGGGGGTGTTCTTAAAATGCAGATTCCAGGGCCTGACCGACACCAACTAAGTCAGCCCCTCAGAGCAAGGGCAGGGAGCTGTGTCCTTGGTGTCTTGGCCCCGGGCCTGTCTAGGCACTCAGGAAATCCCGGGTCAGTGGAAAATGGGGGGCAAGCAGGGAAGCAGACTGAAAGGGAGAACTGTGGGGACTCAAAGAAGGGGCCTCGAACCCAGACTTTGGGGGCAGGGCAGTTTTCCAGAAGGAAGTGACACCCAGGTGGGCGTCCAGCGGGGCAAAGAGAACTGCGGAGGTGAAGACCGGAGCCTTTCAGAAGCATAGTGTTTGCTAAGCCCTCACCAGGATGTGGTGGGTGCTATGAACATCCGCATTTTCTGGGGGAGGAAACTGAGGTTCAGGAAGTCTCCTCACTCAGCAGCAGGGCAAGAGGAGGTCCCTGACCTCAAAAGGAGGCCCCAGCCAAGGTGGGAGCTGAGCCCCTCCTCGCCCCTCCCAGGCCCAGTACCGCCGAGGCCTGGAGCTGTCCAAGCAGGCGGCCCAGCTGGGAGCTGCAGCGAGCGGCGCCGGGGAGGCAGGAGGAATGGAGTTCCCCGAGCTGGCAGCCTTCACGTCCACGCAGCGGGCCTTCCAGGCTAGGCTGACACACTTCTACATGGCAGCCGAGCGGCAGCGCACGGACCTGGAGACGCTGCTGCACCTGCACCGCTTCTGCAGGAAGGTAAGCCGAGCCGAGCCTCGTGGCCCACCACAGACCTCTGTCCCCTGGCTGGGGGTGCGGTGGGTGGGGAGCAGCACTGGGCTGTTGGTGAGACCCATTCCCAAAGTCCCGTGAAGGGAGGGAGTGCCGGGAAGGGGAAGAGCTGGGGTGTGAACGCAAAGGTGTCTGTCACCTGTAACACGCCCATGTCCTTCTCCAAAGAGAGAGGAAACGGCCATCGTTTCCTGTGTCCGTGCAGGCAGGACGACCACGAAAATGAAGACGACTTGGAGGGTCGCGCCCGTTACTGAATGTGTGTCCCTGCCTGACCCTCCTCTGGGAGCTTCCCACACCTTCCCCGACTTAATTCTCACCATATCTCTGTGATGAAGGGACACTCACATTGTTCCCATCTCCCAGATGAGAAAGCTGAGGCCCAAAGAGAGAACTGATTTGCTCAAGGCTGCCCAGAGCGTTGGCGGTCAAGCAGGATTTGATATGAGGGCTCCCACCTCTCTTCAATCCACGTGACCAAACCCCTCGATTTTCTGATGGGGAAACGGAGACCTACGCCGACAGGGAGTAGCCTGAGAGAGCACGCCTCTGCTGGGAGGGGAATGTACATGGCTGACCCAAGCTGTCCTGTGCACTTGTCACCAAGGACAGAGTGTGAGAAAAGCCTGACCCCAGCTCCCAGCTGTGAGGCTGGCCCAGCACGCAGGCAGCAGAGAGCATGGGACGCGTCCCAGGGCTGCAGGGGAGACTCACACCTGGGGCTCTGGGAGGACGGAGCATGCTCTGTCTCCTTGGAGCAGCAGGCAAGGGAGGCAGACGTCAGCAAAGGCAGCGAAGGGGTCCCCCAGTCCCAGCCGGGTGGAGTTAAGAGCAAACTGGAGGCAGAATCCCAGAGGCACAGGCAGGGGCAGCACAGGTGTGGCCTGTGCGGCCGCAGCCACGACCTTCCCTGTGCTGGGCCTCAGCTCCCTGGAGATAATGGTAGTTGATGGTTATTAGTCCTCACTGTGTGCCAGGCCTTGTTCTAGTCATTTCGCGGATTGCTTTATTGTCACAACAATCCTGTGAGGCAAGTACTACTATTATGGTCATTTCCATGTCAGGAACCGGGGTCACACAGCTAGCAGGGTGACAGAGCTGTATTATTATTAATGTTAGTGGGAGGAAGAGCCTCAAAGGTTAAGGGCATCTGGAAGCTTCTTTCCCTTGCTCACTGATTTCAGCCAATTTCAACCCATTGGCCTTTCCTGGATCCATCAGATTCGCTCCCACTCTGAGGCCTTTGCAAGCCTGGAACACTTCCCCTGGACCAGCCCATGTCTTGTCTTTCTCTGCTCTCGGCTCACAGGTCACACGATTCTGCTCATGGGGGCCCTTCCTGGCCTCCACCCCTATTCTCTCTCATTACCTGCTTTGTGCTTGGTATTCATTGGGATCCGAATGGCTCTGGAGCTTACACTGGCTTGTCTCTTGCATGGCCCCTGTGGTCGGAGAGGGCCCTGGTTCTATGTGCAATGCCAGGGTCAGGGCGGCACACGGGGCTCGGTGAGTGCTGGGATGACTGGCCGAGCAAATGGAGGAAGAGCGGGGAGTCTGGGGAGACTGGAGGTGGTAAGAGAAGGTAGCACCTGTCCCAGGCCTAGAAATCCCATGGTGGAGACGCATCTCAGCCTTGAGCCTGACCCTCGCTGTTGTTCTAGGGCCCCTTGTCCTCCCTGGCCCTGATTTCCTTCACATGGGGGGTGGGCGAGGCTGCTTCTGAGATGCTGCCCACCTCTGTCCAGCTTAGCCTGGGAGGTTGAGTCCCAGACAGACAGACGGGACAGCCCTGTGCTGGCCCTGGGCTGGCGCACATGCAGCAGCTCTGGCACTAAATAATCATAACGCGACCGGGCCCCTAACGGAGAGTGATGGAGTCCTTTCCTGGCTGTGAGCGCCGTGTGCTTCCACGGATATGAAGCCATTTATCTAAAGACAAGTTCCCTTAATCCGTGGAAAGATGGTCTCTTCGGAGAAAACGGCTCTCCAATCCCCGCAGCCTAACAGCTCACTGTTGGGTTCTAAATTAATGGAGAGCAAGATTATGTTTTTCACAAGCTGCGGGGAATGCGTTGGCTCCCTTGCAGGCTGCAGACACTTTATGGGGGACTCAGGCACAGGCAGAATCACATGATGGGGCCGTGGCCCGGCTAGAGTGAAGGGCTCTGGGCTGGCTTGGCTGCCTGGCCCACTGCACTGGCCGGTTCTTCCTTCTACACCAGGAGGTGCTGGGAAAACACTCAAAAGCAGGACAGGTCTGAGTTGGAATCCCAGCTGCTCCCTGACTTTCTGCACGATCGGGGGCAAGTGATTTCACCTCCCTGGGCCTCAGTTTCCTCTTGGTGAAAATAGGTTTCTGGTACATTTCATTGTGATCGTACAGGAGACACACAGAGCAAACAGTGCTCAGCAAACATTAGCCAGACTTCTCTCTCAGCACCACTTGGGGTTAACACAATCCACAGCTGCAAGTGTTTCCCCTTGCAAAAGGCTGTTCATGATCTTTGATGCAACTCCCATTTTACAGAAGAAGAAACTGAGCCCTGAGAGGGGCGAGTCCCTGCTGGCCCGCAGGTCTGTTAGAAGGTCTGGAGATCCTAAGGGTGCTGGGGCTGATTCCAGGTGGCAGGGGCGTGTGCCCCAGGGAGGAGGGGACCCCTGGACAGCATGGTCGGTAGAGAAGATGGCAGCCGAGCAGGCCCCGACACTGCCCGGGCACGTGTCAGTTCAGTCTAGCGATGCTCACTCACCCAGCACCCTCTCAGCTCGGAGAGGCACATGCCCGTCCTCACGAGGCCCCCCTCCCTCTCTTCTTGTCTCACAGATGACCTGGTTCTACATGGACTGTCAGGACCTGATGACCCAGCTCAGGCTGGGCAAGGCCCAGAGAGTCAGCCCCAGGGACCAGCGCCGCCTCCGCCGCTACCTGCAGCGCCTGGCATCCGAGTTCCCCGCGGAGAAGCTTGCAGCCATGGGGCTGCAGGTGGCCTCCCTGAGCTGGGCGGGCCTAGGCCAGGACCTGTGGGAGGAGGCCCGGGCGAGACACCAGGAGATCCAGACCCTCCTGGAGAAGGCGCTGACCCACTGCCCGTGGCCTGCCACTCCTGCCGTCAACCTGGCATGCCCAGAAGGAAGGGGGGCAGTGGCCAAAGGCCAGGGTCCCAACAAAGAAGCCCCTTCCAAGGGGCCACGGGACCTGCCCCTGCAGGACTCACTGGGCGTGGACCATTTGCTGAAGGCCTGTTGGTCTCCTCAGGCCCCCAGAGGAGGGCAGAACAGAAATCTCCAGACAGGTGCTGCCCCCCAGGAAGCTGGCCAGGCCGCAGAGGCTGACGAAGGCCCCAGCTCTCACGCACCCCCTGCCCCTGCCCCAGAACGCTGTCCTGCCTCCCTCTTCCCCTGGCCAAGGCTCCCCAGGCAGAGGCAGGTCCTCCACCCGACCGGGGGCAGCTTCTCCTCAGAGGGGACGGACTCACAGACATCTCTGGAGGATTCACCCCAGACGAGTCCCCGTGCCTCCCTCTAGCCGAGAGTCCCCTCCAGTCTCGCCAACCCCTGGGGTGCTGGATGGGGCCAGCTGGAGTGGGAGCCAGGAGCCCTGGTCAATCCCAGGGAGACAGTGCTGTGGAGCGCTGGTTTGATGTGTCGCCTCTGCTGGGAGGAAGAGAACCATAGACCTGGTCTTCCCAGAAAGCCCCTGAAGATGAGACCCTCACCCACGCAGAGCAAGGAGACTGGGGGTCAGAGCTGGGACCCAATGAAGCCTGGGAAGCCTGGGATTGACTTCATGTCTTTGCAGTCTCATGTGGGAAGACCCAGGCCACAGGCCCTTCCAAAGCCTCCTCCCAGGCAGGCAAACACCACCTGGAGCTCAGGAAAGCATGCAGCATCCCCTTGGGCACGAGAGCAGAACCGCGCTCCTCCAGAATCCTCGGGGAGATTCAGGAGTGAGCGCTCCTTGTCTCGGGGTTCCGTGGGTAAGTGTGTTTGGTGGCCACCAGGGACCACGGGCAGAGTAGGAGGTGAGCCTGGGAGGGAGCACAGGGCACGTTGTCAAGCAAATCACCGGGTGGCCGCCAGAGCTGGATCCTGCTGGGACTTCTGAGAGACAGCACGGAATACGAGGACCCACACCCCCCGGAGTCACCCCGCCCAAGGGGCAAGAGAGCCAGGGTATTTACTCCTGGTCCCCAGGTTAGCTCTTGTGGGCTGCAGGCACAGCTGACGCCATTGGCCTCGGCAGCCTCCGGCTGGAGCCACACTCAGAGGGGCATGGGCAGGAGTTGTGTGCTGCGTGTCTCACTGGCACGTCGTGGGCCATCATTCTCAAATTCAGGGCACCCGCGGGATCCTGTCCCACCTTCCGGAGGGCAGCCCCTCCTGCCCCGAGGTCCCCTGCCTGCCTCACTCCCCACTCGCCTCCCCGCCAGGCTCTCCGGACTCAGTATCATCCGCCTCCCGCCCTTAGGCACAGGTTCTAGGCCCAGTGTCGGGTTCTGCGGGTGGTGGGACTGGGTGGAGGGAGGGAGCAGCATCCTCACCTGCAGGTGGGGGCACAGTGGGAAGAGGCCTGTGTACCTGATCTCAGAGTGTCTAGAAGGCAGCCCTGCTTCTCGCACTGCCCAGAATAGCTCCTGCTAGGCCTCCCCCAAGCGTCATGATGCTGAAGCATGTTTGCCCCTCCTCTGCCATGGGGTGCATTACTAAGATGGCCTCCTCCTGGTCACCTAGCCCTGAATTTAAGAGGGAGGAGGCACACGTCCTCCACTAATGAGGCTGTGGCCGGGAGAGAAGCCGTCCTGGAGCGGGTGTAGGAGGATGAACAGGGCTTCTCGGGGTCATCACAGCAGAGAGAGTCACATACGCAATGCCCAAAATGGCTTCAGGAATCTTCCAAGACTCAAGATTTCCCAAGTGTGGTCTAGGGCATGCCTGACTCAGAGCCATGAGCAGAGGCAATCAAAACACAGCTCCAGCCGGGCATTGTGGCTCATGCCTGTAATCTCAACATTTTGAGAGGCTGAGGAGGGAGGATGGCTTGAGGTCAGGTGTTCAAGACCAGCCTGGGCAACAGCGAGACCCCATTTCTACCAAAAAAATTTTTAAAAATAGCTAGGCATGGTAGTGTGCACCGGTAATCCCAGCTCCTCAGAGGCTGAGGTGGGAGGATCACTTGAGCCTTGAGCCCAGGAATTCAAGGCTGCAGTGAGTCTGATTGTACCACTGCAGCTGGGGGCACAGAGCATGTCCCTATCTCTTAAGAAAGAGAGAGAGACAGAGAAAGAGAGAGAGAGAGAGAGAAAGGGAGGGAGAGAGGAAGGGAGGAAGGAAGGAAGAAAGAAAAAGGAAGCTTCCTACCCCAGACAGTTAAATCAGACTCAGATTCCTGTGACTAGAATCTGGATTTGTAGCCAGCTTTTTGGGTGTTTCTTCATGCAGCTCAGTGAAGTGCGGGTGCTATTGGGGAACACTTGGGACTGAGGGCTGAGCTGCCTCACTGCAGGCCAGCTCAGATTCCTGCATTCCACGCTCCGCCTTGCAGCCGACAGGCCCAAGGATGTGTGAGATGTTTGATCAGCCCATCTACATCCATGTCTGTCGCCTCCGAGGGGGGCTGGAGGCTCATAAAATGCTGTTGCCATAGCAACAGCATCCCGCCAGTGGGGACCACAGGCAGGAAGCCAGGGAACCTGGGGTGCAAGGACAGAAGTGGACTTGTGAGAGACCACAGCTACTTCTAGGAAGAAGGGGGCTTAAAGGGAATGGAATGAGTGATCTAAGAATCTTCGGGAGGGAGAGGTCCCCAAGGTCACCTTGTGCATTCCTCTGTCTCCAAAAAGAGCTGTACCCCAACAGCCTGTCTACACACAGCAGCCCTAGGGGAAAAGGAATGCAGAAATGAAATATGGCCAGGCATAGTGTCTCACGCCGTAACCCCAGCACTAAGGGGGGCTGAGGCAGGAGGATTGCTTGAGCCTAGGAGTTTGAGACCAGCCTAGGCAACATAGCAAGACCTTGTCCCTAAAAAAAACCCCAAATCTATTGGCACGGTGGTGCACACCAGTGGTCCCATCTACTCTGGAGACTGAGGTGAAAGGATCGCTTGAGCCCAGTAGGTCGAGGCTGCAGTGAGCTGTGATCGTGCTGCTGTACTCCAGCCTGGGCAAGAGTGAGACCTTGACTAAAATAAAAAAGAAAGAGAAATGAATATAATAATGGATATCAATATATAAAAGCATGCGTGATAACAGCCAACATTTCTTTTGCATTTTCTTTGTGCCTAGCTTGGTGCTAAGCCCATTGAAAGCTTTTCAGGCTTGTTGAATTTTCCACAGTGACCCTACAAAGCCGGGCTTGATTTCTCCCCCTGTCACTGAGGAGGAAACTGACACTCAGAGGTCTGAAGGTGCTTTGTCTAGTGTCACAGTGAGAGGCAGAGTGGGGCTTGACGTGCACCTAGTTTAGTGGCTTTTGCCCAAGCCTGTCTGTGGTGGGGCATGGCATGGCCTCTCCCAGGAGAGCCCCCACAAGTGACAACATAGCTTTGAATCGGCAAAGCCTCAGCCCCAAGAGGCTGCTTGAGGAGGCAGAGGCCACGGACCCCTGGGGGCGTGGGGCTTTTTAAACAAAGTTTGCAGCATGCAAACTGGGGGAAGAAGATGAGCTTCCAGGGAACCCTATGTCAGTCAGTGACATGACTGATTGTCGCACTGTAATGGGAACTTACGGAGTCGGTAGGCAAGGGACAGCAGGAGAGGCACAGGCTGCGAGTCAGGAATCTGAAGCCACTTCTGCCCTGTTGCTGACAGCCTGATGACCCCAGGCAGGTTGCTTTCCCTCTCTGGTGCTCAGTTTACCCCGTCTGTCCGATGTGGGCATTGGATGGATAAGGATCTTTCCCATCTGGGGAATTAGAGGACCCTGCCTTGAAATCCAGGCTTCACCTCTAAGCAGAAGCGTGCCCATCAGTTTTCCCATCTGTCCAGTGGGTTTGTCAATTCTGCTGGGTCAGGAAAACAAGATCTTGGAACCCCTTAGTTCCACATCAGGTCTTTTTCTTTCCAGAAAAATAGCTGTCTTGTGAAAGGGCAAACCTCTGAAAGTCTGCTGGTCTGGCCGTGGGGCAGAGGAAGGGCTGAGCCCAGATAGAAATCTAGGCACTTTACTGTTTACAAATTATGTTTTTGGCTTTATATTTCTTCATTTGATGTTTTCCACAACTCGGAGTGTTGTGCCATACTCTGAGGTGTCCCCATTTTACAGATGAGAAGACTGACGCCTAGAGAAGGGAGGTGACTTACTCAAGGTCACACAGCCAGGAAGGAGCTCAGGAAGGGGAAGCTCAGCATCTGGGCCTGGTTCTGATCTAAGCCAAATCCAGGAGTGGGTGACCCTGCACTCCGTCACCACTCTGAGGTGGCAGCCCCACCAGGTCCCCTGGTTATTCCCTTCAGACCCAGATGGGACAGCTGGCTGGGGCTGGGCACAGTCTGACCTTATGAAACAAGAGAAATTCTCTTCTCCAGGGACTGTGAACTGGCCTCCAGCCTAGGACAAATCCTCCTGGCCCCAAGTTCCACCTTCTCCCAGCCAAAACTTAGCTCTCTGAGGCCAGAGCCAATGAACCCCCTGGAGAGAAGTGCCCTAGCTAGGCAGCATGACCCCTGGGTCCAATTTCCCTCTGCCTGGGGCAGGGTGGGGGACTCTGGGTGAGCCACTACACCTTCTCAGACCTCACTGTCCCCATCTGTGAAATGGAAAGATTAGGCCAGACCAGGAAAGGCAAACTGGTGTTGGGTGGCATGTGGAACTCCTGATCTGCCTTCCCAGCCCTGCCTCCCACTCTGGGCACTGACCGTCCCTCTAGACACCCAGACTGGAAACCTGCAAGGTGTCCTTGAACCTCCCCTTAACTCCTAAATCCACTCTCCTGATCTCGCTCTGATCTCCCTCCATCTTCCCACCCTGATGCCAGCCTCCCTCCTGTCTCTCCTCTGCAACCATGGCAGGATCTTTGATGGTCTTCCTCTTGAGTCCCCTTCATCCGTCTCCACACAAATGGAGAGCACCTTTCAAAATATAAAATCAAGTCAGTCTGATTTAGCCTTGCCCAGTAGCACTCCATAGCTCTCCAGATTGAAACAGACAAACAAAAATTCCTCCACGTGATCTACAAAGCTCTGTGTGGTCAGCTCTGCCCTCCATTTCAACCTCATCCCAATCTCCATTCTTAATGAATTTCAGCAACATGAGCTTGCTTTCAGTCTCTTGACCCTTCCAAGCTCTTTCTGAGGTCAAGTTCTCCAGGAACTGACCTGGCGATGAGGATTCAGGTGATTCACTGAAGAAGGATAAGAGAAACAAGAAAGGGATACAGGACAGAAGGGAAGGAAGCCAAGGTCCAATTTTGGACCAAGCCTTGCCTCTACCCGATCATGAGGGGAACTCTGGAGGGTGCTTTACACTTTGGAGGTACGTCAGTCTCTCTTCAAAATCACGTGGCACAAAGAGGTAGTCCTTGGAGGAGAGTTGCAGGTGTGGACCCACAGAAGGTCATATTCTGTATCAAGCTACACAAACAGCTCTCACAACTAAATAATAACAATCAATTAAAAATGGGACAAAGGATCTGGGCAGTTCTCCAAAGAAGATGTACAGATGGCCCATAAGCGCTAAAAAGATGCTCAACGTCATTAACCACCAGGTAAATGTAAATCAAAACCACAATGAAATATTATGTCACAATCACTAAGATGACTGTGATCAAAAGATGTAAGTGTTGGTGATGGAGAAATCCGAACCCTCGGGCACTGCTGGTGACAATGTAAAACAACGCAGCTACTTTGGAAAGCAGTTTGACAGTTCTTCAAACTGTTAAATTCCAAGTTACCGTACGACCAGCAATTCCACTCTGATGTATATACACAAAAGAAATGAAAGCATATGTCCACGCAAAATTTGGACATAAATGTTTATAGAGAGTTGTTCATAATAGTCAGTAGATAGAAACAAATGTTGATCAACTAATGAATGGTGGAACAAAATGTGGTATATACACACAATGGAATATTATTCAGCCATAAAAAGTAATGAAGTTACTTTCAAACTATTCCCTGAAGCCAGTGCTATCCTGATACCAAAGCCAGATATAGACACAAAGAAAATTACAGACCAATATACTTTATGAATATAAATGTAAAAGTCCTCAATATAATACTAGCAAACCAAGTACAACTGCATATTAAAAGGGTTATAAAGCACGACCAAAGATGATCTATCCCAGGAATGCACGGGTAGCTAAACATAAAAAAAAATCAATGTAATATGCTATTATTAATAAAAGGAAATAAACCACATGATCATCTCCATTGATGCTGAATAGGCATTAAACAAAATCCCACACCTTTTCATGATAAAAACTCCCAGAAGGGAAGTTACTCAACATGATACAGGGCATTTACAAAAGACACACAACTTACGTCAAACTCAATGGTAAAAGAATGAAATCTTTCTAAGATCAGGGACAAGACAAGAATACTAATTTTCATCACTGCTATTCAGTATGGTACTGGAAGTTTTAGCCAAAACAATTAAGCAAGAAAAAGAAATAAAAGGTATCCAAGATGGAAAGGGAGGAGTAAAACTATCTGTAAATTTAAAAGATCAGATCTCATTATTTTATTTTATTTATTTTTCTGAATTGGAGTCTCACTCTGTCACCCAGACTGGAGTGCAGTGGCCGCTCCCAGCCACCGCAGTCTCAACCTGCTGGGCTCCGGCGATCCTTCCACCTCAGCCTTTCAAGTAGCTGGAATTACAGGCATGCGCTGCCACACCTGGTTGATTTTTTTTTTTTTTAATTGTAGAGATGAGGTCTCACTGCCCAGGCTGGTCTTGAACTCGTGGGCTCAGGTAATCCATTCACCCCAGCCTCCCAAAGGCGTGGAATTACAGGCTGAGCCACTGAGCCCAGCTTTCATTATTTTACACCTATAAAATCCAAAAGAATCCACATGAAAGCTACTACAGATAATAAATTCAGCAAAGTTTCAGGTTACATGATCAACACACAAAAACAGTTTTGTTTGTATACACCAACAATGAACAATTTAAAAAGGAAATTAAGAAAGCAATTGCAATAGCATCTAAAATAATAAATATCTAGAAACAAATTTCCCCAAAGAGGTAAAAGATGTCTACACTGAAAACTATAAAACATTAATGAAACAAATTAAAGAAGACCTAAATAAATGGAAAGACATCCCATGTTCATGGATAAGAATGCTAAGATGTCACCCAAAGCAATATATAGATTCAATGCAATCATATCAAATTTTTAACTACTTTTTTTGGCAGAAATGGAAAGCCAATCTTCAAATGTATATTAAATTGCCAAAGGCCCAAATAACCAAAACAACTTGGAAAAGAACAAAGTTGGAGGACTCAGTGTTCCCAATTTCAAAACTATTTGCAAAGGTACAGTAATCAAGATAGTGTGGCACTGCCAGGAGGATAAACATATAGACAAATGAAACAGAATTTTGAGTACTAAAATAAACCCATGCATCTATGGCCAGTTGATTTTTGACAAGGGTGCCAAGTTCATTCAATGGGGAAAGAATAGTTTCTTCAACAAATGGTGCTAAAACAACTGAGTATCCATGTGTAAAAGAGTGAAGCTGAACCCCTCTTCATGCCATATGTAAAAATTAACTAAAAATAGACCAGCAGCCTAAATATAAGAGCTAAAACTATAAAGTTCTTATAAGAAAACATAAGGGTAAAACTTCATGAGCTTGCATGTGCCAATGGATTATTAGATATGACACCAAAAGCACAAGCAGCACAAGTAAAAATTGATAAATTAGATTTCATTAACATTAAAATCTTTTGTACATCAAAAGACATTATCAAGAAAGTGAAAAAACAATCTATAAAATGTGAGAAAATTGTTGAAAATCATATATGGTAAGGGTTTAATGTTCAGAATGTGTAAAGAACTACAACTCAACAACAATATGACAACCCAATTAACAAATGGATAAAGTCCTTGAATGGACACTCCTCCAAGGAAGATATACAATGGCCAACAAGCACATAAAAAGATGTGTCATTAGTCATTAGGGAAATGCAAATTGAAACTACAGTGAGATACTATCTCATAGTTACTAGAATGGCTATAATAAAAAATGCAGAAATTAACAAATGTTGGCAGGGGCATAGAACATTTGTACATTGCTGATGGGACTGTAAAATGATGCAACTGCTGTGGAAAACAGTTTGGAAGTTCCTCAAAAAGTTAAACATAGAATTACCGAGCAATTCCACTCCTAGTTATATACTCCAAAGATTTGAAAACAGGAACTCAAACAGATACTTGCCAATGCTCATTGCAGCATTATTCACAATAATTAAAAGGTAGAAACAACTCAAATATTTACCAGCAGATGAATGGATAAACAAAATATACATATATGTATATATCACATGTTGTTATTTTATATATACATACACAATGGAATATTATCTGGTCATATAAACAGGAATGAAGTTCTGAAGCACACTACAACATGGGTGAGCCTTGAAAACACTATGCTAAGACACAAAAGGACTGATACTGTATGGTTCGATTATAAGAACTATCTAGAACAGGCAAATTCATTGAGACACAAAGTGGATTAGAGGGCACCAGTGTCTTGGAGGAAGAAAGAATGGGAAGGTCCTGCTTAATGGGTAGAGTTCCCATTTGGAGTAAGAAAAGTTTTGGAAATAGATAGTGGTGGTGGTTGCACATTGCAAATGCAGTTAATGCCACTAAATTGTGCACTTAAAAACAAATAAAATGGCAAATGTTATGTTACATATATTTTACCACAATAAAAAATTTTTAAAAGAAGTACCGACACTTGCAACAGCATAGATTACCTTGTAAACTTTTTACTAAATGAAAGCAGTCAGTCATAAGAGACTACATATTATCTGGTTCCATTTATGTGAAATATCCAGAAGAGGTAAATCTAGAGAGAGAGAAAGTATATTGGTGGTCGTTTAGGGCTGGGGGTGGGGTGGGAGGATATAGGGGTGATCCCTGAAGGACATGAGGTTTCTTGTTGAGATGATAAAAGTGTTTCAAAGCCGGGCTTGGTGGCTCAACCTGTAATCCCGCGCCTTTGGGAGGCTGAGGTGAGTGAATTGCCTGAGCCCGTGGGTTCAAGACCCGCCTGGGCAACTTGGTGAGACCTCATCTCTACAATAAATAAAAAAATCAGCCGGGCGTGGTAGCACGCGCCTGTAATTCCGGCTACTTGGAAGGCTGAGGTGGAAGGATCGCTGGAGCCCAGCAGGTCGAGGCTGCGGTGGCCGGGAGCGGCCACTGCACTCCAGTCTGGGCAACAGAATTGACTGTGGTGATGGTTGCACATACCTGTGGTACTAAAATCCATTGCATTGTATACTTTAAATGGGTGAGTTGCACAGTATGTGAGCTGTACACACAGACACACACAGAAGCCTGGGGAGGCATGCTCGGAAACAAGCTATCATAGGGAATCTGGATGTTGCACTGACAGTGTCTGCTATAAGCTCTTTCTTAGCTCAAGGCCTGGAATGTTCTTCCTCCACTTTTTCAACCAGTAAAACCTTCTCTGTCCCTTAGATAACAGCAACAGGGTCATTCTTTCCTGGCTACTCTGAAGTGGTCAGAACTCTCTTTTATTAAAACCTGGAACTTCTCCTTCATAGCATGTATCTCGATTGCCATTTTGCAACATTTCATGTAATGCTCCTGTCTGCTTCTGTGAGTTTCATGCGCTTTTCTGTTCAATAAATGCTTGGCATAGGAAAGAAACTTAACACAATTTGTCAGATGAATGAATGAGTGAATGAATGAACAAATGAACACCAACTCCTTTCGATTAGTAGGGGCTGCCTAGAACACTTGGTAAGAAAGAAGAATTCTGTGATTGATTAATGATGTCTGCTGTGGGTGCCGGCAGGGATATAAGTAGTAAATGTGTCCCACATTTGCTATCCTTGAACTAGATAGGGCTGTGCCTCAGGGTTCCCCATCAGAGAGTGTCAAGGGCTGTCTAAAAAGACTCTCACCACTCCCCCAGCTCCCAGGAGAGGAGTGCAGTTGTCATCCCAGCTGGCCTTGCTAATCAATCACGCAGCCACGTGGTGCCTGTTAGGATTTGTCACTGAGCCACATCCAGGTGCGCCAGGCTGGAGCAGGCAGGCTCATTTGCATGTCATCTACATGAAATTTGCATACGCCTCCACAGCCCAGCTCCTTGCAATTTTCAAGTTAAAATCTCATTACCGCTCCTGTGAATCCTGTTATTTCTTGAGTTCATTCTCTCTGCTCCTCTGCCTTAGACGCTCAAGCCTGGGCTGGGGAAGAAAATAGGGGTTTGAGCTCTGGTTCTGCCTCTGATTCGCTGTGACTGCCCTCCCTGGCCCTCTCTGCCCCTGTAGGCACAGGGGAGGGGTGTGGCCAGGGGAACTGCCCTACAGGCTGCAACAGGAAGGCTGACACAAGCTGAGCACATGCTCCGCCCTCCTCCTGGAAAAGCCTTCTCCCTTTTCTACATGGCAAAACATTATTTATCTATAGTAAATGTCCAACAGTCCCCACCCTAAGGTCTCTGTGCTTAGACTGTGCCACTACGGCCTCGGTCACAGGCTGATTGGTCGAGGAGACAGACATGTGACTCAAGTTAACCAATAAGCTTCTTCCTCTCCCAGCGTTTGGTTTTGGGAATCAGAGATGCTAGGTGCTTTCTGAATTGAGCATGTGTAGACTCAGGTGTGGAGAGCCACTGTGTCCAGCCATGTCTGTAGGAACGGTAGAGTGGACCTCATAGAGGAAGAACTAAAGAACTAAAACTGACACACTCAGAGCCAGACTCAAGAAGCCCAGCGGCTGCGACAGCCCTGACTCTGGCCCTGGGCCAGGCTGCCCTGCTCATCAGGGGTCCACCACTCACTTCTCCCCCAGCCTCCTCTTCCATCCTCCTTTCATGCTTGAGCAAGTGCTAGGGACCTCTGTTGAAATGTGATGAAATGTGAGCTCTGGAACCCCAAAAGGAGCTTTTGGGAAAAGAGTCTGTGATATTTGGCATTTTTTTTTTTTTTGAGTTGGAGTCTCACTCTGTTGCCCAGGTTGGAGCGCAGTGGCACGCTCACAGCCACCATGGCCTTGACCTGCTGGGCTCAGGCAACCCTCCCACCTCAGTCTTCCAAGTAGCTGGAACTACAGGCGCTTGTCACTGTGCCCAGCTAATTTTTTGATTTATTGTAGAGATGAGATCTCGCCAAGTTGCCCAAACTTGTCTCAAAACCCTGGGCTCAGGCAATCCTCTCGCTTCAGCCTCCCAAGGTGCTGGGACTGCAGGCATGAACCACGGCACCTGGCCTGATTTGGTACTTTTTAATTATTTATTGTATTTTTTTGAGTCGGAGTCTCACTCTGTCACCCAGCTGGAGTGCAGTGGTCCAGCCTCGACTTGCTGGGCTCAGGCAATCCTTCCTTCCACCTCAGCCTTTCAAGTAGCTGGAATTACAGGTGCACTCCACCATGCCCAGCTAATTTTTTTATTTATTGTAGAGACGAGGTCTCGCCAAGTTGCCCAGGCTGGTCTTGAGCTTCTGGGCTCAGGCAATCCTCTCGACTCTGCCTCCCAAAGTGCTGGGATTACGGGCGTGAGCCACTGTGCCCTGCTGGAAATTTGACATCTTAAAGAGAGCATCCAAGTTGTCACGAAGATAAACAGTAGAACTTCGGTGAACTTTTGTTTTTGAACACTGTAAGAAAAGGTTTAACTCTGACTGGTCAGGAAAGGGGGCATCCTAGGCTCTTTAGTGATAGGAGCTTGCAAGGACGTTCATCTTCCAGAGACTTGACAACTACCTTGCCCAGAGCCTACCTCCTCAGGAAGCCCTTCGTGATGCCCCTACCC
Source organism: Cephalopachus bancanus (assembly GCA_027257055.1). Taxonomy (NCBI): domain Eukaryota; kingdom Metazoa; phylum Chordata; class Mammalia; order Primates; family Tarsiidae; genus Cephalopachus; species Cephalopachus bancanus. Next base: position 5,586,211 of record JAPVLO010000037.1, read on the forward strand.
AAGCCAGCCAGGCCCTCCTATGACTCTGCACCCCACAGCCCTCCGTGTGTCCTCCACACTCAGTGCTCCCTCCCTTAGCCTGGCCTTCGCGCCCACAGCGATACACAGAAGCCCAGGGCAGGGCCGCATCTGAGGCCTCAGGTCTCTACGCAGCATAGTTCATCAGTAACATTAAGCTAATACTGAATAATACTGGCCTCCTATTTACTGAGCATTTATCCTACACCAGTACTGTGGGTGATTTGCCTGCTTTATCTCATTTCGTCATGCCAGCAGTCCTATGAGGACAAATTGGTTTTATAGATGAAGAAACTGAGGGTTAGCGGGATTAGGTAACATGCCTAAGCCCCCATGGCCTGCATGCAGCAGTGCCAGGATGCAGACCCAGGCAGTCTCATTTCAGAGGGGACCTATAACCTCTAACATAGACTTGAATGCCCCTGGGGTGCCCATGACTTGAGAGGTTCTCAAAACTGTTCCTGCCTGAGCTCTTTGGCCCTACCCTGTGGCTGATGCCTGAGCAGCTGACATCAGTGCTTCTAGTATCTTGAGTTAAGCAAGGACTACTCAGTAGGGTGCCCAGGATCCCTGCTTGCTTGGGACAGTCCCAGTTAATGCCTGCTGGCGGCAAGTAATTATCGATAGTTCTCCAAAGTGCTCCAGCCTGGCCAGTGAATTGCATGGTCACCCTACCCATCTGGTGTTCATTAGGAACAATGTCTCCCCGGGCTCTGGGGGAGGAGAGGGGGGTCTGGTGTCCTCACTGCTAAGCACGAGGCTGGGGCTAGGAAGGCTGAGGTCCAGGCAGGCTTAGGGCCACTGGGAGGTGGGGGTGAGTCGGGGGACTGTCTGGTCAACTGAAGTCTGCAGGGAGGGAGCCGCTCGCTCGCCCCAGCTCTCCCTCACCCCCACGCACCCAGCTCGGGGAGGAGCCCTGGGCAGGATGTCAGCTAGGGCCCAGCTGCAGCTTCTGCTCTTGCCCTCAACCCTTCCACAAGGGAGTGGCCTCTTTTCCTCTTTGGGCCTCAGTTTGACCATCTGCCCAAATGAGGACAAGGATCCTGGTTCTAGCTGCTGGACTGACTGCGGCGGGATGGCTGCAGGGCCCACCTGCATCCACACTTCCCAGGGGCTCCTGCCGACAGAGCCACACCCAGCGGCGGCTCCTGGGAGTTCTAGTTGCCAAGGTCTGGGCCTGGAAGCCCAGAGCATTTGAGCAAGGGCTGGGAGCATCCCATCACTCAGGGAGGCCGCTTTTCTCCACCAGAACTTGCTCTGACCATGAGTACTGGCCTTGGGGTCTCAGCCCAGTTCCACCATTATTCTCCCCTAGAAATGGGGGTGACGGTAGGAGCTCTGCCCTCCAGAACTGTTGGGGGTTGGGTGAGGTGACATGCTATCTCGGCACATGGAGTGCCATGCAGGGGGGGAGGGTGGAGATGGGGGGGAAGCATGGTTTATAATCATTACGCCCATTCCTGGGGGATTCTGAACCCAAAGAAACCTCATTGGGAGGGGCAGAGTCCAGCATTCCAGTCCCAGCTCAGTTCCAGCAAGTCTCTCCCCAGGGTCTTCCTTCTCCCAACTCCCACAGTGGGGGACTTGGGGGGGGGATCAGATGGCAGAGGTGGAGTTCTGGAATGGACTGGATGGGTGCTATTGTAGTGTGACTGGGGGCGGCCAGGCTCCAGCTCCCCAGCTCTCAGCAGCACTGCTCTCAGCAACTCCTTCTGCTCTGCAATCTGCTCGCAGTGTGACCCCCAGTGCGCCCAGCCTCTTGCGGCGGCCCTGTTTCTGGTAGCTGGTCTCTGAGGGCCTCTGCCCTGTGGTCCCACGCCAGGACACCAGCTCCACCCTCCAGCCCTCAAGGCGTAATCACATCCTCTGGCTCAGGGAGGCATCTCCCAGCTGGTTTTGTCTCGACATTTCCCCATCTGCTTGGCCAACTCCCCTGCAAAGGCTGGGGTCACCAGGGCTGTGTGTGGGTGGGGGCTGTTTGCTTTTGTTTCCTTCGTTGTTTGTAAGAAAAGGCTTAACTCTGACTGCTGATATGGTCCCGCTGCCCACAGGCCTCAGGATTGCTCTGGACAGAGACCCAGGATGAAGCATGGGCTGTCTTTGACCAGAAAAGGCTTGGCTGGGTCTGGAGGGAAGGGTCTGGACAGCTGGGGCTTTCAGTAACGGAGCTGATGCCGCCTTGAGCCAGTGAAGCGAGATTCTGAGCCCAAACCCTACTCGGGGCCCTCACACAATGGATGTGGGGCAGAGGGTGCTTTCCAAAGATGGCTACCACGTGGCCCATCCCACATGGCTTCCTTACAATGTGACCGTGACTCTCCTGTTGAGATGTGGGGTTTACGTCCCCTCCCCTCTGACAATAGAGGGTGACAGAGTGACATCACGTGGCTTCCAAGGCTAGGTCATTTTCCACTCTGCTGTCTTGCAACCCAGTGACTATGCTGTAGGGACTGGTCCACAAAGAGAGACCACGTGGGGGGAGCATGTGGAGGGGCCCTGGCGACAGCCCCGCTGAGCTCCCAGATGACAACCAGCGTGAGTCACAGACCTGCAAATGCGGGGAGTCCGGATGAGTCCAGCCTCCAGCGTCAAGTCGTCCTCAGGTGATCCCAGCAGACAGTCACGTATCCGGACAAACCGTCTCTACTTGGCAGCCTCAGCATTCCAACCCACAGGGCCCGGGGCTGTCTCATATCTCCAAGTTGCTGCAACAGGAGGATCTGCACCTTGCTGGGGGTGCCCCACCCGGGCTCTGAGCTCTCCTCACTGCCGGTGGCTTCACCCCCTCCGGGCACTGACCTCACCCAGAACATTCCTTCATCCCGCAGGTTCAGAGGGAGGAGGGACTTGCCACCGCCTCCAGTGACGGACGCCCTGCTGCCGGGGGAGCTCTGATGAGGCCAGTCCCTGGCAAAGTGCTGCTGTGGGCCAGCCTGTGGCCTGCTTGTGTCAATAAAGTTTCACTGCAGCACAGTCACGCCTGCTCGTCCATACAGGACCGTGGTGCTCTCCAGCAGCACAGGCCCAGTGGAGTCTGGCCCACAAAACCCTTTGCAGAAAAGGTCTGCAGACAGCCCTGCTGTGAAGGCCTGGGGAAGCCACGGCCCTGCCCAGGAGTTCGAGCTTCCCCAAGGGCAAGTTGGAAACATTTTTAGCAGAAAGTCCTAAGGAGGCTTGGGTTCCGATCCTCTCCCTGGCTAGGTCTCAGTCTTCCCTTCTGCAGACAGGGCAATGGCAGATCCTGATCCGATGGGTGCTGGGCACTTGAGGATGTCATGAGGGTAAAAGCTCTCATACCCAAGCGTCAGCAGGGGCAGGCCCTCCTGTGAGCTCTGCCCACGCTTCCCTTCCACTCAGAGAAGTTTCTGGCATTCAGGGAGGGACAGGAAGGGAGCTGGAGCCCACAGTGAAATCACCTCCTTGGCCCTGGCGGCTTCACCTCATTCATGATGTTAATTGAATGGATTTGCATAATGTGCTCACTGAGGTGTTATTTTTCTTGCACATTTAAATCATTTAATCATCTGTGTTTTTCCCCCTCTTAATCTTGATGATGTCAAGATGGGGAGTGGGTGGTGAAAGAAAGAAAGGGAACCTTGAGTCTCCAGGCCTCTCTCTGTCTCTGTTCTCTCCCTTCCTCTCCCTGTCTCTACCCCACCCTCCTCTTTCTTCTTCTCTCCCAACCCCCACCCCCCCACACATCCAAACACACGGACAAAACACATCAGGTATGCAACCCGGTACTTGATGCACCCTTAATCTCCATCACTGGACACTATCCACACTGGCCTTCTTGTCCTTCCTCACACATAAAGCATGCTCCTGCCTCAGGACCTTTGCACTTACTGCCCCTCTGCTTGGTGACTCTTGGTATACCCTTTCCCCAGTTATTCATGTTGTTTCCTCTCTTGCTTCCTTTAGGTCTTTGCTTAAATGTTACCAGTTGACCTCACTGTCATATTTTGCAGCTTCGACACCCCGTGTCTCTCTACAAAGCACAAACCTATGTTTGATTGTTGGATGTTGGACTGTCCTTGTGGAAGGTAAGCTCCACAGGGGTGGGGTTTCACCTTTGGGTTTTGTTCTTTTGCTAGTTGTTTGTTTTCTGCTGTCTCCCCTAATGCCTGGTGCAGAGTAGGTCATCGTGGGTCCCAAAAGATAAGATGTGACTCTAAGGTCACGGCCTGCCCAGAACACACCAAGACTCTGTCAGCTGAGTCCAGCCCCTAGTCTTGCTGTCGCCGAGGCCAGGCTTTCTCCAGAAATGGAGCTGTTTCTGGAATCGATCTCAGAGTGCCAAGCCCACGTCAGCTTCCCCAGGGCTGGTATTTCCCAAGCAGCCTTCTAGGGGAACTGGGCCATTGTTTTGTAATCCATCCTCAAATATGGGGCCCCTGGGGTCAGCCTGAGAACTGAAGAGGCCACAGTCTGGCTACAGAGGACACAATGAGGAAGGCTCTGAGGTCACGGGGACAGAGGACACCGAGAGTCCTGAGCTGGCGGCTGGTCTCACTTCTCAGTGGATGTTTTGAGCCAAGTCAGAGCGGGAAGTCCCAGCTACCTCTGCACCCTATAGACGAGGAAACTGAGGCAGGGAAGGGAAACAGCGTGTCTCAGCTCCTGGGGCTGAGAGGTTCTCATCAGGGAAGTGCTGGGTAGCTGACCATTTCCCTGCCTGTGCTGTGCCTCTTCGCCATCCAGATCTTAGCTCAGCTGTCACTACCTCAGGGAAGCCCTCCTTGATACCCAGTTTACGTCAGGTTTCTCTGTTCTCAGAGAACCTCCCTCTTTCCCTTCAGAGCCCACTTCTGGTAGCAGTGACAACCTGCCATCTGTCTCCCAGCCAGCCTCTAAGCTTCACTAGAGGGGGACCGGGCCGTGTTCCATCACTCTCCCGTTCCTGCACCTGGCACACGGTGGGCATATGGCAGGGTCTCAGTGACTATTTGTTGAATGAGTGCGCACGGCTTGTGCACGTGTGTGGAGGTAGAACAGTGAGGAAGCATTTTGCAGACGACATGGTGACCACAGGACCTGGTGGGTCCTGAGATGGTCCCCAGCCCTTCTGGGCACCTGGGAAGCCCTAGGGTCCCTCTCTGGCTCCCAGCACACTGGCGCCCAACTGTGCTCACTCCAAAGCCTGCACCTGCGTCTCCGTCATGGGCTGCCAGAAGCCCCGTCACCTGTGCCCGGGAAGCTGGAAGTGCTGGGAACTAATGCCCTCCTCACTCCCTCGGGCGGCCCCTCACCGACACTACCAGGTGTAGGGGAGCAGAGACTCCAGCTCTCCATGTCCGCCTGCCTGAGGACGTCCTGGCACCCAGTGCCGGCCTCCTCCCTTCCTTATCCACTGACCCCCTTGGCTCCCTGGGGCACTCCCTGTTAAGCCTCTTTCACATGAATCCTGGCTGAGGGCCTGCTCAGGGTCCTGCCCAAGACAGCCTCTTCCACTCAGGACCCCTTTCACATCTGGCTGGAGCTCAGGGCGGGCACACCTGGAGCCAACCCCAGCTCTACTGCTGAGCAGCCCAGGTCAAACATCACTGGCCTCTGCTGCACATGGTTGGCAAGCATGAGAGCAGCACTGGGAGGCATCTGGTCCAGCCTGGCTCACATGGTGCTCAGGTAGGGATAAGTGGCCATCACCACTGTCGTCGTAGGCTCACTCCAAGCATCTTGGACCCACCACCTGTCGAACCTCAGGCGGGGGATACCGCTCCGGAAAAGCAGCTCTCCGACCCTGAGCCATGAGCGACCAGGAGGTTGGGCCCTGCTGTAGGAAGTTCCAAGAGTCTGCCCAGCCTTCAGCTGCCCATCCTTGCTGAGTGTCCTCAGCCCAGTCCTCAGCATCCTCGTGGCCTTCTCTGACCCTTGTCAGAGCAGAAACCTGAGCAACAGGGCTTGCGTAGCCTGGAAGACCCACTGCGTGGCCACTGCTTCATCATTCCTGCACCCCCTTCAGGACAACGGCCTCCCTCAAATTCCTAAGGAAATCGCCCTTCCACTTCTCCAGGTTTCAGTTCCTGCTGTTCCCACTTGCCTGCCTGGCTAGCTCTTGCTTCCCCTTCCAAGCATAGCTCCAAAATCACCTCCTCCTGGAAGCCTTCTCTGACTATATAGTCTTTGGTCCCCTCTCTAAGCACCCCCATCTCCTGTTCTCGGCCCAACACAGACCTGGCCACACGTGTGTGCATTCGTCATGGTGTCTTGGCTTGTATGTATCCTGGAGAGTTGGGAACTGATTAAATAGCTGAATCTCAATCGCCCAGCATAGGGCCGGGAACACAGCAGGTGGTCAGACAGATGTCTGATGGGTGAGTGAATGGATGGATGAACAAACCCAGCCACCTCCAGACTCCCATCTAAGTCTCAAATGTCAGGAGGTGGTAGGTGTGACTGCCGACTGTGGGTTTGTCTGTTTTTTGCTTTTCCCTTGTCTGTGGAGAAGGTTGGTCACCAGGAGCTCGTGGGCTCTGGCATTGTAGGAACATCGGGCAGGAGCTGTGGGCAGGCGTCACACCTTCTCTGGGAAACCCTGCAGTGCTTTGGAGAGCTACATTCTAGATCTAGTCCCAGGCTACCTCCTTTACTAGCTACTGCTCTTGGGTAAATCACTTCCCTGTTGGCTGCCTCAGTTTCTCCAGTGGTTACAGGCACAGTTTGGAAGTCCCCAAAGGCATTCTGGGCCGCTCCCTGTTTCTTGCCTCTGCGGAAGGTAAAATGCCAAAATATGTGTTCGGGGGTCTCTTTCCAGGAGGAATGACTGGAGCTCAGGGCAGGGCTGGGGTCCTCACACTCTCTGGACAAGTCCAGCCTTGGCCTTAGGGATGGCGGCTTTGCCAAAGCCCCCAGCATGCCGGGCAGTCTGAGTGGAGGAGGGAGGAGGCTTGTTTTTCACAGTTGGACCTTCCCTGGGGGCGGCCCCTCCTTGGCCTGCAGGGCTTGGCCCAACCCTGGCACAGCCTGGCCTCAGCTGGGGTGGGAGGCACTGGGGGCTGTACTGGTCTGGCCCTAAGCTCCCTCTCGGGCACCCGTCCAGTCCCACTTTGGCCTTTCCTGCTTTTTAGCCTGGACATGGAGTCCACCCCCAGAGGCCTGGCTCTCCAGGACCTGGGACACGTAGTGGTTAGAGCCAATGGCGGCCTGTATCAGTGATCATAGAAGGTGGTCAGGACAAGAGTTCTGGACAACAGAGTTTGGTGGTTTAGGGCCTGATGGCTGCTTGTTAAAATCCCAGCTGTGCCTGCTGACCTTTATGGGATCTGTAAAATGGACCCATAATAATATCTCTGTCTTAAGGTTAAGAGGCTTGATAAGTGACTGCTTGTAACCGTCTTTGGCACACAGTACATGCTCTACAAATCTTATACTTAGGCCATGGACCAGTGAAGGCCAGAAGGCCAGACCTTCCTCTGAAGGTCAGTTCATGGGGGCCTGAGTGAAGCTGAGCTGATGGGCAGCAGGGCAGACAGACAGAATGTCCAGAGGGGAGGAAGGAGAGGAGAAGGAAGCCCCAGGCCAAGCGGAACATGGGTGGGTGGAGGGGATTTTCTCTGAGACCCAAGAGTGTGTGCATATGGAGGTAGTGAGGGTGAGGCCCTGGGATGGGGTCAGGAGAGCCTGTGTCCCAGCCCCAGCTCAGACCACATTGCTTGTGCCGTAGGAAAGCCCCCACCTGCCTGAGTCCCTCTCCTTCTTGGAGGTCGGTACCCAGAACCACTGGACCTCAAGGAGCTGCTTCCAGCACAGTCGGTGCTTGGGGCTGGGCCTGAAGGACCAGCCCAGGAGCCCGTCAAGCTTGGATCTGTTGCAGGAAGATGTGGCTCTGAACTTCACTCTGATTGCGGCTTCCCTCCAGCCCAGGCGAGGACCTTATACCCGTTTTACAGACGAGGACACGTGCTCAGAGACTAACTCACTCCCAAGTCCTCATCCTTCAGTGCCAGCAATGGCTTTCATAGACCTTGTGCACGTGTAACAGCCCACTTGAAGGAAAGAAATGCTCTCTCTGTTCCCGCAGCACACAAAAGCAACCGGATGGCTGCATACACACTGGGGAGGGCATGCTCGGAAGGGTCTGATTTTTAATGCCGCCTACCTTGAGTACTCAGAACTCCCTTTGCAGCTTCCAGGTCTACCCAGACAGTCTCAGAGAACAAGCCATTATCCATGACGCAGGGCTGCAGCTGAGGCATGAAGGGGCAGACGGGAGGCGAGGCAAGTGTGTCCTGAAGACAGGCAGAGAGGGAGAGCAGGGCCAAGGCAGGCGCTCCGGACGTGGTCATTCATGTTTGACCAGGCTGCCGTTCCTCAGAAAGCCAAGTCCATGGGCAGCCCCTCAGGTCCCCTCCAGTTCTGGGCTTCTCTGTCCTCTCAATAAATCCTCTTTTCTTTAAAAAAAAAAAAAAAAGCCAAGTCCATGCTGTCAGTCACGTGCTCCTCACCAAGGCAGCAGGACTCATTTGCTTAATGTTGACCAATATTCCTGCTCAGGGGTCTGGGGCAACTTCAACTTGTCCTGAGCAAAACTTCGCTTTCACCCCTGAAACCGGCTCCTCCTGCAACCTTCCTATCCCAGACGATGGCAGCACCCCCCTGTGCAGGTCAAAACCTTTGGTGTCGTCTCAGACACCCCTCACACCCATTGCAACCGTAGTCCCTTCTGTTGCTCTGGTAGTCCATCCGGAGTCCACTCTGCTAGTCCACTCTGTTGCTCTGCTTTCAAGATCTACTGGAACCGACCCTTTCTCGCCACCTCCCCCACCTCCACCATCATCCCTTGCCTGGACTATTGCAACAGCCACTGGCTCATCCCTCAGCTCCAAGCCTCTCCAGTGCAGTCTGGTCCCCACACGGTATCCACAGCAGCCTGTTCTAGCCTGAGGCAGATTGTTTCACCCCCCTGCTCAAACTCCTTCAACGGCTCCCATCTCACTCAGTGCCAAAGTCAATGTCTTTGGAATGTTCGAGAAATTCTAAACCGTCTAGTTCTCGCTACTGGTTCCTTACAATACCTCTGGGCAGTAAGCAGGGAAGGAGGGAGCGCTTCCACTTTACAGACAGGAAAACTGAGGCCCAGAGGGTAGACTGTGTTCCGAGGTCTGGAGCACAGACCACCCTCCTGGAGGCTCTGCGCTCACTCTCCCCAGACGCCCGAGTGGGTCGCTGCTGTGGCTCTGCTTGGATAGGGCTGCTCACCCCACCCTCTCCACAGAGCACTGGTTCTCTGCCCGTTCCCTGGAGTCGGATCAGATGCCGAAATAGGCCAATGGAACTGCACTGGCGGGGGCAGGCCCCTGGATTCCACCCCTTGTTAGGCCAGACCAGAGCAGAGCGTGGTCCACTGTGGGCTGCTGAGTCACCATCAGAGGAATTTAAATCCTCTGGGACCTGGAACGGGGCAGTCTTGGGCAGCTTGCTGAGTCCCGGCTCTGAGTGACTTGCAGAGTGAGCCTGGGCAAGTCACTGCTCTGTCCTCAGCTGCAACCTCCCCACTTCCACCCCCTGGGAAGGGCTCGCTGGAAGGACAAGCTGACGAAACATGGGTTGTGTCCTATGAGGTCAGCAAATAGCAGGAGCCGGAAGGTGCCAAATATCAGCCATGCTTGCCCTTGGGAAAGGTCTGGGGTGGAATGTCGCAGGGCTCTGTCCCAGTCCCCTCCTGTTTGATGAGTCTGTGGATCACCTCAATGGCCCATTCAGCATGGAAGGGTAGGGGTGGGGGGCATTGGACTTTGGATATCAGGACCAGGATTTCCAAAGATCTTGACCAGCAGGGCCAATGGGCTGGGCATACGCGGATAAAATATCATATGACTGATTGTCAACCCCTGAACTTGGGCTCAGATGCCAACAGCTGAGTGTGAATGAAGAGGATGGGTTGAGACAGAGCCATTTTAAGTCAGTTCTCTAGGGACACTTCACAGATTCACAGGGTCGTTTTGCACTGGGGGGGCTGTCTAGTGACATTTAGAGAGCAAGGACTGGGGATGCCGGGCACCACACCGTGCACAGGACGGTCCCACACAACAAGAAGTTGCCCGTGTTCTTGACAATGGCAGACGTCAGGCAGGTCTGGCTTCTGTGACTTGTGGCACCGACAGTTTCCATGAAAAGTGAGCTGGGAAACTCGGAAGAAGGTTGTCATTGACAAGAAAGCAGAAATGGAGCAAGGACCACGACGCAATTATTGAATATCTTTCTTATCCCGTGTTTGGAGGGAAAGGGTCCCAGGGCATGAATGCGGTTACCGCAAAGCAGAGAAACCAACTGCAAATATTTAAGGAGGGAGATGTGAGACTTTTTTTTTACAAACTTAGAGCCAAATATTTGTAAACTAGTAGAGGTACAAGAAATCTCCCTGAATTTCTTTACAGGCAGTCACTTTGTTGGTGCTGTTTTCAAATTTTTTTATTTGAGTAGATTTAGGGGGTATAAACAGTTTTGGGTGACATGGGTGCATTGTATAGTGGCAAAGAAGTCTGGACTTTAAGTGTCCCCACCACCTCCACCTGTGCACATTGTACCTGATAGGTGATTGTTTCATCCTTCTACCCCTTCCCCCTCATCCTTCTGAGTCTCCATTGTCCATCAAGCCATTCTCTATGTCATTGCAGATCCTTAGTTTTTCTGTTCCTGCACTAGTTCACTGAGGATGATGTTCTCCAATTCCATCCAGATTGCTGCAAAAGACATTATTTCATTTGTTATGATGGCTGAGCACGATCACTGTGAATCTATGTTGAGTGGCTTGTTTGGATTGAGCTGCTGCCTTTCAGTCTTACTCAGAATTGTCTCCACAGGTCACCATGGCTTCTCCAAGCATTGGGTGAAAGCAGCTTTTGTAATCTGTCAGCTTGTCACCTCCACCTGACGGGGACACAGAAGCAGAATGCAGACCTCTGTCATGGGTGGGACTGCAAAGAAGATGCGTGTGGAGTGACCACACAGCCACCCTGGCTGCTGGGCACGTGGGAGTTCTTGATCACTTTGCTCAGAGATTCCGCTTCCTTATTCTCTCCCTGACAGGCTGCAGTGTGCCCCTGCATGTTCTCCCTGCTCCGGTCAAGGCCATTTCCTTCTAATAACAGACTAATAAGTCACGTCTGTTATGTCTTGCCCCAACAGCAGGCCGTATGTAAATTTTTACCAGCACTTCCAGCCTTTTCATTTTTCTGAACCTCTTGTGTGTGATGGAGTCTGATCTGCTCACATCTCTGGAATCCAGATGCATCATGGGTAGACATGGCTTTGACATCTTCATTATGCCTTCTTGGGTAACTGTGTCCAAGGACATATTGTAATACACATTATTTTGTTATGAATTGCTTCCTTTTTATACCTCCTTTATGTCATAGACCGGGCATTGTATATGTGTGTGTGTTATCATCTGTAGATTTCACTGCAGAAAATTAAAATGAAAGAAAGCTTAAAATATTTGATATAAAAAGGGGGCTTGGGTAATTACACTTAGAAGCTTAAACCCAACTAGAACATATTCACATATTCATCAAAAGACACGTGCAAGAATGTTTCCAGCAGGTCTGGCACAAGGCTCATGCTGTCATCCAGTACTTTGGGAGGCCGAGGCGAGAGAATTGCTTGAGCCCGGGAGTTCAAGACCAGCCTCGACAACATAGCGAGACTTCCTCTTCACAAAAAATAAAAAATTAGCCAGGCATGGTGGCGCATGCCTGTAGTTCCAGCTGCTCAGGATGCTGAGGTAGGACCACCTAAGCCCAGGAGGTTGAGGCTGCAGTGAGCCACGACCGAGCCACTGCTCTCCAGGTTGGGGTACAGAGTGAAACTCTGACACACACGGAAAAGAACGTTTGCAGCAGCACTGTAATAGATCCCAAACGGGAAACAACACAAATGCCCATGGGGCTGAATGGATGCATGGACTGAGGTGAGTCACACGATGGGACCCTCCACAGCAAGGAGAATGGGCTGTTCACAACCATGCCCAACACTGCAGACGCCTCTTGCAGGAGCACACAGCTGTGAGAGAAGCAGCACCTACTGACGACCCCATTGACATAACATCCTGGGGCCGTGCAACTCATCTGTGCTATGAGAAGCCAGGAGAGTGGGCACCGTTGGGGGTTGGAGATTACATGGGAGCACATGGGAACTTCTGGGTCATGTCCTGTTTCTTGATCTGACAAATTCAGTCTGTGAAAATTCATCGAGCTGGACAGTTACAGGCACTCTTCTGTATATAGGCTGGTATTAGGGTCTCCAGAAAACAGAGCCAATAGGATGGAGGGAGAGACTTATTTTAAGAAACTGGTTACATGATTGTAGAGATTGGCAAGTCCCAAATCTGTAAGGCAGGCTGACAGACTGGAGACCCAGGGAAGAGCTGACCCTTGCAGTCCAAGTCTGAAGACTGTCTCTAGCAGAACTCTTCCTTCCTTGGGGAGGAGGGCAGTCTTTTCCTCTTAAGTTCTTCAACTGATGGGCCAAGGTCCACACACATCCTAGAGAGTAATCTGCTTTACTCAAAGTCTGCTGATTTTGTTGTTGTTGTTTTGAGTTGGGGTCTCACTCTGTTGCCCAGGCTGGTGTGCAGTAGCATGACTACAGCTCACCCCAGCCTTGACCTCATGGGCTCAGGCCATCCTCCCGCCTCAGCCTCTTGAGTAGCTGGGACTATAGGGGTGAGCCACCATGTCTAGGAAAATTTTTTAAAATTATTTTGAGTAGAGACGAGGTCTCACTATGTTGCCCAGGCTGGTCTCAAACTCCTGGACTCATGTAATCCTCCCACCTTGGCCTCCCAAATTGTTGGGATTACAAGAGTGAGCCACCAGATCTGACCCAGAGTCTACTGATTTAAATGTTAATCTCATCTTTAAAAATACCTTCTCAGAAACACCCAGAAGCATATTTGATCAAATAACTGGGCACTGTGTCCTAGCCAAGTTGACACGCAAAATTAACTGTCAGAAGGCTATATTTCAAGTTAAAAGCTACTAAAGGGTGGCGTTTTAGACTGACAGGGCTGAGACCCACTAATTTAGCTGAAACTCATCAAGGGCCTGACACTGCAATCGCAGTCACCAGGGAGCCAGTTTGACGTTGGATTGCACAAGCAGGAGCAACGTAGCTAGATCAAGGAAGAGAATACGTGTTTCTTCTCCCTCTCCTTGTCCTGTTGATTAGTCATCACCTGGAGAGTTCTGGTCATTTCTGGAGGCTATACCTTCCAGCTTGTCATTGGAATGCTGTGGCCAAGGGAGTAGCCAAAAAGAATGATTGGCATGTCGAATGGGCATGAGTCACAAAGCCAAGCCAAAGCCTTAGGAAATGGATAAGCTACATCGGGCACAGTGGCTTCTGCCTGGAATCCCAGCACCTTGGGAAGCCAAGGCGGGAGTATCACTTGAGCCCAGGAGTTCAAGACCAGCCTGGGCAACACAGCAAGACTTCGTCTCTACAGAAAATAAAAAAATTAGGTGGGTGTGGTGGCTAACCTGTAGTTACAGCGGGAGGATCGCCTGAGCCCAGGAGGCCAAGGTTACAATAAGCCATGACCGTGCCACGACATTCTATCCTAGGTGACAAAGTGAGACCCTGACTCAAAAAAAAAAAAAAAAGAAAAGGGCATTATGAAACATTTACAGCTAACCTCATACTAATTGGCAAAAGACTAGATGCTTTCCTCCCAAAAACGAGGAACAAGATAGTGATGTCCATTCTTGTCACTCTATTCAACATTGTACTGGAGGTGCTAACCACAGCAATTAGTTAAGAAAACAAAAACATCCAGATTGGAAAGAAGTAAAACTATATTTGCAGATGGCATGATTTTTTTAGAGTTTTTATGGTTTTATTTAAACAAACAAAAAAATGTGCACATGAGTTGTCTATTCATTTTCTTCACTGCACAGCCTGGCATTAGGACTGGTGACTCTGATAGCTGACTGGGCTGCTAGAGAGCTACACCAACTCTGTGGCTCTTGGGGGAAACCTGAGCAATCTCAGCACAACAAGACTTGTGGCACATCAGGAGCACTTCCAGCTCCTTGACATTGTGGACCAGGGACTTCTGGAAGCCACTGGGCAGCATGTTCTTTGATATCTTGTTGCTCCCTTAACCAATGTTAGGCATCAAGAACTGGCCCTTGAATCTTCTACACACCCTGTTGTCAATACCTCTGAGTTTCCACCAGTTGTGTTTAATCTTGACGTATCGGTCTGACTGGTGCTGGGTGAACTTCTTGGTCCTCTTTTTGACGATCTTGGGCTTCACCAGAAGTTGGAGGACAGCCATGATGCCGGGCAGGAGATGGCTGCTACCTCCGTAGGCAGTACTGAGGAAGAGATGGGAAGGTGGTGTGCCTGACATAATCCTTTATATACAGAAAATGCTAGAGAATCAACTAGAAAATTATTAGAACTAATAAACAGTTCAACGAGGTTGCAGCAGCTATGTGTAAGATCAGTATATCAAAAGCAATTGTATTTCTCTATACTAGCAATGCACAATCAGGAATAAAATTAAGAAAGCCATTCAATTTACAATAGCATCAATAGGGATGCATTCTTAGGAATAAATTTAACCTTAGGTTAATCAAACGATATGCAAGATGTATACTGAAAACTACAAAACATTGTTGAAAAAAATGAAAGATCTAAATAAATGGAGAGGCATTTCGTGTTCAAGTATCAAAAGACTTAAGATTAATTAAATAGTAATATTCTCCAAATTGTTCTAAAGATTCAATGCAATCTCTGGCTGGGCTTGGTGGCTCAGCCTGGAATCCCAGCACTTTGGGAGGCTGCAGTGAGTGGATTGCCTGAGCCTGTGGGTTCAAGACCAGCCCTAGCAACTTGGCGAGACCTTGTCTCTACAATAAAATAAAAAATTAGCCTGGCATGGTAGTACACACCTATAGTTCCAGCTACTTGGAAGCCTGAGGCAGAAGGAACACCAGAGCCCAGCAGGTCGACAGTGGGGTGGCCGTGAGTGTGCCACTGCACTCCAGTCTGGGTGACAGATTGAGACTCCAACAACAGCTGTGGAAAACAGGGAGGTCCTTGAAGAGTGAAATCTTGAGTGACCATACAATTCAGCAATTCCACTTCTATGAATATGCCCGGGAGAAATTTTTTCCCCTAAGCTACAATTTTTCTTTTTTCTTTTCTTTCTTTTTTTTAGTTGAAGTCTCATTCTGTCGCCCAGGCTGGAGTGCAGTGGCACATTAACAGCCATCGCAACCTCAACCTGCTGGGCTCAGGTGATCCTTCCGCCTCAGCCTTCCAAGTAGCTGGAGCTACAGGCACATGCCACCATGCCTGGCTAGTTTTTTTTTATTTATTGTAGAGATGAGGTCTCGCCAAGTTGCCCAGGCTGGTCTCGAACCCTTGGGCTCAGGCAATTCTCTCACCTCGGCCTCCCAAGGTGTTGGGATTATAGGCGTGAGCCACCGCGCCCGGCTTGCGTTTTTTCTTAATTAGGAAAAAAGAGGACAGGTATTGGTATTGGGTACTGGGATGTGACCAGCAATCGCTCCCGCCACCACCCTGTCTTGTTCAAGCCAAAGCAGTCCAATCTGGCAAAAGTACCAATCCTTGGATTTAGAGAGGAAACTCCTAGCAGGCTCCTCTGATCTTTCGAGACATCTTACACGTAGATGGAGCCAAAGACTGAAACAAATCAGTGTCAGAGGGAGGAAGATCCAAGACAGAAGATATGCATGTCACAATGTCTACCTGAACACATTCCTGACATTTCACCTGAGTGAGGTATTGGAGGAAGACATTGTTCTCCCAAAGACAGGTGGTGATATCAAAACTGCAGGTCCACATTCCAATAGACTGTACAGTGATGCAGTCTCAGCACAATGGTCTGGAAAAACTTGAAAGGAAGGGGTCTTCCTCCAAATTCCATCGACTTTGCTTGGGCCTGACACCATCTTGTTAAACTACTTGCGGGGCTCTTCCTTCTAGGTTTGCTTGGTCTGCCTTTGCCTTCAAGTCTTGTTTTCCAGAAGACGCACAGGCACAGGGCAACTATAATTTGATCATCACACATCTCAGGTGGCAGCTAGCCTCTGCCCTGTCCTCCTTCCCCAGGCACCTCCAGACCTGGCACGGTACCTGCCAATGCCCCGACTTCCACTGACATGAGCCTCCCCAAGGAAAATGAAAACACACATCCACACAAAAACAGGGACACAGATGTCCCAGCATCATTACGTACAAGAGCCTAAAACAACCCAACAGTTCATTCGCTGATGAATGGGTGAACAAAACACGGCCTATCTATATAATAGAATTACCCAGAAATAAAAGGAGCAAAATTCTGATATATGTCACAGCCCAAATGGACCCTGAATACATTATGCTAAGTAAAAGAAGCCAGTCACGAAAGATGACATATTGTGTAATTCTGTTTATGTGGAATTCCAGAATAAGCAAATCTGTAGAGACAGAAGGGAGATTTGTGATTGCCTAGGATGGCGAAGTGATTCTAATGGTATGAAATTTCTTTTGGGGGTGAAGAAAATGTTCTAAAACTGGATGGAAATGATGGATTTACGACTTTGTGAATATGCTGAAAGCCATTAAATTGTACACTTTAAGTAGGGTATCTTCATTATATATCTCAAAAAACGATTTAAACAAACAGAAAGAGTGAATCCTTGACCTACAGTTTCCATGGTTAGAAATTTATTCTGAGGCAATTGCTGCCAACAGCCTCAAAGACGTAGCTTATATTACTCAGGGTTCAGTCGCGAAACTAAAAATCACATTTACTACCTTAAATAGAAAGAGATTTAATACAGGAAGTTGAGTTCTTGCAGTATCACCGAAAATGCTGCATCAGGGACCTGACCTTCCAGGAACGACTCTCAGAATGTTACTGCTAAACTGGCCTGTCCATTTCTGCTACAACACGGAAGCTTGGGAATGATTGTCTTCAGGAATTGGTTACCTTAGCTTCACTGCAGGTAGAGACGCAGCTGACATCCCACCATTTCTCAGCACCCATAAGTTGGTGACCAAGCCCTGAGACACAGCCACAGAAGACCTTGACGGCTTCAAACCAGCAGTACATGAAGAAGATGACTTCCCTCTCACTTTTTCCTTCAAAACCTCCCTCAAGCACATGTAATGGGAACTTCCTAATCGGTCTCCAAACCCTAGCTACAAGGGGTTTCCAGCCTTTGCAGAGCCAACCCACCTCATGAGCCGACGACTGCAGGATGGCACTGTGTTCAGCAGTGAAAAAGTGGACAGAAGGGGGTTGCCAAGCCACGGCTTATCTACAAGGTGAAATTCTAGATAACCAGCAAACACGCTGTAGAAACACAAGTGACTTGAAAATGTTGGACACATGCTGAAGAAAGGCAGATGTCATGAGTACTTAGAGGCAACTTTCCCGAGAGTGGGACCCAAGTCCTCCTGTCCACTGCCTGACTCGCGCTTGGCGCGGGGTGGTGCTCAGTAAATATTTCCCAGATGATTGAGTGATTCCATTTTTAGAGCGTAGATCCATATTTATATAAGCTTTTATGCACACATATTCTTAAATATGACAGAGCAATACTGAGAGAGAGAAAGCAAAATGTTAACAGTTGTTCTCTCTGTTGGTGATGTTGGAGTGACTAATTTTCTTCTTTTGGCAGTTCTGTATTTTATAAACTTTAAACTGTGAACGTGCATTAATGTTAATTAGGGAAAAGCCACAGATGTTCTGTTAAAACCACAGAAGAACACCACCTACCTCATTTCTCCATCTCCCATGGGGCCTGGCCCAGGGCTGGGCCCAGAGTGGGCACCAATCCATGCATGGGGACCAAGTGATTGGGCCCATATTTGATGCTGGAGAGATTCCTGGGTCTTTCTCCAGGAACCCATGGGTCGTTGAGTTTCTAAGTTTCCAGACTCTCACAGCAATGAGAGCACTAGCCACAATTGGCCAAGGGTCAAAGCTGTGTGACCCTTCCTGCATTTCAGTTCTGAGTGTTTGCTGAGGCTGTGCCAGGGTAAAGTCACACTCGAGGGTCTTTAAGAGCTAGATCAGCGACTCAGCCTTGCCTTCCCCTGCACCTGTCAGATCCTGGGGCCATTGCTGCTTTGGCCTACCGAGCCAGGCCTGACATCATGCTACCAGCTGTGCTCAGCCAGGCAGAGGCTCTTGGGGATTGAGGGGAGTTGGTCTGACCTCTCAGGCTGCCCTCGGTATCACGCGGGTCCTTCAGTGGGTGCCTTGTGCCACTCTAACTCACACAGCTGTTGCAGCCTCAGCGCACGTGGAGAGGGGCAGAGTGACCAGAACGAGAAAGGCGAGAGTCACAGTCGGTTCTGTGTCTCCCAGCACCACACGAGCTAAAGGCAATCATGGACCTCAGTTTCCCCATCTTACCCACAACCAGCTTCTGCCTCACACTTTCTGCTGTGGACAGGCAGCAGGTCGTGTTGGGCCCCCTTCCTCCATGGGGTCTTCGTGAGGGTTGGAGGAGAGCCTAGGATGCTTAATAATCAGTAGTAGCTGCCACCCCAATGATCACACCCATTAGCCAGATGGGGAAACCGGCACTCCAGAGGGGAAGGACACAGCCGGGGTCATACACTGGAAAAGGAGCATGCGAGAAGAGGGTTTTCGTACAAACCACTATCATCACAGACTCCAGGCAGCCCTGAAGGGGAGACGCTGAGAGAGGGATGCCACAGGGGACTGGAAGCTGGTCCCACTGGGGACAGCTTACTCACAGGATCTGCAGACATATTCCAGCCTCAGGTATAGCCTCACCTACAGAGACCAGGGTGAGGGCAAATGCTTCTGCCTTGACTGACTGTGGGCACCATTTCTCTTTCCAACCTCAATTTAGTTGTCTTTTGAAAAAGTCCAGGGATGATGATAATCGCTACATTCAAGCACTAAAATGTGATGGCTAACAATTCTACCAGGGGCCAGGGATGGTGGCTCACACCTATAATCCCAGCACCTTGGGAGGCAAAGGTGGGAGGATTGCTTGAGTCCAGGAGTTCAAGACCAGCCTGGGCAACATAGCAAGATCTTGTCTCTACAAAAAAAAAAATTTAGCTGGGCATGATGGTATGCACCTGTAGTCCCAGCTACTTGGGAGGCTGAGGTGGGAGGATTGCTTGAACCCAGGAGTTCAAGGCTGCAGTGAGCTATGATTGCACCACTGCACTCTAGCCTGGCCAACAGAGCAAGACTCTGTCTCTTACAAAAAATGCTAAAAATTCCATCATTACCTTTTCAAAACGCAGCCTAGTCAATATCATGCTCCTGCTTTAAAACGTTCCCATGGCTCCTGGTGGCCTAAACTGAGCCTGGTAAAAAAGGCCCTTGGTGGTCTGGGCCCCACTAGTCTCCCCAGCCTTCACATTCCCTCCAGGTACCCCAGAACTGCAGCCACACTGTTTAACTCCCTCTTCCCATGACTTTTCCACACTCTTTATCACTTCTATAACTTCACCCCTGCATACACAGACAGGTCCCTCTGCTTGAAATCTCTTTTTTGCCATATCTGTCTAACTCGTACTGCAAAACACAGATTACCCAGCTCTTTGGGAGACTGAGGTGAGGTAAACCAGCCAGGGCAACTTGACAAGACCTCACCTCTACAATAAATCCCCAAATTAGCCAGGCATGGTAGCTTGCGCCTGTTGTTCTGGCTCCTTGGAAGGCTGAGACGGAAGGATCACCGGAATCTAGCAAGTTGACACTGGGGTGGCCGTGAGCATGCCACTGCACTCCAGCCTGGGCTATGGAGTGAGACTCCAACTCAAAAAAAAAAAAAAAAAAAACCCCACACACAGATTAAGTGCCACCTCCTTCATGGAACCTGCCCTGATTTGTCACACAGAGAGAATCCCTCTCCTATCTGGGCCCCTCAGGTCCTAACTCTTCTCCCACCACCAACCTGAACACAGGTTATAGTGCTTATTATTTACATAGTGAGCACCTTGCCACCTGTTTGCTTATTCCACTGAGCTGTGAATTCCTTGACAGCAGGAAGTATCTTGTTCACAACTTAGTACAGAGTAGGTGCTCAATAAATGTTCAATAAATAAATTATTCAATCAGTCAATTAATGTCTTAACCCCCCACAGCTCTGTCTCCAGCTCTGTTTCTGGACAATGGGACCCCTCTCTGGTCCCCACTGTCCCCAGGTCTGCAATAGCAAGGCTGAACCAGAGGTTTCTGAGGTCATGACCTCTCTCTCCCCCAAACTGTGATGAGTCAGGGGCCTCAGTGATGCTACGAGCTCACTTAGAGCCAGTTTGGTTAAAGAGGAAATTGAGACACAGGACAGTTCAGTAACCGCCAAGGCGACACAGCCTCCAACACATGTGTCCAAATCTTCACCCTTCGCCATCGAGGTCACAGCTGCCATCCACACACAGCACCAGTTCCTCAGGCACCCACACTGGGCCCAGGTCACCGCATCTTGGAAGAGCAGCCCGGGCAGAGGGAGCAGCCAGTGCAAACGCTCTGAGCAGGGACAGACCTGCAAAGTGAAGGAATGGCGGGAGGCCGGCACAACTGGAGCCAAAGCAGGCGGTGGTAGGAGAGGAGGCCACAGGATGATGGGGGCAGACCGCGGAGTCTCGGGGACCTGATGAGAATCTTGGCTTTAATCCGAGGGACAGAGCAGGGAGAGCCGGTCCGGGCAGGAGCCCGGGGCCAGAGTGGCGGTGGCAGCAGAGGTCATGAGAAGTGGGCAAGTTCTGGACAGACTTCAAAAGCAGAGTTCCCAGGACTTCCAGACATGTTAGGGTGAGGGTCTGAGAGAGGAGTCAAGGTGGACTCTGGGGCCCAAGCCCAGGGAGGGGCGGCGTGCCCGTCACGGAGATGGGGCCTGCGGGAGGAGCAAGCCTGAGCAGGGAGCAAAGGGCGTCAGGAGCGTCGTGAAGCCCTTGGAAGCCTGGACCTGGGGTTCGGAAGTGAGGACGGGGCTGAGGTGCAAGTGTGAGAGTCATGAGCCGACGACGGTGCCGAAAGTCAGGGCTGGGCTTGGACTGGGCGTGGACAATCCGTGCACACTTCAGGGCCCTGCATACAGTAGGCACTTGGCAACTGAGAGCTGAGCAGCCATGGACGTGATCCTGGGCCAAGCTGTGGAGGACAGACCAGCATGAGGCACAGCACAGACGGGGGAGTGGGGGTGCTGTGAGCAGTCCTCCAACCCCACTCACTCCCGGCTCTCCCGGGGCCTCACTCTCACCCCAGTGAACACTGGCCCCTCGACGGAGAAAGGGTATTTTGCAAAAAAGCACAGTTTGGGAGCCAGGCAGGTCCTGGACATGTGCCTCAGTTTCCCCGCTTATGAGAGGATGAGTCATCAAAAGACTTAACCAGGAAATAGTCTCCACAGCCTGGTGGTTCTCACGTTTGCCTCACTTGTGAAAGGTTTCTGGTTCAACATTAGGTGGAAACTGTGTCCGCTTGCTGCTCCCTATGGGCCTGGGAGGAAAGATGAACGAAGACCAAAGTCCCTCCTTGGGCACCTCCCTGAATGGCCTCTCTGTGCTCCAACAATGTGACCCCAGGGGGTTCTTAGAACTGCTGGTCTGATGGTCACTCTCCCCAGAGCTGCCTGATGGTGGCAGAGAAGGGAAGGAGGGGGGAGGGGGAGGAGCTGCTGGTGGGTCATGCCAGATAAAGGAATGGGGCCCATGGGGAGGGGGAGGCCCCCAGACAGAACCCAGGGCCGCCCCAGCTCCAGAAGTACCACCAGTGGCCACAGGCCAGTGCCTTGCTTCCTCTGAACCTGGCTCTTCCCCTCTGGAGTGGGAGGTACAGCCATTCATCATGCTGCAGGGGAGCAACACCTCAGGGCCCTTGTGGGGCGAAAACAAACAGACAAAAAGCTTCTCCACACACAGCCTGGCACACAGCGGGTGCACAATGCCCATCCCTCTCCCCTACCCCCAGAACTGACCTGGAGGGGCAGCTGGAATCAAGGTCCTCAAAGACCCTGGCTACCAGAGTAATAAAACCAGCCAGTATCTGTGCAACTTTTCTCTGGGCCAAATGGGAACCCACACAATAACTCGTTCATCCTTAGCAACTCTGTGAGGCTGCTATGCCCATTATGAGGATGAGGAAACTGAGCTCAGAGACCATAGGAAACCCGCGGCAGGCCGCACAGCTAGGAGCTGTCAGACCCTGAAGCCTTGGGTTACTGGGCCTGGGTATTGCCCTGCCAGCACCAAGCACCGGGGAGGGAGGCGAGAGGTGACTGACTGAGAGCGGTTGAGTCACGGCCGTATTCAGGCCCCTGTGGCTTCCCTCCTCCTTCCCCTCCGCCCTCCAACTATGCCCACGGCCCAACTGCCTAGGAAACGACAGGGTTAACCTCATCAGAGGCTTCAGAACCTCAGCAGCGTGATTCATTTTATTTTAAAAAGCTCTAAAAAGAAACCAGCCTGTCAGGAATGGTTTAGAAGCCTGAACATTCTGAAGATACTGTGAAGAGAGAGAACTGCGTCCGTCAGAAGATTCTGGTGAAAGGGTGATGCTAATCCAAGGTGACGGGGTGTTTATTTTTTTTAGGACAGAAAGGCAGGGAGTGCCAATTGTTCTTGGGTCAACCATCTAGGGCGAAAGCTCAGGGGGCTGCCTGTGTGGGCTGGGGGGCATAAGGGCTGGGCTCCCCCACCATGGGCTCCACTTCCATGGAATTCTCCATCAGAAGAGAAGGGCTTACAGTCATGGACTGTCAAAATCATGACTCTAAGAACGTTGTAAGTTCATCATTTGGTCCAACTTTGTCATTTCATAAATGGGAAACTGAGGCCCAGAGAAAGGAATGAGGCATTTATTCGATCCACTGTCAGTCAATAAACATCTGTTAGGATGTTGATTGTGAAGTTTCCCTCCTGCCAAGGTGCCTAGGAATTCTGAGGGGACTATGGCTCCCTCTGTGACTTCGATTTGGACTCAAGTCCTTGAGGTGTGGTCTGGGCAGGTTATTTAGGCTCTCAGAGCCTCTGTTTCCTCTGTAAAATGAGGACGAATCTCTCACCCTCAGAGGGTTGCTGGGAGAATTGAATGCAGGAAACGTAGGCATGTCCACATATCTCCCGGGTTACATGAGCAGGCACAGACCTGGGTCGCTTACCACCACCCACAGAATCACCTGGATGGGTGTGCCACTGGCTGGAAGGTGTTTACCGAAGTGAAGTGGAGGCACACGTCCACACCAGAAGCTGGACCTGCGCGTGTGTATACGCACCCAGAAGGGCCCAAAGGCCCTTTACTGACTGATGGGCAATAGACATGCGAGTTTCACGGAGCAGTTGTCGGTCGTAACAAGGAGCGAACTCTGATCTCAAAACAAGATGCGTGCAAGTCAACTGCATTACGCCAGGTGACGGGAGCCAGGCTCAGAGGACTCCAGGGTGATCCATTTATGTGACGTTCTGGAAAAGGCAAATCACAGGCGGATCAGCGGCTGCGGGGCAGAGGGTGGGGGGGGAGAACTGCTTGCAGAAGGGCAGTTGGGGGTGAGGACAATGTTCTGGAGCGTGACTGCTGTGTGGCAGCATGACTGTATGTCAGTGCATGGACCTGTATTGTGTGATTGGGGTGCATTGTAACGCAACATGAGTGAACTGTATTGTACACAGATTTTAATCTAATAAATCTGACTTTAAGAAATCAAACAAGCCGGGCTCGGTGGCTCAGCCTCTAATCCCGCGACTTGGGAGGCTGAGGTGAGTGGATTGCCTGAGCCCGTGGGTTCGAGACCTGCCTGGGGAACTTGGCAAGACCTCATCTCTACAATAAATCAAAAACTAGCCGGGTGTGGTAGCGCGCACCTGTAGTTCCAGCTACTCGGAAGGCTGAGGCGGAAGGATCGCCAGAGCCCCGCAGGTCGAGGCTGCGGTGGCCAGGAGTGGCCACTGCGCTCCAGTCTGGGCGACTGAGTTAGACTCCAACTCAAAAAAAAAAAAGAAATCAAACCAAAAGCTAAAAAACCTAACTTCAGAAAAGGTGAGAGCTGAGGTAGTTCTAGGGATGAACAGCTAATTTCAACCATTATTTAGAACTTGTGAGGTTGGGTGTGGTGGCTCACGTCTGTAATCCCAGCACTTTGGGAGGCTGAGGTGGGAGGACTGCTGGAGTCCAGGAGTTCGAGACCAGCCTGGGCAACATGTCGAGATCTCATTTCCACAAAACTTCAAAAAATTAGCTGAATGTCATGGTGCGTGCCTATAATCCCAAGGTCGGAGGATTGCTTGAGCCCAAGAGCTCAGGACCAGCTTAGGCAAAATAGCAAGACTTCCTCTCTACAAAAAAAAAAAAAAATTGCCGGGCATAGTGGCACATGCCTGTAGTCCTAGCTACTCGGGAGGCTGAGGCAGAAGGATCTCCTGAGCCCAGGAGGTCGAGGCTGCAGTGAGCCGTGATCACACCACTCCAGCCTGAGTGACAGAGTGAGGCTCTGACTCCAAAACAAAACAAAAAAACTTGTGTCAGAGTTATAAGAGTCAAAGTCCCAGGAGAGCATCCGACTGAATGAGTTTGGGTTCCAGGCTCGCCCTTAACCAGAACTGGGCGGGGCCACTTGAGTGACAGTCCCGTCAAGTCCGTGGAAAGGCTTACCAGAGGCAAAACAATGGACCAGCTGTGCTTACAACGGACTCCATCCACAGGAGATGTCTGTAGC
Organism: Cephalopachus bancanus; assembly: GCA_027257055.1. Classification (NCBI taxonomy): domain Eukaryota; kingdom Metazoa; phylum Chordata; class Mammalia; order Primates; family Tarsiidae; genus Cephalopachus; species Cephalopachus bancanus. The sequence goes on from JAPVLO010000037.1 coordinate 5,610,891, forward strand.
ATTGAGGTTTATTATCCCGGAGACGGAGCCCTGCCCTGGCAGGACTGAGGCCAAGCCTCCCGTTTCCGTGATGATGGCACAGTGACTGCAGCCCCTCCTCAGACGTGAAGGTCGGGATTCAAACCGACAGGGTCAGTGGGCCCTACAAGCATTCAGTTCAGGCAGGCAGCCACTCAGGCGGCTCATCAAACGGGCGGGAGAAACAGGGGGTCAGGGTTAACCTAACACGTGTTCAATTTAGTTGAACAAGCTCAGCCACTGCCCTAAAGGGTCATTTATTTCCATGAAAGAAAGTGTGTTTGAAGCTTATTGACTGAACTGGGTGTGCCAGGCAGACACAGCCAATGACTCAGCCTTGCGGAGGAGTGCGGGGTGGGGGGGGGAGACACAGGGGCCTACTGTGGGATCTGGGGCTTCCCCCCAAGGTCTCCACGGAGCACAGTCAAGCACCCACACCAGGCTGCACTCCCCTTGCTGGTATTTTAGCAGGGTTCGTTACTAGCAAAGACTTGGGGGCCCTGCCCCACTCCTTCCAGGCTGTGTGACCGTGGGTAATTCACTTCACCTCTCTGAACCTTCCTTTATACAAAGTTGTGATGTAAATAAAAACTTGGTGTCCAGGCCTCAAAATTCCCACTTTCAGAAGTGGGGACGCGCCTCTTGGATCTCTTCTTTATTCATAGGCTCTGCTTATGGGTTTGGATCCGTAAGACGGTGCAAATATTGCAAAAGCATTTTCGGAGTGGATTGTGGAGGGGTTCTGTCATATCGACTTTCTACTCTACCTTGACTGTATTTTTTTCTACCTACTTTGCCAGAATGTTTTTTATTTTGGAGTATTTCCATTTGCAAAAAGCTCAGTTCTAAATGTAAACCAGGTTATTCTTCTCTTTTAAAAAATGAATCTTTAATTACTTAAGAGATACATAAAGTCGTTTCTTCACTTAAAGATTTTCTCTCCTTCCAGAGAATCCTGAGACCACTTTTAATCACCACTCCTATCTCTCACCCAGTGCCTCCAGGACCCTCCCGCCACTGTCAGGAATTTGGAGCGGACTTTTCTAAACCTTTCTCTGTGTGATACATTCACACATTGTGCATCCATTTACTTATCTTTCCTGTAGAAACTGAGCAGTCTTGTGGAATCATACCCCACATAATATCCTGCAGTTTGCTTTTTTTGTTCAGCATTGTGGTTCAGAATTCCTCCCATGTCCACACACAGAGGACTACCTCTTTCTTTTTTAACTGCCAAATGATATTCCCAGGTACGGCTTATTGATCCATCCCCCCCTGCTGGGCACTTAGGTTGTGAGTGGTTTTGCCATAACGATGCTATGAAGACAGCTCTGCACACATCTTCTCGGACACGAATGTGTGCAAGTGTTCCTCAACTTTTGACCTGAGAATTAGAACAAGGCTTTCAGAACTTTACTCCTGGCTTTTTGCTCATGTTTTGTAATCAACCATCATTTTTTAAAACCATGTTATTGATACCACCTAACCCCAGTAAGAATGGCCATTAATAATGGCCATCGATAATAAAACAAACAACGACAGATGCTGGTGAGGATGCAGAGAAAAAGGAACGCTTCTACACTGCTGGTGGGAATGCAAACTAGTGCAGCCTCTTTGGAAGACAGCATGGTGATTTCTGAAAGAACTAGAAATTGACCTTCCATATGACCCAGCAATCCCCTCAAGTCATTCTACCAAAAAGATACCTGCACACGCATGCTTGTTGCAGCTCTATTCACAATAGCAAAAACATGGAACAACCATGCTCCCCATTGAAGGTGGACTGGATGAAAAAAATGTGGTACATACACACAATGGAATATTATGCAGCCATAAAGAAGGACAAACATACGGACTTCGCAGCAACTTGGATGGATTTAGAGTCTATCATACTCAGTGATCTATCACAGAAACAAAGAACTGAGTATCATATGTTCTTACTCATAAGCGGACCGTGAACAATTATAAGAAATTATACTATAAGAAAGAGATTGGCAGTGGTGGCAAACTGCCAGGGGAGGGGGGCACACCTCATCAACAAGGGTACCTACATAATAAACATCTACAGACCTAATCCTGAATTGTACCCCACATCTTTAAAATAAATAAAATTTAAAAAAATAAAAATACAGAAATCATTCACTCACACAAAAAAATTACTAAGATATAATGTATACACCATAAAGGTCATCCATTTAAGGTGTGCAGTTGAATGGTTTTTAGTATACTGACAGATTTATGCAACCATGACCGTTGTCTAATTTCCAGACATTTTCTTCACCCCAGAAGAGAAATCTCATCCCTGTTAGCGATCATTCCTCATTCCCCCCTTCCCTCAGCTCCTGACAACTGGATCTTCTTTCTATATCTCTGTTTCTGCCTGTGTTGGGTGTTTCATCTAATGGAGTCCCTCGCCATGTGGTCTGTTGTGATGGCTGCTTTCACTTAGCGTGATGGCTTGAAGCTCATCCACATTGTGGCACATGTCAGTGCTTTGTTCCTTTATATTGCTGAGTAATTAGCTGCCCTTTTTAAGTGCTCGCTGTCTGCCAAGAGTGGTGTTAATCCTCACGAAAAGCCTGTAAACCAGGCGCTGATATGATCACCTCCATTTTACAGATGACGCTGGGGCTTGGAGACGAGCTATGACTCACAGGACCACACAGGAAAGTCAATGGTAAAGCTGGATTTGAACCCAGGTCTGCCGAACTCCCAAGCCTGTGTCCTTGAAGCCAGGCTGCTGCTAGAGAGAGCCAGGAGTGGAAGGTGTCTCGTGGGCCCAAAGGCCTTTTGCTCATAGGATGGCTCTGGGTTGCCATCGTGATCACTGATCGTTGCCCTGTGAGGTGGGACAGCATGATCCCAATGCCAGTGGCCCACGAGTGGCCACGTCAGAGTCCCTGGGCCCATCTGTGCGGTTTTTTCGACTCTCTCGGTACCTCCAGCCTCTGGTGTTTCTCCTCCCCAGCCCTGGGCCACTAATCCTTCAGGGTCGTTGTGTCAGGTGGCCATCCTTGCTAGGACTGTGTGCCAAGTGAGGTCGGCTGTGATGGGGGTCCCCTGGGAAAAGCACCCCTTGCTGTCTGAGATGGCCAGGACGCTGCTCTCCAAAAGTCCCACCCCTCTTCCCTGGGGTGCCTGGCTCGTGATGAGCTCGAGCCACTTGGTGGTGACCATGGGGGAATGAACGTCTTCCCCTTGGCTGGGCCTTCCTCTCCTCTTCTGTCTCCTTCTCTGAGCCTGGCAGGCTGGGTAGGGTGTGGCAGAGCTGGGTCTTTCTGTAGACAAGGAGGCCACACAGCCAGGAGCGGGGACCAGGGCTGGCACCGGAGCTGTCGGACCCTGGGCTCTGTCTCCTAGCGGCTATCCTGGGATGGCAGGAGCTGTGGTTACAGTATCAGTCAGACCCAGACCTCTCCTTTCTGATGAAGACAACAAGGGGTGAGAGAGGCCCCAGCGTCATGCTCTGCCTCCTGTCCCTTCCAGGGTCAACTGGCACCACAAATTCTCTCACACAGGGCTCCCATGCTAACCCCCAGAGCCTGACCTCAGCTTGGACAGGTGTTCTCTCTCTCTCTCTCTCTCTCTCTCTCTCTCTGCTGCAGATTACTAATTTATTCAACAAACAGTTATTGAGCAGTCACTAAGAGCCAGGTGGGGATGGAGGGGAGGGAGACAGAGACACACGAACACTAGAACTTACATAAGACGGACCGTAACTGCATCTTGTGGGTGCTGGGGCCGTGGGAGCAAGAGGGAACTCTTCTCTGGGTGACTTTCAGGGGGAGATGTCCTTCGGATGGGGCTTAAAGCCTGGGTGAGACTTCAGTAGGCAGAGAGGAAAGGTCACCCCAAGAGAGGGCACAACTTGAGCAGAGGCCTGGAGGTGGATACTCGCATGGTGCAATGGGGCAAGCACATTGTCTGTGAGGGTGGCAGGTACGGATGTGGAAGGTGAGACGGAGGGTATGTCGGGCCAGCCAGTTGGGCCCGCGACTGCCCTGTGAGGTAGGATATGGCTCCCACGTGACAGAAGCAGAAGCCGATGCTCCAGAGAGGTGGACAGAGTGCCTGCCAGCGTTCACATGCTACCATGGCACAGTCAAGGCTGGGATCCTGTGCCGGCTGCAGGGACAGTGGGAAGGGACTGGGCTGCACTGGAGGGTGACAACTGTGGGCTCAGAGCTGAGGACAAGGTGGCCAGCTCAGCTTCTCCATCCACAAAGTGGACACACAGGGAGGCCCCGCCAACCAGACGCCCTGTTGTCTGCTCCCACAGCCTGCCAGACAGGCACCCTCTCAAAGGGCCTGACATTCTCCCCAAGTCTCCACCCTAATACCCTGCCTCGCCCGTCCCTACTCAGGGGAGTCGTCCCACCCTCGCTGGGCTCCGCACCCCAGACACTGCTCATCCTGTTAGTCCCCAGTCGGTAGAAGGGCCCAGGGCTCCGAGTGCCTGTCACACGCCTCCCCACTGCCGCCCCGCCCTCCCACTGCGCCCATGTCGGGTGTCAGGGTTGTCTCTGTCCTGGGGTACCTCATCCTCGGAATGGCTGAGCCAAGCCAGGGCTAGGAGCCCAGTCACGCTGTGTGACCCCAGGCAGTTTCCCCAACCTCTCTGAACCTTAATCCTTCTTCTTTCCTTTCTTCCTTTCATTTTTTTCCTCTGACTCTCTCTTACTCATCCCTCCCTTTCTCGAGGCCACAAACATTTACTGAGTGTCCACTGCATGTCACACACCATGGGTCAGAAGCATGGACTGAAGCCCTCAAATGTCTCACTTGCTGAAGAATTGGACATGACCCTTGAGGACTGCCCCCCTCCCCGCCACACGGGACCGACCTAAACCATGGGAGAGGGAGCCCAGGTCTTTGAGGCAGCCCGGCCTGCTTCCCTGCTTCCTGTGTGACCTTGAGCGAGGCACTGCAACTCTCTGAGCCTGTTTCCTCATCTGACACATGATAGACATCATACTGTGAGATTTAAGTGGGGCATCTGGCCGGTCATGGGTGGTTCAAGTTTCTAAAAATTCACTTTTGTCTCCACCTTGAGGCCTGCAAGTCCTCACGGAAGTCAGGGACTGAGTCTCTATGACAGCAGGATTCTAGACCTCAGCAACCGAGAACAAGACTCCCGCGGGAGGCAGGGAATCGCCCTGAGCAGCCTCGCCGAGAGTCACAAGGATGCAACCCACATCACCTACTCATGGGGACCTCCTCTGTGTGGAGGGATGGTCCTTACTCTTGAGGACAGCATCGTCAAGCTTTAGTTATGTTGACTGGGTACTTACTCTGAGGCCAGAACTGTACAAACGTCCCCTCGAAGCCCCTGAGGTAGGGGCTCTTTTATACCTATTTTACAGAGGAGGAAACTTGGGCTCAGGGTCATACAGCCAAGAGTGACCTCACAGCCCCCATGCTCTAACCTTTGTCTGGCACTTCCCCTGCATGGGGTGATGAAGGCCCCTGCCCGCAGGGTCTGGGGACTTTGAGCCCATGATCACCCTCTCTGGGCCTTGGCGAAATGGCGCCTTGAATCCTTTACCGCCCCAGTGAGGTAGGACAGGGCAGGGTTTCCCAGTCTCTCTGAACAAATGGAAGGCGGAGGCCCTCAGGGAGGCAAGGACCCTGGTCGCTGGCACTGGAATCCAGGTCTCTGGGCCAAGTCTGGGCTCTGGCCTCTGCCTGCCACCTTCCTGGATACCAGTCCTGACCCCACTGGCCCCGTCCTGGGGTTGCTCAAGGCCCCGCGTCACTCAGGTGGCCACAGTTCTGCGGAAAGTGCCAGAAGAAGGAAGTAGAGGCAGCTGGCGAGGCTGGGGCCAGCTTGAGGTTCCACACTATGCCCATCTGGGCTCCAGGAATAGCTGACAGGTATCTCCTTGCAGCCAGCATCCACTAAGTGCCAACTGTTTGCTGGATACTGTCCTACGTACTCTCCTTGTGTTGCTTCCCTCAGTCCCCATGCCCCCTGTGCAGTAGGTACGATTATCGTCCTCATTTTACAAATGAGGAGACAGAGGCAGAGAGGCGAGCGACTTGCTTGCTGTGTGGACGCGGCTTACACAGTGAGGAAGCCAGAATGCAAGTCCAGGGCTGCGACACACCCACTACATGAGGTGGTCAGGTCCAGGCCCGCAGGAGGAAGGAATAACACTTATCACTGTGGGGCTGCTGTTGGCAGGACCGACCGTTTTCCACATCAGCCAGGGTGAGGGTTGGCAGTGAGCCAGGCACCCTGCCAGTCACCTCGCAGAGGAGGGCAAGCTCTCGGTGGACACCTGGCCTCCAGGGAGCCCCCAGCTGAAGGTTTTAAGGGAAAATGAGTGCCAGTGGAGAAGGTACGTCTGAAGGCCAAGGCCACCTTCTATCCGGGCTAGGGCTGACACCTGAGGACGCGCGCAGTCTTCCTTCTGCCAAGCTGACTGCCCCATGCCTCCTGCCTTTCTTTGGGGTCCCTGTCTCTCAGAGCTAGGTCTGGGACCCCTGGTATTTCTGTGCCAAGGCTCAGAAACCCCAGTGATCACGTGCTCACCCTCTGTGAGTCACTCAACCTCGGTCATTTTGAGTGAGACTTACTCAGGCCTGTGAGGGAGGGATTCCTGCCCCTGGTTTGCAGAGGAGTAAAGTGAAGTCTGGAGAGCCAAATAACTGCCCACAGCCACACAACTGGTTGGGGCAGAGTAAGGGCTCGAGCCCTGGCCTCTCAACCAACCTTCGCTCACCCTGCTTTCTCCTCTGAGCTTACACCAGCTACAGGAACAGTTCCTGCAACAACAGCTGTAAAATGGGGCGATCAGAGGGCCCACCATAGGGCTACTTTACGAGTCAGCAGGGCCCAACTGTGGGTTCCTGGGTTTGCTCACTAAGACTCCAGCAGAGCCCCTTTGACCCAGGGATATCTGGGGTCCACTAAACATCCACTAAAGCAACATGAGCTCATTCCCTGTGCCATGTGTCACACAGGGATGAAGGCTGGGAACTGTTTTGTTTTGTTATTTTATTTGAGTTGGAATCTCACTCTGTCACCCAGGCTGGAGTGCAGTGGCATGCTCATGGCCACCGCGGCCTCAACCTGCTGGGCTCAGGTGATCCTTTCGCCTCAGTCTTCCAAGTAGCTGGGACTACAGGTACGTGCCACCATGCCTGGCTGGTTTTTATATTTATTGTAGAGTCAGGGGCTTGCTGAGTTGCCCAGGCTGGTCTCAAGCCCCTGGGCTCAGGCAATCCTCTCGCCTCGCTTCCCAGAGTGCTGGGATTACCAGCATGAACCACTGTGCCCGGTCTGGGGCCAGTTTGAGAGTCCAAATCCACGCATTGATGTGAAACTTGCTCCAGAAGCAGGGTTGGGGAGCTGCACAGGCTTCTGTCTCTCCAGAGACATTCCCTGTCAGACCTCATGGCAGGTCAGGAAGCACGGGAGACCAGGAGACCAGAGATAGCGGGAAGGGAGACGGATCCATAGAGTGCCAGCGTCAAGGACCTGAGGCTGAGTTCCTGGAAGGTTGGCCTATTCCCTTTCTGCCAGGTGTGCCTGCATGTCCTGGTTCAGCCGTGTGTTTCTGTCTGAGGGTGCTCTCTGTGTGTTCGGATCTGAGTGCCTGTTTATGTGTCCAGGTGCCTGTGCTACCTAAGGTCTAACTGTGTTTGCAGCGAGGCTGTGTTGTGTCCTGGTCTGATGGGGTCCCGGGTCACGCTGTGGCAGCCTGCACGCTGCCTGCTCCCCAGGGGGCGCCCTTGCCCGGCTGTCCCTCCCTCGGGCTCCTGTCCCCTGGGTGCGCCCCAGCAGCGGCGTGGGCCGGAGACTGGACGATGGGTGGCCGCCCGGCCCCGCCTTCCCGGCCCCGCCCCCGCCCCGCCCCGCCCCGAAGCGGCTATAAATTAACGCGCGGCCCCGCAGCGCCTGCCCCCGTGGTCTGCACTTAGAGGGTCCTGCCGCCGTCGGAGGAGCCGCCGCCGCCGCCTGACCATGGCTGAGGGTGAGTGTCAGAGTCAGCGCCGCCGCCCCCGGGCGCTCGACCTGCCTCTCTGGTCCCAGGGGTCCCATGGGACAGAAGGGGTCAGGACCGTCCGGAGCTCAGTCCCCAAGTCCAGATCTGCAGAGCAACAGGTGGGCGGGGCTGGGCGGGGCTGGGCGGGAGGCACCTGGATGCTGCTTGGAGACTCAGTTTCCCCATCCACAGGGCATAGTCCTTAACCCCTTCCTCCCTGGATAGATGAGGCAATGGACAGTGAAGGCATGCTGTAAACCATAAAGTACTTTCCTGCTGGACCGCTGGCATCTGTTGGTAGGGATGGGTCCCTACTGTGAGTCAGGTGGTGTAAGGCTGTGCAGGGGGTGCTGGCCTGGCCTCAGACACTATGCTGGGGTTAGTCCCTGTCCGCCAGGTGGTGTGTGCCTGGGACCCCTGGTGGGGTGCAAGCCAAGCCTGGCTGACTCCCTGGTGGGGGGGCAGAAAGGAGCATCCAGCATCTATGGGTGACTGGGTGTGATGTTCTGCCTGCCCACGAGGTCTACAGTCCGAGTCCTCAGTCCCATGTTCAGACCGTTTCCTCTCCTGTGAAATGTGGACAGTAGTGTCAGCCTTGGGAATTTGCACGAGGGCTGAGAGGGGTGAAGCAGGGGTTTGGTTCATTTCCTGCCTGGTCCTCCACTCACACACACGCACGTGAATGGACACAGGCGTGCATGCACATACACATAGGTGAACACACATGCGCACACACACACAAGCAACGGCAGCACTGTCCTAGGTCCAGGGGAGGATTTCTGCAGTGGAGGATGTCCCTGCACCGCTGCTGCTGGGCCCAGATTCCCGGTGGGCTGGTGGGTGAAGTCCATTTGGGGACGTGGGGAGAGGGCCCTGGGGCAGGTGGAGCAGGGATGAATTGGAGGGACTGTCCTGCCTGACCTGCTGTGTGATCTTGGTCACCGCCCTTCCTCAGACCCAGCTTCCAACACTCGGTGACGAGTCACCCAGGCGGCCTCTTGTTCCCAATGCAGCTTCTCACCCCGGCCCCAAAAGAGCTCAGTGGGACTGGGAGACCCTGGAGACGCCAGTTATGACAAGCTCCCAGCCCCACTGTCACAGCAGCGATGTCTGACAGGGGTCCCACTGGATTAGAAGGCCTCAGGCCTTTTCTCAGTGTAGAGATCCTATAAGTCCTGTGATTCTAGGCCCAATGTTTCTGCACCTTTGGAGCTGGGTGTGATTCCTAGAAATCTTTCTTCAGACAATAGACTGAGAAAGTGCCCTGTCCCCCGAGACCAGGGATTGACCATCTTTCCAGGGCCTCCTGGGAGACAGGGATGGCCTCTTTCCTGCTCAAGCTCATTGGGGTTGAAGTTTCCAAAAACAACGTTTTCTCGCCCCCACAAGCCAGCAGGAAGTGTGTCCTTGTGGCCGGCTGAGGTCTCTCCTGCTGTGATCACAGGGGGGTCGACTGCCCTGATGCTTCAGTCGTGCAGAACTCTGTCCTCCCAGGCGTGAAAACAACATAGGACATGGAGGAGGGGCCTCTAGGGGGCTGGAGAGCAAACCCTGTAGGGCAGTGGTTACCAGGGTGGGTGCCATGGTCCTACAGCCCTGGTTTCCAGTTCCAAAGCAGTCACTTGCTCGGGGACCTGGGCCACTGTATCCCTCTGCAAAATGGGAATAGTGAGCCCATCTGTGTAAGTGGAGTCGTGAGATTCATGTTGAGATAATTCACCTATGAGCTCTTAGCACTCTGAGCCTCGTGTTTTGACTACCCTGAGGCAGGCAGGAGACCTGGGCTGTCATTTCATGGGAGGGACCAGCTAGCTGGGTGACTCTGGACAAATCCCTACTCTTGGGCCTCAGTAGGACCAGTGGCCCCACAACTCTGAGAGTCTGCCAAGTCCACTCCTCCCACCCAAAGGTCTTTTCAGTCTTGACGTGGAGCTTGCCAAGTTTCATGAGGTTTGTGTTTTCCATAGACACCCACTCACCCATCACCCTGCCCCTGCCTGGTCTCAGCTCCCTCTGACACTATAAATAGAACTTACACATAGCAAGTACCTGCCCCAGGCTGGGCCTTGGGGGTGTCCCAAACATCATTTTCTAGACTCATGGCAGCCCTTTGAGAATTCAGAAAAGGAGACATAGAGGGGAGAGACACTTATCTAGGATCACACCATGGCACAATAGAACTAAAACCCAGGTCTGGCAGATCCTAAAGCCCCCGTCACTTAAAAAACCTTTTGTTTTAGAGAATATTGAGCATATGTAAAAGTAGAGAGCCTGGAGTAGTGCCTCATGCCTGTAATCCCAGCACTTTAAGAGGCTGAGATGGGAGGATAGTTTGATCCCAGGAGTTTGAGACCAGCCTTGGCAACAGAGCAAGATCTCATCTCTACAAAAAAAAAAAGTTTTAAAAAAATGATCAGATGTGGTGCTTCATGCCTGTAGCCTCAACTATTTAGGAGGCTGAGGCAGAAGGACCGCCTGAAAGCGGGAGGTCAAGGCTGTAGTGAGCTATGATCGTGCTATTGCACTCAGCCTGGGTGACAGAGACAGACCCTGACTCAAAAAAAAAAAAAAAAAAGCAGAGAAAATGGTATTATAAATGTTCTCATCACTTAGTCCAGTGACCTCCAACTCATGACTTCTCCTGAATCCGGCACCTCTCCTATTATTTGCAAGCAAATCCCAGGCATAATATCATTTCATCTGTAAAGTTCTCAGTAGATGTCTTTAACTATTAAGGACTCCTTTTTGTCATAAACAAATGAACAAAAATTATCTGATATCACTATTATTCCACTAGTGTTTACATTTTCAGTGGTCATATACATGCATAATAAGTGTTTTGAAATAATTTTTTGAAGTCAAGATCCAGGTAAGATCCACACATCATCAAGGGTTGAAATGTCTCCTAAGATCCTTTTCTTTTTTTTCTTGCAATGTATTTGTTAAAGAAACCAGATCCTTTGTCAATGGTTTCTCAGAGTGTGGCTTTAGTTGATCACATCCTGATTCTGTGTTTAACTTGTTCCTCAGCCCTGTGTATTTCCTGTAAATTGAATGTTGGATTTAAAGGCAAGCCCATGCCATTAACCTATGTCAAATACTGCTTGTGTTTAAACCAAAAGAAGCCTGCGATAGCACTAGAATAGCTTGTGTGTATTAAGCACTCCTTGGGCACCAGGCCCTGCGCTAAGTGTATTAATTAATTTAATGTTCATGCCAGCCCTGGGAGGTAGATTCCGCTGTTTCCACAGTTGCTGGAGGTCACACAGCGGGAGGGGGCTGGGGGGAGATGGGGGAGGGAGAGTCAGCCTGTGACCAGGGCTGAGGTCGGGGCTGGCAGGGATGGGCTGTGCTTTGTGGGGACCAAGAGGGAGCAGGGCCTCCATGTCCGGGGGTGTGGATGTGTTGTGGAGTCACAGCTGGCTGAGGGGTGCCACCACGGCTCACCCCTCTCCCACTGTGTCCTCAGATCTGGCCCTGGAGCGGTGTGATCTGGAGCTAGAGGCCAATGGCCGCGACCACCACACAGCCGACCTGTGCCGGGAGAAGCTGGTGGTGCGGCGGGGCCAGCCTTTCCGGCTGACACTGCACTTCGAGGGCCGCGGCTACGAGGCCAGTGTGGACAGGCTCACCTTCAGCGTCGTGACGGGTGAGTACTTGCAGCCCTCACCCCACTACCTCCACTCCGCCCTGCCCTGCCCCTTTCTGGAATTCACGGTCCCCTGACAGATAGCAGGACAGATACCCGTATTTGTCCCCTGGGAAATTCCCCTGTCACTAGCCCCATTTTACAAGCTAGGAAACTGAAGCCCAGAAGGTGGGGCGATGTCCCCCCAGGCCACCCAGCCTTGTAAGCAAGTCTGTGCTCCTGGCTCCCTGAGCTCCTGGAAACCTATTGCCACCAGGGTTGGGGGTCAGCTTTCTGCGATGAAGTTTGATCAAGATCCTGTCCACCAGCAGGGTGGCTCACACCTGTAATCTCAACTATTTGAGAGAATGAAACAGGAGAATCGCTTGAGGCCAGGAGTCCAAGACTAGCCTGGGCAACACAGCAACACCCTTGTAAAAAAACAAAAAAAAATCCTGTCTGCTCTTTACCATATCAAAACAACTTTCTAATCCCTCTGCTTCCTGAAATCCATGCAGTCCAACAGGGCACTGTGATGAGGCCCACATTGGGTCTCCTAAGATCCTTTTCTTTTGGTGGCAGAAGAGCCCGGCTGGCTTCCGCCTTCTGAGTGGGCAGTGAGGTGTCCCTGCAGTTCCTTCTCCAACCCTCAGAAGGCTGCCTTGGTGTCTGGGCCTGCACAGAGACCCGGGTTCTAGTGCAGGCCCGCTGGCTGCCTGCTGTGTGGCCTTGGGCAAGCGATTTAGCTTTCCTGAGCCTGCGGTTCACACTGGAAGACTGTTGAGGGTGTGTCCTGCAGACGTTAGCCAGGGGCGCCAGGGGTGCCAGGGCCGGGCAAAGGGATGCTGAGGTCCCTGCTGCCACATCCCCAGACGCCCACCTTTGTTGGCCATTCCTGGGAAAGTGGTCTCAAATGCCAAATCTGTCAGGCTAGCTTCTGGTGGGAGCCACTCCCTGGAGTCAGTGGGGGCCGCCTGGCTGGGACTCGGGTGTGAATGGCCGTGCTGAGGTCTCTGAGGCAGCAGCAGGCAGGCGCTGCCCCTGGCTGAGGCTGGGTTTACCTGGAAGGCCATTCGATAAGGTGTATCGAGGTCCTCAGGCCGGCCACGGACATCCCTCCATCTTTCTCTTCCCAGCACCTCCCCTTCTGGCCCCCATGCTCGCTCCCCAGGGGCACCACACACGCATACCCACACCCTCAGGGCCTCTCTGACAGAGCCAGGGCCTAGAGCCAGGGCCTCCGGCAAGTTCCGATCTTCAGGCCTCAGTCGCTCTCTCTGTAAAATGGAAGGTTCGGGTACATGGCAGTTTGGATCTGGAAGCAGGTGTGGTTCCCTGAGAACTGGGCTTGGGGTGGTGGAAATCCCAACGTGTGTGGAGCACCTACTGAATGCACGCTCATCCTGAGTCCTCCCGGCTTGGAAGTATGAAGGACTCCCGTTTGGCAAATGGGAAAACTGAGGCTCAGAAAAGCAAGTCATTTGCCCAGTGAGTTGCACAGTGAGTCAGGGACACAGCAGGCTTCAAACCCTGACCCCGAGTTGAGGCTTTCCGTGACTGTGACCCCTCAGCAGGCTCATTTACCTCTCACAAGTACCTGCCAGGCCTCAGTCTGTTCCTCTGTGAAATGGAGTGGGAGGTGCATGGCCAGCTTGGGCAGCCAGTGACTTCCACCGCCTTTTTTCTTCGTTTGTTCTCAGGATGTCCCTTTCTTCTTTCTCCTCCATTTGGCTGCTTGGTGTTAGGTCATTAGGGGCCCAAGTTCAGGGTTGTGGGGGGCAACTGACCTTCCCACCCCAGCAGCTAATCTCTGTTCTCCAGTCTCCACCGAACTATCTCAAATCAAGCCAACCTGCCCCGGTCACTTCCGCAGCCCCGGGGTGGGGGGGTGTTGGCACAGAGGCGGGGGCTGTATCTTTGTGTGCACATGGCTTCCCTGTCCAAGCAACCAAGCCCTCCCAGGACTGGGAAGCCTGAGGGACAATGCCAGGAAGCCAGGCCCCCGCCTCCAGGCCTGGCCCGGCGACCCTGCTCCTGTGTTGGAACATTCCAGTTTATGTTGGGAAACTGAGGCTCACAGAGGGGGAAGCTGGCTACGGTCACTGGGCAAGTTGAGCATGTGATGTGACCCCACACATTTTTACCCAGATCATCAGAGACCTGACAGGCTCTGTTAGGGATGCAGACCACAATGGACAAATACCTTCCCTGTTACGGAATAAAGCTCTGCCTCCCTCCAGGGACAAGGCTGTGGGGGAGGGGTGAAGTCAAAGAGCCTTTATGAGACGCATAGAAGGCTTTACTCTGGAAGGTTCCACTTATCCACCCCAACCCCACCACCATGGTCTGGGAGAGTGGCCAGGACCCCTTGGGCTCCAGGGTTATTTGGACCTAGAGTGGTCCCCATGGAGTCCCTGGACCTGCAGAGAATACCATGTAGAACCACAGCAAAGGACTTCACAAAGCCAGCTTACGTGAGCAGTGGTGGGACCATGGGACAGCCTGTCCGCATCCCTCCCTCCGCTCTGGGAAGAAAGGGGTTTGTGTGTGTGAGAGAGAATGTGTGTGCATGACTGCCCCAGGATAGACAGAGAGGGAAATGTGGTTCCTGACCTGTCCCAAGGGAGTATGTCAACAGAGACAGTGGCCATGGGACCTGGCTCTGGCCTGTGTCCACGGTGACCAGATAATTGACCATCTAAGCAGAGACATTTCCGAAGATGAAAGTGGCGCCGTTAATAATTATGCTGGGATCACAGGCCTAGACTGAGACTGTCCTAAGCCACCTGTGGGGCACGGCCACCTAGTGCTACCCCTCGGCCTCAGCTCCCTCATCTGTGAAGTTGTTCAATTGAACTAGACAATCTCTGCGTTCCACTCCAGCCTTCCAGTCCTGTTCACTGACCTGAGAATTCAGTATGCTGGCCCCTTCTGATGACACTGAGGATGGCTCACATTTACTGCGTAATTACAGTGAGCTAGTCACTGTTGAGATGCTGTCTATGAACTCTCTCATGGAACCCTCTATGCAGTGCTAGGAGGTATCAGTGGTAAGAACCATGATTTACTGAGCACTTACTACATGCCAGGCCCCTTGGAATGTGCTTTTACAGGCCTCATCTTCTTTAAGCTTCTCAACAACCTCACAGGGCAGTACTGCAGTTGGCCCCACTTTACAGATGGAGAAACAGTGGCACAGAGAAGCTAAGTAGCTTGTCCAGGGTCACAGGGTCAGTGTCACACCTGAAATCGGACCTTCCTAGGCATGTGATCTAAGCCAGTTTTCTTCTTTGATGAGAAAACTGGATTACAGAGGCCTGGTGACGTGATCCAGACCACACAGCGCTCAGCAGCAGAGGAGAGAACGCTGGGACCCCAAGGCTGCCCAGCTCCTCCCCACACGCCAGCTCTGGGAGTCAGGGAGCATTCAACGGTTTCCAGGCGGCTCTTGGCACCCCAAGCAGGGCTGCAGAGCCTGTTAGTTCACGGTTCTATTTGGGTGAGTGTGGGTGGGGCTGGCAGGCAAGGAGGAGGGGGCCGGGCCAGGTGCTGGGAGGGAGCCCCTGGGTGAACAAGCCCAAATAATGTCAGCAGTGGGTGGGCAGAGCTGTAGGGAGGGCAATGGAAAAATAAAAATAAACTCTCCTGGGCAGCCGCCCAACCGGGCAGAGAATGTTCTCTGTTTCTCCTCTCCGCCACCCCATCCAGAAAGTGACCAGCTCCTCCCCGCCCTCCCATGACTCAGACCGCCGGCATGGGCCGGGCCTCCCTTCCACCTGAAAGAGCAGCCTCTCCCCATCACTGTACCTTTGAAAGCCTCAGGGAGCATCCTCTCAGGGACTGGATGAGAAGACGACCGGGGGGCCTGGGGACCAGGGTTCAGACGCTTGCTTGGCCACACCCTCCTAGGCTGTCCTTGGAGACCCCTTCTCTCTGTGCATGGGCCTGTCACCTTACTTTGGCAAGGGGTCTCACTTCACATGGTGTCCAAGGCTGTCGGGAGGTGAGGGTCGTCATTCCTGGCTTCTCAGAGCTGCCTAGAGATGCAGGGCCCAACAACCTGGGGGCCTGGAGAGACAGACGCCTTGAGGCTGTGTGGGCCCACAACCCCTGCCACCTAGGGCAAGGGGTTTCCAAAGACCAGGGTCCCAGCCTGTGGAAGCTGGGGCTTCTTTCTCTGAAGAGAAAGACAGATGCTCGCGTGAAGGACGCAGGCCGGAAGGGAGATGCTTAGAGAGCATCCTGCCCGATTTCCATCTGTGCTACAGATGGGCCAGCTGATCCCAGGGAGAGGGACGGTCTTGTCCAAAGTTATGTCATTGCAGTGCCCTGGGCTGAGTCTCTTTGCCCAGGCCGCAAGTCCCCTCTCCCAGGACAATTCTTTCTGGTTGAGGACCTACTGTGTGCCTGTGGCTTCATACCCATTTCCACAAAACCACCCTACAAGCGGTCGCCACTTTGCAGATGCGGAAACTGAGGCTCAGGGAGATGCAACCTCTTGCCAAGGTTCTTTCCATGATGAATGGTGGCACTCGGCCTGGAACCTAGGCTGTGGGACCCCGGGTAGTGCCCTGTCCACACTGGCTCAGCCTGCTGCTTCTCTCTCTGCAGGCCCAGCCCCCAGCCAGGAGGCCGGGACCAAGGCCCGCTTCCCGCTGAGCGATGCTGTGGAGGAGGGCACCTGGACGGCCTCCGTGGTGGACCAGCAGGACAACATCCTCACGCTGCAGCTCAGCACTCCGGCTGATGCCCCCATCGGCCTCTACCGCCTCAGCCTGGAGGCGTCCTCCGGCTACCAGGGCTCCAGCTTTGTGCTGGGCCACTTTACCCTGCTCTTCAATACCTGGTGCCCAGGTAAGCCCACTCCATCCACAAGAGGGGCAGGGGTAGGCAGGGCTGGACCCACCCGTGGAGACCCCTGGGTGGGAGGAGCAAGGCCGAAAAGGCAGCAGAGGGGACTGAGCGAGCCCCCCCCATGCTCCTCTGCACTCCTCTCCACGTGAGCATTCCTGCTACCCCCTTTGCAGAGGCAAAACGGCATTCTCAGAGTCCACGTCTACCGGTGGATTTCACTCTGTGCCTGCACCCGTGTGTTTCTGCAGCACTGTGAACCGGGCCTGGTGGCGCCTGGGTGCCGGGAGCCCCACGTCAGGAATGGGGTGCCGATGCCCAGGCCCGGGACGCCATGTTCAAGTCCTGCCTCGTGGGCCTGGTCTTAATGCTCCCCCAGGCTGCTGTGGGGCAGGAACAGTGTGGCGACCTGACTGCTCCTCATGCACAGTCTCGGCCGTTCTTTGCGACAGCCCCGGGGGTGCTATCGGCGTCCTCGCTTCACAGACGGGAAACTGAGGCTCGTAGAGGTTCAGTGGCCTTTGGAATCTCTTTCAATAAGCAGACAGAGAATGTTGGACAGAACTAGTGTCAGAGGGGAGGACCTGGGAGAGCCGAGACTGACTTGAGCAGGACGGAGGAGGCAGGACTTGCCAGGCACCCCAGGCTTCAGTTTCCCCGTCTGACTATACATCTCCCTCCTGCTCTAACATAGCCAAGTGGGGAGGGAGGCCTTGAGGTGGCCAGGCCTGAGAACAGTGTCCCCTCAAGGGGCAGCAGTTCTGGCTTCCTCATTGCTAGACAACCACCCTCTTACCAGGCCATGCTAGACGATCACCTTCTTACCAAAACAACTTCTCTGTTTTGAGGTATTTTATAACATATTGAGCAGAAAACTTTTTAAAATTTTCTCCTTTCCACATTTTGGCTTTTATTTCTAATTATACCAGTAAGACATGAGGACATCCTCTTTAGAGAAGCCTCAATCACTACAGAGGATCAGTCTTGACTCTCCCCCTTAGGGGACCCACTGTTAACTATCTTAGGGGCTCATCAACTAGTTGGTCTGTACGGGCCAAGATGTGGGTCTCTCTGTCTCAGTCTCTCTCATACATAAAAGGATCCCACAGCACACATCGACCTAGAACTTGGGTTCCCCTTGACGCACCTTGACATACCCACCCAGACTGCCGACAGCTACTCATTCTTTCTGAGAGCCCCGACTGTGCTGCCCCGTGCCCAGATGGGTGGCCCCACCCACACCCATGGACAGATGGTTGTGCCTGGGATTCATCGCCAGGAGGGCATGTCAACACCCCCTCACTTACACGTCCTGTGGCCATGTGGAATGACTTCTCAGGACAGAAGTGGCCTTGGGGGACTCTGGCACGGGTTCGCTTTGACTTTTGGCCTATCAGCAAAGGGTTGGAACTAGTTGGCAGCCCTGGTCATGGGGCAGGACCACGCTTCCTCCCCCCGGCTAACACCCCCCGCCCGTCATCAGCGCAGCTGGGCTTCAGAGTTCAAGGAAGAGTTCAGGGACGGGGGTGCGGTTTCTGGGGTGTCCCCCTCCTTCCCACTCTGCCACACCCTGTGGATTGAGGTGGCGGTCAGCCAAGCAGCACAGTGACTAAAGTGACCCACATCCTCGGGCGGGAGCCTGAGAAGGCATTGGAGCTGATGCAAAGGCAGGAAGCCGGGCTGGGCCGGGACGGGGGTGGGAGCTGGGGAAGGAAATTGTCCCGATGGTTGGGGAGGGCCGGGTCCCTCTGGAAAACGGGACCTTCCTAGCCCGGAGCTCCGGGACGGATACGATCTGGTGTCAGTTATGCGCAAGGCTCCATGCCCATGTCCCCAAGGCCCTCTCCTATGCTCAACAGAGACCTGAGTTGGGGACATCACAACCCTGAGCTGAGAGGGAACGGTCTCAGAAGTGCCGACGTTCCCATTCTGTGGGACACACTGTGGGTTTTTCTTTCTCTTTCACTCTTTGTCCTGCACTGCTGGGCTGGAGTGGAGTGACCACAGTTCATTGACATTGAGGTTAATTTTTATCAGGGTTTCTGGAGCCAAAGAGCAAGACACACAAGAGGCTCCCTTCACACTTGCTCTCTTCGCCGATGAAAGTGGGAGTTTCTGATCCCTGCAGTTGGGCATGGCAGGCCTGGGGATCTGAGGGTCCCTGGCAGGACCTGGGGTCTGAGGTGGGGTCCCAGGGCTCTGAGGGTCAGCCTCTGTGCTCTTTCCCTAGCGACTTCTCCATGAGGGCCAGAGGCACAGTGCTGGGACCCGGGATTCTTTTCGGGGCCCCCGAAATTTTTTTAATTTCTTTTAAAATCAAAAGAAGAAATGGCCATTTAAGCTGAACAATAGGTTATTTAATATGTGATGTGAAGATGTATCCAGACAGTCATAAAATCACTTTTTTTCCTGCGAAGGAAGGGCAAGGGTCTGAGCTCACCAAAGTCACCACATGGCTCTGGACTTCCCCTTCCTGATCTCAGTTTCTTCACCTGTGGAATGGAGACAGTAAAGGCAGCCTGGCCCGACTTCCTCGGCTCCTCATCTGCCCTCCCAGCCATAGGCAAACATGTCTTCCTGCAGCCAGACCCTCGCTTGCTCTGGTCCTCTGCTTAGAATGCTGTCTACCAGGCTCCAGGTGTCTATACCTTCATCATTTAGAAGAGGCAGTATTCAATACCATCTTCTCCAAGGAGCCCTCCTCAACCTCCCCTGACACTGGACAGGATGCACCTCCCTTGGCTTCCCCCTCTGGCACTGAACTCTCTCCACCTTGAGTCATGCTCCTCCCTCGTGCGGGCTCAGGGCTTCCGTTTCCACAGCACCTTTTGGGTCTGTGTCACATTTTACTCTCAAGCCCTTTCAGGGAGGCGTTGAGGTCGGTCGCGAAGGCAAAATGACCTCCGCAGGGTCACACAGCAAGTGAGGATCAGGGCCAGGGCTTCCTGACTCCTTGTTTAGTGCTCCTCTGTCTCTTGTTTTGGCATCAGTTTTCCCCGCTATACCATGTTCTTGAGTCTCGGTTTTCCTGTTTTTAAAATGGGGCTTCCAAGGGTCCCTCCCTCGTAGGGCCCTTGTGGAGATTAGGTGAACTAATAATGTCATGTATTTACTGTGAGTCCCGGCACGTGGCACGTGTTGGACAGATGGCAGTCTTTGTTGTCGCTAACCGATAACCACATCTCTCACGGCTGTGGAATTCTTAATTATGATTAGTTTTTCTAGTTAGATGATAAAAAGGCCTCTGAGAAACTGGCGTGGCCTGGGGAGCTGGCCCACGGTGGCCATGTTTGCAGGGACCCTGGGCCTCTCCAGGCCCAGAACCGAGGCCCCCTCCTTCCTACCTGCAGCGGACGCCGTGTACCTGGACTCGGAGGAGGCACGTCGGGAGTACGTCCTCACGCAGCAGGGCTTCATCTACCAGGGCTCGGCCAAGTTCATTAAGAGCATCCCCTGGAACTTCGGACAGGTAGGGCCACACCTGCCCCTCTCAGCCATCCTAGGCCCTCTGGGTCCCAGGAAGCCGGGGCTGCAAAGGTGCGAGCTGGTTGCAGACTCAGGGATGCAAAGGCCCCGCAGTAGCTGCAGGTTTTGAGAGGGCCGAGGCTGGCCTGAGGTCACACAGCAAAGGCAGTGGTCCTGCATTCAGGTGGAGAAAGAGCTAGGAGAGCCTTCAGGAGCTGTGGAATCCGGTGGTATTCTGGGAGGCGGAAGAAGGACCGTAAATCAAAATCACACGAAGTACTAGGAGGACACTCACCACGGTCTCTAAACCACTATCCAGATCCGTGGTTCTCAAGCTTACACACACATCAGAATCACTAGGAAAGTGTGTTAAGACAGAGGGCTCCATCCCACCCTGAGTCTCTGATTCAGTGAGACTGGGTGGGGCTAAGAATCTAAGAAATTCCCAGGGATGCCAACGCTGTGTGTCCAGGACCCACGTTAGGAAAGACGCTGGTCTGGTTGTATCTGTTGGCTACTGCTTCCTAACAAACAGGGTGAAACCTAGAGGCTACTCACAGCAGCTGTTGGTCACTTCTCCCAGGCACGGCTGGCTGGGCTGGGCTGGGCTGGGCTGGGCTGATGGTCTCTCTCTGTGTCATGTGAATCCTCACTCTCCAGCCGGCAGACCTGGTTCTCCACACCAGTACCCTTATCTCCTTTGTCATCCAGCCACCCGTACAAATTCTTAAGACTTCAGAGAAAACTTCTGAAGGAGCCCTCAGGCCCCCAGCTTCTCAGCCTTCTGATGCTTTGGGGGAGTGGCAGGAAGAGCATTCCAAGCAGATGGAATAGCAAGTGCAAAGGCCCTGAGGCAGTAGGCCTGGGGCAGAGGGCCTGGGGTTGAGTGGGGTGCAGATCACACAGGGCCTTGCAGGTCTCAGGGTGGGGGGTCCAGATTCTACTCTGGGCGCACTTGAAACAGAGGAGTGTTGGGACTGGGTTTATGCTATTATCATCCATCTCGGTTTCCATCAGAGCAGCATGCGTGGGCTGGGCCGGGAGGAAGAGACTGTCGTCTGCCCTGCGGGGTGAGTCAGGCCTTAGGAGAAGTGAGACGCTGGGCTCCCCCTCTGTGGGCTCTGCTCCAAATTCCCAGATCTCCCCGAGCCAGGCCCTGAATGCCGATGGGCCCTGCCCGATTTTCACATGCTCACCACCTGCCCAGTCGATGTCCCACCCACTCCCTCCTGGGCCTGGAGAAGCTGGCCTCACAGAGGTTTGGCCCACCCAGCCCGAGGTCTGCAGCTGCTGGGGGACTTAAGGC
Organism: Cephalopachus bancanus; assembly: GCA_027257055.1. Lineage (NCBI taxonomy): Eukaryota > Metazoa > Chordata > Mammalia > Primates > Tarsiidae > Cephalopachus > Cephalopachus bancanus. The sequence continues at coordinate 5,632,150 of JAPVLO010000037.1, forward strand.
AGGCTTCCTGGAGGAGGTGGCTTCTCAGCCCCCTTTCTCCTCTTGTTCCTTCTGACAGTTTGAAGATGGGATCCTGGACATCTGCCTTATGCTCCTGGATGTCAACCCCAAGTTCCTGCAGGACGCCAGCCGCGACTGCTCCCGCCGCAGGAGCCCGGTCTACGTGGGCCGGGTGGTGAGCGGCATGGTGAGTGCAGCGCCTCCAGTGGTGACCAGGCCACAGACAGGGCAGGGCACGCAGAGATGCGCGAACAGGAGCGGTGTGGGGCTGAGGATGGTCCTCAGCTGCGTCCTCAGCTCGTGCTTGTCAAGAGCACCCTGTCCTGGGCATGGGTCCTGTGGGCCTCGAGCTCACGGGGCTCACGTTCCTGTGGGCAGGTGTGGACCGAGAAGGAGCACACGGGCCCTGCACGTCCCGTGCAGAGCCTGACCCCAGTGCCTCACCTGGGCAGTAACTAGGGGAGGGCATTCCAGGCAGAGAGTGCTGCCACGCAAAGGCCCTGTGGAGTGCGTTACGTGGGTAGGCTTAGGGGACAAGAGGGGGGCCTGAGTATTTGGAGCGGATTGAGCAAGGGGGTGGGTGAACAAGAGCTGCAGAGGGGCAGGGACCAGACTACCAGGGCCTCGTGGGCCGGGAACAGGAGGCAGGATCTTATTCTCAAGGTGAGGGGCTCGGAGGGGGCAGCAGAGGCGGGTGGAGGCAGACTGTGTATTTGTAAAACTCAGATCACACCTGTCACGCCACGCTCACAGCACAGATTCACAGCTCCAGGTTTGCGACCTTGACTCCCCTGCTCCTACACGACCTTGACTCCCTTCCTCCTGTATGACCTTGACCCATCAGCTCCTCCTGCACGACCTTGACCCCCTCCCTCACCCCCCCACCGTCCACATACCTCAGCCTGTCACTGCGGCACTGCTGTCCCCTTCCTGCAGCTCCCGCTCCTGCCCTTCACACCTGCTGTCCTTGCCCGCCCTGGCACTGCCACCTTCCTCTCCCAGCCTCAGCTCTGTGCCACCTTGCTGGCTGCAGGTCAACTGCAACGATGACCAGGGCGTGCTGCTGGGACGCTGGGACAACAACTACGGCGACGGCGTCAGCCCCATGTTCTGGATCGGCAGCGTGGACATCCTGCGGCGCTGGAAGAACCACGGCTGCCAGCGCGTCAAGTACGGCCAGTGCTGGGTGTTCGCCGCCGTGGCCTGCACGGGTAGGCTGTGTGGGACGTGGGCCCCGGGGCCAGACAGGGTGCAGGGTGCACCCAGGGAGGGAGTCAGGACACCCCAGTCCGGCCTCTGCCACCAACGCCATCCATGCCCTGTGTGGCCTGGAGCCTGTGACCACCCCCTCTGATCCTTCTTCCGACAGCTCCCTCCTGGGTGGTCGTAGAATCCAGGGGTATGCTTTGGGGCTCAGTGCAGGCTCAGGGCTGAAGACTCGGGCTCTGGACCAGGCGCACCCCAGTCAGAAATCCCTCTCCCACTCCCTTGCTCTGTGACCTTGAGCAAATGACTTCTTTCTGAACCTCAGTTTCCTCAACTGCAAAACGGGGATGACAGACCCAGCCTCCTGGGGAGGGCGTGACATAAGGCTGCTCAGCCCAGAGCCTGGTCCAGCATCTCTCTTAGCAAGGATTAGCGCGTGATAACTGGATAATAGCAGTTCTGTCAGCAACGTCCAGAGAGAGGAAGCACGTCCTAAAATGTGGAGGCAGGGGAGGTTAAGCATTCAAAGCCAAACAAGGAAAATACATCCAGAAATGTGAAAAGTCCAGAAAATGCTGACAGCTGTTCCCGGGTTGATGATGGTGCTTACGTGAATGGGTTAAGGACCTAGACCTGATTTGGATCCTGGGTCTGCGTCTTAGCAGCTGTGTGTCCTTGGGCGACTCGCTGGACTCCTCCGAGCCACAGCCCCATCACACGTGAGGTGGGCGCGACTGCAGCGCCTTTGTGAGGGAGGGCTGTGAGGGTTGCATGAGCTGACGTGTGTGAGGTGATTGAGATGATTCGGTCGTGACAGCTGATTCTGGCGGTGCTGCTTGGTATCTGCGCTCTCATTATCACTGGGCTCAGAATTGGGAGCGGATCTGCGGCTCCCAGCTTTTATGACTTCAAAACCAGGGCTAGCTGGGCTCGGTGGCTCAGCCTGTGATCCCGTGCCTTTGGGAGGCTGAGGTGAGTGGATCGCCTGAGCCCGCGGGTTCGAGACCCGCCTGGGCAGCGAGACCTCATCTCTACAATAAATCAAAAAATCAGCCGGGCGTGGTAGCGCGCGCCTGTAGTTCCGGTTACTCGGAAGGCTGAGGCGGAAGGATCGCTGGAGCCCGGCAGGCGAGGCTGCGGTGGCCGGGAGCGGACACTGCACTCCAGTCTGGGCGACAGAGTGAGACTCCAACTCAAAAAAAAAAACAAAAAAAACCAGGGCTAAGGCCCAAGGAGGGTCCCTGGAGCCCCCCAGGGCATCCTCCACGCTGGCGGCTGGGTCAGAGCAGCTTGGCCTCGGTTTCCAGGGAGGGTGTCCCGGCTCCCTCTGCCCCTTTCAAACCCTTGAGCTGCCTCTCTATGACTCCTATTTCCTTGTGACCCCTGAATTCCCTTTTCTGGTAGAAACTTCCCTATCCCGGACACTTCCCGTGGGGCCTAAGACGCGTTTTTTCAAAGAAGCTCCGGGTTTTCCTGGAGAAACCCCACAACCTGTGGCCTGGGCCCCCAGGCCCACCTGTAGAAGCCGTTGTCACCCTGGGCTGTGGCCACCTGAAGGTGTAACCACAGGTCCTGCCCTCAACCGGCCTCTCCAGGGTCAGGGCTGCGTCCTGGTCCCTGCAGCTCTTCCCAGGCCGTGTGGGGTAGAGCTGGGGGAAACATGACTATATTGTGTTCTGTCTGAACTCTGTGGCTGTGGAGTTCTTGCCGGGAGCCATGTGGTGGATGGATCCGTGGACTCTGGAGCTAGCCTGCCTGGGTTCGAATCCAATCTGGGTGGACTTGGGCAGGAGAATTGATGTCTCCAAGCCTCAGGTGCCTCACCTATAAAATGGACATGGGGTGACTGACCTAGTTCAGAGGGAGCTCTTAATACCAGGGAGGTAGTCTCTGGCTCATGCTGGCTTAGATTTGGGGTTTTCCCAGGGAAGCTGGGATTCAGGGTTCTCAGCCGGATCCCTGGGTATTTCTCGGTGTCCATGAGTCAGCCAGACGGCTGCTGAGGCAAGTGCCAGATACACACTTGCCTATTTCCAGTACCTCCTTAGTGCTCCCTCTGGGCACTGGGAAGACAAGATGCTGCCCACACCTTTGGCTTTTCTCTGACTCATCATGACATCCCGCAAGTGGCTATGATTAGCTTCTCTTGCTGGGGAGGAAATGGAGGCTCAGAGAGGGGAAGTGGCTTGCCCAAGGTCACACAGCTGGGGAGCCACACAGTCGGGTCCTAGGTCAGGCTTGTCTCCTGTAAGGACTAGGCCTCCCGGGCACAACCCCGGGGCAGGAGTGGCTCCTGGCTCCTTGAGCAGCAGGCACACGCCTCCCCGAGCCTCCAGTCCACACTCAGAGGCTGCCCGTCTGGAGGGACAAGACCCAGGGTGGGACACCAGCCTTCACTGAGGGCAGGGGTGGGTCAGGGGGTGGAGGCTCACAGCGGCTCCTCCCTCCTCCCAGCCCACGCGTCTCCGGGCCAGAATCCAGGGCCATACAGGAAGCCCTTGGCTCTGGCCCTGGCCCACGGCGGGCATGGGCAAAGGTCACGTGCCGGCCCTTCTCCCTCCCAGAGACTCCACTTCAACCAAAACTAAAAGTGAAACAAGTCCCACAAGTTATGTTATTACTAGGACTTTTGTTTCTCTTCACCTTTTCGATTTCTATCCTGAGAATTAATTACTTTTACGGTATACATAAAAAGCACATTTTTAAAACAGGGGAGTACAACTTCCCAGATCTTCCTGTGCCAGGAGCACCGGGCATAACGGCTCGGGCGGCCCTGCGCTGGGTTCTCCTGCCCCCACCCCCTCCGCCTCGCGCTGAGCTCTGTGGATGCCTGTTCAGGCCGTCTCTCCTTAACCCGCTGCTGCGTCAGCCCCTTTCCCAGCAGACCGCGCTCTGGCACAAAAGCAAGCCCTGCAGCAAGTCTGAGGACCCGTGCCGGGGCCCTGTTTATAGGGCCACGTACGGTCACGTTCCTGTGCGCTGGGAAAGATGCCGAACGCCCGGTTGTGCTGTGAATGCTCACAGCGATGGAGCAAGGCCCAGAGAGGGGGAAGGGAGGCCCACCCCAGGTCACACGACTGGAGGCGACGGGGTCCCGGGCCTCGGCGCCCTCTTGGGCTCTGGGCGTGCTTCTCACTCGAATCACATCCTGGGACGCTTGGGTCGTCCCTCCTCCCGCCTTCCTCTCCCCGTCACCTCCTCCTCCATCCCGTCTGACACAGTGGTCGATGCCAGGCCAGTGCTGGGCTCTGGGGACAAAGCGTTAGACAGCTCCCTCACTGTCCTCGACTACCAATTAAAGACTTTCACCCATCCATGCATTGGAAATGGTGATGAGTCCCCAGCCGTGCTCCGAATGTCAGCGACGGGGCAACCTGGACCCGGCAGGGTAGCCTTCCAGGCGGGGGAACAGCATCTGCCAGTGCCCTGAGGCTGGCGGGGGCATGTGTGCATAACGTCAAGGGTCATGGGGAGCCACAGAAGGTTCATCAGAGGAGTGCGGGTGTCAGATTTGCATTCTGGAGCCACCTAGCTGCTGTGATGGGGGGGCAGTGTGGCTATGGGTGACCCATGAGATGGGTGCCATCGTCCAGGCAAAAGGAGCTGGCTCACACCCTCACCACCTGGACAACAGGCACAGTGCTCCCTGGGATTGGATGAGCACGTGGAGGGGCCCACTTCTCTGGGGCCTCCGCCCACCACAACCCCTCCTTCCACACCCTCACCCCCAACAGTGCTGCGGTGCCTGGGTGTCCCCACGCGCGTGGTGACCAACTACAACTCGGCCCATGACCAGAACAGCAACCTTCTCATCGAGTACTTCCGCAACGAGTTCGGGGAGATCCAGGGTGACAAGAGCGAGATGATCTGGTGAGGCAGGGCCGGGGCCAGGGGGAGGGCTTCCTGGAGGGGTCAGGCACCTGGGAGTTGGGCCTGAGGGTTGAGCAGAGCTGGGCAGGCTTGGGGAGGGACAGCACGCTCGGCCTGGGGGAGGGTCGGTCCTGTAGACGACAGGTGTCAGGGAGGATCAGGGAGGATGGCGCGGCCAAGGTCATCGGGACCGCCCGATCAGGGGCCTGGGCTTGGTTCCCAAGGCTTCAGCATGGGAGAGGCCATGGTGACAGCCGCGGACCAGGAGGCTGGGGGCAGGCAGGGGGGGCGTGCTACGGGGGGGGGTGGCGAGGTCTGGAAAAGAAGGGGCGGAGCCAGGAAATGAAGAGGGCGCTTCAGCCAGACTCAGGGTGCTGAGGGGCTGGGGGGGGAGCGTGGGGGGGTGGTCTCTGAGGAGTGGGGAGGGGAGGAGCCGAGAAGGGCTCCGAGGGAAGGAGTGAGCGCCTGCCTAGGCACCCGCCGGGAAGCGAGCAGGGCAGGGCGGGATGTGCTGGGACAGGGTGGCTGCGCCTCTGGGCCACAAAGGGGTCTGCCCACGGGAGGTGGCCACAGATGTCGTCGTCCTGTTCTGCTCGGTTTCTCTACCAGGAACTTCCACTGCTGGGTGGAGTCGTGGATGACCAGGCCGGACCTGCAGTCGGGGTATGAGGGCTGGCAGGCTCTGGACCCCACGCCCCAGGAGAAGAGTGAGGGTGAGTAGACATGGCTGTCACCAGGCGGGGGAAACAGGCTCAGGGAATGAGTGGCTCTTCTGGGACCACTGAGGGGCCCACACAGGGGTGGGGGGAACCTCGCTTACACTTTCATCATGCTCTGCTTTTATCATTTGAAAAGCAATTCGCGGGTCTTGTGGAAAAGGGAAGCTATGGAGGAGCACAAAGAAAGAAACCAAGTAGCCTCCTTATCCTCCCCTGCCGAAATAAGCACCACAAACATGCAACACAGCCTTCCAGGGACTTCATATTGTGGAGTATGAAGGCGGGAGGACCCAAAACCCCCAGAATTTATTTATAAAAAAACTGTGTGTTTATTCTTCCGTGCTTAAACTTCAGTCACCTTCAAAGGACTCTCTGTTTGATGCAATACACCTGTCGAGATACTTTTCTGCTGCCCAAAACAGTTTTCGAACTTGTCGAGTTGGATGCCTTTTAGTGCTTCTGCTGTTTTTTGTTCCACATCAGCAAAACATTTCCCTTTGGAGACTTTTTTCATCCGGGAAACACACACACAAAAGTCGCTTGGGGCAAGCTTGGGTGAAGAGGGAGGGGAGGTCACAGGGGTCACCGTCGTCTTGGTCAAAAACCGCTGGACACTCAGCGAGGGGTGGGGAGGTGCGTTGTCCTGGTGGAAGAGCCGACCACCTGTTTGCCACCACTCAGGACTTTTCTTCCACAAATCGTGAGGCAACCTTCTCAAAGCTTCCAGAGAAAAACTCTGGTTGACTGTTTGATCCAGAGGAACAAATTCAGAGTGTACTACAAGGGGCTGCCTTCCAAAAAGATAACTCTGGTTGTTTTTTTGGTTTTTTTTTTTTGAGGTTCCCCCTCATATATGTGTAATACATGTGTGTGAGAGAGCACGCGCACCAAAGCAAAATTTATTGCCATGTGGAAGCCTTTCTTGGAATATTTTTAAATTCATAGAATATAAAGCATAGGGGTATAAAGAACCAATTAGTGAAAATATTGCTATCACAAGTTTAAAAAAGTAAATGTGTGATATAATAATCTATGCCTCTTATTTTTGTTTTGTTTGTCGTTTTTTTTTTTTGAGTCAGAGCCTCACTCTGTCGCCCAGGCTGGAGGGCAACGGCATGCTTACGACCACTGCAGCCTCTACCTGCTGGGTTCAGGTGATCCTTCCACCTCAGCCTTCCAAGTAGCTGGAACTACAGGCACATGCAACCATGTCTGGCTAATTTTTTTAATTGCAGAGATGAGGTCTCACCAAGTTGCCCAGGCTGATCTTAAACCCCTGGGCTCAGGCAATCCTCTCATCTCAGCCTCCCAAAGTGCTGGGATTACAGGCTTGAGCCACCGTGCCCGGCCTAATCTATGCTTCTTTATAGAAGATCTAGTGGCAGGGTTAGTAAATGTTCCACCATCTGCAGGGGTAGAGATGGACATAAATGACAATCCTGCTATCTGTGACAACTGTAAGGTGAAACGGACACATCTGTGGTTCTCACAAGGGACAAGCCATGCATGTTCCTATGGCCACAGTTGCCTGCTTTCACAGCCAGAGGAGGTGCTGTCCAAGTACCATGGAAATAAAGATGTCCCATGTTCCCATTCAAACCCAAGGGCTCCAGGTTCTGCTGTAGCGCCCCAGGGTCCACAGACACCCGCTGCGTATAACCTTCCATTCTGATCCTCCACATCTTGATCTCATTAGCATTTCTCTGTCCAATGGTTTTCTGTGATTTGAATTTGAATTGAATGTCACCGGGTTCCATCACATAGATGTGCTAGAATGTACCTGCCCAGCCTTGGTGTCTGTGGACATTGGGCAGTTCTGACCCACTTGCGCTGCACGTCCAGCACCCTCATCTGTTCGGAGAGCACGGGCCCGTGACTGACCCCCACCGCATGCTGCCTGGGCCCGTGTCATCCTCGGGATGCCTGGGGACACATTTCTGTCTTGCTTGGCATTTACATCCAGAGCTTGCAAACTGCAGCTCATGAGTCCTCACCCAGTAGGCCCAGGTTTGATCACACACGAAACTGCTGTCCCGAGGAGTCCATGCCTGGCCCAGAGGCACGTGGCTCATGAGAGGTCCAGCTGGGACTTGAACCCCAGAAGTCAGCCTCCTGCCTTCCTATTCTGAACCCTCACCCCTCAGTGCCCTTCTAGAAATGGAGCCCCGAGTCGCAGGCTGCTCGGTCTTGAGGGTTCCTGCTGCGCGTGGCTGAGCTGTGGAGGGTCCCAAAGGACCCCTCCCTCACACCAGGCCCCTCATACCAGGCCTTGGAGCTCAGGCCTGTCTCTCCCTCTTCCAACCCCACCAGGGACGTACTGCTGCGGCCCAGTTCCGGTGCGTGCCATCAAGGAGGGCGACCTGAGCACCAAGTACGACGCCCCCTTTGTCTTTGCCGAGGTCAATGCCGACGTGGTGGACTGGATCCGTCAGGACGACGGGTCTGTGACCAAGTCCATCAACCGCTCGCTGATCGTGGGGCTGAAGATCAGCACAAAGAGTGTGGGCCGTGACGAGCGGGAGGATATCACTCATACCTACAAGTACCCAGAGGGTAGGCACACCTGCGCCTCGGTGCACCTTACAGGGAAAGGGCCCTGTGTGCCAGCCTGCCAGGCCACGCGTGTGTGCGCTTCAGCGGGGGGCCACACACAGCAGTGACCTGTGGGTTCCGCTCCATTTTAAGCCGCTCCTTGGCAACAAGTGCAAACGGGGGACATGTGGAGGCGGTTATTCATTTAGGAAGAGAAGCCCAGAGTCCACGAAGGGACTTGGCTTTGTTTCTGAAGCTCACGTTTGTGGTTGGCTTGAAGGGAGGGCTCTCGCACAGGAGAGGCATGGGTCTGGGAACAGTGGGCCACGCGGTGGTGTTGTGCTGTCTGACAGCATCTATCAGCAGCATGGCCTACAGCTGTAGGTGGGCAAGCCCACGCTTTTGTATCGCAATGTGTTTGTTCCAGGGGACTCGGAAGTCTAGGGAGGCCACCGGGGAGTGTTTCCCTTCAACTCCACAGTGTTGGTTTTGCAATATGGATACACAGCTGGGGCGGTCAGCATGAGGGTGGATAGGAAGGGTTACATTACAGAGAAGCGGGCCGGGAGAAACGGAAAGACAATGTGAGAATCCAGTCAGACACAGGATAAGGCATCTTTCTGCTGTGAATGTCAACTCAGTAGGGGGGAGGACTTGTTTTAGATTTTTTAAGTGGATCTGAACACACCCAGCAGCCAATTCAACACAATAGGTGTTTCCTAAGCATCTACTGTGTACCAACCTCACAGCCCACAAAAAGACTAGGAGAGCATAGTCCTGCCCCCTCTGACCCTGTTAACCTCCAAGGTTCACTGAGATCAGGTATGAGATGGCCATGCCCCAGCAGGAAGCAATAAAATGGAAGAAGTTCTTCCAGCCTTTGATGGCCTAGAGCTGAGAGTTTGATAGAAGAATAGGTAGGCATCCATCAATCCTGGGGGAAATAAAAGGAACATAGGAGAGTGGTAAGTCGTGTATAAAGAAGGGAGCAGGCAGAGAAGGGAGGGAGAGGGTTTCAAGCAGAGGTAAATCCCAGGCAAATGCTTGAAGATGAGAAAGTTTGCATTATATTCATGCCTAATATGTGCCGTTATATACACTGTGCACGTCATAAGGACAGGTAAAACTGTCTTAGCCCTTGAGCATCTCAAGAAGGTAAGCGCACACACAGAAAACAATGTGGGGGAGGAGTAGTCAGAGAAGGCTTCCTGGAGGAAGAGTCATGGGGCTGGGTCTTGAGGGGTGTGTAGGAGTCGACTTGTGGAAGATACATAAAAAACCATTTTCTCCTCCTGGCGCAGAAGCGTAGAGAAGGCGCTCCTTCAGGGCTGTTCCGGGAAGCCCGACCCCTTCCACAGGACCCTATTCCCGCTGTGACTGGGGCTCTCGTCCCGATTCCCACAGGGTCCTCCGAGGAGAGGGAGGCCTTCACGAGGGCCAACCACCTGAACAAGCTGACCGAGAAGGAGGAGACGGCAGTGGCCATGCGGATCCGCGTGGGCCAGAGCATGAGCATGGGCAGCGACTTTGATGTCTTCGCGCACATCACCAACAACACGGAAGAGGCCCGCGTGTGCCGGCTCCTGCTCTGCGCCCGCACCGTCAGCTACAACGGCGTCCTGGGGCCGGAGTGCGGCACCCAGCAGCTGCCCGGCCTGGCCCTGGAGCCCTTCTCCGGTAAGGCCCTGCTCCCGAGCCGCGGTGACCGCCGCCGACAACCGCCGGGTCGTGTCCTGAGCGCTCAGCGTGTGCCTTTGCCTCACAGACAAGCACGCATGCGGCCTCAGGCCCCGTGCGGGCACGTCCTCCATAGCCACCCGTGGCATGCTCACCGCAGCGGCGGGAGGTGGATCCTCTCGTGGCTCCCATCTTCCATACGAGGAGACAGAGGCACAGAGACGCCAAGCCACTGTCCCGAGGTCACACAGTTGGAAGCGCCAGGGCTGGGATTCTCCCCATCCTCCCAGCAGTTGTAGGCATAGTCCGATCTGCATGTGACCCCAACTGCTTTCCCAGGCCCCCTGCTGTGCTCTGTGAACTCATCCTCTGCCTCCAGCCCTGCTCACCCCTTGAAGCCTCTCCTTGCGGCCCCTCTGAGAGCCTCTCTTGTGTCCTGGACACTCCTGGCCTCGGGGAGAAGGGGATCGAGGCCCATAGAACTTTCTGGGAGGATGGGCTACGTCTGCACGGACCCACTAGTGGGTCAAGCTCCCTGCGGCTGCTGAGCGCTTGACATGTGGCTCGTGCGATGACAGAACTGAAGCTTTGCCTTAAGTCAGGCAGCGCATGTGGCCAGAGCTGCCGTACCAGATGGAGCCACACAGCCAGAGGGCACCCGCCCCACGGAGGAGTGCTCTCCGGTGTCCCCAGCCCTGGCCTGGCCGGCCCGTCAGGCAAATCCCTCCCTGTGAAATAGTGTCTTCAGAGGACCCACCCCCGGCCCTGAGCCTTGGTCCTGCTCAGTCTTGTCCCCTCAGTGCCTTCTGGCTTGGCTTGGTCACTGTGCCCGTTATCTTCCCAAAATAAGTCTGAGGCTGAGAGGGCTGTGCACTAGAGGCAGCCCGGAGCCAGGTAGAGCTCTAGGCTCTCACCACCCGGCCTGCAAGGCAACCCATTCCATTTCTCCCCTTGTGGAGCCCTGCAAGCAGGAGGAGGGCAAAGGGATTGGGGGCCATGGGAGGGGCTGGGGGAGGGGCCAGGGGAGGGACGGGGTAGGGGCTGTGGGGCGAGATGCTAGCCATCCTCTAAGGGGCAGCAGGATCCAGTAGGACATCATCCCGGGGCAGCATCTCTCTGTGCCACCTGCAAATGGCCACCCCAACCCCAGCATCTCAGTGCCCCCTTCAGGCACGTCGGGATCGTGATCCAACAGTGCAGAAGTATCCAGGGTAAGCGGCGGGCACTCAGTAGGCACTCGGTCCTGGGAGTCAGTGCCACCTTGCTCAGAGATGGTGGAGAGCCCAGGGTGGGACGCAGGCGAGGCGTGTCTTCAAGGCTCTGCTGCTCTCCCTCCCCCAGCTCCTACTGCCCCTCTGGCCTGGACCCTCAGCACCACGGCTGGTGTATGGGCACAGCCTTCTCATTCCTGAGAAGGCAGCTCCGTGTCTCAGGTCGGGTGTCTGTAGTCTTGACGGTTGCCTGCTGGTTTTCCACCTCGGGCGCTACGGGCACTCCTGGAGCCACAGCCCCAGGGCAGGCCCATGTCAGGGCACAGGCAGCCCTCAGCAGGGCCTGGCCCTCAGGGCAGAGCCCACAGGCAGCCCTCAGGCAGGACCCAGCTCTGATGCTGCTGAAAGGTGTTTTCTGAAGCCAGGCTGACCTGGCTCTGGATCTTGCCTCTGCACCTTCTGCGTGTGCTCTCTGGCCTCTGATGACACTCGTCCACTGAGTGGGTGATGACACGCCCACCCGGCAGCCAGGCAGCCGTAAGGACCGGAGGAGGAGGTATGTGCGCAGGCAACATCTGGCAGAGCACAGTGGTGCCGGCACGAGGCGGAATGCTCACTCCTTGCTAAAAAATGCAAGGAGGTGTGGGAGGCTGAGAGGCCGTGGACCTCATCTGACCACCTGCTGTGGGTCAGCCCTGGTGGTGTGCAGCGGACCCAGCCCCCCTGGCCTCTCAGTCAGGTCGGGACAGGGGTGGAGGTCCAGCCCTATGGGTGTGTGGGGCAGTGTGACACCCAAGTTCGAGTTCCTACAACCCGCCGGCTGCTGTGGGCTCCTTCTTGGCTGCGGGCTCCTTTTGAATGCACACCCTCCAGCTCCTCCTCGGCTCAGAACCGCTCTGGGGAGAAAGCATCCCTCCTGGAATGTGTGGCGTGAGGTGAATCCTGACTGGCCACACGTGCCCAGATCACTTCCTCCCAGGCCTCTGCAGCCAGCCTCGGTCTCCCAGATACCATCTGCACTGGCTGCCTTGTCCTGCAGTGACTTCCGTCATCCTGGGGACGCTCCCAGCAGAGGGGAGGTCAGAGGGTGGTGCATCACCCTTTGGCTAGAAGGTGGGGCACCGAGCTCCACCTGTGAAGGGTTCTGTCCCACCCTAGCCCCCACGCTGAGGCTCAGTCTTGTGATTCCTGTCTGATAAGATCTGGGGATTTCCATGTGCTAGCAGACAGGAAGCCAGGCCCAGGGCAGCTAAACAGAATCCAGCTGCCCCCCACCTCTGCCTCCTTGTTCTGCTGCTTTTCTCTCTTTCCCTTCCTGCCTCACCCCTCCTGGGGGTCACCGGAATGGACCCAATGTGGCCTCGGTGACCATGCCCAGGGCACCTACTGGAAAAGGGCAAACTGTCTAAGGAATGACTGAGACTGACTGGCCACATACATTTCCTCCTCCTGGCCAGCATCTGGCCCAAGGCCGAGGCCGTGGCCACTGGCCTGTGAACAGCGGCTTTCAGAGGTCTGGCCCTGCCCTGGCCTCCACCTCCTGGAAGAGGCAACAGTTGGGGCCACATCCTCCGGGCTCCTGGAGGACAGTGTTTTCCTTCTCTCCCCTGGAGCCGGTCAGAGTTTCCACTCTGCCCCACCAGGTCCTGACCTGGTAATTTTCACTCCCTTTTGTCCTTTTTGGCACAGAAATGTGGTTTTCTTCCCCAGATCACATCATCTGATCAGAGGCAGGGGCAGATCCGCCCATAAACGAAAGGATAAGGCTGGCATTTTCCAAGGAGGGGGACGTGGACGCCAGAGGGCACGGTCAGGGCTTGACCTTGAATGCCAGGGGGAGAGCGAGTGTCTCCGCGGGTGCCAGCCCGCCCCTCAGTGATCCCATAGGAGAGTCTCGGTGGTGCTGGTGACCTCTGCATCTTTACCCTTACCAGGCTTCCTGTTAACAGTAAATCCAGGTCTCACACAGGGCACTCCGCAGATCACCGTGTCTAGAATGGAAAAAGCATGACTCTGTATGGAACTGTGTTGATTTCCTTCTGTTTGTGGTAAATGAAAGCAATTTGCTGTAAGTAATAAGAGTTTCCCTAAGCAAAAAACACAAAAAAAGTTTAAAGACATAATGTAAGTAGACTAAAAGAAAAATAATGAGCATGTAATGCAGCTCTCCTCAGATATGTGAAAAGCCGGTGATGGCTGGAGTTCAGAAGTGCTGGTCTTGTGAGGGGACAGAGGGAACGGGCGGGAAGGGATCAAGCTGCTCTGTTGTGGTGACCCTGACTCCAGCCTGAGGGTCGGATGCTGGTGAGGGGGGGTGGCCAGCACCAGGGGGCCCAGGGAGCATCTTCTGTCAGACAGGGGAGGCCCAAGGAGCACCAGGGACTTGCCCAAGGGTCTCATGAGGGAGGGGACTACAGGGCCCCACCAGCCCCGGGGGTCTCAGTCCTGTTCTCTTTTTACGGCTGCTTCCCCTGCCTCCTGCAAACAGATCCCTGGTACGCTTGGGCCTCAGTGTTCTTGTCAGAAACATGGGGCTGAAAACCATACTTCACAACCTGTAGTGGGACGCTTTGGCCCTGCCGGCTGCTGGCGTTTTTCTTGTCCCCTCGCCACCCTGTGGCTTATACTCTGCGATGACCTCCGGCCGTAGCTTTGCCCAGCATAGTGCCAGATGTCCTGGGGACCGAGGGGACCCAGAGAGAAGGCATCTTCTCAGGCCCATGCAACCCAGTGACCAAGCAGCGCCAGAGGCCAGGTCTCCGAACGAGCACTGGCTGGCAGGGCTGCTTCTCCATCTGTGCAATGGGTATAGTCCTACTGGCCTCCGGGAGGGAACGAGACTACCTCCATGAGAGGCACTCTTCGGGGAATGTGGGTCGGACTCCTGCTGATGGACTCGGGTCTGGATTGACAGTTCAGATGCCTGGTTGGCACGTACCAGCCTCATGAGGTGATGCTATTCAGTTTCCTCATCTGTCAGTTGGGCCGTAATACAAGTAGAGCCCTTGAGGGCTGGGTGGGAGTGAAGCAGGAGACTGTGTGAGCCTCCGGGGACGTGATGCCGAGCATGCCAGGATCTTCCACACACCTGTTCAGCCCACCCACCCACTGCCCAGAGGCAAACACGGAGGCCCTGGAGGGGGAGTGGCTTGCCCAAGGCCACAGTTGGAAGAGACAGAGGAGGAGACAGCCCAGCCGGAGAGGGCTCCGGCACCTCCCCCGCAGGCTGTTTTGCCTGCTCTCTGGCTCCTCCCCAGGGCCCTGGCTGTGTGCCCTCAAGCACGTTCCTTCCCTTCTCTGTGCCTGTGGAGCCGCTGGGGAGGGGAGCCGCAGTCTGGTCTCACGAGCGCCCTCCCCTCGCCCTCTGCAGAGAACAGCATTCCTCTACGCATCCTCTACGAGAAGTACTGTGACTGCCTCACGGAGTCCAACCTCATCAAGGTGCGGGGCCTCCTCGTGGAGCCGGCGGCCAACAGCTACCTGCTGGCGGAGAGGGACCTCTACCTGGAGAACCCAGAAATCAAGATCCGGGTAAGGGGCAGGCTGGGCAGGGGTGGAGCAGGGTCCCAGGCAGCCCCCCACCACACACCGGTCCCGACCCCTCAGGACCTTTGGTGCCACATCCAAGTCAAGCATGAAGCTGGAAGAATTTGGGAGTCTGGGAGTGAATCTGGTGTCTTAGAATCATGAAAGTGTTAGACTACTAAGGCTGGACCCCCGGGCACTCAGCGCCTCCTGATACAAGGCACAGACTGGGGTCTCCCAGCCTGGGCCTGTGCCCTGCGACCCTGGGCATGTCACCTCACCCTTCTGTGCCTCTGTTGATTCTGCAATAGGGAGTCAATACTAGCACCTGGGAGTGCTGTCAGGATGAAAAGCATATCCACAGGAAACACACAGAGCGCACTCAGCACAGGATGAGGGCTCCATGAAAGCCTACTGTACTCGTCACCGTCATCACCACCATTATCAGCGTGATTTGCATGGGGGTGCCACAGCCAAGGGCCCCCGATGCGGCCGTCACACAGGGTGGGAGTCGGCAGGGGAGGGGCAGTGCTGTGTGCCCTCCGTGAGGAGTTTGCCGTGCTTGCTTGGCTTATCCTCGAGACCCTGAGCCCGTGCCCACGGAGGCCAGGATCAGCCGGGCTCCCAGGCCTGTCGCCTTTCCTCTCCAGACCCAGGACAGGAGGCCCCTGGGTTCTGGGGAGCCTCGCTGCAGCTCCCCAGAGACGGTTCAGGCAGATAGCACTGTCTGTGTTTTCCATTGAAGAAACCGAGGCACAGAGACCGGGAGTGACAGAGCTGGGCGCAGCTTTGTCCAGCAGACCTTGGGCCCAACTGCAGCAGATGCAGAAATGGCCCCCCTGGCCCCTGTGGTCCCTGACCCCTCCCGTGCCCTCCTCCAGATCCTGGGCGAGCCCAAGCAGAACCGCCGGCTGGTGGCTGAGGTGTCCCTGCGAAACCCGCTCACCGTGCCCCTGTTGGGCTGCACCTTCACGGTGGAGGGGGCAGGCCTGACGGAGGAGCAGCAGGCCGTGGAGATGTAAGTACTGCCTCCCGGGCCGGGGGAGGGAGGAGGGAGGAGTCAGAGGCAGGGCCGCCCTCGGGTGCCAACCTCCCCGAACCCGCTCCTGTGGGTCTCCCCTCATCCAGCCCTGCGTCCCCTCCCAGACACCCTCAGCTGAGTTCCCACCCCACGTCCTCTCTCAGGCCCACCCCAGCCCAGGCACACATGCTTGCTGACCTGAGCAGTGGCGCCTTCACCCACTAAGCACCCCCTCCGGACACTCGGCTCCTCCCAGAGGCACATGCATGTGGGGGAGTACCCTCCTAGACACGCGCCTGCGTGCGCGCATACACACGAGCACACGCTTCTTATTTTTGACTTACTGCCGTGTAATGCACATGCAGTGACGAGCATGAGTCACATAGGAATCACACGTGGCCACGGTGCGTGCCCTCTTAGGCCAAGCGCACGGCTGTTCCACACACACAGGCACACATGGACACACACCCTCGGCACTCAAGGAGGGCAGCTGGTCCAGGCCCGGGCCCCGCCTCACCCTCTGCCCTCTCGCTGCAGCCCTGACCCCGTGGAGGCCGGGGAGGAGGCCAAGGTGAGGGTGGACCTGCTGCCGCTCCACGTGGGCCGTCACAAGCTGGTGGTGGACTTCGAGAGCGACAAGCTGAAGGCTGTGAAGGGCTACCGGAATGTCATCATCGGCCCCCCCTAGAGGACCTGCACCCACCCCGCCACAGCCTGCCCAAGCCCCCAGCTTGCCCTGATATTTGTCCCCAATTAGTGAGAAAAATGTGCCCCTTCTTGGGCCCCGGACCCCAGGGCAGGGGCCCACGTTGGCCCCAGAACCTAGTTCTGCACCCACCGCCTCAGCTGTGAGGAGTGCTCTGTGCCCACAGTGGGAGCCCTGACCCTGGCTGACTGGGGCTGGGGTGGGAGAGGAGGAGCCCATCCTGCCCTCTCCGGCCCAGTTTCCGTTCAGAAAGCCGCCAACCACCTGCCATATTGTTTGGCCTACACCACAGCACACTTCTACAGCGTGCCCACGCTGGGTCAAGGAATCCAGCTCCCCAGACGGTCCTGAGCCTCCTCCCCGAGGGGTCCTAGGGGGAGCCAGACCAGGTGGGGATGGGCACGGGCCGGCACTCTCCTCCACATCCCAGCAGCCCTGGCTCAACAGCCCCCACCCACGTCTTACCACTGGGAGGCACCAACCGTGTGACGGGCGCCTCATGTAGCTGCCGAGGCTCACAGGGCCACCAACCCCATGATCTCCACAGGAAGCTGAGGCGGGAGACTGAGGCCTGGAGAGGGCAGGCGGCCCCTTTCACACCTTTCGCAGCCTGGTGGTTATTTGCAACGCTGGGGAATGCCAAGGCCCGGGAACAGCACCCAAGCCTCTGATTCTGTGTCCGGTGCTCCATGTATGACCCCAGCCTGACCTGAGGATGTCAGCAAAGCCATGCTTCTATTTGGCCCAGCTTTGTGAATAACCACAGGGTCCGCTCACTGCTCCACAGAGCCTTGGGACACAGGCCCGGAATGCTTCTGAGAAGGAAGCCATGACTGTGACCACCGTCCTGCCCCTGCCCTGTCTTGGTCCCCACTTGCGCCTGCCAGGTACCTCCCTCCAGAACCCAGTTCTGGGGGAGAAGAGGGCTGAATACCCCTGCCCTACCCATGAGGCTGCCCACCACATGCCCAGATGCCACGAGAGCCCTGGCTGCATGCTGGTCACTCACCGCCATGGCCGGTGCCTAGGCCACCCCTTCTTTGCAGGGTTGGGGCCCCCAAGCAGTCCCTGCCCTGAGTTGGCTTGGGGGCAGTGAGTCGTCATCTCTGGTTTTCTCTCCTGTTCTTTTTACGGGCTGGAAGGTGGGGGAATTCTCTCTTCGGGTGCAGTCACAGCCTCCAGGTCCTCCAAATCCCAGAGAGGGACTTGGGGGAACATCACGCTGCTGCATTTAGAACTTTCTGCTTTGCACAGGGAAGAGTCACGAGATGAGCCGACACGTATGTTTTCTATATAAATACGGCGCTGTTTCTGTATGGTTTTAGAAAAGCTTTTGGGTTCTGAGCAGGCAGTAGATGTGCTTCTGAGCCACAAGGAGCAAGCACTGAAGTAAAGTTTATTTTTCACATTCAAACAGGGCTTGGTCGGGTCCTTTGTGAGCTTCAGAGGGAGGTGGGTGGGTGCACTCACTCACACCTGGACCCCCACCTCCTGCCGAAGAGCCTTTCCTGAGCTTCAGCCTCCAGGCTTAAACCTGGCTGGCATTTCAAGCTCTACACACTCTGGCTCCATCGCCAGCCCCTTTCACCAACAATCGGTGTTTGGGCCACAGGAGCCTCCTGTATCCCCTGAACAACCTGTCTACCTCTGCTTTTGTATGTGTGGCTCTCTGAGCCATGGAGCACCTTTCTACTTCCTTATCGTTGTGCAAACTCCTGCTCATCCTGTGATGCTATAAAGTCACCTCTTCTGTGAAGCTTTCCCTGATTTCTCCTCAGGGAAGAATTCCACTCACTGGAAGAGTCTTGGATTATGGACCGGCTTGAACATCTGTTTTACTTCCACGTTAACATTATCTGCCCCTGTCCCTTCCTACGTGAAGCCCTCAAGGGCAGGGACCAAGTATCTCTTCAATAGACTAATAGGTGCTGAATTAGTAAATCAATGTATTTCCACTCAGCTCCTACAAGACCAGTGCTATCTGTCAGAATCACAACATGAGTCGCAAACACAGGCCCACCGATAACAATTTAAAATGTTCTAGTATCCACATTCAAAAGGGTAACAAGGAACAGGTGAAATTAGTTTAGTAATGTGTTTTATGTAATCCAGTGTATCCAAAACATTTCAGCTCGAAATCAATACAAAGCTTATCCGTGAGAGGTTTTACATTCTCATTTTCACGAGACGTCTTTGACGAGTGATGTGTTTGTGACGCTGACAGCCCGTCTCAGTTCGAGTGGCTGCATGCCGCGTGCGCGGTCGCCAGGGCAGCAGGTCCTGGAGGCTCTGGTCTTCCCGCACGTCTGTGAGCGCGGGGAGGCAGTGCTTCGTCTCTTCCCCACCACCGAGGCGCTGGGAATCCCTGCTGAATGAACAGACGAGGGACAGTCCCCACCCTCAGGGACCTCATGCTGGAAGACATGACATGCACATTAAAAGATCAAAACAGAGACATAGTGTCACATTTCCTGGGTGCTGGATCCTTCTGTTCCTTGAATTCTGCCCCCTGGCGCTGGCTGGGGCAGCTGGAGCACTGTATCAATGAGTCATTGGCTGGGCAACAGAAACCGCAGAGCTATTTCAGGCAGAGAGGGAGTTCGGAAGGGAAACTGACTCCAGAGGTGCTGTGGGGTGGAAGGAGCAGGCAGGACGAGGGGCGTGGCCTGGAAATCTGGATGAGCAGCACCAGCAGCCCAGAGCCAACCAGCGCCTGTGACCGTCAGCGTGGCCCAAGCCACGGGAGGCCGGCATCTCCCGTCCTCCTGCCTGCTCCCCACTGGCAGATCTTCACCAGAAACTAGCTAGCAGGGGCTTCCAGCCCCCTGAAAAACAGAGATGGTAGGCGAGGATGGGGATGGAGCAGCTGGTACCTATTGCCACTCCGTCTGCTAAGAAGGTCCTCTCTACCTAAGGGACTCTTACTCAGCCCGCAAAACCCTGCTCCAAAGCAGCCTCCTCTGTGAAGCCTTCCCAGACTGCAGCCAACTGCTTTGTCCTCTGGATCTCCTCAGCATGTCATGGAAAGTCCTTTGCAGCACTTGGCAGCCTGGGTTCTGCAGTCCACATGCCTGCTCCGTGTTCTGGAGCAACCTGGGTACAGGGGCAGGGGCAGGGCCCGCTCCCAGCAAGGGGGTCCGAGCAGACTCAAGACTCAAGCTCTGGCCCCCAGGCCTGATACCTGCCCCCCAAAAGGCAGGGGCAGGGCTGGGCCAGCCAGGTCTGCTGAGGCTGGGCAGGTGCAGGGGCCTCTCAGACCAGCCCCTAGGCCTGCCCCACTGCTGGGGCCCCTAGCCAGAAGCTTGGGAAGGGGAAGGATACCAACCCCACGAGTCACACAGGCCCATTTTACAGGCAGAGAAAATGAACCTGAGGTCCCGCTCCCCAAACCCGACGCGACGGCTGAGTCCAGGGCCCTGTAGTCCAGTGCTGGGTCCCGCTCCGTGGCAGCTCCAGGCTGCCGGGTCCCCATCCAAGCTCAGCTCCTAGCCTGGGGTGAGGGACCTGGGCTCTGAATCAAAGCTGGCTCTGCCACAGTTCATGTAGCTTCAGGCGGGTTCTCACCCTCTCTGAGCCTCTACTTCCTTATCTGTTGAATGGGGATGGCATGGTATCTACCGCAATTTCAGTGTAACAGCTACATAAGGTACTTAGCTGCTGCTGGCACGCTCACATCATAATGGCCAACATTTACCGCAGGTTGGAAATTTTTGCATGCATTGAGGTATTTACTCTCCCCATTTTATAAGAGTAAAAAACTGAGGCATAGAGAGGTTAAGCAAGCCGTCCGAAGTCACATAGCTGGTGAGTTGCAGCACTGAGCTTGGAACCCAAGCCTCCTGCCCTCCCCAGTGCAGGGCCTAGCTCAGAGAGGCCCAGTCTCTCTCTGCACTCCCTGTCTGCCATATTCCAGGGCACTAGGGGCAGGGGCTTCCCAAGAGCCTGGACAACCCTCTTGGCAAGGGTTCTGATTGGGTCCATCCTCCGCCCCTAAAGCCTTTCTCCTCTCCAGCTGCCCTTGTTTACCTAGGATGCCTGCCAGTTCACCCCTCAGCGCAAGCCAAGTCCAGCATAACAGAAAGTTGATGGAGTCCAGGAAGGAGGGGCACAGGGCAGAGGCCAGGCTGGGGCCTCCAAGCAGCACGTTTACCTTGGGGCCGGGGCTAGGGCAGAATGTACACTCCTTGGCCTCCCCACGTCCCTCCCAGACAGGCCTGGGCAGAGGCACAGAGACACACACCTGTGAGTCCGTGAAGCCCTGTGTTCCGTTTCAAGAGGGCAAGCCCAGGGGAGCCATTACAAGCACAAGTGACGGTGCTACAGCTGAGAGAGACCGTGGATCTCCGACACACAGCCGCAGGCCGCACAGGCCCATGCTGCGTGGGAGGCAGACACAAAGGACTGCGTAGGATCCCACCCCCAGGAAGTTCATTAGCAGCTGGGACCAGGCCCCCAGGAGGCAGAGACCAGAAGTCAGCATGAGAGGCTTCAAGGGTGGGACAGTTTTGATTTTCTAATCCAGGTACTGAGTGAACAAGAACCTACATTCTGTGGAAATGCACCAACTGTATGCATGCAATCAAGCTCTTTCTGTGTGTGCGATATGCTCCAATAAAAACTAGAAAAATTCAGTCCTCAAATGTCCTAAAACAAAGTCCAAAGGACTTGGAATCAGCTTTTTTGAGTCCCACTCTGCTCCAGGTGCCATACTGGGCCCCCACAGGGAGCACAGGGGTTTTCAGGGCAGGCTTGAGGGCAGGTGCTTCGGGCAACTGGGCTCCTGAGAGCTCTCTGTTTCTTTTCCTGGGAGATGGGGTAACCTGTGGGTGTTCTGGGAGTCTTAAGCAAGATGCTTCACATATAAAAAATCAGCCTGTAAGGCTGGGGTTTTGTTTGTTTCACTTGCTATAAGCAGTGTGTGACACATCATAGGCCACCAGTGAACATGGTGAATGAATGAAGGAATGAATGAATGAATGAATGCTAAGCTGTGTTTTTATGCTCTCAGCTAGTCCTCAGAACAGGCGACAGGGTTCATCATCTCTTTTCCTAGATGGGCAAACTAAGGCTCAGCGATATAAAACAGCTCGCTCAAAGTCACCCAGCAGGTTGATGGCAGGCAGAAGTGGGAATCCAATCTACTCTTCCATGGCTCACAGAAGGGCCTGAGAAGTGGAGGGAGGGCTTGTTCCCCAGGCCCGGGGCACTGGAAGGAGCAAGCACCCCGCTATGCCCCTGACAGCACCCCAAGGTCTGAGAAGGTCAGAGTTGCAAGGCAGGGCCCATGAATACAGAGTTTCTGTGTGACCCAAGAATTCTGACTCCAGCTGTATACCCAAGAGATGTGAGAACTTATGACCATGCCAAAAATTATATGTGAATGTTCATGGCAACATTATGCACAGTAGCCAAAAAGTGAAAACAACCCAAATGACAATCAGCTAATCAACGGATAATATAAATGCATTATATCTATACGGCGGACTATTATTAAGCCACAGAAAGGAACAAAGCACTGACACACACTATGCCATGACAGCACACTAAGTAAAAGAAGCCAGACCCAAAAGGCCATGTTGTATGATTCCTTTTCTATGCAATGTCCAGAACAGGTGAGTCTATAGAGACAGCGTGGAGACTGAGGCTGCCTAGGGCTGGCGGAGTGAAGCAAGGAGGAGTGACAAGGTACAGGGTTTCTTGCTGGGGTGATGAAAATGTTCTGAAATGGACAGGGGCATGGATACACAGCTCTACAAAAAGACTCTGCACTGTGCACCTTGAAAGTGTGAGCTGCCGCAGGGCATGGTGGCTCACGCCTGTGATCCTAGCACTTTGGGAGGCAGAGTCGAGAGGACTGCCTGAGTCCAGGGGTTTGAGACCAGCCTGGGCAACTTGGCAAGACCTCGTCTCTGCAATAAATCAGAAAATTAGCCAGGTGTGGTGGCGTGTGCTGTGGTTCCAGCTACTTGGAAGGCGGAGGCAGAAGGATCACCTGAGCCCAGCAGGTCAAGGCTGCAGTGGCTGTGAAAGTGCCACTGCACTCCAGCCTGGGCAACAGAGTGAGACCTCAACTCAAAAAAAAAAAAAGGTATGAGTTGCAAGGCATGTGAACTATAGCTCAACAAAGCTGCTAAAAACAATGGATAATGAGCAGGGGAAAGAAAGAAGTCTGAGCCATAAGCCACAGAATCCCTGACTGGATTCTGATTATCTGGTCCTTAGTTGCCTCGGCTGTCACATGGGAGAAGAGAGGGTGGAAACTGAGGAGGTTTGCAGCACCATTGATTTGGGCATGGGGCCACACTTCAAGACAGTTGTCCAATATTACATCTGCTCCTTGCCCACCTGGTGAAGTTGGGGGATCCTCTGGGGGGGCTGGTAAACTCCTAACTGTTCACTGAGAACCTCTGGGCATACCAACCCTGAGACGCAAGCCTCAACATCCTTTAAAATGGCAGGAGAGATGCTTCTCCGAACAGTGCTCTCAGTCACTTCCTGGGGTCAAGAGGGAAACCAGAGGCTCGAGTGGAAACTCTTGTTCTCACCATGGCTTTGCCAGTTCCCAATTGCACAGTCCCATCTCCCCTCAGCTCCTTCCAAAGTTGTCCTGGAGCAGATGGACAGACAGAGACAGTAAGGAGAAATACCAACCAGGCCAGGGGAAACAGGGATCTGCCTTTACTCAGTAAGTTAACTCCATTTACAGATGGGGAAACCGAGGCACAGGTGGGGGCCAAGGGCATACCCACTGTTCCAGAGTCCTCTTTCCACCTGTCTTGAGTGAACCTAAGTACCTACTATGTGGTCAGCCTGCAGTGGTCACCGGAAGGGCTGAGAGAGGCCCTGACACACCTGGGGGAGGCAGCCCCACCCAGGAATCCCCGGCAGGTGTCCAATCTCCCACCTGTCCCTTGTGACGTGGAGGAAGCCAGTCACCTCCTTCAGGCCTCTGCCACATGGACTCTCCCAGTCGCTGTCCTGTTACCCAATCCAGGATGCGATTTCAAGAGGGAACAGACCCCACAAGCCATAAAGGGCTGTGCATGGGGAAGCCAGCAGGGATTCTGGTCGCAGGTCAGAGGTCAGAGGAAGGCGAGAGCGGGGTGGTGGCCAAGGCTCATTTATCTAACCGGCTCCTGTTACAAGGAAAGCAGGGAGGAGGTGGCTGCTGACCTCAGGCGAGAGGGGTGGGGTGGCCTGGACACAGGAGGCGGCTCTTTCAAGACCAGCTCGTGCAAGAGCAAGGTGGACCCTCCAGTCACACCATGAAGCAGTGCCAGCATCACAGGTCACATGGCTGTTATCAGAAATGCTTGGGACCAGAAGGGCTTTGGATTGGGGTTTGTTTGGGTGTTTTGATTTTGAAATATTTGCATTATGCTTCCTGGTTCAGCATCCCTGATCTGAAAATCTAGAGTTCAAATGCTCCAACGAGCTTTTCCTAAGTGTCATGTCAGCACTCAGAATGCTTCATTTGGGGGCATTTCAGGTTTGGGGATTTTAGATTAGGGATACTCAACCCACACCATTTTCATGCTACAGATGAGGGAACTGAGGCCCAGAGGTGTTTTGGGAAAGGTCCAAGGTCACAGCTAGAAGATGGTGGGGCTGGGATGCCAGCCAGGCAGACGGGGTCCATAGTAACTGCTCCTAACCTTCCGCTCTGTTGTTATCCATCACTGACATGAACTTGTGAGATGAGAGCATCTCAGAAAAGGAGGCCCGGAAAGCCCTCTCTGGAAGCTACTATAGAAGCTGAGAGCCTAAGAAGAAGGAGTCAGCCCAGGAAAGGGTGAGCGGGACTGGGAAGATGAGCAGGGGCCAGAGGGGAGGGCCAGGCGAGGTGACTTCCTAGGAAGCTGATGACATTTCAGCTCCAGAGAGACTTGCTTGCACAGGGCCCTGGGAGTGACAGGAAGTTGTGGAATGTTCCAGGCAGGAGGGGAGCCAGGTGGTTATCAGGAAACATTTGAATGCAAGCATTTCTGGGAAATAGCCTCAAAAACTCTCAGAAGGGTGCACTTGAAAGTCTCAGGCAATTTGTTGTGATTTCTTTTCCCATCCTTAATAAATATTTATTTTTCTGCCCAATTTTATATTCATCATTTTCTTTTATGTTCTTTTTCTTAACAGTGGTCCCTCAAAATTAAAATTAAGTGATAGCACAGCTTCCTCACCAGAATGACTAAAATGAAAAAGAAATATATATATACTATGTATATATTTATATATCTTTTTTTTTTTGCCCCTAATATGGGCCAGGTGCTGACTTAGGTCCCAAAGACTGGCCTGTCTTTACAGAGCATTCAAGCAGGTCACAAATGTGAAGTGGGATGTGCCAGGAAGGAAATACTAGGGTTAAGAATAAGGGGGCAGTATGTGTGTGTGCATGCCTGTGTGCGTGTGTGTTTGTGTGTGTGTGTAATATATTAACTATAACATACTGTACACATGCACACATAAAGTATCAGTGACGACATGGATCAGAAATATTCCTGCATGGCTGGGAGGGGAGCATAATCACTGCAACACTCTGGAAAGCAACTCGTAGTACCTGCATCTTCTAAAGCTGAGTGTTCACCCATCTGTATTTGGCCACCATTCCCCTCATGTATACATAACCAACAGAAATGAGACCATATGACCTCCAAGGACACATGCAAGAATGTTCATAGCAGCTTTTTCAAAATATCCCAGAGCTGCAAACCACGTGAAAGTCCAGCACTTGTTGGAGAGATGTGTAAGTTGTGGTGTAATCATTCCAAGGATACTACAGGAACAGGAAAGAACCAAGTCAGTTCCATGCAATGACTCAGTTGATTCTCATAAACATGGTAAGTAAAAGATGCCGGACACTAGGGGTACACACGGAATGATTTTCTTCATATGCAGTTCAAAACCAGGCAAAACTCATCTATGGTGCTACAAGTCAAGAGGGAGTGACCCCTAGGGGGCTGGTAACAAGAAATGGGCATCGGAAGGCCTCTGGGGTCCGGAGAATAGTCTGATTCTTGAGTTGGGTGTCTGTTTACATGAACACGCTCAGTTTGGGAAACACCATTGCACCTTCGTAGACTTATGATCTGTGCCTTTTCTTTATACGTGTTATCCCTTCCCCAATAGTATAAGCTTCAGGCCCCTAAAAACCTGGCCTGTGATGGAGAAGAGCAGCGACGTCTTCCTCAAGACCTCTGCAACAAGAAAGGCACAGAGGAGGTGGGACGGGGGGACAGGATTGTTTGGGCAAAGACGGGAGGACTGGAATCAAATGGGGCAACCAGAAATGCTCAACCTCACTAATCATCAGGGAGATGCAAATCAAAACCACACTGAGATACCACCTAACTCCGGTCAGAATGGCAATTGTCAAGAACTCAAAAAATAACAGTTGCTGGAGAGGGTGTGGCGAAAAGGGAACACTTCTACACTGTTGGTGGGAGTGTAAACTAGTGCAACCTCTGTGGAAAGCAGTGTGGCGATTCCTAAAAGCTCTAAACATCAACCTCCCATATGACCCCACAATCCCCCTACTGGGAATATACCCTGAAGAACTCAAATCACTCTATAAAACAGATACCTGCACACGTATGTTTATCGCAGCGTTGTTCACAAAAGCAAGAACCTGGAAACAACCATGCTGCCCATCAAAAGAGGACTGGATTAAAAAAATGTGGTACATATACACGATGGAATACTATGCAGCCATAAAAAAAGAACATCATGAATTTTGCAGCAACCTGGATGGAGCTAGAGTCTATAATACTGAGTGACCTCTCACAGAAACAAAGATCTGAGTATCACATGTTCTCACTCATATAGTGGACCTTGATCATCCAACGTATTACCATAAGAAAATGACTGACAGTGGTGGGAAACTATGCGGGGGGAAGGGGAATGGGACTAACGGTAGTAAACATCTGTCTGGGGACGGGGAGACACCTGTAATCAACAAGGGGGCCTGAATGAAGCATATTTGCATACCTAACCAACTGTACCCCACAATATCATAATACAAAATATTGATTTAAAAAATGAAAAATAAAAAAATAACAAGATGCAAAACAAAAACAAACCAACAACAACAAAAAAACAAATGGGGCAACCAGTGTGGGGGTAAAGTGCTACAAGGGGTGGTCTGGCTTCCGATTCTTCCACAGTGAGCTTCGGTTGGACACCAGCTAGGCGTAAAGCCTAAAGCCGAGCTAGAGTGCCAGTCCTGCCCAAGGCGTGTGCCCTGGCATCGCCAGGCCCTGCTCCTCTGGAAGCCACCTTCTGGCCAACACCCCCTTCATGTCTTCCTAGGCCTGGCCAGCCCTGCTCATGGAAACTCGGAGGGCCCGCCCCACACCCAGCTCTTGGCAGCCGCCCCAACCCTTAACGCACAGACAATTTTCTTCTCTTCAATCGTGACTTTCATTTTTCTTTTTCCTCTTTCTTGTTTCAATACCCTGAGCCTTCATGAGGGTCTCTTTGAGACAGACTTCAGACTTGATGGTGTGGCATCTTGCCTCACCGAGGTCCCTGGTAGCCCTGGCGAAAGTGAGTGGTGCTGACCCATTTTACAGATGAGGAAAGTGAAGCCCAGCGAGGTGAAAACGTAGGGACAAGATCACCACCCAATAAGGCACAGAGCTAGGTTTTAGTAATAACTACAAGAACAACCCCCACTCCCAGGCATCAGCACTGAGTGTTGCCAGACTCATGCATTTGCCCAGTTGGCCCTCATGAAGACCAACTAGAAGATGCCACTTATCAGCAATCCCTTAAAAAAAAGAACTGGCCACTAAAGTCCTACATGTGCAGAAAAATGCACAAGTCACAGCAGCTCAGTGAGCTTCCACATTCTGAACTCACCCCTGGGTTAAGAAATAGAACATGAGATACAACACTGAAAGCCCAGGTAATACAAAGAAGATGGATAAGCTGGACTTTATACAAATATAAAACTTTTGCCTTTGAAAGGATGCCATGAAAAAAGTGAAAAGACACAGGGTGGGAATCCAGGACATAGAATACTTACAATTATATAATAAGAGGGTCAATAATCCAGTTGAAAAATGGCTGGGCATGGTGGCTCACACCAGTAATCCTAGCACTTTGGGAGGCTGAGGCAAGAGGAATACTTAAGCACAGTAGTTCCAGACCAGTCTAGGCAACATAGCAAGATTTTGTGTCTACCAAAAAATTTAGAAATTAGCTGTGTGTGATGGGGCCTGCAGTTTCAGCTACTTGGGAGGCTGAGGCAGAAGGACTGATTGAACCCAGGAAGTCAAGGCTTTGGCAAGCTGTGATTGTGCCACTGCACTCCAGCCTGGGTAACAGAGTGAGATCCCAACTCAAACAAACAAATAAACAAACAAATAAATAGCAAGAGATTGGAATAGACATTTCTCAAAAAAAAAAAAAGATATACATATGGCTAATAATCATATGAAAAACTGCTCAACATAATTAACTATGGACATAAAAATCAAAACCACAAAGAGATGCCACTTCATACTTGCCAGATGCAAAGATCAGTAAGACAGATAATAGCAAGTGTAGGCGATGATATGGAAACTTTGGAAAACAATTTGGCAGTTCTTTAAAAGGTTAAACATAGAACTACCATTTAACCTATCAATTTCACTCCTAATGGAATTAGAGAATGAAAAACATACATCCACACAAAAGTTGTACATGGATCCTCACAGCAGCATTATTCATAGCAGCCAAGAAGTGGAAACAACCCACACGGAACAACGTCCGGAATAAACAGATAGAAAGTTGATCAGGGGTTACCAATGGTCATGGTGGTGGGAAGGGTGGGAGGACGGCCTGACTGTTGATGAGCCCTTTCTTTTGGGGATGGTAGAAAAGCTCTAAAATTGGATTATGGTGGTGGTCACACACTCTTAAATAGACTTAAACGCATTGACTCATACACCTACAATAGGTGAACTTCATGGCATGTAAATTATATCTCAATAGAGCAGTTTAAAATAAAAGGTACTCCCTGCCTTTATTTGTACTGTTCCCCTCTCTGAATTGCCCCTGCTTTCTGCTGTTTCTCTGGTTGTCCAAATACAACTGATTTCCAAGGCCTGACCCAAATGCCATTACAAAGATTTCCTTAATATATTCCAGTCAGAAGCAATTTCTCTCCTCTGAACTCCAATGGCAATTCACCTCCTTCACCCAGAGAGGATTTAAAAGGCACCTATCACGTGCCTGGCATTTAGTACATTTTACACGATTATTTAAGTACCCGTCTCATCTCTGCTGATATACTATAAACTTCTGGAGAGAGAAGACTATATCTTTTTACCTTTTGTGTACTCAGAACACACCCATGTGACAGTAGGCATTTAATGAAGGTATGGGGACTCCATTCTAAATGTCCTTTTTCTCACATCTGCCTCCCCCTAGGAAGCAAGTCCTCAACAGAAGTTTCCAAGCCTGATTCATCATTGCAGGCCCTATAGAAACAGCTTTGTATGCTGGGCTCGGTGGCTCAGCCTGTAATCCCGCGCCTTTGGGAGGCTGAGATGAGTGGATTGCCTGAGCCTGTAGGTTCGAGACCCGCCTGGGCAGCGAGACCTCATCTCTACAATAAATCAAAAAATCAGCTGGGCGTGGTAGCACGTGCCTGTAATTCCGGCTACTTGGAAGGCTGAGGCGGATGGATCGCTGGAGTCCAGCAGGTCGAGGCTGCAGTGGCCGGGAGCGGCCACTGCACTCTAGTCTGGATGACAGAGTGAGACTCCAACTCAAACAAACCAGGAACAGCTTTGTGTTCAGTAGAATTTTTTTTTCTTTTAGTAAACACAAGATGATTAAATTATGAAGACAGCTTTAGTTTCCATCATGACCATCCAGTCAAAGGTTTTTTGTTTTTTTGTTTTTGAGTCAGAGTCTCAATCTTGTTACCCAGGCTGAAGTGCAGTGGCATGCTCACCGCAGCTTCGACCTGTTGGACCCAGGCGGTGATCCTTCTGCCTCAGCTTCCCAAGTAGCTGGGACTACAGGCACATACCACGACACCCAGCCAATTTTTAAAAAGAAATAAGGTATCACTAAGTTGCCCAGGCTGGTCTCAAACCCCTGGGCTCAGGCAATCCTCTCGCCTCTGCCTCCCACAGTACTGGGGTTACAGGCATGAGTCACTGAGCCTGGCAAAGTTTTTAAAAGGAGGTGGGACTTACCTCCAGGTGTGAAGGATGGGTCCAGCCAAGTGAGGATTAGCCACCTAAAGGGAGAACAGTAGGAAAGAAGTTGTGTGACCTTGCAAATTTCTGTAGGAAACAGAAACTATAAAAAGGACTAGCAGAATTAAAAGAGAATTAAACAGTAATGGTTGCACATCATAAATATATTTAGTATCACTGAGTTGCATACTTATAAATGGTTAAGATGTAAATTTTATGTTATGTATATTCTAACACAATAAAACACTTTAAAAGTAGAGAAACCCAAATAAAACTTCTAGAAATGAAAAATATAATAACTGAAACATAGAACTGGATGGTTCAATTTGAGACAGAGCTGAATAAAAAATTAGTGAAACAGAAGATAAATAACCCAGAAGAATATGGTATAAATAAAAAGGTATAAAGCATAAAAGAGAAGTTGGGAGACGTGGAAGAGAGGCAGAGAAAGTCTAACATGTTTAGAAAAAAATACCAGAGAAAAAATGGGGTAAACACAATAACTGAAGAAATAATGACAGAGAACTCTCTAAAGCTGATGAAAGTTACTAATCCACAAACTCAAAAATCCCAACAAGTCCCAAGAAAAATAATAAGAACAAATTCATGTCTAGATACATTACAGTAAAACCGAAGAACATCAAAGACAAAGAGAAAAATCTAATAAGCATCTAGATAAGAGAAATACCTTTCAAAGGAGTGACAGAGTCACGAGGATTTCTAAACAGCAACAGCAGAACCAAGATGGTAAAGTGGTATCTTCACCACACTGAAAGAAGATAGCTACCCAACTATGTTCACCAAACTTTATGCTCATCAAAATGTACTTCAAGAATAAGGCTTAAAAAAGGCGTTTCAAGACACCCCCCCAATAGAGCATTTTCTGCTTGTTGAATCTCATTAAAGAAAATTCTAAAGGATACTTCATGTGGAAAGAATATGAAACTTGAGATGAAAGAAAAAAATGAAGAAAAAAGAAACCAAGAAATACATTGGCAAGTCTAGTTGAGCACTGACCATATAAAACAATAATATTAATGTGTTGTAGAGTTTATCCTTTTTAAAAAAAAATAATTAGAATACACAAAAACTATGGCACATATGTCAAAGCAGAGTTGCAGTGTTCTAAGGTCTGTGAAAAGAGCAACAGTACTGATCATCTATAGACTTCTGGTAAGTTAAATATTCATGCTGTAATTCCAAGGATAACAGTAAAAGAATAGAAATAGTACATAATCTCCAAACTAGTGGAGAGGGGGAATAGAATGGCAAAAAAAAAAAAAAATCAATCCAAAATGGCAGGAAGGATAAAAAGAGAGGAAGGAAGGAAGGAAGAAAGGAAGAGATAAAGATATAAAGAGAAAGCACAAAACAAGCTAGTGGATTTATAACCATACACATTGATAATTACATTAAACATCAAAAGACTAAGTGTTTCAATTAAAAGACAAAGTTTAATAGCTTGGGTTTGAAAAATCCAACTACATGTGATTTATAAGAGGCATACAAAAAACATAAAGATAGAAAAAAGTTGAAAGTAAAAGAGTAGAATGAAATATAACTAGCAAAAGAATGGTGGCATACCTATATAAACATAAAAGAAACTTTATGATTACAAGTATTGCTAGAGATAAAAAGGGCACTGTATAATGATAAATATTTCAACTTACCAGAATATATAACTATTTTATATTTCACCTAACGACATAGTTTCAAAATGTACAAAACAAAAACTGATATAACTATAAGGAAAAATATACAAATCCAAATCACAACAGAAGAGTCAATACATCTCCCTCAGTATTTGACGGAACAAGGAGAAAGATGTCAGTATGGATTACAGAAGATGTATTTATCGGGATAAGATGGGTCTTGCCACAGTAACCAAAAAAAAACCCAAAGTCTCAGTGGCTTGACACAACAAAAATTGATTTCTCATTCACACGAATCCAATGGAATCGCGCAATCCTCAAGACAGCTCTCCACCCATGCAGTGACCCATGTCACATGTCTACCATTTCAACATGTGGTTTGCACAGATGCTTCTAAGGAAGAGAAAATAGAGAGGTAGCATACTGGTTCTTAAGTGCCTTGATCCAGAAGTTACGCTTATGACTTCCATTCATATCTCCTTAGCTGGAACTGGTTATATGATCCATTCTACCTCCTAGGGTGCTGAGAAATGTAGTCTGCCTATGTCTCCAGTGAAAAAGGGAGACATAAGTCAGAGTGAGCACTTATAGCCTCTACTTAGAGGATCTAAACAAAGCAGTTAGCAAATATGACCTGATGAACATATGTAGATAACTCTGCATCCAACACATTACTTTCAAACACATAAGAAAATTTACAAAATTTGACTACAACTTGGGCTGTAAAGCAAGTCTCACCAAATTTCAAAGAACCAAAATCAAATAGGGCATATTATCTGACCAGCTATATAATAACTAAGGTATAAATTAATAAGAGATAATTATAAAATCTCCATATGCTAGGAAATTTATAAATAATAAAACATTGAAGAATAACTAATACAGCAACTTAAAAATATACTTTTAACAAAGATTCAAGTCTAAGAATAAAAAATATTTGGAATCAACTGGTAATAAAGAAAATTAATTTGTAGATAGAGAAAAAATGAGTACTTAGAGGAAAATTTATAGTCTTAAATGCATACATCAAAAAGAAAAGAAACTAAAAGTTGATAAATATCCACTCTAAGAAGTTGGAAGAAGAATGTCCAAAACATGCAATAAAAGTAGGAAGAAAATAATAAAGGCAAGAACAGATTAAAACAGAGGTAATCCAACAAAGCCAAAAATTGGTTTTTTGAAATGACCAGTAAAATTAACAAACCTCTAAATGACATTGATCAGGAAGGGAAATGGCACTGAAAAAATTGGGAATAAAAAGTGGAATATCACTACAGATGCTACCAACATTAACAAAAAAAGATGTTTTGAATAACTTTGATTCAATAAATTTAAATTTTTAAATGAAATGGACAACATACTAGAAAGGTATAACATGCTAATTTTGATTCAAGACAAAATAAAAAAACATAGATAATCCTCTAACAATTAAAGAAATGGAATCAATTGTTAAAACCCTTCCCATTAGCCAGGCTCGGTGGCTCAGCCTGTAATCCCGCGCCTTGGGAGGCTGAGGTGAGTGAATTGCCTAAGCCCGCAGGTTCGAGACCCGCCTGGGCAACTTGGTGAGACTCCATCTCTACAATAAATCAAAAAATTAGCTGGGCATGGTAGCGCATGCCTGTAGTTCCAGCTACTTGGAAGGCTGAGGCGGAAGGATCGCCGGAGCCCAGCAGGTTGAGGCTGCGGTGGCCGGGAGCGGCAACTGCACTGCAGTCTGGGCGACAGAGTGAGACTCCAACTCAAAAACAAACATACAAAAAAAAAAACCCTTCCCATAAAGAAAACTCCAACCCCCAAATGGTTTCACTCATAAGTTCTATCTAACATCAAAGAGGAAAAATTTTGATCTTTAACAATGGCTTCCAGAGAATAAAAAAACCCATTTTATGAGACTGAGATAAACTTCATACCAAAAGAGGGCAATGACATTTCAAGAAAAAAAAATTACAGGCCAATCTCATAAATATAAATGAAGAATCCTTAATAAAATATTAGCTCCCCAAATCCATCAATGTATAAAAGAATACTACAATCAAAATGCATTAACCTCAGGAATACAAGATTGCTTAAACGTTAGAAAATCCATTAATATAACGCAACACATACATTGATTAAAGACAAAAACGATATGATCATGTCAATAGATGCAGAAAACCATTTGATAAATCTTTAGTATTTATGATTTAAATACCTTAAAAACTTAGGAAATTATGAGCAGAAGGGAATTTCATTAATTTGATAAAAACTACGTCTGCAGTTAACACAATTTGTGGTGAAATATTGAAAACTTTTCCTTTTGAGACCAAAAACAAGTCCCATTTGGGGCCATATTAGTCAACATTTGCCTGGAGGACTTTCACAGGGCAGTAAGGAAAGAAAAAGATATAAAAGATATAAGATTTGGAGAAGAAACAAAATAGTCATCTTTCAAAGGTGATATGATGATACACAGAGAAAACCCCAAATAATCCATAGCTATAATAATAGAATTAAAAAGAAGATCTAGTATTCTTATTGGATACAAAATAAATATATTTAAATATGTTTCTATATAGCAAAAATAAGAAAATAAATTAAAGTTATCATTTATGATTTGACATAAAAAAATATAGCAAATGCCCCAAAAAAACATAACAAAAGATATGTAAGACCTTTACTGGGAAAATTACAGCACTTTATTGAGAAACATTAAAGAAAACCTAAATGAAAAAGGCAGTATACCAAATTGATAGATTATTTAGACTTAATATAATAATGTAACCAATTCTCTCCAAATTGATATACAGATTCCATCACATCCCTGTCCCAAAAACAATTTGATAAAATTTGACAAGATGATTTCAAAAATTATGTGAAAATGTAAAGGACTAAGAATAGCCAAGATCCTCTTGGAGAACAGTGAAATAAGAATATTGCTCTACCTGGTGTCAATACTTATTAGAAAAGTCAGTAACAAATCAATACTTATAACATATGATTTATTAACAAGGTGGCCAGGGGCACATAACATCAGTAAGAGTACCAAACTTCACCTGTATGATGACCACCTATGTACCTAACCCTGAATTGTACCCCATATCTTTAAAGTAAAAAAAAAGGTGGCCTTGCAAATCAGTGGGAAAAGACACTCTCAAAAATATACAGTGTTGGGATGATTGAGTGTCGATATGGAAACATATGAAATTGGACTCCTGCCTCACACCAATTCTAGAAACCAATTCCAGGTGGACTAGAGATCCAAATGTGAAAGCTTTTAGAACATGATATAGTAGAAAACCTTCATGATCTACGGGTAGACAAAGACTTTTTAAAGATACATAAAGCATTTATTATAAAGAAAAAGAATTTAGGCCGGGTGCGGTGACTCAAGCCTGTAATCCCAGCACTTTGGGAGGCTAAGGTGAGAGGATTGCCTGAGCTCAGGGGTTCAAGACCAGCCTGAGCAACTTGGTGAGACTTCATCTCTACAATAAATCAAAAAGTAAGCTAGGCGTGGTAGCGTGCGCCTGTAGTTCCAGCTACATGGAGGGCTGAGGCGCAAGGATCACCTGAGTTCAGCAGATCGATGCTGCAGTGGCTGTGAGCATGCCACTGCACTCCAGCCTGGGCGACAGAGTAAGACTCCAACTCAAAAAAAAATATTTAAATACTTGATTTCTTAAAACTAAGTATGAACTTCTATTTATTAAAATATTTTATGAAGAGTGTAAAAATAGCCATAGAGTGGGAAAAAACATTGGCAGTATGTATAAGTCCAATTAAGGACTTTCTAGAGTATAAGAATGCCTTAAAAAAGTAAGAAAGAGGCTGGGATCGGTGGCTCAGCCTGTAATCCGGCGCTTTGGGAGGCCAAGGTGAGTGGATTGCCTGAGCCCGCGGGTTCAAGACCTGCCTGGGCAACTTGGCGAGACCTCATCTCTACAATAAATCAAAACATCAGTCGGGCGTGGTAGCGCACGCCTGTAGTTCCAGCTACTTGGAAGGCCGAGGCAGAAGGATCACTGGAGCCCAGCAGGTCAAGGCTGCGGTGGCCGGGAGCGGCCACTGCACTCCAGTCTGGGCAACAGAGTGAGACTCCAACTCAAAAAAAACAAACAAAACAAACAAACAAACAAACAAACAAAGTAAGAAAGACAAAGACAACCTGATAGAAGCATGCATGGAAGGCGGAGGGGAAAATTTGCACAGGTTTTTTTTGTTGTTGTTCACATAAAAGGAAATTCAAATATCCAGTAACCTTATGCTCAGTGTTGTAAAAATAGAGACATGTAAGTCAAGGTCTCAATGAGATATAACAACAAATACTCACCCAATATAAAATATTGTATGCTCATCCAATTGGCTAAAATATAAAAGACTGACTACTAAATGTTATTAAGGATTTGGAGTAACAAGAACACTTGTAAGTTATTGGTGGGACTATACAACAGTACAATTTAGGAAAACCACTAACATTATCTCCTAAAATTTAAGCTCTGCATGCATTATGGCCCAGTTCTTGTGCCCTACAAAGACTCAAGAACATGGGCACCATGATATATCTTTAAGAATATTGATTGAAGCTGGCTCACTCCTATAACCCTGGTGCTTTGGGAGGCTGACACAGGAGAATCGCTTGAGTCCAGGAGTTTGAGACTAGCTTGGGCAACATAGCAAGACTCTCTCTAAAAAAAAAAAATTAATTAGCAGGCATAGTGGTGCATGCCTGTGTAGTCTTAGCGAATCAGAAGGCTAAGGTAGGAGGATCACTTGAGCCCAGGAGTTTGAGGCTGCACTGAGCTATGATTGCACCACTGCACTCTGGCCTGGGTGACAGAGCAAGGCCTTGTCTCTAAAGGAAATAAAAAAAAACATTCATGGCAGCACTGTTCATAATAACCCAGAATAACTCAAGTGTCCCTTAACACTGGAACGGAACAGTGAATTAAAATACATTTCTTCAATAGAATACCATATAACAAAGAAAATGAATGAACTACAGTCAAGTACAACATAAATGAGTCTTAAAAACAACATTGAGCAAAAGAATATGTATGGTAGGAGTCAATTTTGATAGAGATACGAAACAGGCGAACTGTATACTATAATGATTAGGGGTTCATATATAAGTAATGTATCAGTCAGCTTCAGGTGAGTTACGCTGCAATAACAATCAACCTCAAAATCTCAGTGATCAATGTAAGAAAGAAAGAAAACTTTGTTTTTTAATGTGCGTTGCAGATTGACTGATCTCTTCTCCAAGTACTCTTCATTCTGGGGTCCAGGCTGAAAGAGTCACCCCTAAGCGGGACGTGCTGGGGGAAGAGCAATAGTAGACCCAAGTGACGGCAGCTCTTGCAGTTGCTGCTTGTGGGTCACAAACATAACGTCTACTTACATTCCATAGGCTAAAGCAAGGCATACAGTCCAGTCTTTCATCAATGGGGCAAGAAGTATCCTCCTACCAGGGAGGGGCCTGGCAGACATGGACCTGACAGAGAGAGGGTGAATATGTTTAAGCAGTGGCCTCTACAGTGCCAAATCTAGCGATCACTTTGCATCTTCATCTTGCTGGTCTAGACAGCAGCACTTGACATAACTGATCATGTGCTCTTTCTTGAAAAACTTTCTTCACTTGGCTACAGGGGACTACACGCTCCTGGTTCTGCTCATGCTTCACTGTCACTTCTTAGTCTCCTTTACTGGCTCCTTCTCCTCCTCTTCCTGACCCCTAAATGACACTGTCTGAGGGCTTAGTTCTCAGGCTGCTTCTCTTCCTTATCTACATGCACATGCTTTGTGAACTCATCTAGCTTTATGACTTTACATATCATCCATATAGTGATCTTCCCAGACCTCTCCACCAAACGTCAGATTTACATATCAGCTGCCTGCTCCCATCTTGATGAGGAAGTCCTTGAGAATCTCAGACTTAACATGGCCAGAAGAGAATTCTTGATTTTTTTTTCTAACATGTCCTTCCCAGTCTTAGTAAATGGGACCGACATCCATTAAGTGCTTGAGACAAACATCCTTAAATCCTCCAGTTCCTTTTTCTTAGCTTAGTCCAATCCACCAAGGCTGATTTTGTCTCCAAAGTACATCCTGAATCTGTGAACTTCTCATCACTGCCACAGTGACTACCTGCTCCAAGTCACCAGAATCTCCCACTTGTACAAATGCAAGAGCCTCCTTAGCAGTCTCCTTACTGTCCTTCCAGCCTCTACAATCTACTCTCCTCTCAGCAGCCAGAGGGGCGTTGTAAACACAGAAATCCAATCACACATGCCCTTGCCTAAGCCATTCAGTATCTCCCTGCTGTCCCATGACCTGCATCACCTGGCACATGCCTGCCTCTCTGTCATGCCCACAGTTGCCCACTATACTCTAGCCAAATGGGACTTTTTTTAGTTTTTCAAATATCCCAAGCTCCTTACCTCTTCAGGACCTTTGCACAAAGCTCTTCTCTCTGTCTAGGATACTGGTGCTCCAGTTATTTCTTAGTGCACAACAAACCACCCCAAAAGTTAGTGACTGGGTTCAACTGGGTGTTTCCTCCTGCAGTTACAGGCAGATGGGGGATAGGACTGCCATCATCTGAAAGCTTGACTGGGCTGGATGCTCACATGGCAGGCAGTTGATGCTTACTTTGGGC
Organism: Cephalopachus bancanus; assembly: GCA_027257055.1. NCBI lineage: Eukaryota > Metazoa > Chordata > Mammalia > Primates > Tarsiidae > Cephalopachus > Cephalopachus bancanus. The sequence continues at coordinate 5,670,093 of JAPVLO010000037.1, forward strand.
AGGGAGCCCAGTCAGACTGTTGGCTGGGATGCCCACACATCACCACTCCGTGTGGCCTGCGTTTCTCTCAGCATGGCAGCCGGGTTCCAAGAGGAGGAGACCCAAAGAAGAGTTCCAAGAGGCCAGAAACAAAAGCTGCCAGAGTAGTTAAAGATTACGTCTGGAAACGGCACAGCATCACTCCTGCTGTATTCCATTGTTAAAGCCATCACAGGTCCTACTCAGAGTCAAAGAATGGAGAAATAGACTTCATCTCTTGCTGAGAGAGTGGCAGATCACGCTGCGTCAGAGTAAACAGGATGGAAGACAGCGTTGCAGCCATCTTTGGAAGATACAACTTACCGTGGTTGGCTTCTTGTTCATGCCTGAACGGAGACGTCTTAGAGGCCTTTCCCTGTCCACTCTCTCAAGAGTCATCACCTTCTGTCATGTCTCCCTCTGTTAATTTTTGTCATTGACACTACACCATGTGGTTATATAACACCTGCCTCTCCCAGCTAAACCTCAGTGCCCTGAGAGTAGAGACCTTGTCCTCCTCAGTGTTGTGTCCCTCCCTCCTCCTGAGAGGCCTGGCACATTGTGGGTGCCAAAGACCTACTGGATTATTGAACGAATCTGCTGAGGGAAAGAAGCTCTTGCACTTGGAGTTCAGAAGCTCTTGTGAACACTCAGAGGTGAACTTGTGAGAATGGGCTGCTGCACTTAAGAATGAGCTCCCTGCTCCTGGAAGGGTGCAAGCAGGGACCTGGTGGGCTGCCTCCAGTGAGTGCTGGGGAAAGAACAGGCTCAGCAGGAGAAGCTGGGCCTCCCCCCACGCAAGACTTCAGCTCTTCTTGCCCTCGGAGGCAGCCTCCCTTCTTTCCTTTGGCTCCTCTGCAGTCAGCCTAATTCTGCTGGCGCTACCCAGATAAGGAGCCAGGATTGATGGTTGCACAACAACCCCCAATCCTATCGCCGTCCACTCCACCTCCCCCAGCTCTGCTTTCAGAGAAAACCCACAACGGCCATCTCTCCTCCCTTTCCCCGTCCCTGCAGGCTTATCTTCCTAGTTCAAGTTCTCTGGCAGAGATCACGGCTCTCCGATGTGGTGGGCCTCCCACTCATGCACACTTGATGAGGTCACCCTGAAGCCCCTACTGGCCCCCTATTGCCTCGAGTAACGTTTCCCCCACTGCAGGTCCTTTTATGAAAGCAAGTCCTTCTCTGAAAACAACACTCACTACGAGCCTAGTACTCTCTGGGGTTTTGCAGGTTTGACTTCACCGAATCCTCAGTGACACTCTCGAGGTTACTCAGTCTAGGGACCGGGGACTGGAACATTCTCAGTGCAGAGCACACATTTGTGAACCACCACGCGACCTGGCCTTTTGTAATTCTATTTTTCAAATGAAATTTTACATTGTCCCTTAATGGCACCACACAGAACAGTAGAGTTGCTTTTGCTGGAGCAGGGATGGGGTCAGGGGACCTGCCTCCTCACCTCTCCCACCTCATTCCCCGAAGCAGCACCCCCAAACCACTAGAGCAAAACCACATCCTCATGGTGGGGCTGAGGAGACAGAGCAGATGATGGACTTGGGAGTCAGCCAGCACTGTGCTTTCCAGCTGTACAACCTTGGGCCTCAGTTTTCCTCAGCTTTCTCACCTGTAACATAGGGCTGATGGGTACTCCTACTTTGGCAGGGTTACCGTGAGAACTGACGCGATGGGGACTGTAAGGCCTCATCAGCCAGGAGCTTCTCTCCTTACACGTTGGCCTGCTTGTCGGTGGTCCTGGGGTAGCCCCTCAGTGCCTCCCTCTGGCCTGGGCACAGCAGACCCAGGGCCAGGACCGAGAAGCAGAGGCAGGCCTGAGCCCTGCCAGGACACGGGCTGCTCAGCTGTGCTGACTCTGCTCCAGCGGGTGCATCATGGGCAGATGCAGGGAGGTGAAGCCGCTAATAAATCTGTCCACTTCCAGAATGCAGAGCTGCTGGATGACTCTAAAAAACTGACCCTCAAGCTGGAGGCATGAACCTTGTAGCTCACTGGCAGCCCATCTGGGTTAACCTTTCCCTTCCCAGCCCCTGGGAAGCCGAGAGTGTAGCTTGTGGTGGGAGGGTTGTACTGATTACCCATTGCTGCCCAACCAATTACCCCAAAACTCTGTGGCTGGACATAACAAAGATTTATCTCTGCTTCTGTGGGTCAGGAATCTAAAAGCAGTTTCACTGAGTGGCTCTGATCAAGGGTTTTTATGAGGGGCTGTCAGGGTGCTGGCCTTGGGGGTGATTTCAAGGCTTGACTAGGAAGGATCCCATTCCAACTCACTCGGGTGTCTCCAAGCTTAGTGGCACAGGCCTCTCCACAGCCTGCCTCTCCTCATGGCAGCGGGTGTCCCTCGCACGTGACCCAAGAATGCCAAAGATGGACGTCACTGTTCCCGCCACTTCACCCCTCATTCTGACCTTGTTCCTTCCCAGCACCGGCTCTGCCCATGCTGTCCCTCTTCTGGGAACGCTCTTCTTGTCCTCTTTACCTCGTTATCCCCTAGTCACAGTCTGGATTTCAGCTCACAAGCCACTTCCCCAAAGGCACTGCCCCGCAGCCTGACCAGGTTTAAGTCTCCTGTTGAAAACGCTCTCTTGTCACAGCATTTTTCCTAAGCGCACTCTTCCTGTCTGGGACTGGTCACTGTCTTCCCTCAAGACTGTAAGTGCCACGAGGGCAGGGACTGTGTCTAGTTTTCCTAACAGCACCCATAGTGCTTAAGAAACATCTGTTGAATTCTGAAAAATTAAAGTCCTCGTGCAGATGATAAATCTACAAATTTTTTTTTTTTGAGTTGGGGTCTCTGTCATCCAGGCTGACATACATGATCACAGCTCACTGCAGCCTGGACCTCCTGGGTTCAGGCGATCCTCCCACTTCAGCCTCCTGAGTAGCTGGGACTATAGGCATGCACCACCACCCAGCTAAGATTTTCCAAACTTTTGTAGAGACGAGGTCTCATTATGTTACTCAGGCTGGTCTTGAACTCCTGGGCTTAAGCAATCCTCTCTTCTCGGCCTCTCAAAGTACTGGGATTACAGGTGTGAGCCACTGCACCAGGCCAAAACTACAACTTCAAAACATAAATGTGTTAGAATCACATAACCCCGGGGCTCGAAGAGGGCTCAGAAACCATTCGGTCAGCCTCGTTTTCAGAAGAGGAAACTGAGACCCAGAAATGGAAAGGACAACCAGGTTTCAGTCAGGGAGGACAAAGACAAGAAGTCAGGCCTCTAGGATGACCCCTCACCTGCCATTTCCATCTGTCACAAGCCCCACCCGCCGGCTGTCACCACCTAGCTTTTAGCATGGACATGAGATGCATACGAGATCACTCCATTAGCCCTAAGACTTTGGCACAGAGGCTGGAAGCCACTCGTAACAGCTCCTTTCTGGTATGTTCTTTTCTTGGTTTTAGAACTGCATAACGATGCATAGTCAGTTCAGAAAAAAACATTTCACCCAAAATTCAAGAACCAGCTCTGCTTTTGAAAATTTCCCACTTTGGGATCCTCCCAGGTCTAAGCTGGCAGGGGCTGGAGATACACGGGTTCAGTTCAGAAGGGGTCGCTGAGGACAGAGAGGGACAGATTTCCTGAGGTTGCACATGTCATCAGTGGCAGGGCTGGCACCAGAACCAGGGCCTCCTCAACCTCAGCCAGTGCTTCTGTCTCCACACCAGGCTGCAAGGTGCCGGGCAGGATTAACTTGGCACTGGCAGGCTCTGACCCAAGGTTAATAGATTCTTCTTAGAACGAGGGATTCTTACTGAGACTTTGGTCAGCTTTCAGACTCCTGTCATCAATACTCAATGGAGAGTAATTATCTGCTTGCAAAAGAGTATTCCAAAAAAGATTGAAATCTGTTTTCAACATTTAAAACTTGAGAGCTTTTACATACAAATCCAGGTTTTTAGCTTCTCTCAGAAAAACCAGACAATCTGGCAGTTCAATCCGGCATGCCAATGCTTGGCTGAACTGAGCGGCGGCTGTCAGGAGAGGCAGCCACATTGACTGCTCTCTGTCCAGGCTGGCCAAGTGCCTTGCTTTCTGTTACCTTTCCAGCTTTCACAGGCCTTTGAGTTTGCAGCCCATCTTCTCCTGGATTTGAGAATCCACTCTGTAATGTACTCCCCAGATAAATGGTCGCACAGGCTCGATCTGATGCCTTCAGGGACTGGGAGTTCACCACCAGTCTGTTCCGTTGCTGGTCAGGTGGACAGTGAGGTGGAGGAGAGGAAGCTAGATTTGAACGATGTCTTGAACTGTGTATAACAGGTCATACTGTAATGTAATCCCAGAGCCTAATAAACTTTATTGCCTCATAACCAGAGCTCTCCATGCTTGTTTTGGCTGAAGCAGATAAAAAAGCCACACTAAGGATGACTTTACAGACTTCCAGGCCATTGAAATGAAGTCCAGATGCCACTGCACTCTAGGCATACTAGGGGCCAGGTCGGACGGCCCTTTTGAAGTTTCAAAGGCAAGCATGGCAAACAGCAAAAGAGCTTGCAGGTCTCACTTTGGGTTCTTGAGCCACGGTAGCTCTCAGACAAACTGCCTTTCCGTGATGTGCCAGCTGGGCTGACTCCTGACCTTGCCGGGAGCTGTCACCACCATCCATGGACCACAAATCCTTTGGGAGGGGGTCCCAGCAGTGTCAGGCTGCTGAGCACTTCATCAGAAGGAGGGCTGGGGAATGTGGGCACATACTCTGCATGGAGTTCTTGGCAAGCTTCACGGTTTGGAACTTTAAAATAGCAGCGACTTTGTTCCTCCCACACTGATCAGCAGTCCAATCTCAAGACCAACAGAAATATTCATCTGGATGGCTGGATCTGGGAAGGGCCTTGTATGTACCTGAATCAAGAAGTACCAGACAGCACCCAAACTGAGGAGGGTCAGCCAGCCTTGGTGTGGGCAGAAGCTCTCCCCACTGCAACGTCCATCTCTTGTCCTCAGAATTATCCTTAAGGTAAGAACCGTTTTTATCTGCCATCTTCATCTACAGTCATGGAGCCCTGCTGTTCATACCCTCCTTTCATCTACAAGCTAAACTATTTGCAGTCATCTATTCCTTCCTGGGAGGACTTGGTTTTGAGGCCTGCAGTTGGCCTGTGTCACTCTTCAGGATCTTCTTACAACAATTGTGACCTTAGGAAGACACAGCTTGCGCTGGGTGTGGCGGCTCATGCCTGTAATCCCAGCACTTTGGGAGGCAAGGGCAGGAGGATGTTTGAGCCCAGGCATTTGAGATCAGCCAGGGCAACATGGGGGGACCTTGTCTCTACACAAAATCAAAACATTAGCTGGGTGCGTTGGCATGCGCCTGTAGTTCCAGCTAATCGGGAGGCTGAATTAGAAGGATTGCCTGAGCCCAGGAAGTCAAGGCTGTGGTGAGTTGTGATCCTGCCACTGCCCTCCAGCCTGGTAACAGAAAACAAAAATAAAAATAAAAATAAATTTAAAAAGAGGATGCAATTCATACTCCAAAATCTCCAGAGAAACAAGACTGAGTCCAGCTGTGCCCCATCCCAGGCTCACATTCCCAGAGTTTGCGCACAGATTGTTCTGTATCACCAAACAGCTTGTATTTATTTAGCAGACACATAGCTAAGGTTACTTGAGCAATATTAATTCATGAAGTCCCCATCACCCTATGAGATACAACCGATTATAATCAGCCCAGTGTACAGATGATGAAACCAAGACACAGGAAAGTGAAGTCACTTGGCCAAAGAGCCAGTAATGAGTTTGTAATGAGTTTGGGACTGGGACCCAGGCCACTAGGTCTGGAGCTGATGCCTGTAACTACCCGAGTGCCACCTCCCCATGCAGTTGTTAATGTTAAACATGGGGCAAAGGCTTCCGTGAAGATCTGGAAATGCTTACATCTTCCTGATAAGTCGGCCCTACGCCAAGATGCAATTTGCCCAATCCACCCAGCTCTGCAGTGATGAAGCTGAGACTTCAGCTGAGTTCCAGATTCAGGGCTCTTTGCCCTAGATGAGAGCATGTGAGTGAACTAATCTGATTTAATTGAAGTGAAAACAAGTCCTCCAGGGTAGCAATGTCACAGGGATCCTATCCAGGGACGTGAAATGCAAGCTAGCCTGGCTTTGAGCCCGCATGCATAGCTGACAAGCCACAATTACACAGTGGGTCCCTGCGCCAGGGAGAGGAGAACTACCCAATGTAAGCAGCTGATACTTTTAAAGTGCACATGTCAGGAAAGACATGAGATCTCATTCATTCATAGCCCAGTAATGTAGACACCATCATGGTCTCCACTGGGCACACATCACATTAATCCGGAGATTGGCAAACTCCCTTGTAGAAGGCCAGATAGTAAATGTGCTGGGAAAGGTAGCCACACACAGCCTGCATAGGATTGTGCCTCCAGCCTAGAGATTTTCATCCAGGAGGTAAGGAGCCCGTGCAGCCTGTGCCGGGCATGCCCCCTCGGCTGGCGGTATCTTTGCCTGTTCTGGGCTGGGCTTGTATGTCTTTTTTTTTTTTGCCAGGGGACAGCATGAATGCAGGCCCCCCACTACCACAAATTAAGTAGTTTCCCACATTTGGGGAAATCGCAGGGGTCAGCACATCCGAGTGCAATGGATAAGCCTCACCCTGAGAAAACCACCTTTGTGATCATGGTATCTCCCCTGCCAGGTAAGTATGGCATGTACATCTTTAGTCTGTTAAGCACGTGTGCTTCGTGGCCACCTAGCCAGCCCACTGCTCTAGTTCTTCCTGGCAGAGAGGGAATGAGGTCCCTCTCCTGCAGCACAAGAGGGATGCACAGTAGTGCAATGGCTCAGTGGTGAGTATTGGCCTTCCAGTGGGACCCACCGGCTGTGGGGGACGGATGCCCACTGTGAAAGCCGACCTTACTTGGTCTCTTCTCTATGTGAGTAAAGCGCTGTCCCAGCCAGTGCCTGTGAGTCATCTTTCTTGGCGACCCAGGCTCTGGGCTGACATCCTGGGACTGCTGCTCCTAGTGGCAGGCATTGGTGTGCTTGACTATCCTCCACTCAGTGGGACTCCTCCCTGGAGATAGTGACAGGTGTCATGTACTCAACAACGTATTTTAGCCTTTGTAGGCCCCACAGACCCTGTCCAACTACTCAACTCTGTCACTCTAGGGCAAAAGCAGCCACAGACAGCACATAAACAAATAGGTGGGCTGTGTTCTAGCAAACCTTATTTATGAAAGCAGAACAAAGGAAGTTTGCTTATCCCTGCACTAAGCTGTGGGAAGGGCCCATCGCCATAAACAAGCCAGGCTCTCACAATTGCCATGCCTACTTAAAAGAACTTTCCAAACACATTAGCAGCACCTGTTTGCCAGCAATTGATCAGCAACTCTTGACCATTTATTAAATCATTAATATAGACACACACACACACACACACACACACACACACACGTTTATATACTTCTCAGCAATTTCAGCCTGAGTCCTCTTGCCATAAAACAATCTCTACACCAGTTCTAACTCCACCATCTTTGAAGTACATGAGCTTCTCTGACCTTGCCTGATCCCACCCACATTGAAAGACTCTCTTATGTGAGAGATGAGGACACTGAGGCACAGCAGGTCATATATCCCAGGTTCTAGACTCTCGTCTCTCAAGTTATAAAAGTGAAAGTCCTTTCTGCTGCCAACATTCCTTCCAACACAACTTTAAGAGTAATGAAGTTACTTTAAAATCGTCTGTTGTTCATATAACTTTGCATTAGATAAGTGCAGACAGGGAGATTTTATTCATAGGATCCCCCTTGTTTGCTAGAACAGAGAGCAGCAAACCAGGAGGCAGGGGACAACTGCAGGAATGTGGAGAAGATTTTCTTTTCTTTGGACCTCAGGGATGTGTAAAACAGGGATGCAGATTTTCTATGTTGAGCATTCTCAAACAATACAGGGTGACAAAAAGAGCTGGAGACAAGAGGAACTCGGGGCTGAACCTCAGTTCCATCATACACTGACATCATACCCTTGGGCAAGTTACAACATTTCTGAGCCTCTGTTTCCTCCTCTGTGAAGCGGGGCATTGTGATGCCAGAGGAATAAACAGGGAAAACAGTAAGTATTTACAGCCCCAGCCCAGTAACTGGCTCATTACTTCACAGGTAGTGAAATGGTCACTTCTCCCTTTGAGCCCTTGCCCTATCATTGCAAACATTCTGGAGGTTGTCTTCTTACTTCCTTACAGTGTCCAGTGAAGAATTTATAGTTTTTAATTTTAATGAAGACTGATGGGCATGGTGGCTCACACCTGTAATCCTAGCAATGTGGGAGCTAAAGCAGGATTGCTTGAGCCCAGGAGTTCGAGACGAGCCTGGGCAATATAGGGAGACCTGGTCTCAAAAAAATAATAATAATTAAATAAATAAAATTTTAATTTATCTATTTTTTTCTATTGTTGCTTGTGCTTTTGGTATTATACCTAAGAAACCTTTGCCTAAACCAAGATCATGAAGATTTATTCTTATATTTTCTCCTAGGAGTTTGAAAGTTTTAGCTCTTGTTTTGGGTCTGTGATCCATTCCGAGTTCATTTCTGTGTATGGTGTGAAGAAGGGGTCAAATTTCACTTTTTTACATGTGAATTTCAGTTGTTCCAGCACCATTTGTTGAAGAGACCATTCTTTCCCCCACAGAATGGTCCTGGCACTGTTGAAAATCAACTGGCCATGAATGTGAGGATTCGTTTCAAGACTCTAAATTCTATCCAGTTATTCCATGTCGGTCAGTGTGGCAGTACCACACAGACTTGATTACTGTAGCTCTGTAGTAAGTTCTGAAATTGGGACTCACGGCATGAGGCCTTCAACTTTGCTCTTTTTTCTCAACTATTGCCATACGAATTTTAGGATCAACTTGTCAATTTCTACGAAAAAGCCTGCTGGGATCTTGGCAGGAATTGCATTGAATATGTAGATTACTTTAGGAAGTGTTGCCTCCTTAATAGTGTCTCCTAGTCCATAAACATGAGATGTCTTTTCATATATTTAGGTCTTCTTTTCTTTTCATTTGTTATTTTCAGAGTATAAGTTTTGCACTTCTATTGTTGAATATATTCCTAGTTACGTTATTGTTTCTGATGTTATTGAAAATGAAATCATTTTCTTAATTCTATCTTTGGATTGTCCATTCCTAGTGTTCAGAAATACAACTAATTGTCATATATTGGTATTTTACCCTGCAACCTTGCTGTACTTATTTATTAGTTCAGCAGTTTTTAGTGGATTACTTAGGGTTTGCTGTATACAAGATCATATCACCTACAAATTGCAATCGTTTTATTTCTTCCTTTCCAATCTGGAATTATTTCATTTTCTTGCCTGATTGGCCTGGTCAGAACATCCAATTCAATGTTGAATAGAAATTGTGAGAAAAGATATCTTTGTCCTGTCCCTGAATTTTTTTTTCTTATTTTTCTTAGATAGGGTCTCCTTCTGTTGCCCAGGCTGGAATGCAGTGACATGATCTCTGCTCATTGTAACCTGGAACTCCTGGCCTCAAGCAATTCTCCTACCTCAGCCTCCTTAGTACTTAGAATTTCAGGGTTGTGCCACCACGTCTGGCTAATTTTTTGCTTTTGTTTTTCGTAGAGACAGAGTCTCCCTTATGTTTCCCAGGCTGGTCTCAGCCTCCTGGTCTCAAGCAATCCTACTGCCTCAGCCTCTCAGTGCACTGAGATTACAGGCGTATGCCAAGCCACCATGCCTAGCCTATTCCTGACCTTAAGGGGAAAGTGTTTAATCTTTCATCATTAAGTATGATGTTAGCTATGAGTAGTACATGGATGCTATTCATCAGGGAGAAGTTCCCTTCTTTTTCAAGTTGGTTGAGTGTTTCCACAAATTCTGAGATGTTATGTGCTTTGATTTTCATTCAGCTCAAAATACATTCTAATTTTCTTTTTAGTTCTTTTTAAAAAATCCATATGTTATTTAAAAGTATGTTATTTAGTTTCCAAATATTTGGGGATTTTTCAGGGATCTTTTTAGTATTAATTTCTAATTTAATTCCACTGTAGCCAGAGAATGTACTTTCTATGACTTGAATCCTTTTTAATTTGTTGAAATTTGTTTTATGGCCTAGATGTGACCTATCTTGGTAAGTGTTACTTGTGCACTTGAGAAGAATCTGTATTTTGCTGTTGTTGGGTGGACTGCTCTAGAAATGTCAATCAGACCGAATTGGTTAATAGTGTTGCGTAAGTCTACCATTACTTTGATTTTTCTGCCTACTTACTGATCTTAGCCTGCTGCTATTAAAAAATACCATAGGCAGGATGGCTTAAACAACATTTACATAAGCTAGAATTCTGAGATCACAGTATCAGCATGTTTGGGTTCTGGTGAGGGCCCACTTCATGGTGTGTAGACAGCTACCTTCTTGCAGTCTCCTCATATGGTAGGGACAGAGAGAGGAAGCAGCTTTCTTGTGTTTCTTCTTATAAAGGCACTAATCCCACATGAGGGTTTTATCCTCCTGATCTAATTTCCTCCCAAAGACCCCATCTCCAAACACCATCACATCACACTGGGAATTAGGGTTTCGACATATGAATTTTGGAGGGGGTAAGACAAAAACCTTCCGTCTATAGTGTTATTCTATCAATTATTGAGACAGGGGTATTAAAAATCTCCACTATATTTGTCTATTTTGTTTGCAATTCATCAGTTTTTGCATTATGTATATTAAAGCTCTGTTATTAAATGCATAAATGTTTAAGATTATTAGGTCTTCTTGATTAATTGGCCCCCTTACCATTACGAAATGACCTTCCTTATCCCTGATAGTATTATTTTCTCTGAAATCCAGTTTGTCTGATACTATTATCCAGTTTTATTTTGTCTAGTGTAAGTATAATATATATTTTTTGTCCTTTACTTTTAAATTATTTGTGTCTTTCTATTTAAAGTTTGTTCCTTATAGGCAGCATGTGATTAGCCTTGCTTTAAAAAAAAAATTCAATCTAGCTCTGCCTTTTATCTGAGATATTTAAACCCTTTATGTTTAATGTGATTACTATAATATTATCAGGCTTTCATCTCTCATTTTGCTGTTTGTTTTCTATTCAATCTCATTTGCTCTTTGTTAATTTTCCCCTTTTTTGGTCATCTTTTGGAATAATTAAATAACTTTTACAATTTCTCTGCATTTTCTTAATTGACTTATTAGCCACAACTCTTTGTTTTGTTATTTTAGTGGTTTTAGACTTTTTAGTGTACATTTTATCTTATCACATTCTACCTTCAAGTGATGTCATAACACTTCATAAATACTATAAGAATCTTACTGAATTATAGCATGAAGGTAATTACCTTTATAATAATATCATAAAGGTAATTACCTTCATGCTGTTACCTTTATGCTATTTTTGTCATACATTTCTTCTTTATATATGTCATAAGCCCCAAATGCATTGCTATTATTTTTGTTTAAACAACGAATTACCTTTTACAAATATTTTAGTCAGAAAAAAGTTATCGTTTTCAATGCTCTTTAACTTTTTGTGTAGATCCAGATTTTCATCTGGTATCATTTTTCTTCTGTCTGAAAAACTTCCTTTAACATTTCTTATTGTTTAACTCTGGTGGCAATGAATTCATTCAGGCTTTGTTGTGAAAAACTACTTCACTTTCACTTTTGAAAGAAGTTTTTGCTAAATACAAAATTCTAGACTGACAATGTTTTATTTTGTTTTGCTTCAGTATGTTAAAGATATCATGCTATTATTTTCTGGCTTACATAGTTTCTGGCAAGAAGTCTGATGTCATTCTTATTCTTATCTTTATATATTTTATCTGCTTTTCTAGGTGTTTATGGTAGAGGGCATTTCCAACAGTAATTAGCACTTCATGAGTTGGAAGTGAAACTGCTAACCTAGTTGTTTTCATTATTGGTTTGTACTTCAAGATACAATTTAATTAGTAGATAATGACTTTATTAAAGTTTGGTAGAAACCTTTAAGAAAGTTGTGTGTGGAGTCAGTTCATGAATATTCCTGAGTTTTACAATTCTACCAGGAAGCCAGGCTTTGTCAACATTTTAATGAAACATGGGCAAAAACATTCCCCTTTGAGGACTTTTTTCATCCAGGTAAACAAAAAAAAAGTTGCCTGGGGTGAAATTGGGTGAATAGGGAGGGTGGGGCATAGGGGTCATGCCACTTTTGATCAAAAACTGCTGAACATCCAACACTGTGTGGGCAGGTGCATTGTCATGGTGTAAGAACCAGTCACCTGTTTGCCATAACTTGAGATGTTTCTTCCACAAATTGTGATGCAACCTTCTTAAAACTTCCAGATAAAAACTCTGGCTGACCGTTTGATCCAGAGGAACAAATTCAAATTGCAACTCAAGGGGCTCACCCTCCAAAAGACAATTCTGGGACTATTTGGGTCCCCTCATATGCGCATCAAAGGACCCAATTAGGAGAGAGAAAAGATGATCCACAGGGTGAGAGGAAATATTTGAAAATCATATAAATGGTAAGGGTCTAGCATCCAGAATATACAAAGAACTTTTACAACTCAACAACAAAAAGACAATTCAATTCAAAAATAAGCAAAGGACTTGAACAGATATTTCCCCAAAGAAGATATACAAATGGCCAACAAGTACTTGACAAGATGCTCAATGTCATTAGTCATTAGGAAAATGCAAATCAAAATCACGAGGGTCAGGCACCCAGTAGCGCATGCCTGTAATTCCAGTACTTTGGGAAGCTGAGACAGGAGAATCACTTGAGGTGAGGAGTTCAAGAACAGTCTGAGCAACATAGCGAGATTCCATCTTTCCATCTCGACAAATGATAAAAATTTAAAAACTAGCCAGTTGTGGTGACTCACACCTCTAGTCCCAGCTACTCGGGAGGCTTAGGTGGAAGGATGGCTTGCGCCTAGGAGATCAATGCTGCAGTGACTGTGCCACTGCACTCCAGTCTGGGTGACAGAGGGAGACTCTGTGGCTAAATAAATAAAGAAATAAGTTTTAAAATCTGTGAGCTACCACTTCATGCCTACTAGAATGGCTATCGATATGGGTTCAATTGTGTCCCTCCCAAAAAAGATATGCTGAAGCAAATGTGGTCTTATTTGGAAATAGGGTCTTTGCAGATTTCATCAAGTTAAGATGACGTTATGAAGGCAGGCCTCAATCCAGTATGACCGGTGTCCTTCAAGAAGAGGGAAATTTGGACACAGACATAGAAGGAAGATGGTTGTGTGTGAAGACAGAGGCAGAAATTACAGCTATGTTGCCACAGTCAAGGCATACCTGGGGCTCCTGGACACTGAATGAGGTGACAAGACCCTCCTCTAGAAGTTTCAGGGGAGTATGGCCATGCAAACACGGAGATTCTGGATTTCTAGCCTCTAGAACAGTTTTATTGTTTCTATTGTTTTAAGCCAATCAGTTTGTGATACTGTTTTACAGCATCCTAGAACACGAGTACAGTTGTGCTTCTGCAAATGAAAAATAACAAGTTTTGGCAAGTGTGATGGTTAATTCTATGCTTCAACTTGACTGGGCCACAGGGCCTTGATATTTGGTCAAACATTATTCTGGATGTTTCTGCAAAGGTGTTTCTTTGGATGTGATTAATATTTAAATGGGTGGATTTAGAGTAAAGCAGATGACTCTCCATAATCTGAGGGGGCCTCTCCTGGTCAGCTGAAGGCCTTAACAGAATAAAGAATAACCTTCCCTACACAAAAAGGAATTCTGTCTGCAGACTGTTTGTGGACTTAAACTGCATGCAACTCTGCCCTGAGTCATCAGCTCTAGACTATCCCATCAGATGGGATTTACCAAGTCACCACAATCATGTGAGCCAATTCCTTAAAATAAATCTCCCTTTCCCCATGTACATGTACATCTTCTTGTTCTGCTTTCCTGAAGAATCCTGACTAATACTGTGAGAATGTGGAGAAACTGGAACCCTCACACATTGTTGGTAGAAATGTAAAATGGTGCGACCACTGTGGAAAACCATGTGGTGTTTCCTAAAAAAAACCACACAGAATTACCATGTGGCCCAGCAATTCCACTCTTTGGCATACACCCAGAAGAACTGAACACAGGTGTTCAAACCAAAACGTGTATGAGAATGTTCACAGCAGCACCACTGGCAGTAGCCAAGAGGTAGAAACAACCCAATGTGCATCAACTGATGGATAAATAGGATGTGGCACATTCACACAATAGGATGTTATTCAACCATAACAAGGAATGAAATTCTGATATCTGCTACAATATGTTTGAACCAACCTTAAAAACATTACACTAAGTGAAAGAAGTCAGACACAAAAGGTCAAATACAGTGTAATTCCATTTATATTAATATCCAGAGTAGGCAATTTCAGAGACAGAAGGCAAATTAGTGGCTACCAGAGCCTGAGACTAGGGGGAAATAGGACTGCTTAATGTGTATAGGGTCTCCTGTAGGATGAAAATGTTCTAGAACTTGTGGTGATGGTTGCACATCACAGATGTACTAAATGTCACCGAATTATACACTTTAAAATGGTTGAAATAAGCCAGTCACGATGGTTCACACCTAAAATCCCAGCACTTTGGGAGGCCGAGAGGAGAGGATTGCCTGAGCCCACGGGTTCAAGACCAGCCTGGGCAACTTGGCGAGATCTCATCTCTACAACAAATCAGAAAATTATCCGGGCATGGTGGCGCATGCCTGTGGTTCCAGTTACTTGGAAAGCTGGGGTGGAAGGATCACTTGAGCCCAACAGGTTTGAGACTGCAGTGGCTGAGAGCATAAACTCCAACCAGGGCAACAGAGTAAGACTCCAACTCAAAAAAAAAGGCTGAAATGGTGAATTTATGTTATGTATATTTTACAAATCTTGAAAAATGTGTTCATGTATACACAAAAGGATCACTGATGAATTCACAAATTAACAAACAAATTAAGATTGTGGAAAGGAACTTTTTAACTAACAAAAATGGAAGGGTTAGCCAAGAATTAAAGGTCCTAAAATAAATCCCATGTGTGCCACCTTTACAACACACAAGCAAGTCTGAGGGATGCTATCACAGAGCACCTTTGTCTCTTGGTGTCCCTTGAAATCCATCTGTGGGTCTAGTGTATTCTCTAACTCTAGAAGAACATAGAGGCATCCACAACTTCCCAATTCATTCTTATATAAGTTTAAAAACTCCTGTAGTCACACTTAAGGTGCAAACAGTCTCCACTCAGAAAAGCAAATGTTCAATCCCACGTTTTACTGAAAATGGCTCATGGTGTTGACTTCTCTGGGCCTGCAGCAGGTGGGAAGCCAGCATCAGGGAAGGGAAGGCACCTTGTTTATTGTCTCTGACCCTTCCAGGGATGGAGCCGGGAAGTGAGGGTAAGGCGGCGAAGCAAGAGCCAGCCCCCACTCGAGGTGCGGCGATGACTGGGCCTTCTACCCTGGGTTCCCCCAACACTCCTGGGAGGGCTTTCCCCCCATCTTCCTGTTGCCCATCCTCATCCCCCATCACCAGGGGTCTCTGGGGTGACCTCAAAGCCTGAGCGACTCTCCTCAAGGTGAACTGCAGATAGCAAAAAGCCTGGGAGAAAGCTTCCGCCCCCTCCGTCACTCCATCACCAGGCACTTAGCCAGCATGGCATCACATCTTCTAGACTCTTCCCAGCAGGGTCTGTCTAGTCACCAGATGGACATCTTAGAGGGGACATATACTAAGTCCAGGGAGGCCCTTTCCCCAGGCCTTGAGGTGAGGGGCAGTGGTACCCACTGCTACCCTAGGGAAACTCCACACCAATGGCTCTTTCAAAGGAATTCTCACTAAAAATCCTCTTCCCTCAAGTCTAACTCCTGACCCTTTTTATACCCTCAATTTGGGGGAGGATGAGGGCTACAAGTTTTTGACCCCTCATTGTAATTGGACTGATATGGTCCAGCCATGTGGTCTCCATTTCTACCTTCCAGCAAATGTCTATTTTAACCTCGTTACATGTGTGTGTGAACACCTGCATGCAATATTTAACAACCAACACTGAGTCCTAATTTGTACCAAAGCATTAGGCCCTTTTTACAAGCATCTCACTTAGCGTTATTAATAAGTATGTTCGTAATTATCCTATCTGTTTATACCCAAGAAGTCATACAGATAGCTGGTATTTTAAAAAATCAATTGAGCATATTCTGCAAGTACTGAGCTTAAGATTCAGGTAAGGAGAAATATTCTGAAAGCCTAGTCATGGAGCTGTAGACCTCGGAAGAACTTCAGGGGCTACTCAACCCTACTCATTTTCTGTAAGCAGCAGCTGAGGTCCCCAAAGGCTGAGTGGCTTGCCCCAGGTCATCAAGCGAGAGATCGGGAGATATGGGTTATTGCTGGCTGCATCTGCCTCTTATTCGCAAAAAGTATTAGGTAAATTGATTCATACTGCTAATTTTAATATTTACCAAGTCAGTGGTAGAAATGAACCTTTAATGCAAAATAACTATTTCAGAGTCTGAAAAATGGAACAAACTGGACATTCAACACTACATAAAGCTGTATGAACCCCAACCTACCATCCAGGAGAATCTGTGGAAGCATGATTTTTGAATGGAAAATCCCACAGAAGTGGCAGTGAGAAATGAGCTTTAGTCAGACGGATTATTCTAAGAGAAAACCAAAGAAGAAATTGTTAGAAAATGACTTTTCCTTCGACATGCCAATACACCAAATGCGGGTTGTTTATGCTAGTGAACCATACTCATCTTCTAGTCCTGGCACTGTCTCCTGCATCCTGAACTTTACAGACCATGGGCTCCAGGGTCTCTGTAAGTGTGCACAGTGCAGTGACACTACTCATCTATCTAACAGGTATCACTGGGAACCCAGGACATACCATCCAGAGCTCTTAGTCCCACATTACGCAGCACAACAGCCACCTTTCAGGGCTGGCAGTAAGCCTAGTAATCACGGAATCCAACATCACATTCCACAGATAAGAAAACTGAGGCCCAGAGAGGAAAAAACCTTTCCCCGGAAGGTCACACAGAGCTAATGGCTCTCATCACAAAGGCTAAGCATTCTGACAGATTCATGAACTCTTGGGTAGCTCCATCTTCAGCTCTGAGGACCTCAGAGTCACTTTGTAGCCTGAAGAGCTAATTAAACCAGAATTATAGACTTACTATTTATAGGCAGGAGTGAAGAAATTAACTGGGCCATGAAAACTGGGGACACAGAAGGAGATCTTGTCTCTTGAGGTTCACATATTACATTCAACCTTTATATTTTAAGACAGAACTTAGGTAACGCAGTCTCTGCTTTCCTAACACTGGCCTCACTTGAGCTGCTACAAAGTGATGGCACCACTTCTTCTGGCAAAGGCTGTTCTTACCCAGCAAAAAAGGTTAGATGGGCCTTCCAAACATTACTTGCTTCAAAAGGACCCATTTCAAACAATTTTTCTGTTATTTGGAGAGCTTTAGCCAGCACTACCCAGTCAATATGCTTTCACTGAACAGACACTTGTCTGAAAGGAGGGACCCTTTAAAGACAGAGTATATTTAGTTTAATATAGTCATTTTAAAACAGCACAGTCATTTTGCTTAGGCCTAACTCTTCGAAATCCAATTGCTGTACAGCCTGCATGCCACGTATGCCTTTTTGCCATGTAATCATTAATGAAAAGAATGTTTTAGTCTTAGAAATTAGTGACTATACAGAACCCCTTGAGCATGTCCTGCTTGCTAACAATTTATTTTTTAGGCATTTCTTTTTTTCTGAGTTGGAGTCTCACTCTGTCACCCAGACTGGAGTGCAGTGGCCGCTCCCGGCCACCGCTGCCTCAACCTGCTGAGCTCCAGCGATCCTTGCGCCTCAGCCTTCCAAGTAGCTGGAATTACAGGCACGCGCTACCACGCCCGGCTGATTTTTTGATTTATTGTAGAAATGAAGTCTCGCTGCCCAGGCGGGTCTGGAACCCGCGGGCTCAGACAATCCACTCACCTCAGCCTCCCAAAGGCGCGGGATTACAGGCTGAGCCACCGAGCCCAGTTTAGGCATTTCTATTAATACTTTATTAGCTACCCATGACAACCTCCAGCACACCACCAGGAGCCATGCTTACTGATATGTTGTTATTACCCAACCATGACTACCTCAGCCCACCACCTGAGGTCATGGAATGTTGATGCCTGGCAATGTCAAGATATGTAATTTATGTGACTGCCATAGAAACCAAAGAATACAATTCTGGACACTCCCTTTGGCCTGAACCTGCTCCGGGTTTAAGCCCCTTAGCTTTAGGGGTTTGCTTTAGAGCCCTTAAGTATTCCTAGTCTTTAGCCTGCTACGCCACACTTGTCTTGGTGTCGGCCCTTCCCATCTGTGAAAGGTTAATAATAATCTTTATTTTTTTCTACTTTTTTTCCCTGTAGCAATCTCGCATTATTCCCAATGCACTGGCCCACCTTGCCTCAGTTTGCCCTTTCACAAGTGAAAAGAAGAAAGGAAACCCACGAACGTGTTTTTAAAAGGCACACGACTCCATCTGGGCAAGTATCTCACATTTTTCCTCTTTTTACCATTCAGAGTTGCTTTCACTGTATCACCAAAACCAAATAGCTCTCAGGAGGCCTAGTGGTGAACAAAAGCGCCAAAATCAAAAAACTTCCTAGTTTTATTGTGTCAGAGATCGGCTGTGTGGCACCAGGGAACAAAGCCATTTAACCTACCTTCTTCGGTTTCTGCTCCATACAGTGTGGACACACTGGCGGGGCTTGTCATGGGTACTGTGTGGATTGGCTAATTAAGTCTTGGAAAGAACCAGAAAATACTATGTAAGTGTTGAGTATTTATGTGTCACAAACACTCCTAAGGGACGAGATTCTGTATAGAGACAAGCACATTCTCTATTAGTGATTACTAATCACCCACAGCTTACAAGGAAAGCACTGAGGTCTTCCCTTAGAGGGGAGGTAAAGAAAGCATCACACACTGTTGTTCAACAACACCATGTTTATTCAAAAATATATATCTATGAGACATTTCAGAATATACTGCTGCCGCCACCGACAGCCTATACTTCTAAATAAAATCCTAAATTAATATACAAATTTAAGCTTTAAAAATATTCTTTAAGAATAACAGAACAAAAACAAAGGAAGATTGAAGACTTTCTGAGAAATGACCTAAAGGTAAGGTCCTCTGAGGCCTATAGACACCCTAAGAAAGAAAAAACAAAACCAAAAACCACCCACCCACCCCACCAGATCACCTTATACAAACTAGGACAGAGGTTCATTTAAATTAAACAAATGAAGTAAGCACACTGTGGGAGCATGTGGGAAAAAGAATTAAAATTAAAAAAAAACAAAAGCCTTTCATTAAAACAAAACAAAACTAACTTCCTCACAGGAAGTCCACTAGTAACAGGTATCAGGAGGCCAACACATTCATTTACATAATTGCTAGTTTCATTTCTTGCTCTTGCTATAATAATTATGCACCAATTGCTGGTCAAAGACTCAGTTAGATAAAACAGAGCAGTGGGCTAAATCCATGATGCCGTAATATTTCCATCCAGCTGATCAGAGCAAGAGTCTACTACACCCTTTTGCTGGCTTGGGGCTGGTAATGTCTTGCTTCCCTGGTGAAGCAGTATCCAGGCGGGTCTGTTAGAAACCAGTTCATGAGTGTGGGACTAGAGCAGCACATCGTGTGGGGCGGGGGGGATGTGCAGAAGCAGCAAAGATGAACATTCACCTGCAAGTTTAGTAAGTCACCATGGCCTCTGGAAGAAAACCCTGTAGACTCATTAACAGGGACAGAACAACAGGCAGTGGCAACACGCAAACAACACAGTCTAAATTCAGGTGTGAGCAACAGCTTCAACACTACAAGGTTCTACACAGTTAAGCTGAACACCTGCCATGACTTCCCTGTTCTCACTTCATGATTGGCAGGAGAGCTTCTTGAATGGAAGCTTGTTATACTTTATAAAACACAGGTTAGATTTTAACATGTTTAGCAAGTAAAATTACATGTAGTAATTTTTGGTAATCCTGAAAACAGCAACTCAAATCAATGGGGATTCTGAAGCCCCTTCCATTGACTTCCTTTTTACAGCTTTTGAATTTCAGTCTCTGGTCTGTAATTCCTATTACACCATTGGGGCAAACTGTTTTCTGCCCTTTCCAATGTCAAAAATAAGGCTGCCAAATTAGAATGATTCACAGTTGGCAGGCTAAACCTTTACTGTAAGCAAGATAAAAATCCTCTAACTACATTATATAGTCATAATGTCAGCTGGCATGATAATACAATTAAACTCCCAATTAGTACCCCCAACCTCCCTGGCCCCTGCCCGTGATGAGCTATCGGTAACATCTGATGCAAATACTCCCTCCCATGTGGGGACAAGGACCTGTGCAGTGGCATGACCTGACTAAAGATGGACATGCTCAGCTCCCATCTGCAGAGATGCTCCAGTTGAGTCACCGTACCATGGACATGTGCCCGCACAGTGTATTAAACGTGTATGTCCTATTCCCAGAAAAAGGGCTGAAGCAACACCCATGCAGAGCCCATATGCAGCATGTCTGTGTGTGGGCCTTCACCTTCTGGGGCCCACCGGGGCTGTCCCTAACAACCGCCTTTGCAGCTACCAGGGGTCAAAGCATCCTGTTTTTAGGAATGTGCTCTGACAGTGGGTGGGGACTCTGAGAAGTCCAGCTTGGAAGGGTTATATATAGGGACTTGAAGTAAATAACTTATTTTTAATTCACGCTTGTGATCCCTGTTATTGTCTCTGAACCGTGTCTTTATGTCCCAGATTAGCTTTGAACCTTATTGCTAGATTCTCCCATCTGCTTACAAAAAAACCCCCACCTACTATGCCTTACTGGTAGAAGTAATGGTAAGGGAAGATCAGAGATTTGGCAAACTCTTTCTAGCCGCACTGTGACAGCTGTGCCTCACCCTTTTGGGGCAGAGAGCTGGGAAAGTAATATCTCCAGAGTGAGTCCCTCTGCGGAAGCCCGTACCGAGCTTGAACAAGCCCAGTTCAGAAAGGAGAAGCTGCTTTCCTGACGAAATGCTGTCAGGAGGGACAACACTCTTTTGAGAGCTTCCAGAAGTACACATGATTTTCATAACTTCTCAGGTGTCAAGAGAGCTAAGAGTGGAAACCAACAGGGGCATGTACACAAAGTAGGGGAAAAAAGTCTGTATTCTTTGCAAATGTAAGTCTGAATCGATTCCACTCGCCACTGTTCTGAACTGTGCTCAAGATGAGAGGCTGGAGGAGAATCAGAGTCTGGTTCTTTCGTGAGGCTGGGGGCCAGGAGGAAGAAGGGACAGAACCTGGGGCGAGAAGGTAGTGACTTCCAGCCATGACTTGCCTCTTCTTTCTGCTGGTACAGATGTGAATCTGGGGCATGACACCTGTCCTAATCAGTTGAAAACAGGTCACCAGCAGAGGGCAGGGGAGCCAAGCCCCCCGTGACATTGGGCAGCAGTGAGAGGTCTGGCAAGCTCTGAATATGAGACTTGAGCTCCTTGCGGACCTGGGTTACTCGTGCAAGCTTCTGTTTGTATTCCTAGGAGACAAAGAGAAGACAAGTCAGGTCTCAGTGTGGTGACGGGCACACTGATGGAGCCAGCACTCTCACCCTCTTGCTCTCCTGTCCCCACCAGGCTGCCCACCCTGTTCGCCACAGCACAGTGCTAGGGTTCCCAAGCTCTCAAAAAGTAAAGTTTTACATCAGAAAAGGACAGCAGTGTGTAAGACTGGCAACAGAGAATTAAATGGTATTCAACTTAGTACTTAAGATTTGGAAGTAAAAAGAAGGGACATTTGGTATCTGCGTTCTCTTTCAAGTGGCACTGAAAGCTTCAAAGTGCCTTATAAAATGAACACGAGCTTTACAATTAGTTTGAGGACACCATCTAGATATGGCCAGAAAAATCACTATAAAGCTGTACTTTCAATGTTAAAGCTTAGAGATTAACCCAGATTTATCACTTTTGCAAACAAGCATTACAGAAGCTCAAGACACCCCACTGTCACCACCTGTGGTCAGGACCTCCCCACTCCACATCCGAGGAACTGCAGCCAAGTCCCTGTGAGGCCTTCTCGTAGTCTCCAACGCCTAAGTCTCTCAAACGTGACACAGGACCTTTCTTCCAGAAGTCCGGCTTTCCCCAAGCCACCCCTCTGAGAAAGTGGGTGCAGCTCCATGTGGCTCAGAGTCCAATGTCTTCTCAAACTAGCCCCTGCTCCCTGTGCTTTTCCCAACCACCCTTTGCCTGCGGGCCACGTGCTCAGGCTTCCCGCAGCCTGAAGAATCGCAGAAGTCTCTTCTCTCAGCCCTGGCAGAGCCCTGCCTCCACTCCCCTGTCACCTGCAGAGTTCCCTCTGGGAACACACTTCTCTTCCCTCCCAGAGACTAGGCCCCATCTCTCCCTGCTCCAAGTGTCCCTTGCACAGGGCGTGTGCCGCAGCCCGGGAAGGCTGCTCTGTGTCCTCTCTCCACACAAGGGGGATTTCCATGCTCCTCTAGAATACGAATGCCCTGATGAAAGGAATGGGGCCTATTTTTTGATTTCCTCATCTCCTAGAAAAAAGTATTCTTGGTAAGTCTGTACAAACAATAACCCTGAGCCCTTTGGGATTCATCTTTCTTCCTCTAGCTGTTTCTGCAAGGCTAGAGAGGTCCCTGAGGTGGGCCCTTGCTGGGGAAAGCCTTTCCTACAGGAACGTAATAAAAAGCACTGGACTAGCTGGGCTCGGTGGCTCAGCCTGTAATCCTGCGCCTTTGGGAGGCTGAGGTGAGTGGATTGCTTGAGCCCGCGGGTTCGAGACCCGCCTGGGCAGCGAGACCTCATCTCTACAATAAATCAAAAAATCAGCTGGGCGTGGTAGTGCATGCCTGTAATTCCGGCTACTTGGAAGGCTGAGGCGGAAGGATGGCCGGAGCCCAGCAGGTCGAGGCTGCGGTGGCTGGGAGCGGCCACTGCACTCCAGTCTGGGTGACAGAGTGAGACTCCAACTCAAAAAAAAAAAAAAAAAAGCACTGGACTGAGACTCCAAGATCTGCTTAGTTCTGCCTCTACCTCTAACTTGCTGTGTGACCCTGGAGTGCTCCCTCCCTTCCTCATCTGAAGGTAAGTCCCGAATTCCTTGACCAGAGTTAAGCACACCTGGAGAGGCAGAGAGTGAGGTTCTAGTAAAAGCTTAGGAATTGCTGGGAAGAATAAGACAAAAAAAGTTGGGTGTGGTGGCTCATGCCTGCAACGCCAGCACTTTGGGAGGCCAAGGTGAGGGGATTACTTGAGCACAGGAGATCTCTACAAAAAGGGCAGCCTGAGCAAAAAAGTGAGACCCTGTCTCTACAAAAAATAAAAAAATTAGCCAGGTGTGGTGGTGTGTGTCTGTAGTCCCAGCTACTTGGGAGGCAGAGATAAAAGGATCGCCTTTTTTGGGAGGCCAAGGTGAGGGGATTACTTGAGCACAGGAGATCTCTACAAAAAGGGCAGCCTGAGCAAAAAAGTGAGACCTTGTCTCTACAAAAAATAAAAAAATTAGCCAGGTGTGGTGGTGTGTGTCTGTAGTCCCAGCTACTTGGGAGGCAGAGATAAAAGGATCGCCTGAGTCTAAGAGGTCAAAGCTGCGTGAGCCGTGATTGTGCTGCTGCACTCCAGTCTGGGCAACAAAGTGAGACCCCCAACTCAAAAAAAAAAAAAAAAAAAGACAGGAAATAGGCCAAATGAAAACTCGAGTTGTTAAGACAAAAGTCCCAGCAAGGAGTGGGAAAAAGAAATGGGGTATATACTCCTCCTCCATCACTGTCTCCCACCCGAATGAGAACTCCTCACATGGGCCATCAAATGAACAGAGACCGGTAGAAAGGAGGTGCTGCTGGCATCCCATTTCTGTCCTTTAAACTCATCACAACTAAAACAATCACTTACACAAATTAGTAACAGTGACGCCCCATTTAGCTAGTAAGCTTCACACAGCATCTCCCATGCCCCTCAGTGTCCAGGACATTTGCTGAATTAACTAACAGTATATGAAACATAACACCAGGTATAAGCACATCACATTAAGTGACCTTCCTGAGACCTAGGCTTCAGCAAGTCATCTTTCACTTTGCCACCCTGGCTAGCATGCAGTGGTACATTCATTGTTCACTACAGCCTCTAACACCTGGGCTCAACTGATCCTCCCACCTCAGTTTCCCAAGAAGTTGGGACTGCAGGACTGCACAACTACACCCAGGTTGTTTTTTCATTTTTTTTTTGGTAGAGACAGGGGTCTTACTATGTTTCCCAGGCTGGTCTTGAACTTCTGGCCTCAAGTGGCCCTCCCGCGTTGGCCTCCCAAAGCACTGAGACTACAGGTGTAAGCCCTGTGTTCAGTCACCTTTCACATTCTTGAAATTGAAAACTATTTTCATATCGGAGAATCTGAACCCTTCTTCCCCCACAAGTATTTTTCTTTCTTGGCCATAAATACTTCAAGAGAAATTATTATAAAGCATGAAAACAATTCTCTATTTCTGAACATGGATTCATTTACTAAATTTCTTCTGAATGCTAGGTACAAAAGGGTAAAACAGTTACATAATAGCTACTCCCTGCCCAAATTCCCTGACCAAAGCTGACAAATGAAAGCCACTTCAACTCGGAGTCATCCACCCATGCAACTCCAAAGCACTTCAGTTAAGGAATCCCTCAAGAACAATCTGAAAATCACTGATCTCTAGCGAGCTAAGCTGGGATCAGAACCCAAGACTCTTGACTCTTGCTTGAGTGATGGTGATTGTCAGACCAACTTGGCAAGTTCACTGAGCTTAAAAGGGAAATGTGGCTTGATCCAATTAGATAACCACCTTAAGTTCAAGTAACTCTCTCGTAATCAAGTTTTAAAAACTCTAGTTGTTTGTAAGGAGTATGGCAGAGACCCCTCCCATCATGCTTAGGTTGACACTGTATTCTAGACATCACTAAAGAAACATATTTAAATAAAATGAAATGTGGTTCACAGGAAAGCTCTCTCTTCAGGCCACTCTGAAAGTGGACAGATCCTGCCTATGCCTTCTCGTGCCACTGGGTGACTCTTCTCATGGGGACACCTATTTTGAAAGCAGGCCCGGGGCGTAGGGAGGAAGTCGTCACTAGAAAAAGAGTGAGAGTGGTAAAAGGACCAAAAGAGACCTGCAGGCCAGAGGCTTAACCTTATCAGCAAGAGTGACTGGGAATATACTCTCAAAAGCCAAATACAGGTAGTGATTGTCTTTAAAACTGTTAAAACATATATCTCCTTGACTGGTACAGTCAAATGACCCAGCTTAAGGTCCTGAGGAGAGATGAGCAGTTGGACCTTCTGGTAAGCTCTGATTATGTCAAACTAAGCCTATGGTTATTTTATGATTCCCTAAATGGACTCAGTAGTAGCTATGTGTTGTGATCTCTTCCCCTTGACTTTTTACTTTCAGAATAAAATCATCTATACGTGTGGCCACAGACCAACAGAAAAAGTCAAGAATGAATCCAAACAAAACTCTCACCAAACACAAACCCAGCCTTCACCTGCCTCCTTACTCTCCCCACAGTTCTATGCTCCCCAGGCTGGGTCACATACTACCTCGTTAGCTTTCCGATTCTTCTTGGTTTTGGACAGATCTCAGGAAAATCCAAGAATCTCTGATCTCAACTCACCAGACTGCCATCTAGAACAAGGACAGTTCACACGCTCTGCTGCTATGGGGCTCCAAGCTGTGCCCTTGGCAACTCCTGTTCTGAGGAAATCCAACTTCAGTGTGACGAGACCCATTCAGATGCTTCCAACTCAAGGGAGTGTACTGCATCCCACCATCTTTCTAGCACACCAAGTACCACTCAGGTAGAGAAATGATGTGTCACGATGGCCACATGATCCTTGTTGAAGATGCCTTTGATCTAATGGCCACACTCCTGGAATCTGAGCATATGAGGCCTGCTCCGAAGACACCTGCTGTGGCACTCCTGCTTGTCAGTCTCCTCTCCCTACCACCTCACTCCTCATAACACGGCACACATGACACTCTCCTGCATTCTCTTCGTCAGACATGACCTTTCATGCAAGACTCAAGCAGTCCTGTTGCTGTTCCTTCCCTGCTCTATTATCCTGAGGTGAGGGGTTGAGCTTGACCCTCCGTTCAGCTGCAAGCACCTAGTGCAGCAAACCCTGCCTTACCCCAGAGGAGCCAGGGGAGCCGCGAAACAGGGAAGAGGCATCATCTGTGACTGGCTGCTGCTACCCTATCTCAGGATCCTCAAGGAAAGGAGTGGAGGGGTGGCAGGCACCTTGGAGAAACTGTCTGGGCCTAGTGACGGCCAAGAAATGTTTACATGATATGGGGTAAGGCCCAACGTGCAGTTCTGAGATAAAGCCTAGGATTTATGATCCTGGCAAAGCTTGGGACTCTTGCCTCACAGACTTTCCAAGCACGTAGGAGAAAGTGTATCTCTAAACAGCCCTGTTTCCTGTGGGTCCAGCTGACACTATGAACTCAGACCATGGTGGAGCACCAAGACGATTCGCTGAAGGGAGCCAGGCGTACACATTCTTTGCCTTTTTTGGTCGGAGGAGTAAGCCAGACCTGACACACTACAGATGAGCTGCAGGATAAGAGGGCAAGAAATGACAGAGGCTGACACTGCAATGACCTTTCTACAGGAATTTCATCTTCAAAACAAACAAAATCATAAGCATTCCCTCTAGCAACGCATGTAAGAAATACTGATCAAAACACACACACTGTCAAACCTATTTTCTTTCTTGCTAGGAAGTACTTACATAAAAAGAAAATATGTTAGAAATAACACCACGGGCAGGGATTTGAGTTGATGAGACAAGTTTTCAGTACCCAGGCTCCTGTATTCCTTCATACTGCCCGGTTGTGCCACCGATTATCCAGTATACAAAAACCACCCACTGCTTGGCTGCCCCCAATCAGGAGTCATAAAGGGGCATTGTGCATGAAGCAGGTCAAGAAGGCCCCTGCTCTAAAGGTGACCACCACACTGAATTTAAATCAAAGAACTGCCTCCCTGCATGAAGGTTGAGAGCCAAGTCAGAAGGGGAGGCTGATCTCGCCCAAACATTATTTCACATGCCCATCTAACCCCAACATCCTGCCAGGAGGCTGACCTATCACCACTAAGGCCCCAGGACCTGTACTCAGAAATCAAAGCCTCTCCTTAAACCACAAATTCATTCACTCATGTTTTTGGAAAATACAATATGCAAGTATTTTTCTTCAAAGATCCATGCGGGAACGAAAAACTATCACTGACCTGCACCTCTCTCCCAGCCAGTTCCATGCTCCCATATGACTTAGTGGCAGCTGCGACATTTCAAAATGATACATTCTGGGGTGTCACAGCAGGGCGGGAGCTGAGTAAGATGCTGGGGAAGACACAAGGAAGAGAAGAAATTGTGGCTCCAATCCCAATGCTCAGGGCCTCTCAGCTCCACTACCAAACCAGTAATTAAAGCACAAAGTATTTCCCACAAGGAAAACAGAAAAACGACAAAATGGCTATAACAAGTGGAATGTTCTCAGAGCAATCCAACCGTCTACTGGAGAAACCAAACAGGAACAGGCGTCTTCAACTTGAAATCACACCCCAAAATATTTTCTGGGCACTGTTTTCTCTCCTGAAGATCCTGTGCACAAAAAGGTGAAAAGGGCACTTCTACTGCCACAACAAAAGCCCCAACCAGACAGGACTGCAGGAGAAGGGCAGAGTAAAAAGCTAGTGTCTACACATCACTCAACCAGTAAAAATTAAACTAACCAAAGTAAAATCAATTTTAGGACTAGAAAGATTTTCAAACCTTAATATAGTCATAAAGCTTAGTATTTACACAATTAACAGAGGTACATAAAATGCCTAAAAAAGGTACCTATTAAAAAGTAGCCCCCTTTCCTACCTTGGGGAGGTGAATCTCTCTCTAATTTAAATTACTTTCTACATAAAATATACTTCCCAATCTAAAAAAAAAAGCAGACCTAGGTCCTTCAAAAATGCTTACATTTATGATCCCTTGTTATATAAAACCAAAATACTAACACATAAGATGAGCTATATAATTAGTTTAGGTTTTTTATTTCCCCCAAGTAAACTTGTCAAAAATGTAAGCTTTATGCAAATAATAAAGACCCCACGAACTGGCCTCCTTAATGACCATTTTAATGGAAAGCCAGGTAACTGATGTTGTGCAGACAAGCATCAAAGTTGTGAACAAAGGTTTCTCCTTTTAAGCCAAATACTGGATGAGTCAAGTACTCCTGGAGAGCAGCTTAGAAATAAAAGGCAGAAAGGAAGAAGACAGCTAAGCTTTCACAGAGAATCCTTTCAAGCAATGCTGGTTTTAATTTTAAATGCTAGCAGGTATTCCCAGGGTATGGTAGCCTGTACACTACCATGCTTACATTTGAGTACAACTCTCTCTATAGGCAGTAAAAAGACTAATTACTTTCCATCAGCAAACAAAAAAAGAAGGGAATGCTTCTTTTCTAGCTCTTCCCAAACACTGGGGGCATATCACATCTCTCCGGCTGGAGGGGAGTAGCTGTGGCAGAATCAGAAAATCCAAGCTCCACATGCCTATGGTGCGACATATGACTTCACCTCCCCAGGCTCCGTCCATGTGAGGCGAGAATGAAGTCAATGCCTATGCTGTGGGACAAGACCAGGCACTTGCTAAACTGCTCGTGAGAATCAAAACATCTGAGAGGGAAAGAACACTCACCACTCCCATGTTCTATTATTTTATGAGCGATACTTAATCTTCCAGACCTGTAATATGTTAAGAAAAGACATGCAGAGTTGAAGAAAAAGAATTATTAATGGGATACAATATCCTTGTTCCCGCAAACCATCTGAGTATGTCCTTAACATTGAGCACATTTACGCAAGCTGACTTGAGAAAATAAAAGAACTACTGACAGGGCCACCTCTTTTCTTTAGCGGTCTACCTCCAAGACTGGAAAAAGAGGTCACAGAATTTTTTTTAAGTGGGTGGCACCATAGTCCAATCAGTCCCAGGGAGAAGAAGGAATCTGTCTACAGAATAAGCCTAGGTCTTGTGGAAACACCCTCAACTCAAAGGAGTCCTCATTGAAGAAGAACCCTGACCTTGTCCAGAGATGAACTGAGCTGCATCCGTACCTGCCACCCTGATACCAGGAGAGTGGGTCAAGCATCAGGAGAGGATTGGACATGCAAGAGTGACAATGCACGCAGAATTATATAGTCTGATCAAGGAAATAAACAAATAATCCACAAACAGAATGACAAACTATGTGGTGGTTGAAAGGATAAAAACCTGGGAGCTAAGACAGTATATGTTGGCTAATAGAGATGCGGGTGTGAAGAAAGACTTCCCTTAGGAAATACTGTTTGACTTAAATCATGAGCAGGAATTAACTAGGTAAGGGTAGCTGGTGGAAAGGGGAGAAGAGTTTTCTAGGCAGGCAGAGGAATAGCATGTGGACAGCCTGAGACAAAAGAAGGCCAGCGTAGACAAAACGCCATGGAATATGGCAAGAGACATGGCTGATGAGGGTCATGGGATGTGGGGGGGGGCAGGCAAGGACCGGAGCCCATCTTCTGGAAACAATGAGAAGCCATTTAAATGTTCATGTGGTAGAATGGCACACTCAGAGCGGCATTTTGAACATACCACAGGTTTGACATGTGAAGAAGGGACTACAGGGCCTAAGGGCAGATGCAGGTGATCAGGAATGAGGCAACCGCAGGGGTCCAGGAGAGCAAGGTAGTAGAAGTGGAGACACAGATGAAGAGAAGCTGGACAGGTTCAAAAAAGCTGAAACAAAACACACTGGCTTGGCTACCACTCAGCTGTGGAAGAGAGAGAATGGGAGGGCAGTCTGGTGAGGCACAGCAGAGATGAGGGAGAGATGGACGAGAGGAGGCTGAAGCGACATATTTAGGAAGAGAGAAAAACCGAGACAAACACTAGGTGAGGCCTAGCGTCTGATTCTGATGAATGGATGCCACTCTCCAAGCTAAGAGAGAACAGGAAAGGAAGAAGCAACCACACTGCCTGAGGTATCTGTGGACATAAGGTGTAAGTACAGCAAGGGATCTGGGCCAAAGACCTAGAGTTAGGCCATCAATGTACAGGTGGTAACTAAACCAGTGTTAAGTATAAATCACTCAAGGAAAAGATCCAGAATGAGAAAAAGACTAAAGAAACGCCATACTTACAACATGGGATACAGAAAAGCTTACTGAAGGACAAAGCAAGGACTGGTACATAAAAGCCAGGGAGAGTGAGTGCATGAGATGGTAAGTATAATAGCAATACGTGCTCCAGAGAGGGTCCAAGAAAAGGGGAGTCAAGGGACAGAGACTGGGAAGTATCTCTGGCTTTGGAGAGCAGACCATTGGTGGAGGGAGCAGATTCTAAAGAAAGCCACTCCAGCGGAGTATAGACATGTACGCCATGCTGCAATAGGCTGACAAGCAGAGGCCTCAAGGGAAGTGGAAGATGGTGACAGTGACACAGGGAGAGTGGCATGGAGGGTGTGCTCATGCGAATGGGGTGAGTGTTGTGAATATAGAAGCAGCAAAGCATGGTCCATGCTGAGGACACCTTTAGCTAGTCCACTGGAGACTTCTTGCAAAGATACGAAAATAACTAAAGGCGAAAGAAGGTTGAGGCTAACAACTGCAGGTTAGTCAGGATGTTGGAACCTGCTGTCCCAGGTGAGGGCAAATTGTTGTTTTATAAATAAAAACCACATCAAAGATAAAAAAGCAGTGAGGACTACTGGCCTCAATGATGAAAGCCAGAAAGAGCAAGGACTAAGCAATGTAGATCATCATCACTGCATGAGAATTGGGGTAAATGACATCTCCATGAGAGTAACCCCTGGTAAGTCTATGCCTCATAGAACAGAATCATTACAAGCAAAAGGACCTAAGACATCATAAAGAAAAGAAGGGACGTCTACTTGTAATATCCCTGTCCAAATACCAAGAATTCTCAGAAGGCTGCTAGTCAATTTTTATTGAGATGGAATTTGCAAAGTTACTGTGCTTGAATTATCAAAGAAGCTAATGACTGGACCAAAGAAAGGTGACCATATTTATTCCTAAAGTTGTTTAAAGATAAGGAGGCTCGCAAAGCCATCATGACAGCAGGCTTGTACCATCCTCCTCACGTGAAGTGCGCCATACCTTCGGGGCTCATAGCTTTTGTCTGCGAAGTTTTACCTTTGACTCTTGATTATAACTAGAATATTTTGCCCTAAGGAAAGTCTCTTCTGATCTTATTTCAAGTCTGACATTTTATAGAGAGAAAAACAAGTCAGAGATATAACATCCTAGATTGCAAAATACACCACAATCCAATTTTACCTTCTTTAAAATTCCAACTTGAAGCGGGAGAAGGCCCACCTTAACAGTAGTAGGAACATGCATAAAGACTAAAATAGATCTTTGCTCAAAATAACATGTACCCACTCGGTCAAATAAGCAGCTAAATACTACAGCTCACATTTCTGTAATCTGAGCCCTGCTCTAGAAATTGTGCTCACTCAAGTCAATGTTATAATAAGAAGTATGTGCCATTTCCCCACAGCTGTCACAAATGTAAACAGGATCATTTAAAAGCCAGAAGAGAGCTCCAATAGTCTAATTAAACTATTCAATGCTACTCCTTCATAAAACAAAGACTAATCCTTAACTTGTAGAGCAGTTTATATATAAAAGCTCGATGAAGTCCTAGACTGGTTAAGATACTTTGAAAAAGAACAAGAGGGCCTATGGCAGAGATGCATTCTGGTGGCAAAGACCATGAAATGTACATGACCTTCAGCATACTTAAAGACAAGCACACATCTGCACATAGACACAGAACCACTTCTAGAAATCCATAAGAAGATAATAATCCAAATAGTGAAAGTCAGCCTAAATTTAGGGAAGAGAGAAAGAAACACTAAAGTGCTCAATAAATAATCACTGAGTATCCAACCACAGGTATTCAAGCAACCACTTAAAATGTTTATAAAGCTTTTGTTAATAAGGAAAAATAACCATGTTAAGAAAAAAGCATGACAGAAAACTGTCTATATATTGTCATCCAGTTTAATTTTAAACTAGGAGGAAGAATAAAAGAAATACACCAAAATTAAAAATAGCTATCTATGGGTAATGAGATTATAATTTTTTCTTTTATACTTATTTGCTAAGATTCCTCTGATATATTACTTTTATAATCATAAAAATATAAGCATTGAGTATTCGTCGAAGAATGAATGCTCTGGCAGGCAAGGAATGACAAGAGGCCCAGATGCTGTTTTGATTTAATATGTATTTGCACCTTAAAATATGAAAAATTAGCACTATGTATACCAGCTGAAACTCAGGGGAGTTGCTCCAGAAAGCAAGGGTCATACTGCCTACAAAAGTTGGGCTACAAATACCAAAACAATGCTGTGACTAAAAGTACGGAACGCTTGCTGGGAGAGCTTTGAAACCATGTCACTTTTTCAACATGATGTCTCAAGTGTTGGCAAATCAAGCTCTAACGTCACCAAGTATGTGAAGTACATTTTAATGTGGCATTTTTTCCCCCAAAGTGACAAGAAATAGCATAGGCTTCACATTGTAATAAAGAAACACACACACCCTCACATACCTGACAGACACAAGCTGCTGTTGTAAATGTGTCCTGAGCCATAAGGGTCAAGAGCGACAAGTTAATGGAAGGAATCCAAGGACCCAGTATCTACAGCCTCTAAACTCCAAATCCTCACAGAACCCCACATATCAACTCAAGGAAAGTCCTCACACAGTAAAGGGAAACCAGAAGAAACAGCTCCTCTATCAAAGCAGGGATGCAAGGGCAGTGACAGCAACGAGCACACCATAGTCTGCCACTCAAAAAAGGTTCTCACTGCAGGCCTCCATGGCCACCTCGCAGCAGACTGGCCTGTGTCAATCACTGTTCTAGCAACCCACGGTGCTGCAGACCTGCCAGCCTAGGGAGGAGAGCTGCATGCCAAGGAATGGTGGCAAGTGTAGATGACTGGGGGCAGGTGGGGACAGCTCTGGACAGGTCCTCTCAGCTCCCGGGGGAACACAGAGGATGACCACGGGAGTCAGGAGAACCAGGTGCTCACCGACTTCTTCTGTAGCCCTGAACTGCTCATACAAACCCTGAGCTTAGTAGTCACACCTCAAAAGAGGATTAAATCACCTGCTCCCATCTTTCCCTACCATAATGGACAGATACTGGCTTTGATCATCATGGGTACGAGGGACAATTTACTCCCAAGCAGACAAAATGGAGCTCTCTATCGCCCCCTACTGCCAATCTCATTCTTGGAACAAAGCTTCTAACCATCTGCACCCTGCTGGGAGGTGGGGATGCTGCCAACAACAGACGGCCATCAGTTTGGTTTAGTACCCCTCAGTGTAGCCAAAGAATTTCTCAAGTTGCTATAAGCACAATGCAAACAGAAATATGAAGAGTCACAAGGCAATGATGGATTCTAGACCACTTCCCCCTTCCCAGCTGTGTTGTCTGAAGTGGGAGGCTCTACTCCTGAGTATTTGTTACAGCCGTGGGGGAGATGCCAAGCTGGGGAGAAACAGCAGCAGCTTTCAGTGTACTGAGCCCGTTTCTCTCCTGCTGTTGGAGCAAGAGCATGCGCACAGGTACAGCAAGGAGTGTCCTAACAACTTCAGGGGCAGAGTAAGTTCTTCCACATTTAAAATGCTGTCACACAGCCATTTTCTCTCCCTATACAAGATGTCATTTCTCTCAAACAAGATTCTTGGGAACTGTTTAAATGACTAAACTTTGGCAACTCTTCTTTGTAAGATGTCTTCCGGATGTTGAGGTTGCGGAATCAAAATCTTAAAACTCAAAACAAAAACACAAGGCTGATGAAGTTACCAGATGTCTGCCTTGGATTTTATTCCTGGTCTTTGGAGTTTCTGCACCATTTTAGAAGTCAAGTAAGACTACATGGCCTCTCAGGCTCTATCCAGCTCAACAGCCCTGCTAATCACTTTACCTATATATCCAGACCTCTCACTGAACATTGTAAAGCCGGCTGTCAAGATTGTGCCCTGGTGACTTGGTTGGGCACATACACAGACACATGCATATCTTCCAGAGCTGAGGATCAACGCTAACTACTGAAAGGTGGTATCAATGAGGTCCCAATACCTATGGCACCTAGACAGGGAGGGCCTTTACAATGTCAAATGCATCAGTAAGTGCCACTCTAGGATGCTTTTTAAAATTTTGCAGCCAAAGTTAAGACTTAAACAAATGGGAAGACATTATGTTCATGACCTGAAAGACTTTAAGATTGTTAAAACGGCACTACTCCCCAAAGTGATCTAAATACTCAATGTAGATCCACATTAAAATTTCAACAATTTTTTTTTTTTGTAGAAATGGAAAAGCTGATTCTTACAGAAATGCGAGTAGTCCTAAATGGTTAAAACAATATCGAAAAAAAAAGAACAAAGTCTGAGGACTCATACTTCCTGATTTTTAAAACCTACTACAAAACTACAATGATGGAAACAGTGTGATACTGGCATAGAATAGACATATAGATCAATGGAATAAAACAGAGTCCAGAAATGAACCCATACATCTAGGACCAAATTGATTTTTGACAAGGGTGCTAAGTATTCAGTTGGAGGAAAGAATAGTCTCTTCAACAAATGGTACTGGGACAGATGGAAGTTTACCTCACACCACATATAAAAATTAATTAAAAATGGATCGAGGACCTAAATTTAAGAATTAAAACTATCAAACCTCTATAAGAAAATGTAGAAAAAAACCTTCATAATCTGGGATTTGGCAATAGATTCTTAGATGTGACACCAAAAGTATGAGCAACAAAAGAAAGAAATAAACTGGAGCTCACTAAAACTAAAAAACTTCTGTGCTTCAAAGGACACTATTTAGAAAGTTAACAGACAACTTTCAGAATAGGAGAAAATACCTGCAAATAAGGGTTTGGTATTCAATATATAAAGAACTCTTACAACTCAACAAAAAAGCAAACAGGACGGGAACAGTGGCTCACACCTGTAATCCCAAGCACTCTGGGAGGCCAAGGAAGGAGGATTGCTTGAGCCCAGGAGTTCAAAACCATCCTGGACAACATAATGAGACCTCATCTCTACCAAAAAAAAAAAAAAAAAAACTAGTCAGGTATGGCGGTGCACATCTGTAGTCCCAGCTACTCAGGAGGCTGAGGTGGAAGGGCTGCCTAAGCACAGGAAGCTGAAGCTGCAGTAAATTGTGATCATACTACTGCATTCCAGCTTGGGCAAGAGAGTGAGACCCCGACTCAAAAAAAAAAAAAAGAAAAGAAAAAGAGCAAACAACCCGATCAAAACATGGTCTAAGACTTAAATAGACATTTTTCCACATGGTCAATAAGCATACACAAAGATGCTAAACATTGTTAGTAATTAGAGAAATGCAAATCAAACTCACTATGAGATACCACTTCATACCACTAGGTTGCCTAGAATAAAAAGACAGACAATAACAAATGTGGAGAAACTAGAACCCATGCACGTTGCTGGTGGCAATGTTAAATGGTGTAACTACTGTAGAAAACTGTCTGATGGTTCCTCAAAATGTTAAACATAGAATTGCCAAATGACCAAGAAATTCCACTCCTAGGTTTACATATGCCCAAGAGAAATGAAAAGATGCCCACACAAAAGCTTGTACATGAGTGTTTACAGCAGCATTATTCATATAGGTGAAAACAACCCAAATGTCCACCAAAAGATTATGGCTATATAATGATGTCACATTCATACAACCAGTATTCCACCATTAACAAATGAAGAATAGATATATGCCACAACATGGATAAACCCTGAAAACATCCTAAGTGAAAGAAGCCAGACACAATTATGTCTTGGAACTTGATAGGTGGTGGTTGCACAACACCATGAATGTACTAAATACCACTAAAATATACTTTGAAATGAATGGTTAATTTTATGTTATATGAATTTCACCTCAACTAAAATAACGAGTCTGCAGCTTGGAACCCATTTCCCAGAGCTCTTCCCTGTGTATCATATAATCTCTGTGGGTATACCATGTAGCATGCACACCATACCATGGACTATCTCAGTTCTTGATTGCTGACAGTCAGACAGCATCTTAATGAAAATACCTGATGTTAAGAAGGCAAACTTGCAGGTATCTAGTAAACATTTTTTTCTTCTTAACACTCACAAATAGGTTTCTCTCTCATACACACATACTCTTCCACATGCCCTGAGCACTTTGATGGAACATACTCACATCATGCTTTATCCAAACAGACAAGACAGAACTCTGTCACACCCACACAGATTGCACTTTATGAGCTTGAGAGTAACAAAGTCACCTCTGTCAACCACAAACTTTCTCTGCTTTAAGAAGTGAAGTGTGGAAGCTGTTCTGGTATCTTTGGCCTCCACCTGCTTGAATCAACCTTCTTCTATGCCTTCCATGTTCCTTGGCCTCATCTCTGGGCTGCTATTTTTGTTTCCTTC
Source organism: Cephalopachus bancanus (assembly GCA_027257055.1). NCBI lineage: Eukaryota > Metazoa > Chordata > Mammalia > Primates > Tarsiidae > Cephalopachus > Cephalopachus bancanus. The sequence goes on from JAPVLO010000037.1 coordinate 5,706,729, forward strand.
CACATGCCTTTTTTCCCATTTCTAGATTTTCTCAAGTTCTTCACAAAAACAGCTTGCCTGGAGTTTAAGAAAAAGGTGGCGGCAGACCATATCAACCACAACACCCAGAAACAAAAGTGGATGGTAAAAAAAGAGATTATTATCCCAAAACAAAGCATGATCCTACTCAAGGGGAAAAGGAAAGCAGCACAAAGAAGAAGCCCATAGGAGTTTCTACTTTTTAGCATATTCTTTACAACAAATCATTAACTCAGATTTGTTAAGCCAGTTTTAATGCAACCTAAAAAAATCCTTCCTCTATAGAAAACAGTTACATTAAGTGATGAATTTCAGTTACAGAACAAATATTTATTGAGGAACAAACGTGTTAGTGGCACTGTGAGAGCAGTCAAGGAGCATGCAGTCTAGTAGGCTTCAGAAGACCTGCTGAAGGCACTATGGTATTCGGAACCTGCCCGTGCACTTGCATTGTGAGCTTTCTCTTGGTTTATTTCGATGTAGACATCAGTTAGCATATTCTCCTTAAGCGTAGCATTTCTCACATTCTCTCTTAATTCCTTGTGTGGTGTTGTTTCTCCCCCACGAGTGTGAAAGCTCTTTGAGGGAAGAAAGCACATCTCGCTCATCTTTGTACATCTGACTGGCACAGGCTTTGTTGACTCACTGAATGAATACACAGCTCCTTACAGAGCACAGACCCTAATCCCCCACTGGTGGGCTCCAGAACCTCCTTCCCACACCCTCTATCTTTGTCTTTCTTCATATGCCTGTCTGGTCCAGTTTGGCTGCTCCCCATTTATAAACATATTTCTCATCTTCAATTGCTATTTCCTTTTACAAAAAGGCTTTATTGCCCGGCAGGAAGTACGACTTACCTCAAGTCACAATCAGAACTGCCAATTGCCTCCTTTATCTACCTTATATATAATCAGTCTGTTTGGCTTTATATTCACCTGTGCTGTTTATGCCAGAACATAATCTCCTGGAGGGCAGAAACACAATCTCTTTCTGTAAGCCATAACTCCCACTTCCCACATCCTAGGCTTTGAATCTTCACAGTCCCTAGCCCAAAGTTTAGGAGCTACTGAGAAATCTAACATAAAAATTAAAGCAAAAGAAAAAAGACGCTTGGAAGATATAAACTTAAAAAAGGATATGAACATAAAAGAAGATATAAACTTAAAAAAGAAAATACAAACAAGTCTAAGTATGTTAGAATTTTGGGAAAACAGACTCCCAAGCAAATAATCACATCTCCAAAGAGTTCTGAGAATTCCACGAGTGTATACAGTGAAGGCAAAAAAAAAAAAAAGGATTAAAAAAATAAAAGATTTAATTAGCATCCTGATTTGGCTGTTTCAAAACAAGAACTGGTTGTGTTCCAAAAATGAATGTTAAAAAGATAGGGATGACAGGTATACCTTATGCACTACCCCCGCAAAGAGACTTTTGGATGATTTGGAGGAATTCATGGTACTGATACACCTTTCAAGTGTCACATATTTATCAAGTTTTATCATCACCATGAAGGTATAATGGAATAAGGCCAGTCTATTATAGAAAGTGAGAGAAAACTATTAGTTCAGAACAGATTGTTCACATTGTTAGCAAGTGTGGCTAAAGAAAGAACTAAAGCCATCTCTCAAATCTTTTGTTGTATCTGGTCGTTTGTTTTTTTAATGTAGCAAATTTAGCTCTACTGTTAGCATACATGATTCTGCTCAAGTGGCTAGGAGACATGGTTTGGGATAAGAACCTGCTAGTTTAGACTCAGTACTTTCTGGCAGCAGAGCCTTCCCGTTCTGCCTCTTCCAATGAGAGCCATTCCACTGAGTGAACTGAACAGAGTGATAAGAACTTGGCAGCTACAGAACAGACTCAAATCTCTGCTGTTTCTCTGCCTTAATGACCTCTCGTGGCATCCAGCAAACCACTGGTTCTACAGAAAGCAGAAGGATTCTCCAGAAAAACACACACAGAAAAGTGCCACTGTAGGGAGGGGAAACAACAAAGAGTTAACCAGTTCTTCCAACCTGAACTCCTTCTCAAAGTCTCTGCCCTCTATGGTAGCTTGCCACGTTCCACCCAACAACAGCTGCTCATGATAATCAATGTCTGACAGATCAGAGAAAGCCCTTAATGTGTCGCCAAGGGGCAGTTCAACAGATGGCATGGTGACTTACAACCAGAATCATTAATTACACTCTCTTATTAGTCCCGGGGCACGGTGCTGAAAATGCTTCCTCAGTGAAAGATGAGCATTTCAGATAAATGACCGTCTGGTACTGCCTATGAAATTCCCTTTAGGATTTCTGGTCAGCGTCGATTTCTAAATCCAAGCCATATTAATTTTACAGCCGTTTCCTATCTTCCACATCAAGCTGGCTAGGAATGTGAAGTTCCCGCTACCACTACCAATCGCAGCTCTCATTGTCACTGCAGGTGAGGATACCGTAAAAAATGCTACCACTCATTTCCCCTCTCAAGTCAGGTGACAGTGCCGAAAGGCAAATACAATGATCTCAGCCTCAGAACTAGTTCAACATTCCCTCCCTCTGTGCCAGAGAACGGGTTTCCTGAGTGCAGAGGCAAAGTGGTTCTCCCCCTCCCTTATCAACGCTGAGTGGGATTTAGGAGGTATTTCTTGTCATATAACGTGACCAGCTCTCCAAACTCAGAACTCTCCACCCTTCATAAAACCACTGGCTGTAACTCTTTTCCACATGTCTTTTAAACAAAAGAAGAGCAGACACTCCTGAAAAGGAAGGCTAGCAGCTTGGGGCAAGAAAAGTTTCCAGACATCCACACTGCTGCCTCTGTTATCCTAAGGGACTAAGCACTGCGGCTGAACCACCATGTACTTAATTAAGAGGCCAAACAAGTGCATGGAAACGTTTCTGAACTCCCTCCCCAAGGACACTTGGCCTAATGTCCTCAACTCAAGGGAGAAATGAGTTGTTTCTAAACAGTCTGAAGATTGGGCTCTGTAAACACTATTGTGAAATTTTAGGACTGACTATAGACAGAGTTTGGAGGTAAGTGACTTATTGGCCTTCGCATGGATACAAGTCAGAAATAAAACTCCAAACAACTCAAAAGCAATTTTTAAGCATTTCCCAAACACTATCAAATACATGTGTTTTGGTGTTAACTGATCTCTTGTTCTTTTTGTACCTCAATTTATAATTTTTTAAAAACATGAATTCAAACTAAAGCAATATTAAGATCCTAAATGCTGTGATTAGGAGTTCATTGTTTGTTTCCTATAACCCAATTTGTTCTTTCCTGGACATATAAAAACATGACTTCAATTTTTAACTAGGCTCAAATAATTATAGTATCTAATGGATATTACCATCTCATCAAATTTTCAGAAGCTAGAAATGTTAACTAAAGCATAACAAAAGCTTCCTAATATGGGCTATAGGAAAGGAAACTCAGGCAGTCTAGATCTGCCTTGTAGTGTACTCACTTCTAGCTTTTTCTCCTTTTCTGACAAAACATCTTTCTGATTCTGGGTATATTCCACCAACATCCGAGCCAGCTGGCGACGGTCTTCCAGTTCAGCCGCCAGGCGCCCGTTATATTCTGCTAGTAACAGACATGCTTCATCTACTGTTTTTGAAAGACGTTCAGCTGCCTCTTTGTCTAAGTACAAATGAGACCAAAAAAACAGAGAGAATATACAAATCACATAGGTACGATTGCAAACATTTCTAGGGGAGGATGATGGTTTCCTTCCCAACATACAGAGTCTAAGAATAAGCCAGAACTTATGGACAAACAATGGGTTGGCTGACCAAGAAATCCAAAGGCATTCACACTCTGTCAACAAGACAGGGTATTTCTCAATTACCTGAAGTGAGGCAATTATACAGGGAGGAGAATCTGGCAAAGGCTTTCTAAATGCCTATTCCTGCAAAAGCTCTACAAACAAAACAAGCAGAAAGAGATGTTTAAGGTCATCTGTAAAATAATTTTTCCTTGCCTCTGTGAATTTCAAGTGTTTTTATTTATATTACAATTGGCCCTCCATATCTGTGGGTTTCACATCCATGGATTCAACCAATAGCATATCAAAAACATTCAGACAAAAGAACCTCAAAACCAACAAAAAATAACAATACAACAATGAAAAGTAAAAAACACAGTATGACAACTATTAACATTTATACAGCATTTACACAGTATTAGGTATTGTAAGGAGTCCTGAGATGAACTAAAGTACTTAGGTGGATGGTCATAGGTTATATGCAAATACTATATTTTATATAAGGGACTTGAGCATTCTAGGATTTTGGTATCCTCAATGGGTCCTGGAACCAATCTTCCATTGGATACCAAGGGACGACTGTATTTCATTTAGTATTCTTTTTAAATTCCACTGATATAGAAAGTATGCACAAATTTTTGTACTAAAATTAAAAAAAAGTTACATGATAGGTTCAATAAGTTGAGAAGCTGGAACTCAAAGTCAGGTCTATAAAACGGATCTGTGGATCTATAGGACTCCACCTTTAAACCATGTAAGCCTTGAACCTGATATGAGCCCTCTTACTACATTAAGCAAAATATAGGGTCTTATAAAAATCAGAGACTTTCAATATTTTTGAACATGACCCACAGTAGAAATACACTTAGTAGAAATTTTTTAAAAGTTTCAAAAAATAATACTTATCTTTACTATGTGCACTCTATTCTGTTCTACTCTATTGTTAGAAAAAAATCAGTCATTATCTACCAGACTAATTTCATGTCTAATTAATGAGATGTAGCTCATGCTTTGGAAGGAAAACTGTGAAGTATAACAAAAGGTATTCTGGGAAAGAGGTGGTAAACAAAGATTCAACATTAAGAAATAAGAAGAAACAAAGAAAGGATTTATATTTATAAGAACTGATACAATCAATTATGTATGGATGGTGGTGACATGTAAATAGGTATATCTCATTTTTAAAAGGCTTTAATAGAGCAAAACAGTAGGTCAATGCTTTGAAACAAAGAGCACCAGAGACCCCAGCAGTTTTACAGGATAAAGTAAGAGCAAGTCACATAGTGACCAAGGCCTGCTGCCTCCTAAGGATGCAGGCTGTCAGAGGCAAGAGAGCTCACTATTCTGGGTACCCAGGACTTGAGGGTTCCCAATACAGTATCTCCCTGTCTGGCAAACAGCTGTCGGGCTTTTAGATGCCTTCTTAACGTGAATATTGGGAGATGAACTGCTGAGGGATTCCAAATTGGGTCTGATGCCAAAGATTAGGCATCTTTACCCTCCCCGGGGATAGGGAACAAAAGACTGCCCCTGGTGAACAGGAAGGAGTGAACAAAATAGAGCAAAATAAAGAGATGACCCTCTGTCACCAGGAAGAGAGAACGCAAGATGTGTCCTTCTGGTGTGGTGTTTCAGGCTGGGAATAAACTGTGAGGTGGTCAGATCGGTTTTAGCTTCGTCACTGCCTACCTGATCTTTTTTTAGTGATTAATTCATGAAGATGCTTGGGTAACTGTGGGAAAAAAATAATGGCAGGGAAAATACTAATTTTTATGATTTAAAATAAACCAATTCTCATCCTTAAAACCTTATAAAAAGGAAATAATTCAGCTGCACAAATAATTACAACCTGGAAAAATAACCTGTAAAGTTTAACAAGTTATACTAAAAATGTAGTCAAAATATAGAAGCAAGGTGCTCACTCCAGGGGACTTACCCATGGCTATACCTAAGCTCTCTGCTCTCCTTGACACCCAGTCAGCAGAGTGACTGAGAGCTTCTCTTGGCCTGAATGTGAGCATCTCATTCCCCCTTGCTTACTCAAAGACTAAATTTTTGCAACTATCCCCCATATGTCCCCCTTCAGTTAACTCACTCTTTCTCTCCTGAAGCACACAAACATATGCATTCCAATACACAGCACTCTCCAGCTGCTGACCCATTCCCCTGCGCCCCTTAGAGCAAAGCTCTTCAAGAGTTACCCATACTCACTGTAGCCACCTTCTCTCCTCCAAAGTCCACCCTAATCTGGATCCTAAACCCACCAATCTTCTCTCAAAGCCTTTAAATTAGCTTAATAATATTAGCGCTCCTATTGTGTCTAAGCTCTGAGACAGCAGGGAACAAAATGGACAACTCTTGGCCCTCGAGTTTACATTCTCAGGTAGGAAGCGAAACAATATACTTATTCATGAGGTAAAAAGAAGAGCTATGAAAAACACAAGGCAGAGGAGAAAAAATGAGGCACTGAGTGGGGACCAGAATTTTCAATAAGATGCTCAGGGTAGGCTCATGAGGCAAAATGTAAACAAAGGCCTGAAAAAGTAAGAGGGCAAGCCATGCAACCATCTGGGGAAGAACACTCCAGGCAGACGCAATGGCAAGTTCACAGGCCCTAAGAGGGGAGAGTACCTGCCTGCAAGGGGCCCGATGGCTCCAGCTGTGAGTGAGGGGACGCAGTGCAAGTCTGTAGGCAGTGCCAGGCTGTGGAGAGCAGTGCAAGACTCTGGCTTTTCCTCTAGACCATGGGGGTAGTCTCTGGAGTGTTCTCAGAGGAGGGAAGGTTTATATGACTTCTGTTCAACAGGATCACTCTGGTTACTCCACAGAGAACAGAATGACGACTGGGGAAGTGGGACAAGGAACCAGAGACTCGGTAGAAGGCTATTGCAATAAACCAAGTGAAGATGGTGGAGGTTTGTGCCAGGTGGTAGTGGTGGAGGTGGCAGCAAGATATCATACGGGTTTTGGTCTCAATCAACAGGAATGCGGAGGGTCATTTCCCGAGATGGGAAAGACCACAAATGAAACAAGTTTTAGAGGAAAGGTCAGAAGTTCAGTTTGGGGCATGTTAAGTTCGAAATGCCTGTCAAGATATCCAACTAGTAATACTGAATAGGAGGCTAGATATATAGGTCTCAAGTTCAAGGGGGAAGGGTCAACACCAGTGATGTAAAGTAGGAAATCATTAGCATAAAAGTAAAAGTAAAGAAATTGGACAAGACCAAATGTCAACGCAACTAGCCAGAGAAGGAGGCTAAGTACTCAACATGAAAAGGTCAAGGAGCAGGGAGGACACCAGCAAGGAGGCTAAAAAGACATGGTCAGAGAAAGGAGAAAAGCTAGAACAACGAGGGGTCCTCACTTCCTACTGCAACAAATTACCACACATTTCGTGGCTTAAAACATCACAAATGCATATTTTATTTACTGGCATGCCACTTTTTCCATCTCCATAGCATTCTGCTCCAACCTCTGCTTCCACAGTATCATCTCCTTTTCTGACTCTTACCCTCCTACTTCCCTCCTACGAAGACTCTGTGATTATACTGGCCCCACCTGAATGATCCAGGATAATCTCCCCATCTCAAGATCTCTAAAGAATAACATCTGCAAAGTCCCTTTGCCATATAAAATAACATACTCACAGGTTTCTAGGGACTAAGGGCTGGGCATTCTGCGGGGGGGGCATTATTCCATCTACCACACCAAGTGAAGAAAGTACTTTCAGGAAGAGGAAATAATCAACTGGGCCAAATGCTACTACAGTCAAGTTAAGATGAGGGCAGAGACTTCAACAGTGAATTTAGCAACAAGGAAGTCATCAGCAACTTTGATAGCAGATTCGGTGAAGAAGAATCAAGAAAGAATGGGAGGATGGGAAGTGGAAGCAATCCATTCGGGCAGTTTTGCTAAAAAGAATACACAAATGAGGCAGTAGTTAGAGAAAGACAATGGGGCCAAGAAAATTTTTTTCTTATGTAGGAAAAAGGCACACATGTTTTAATACTATTTAGAATGATCCAGTAGAGAGAAAAAAACTGGAAGATGCAGGAGAAAAGGGTAGCATTGCTGGAGCAACATCCTTGAGTAGTTGAGAAGCAGCAGGTCTAACACACAGGGAGAGGGGCAGGGCTAGAAAACGGCACGTCCGCCCAGAGAAGTAGGAGAGAAAGTCAACTAAGGTGTGTCCCTTGTTTCTCCCAGCCTCATTCAGCTGCACATGTACAGGAAAGGATCAGACGAAAGTTGAATTTAAGAATGGGGGATGAGCCGGGCTCTGTGGCTCAGCCTGTAATCCCACGCCTTTGGGAGGCTGAGGTGAGTGGATTGCCTGAGCCCGCGGGTTCAAGACCCGCCTGGGCAGCGAGACCTCATCTCTACAATAAATCAAAAAATCAGCCGGGTGTGGAGGCGCATGCCTGTAATTCCACCTACTTGGAAGGCTGAGGCGGAAGGATCGCCGGAGCCCAGTAGGTCGAGGCGCGGTGGCCGGGAGCGGCCACTGCACTCCAGTTTGGGCGACCGAGTGAGACTCCAACTCAAAAAAAAAAAAAAAAAAGAATGGGGGATGCCAGGGGATGGGGAAAGGGAAGATGATGAGTTATTGTTGAATGAAAAGAATTCTGGAAACTGGCTGCACAACAATGTGAATGGACTTAACATGACTGAACTATACACTTCTAGGTAATGTGTATTTTACCACAATTAAAAATAAAAATAAAATAATTATTTAAAAAAGAAGCTATGAGACTTTTAGGTCAATGAAAACAGAGAAATGGAATCAAAAACATTGCTTACTTTATATTAATTTGCTTCCAATTTCTGTTTATTTTGATAGTAAGAATAAATGAGGTGCTCCTTATAAGAATTATTATTATGATAGAATAATAATTTTTTAAATTAGATTTGGCCGGGCGCAGTGGCTCAGTCTGTAATCCCAGTACTTTGGAAGGCTGAGGAGAGAGGACAGACTGAGCCCGGGGGTTTGAGACCAACCTGGGTAACTTGGTGAGACCTTGTCTCTACAATAAATCACAAAAACTAGCGGGGCATGGTGGCGTGCGTCTACAGTTCCAGCTGCTTAGAAGGCTGAGGTGAAAGGATCGCTTGAGCCCAGCAGGTCAAGGTTGCAGTGGCTGTGATCATGCCACTGCACTCCAGCCTGAGCAACAAAGAGTGAGACTCCAACTCAAAAAAAAAATTAGATTTAACCAGTTTAGGGACTTTGCCAGGAGACGCCACTGAAGGGGAAAGAGAAGAAAAGGGGTTGAAGGTGTGAGGGGGTCTGAGTAAAGACAAAAACGAGGGCTTGAGGGCTAGGAAGAGGCAGGACCAAGGGGCTGCAGGTCCCAAGTGAGGTAAATGGCTGGGCAGCTGGGCAGGAGATGAGATGCCTCTGTGATTCAGAAGGCCTCCGCGCTGTGTCCTCCAAGCCAGTACAGCCCTGCCTAAGGTCTGTTCCCTCTGCTTGGTGGCACTGCCTTCCTTCAGATATTCTCATAGCCCGCTTCCTAATTTTTTTTAGGTCCCTGCTCAAAATTCATCTCATCAGAAAGGCCTTCCCTGAGCACCTTTAAAACAGCGTCTCCCACAATTATTCTCCTCTCCCACACTCCTGTTTTATTTTTCTTCTTGATACTTTACCCCTGAGGCACATGGGTGGAATACTAAGAGCATCTGTTACAGAGTGGGCCTCAAATATTTGATTAGGAAACATTTCATGAGAGATGCTGACTTCCTTTAGATGGTTAAGGAGGGAGTTAGAGAAGCAGCCAAGCCAAGGGACTGGAAGGGGGACATGGTGGCCTTTGGAAGACAGTGGAAAGAGAAGTCTGAACTTTATTAGTGGGAAGAAGCCTAGGTTCAAATCCCAAGATCTGCTACTTGTGTGACCTTGGGCAAGACATCTAAGCTCTCAAAGTCAAAATTCTTACTAGGCAATATGGGGACATACACCCACCCATTTCCAGAGAATATCAAAAAGAGAAGTACCTAGCACAAAGCACACTCTATAACAATTAGTTCATGCTTCACTACTTCCTTTCGATTTCCTTTGCAGCAAGTGGCAAAAATGTCAACAGCTCCTCCCTATTTAATTGGTGGGTCATTAGGGCAAAATGACATGACTAACAATGCATACCTGGGCTTCTTGGCACTGAGACACTATCGTCTACAGGGTTTGTAATGAGCAGTGTCTAAGTCACAGAGCCCTGAATCCTAATTGGTTTTCTTTTAGTAAGAGGGTCATGAGTTTTCCAGATAGGATAAAACCTATTCCCCTTCCTCTCACCCCACAGGCACATCATTTGTGCTGCATTTTTAACAGGCCCTATTTAACAGGTTGCAGCACACCAGCAGTTCGGCAACAAACTCTGGAATCACTATTTAACCTTTGAGTGTTCCAAAGTTTCTTTGTCTAGCATGTGAGTTATATCTGAAAAACTTCAAGATGGCACAGCACCCACTACAATGTAGAGTCTATGCCTACAGACTTAAGCATGTCATAGGGATGGCTGCACTACAGGTATATCCCTTTCCTTATCTTCCACTCACTCAGCCTTCTCACCTGTTATTTTTTCCAAGAGAGAAACGTCTTGCACTTCCTGGGGCAGAGAGGCAATTTTCTGTCGGACAGTAGCATCCCCTGATGCAGCATTTTCCAGATCCTGTAAAGCTTTGATTAGTTCCTCAGTCTGTAAGATGAAAACACAAACACTATCCACTAAGACATATGAGGATGCAAGAATGTTAGCCAGAGTTAAATGAGATGGAGGCAAATCCTAAAAGCAGCCATTCTTGATATTTTTCAAAAAATGTTCTTAGTCCCAGTCATGGATTCTAAGAAAATGTACAAAATCAATTTTTCTAAGTCCCTGGCAGGACATGAATAAAGTTCTGCATAATTATTTTTTTAAAATTCTAAAAGAGTATGTTTTTAGTAACTTAAGAAAATGAAGTCTGGTTATTTCCAAAGGTATATATACCAGATGTTTAATAACTGTGTGCTGACCGATTAAATGAAATGTATACAACCTACTCTGATTCTTTCCTGGGTTTACTGTCACTCCCAAAATTAAATGTATCAAACTCATTAATTATAAACAAAGGGGAGAAAAAACAAGAAAAGTACACCAAGAATACATATTTTATAAAACAACCATGCTATTGGAGACAGGCCACGGCAGAAGACTTTTTAACATCTTCCTAACATATCTTCCTTTTCACAAAAATCCATTTTTTAAAGAATATTTTCAATTTCTAGGTGTGAAAAAAAAAGGTACAAGTTTTTACAAAGCATAAACCCACCCCAGAGTCATGGCATGCAACGACAAAGTGAAGCCCACCGTTCAGCAAGCTTCACTGGGAAAGATCATGCACAGCGACCCCAGAGTCACCCTATGGTGAGTCCACACTGCTACTGCTGACCTGCGCCACCTTGTGGCTACGGTCTTCAACTAGAAGTCACTTCACGCCTTTCTGCCCTACTCTTTGGGAGTCAAGACATACCAAGAGAGGTCCTGCAGAAGGATCTTGAGGAGAGTAGCTTCCAGGGTAGTCGTCATCCTCCTCCTCTTGTATCTGCTGAAAAGTTCGCTTCAGAGATTTCTTCTCTTCTGTTGCTAGACGAAAGAAAAAACCAGATAAATCTGAGTCAAATCCTGCATCAATAAGAGTCAAATGCTGTGTACAATGAGCCACATGTAAAAGCAGGGCAGAAGGGGTATTCATTTTAAGAATTGCTTAGCATTATCCCTTACTCCAGTTATTTTAAACTGGCTGTAGTTCCCTACACTACTGAAAAGAGTCCAAAATGTCTTGTTCTTCCATCTCGGATAGACTCTCTGGAAAAATACTACAGAAAATAAGTCTCTAAAATGAAACTTACCAAACAACTATCACCCTGAAGAAACTCATGAGACAATACAATGAAGCAAGCCCATGTGACCGAGGGCTTAGAGAGAACATGCTGCATTTAAAATGAGATACATTATGCTTTCCAGGGCTCACCTCAGAAAATAAATAGGAAAGAAAAAATCATCAATACAATTGTGTCAAAAATTCTAAACACAAATACCCTTTAAACCTTTTCTTTAAACACACAACAAACCTAATTTTACCTTAAAATAAAAAATAACCATTAATGAGAAACATGCTTGATGTTACTGGGAGAAATTACTTAAGTTACCGTCTTAAAATTAACCACTTTTGAAGCTGACAGTTTATATTATTTATTATTTGCACTGTATTTTTACACTGTTATGATAAATGTATTAATCCCCAAATCATTCTTTTTGCATCAAATTGGACAATACAAAATAAATACCAAACAACTGTGGGAAATAAATCTAAATGATTAATTCTGGTTTAGAAGGTAAAGAAATGTTGGACACTTAACCTGTGCCAGGCATTGTAATCGTTTCTTTACATTTTAATCCCTCCAACAATTCTAAGATGTAGTAAGCAAATACAGGTGAGCAAATTGGAGACCCATGGAGGTTAACACACTTAAGGTCTGACCTCAAAACCTGTGCTCTTCCCACTGCACTAAAATTTCTTAGCACCACACAAGTACTCTCTCATCTAGCACTAAAGGGAACACCAGGCACCTGTCTTGGAACTTTGTGAGTGAACAGAATAACTCAGAAATGGTACACATGTTTTTTGCTTAAACATTTTTTTCTGGAAACAGGCATGCAGTGCCTGTTCTCTACGTTACACACAAACTGACCAGACTATGTTTAAAGTGAAAGCCAACTCAATATCACATGTTTTTCTTAACGTTTTTGTCTATCCAGAAAGAAAGAAAGAAAGAGAGAGAGAGAGAGAGAGAGAGAGAGAGAGAGAGAGAGACAGAAAGAAAGAAAGAAACAAAGAGCAACATTTGCAATACAGACAGGCATTAAATTATACCTCATTCTGCACATTCTACTATGCACAGATTTGTTACAACAGCATAGATTAGTTAACTGACACAGGTCCCCCAACAACACAGGTTCAAATTTCAGTTACTATGGCATATTAACTCCAAGTAATTGTATAAAGTACAAATCTTGTTACGAACTTCATCCTCCTAATCATCATCAGTGACCAGTCACATCACTTCAAGTCTGTCAGTAATTGGTCACTGCACATCAGATATTCAGTTCACACAAAAACAGGAGTGTTTAGCTGTGCTGCCTCTTTGTCTTCCAGTGATACAATCAAATTCTCAAAACAGAGTATTAGTCACAAAGATAAAAGGGCAGCAAAGAAACTAAAGCTAAAGCTTATGCTGGAACTGAAATCTGAAGGGCACCTGAATACAGTTACAGAGAAGAGCTGGTTGGGGGAATGCTGTCACTGCCACCATTCAAGGAACTCTGGACCCACAGCCAGAGGAACTCAGTGAAGGCTAATTTTTAGTAACACAAATAAAGAAAGTGACGGTAATGAGAAGAACGACAATGTCCTGGAGGAGAGACGCTGACAAAAAGCTGCACCCAAAAGGAACTCTCAGAGACATTTCACAACACTGAAAGTACACAGGTTAAAATGTTGGAAACTGAAGCAGACTTAGAAAGAAGTACAGTATAACAATTTGGCAAGGCACAGAAAAGATGTCTGCTCTGTATATAAATTATACCAGAAGAAGGCATTGTTCAAACTACTCTTCATAAGTTTGTTACAAAGAAAATACAATTCAATTCTCAATGCTTCCAATTTTTTAAGTTACAGCATACTGAACAACTATTAGTTTTACTGTTATTTTGTTTCCCTATAAATTTGTAATCAATAGTGAGTTTCTCAATATTTGACAAAAAACATTTTAAAGTCACAGAACAATCATAATTTTCCCCACTGGATTAAGATTGCTTTGCATGGGTTCAGCTTGCAGTCATGGCTACAGTCTGCAATACCATGCAGAGCAAGGACTGCTGTTATTTTTTAAATGGGAAATCTACTAGGATATTAACTTACCTATGAAACACCTAGCAGTACTTTGCACACAGCAGCTGCCTAATTAACACGTTACATGACCCACACAGACATTCAATCACAACAGCATCAAAGCGGCCAGGGAGTGGCCATTAGAATGTAAGCACATAGCCAGGCTCAGTGGCTCAGCCTGTAATCCCGCGCCTTTGGGAGGCTGAGGTGAGTGGATTGCTTGAGCCCGTGGGTTCGAGACCCGCCTGGGCAGCGAGACCTCATCTCTACAATAAATCAAAAAATCAGCCAGGCGTGGTAGCGCATGCCTGTAATTTCGGCTACTTGGAAGGCTGAGGTGGAAGGATCGCCGGAGCCCAGCAGGTCAAGGCTGCGGTGGCTGGGAGCAGCCACTGCACTCCAGTCTGGGTGACAGAGTGAGACTCCAACTCAAAAAATAAAAAATTTTAAAATTTAAAAAAAATTTTAAAAAAAGAATGTAAGCACAAGATAAAAAAAAAAAATCACATTGTTTTGTTTGCTTCCAAGCTAGAAGAATGCTCAATTAATGTTAAATACCTCAAAGGAGTTACTGAAATCCTTCAGTTTTCAAATTCTCATACAGAAATTATTACATATAAAAACCAAACTCACCACCTCAGGACACTTAGAATTACTGAATTCTGGCACTGGAAGACCATAGACTGGCCTCTGCCTTTGCTTCCCCCAACTTACTTTCATGAAAATATCTTCCACAGGCTATGCTTTAACCAGAGTCAGAAAGTGCTTGTTAGTCTAAATCTGGATCCCACAAATCAAAGCCTCCTAATCTGGAGTTCTTTTTACCACTTCATGCTGCCACTAACTCACAGCCTTACAAGACAATTCAAACTGATACAAAATCCTTTTAGGGTCATTTTTGTCATTTACCATCCTACTGGAAGAGGGTATAATGGGAGGTGTTAGTTATTATCATCCCACTTTTCCAGTTTTTGAGTTCCACTTGGAGGACCTACTGTTGCTGCAAAACCTACGATTTCTGGAAATGAATTATCCATCATTTCCCCCATAGGGCTTCTCATTCTCTGAGCTACCTATTTCCATCACAAACACTTCCATTGGCCCTCGTTCCCAAGCACAAGGTCTGGAAACAACCAGAATTACCCTAAAGTCCCAACCTCCAGCGGAATCCTTACCTCTCTGGGATGCCTTACCTCCTCTCTCCTTCTTCCCATACATAGCCTTTTATCACCAAGCTGCCCCTCAACACATCTGGTCAGACCACTGTCCCAACTGCTCTCTTGGCCTCTAGATGCTCCTTTTCTCCTGACTATGCAGCTGTCCCTTGGAATCCACAGGGCATTGGTCCCAGGACACTCGCCACGAATAACAACATTTGAGGATGTTCAAGTCCCTGATAATATTCACATATAACCCATGCATACCATTCTATATACTCTAAATCATCTGTGGATTACTATAATACCTAATACAATATAAATGGTTGTTATGCTGTATTTTTTTTTACATTTGTATTATTTTTATTGTTGCATTTTTTTTCTGAGTCTTTTGTGGTTGGTTGAGTCTGCAGCTGTGGAACTGGTGAAGACAGAGAGCTGGCTGTGTTTTGCTATTAAATCAATCTTCTTAAAGCTAAGCACTCACTTCATCATGTCTGCGAAACGTTCAGTGGCCTCTACTGATTGTGCAGTTTCCCCCTAAGTTCAGAGACGGTTGGTGACCATGGAAGTATTATCTTGAGCACTCCCTCTAACTCTCACAGCATGTGAACCTGCTATCTGTACGGCTGATGGTATGACTTTCTCTCCCACAGGAACATTTCATGTCTCTTTCCTCTAAAGCTCTACAGCCCCTAAGAAGGAGCTAACAGACTGGAGTTTGAAACCTCGTGAAGGCAGAGAGGTCAGAGTTGGAAAAAAAACCAGGAAATCTGTCAGTCGGTCCCATTTCTGCTTCTGAATTCAAGATAAGCCTTCTAGTACCAGCTCAGCTTCTGACCACGGTATGTATTTACACTCCCTTTTTTACTTACTCATTCACTGTTTGTAAGCAGGACAAACACTGTGAGGGTGGGCCCATGTCTTGTCCTCATACTGGACACCTTCCATTCTATTTCTAACTTTTTCCAGTGTCTCCAGGGGGCCTTGCTCTTGGCTAACCTTCAAGTAATCCTCATTACTAAGGGTTTATGATTTGCCTCTTACAGACATGGCTGTGGTAGAATTTCAGACACTGCGGCAAACTGTGAAACTAATCTTAACATAAAAAGCTGGCCTGCAGACTCACAAATCACACCGTAATATGCAGCCATCTACCTGTAACACTGGATCTTCTAAAGAATCCATTTGAAATTTTCTGAAGTTAAAAAAAAGGAACACCCCCAGCTTTATAACCTGTTTAATGAGAAAAGAATCAGGAAGCACTATTTGCAACAGCTCCCTCATTCTTTGCTCCCTCTCTGCAAAATAAAGAAAAAAATTTAAAAGCACATTAAATTCTAATTCTGGGGAAAAAACAAACCTGCAACAAATATAAGTTTAACACTTAAAGCACACTTCTAGAAGCATCTATCCGTATTATCTCACTGGACCATGTGACCAAGTCCAGGCATGCACACGGGGAAGCCGGGTCTAGAGCTAATGCTCTTCACAACCGTGCTCTCTGGGCTTGCACAGAATCTGGAGGCCTGAGAATACTAAAGCTGCCTCCTCCTTTTGCTTCCAGTTCATATAGGAAACTCAGCACATAAGACACCAATGTTCTAAGAACTGAGAGGGGCAAATCAAAATCACATCTTTGCCCCACTGACACATCTTACCTGCATTATCTCAAGTAAGCCTCACAACTTTGGGGGGTATTGCCATTAAAATTACACAGTGAGGTCCTGAGTGAGGTTTGAGAAATCAAATGCTGTGGCCAAAGTCACACAGTTTTAGAAGCAGCACAGCTGAGAGTCATACTTCAGAAGTCTGAATACCTAAACTATACTGCGGTCCAGGAAAAGTTAGGTAACCTGCTCACAAACATCATTAAAATCTACTGAATCCATGTACTTTCAGGAAAAAGTATGGTGTGAAGAATATCGGCTTTAAACTCACATAGACCTGAGAATTCTCCACTTATTTCCTTGGACAAAATTGCTATACCTTTTTGAGCCTTAGTATCCTCATCTAAAATATGAAAATAATACCAAAATTCAGAAAGTAGTTCTAAGGATCTAAAACAATGAAAATGAAAAGCAGGCAGCAGAGAGGCTGGTACATAGCAGGTGCTCAAAAAATGTTAGTCCCCTTGTACCTTCCCTCCCTTTAAACACCTCCGTAACTGTATGGCAGAGTCATGTGTGGCTCAAGTAAATAAAGTCCCACTTAGTCAAGCAACAGCTTGAGCATTCCAAAGAATCAAGAGATAACTGTATTTTTTCCTTTTCTTGCTTTTTTTATTTTTAATTGGCACATAATACTTGTACATATTTATAGGATACAGTTTGCTTTGAGAAACAACTTTAGAACACCTAGGTCTTGCACTTGAGGAGACAGGTATAGAAACTTAAGAAATCTCCAGTTCTAAAACAGAATTCCTAAGTTTATGCATTCTCCAATGTTTTAAGAACTGTCAAAAGTTCTACAGAAAAATTTTTATTTCAAAGGTAAACTCTATGAAGTTGTCTGAAAACAAAAACTGCCCATGAATCAAAGCTGGAATATAAAAAGACTACTCAAATTTGGAAATAAACTTCCAGAGAATTCACCAATTGAAAGGATTGTAGTAAAATATTCTGGTAAGTCAGGTCCAAGAAGACAGTGTGAAGACAGAGTGAGTTAGCTGACACCAACACACACGCTAAAACCTTTTGATGTATGTTTTCATCTTTACAGAATAGAGAAAGAGAAATTATCTTCAGATCAGCATTATCCTCCACATGGAGGAATACTGCCTCTGTTACTGTTAATGTCTGTCTAGACTCTCAAATAAACAAAAAATCAGAAATCCAATGAAGCTATTTCCACTACTACCACTGCCACAAATTCCCCAAGTACAGAACTATTTCTCACCTCCTTTCACTCTTTCCTAGAACACTTAGCATAGCTACTTCCTCAAAGCATGTGTCCAGCAATGTCTGCTAAACTGAAATTCAATGTTAGCTTCAATCATCCTTTTCCAGAGCTCTTCTACTTGATCAAAGATGTTTTAAAAAATCAGAACTGAGCCCAGGAGGTTAAGTCTACTGTGAGCTGTGACTGTCGTGATTGTGCCACTGCACTCCAGCCTGGGAGACAGAGTGAGACCACTAACGCAAAAAGAAAAAGAAAAAAGAAAAAATCAGAACTGTTTGATGCAGTAAAGAATGCTGAATAAATCCCCAAAGCTGTAAAAACACCCCACAAAGGACACAATACAAACACTACCAGACTCCAAAGTAGGATTTTCAGAAGCTACCAACAGTGACCCTAAAATTATATTTTATCAACTCCTAGTAAAACAATGACCTACAGTCTGAAAGCAGTTATCTCATTCATAGTCTCTAACTTTGTGGTTTTACAGTAAAGTTACCCCCCTGTAAAATGCATATAGTTTTAGACCTGGAAGAGATCGGGTAGGGTACATAATAAGGGGCTGCTGAAAGAATGATCCTGTCACGCATGCTACTCATGGCCAAGTTCTATAGCAGATGCATGTACAAATTACTAGACAACAAGGAAGGAAAGACTACATGCACCCATACAGGCAAAGGAAGACGTCGGAATGAGAGCCGTAGTCTTGAAAGGGGCAGGACATCGCGGGCACAGGTAAGAGCAGATGCAGAAGAAGGGCAACAACAGAGCATGGGTGGGGCGTGGGGGGGGGTCGGCAATTCAGTGTGGTCAAAGAGCATGGATACGTAAGGCAGAAGAATCTGAAAGACAAGGATAGTAGGACAGTTCAGATTATAAAGAGTCTTCAATTCTATCAGTGCTTGGACTTGATCCTCCAGGCAAGGAGTACGTATGTAGGGGCAGATCAGATCTGTAGCTAAGAAACAGGTCATGCCACTGGAATTAAAAACCACAATTAAGCATAAGCCAAATAATGAACATGTGATCTTACCCGTTAAAGGAAAAAATAACATAAGCTCTTATTAGGGACTTGGCAAAATTTTCTCTCTCTCTCTCTCTCTCTCTCTCTCTCTCTCTCTCTCTCTCTCACACATACACACACACACACACACACACACACACACACACACACACACACACACACACACACTCCTCAAAGATATCCTGGGTTCAGTAAAGACCAAAGTCAACTTTAGACTGTGTGCTGAATACCATAAGGGTATGTCTCAAAGCCACATCTATATTTAATGAACCAACTTCTTGAAAGGCTAAAGAACTTAGCCAAAATCCTACAGTAGCTAATGGCAGGGCAAGGCCAAAAATCCTAGTCCAAATTACTTCCTAGTTCACCAGAACTCTTAACAACTTTGTCATTCTTTTCCTCATGCAAGGAAAATCTCTGAAAGACAGAAGAGAGCCAAGGAGAACAGGGAGCAAAAAGCTAGGGTGTGAGAGAATAAACAGCATGAAGACTAGAACCAGGCTTACACGCCGCGAACACTATGTAAATTCTCACCATCATTTATGATCATCTCTCTCTGAAGAATCATAAAATCGCTGGTGGTTCACAGCAACCCCCACTGCAGCTTTTCATATTTGATTCGAAAGTAGGCAAAGACCAAGAGCTGTAAACATGTGGTGATGTTTCTACCTTTGGGGGGAGGGCTCTTGGAGTCCTCCATAGACAGCTTCAGCTGCTGTATGAACTCGCCGCCATACACACTTCTTTCTTGCCAGATGTTCAGCAATCTTTCTAAAGGTTTTTTACAGCCTTCATCTGCCTCTCTGCCCAGAAAAGATGAAAAGATATATATAAGCTTAAGATTTTTTTGTTTTTAATTAGGACAGTTCTACTTAAAAAAAAAAAATCAACTGACTGATTTACATATTTCAAAACAGAAGGAAGAGTATGGTACATATTGCGATACTTGAATATCCAAAACTTGACCAGAAACTATATTCTTCCCTGTGCTGGGTAGGGAAGAAGGCATCATATCATAGAAGTAGTCTATCTTTTTTTTCCACTTTGAAAGAGGGGGCAAACAGGGCAAAAAGCCAATGGCTGATTTTTACAAACAGAGAATTATAAAAGTATCCATCATATCAATTGTGACAGCTTGCTTCTTAAGAAGACATTAATTGAAATGCCAAACATTTTGCTGGTAATTAAATGGACCAAAATTCTTAAGGACTGAAAAATGATTTAAAACACATGTAAAATGGGAACATTAAAAACCTTTAAAACAAATTCAGTACACATCAATGCTAACACACCAACACATTTACATGTATAAATACAATCATACACACATATATGCCAAGAATGACCTCAACATTAGCTACTTCATAATTATTCTAATTCTGGGCTAAGTCTGTAGCCCATGTTGGCACAAAGGTGTCTAATTGATAATCTTAGAACATAGAAAGTAATGCAGTCCTTTGTAATGCAATCCTCAGAAAAGTCGGATAATTTTTTCCTTGAAACTGAATATGAGATGACTACAACCAGTACTCAGTGAGAACCAGCTGCCTATCCTAAAATGTCAGACAGCGATGAGAACACTGGAGGAAGACTTTCCGAAAGGGAAATGAATTCACTCACCACCACTGTGTTTCTGTGAATTGTTCTGTCTTATGAGACTGACTTGTTTAGGTGGCAACAATCTTATATGGAATGGTTTTAAACAGGAAGGGATACCTCAACTTCTCAGTAGCTAAGTTAATTATCTTTAATAAGCACTTTGAGAAGAAACCATACCAAATTCAATAGAGATAGGAACTCTCGCCGCCCGCCCCAACCCTATGACAGCACTTTTGTAAACTCGAGAGGAGTGAGGTTTCAGCCTAGCCTAGTTAGACTGTGCTACTTAAAATTTTTAGTGGCAAATTTCACTGAATTGGGGCCAGGGTATACAGAAGTTAATTCTCTTTTTGCTAAACTTTTTAAGTCAGAGGTGAGGGTTAGGAAAAAAGGGGGAAACATTTCTACTGCTAAGTTTATAAAGCTTAAAAATATGACCCAATTATATGATATTTGTGATAAAAAACCCTTTTATTCCACCTTCAAAATACATGCAGAAATGAACTACTTCTCACCTCTCCCTCTGCTATCAACCTGGTCCAAGCCACTATCATCTCTTGCCTAGATTACCACAATAGCCTCATTACTGGTCTCCCCACTTCCACCTTTGTCCTCCTACAATCTATTCTCGAGTTTTCAAAGCATGATTCTAGCTGTTGTGTTAAAGCAGACCATGTCACTCCTTTGTTCAAACCCACCAACATTTCTTCCCATTCGCCCTCAGAATAAAAGTAAAAGCCCTTACGAAGGGCTTTGTAAAGTCCTTATACAGCCTTCAAGTCCTTTCTCAACTCGGCCCTTTATTATTTCTCTGGCCTCATCTCCTACGCACCCTTTCTGCCCCACTCCTGCTGCAATAGCTCTCTTATCCTGCCTCAGGACCTTTGCACTTAAATGTCGGCCTTACCTGGGCCCATAGTTCCCCATAATGGTTGCATGGCTCATCCCCTTTCTTTCTTCGAGCATATGTTTAGTCACTCATCAACTTTTCAATGAGTCCTTCCCCAATCTCCATGTTGAAAATTAGACCACCTGCCTCTAGCTAATTTTTCCCCATGCAACTTATCTTCTGATATGCTATATAGTTTGCTTTCTGTTTAGTCTTTCCATTTGAATGCAATTTCCACAAGGTCAGGGGTTTCCCTTTTCCCTCTATTGCTATATGCCCTAGAACAAGCACAATAAATATTTGTTACAGCATAATCTTTTTCAAAAAAATTTACATGGGTCTCAGCAGGCCACACACTTACTTACCTTCAACAATCATCTTCCCTCATCAAGGTCATTCATGTCAGAAATCAACTAAACACTCCCCAGCTCAATCAATGTAGGTTTATGAAATACCATGTGCCTGGAGTACAAAGAATAAGGCCTAGGTCCTGACCACCAGGGCTTAGCCCAGTAGCCTTTCAGATCTCTTTAGCCTCATCTCCTTTCCCTATTCGACCTGAAACTTCACTCAACCATATGTATTTTCTTCTCAGAACTCACCCTCTTGTGCGTGTGACTTTGTTCATGCTATCACCTCTCCTACAAGTGGACCCTCCAAAAAGGAACAAGGCAAAGAGAAAGAAGAAGCTGTAATTCAGGTAGCTGAGGCACATGGGGTGATTTGTGGAAACAACAGAAGAATCTGAAAGAGTGGAATTAGATTTTAGAGGGCCCTGAATGCCATATTAAGGATGTGGCCTGTAGGTAATGAGAAGGCCCTGATGTGATCAAATATATGGCTTAGAAAAATAAAGTATGAAGCCAGGTGTGGTGGCTCATGTCTGTAATCTCAGCACTTTGAGAGGCCAAGACAAGAGGACTGTCTGAGTACAGAGGTTCGAGACCAGCCCGGACAACTTGGTGAGATCTTGTTTTTACAATAAATCAAAAAATTAGCCTGGTGTAGTGGTATGTACCTACAGTTCCAGTTACTTGAAAGGCTAAGGCAGGAGGATCACCTGAGCCTAGCAGGTTGAGGCTGCAGTGGCCATGAGTGTGCTACTGCATTCTAGGCCAGGTGACAGAGTGAGACTCCAACTCGGAAAGAAAAAAAGTGTGGCTTAGAAAAATAAAGTCATTATAACTAATATAACCAAACTGCAACTAATCAGAACTTAACTGGTTGGTACTTTTAACATAAATTCTGCTCGCTGCAGATCCTCTGTAGACTTAAAAGAAAGAGAAACCAATCATAAAAACAAATTCTTATGAATGATTTAGATTTAGTTAAAAGGGGGGTGAGAGGTCCACAACACCGACCTGCCATCCACCACTACTGGAGACATTTGGGACTTAAGACTAAGACTGGTTTTGAGTACAGTTTCAGCCACATTTTTATACAGTGAAAACGGATACTAAAACCTGTTATGATCATAAAACATTTTCAAAAGGCTTTAACCAGTAAAATTCTGCAAAAAGTGGGGCTCTAGTTCAATTAGTGAATGTAATTAACCAGGATAGGTTACTTCCTTGAGTACTGCAGTAAATCAAAGTTTTGCTAGATAAATTATAGATAAATTAGTCAAGAAATCTTTCTACTGATGAGGTTTTTTTGAAGTAAATAGCTCCATTGAACTGGAAATCACTTTAGCACCTGGAATCAGATACAACTAAAGCAATAAAGCAATTTTATAACAGAAGGAGTTATCTTTTCAGGTTATACTAACTCCATCCTAAACTGAGAAATCTTTAAGTGAAGAAAAGACAAAAAAATCTGCCATCAATCTAGGAATAAAGCAAAAGATGGTAAATAATTACAAACACAATTCAATATTATGTTGAACACTTAGTGTGTATTTTAACTGATTCATTATAAATTCAGTCATTGACCATTTTTCAATCCCAATGGCAAAACTGACCTTAAGAATGAAAACTGTATATTACACACACACACACACACACACACACACACACAGAATTGCTGCCTCAAGTGTTGGCTGAATACCTGAGACCTTGCTAACCCAGCTTTGGGGGCTTTTTCTTCCTCTGTACTTCTTTGGTCAACCACAGTAATATGTGTATTTCTGTTTTATTCCATGCACAGTAGGCCTATGGTAGACCTACGAAGGGCAGAAGCTTTAATGAACACCTGCTTTCTTTCTGGGATCCTAGAATTTTAGCAGAGGGTGCCTACATGACCAATTCCAATAAAAACTCTGGGCACTAAAGGCTCTAATGATGTTCCCTGATAGATTACACCCCATGCATGTTGTCACAATTCAATACTGAAGAATTAAGTATGTCTGTGTGATTCCACTGGGAGAAGACTCTTGGAAGCTCACGCCTAGAGACCTCCAGTCTTCTCTGCATGCACCCTTACTCTCTGCAGATTTCACCTTGTGTCCTTTGTAATAAATCATCACTGTGAATATGACTATTATGATAAGCCTTGTGAGTCCCCCTAGGCAGTCATCAAATCTAGGAGTGGCCTGCGGACCCCCAATACAACAACAATAAATATCATGTGTACAGTGGTAATTCCCAAATTTATGTCTCCAGAAATTAATTCTCTACTGAGGCATCACACTTTAGAATACCTACTAGCCATCTCAAATTTAATCTGGCCAAAACAAAGCTCTTTACCACCAAGTCTTTTCCCCAATCATCAGCTCAAAACACCACCAGCAGCCATCTACTTACTTCAAAAACCTAGAAACCATCTTTGATTTATCTTTTCTCTATCAGCTTCTACTCAATTCCTATAAAATCTTTTTTTTAAAAGAAAGAAAAGTTTACTTAAAAGTAAATTAGAGAGAGAAAGAGAAGAGAGAAGATTCACCTCCCCAAGGTAGGGGAGGGGACCAAAGCCAGGAAGCATGGTGGCAGCCATAGCTCAAAGAGCGCATGGTCACACCAGAGTCTAGCAAGGCAATGGCCGCTAGCTGCTTGTGGTTGAGTCCTTTTAACCATTCCCCTAGATGGGGGAAGATCGTTAAGGTGACTGGGTGGTAGTCTGCTCCACATCATCACAAAGGGGCAGACAAGTGCAGGTACTGACGTCAGGTGATGGACAGCAGGCAGATGGGTGGGTTAGTCACAAGATTGCTGCCATGGTGGGGTTTATTCATATAGGAGGAGGAGGGACTCCATACAATAATTAAGCATTCAACAAATAGAAGCTATTGTTGTCTTCTCACTGCTCGAGATCTAGCCAATGTCCTCTCTAGCCTGCTCCACAGCAATATCCTCCATGCTCCTGTCCCTGCCCCTCCCTTGGGCCTTTACAATCCATGCTACACAGCAAGCCACTCTTTCAGTGAATGCTGGAAGACGTCATCCCCCTGCTTGAAATCTTCATTAACATGCCATCAACATAAAACCCAAACTCTCCCAGGCTTACAGGGTATATGTGACTGGTGCCTGTCTACCTCTCTGACCTCATCTTGATGATACTTTTCTTTTGCTCACTCTGTTCACAACCACACCAGCCTTCATTCTGTTTCTCTTAACATGCCAAGATTATTTCTACCTTAAGTTCTTCTTAATAGCTGCTCCTGCTCTGCATAATTACCTCACGTCATTTCTTTAGAGAGGCCTTCCTTAATCACGCTGCCTAGAAGAGATCCCATTCTAGAACATCATTCCATTTCATTATGTCCATTACCATCTAAAAGTATCCTGTTCATTTAACTGTCTTTTCCTGCCTTTTCACTGCAGCTCCTCTAGTTTCCAGGTCAGTACTTGGCACATAGAAGGCACTAATATGTGCTGAATGAAAAAAGACATGTACAGCTGTCTCTGAACTGAGAAGAAAACAAGAAGGTACTTGTGTGGAAAATAAGTTTGCAGCCCAGTTAATTCAATAGCTCTTCAAGTCAAATCTACCCTATGAACTTGGCAGCTTTCTCTAACTTAAGTTCTTGTTTGTTTATGGGGGAAGGAAGAGGGTGTTATCATAAAGATATCCCGAATCAATCTGATCAATATTAATGGGTCAACAATCTTTGTTTATCAGCTAGTCACAGAAAAAGTATACAGAATGCATATACAAGGGTGACCCAAAAGAAGCCCATAATTATCTTTTGGCGGGCAGGCCCCTGTGGTACAGGCTTCCCCCACTAGCTAAGTGTTCTAGGAACCCATCTACATCAGCGCACCAGCTAGTGGTTTTGTTTGAGGCTGCGTTTGGCTTCAGTGAATTTTATTTGGAGAATCTCTCAACGTGTTAGCCCATTTATGAAAGAAGACTTATGAGCACACCTGCCCACTCTGCACTGAGTGTTCAGCAGTTTTTGACCCAAAGACAGCATGACCCCCATGCCCCACCCTCCCTATTTACCCAATCTCACCCTGAGCAACCTTTTTTTTATTTCCCTGATGAGAAAGTACTCAAAGGACCACTTTTTGCCAATGCGGAAAAGATGAAACAAAAAATGGCAGAAGCACTAAAAGGCATCAAAATTGACGCATTCAAAAACTGGAGCAGTGGAAAAAGCATCTCGGTAGGTATACTGCATCAAAAAGAGAAGGTAACTGAAGCTTAAACATGTAAGAATATACAATTTTTTTACATAAATAAATTCCAGGTTTTTGGGGAGCCTCCCTTATATTAATTAGGTTAGTCTTAGTGTTGATAAGGTGCATCAGGATTAAGTAGAGTTTGTTGGACTTTATGTTCCAATAATGAGGTAGGGAAAGAAGTTTGAAAACATGGGAATCCTGAATCTGACACCCAAGCAGAAACTTAAAAGAACTAGAAGAATGTAAACAGAAAAGAACTTGGATTTTTTATTTTATTTTGTATTGAGAAGATTCCACAATGCCATGGAATCTGTCAAGCTGCTTTTACAGTGCCTCCTGGAGAGATTTAAGATGTTCCCAAGTAGAGAGAGACTGTTTAAGCCAGGAGCGGTGGCCATGCCTGTAATCCCACACTTTGGGAGGTGGAGGCAAGAGGACTGCCTGAGTCCAGGGGTTTGAGACCAGCTTGGGCAACTTGGTGAGTCCTTGTCTCCACAACAAATAAAAAAGTTATCCAGGCATGGTGGTGTACGCCTGTGGTTCCAGCTACTTGGAAGGCTGAGGCGGAAGGATCACCTGAGCCCAGGTTGAGGCTGCAGTGGCCATGAAAGTATACTCCAGTCTGCAAGACAGAGTAAGCCTCCTACTCAAAAAAAAAAAAAGAAAAAGAAAAAGAAAAAAAGAGACTTTAATCCTGGTATTGCCTATTCCTTTTCCCAGCACTTTCCATTTACCCTTTCTCATTTCAGGGTAGCAGAAGATTAGTGATCCATTTTTAAATAAGTGCAATTTTAAAAAGAAATCATTCTATCCAATTCCCTAGACCAAATCTCTCCCCCAATAAGTTAATGTTAATTAATTCATTTGACAAACATTTACTGGATCCCTAGACTGTGCCAGGCAGACCACAATGTTGCCTAACTCCAGGGACATCATTTACATTGAGGCTATATAAACGGTATTCCCTCAAGCTACGTAAACCAGCAACTCTGTGCCAGACACTTGACTAGGTGCCTGAAATATAGAAAAGAGCAAAAAAGAAATAGTCCTTCCCTTCATGGAGCTTATAATCTAGTATATTCCACTGACTGTGCAAAGAATGTGATTCAGGCATTGCACTATGTACTTGCAGACAACCTGTCTTACTTTAGCCTCACAATGACTCTAATGAGACAGGCAGTGTCCTCCCCTTTCAGCCAATTAGGAAATTTGGGCTCAGAAAGTTAAATAACACATTCAGTGTTTGAGGCAAAGCTATAGCCAATGTCTAAGAAGCTGTGAACTAAATCTCATCAAAACAAAAAACCCCCATCCCCAATTTTAGACAGCTATTCGAATAATCTGTTCTAAGCTTTCTGTTATGAAGATTCAGTATTATTTTCAAGTTAGTAACACATTCTGCTACTTCAGTGTCCATGTTCATGAAAAGAAGAGCCAGTTATGTAGTTGACCACCAAAAATCTTTTTCATCTCTAGAAAGCTTTTCTCTTTGACTTCTAATTTTATTCTTTTAAACTTTTCAACTCCGATAAGGAATGCAGGACTTCATTTCTCATTTAAGGACTTTCACTTACATTTTAGACCCTAGAACAATCTGTTTGACCCACTAGTCTCCTATTCATCTTTCTCAACTTATTTTTGAAAAGATTTGTTTATTTTCATGTTTACTTACAAACATAATTTTCTACTGAATAGTTTTTCTTTGGTTTTCCTGGGCACCTAATTTATGCCTACAGGAAGCTTTTGTTTACACATGAAGAAAATGATTTCCAAGACTTTTAATACAATGTATGCTTTCTATGTTATTAGCTACATGTGTACTCCATGATCCACTCCTCTGACATAAAACACAATAGCAGCAGGTTTACTATAACATAGCCAGAGAAAGTACCCACAATTCATACTCATAATTATTATTCTTGCAGCTACAATAATGACTACTATTTTTAGCAAAAAAAATCTAGAAATTCAGAAGTGAAAAAGACGGCAACTGGCAACTAATTTCTTGCTATTAAGGTTATATTACTAAAAGGCTTCCTTACTAGTTAGCTATGTTTTGATCATGAGCTAATAAGGTAACTCAACCAAACCAAAGAAAATACCATACTTGAGAAATAAATTCATTAAGAATACATCTGGTGGGGAAAGATGTGCTTCAACTGTGACGCTGAATTTCTTTAATATATCAAAATGTTTACATGTCTCAGTTCTTAAGGACCCAACAAAACATAAAACCACAATTTGCCTCGATACAACTCTGTAAAGTAGGAAGTTGTCAATTTACAAAGACTATCACAGAAAAGGAAAGAATAAAAAGCTGGAAAAGGTAAGGCATTTAAAAACAAAACAGACAACGTACCTGGCAACATGAGAAAAAGCATCCACAAGGACAGATTCAAACTCTCTAGTGAATTCAGGTCCTTTCCTTTTACTGTTTTGGATGACATCATTCGCTAAGTACAGAAAAGTAAGCTTTCTATTTGATTTGGCTGAAAAAAAGAAAAGAGGATAATTTAACTTACACCAAAAAAATTCTCAATTCAGAATTCTTTTGCCCTCTGCTACTCCTAAAGAACGTTGAGACAAGCATTACCTACTTGAGATCAAGTAGCTATGTTTAAAAAGACAACTTAAGAAATAGGCTTAGAAATACAATTTCAAAAATAAAAAGACCAGGCCATCTTCATTTCTGTTATTTTAGCCAAGGTAATTAACTGGCAGTCAAAATTAAGATAATCCAAAGAAAATATTAATGTTAAAACCAAGGCTTTTATTTATTCTACTGCAAAGGGGAACATTTCTGACTCATACTTAGTTATCAAATATTTTATAATGAAAGACTAACTTAGGTTTCAATTTTAAAATTGTTTCTTGTAATTTATGTTCCTAAACTAAGAATTTCTCTCTGGTACTCCAATAACAATGACACAGAGGAATCTTGAGATGCACCAAAAGATATTTATCTCAAATACAAATATACATTAACACTACATTATTAATGAAAATTTACACACATCTGAATCTGGATATGTGAAATTATGGCTCCCAGAAAAACCATAATTCTTCTCTTATTTATATGAAATGTAGTATTTCCTATTACTCTATATGGTATCATATATTAAACCATAAAAGCCTCATGCAATATGTCTGAGTTACAGTTGCTCGGGGGGACATTACTGAACTTCCTGGCTTCTATGCACATAACTTCTCAACCATAAAGTTACATCATGCCATTTTTGTCCCAGTTTTCTTTTAAGAGAAATAAATAAGAACATAATCAGATATTCCAAAACATAAAGTTTTTTCCAGTGCTAAAGTATCTGAAAAACTCAGGCAACTCAACCTTTACACACACCTGAGTAAGTAGTCCTTGTTTCAGTCTCTCTAGTCCTCGCTCTAGCTAGTCTTTTGAAATGTATAAAGCATGTATAAGCTCTGACACAGCACACATAAGACCTGACATTTTAAAATGTAGCTAGAGGAGAATAACCCGATTTAAAAGCAAAGGTAATAAGTACATTAATGCTGTCTTGAAATGCTAATAAAATTAAATATGAATATCTTGAAATTGTCTTAATCTTGTAACTTATGGTTATAACCTAGTTTACATTGCCAACTGATGAGGATATTGCGAATCTGGAGCTTTCCGTAACTGTTTGAATTATTATTTAAAAGCAAAACAAAAATGTCAATAGTTACAATACCTACTGTTGCTACAAAAGTATGATTATGGCAGAAAGTTTTTTTTTCTTTTTGAGTCCGAGTCTCACTCTGTCACCCAGGTTGGAGTACAGTGGCACACTCATGGCTCTCCACAGCCTCAGCTGGGACTACAGGCACAGGCCATAATTTCTATTTTTTTAAAAGAGACGAGATCTTGCTATGTTGGCCAGGCTGGTCTCAAACTCCTGAGCTCAAGCATTCCTCCTGCATCAGCCTCCCAAAATGCGGAGATTATAGGCATGAGTCACCGCACCCAGCCAAAAAACTTTTTTGTTGGTTAAAGCAAACCTTGTTGTGGGAAATTGCAGTAAGTAAAGTTACCATGTCTACAATGTCATGAAAGTTGGCAGATTCTTAAGTAAAATGGAACTTCAGCAATGCAAATTTGATTAAGTGAAGCTTTACAAATTCCACATACTTCATGTTAAAAAACCTAGAATCTATATTGTAAAAATCCCGATTTGGACATTCAAATCTGGACCTGATACATTTTCAGTATTACAAATAAAATATCTAAGAGAGTCAAGGTTTTCACCAACTACAGTGTTAATTTTCATCATCCCCAAACTTAATGGGAATTTATTATAAAGAGAAACTGTCTCCCTCCACACCCAGAATCCTCAACAGTCAATATAAGCACCATGTATGCAAAGGTGATATGACAAAACAGTAGAGCTCCAGGGTAAACCCAATTGCAAAACACACAACACATACACCACTCCACTCCAACCATGGGTGACAGACAACTCACCTGTTCAGATGTCGTTCCATATGACAAAATAGATTCTTTCAGCCCCCACCTATGCTCATTCCAAATTGATCACACTAGTTGTTGAGCAAAGTTTAAACAATTGGCTAATCAAAAATCTTCACTTGTTTGGCTGGTTTTGGTATCTAAAGTCTTAAAGTAAATTTTGGAAAAAAGGTCTATTTACCTACACTCAGGCCAAGATACAAAACATCATTAAAAATTACTCATCTAGTCGGGCTCGGTGGCTCAGCCTGTAATCCCACGCCTTTGGGAGGCTGAGGTGAGTAGATTGCCTGAGCCTGCGTGTTCGAGACCCGCCTAGGCAGGCGAGACCTCATCTCTACAATAAATCAAAAAAATCAGCCGGGCGTGGTAGCGCGCGCCTGTAACTCCGGCTACTCAGAAGGCTGGGGCGGAAGGATCGCCGGAGCCCAGCAGGTCGAGGGTGCGGTGGCCGGGAGAGGCCACTGCACTCCAGTCTGGGCGACAGAGTGAGACTCCAACTCAAAAAAAAAAAAAATACTCATCTAAGAGTATTTGACACCGAACTACTCCATAAAGAAAAGAAGTTCTACTCCAAATAGAGCCCAAAGGGATAAATTTAGAATTATTCCTAGCTGGGTGTGATGGCTCATGCCTATAATCCCAGCACTTTGGGAGGCTGAGGTGAGAGGATTGCCTGACCCCACAGGTTCGAGACCAGCCTGGGGAAGATGGCAAGACCTCATCTCTACAATAAATCAAAAAAATTAACTGGGTGTGGTGGCACACACCTGTAGTTCCAGCTACTTGGAAGACTGAAGTGGAAGGATCGCCTGAGCCCAGCAAGTAGAGGCTGTGGTGGCCATGACTCCAGCCTGGGTGACAGAGTAAGACTCTGACTCAAAAAAAAAAGAACTATTTCTAGAACGTGGAAAGATAACACATTAGAAATGTTCTGAAGGCATCTTAGAGACAGTCTGTGAGCACCTCAGAGAAAATGACTTGACCCTAGAGACTATCTAAGGGCTAGTCACTCTGAACATTAGGGTACAAAATCCTTTTCCACCTTAGTGTGTAGGCATTTTCCACTCATGAAGGAAGCTTAGATATTGGAAAGCTGGGTCTTGATGCTTGGAAGAGCATCTTCTAGCTCTGCACCATCCAATATGACAGCCACCAGCTGCATGTGGCTGCTGGAAAACTTGAACTGCAGCTAGCAAAAATGGAAAACTGAATTTTCAATTATATCTATTTAAAATTTTAGTTTCTCAGTCACACATTTTTAGTGCTCAATAGCCACATATGGCAAGTGGCTATCTTGCTGAACACCAAAGATATGAAACACTGCTGTTATCATAGAAAGTTGTACTGTACTTAGTACTGTTCAGTTTCCTTACTCAACCATGAAAATCATATCAGAGACCATGATTTAACTACTGAACTATTCTTTTTCAATTGTATTTTATTTTTTTAGAGACAGGGTCTCATTCTGTTGCCCAGGCTGGGTGCAGTGGTGCCATCACAGCTCACTCCTGCCTCAGACTCCTGGGCTCAAGTGGTCCTTCTGCCTCAGCCTCCTAAGTAGCTAGGACTACAAGTGCATGCCACCATCCTTGGCTAACTAAACTATTTTTTAACTGTGTAACCGTGAAACACGCTATGTGCTGTGGTGTTACAGAGAAACAAGAAGGTCCAGTTTCTCTCTCAAAACACCATCTAATGAAAAAGACATAACTATTCAAATAAGTTAACTAGTAGGAATAAAGTAAATGCTAAATTGGCGTGATGGGGTGGGAGACATTGATTAATTCTAACAAATGAAAGCACTACAGGTTTGGTTGGAGTCAGATGACCACCCTCACTTATTAAGTTCACTGAGTACTTGAAAAAGCAAAGTTTTGGCATCAGACAGCCTGGGCTCATGTTCCAGTTGTATGCCCCTGAGCAAGGTACTTAATTTATGTATCCTTGTCGTCTCATGTATCATATGGGGATAATAATGTTGGCCTACTTGCAACATAAAGCTCTATCATATGAGATTAGGAATAAAGGGTCATAAATCAAACCACTCTTTAAATTATTATTTTCCAATAATTCAAATAGGGTGAGGTGAGGAATCAAGCATGCTTCACACACACAAAAATGGCATTTGAGACTGACTTTGTCTCTGAGATCCCACCAAATAGGATTCTCTAGAGTTTTTCTTACATCTCAGCAGATATTATAAGTATTTGAATGGCACAGTGGGGTATATGAAGTAGGCATTAGGAGACCCAAGATCTACCCCCTAACTGCCTGAAGGGGGTGAGGAGATCTCTATCTCAGTATAGTACAGCACATGAGATATTTGGGGACCCCTGCTAGAGGTCTAGAACTGGGTCTCCTAAAAAATCCTGGATGCCAGCCTGATATAGTCTGAGCTTCACAACTTCAAAGGCCTTGAAAATGCCACATAGTCACTTTAGTTTCCTCATCTGTAAAGTCACTTCCTAAGCTATAAAGGCCTACTGCACATAGAGTGCCCAAAATGGCTTGGAGCTTCATTTTTCAGTCTTCTGTTATCAAACTCATCAAAGCATCAGGTACGAGTGTAGGTACCAATCTTTCCCCCCAGACTGTAAGAAACTTGAAGGCAAAGACCATGCATGTCTCACACCAAGTAATCAACAGTCCCATCTCACTATAACTTACCGAATGCCTCCACTGTGCCTGTCACCATGCTAAATG
This sequence comes from Cephalopachus bancanus, assembly GCA_027257055.1. Lineage (NCBI taxonomy): Eukaryota > Metazoa > Chordata > Mammalia > Primates > Tarsiidae > Cephalopachus > Cephalopachus bancanus. The sequence goes on from JAPVLO010000037.1 coordinate 5,739,743, forward strand.
TTCATATGGATTATCCTGTTTACTCTTCACCACAACTAGTTGTTTGAGCCTCAGTTTTACCTCATTTGCAAAGTTCCTACTTCACTGGGTTCTGAGAACTTTTTAAAAAATGACAGTGTATGTAAAGATATCAACACTACCTGGGATACAATAAAGGCACAATAAATATCAGTTATCTCATGCTCATCTCATGGACAAAGAAACCAAGGAGCAGACAGGATAAGACAGGTCAGTAAGTAGCAAAGTCAGATTTAAATTCCAGGCATCTGGCAGAGACAACATGCTACTGCGTCCAATCCAGTGCCTGGCACATAACAGAGTGAGCTCAGTGAATGTCAGATCCTGAGCAGGGCCTGAAATCAATGGCAGCTGCAGGAGAGGTCCTGACAGGTCAGGTCTGGGTGGTGCAGCCCCTTAAGCTCTCTGAGATAGAAGAGACTACCCATTTCACAGGGTTATTCTGAGGACTGAGTACGAAGATATACACAAAGGTCTTGCTATAGTGACTGGAAAGGTGTAAAGGTTTTGTACGGGACCGCTATCCTGTCTGTTTTACAGATGAGAAATAGAGGCACAGGGAGATGAAGAAACTCGCCCAGTATCCCTCAGCTAGCAGGACCCGATACAGGCTGTTTGACCTCAGAGTCCGCTAGGTCTTATTCCAAAAGCCCAGCACAGGGACTGGCACTAACAGGTTAGAGCCAGTCCCGTCCAATGGGGCTGAAATGCAGCTGAAATAATATAAAAGTCACAAATGTCAAGGGGAGCCTCAAGGAAAACAGCTTGATGAACTGGAAGTCTGGGCACCTGAGCCCCAGTTCGTGGAACCTCCGACAAGTACCTTGAACCTTCCTAGACCTCAGTTCCCTTCTCCAAGAAGTGGGATAACATTGTTTTCAATCCCAGAAGCGCGATTACAGGTCCAGGCCTGGAGAGCAACGCTCAATTGAGAAGCTAGAGGGCCCGGGGAGTGAGCGGGAAAGGACAAGCCCGGGAGGGACGAGGGGGTGGGGAGGATGTTTACCTTTGCGGAGCTCTCGGTGCCACACGGAGACGATGGGCCCCGCGTGCTTGCGGTGGTGAATGAGCCACAGGGACAGGGTCTGCACGCTCTGCTGAGAGTTGCTCAGCTCTGAGAGCTTCTTCTCCAGCGCCGACTCAGAGAAGGAGGACATGGTGGCGGCGGTTAGGCCCGGCAAGGAGCGGACCAGGCCGCCCAGTGCGGCTGGGAGAGCGACCGCACGAGGCCGGGGCCTCGCCTGACAGACCGCAGGACTCTTTCCCGATTGACGGACTGCCAGAGGTGCAAGGAGGGGGAAGGGATGGGTCTCCGCAGTAACAGCCGCCCGCGCCCGCCACAAGATGGCCACCCGACCTCTCACCCCGCCGCGAACAGGGTCAAAGGGCAAGAGCCGGAGTAGCTGGGCACCCAGAGGCGTCGGAGCTGTAGAAAGATGTTCCTTTGGCGACGGCAGCCTCCCTGAACCTCGCTCAGGGTACTTCGAAGGAGACAGGCCGAGGGAAGGAGCGCAGCTCCCCCAGCCCCCGGAAGGCGCTTTGACCGCTGGAGTCCGCACGCCGGCGCAATGGACTCACTGGAACCCTTTCTCTCGCTCCCGCAGAACTTTTCTGGCGCCGCACGGCGCGCTTATTAGCGCGTCACTTCCGGCGGAGCACAGGAGGCGGGAGAGTGAGGGAAAGGCTGGAAGACGAGGTAAGAGAAGAGTGGCGGGAACCAGGAGGAGCCCAGCCGCTGCGATGCCTTAGAGGGGAATCCCGAGGGGACACTGACGCTGAGAGGTCATCACCTGGGTATGGGAGGGGGGCTTCCTCCTCCACCTGGTAGGCCCAAGGCCGCACTTTTCCTCCATACATGCTCCGCTCCCTGGCTGCCCACCCCCCCCCAAGCTTCTTTTCGGTTCTTCCAAGCTACCCACATGCCCTTTCATGCCTCCACATCTTAACTCTCGTTCTCTCTCCAAAGGCGACATTCCCTTTCTCACCTGGGGAGCTCCTACTCAGCCTCCAGGACCACCCTTTACTGTCCAGTTCTGACATTTGGTTCCTTACAGCGCCGCTATAAAACACACCCTCGGCTTAAGTGGTAACTTCATGCAGGGTATTACTTTCTGCTTTTGCCTTCTGGGGGTTCAGATGACGTTCTCAAATTTAAGTGACATGTTAACTTTGAGGGCGGGGCGGTGGCAGAGTGGAAGGAACTGTCTTACCCTCCCAATGCATCCATTGACCCCGTTTTAAGGAATATTATTATCTGAGACCCTACACTCTGACCCTAAAAGTTTTGAATCACAGTTAATCAACTCAGCAGAAAAATTCTGTCTTTCTAACTGCCACGAGAGTAGTGGTAGGAAGCTAAGTTATCACAGACATAACAGAATTTTTAAATTTCCTGATCATGATATAATTTCCTAGTTGTGGACAGTCCCTGGTTTGGGAGGCATTCTTCTTTTTGCTTTTGCTCTATTGTACTCTATTGCAGTTTTTTGCTTAGATGCTCTTACCCCTCCTCCAGACTAGAATCATCGTAATCATAATGAGTGGTTGCTTTGTGCTAGACACTATTTTCACAAGGTCACTCATTTAATCTTCAAAACAAAGCTGCAAGGCAGGTATTATAGTGCCCCGTTTGACAGTTGAGGAGACTGAGGCTCAGGTTAAGTGACCTATCCAAGATTCAAGGGAAGTGACTACATCTTAGCCATCTTTTTTACCCAGCACCTGATTCATAGCTGAGTGAGTTAATTGAGTGATTTAACTCAATTGAGTGAGTTAATGTGAGAGAGGTGACTGGTCTAAAATCATGCAGTCAATATGGGGTCATCAGTGTAACTGAGAGCTTTTGAGTCCAAATCTAGGCCATCTTTCCATATTACATAACACTTCATATATTGAGCACTTTTGTACCAAGTCACTGTATATTAAGCACATTACATACATTCCTTTAATCCTTATATCAGTCCTATGGGGTGAGCATTATTATCTCTATTTAATAGATGAGAAAACATAAAACATGGGTAAGTAACCTATCCAGGGTCACTTGGACATAACTAGGGGTCAAATCAGGGTTATCTTATATCTGATCCCAAATTCTTAACTCCTGACCCAGTAGTTCATTCATTCATTCAGCAAATACTTTTTGAGCACCTATGTCCAAAGCACTATTCTAGGCAAAACCAGACAAAATCCGTGTCCTCAGAAACTTACCTTCTGCTGAGAAAGATAGAAAAACAAACATGCAAGTTTTAAATGGTCAGAAAGCTATAAGGACCTTGAAGAAAAATCAAGGAGATAGAGGGGAGGAAGAATGTGTATGTGTGGGTGGATAGGAATCTATTATATATGCTCCTCAGAGACTGATAAGGTGGCATTTGATCAGAGCCCTAAAGAAATGAGAACAAGCCATATGCTGTTGTTCCAGGAAAAGGGAAAACCAAGTATAGACTATTGTTTGTATTTTGGAGGAACAGCAAGAAGGATAGTAAGGCTGTGGTGATATGAACCAGAAGGGTGACTGGAAAAAGCACAGAAAAGTAGCAAAGGACCACATCACATGGGGACTTACAGGCACTGGTAAAAACTGGATGTTACTCAGAGTGGGGTTCATTGGAATGTTATGAGCAAAAAAAAAAAAAAAAAGAGTATTGTGACTGTTAGGCAGAAAATAGTAAGGGTGCAAGGATAGAAGCAGGAAGATCAGTTTGGCAACTATTGTAATAACCCAGGTAAAAGGATGACTCAGACTAGAATTGTATCGGGGGACACGGTAAGAAAGGGACAGGTTCTGGGGATATTTTAGAGGAAGAAATAACAGAATTTGCTGATAGATTGGATATGGGGTGTGAAAGAAAAGCAAGGATTTAGATGATCCCAAGGGTTTTTAGTCTAAGCAACTGCAAGAATGGTGTTTCCACTTACTGAATTGCAGAAAGAACAGGTTTGAGGAGTAAGAGCAGGCGTTTGGTTTTGGACGTGTTCAGTTGGAAATGCCTGTTGATGTCTAATAAGCAATTGGGTTTATGGGTCTGAAATTCAAGAAAGATCTGGCTAGAGACAGAAGTGTCAGAGTCATAAGGGGGAATAGGTGTATAAAGAGACTGAGTCCTAGGACTCTTCAACATTTAGAGGTCTGAAAGATGAGAATGATTTGATTAAGTAATTTTTTCTCTTAAGCTTAATATTAATTACACTAATTAATTTTCTTTGTTTATTTTTAAAATGTGGGGTACAGTTCAGTGTTAGGTACATATGTGATCATTGTACAGATAACATATACGTACCCTCATTGATGTTATGCACCTCCCCCCAGAAGTGTCCCACTTACTGCCAATCCCTTTCTTATAGTATTATGATAAATGTTCAGGGTTCACTTATGAGTGAGTACATGTGGTACTCATATCTTTGTTTCTGTGATAAATCACTGAGTATTATAGACTCTAATTCCATCCAGGTTGCTGCAAAGTTCATAATTTTGTTTTTCTTTATGGCTGTATAATGTTCCATCATGTAAATATAACTCATTTTCTTTATCCAGTGTACTTTCAGTGAGCAGCATGGTTGGTTCCCTGTTTTTGCTATTGCGAATAATGCTGCAATAAACATGCATGTGCAGGTATTTTTTTCATAGAGCGATTTGAGTTCCTCTGGATATATTCCCAAAAGGGAGATTGCTGGGTTGTATGAAAGGTCAATTTTTAGATCTTTTAGAAACTGCCAAGCAGTTTTCCACAGAGGTTGTACTAGTTTACACTCCCACCAACAGTATAGAAATGTTCTCTTTTCTCCACATTCTCTCCAGCATCTGTTGTTTTTTGAGTTATTGGTGATGGCCATCCTGATTAGAGTTTGATGATATCTCAGTGTAATTTTATTTGTTTGTTTGTTTTGAGTTGGAGTCTCACTCTGTCACCCAGACTGGAGTGCAGTGGCCGCTCCCGGCCACCGCAGCCTCAACCTGCTGGGCTCCAGCGATCCTTCCGCCTCAGCCTTCCAAGTAGCCGGAATTACAGACGCGCGCTACCATGCCCTGCTAATTTTTTGACTTATTGTAGAGATGAGCTCTTGCCTGCCCAGGCGGGTCTCAAACCCACGGGCTCAGGCAATCCACTCACCTTAGCTTCCCAAAGGTGCAGGATTACAGGCTGAGCCACCGAGCCCGGCTCAGTGTAATTTTAATTTGTACTTCTTTGACGATTAGTAAAGCTGAGCATTTTTTCATGTATCTGCTGGCTATTTGTATTTCTTCTTCTGAGAAGTGTCTATTCATGTCTTTCACCGATTTTCTAATAGGGTTGTTTGTTTTTTTCCTTTTGGCATGTTTGAGTTCCTTGTTGATCCTGAATGTTACACCTTTGTCATATTTACATTTGGCAAATAGAATTGATTTTCAAATAATGAGCCACTCTTCTATCCCTAGAATAAACCCAACTTTGTCGAGATGTATAATTTATTTTTACATACTGCTAAATTATATTTCCTGATATTTTGTTTTAGATTTTTGATCTATATTCATGGGGGAAATTGGCCTGTAGATTTTTTTTAATGTTCTTAATGTCTTTGGTTTTGGTATCAGGGTAATATTAGCTTCATAAAGTTCATTGAAAAATGATTCCTTCTCTTTTTCTAAAAGAGATTGTGCAGATTTATCGTTAATTCTTTATTAAATGGTAGAATTCCCTGATGAAGCCATCTTGACCTGGAGGTTCCTTCCCTCCCTCCCTTTCTCTCTCCTCTCCTCTTCTCTCTCTCTCTCTCTCTCTCTCTCTCTCTCTCTCTCTCTCTCTCACCCTTCTTTCTAAGTTGTTTTTGTTTTGTTTTGTTTTTGAGTCAGGGTCTCACTCTGTGGCCCAGGCTAGAATGCAGTGGTGTGATCAGCATGATCACAGCTCACTGCAGCCTCCAACTCCTGGGCTCAGGCAGTCCTCCCACCTCAGCCTCCCAAGTAGCTGGGTCTGCAGGCATGCACCACTATGCCTGGCTAATTTTTTGATTTTTGTAGCAATGAGGTCTTGCTGTGTTGCCTAGGCTGGTCTCAAACTTCCGAACTCAGGCAGTCCTCCTGCCCCAGACTTCCCAAGTGCTGGGATTGTAGGTGTGACCCACTGTGCCCAGCCTCTTTTGAAATTTTTAAATGACAGTTTTCTTAAAAGTTACAGGGCTATTCAAATAACCTCTTTCATATTGTGTGAGTTATGGTTGTGTTTTTTGAGGAATGAACCATTTCACCTTAAGTTGTCAGATTTATATGTGTAAAGTTATTTTTGGTATTCCCTGTCTTTGTTTTCTGTTGCTTTTAACAGAATACCCAAAACTGGGTAACTTATAAGAAAAGGAACTTATTTCTTGCAGTTAAGGAGGCTGAAAAATTCAAGGTCAAGGGGCTACATCTGGTAAGAGTCCTCTTGCTGTTGGGGACTTATAGAGTCCCAAGGGGGTGTAGAGTATCACAAGACAAGGGGGCTGAGCATGCAGTCTTCCTCTTCTTAGAAAATCAACAGTCCCACTCCCATGATAACCCATTAATCCACGAATGGATTGATGGAACCTTCATGACCCAATCATCTCATAAAGGCTCCACTTCTCAATACTTTGGGGGTTAAATTTCAAAATGAGTTTTGGAGGGGACAAATATTCAAACCTTAGCATTCCTGTATTATATATTGTAGGTGTCTGCAGGGTCTGTAGTACTATCCCATTTCATTACTGATTTTGGTAATTTGGATCTTTTCTCTTGTTCTCTGTCTTGCTTGCTGTCTCACCCATCTCTTTGTCTCTTTTTCTTGTCTTGCTAAAAGTTTGTCAATTATATTGATCTTTTCAAAGAATAGTTCCTTGTTTCATTGACTTTCTCTATTGTTCTGTTTTCAATTTCATCAATTTCTGCTCTGATCTTTATGATTTCTTTCTGCTTGCTTTGGGTTTATTGTGCTCTGCTTTTTCTAGGATCTTGTGGTGGAGTTTAGATTTTTGATTTGAGATTTTTCCTCTTTTCTCATATATGACTTACCACTATAAATTTACATTTCAACATGGCTATAGCTGTATCCACAGATTTTGATATGTTGTCGTCCCCCCCTTTGTGTGTGTGTGTGTATCTCACTCTCTTATCCAGGCTGGAGTACAGTGGCATGATGATGGCTCACTGCAGCCTCCAGCTCTTGGGTTTAAGTTATTCTCCTGCATCAGCCTCCAGAATACCTGACTACAGGTCAGTACCACCACATCCAGCTAATTTTTTTAATTTGATTTTTTTATAGAGACAAAGTCTCACTATGTTACCTAGGCTAGTCTTGAACTCCTGGGCTCAAGCAGTCCTCTCACCTCCACCTTCCAAAGTGCTGGGATAACAGGCGTGAGCTACTTTACTTGGCTGTATTTTCATTTTCATTCATTTCCATTTTTCTTTTTTTTTTTAAATTTCATTTCCTCTTTGTTTCATGGATTATTTAGAAATGTGTTATTTAGTTTCTAGGTGTTTGGAGATTTTCTTGTTATCTCTCTGTTAGTGATTTCAAGCTTGATTTCACTTTAACTGAGGAACATCACTCTGTATGATTTCAGTTTTTTTAAATGTGTTAAGGTTTGTTTTATGGCAGGATATGGTCTTTCTTGGCATACATTTTATGGGTGCTTAAAAAGAATGTGTGCTCTTCTGTTACGAGATGGAGTATTTAATGAATGTCATAAATCATGTTGGTTGATCCTGGTGTTGAATTTTTCTATATCATTGCTGATTTTCTATCTGGCTATTCTATCCATTGTTGAGAAAGGAATGTTGAAGTCACTGCCTATTCTTGTTGATTTTTCTTTTTCTTCTTTTAGCTTTATCTATTTTTGTTTCACACATTTTATAGCTACTGTTTTATGCATATATATTTAGGATTGCTACATCTTCTTAGCAGATTTAACCTTTAATCATTACACTCTGACTCTGGTAATTTTCTTTGCTCTGAATTCTACTATATCTTTTTTTTTCTTTTGAATTTGGGGTCTCACTCTGTCACCAAGGCTGAAGTGCAGTGGCAAGTTCATGGCTCACCAAGGCTGAAATGCAGTGGCAAGTTCATGGCTCACTGCAGCCTCAACCTTCTGAGCTCAAGTGATCCTTCCACCTCTGCCTCATGAGTAGCTGGGACTGAGGTGGAGGCCACCATGCCTGGTTAATTTTTTGTAGAGTCAAGGTCTTGCTATGTTGCCTAGGCTGGTCTTGAACTCCTGGGCTCAAGCAGACCTCTTGCCTCAGCCTTCCAGAGTGTTTAGATTATAGGTGTGAGCCACTGCACCTGGCCTATATCTGGTATTAATGTAGCCACTCTTGCTTCCCTTTGATTAATGTTTGCACGATAATATATTTTTCTAACCTTTTGCTTTCAACCTACCTCTGTTGTTATGGGAAGCTAATTTCTTATGGACAGTATATAGTTTGATTATGTTATTTCCATTCTGACAATCTCTGTCTTTTGATTGATGTATTTAGAACTTTTACATTTACTATAATTTTAGTCAGCTTCTGTATTCATGGGTTCTATGGTTTCATTTAATTGTGGATTGAAAATACAGTTGACCCTTGAATAACACAGATTTGAACCATTTGGGTCTTACATGCAGATTATTCTTTCACCTCTGTCACCCCTCCTCCTCCTTAGCCTATTTAATGTGAAGACAACAAGGATGAAGACCTTCATAATGGTGCACTTCCACTTAATAAATAGTAAATATATTTTATTTTCCCTAGCTCACGTTATTGTAGGAACATAGTATAGAATACATATGGCATACAAAATAGGTGTTAATTGACTGTATATGTTATCAGTAAGGCTTCCAGCTAACAGTAGGCTATTAGTAGTTAAGTTTTAGGGGAGTCAAAAGTTAATATGCAGATTTTTGACTGCTCAGGGGCATTGGTGCCTCAACCCACATATTGTTCAGGGATCAAGTGTATTTGGAAAAAAAAAAATTAAAAATGACAGCAATGCAAATAATACAAATAAACAGTATAATATAACAACTATTTACATAGCACTTACATTGAACTAGGTATTATAAGTAATCTAGAGTTGATTTTAAGTATATGGGAGGGTGTGCATAGGTCATATGCAAATACTATGCCATTTTATTTAAGGGACTTGAACATCCTCAGATTTTGGAATCCATGGTGGTCCTGGAGCCAGTCCCCCATGGATACCAAAGGATGACTATATCGATATGTTAGAGTGTAAGTCTGCTGTTTTGTTTTTTGTTTCTCTGCTTTCTTTTTCCATTCTTCCTGTGGGTAATTTGAATATTTTTTAGAATTCTACATGATTTTTTTTAGTGTATCTCTTTCTGTATAGCCCTTTTAGTGGTTCCTCTAGGTATCATATTATGTGTACATAGCTTATCTTTACCAGTTCTTGTGAAGTATAAAAACTTCCCTTTATGTCTCTTTACTCTCCCTCATTTATAATTGTTTTTAAATTTCCTTTACAAAAAAATTTTTTTTAATTGGAGTCTCACTCTTTTGCCCAGGCAGGAGTGCAGTGGCATGCTCACAGCCACTGCAGCCTCAACCTGCTGGACTCAGGTGATCCTTCCTCCTCAGCCTTCCAAGTAGCTGGAACCACAGGCACGTGCCACCACACCCAAGCTAATTTTTTAATTTATTGTAAAGACGAGATCTCACCAAGTTGCCCAGTTTGGTCTCGAATCCCTGGATTCAGGCAATCCTCTCGTCTCTGTCTCCCAAAGTGCTGGGATTACAGGTGGGATCCACTGTGCCAGGCTCCTTTACAAACATTTAGAACCACGTCCGACAATGTTACCATTTTTATATCAGCTGTCAAACTCAATTTGGAAAATTTAGAAAGGAAAGCCTGCTGCATTTACATATTTTTGCTTAACATGTCCTTTTTCCCTCCCTGATGTTCCAAGATTCCCTTTTTATCATTTCCTTTCTGTTTAGAGAACTTCCTTTAGCCATTCTTTTATAGTAAGTCTGCAGGTGACAAATTTTCTTAGTTTTTCTTCATCTGAGAGTGTCTTGATTTCTACTTCATTCCTGATGTAAATTTTTGCTAGGTATATGATTCTGCATTGACATTTCTTTCTTTTTTTTTTTTTTCCCAGCACTTGGAAATAATTGTGTAACTTTTTTGACCTACATGATTTCTGATGAGAAATCTCCTGTCATTCAAATTGTTTTTTCCCTATAGGCAATGTATCATTTTTCTCTGGCTGCTTTCAAGATTTCTTGTTGTTAGCTTTCAGAAATTAAATAATGATGTGTCTTCGTGTAAATTTATTTGGAGCTCACTCAGTTTCTTGAATGTATAGATTTATGTGTCTTGCCAAATTTGGGCCATTATTTCTTTGAGCACTTTTTCAGCCCCACCCTCTTTCTGCTTTCCTTCTGTGACTCTTAGATCTTTTGTTATCGTCTCACAAGTACTGAGGCTGTGTTCATATTTTTTTCTTCAGTCTATTTTCTCTCTGTTGTTCAGATTGGGTAATTTCTATTGTTTCATCTTCCAGCTCACAGATTCTTTCCTCTGTTCCCTCCGTTCTGCTGTTGAGCCCATCCACTGAGCTTTTTCTTTGTTACTGAATTTTTCCTTTCTAAAATGGCCACATTTCTTCTTTATACCTTATGTTTCTTTGCTGAGACTTTCTATTTCATTTGTGTGAAACATATTCATAATTTCTCATTGAAACATTTTAATAAAGACTGTTTTAATATCTTTCAGATAATTTTCACATCTTTGTTATCTCAGTGTTAACATATTGATTGTCTTTTTTCATTCAATCTGAGTTCTTCCTGGCTGTTGGTATGATTAACGATTTTTATATTGAAACCTGGATTTTTAATTTTTATTGGTTGATTGATTATTTTGTAGAGATGGGATCTTGCTATGTTGCCTAGGCTGGTCTTGAACTCCTGGAATGAAGCAAACTTTCCTTCTTGGAGACATCTCCCAAAGTGCCGGGATTACAGGCATGAGCCATCACTCCTGACCATGACCTGGACATTTTTGTATTATGCGCTGAGACTCTGTATTTAAATTTCCTGTTTTGACTGACCTTCTGTGACACCATTCCTATTGCCTCGTGGAGGTAGAAGTCTACCTTAAGAAGGAGGGCTTGGAAGGATTGCCAGAGCCCAGCTGGTCAAGGTTGCGGTGGCCATGAGCATGTCACTGCACTCTAACCTGAGCGAAAGAGTGAGACTCCAACTCAGAAAAAAAGGAGAAGGTCTCCCTACTACTATCAGGTGGAGTTGGCAGTTTCAGTTTCCCACCTGGTCTCCATTGACACTGCAGTGGGGTGGCCTTTGATACCACCTCAACAGGGAGGGAGTGTCTCATCACTGCCCAGTAGTAGTGGAAATGTAGGCTACACTGACACTACTGTGGGGGAAGGCTCATTACCTACTTGACCTTCTCTGATACCGTCCCTGCCCTTCGTCTAGAGAGAAGGTTTTTGTCGAGGCTTTTTGTATCTGCTCCCATTGATGCTTCCAGGTTGCTAGCTGTAAGTCTGGAATCTGTGAAGCAAGAAGAAAACCCAGAGAACTCAGTACTGTCTCATTCCTCAGGTCCCGAGGTCCCTAACCAGTCTATTTTCTTCACTGTGCCTTTCAGAGTCTTATGTTTGTTTTATATAATAACATGCAGGATTTTTAGTTACAATTAACAAAAGGAATAGGGAAATGTGTTTCTATGCCATCTCCCTGGAAGAAGTTCTCTCTGTGTGTGTGTGTGTGTGTGTGTGTGTGTGTGTGTGTGTGTGTATAAGTGCATATAAATAAAGAGAATTTTCATTTATATAAATGTTTATACGTACACACACAAATGTTTATACACACACACATACATCAGTCACCTGAAGAACTTATCCCAGTTTACAGTGCCAAGGCATAAATTAGGTTGGGGGTTAGCATATATGTACACCCTTTTCTAAGTTAATCATCACTTTCTTAGAGCATACTGCCTACTAAGAACTTTTTGTCTAGTGGAGGAGACAGACCCATCGTATTAGTGTAATGCAGGGCACAGTTTCACAAATATTCTGTAAGGGACAACTGTAAACAAAGTACTAGGTGAGACAAGCATACTTTCTAGAAGACTGTGTGGGAAGTCTTTTGATTCCCCTCCCCACTTCCATTATGTGTACATGGTGTTCTGCAGTAGACTTGCCATGTAGCGCTAGCCCCTCTGGTTAAATGCTCTTCCCTTTTCAAGAGCTTAACACAATGTATGGCAATGAGTATATGCTAGGAAGCATTTCTAGGTAGAAGAAAGGATGTGTAGGAAACAACAGAACTTCAGAACATGCTGAAGTTAATGTTTTACTTGTTTATTAAAGAAACAGTTAGTGAACCATTGTCTTTGTAAAGCACTGGCCAGACCACGTGATTCTTTGAGTTATGGCCGCCATGTTTTCCTAAGCTTTGGTCCCCTCCCCTGCCTTGGGGAGTTGAATCTCCTCTCTCTCATTCTCTCTCTAACTTACTTTCTAAATAAACTTTATTTTCCCATCAAAAAAGAAAGAAACATTTAGTGGATGTGCCCTGCTTAGCAGACACTATACCAGCTGCTGGGGAAACCAGAAGTAAAGCTGCCACACTATACCATTCAGCTGGGGAGACAAACTCATCATTTTAGCCTAAGACGGTAGTCCTCCAGTGTGCTCTGAACACTATAACCACATGGATTATTGAACAAGCTCCTCTTTGGTCACATGACTCTTGTTCTTCAGCGAGCACATGTATAGAGAGTGTGCATAGTGCAGGATTTCCACACCTGGCTGGTCATGAGACTGACCTTGTGAACTTCTAAAATCGTAGATTCCCAAGCATATCTGTTTCCCCCTATCCCCACCCATGCAGATTCTGATGCAGTAGATCTGGTGTGGAGTCTAGGAAACTGTACTTAAATTGTTCCCCCTTGATTCTGATAAACAGCCAGGCTGGGAACAGTGGAAAGAGTGCGTACAGCCTTTGAAGTCAGATATGCTTGAGATGAACTCCATGCCTGATGCTTGCTGTGTGGTCATCACTTATTCTTTCTGAGCCTTGGGCTACTCAGCTTGTGGATGAGGAATTTATATACATTCCATACTTAGCACGTTGTTTGGTGTATGATGAGTTTTTTTTTTTCTTTCAGCACAAAAATAGTAATTCTTTTCCTCCTATTTAAGAACATGTATTAAAAATTCTTATACCTGAATTCCTGTCTCTAAGATTTAAGCCAATCTTCATTTCCACAGGCTAATTATTCAAAGGTGGAAGTTTTAAAGATCATTTTATGTGTTACATTTGTTTTATGTAGAAGAAGCTAAAATTTATGGAAATCGCCCAGCCAGATGCTACAAGAGCCAGAACTAGAACCCACATCAGATTTCTGTTCTCATGCTTTCTATGTCTCTGTCCTGAAAACAGCCTAAAAGTGGGCTAGAGTACAGCCAAAATCTAGAACTATGATTGCCTCCTGAGAATGGATCCACCAAGATCTCCCCCATAATGGATGATATCAACTACCTGTGGGAAAAGCCCACCTCAAGAGAAGAAGGGCATGGCAGATTTTACCCAGAATCCAGTTCAGACATAGATGATATCAAAGCTCTACTGATGGGAGAACCAGATCTTGCATTATGGCCATTAATTCAGCAGGCATTTATTGAATACTTGCTTTGTGCCAGAAGTGATAAACAGTCCAGTCAAAAATCACTGCCTCATAGAACCTGTATTCTAGTGAGGGGAGGAAAACAATAAACAAGCAGGTAGATTATCTGGTATGACAGCTGGTGTGAAGTGCCATGAAGGAAAATTTAAAAAGCAGAGTAAGAAGATGGGGAGGAGTGAGGATGGGTTACACTGTTAAATAGAGGGGATCAGAGAAGTCCTCAGAAGTCAAATGTGGACAAAGCCCTGAAAGAGGCAAAGGAGTGAGCCAGGAGGAAATATAGGGGAACAGCAAGTGCAAAGGCCCTGAGCATGTGGTCTCAGCATAGTAAATGCATGAGACCTGGCTCACTTGACCTGATGGCATCTCTGTCTTGTCTCTGCCTTTATTAGGTGTGGTGACTTTTCTCCCTTCTGGCCTTTGCTTGTGACAAGCCTTTTACCTGGAGTAGCCTTCTCACACAACCCAAAGCATGTAGTTCCCCAAACCTGAAACAAATCCTTCTCCCTCTTCCCTGTTAGTATTCATTCTATTTCCAAATTCCTTTCACACTTCTTTTTTTCTTTCCCTTTTCACTTGATTATCACAATACAGTAAGTACTTTGTAAGCTACCATCGTATCTTTTTTTAAGTGTCTGAAGTACAACACCATGTCCTGAACAGATCGTTCCATCTGTCTTCGCCACCCCTGTACATCATAGCCCATCCCTGTTATAAGACAGAGGTGAGGAAGAAGGGAAGAGGCTTGCCAGGAGGAGTAAATTCATTCATGCTCTCTAGCTGGTGTCTCTTCTCTCACCTCCCCAGTGGCTGCTATCCAGGACCACAGTGGAGGTCCACTAAACTTGGAAGGACTTAGAAGGCCATTAGCAGTCAAGAACTGTTTGTGCTTAGGTTTATTCATCTTTATTCAGTCACTGGCTAAATTCTGGATGGTTTTAACTACTCATCCAGAGAATCAACTTGTTCTGAATGCCTTATCCCAGTAAAACTTTCTGGGTCAGACTGCCCCTATTGCTGTTGGTTTTATAAGCATCAAACTTTGCTGCAGCAACACTTTAAGTAATCAGGGTTGCATTTTATAGAAATAGAATCTAACACTCCAAAGGCTCTAAATCGTTAAACAATTCTTTCTGTAATTGACATATTGTCACACAAGTGTGATTTCATGACCATCCCATAAAGCTATATGATTGCCTTTTATAGTCATGTCAAAGTAGCAATGTGTTATGCTGTCTTTCTTACAGAAAGCTGGTTTATGTATTTCTGAGCCTAATAATCCAGTCTTTTCAGGATCTCTGCTTGTGGTAAATCTTCATCTGTATAGTATTTCACTAAAAAAATATGCCACTATTTATCCATTCTACTTAGGTGGACATTTGGATGGTTTCTGTTTTAGGATCATTGTGGATAGTGAATTTTGGAGCACATCTTTTGATAAGCGCATATGTGTGTGTGTGTGTGTGTGTGTGTGTGTGTGTGTGTATTTCTGGCCGGGCTCGGTGGTTCAGCCTGTAATCCTGCGCCTTTGGGATACTGAAGTGAGTGGATTGCCTGAGCCCGCGAGTTCGAGTCCCGCCTGGGCAGCGAGACCTCATCTCTACAATAAATCAAAAAAATCAGCCGGGCGTGGTAGCGCATGCCTGTAATTCTGGCTACTCGAAAGGCTGAGTCAGAAGGATCGCCGGAGCCCAGCGGGTCGAAGCTGCAGTGACCGGGAGCGGCCACTGCACTTCAGTCTGGGTGACAGAGTGAGACTCCAACTCAAAAAAAACCAAAAAACAAATATATATATGTATATATTTCTGTTGGGTATATATCAAATAATGGAGTTGCTAGATTATAGAGCACATATTTTATATTTATCTTTAAAATAATAAATATGCCAGTTTTCCAAACTAGTTGTACTAATTGTACTCCCACCAGCACTGAATGAGAGCTCTAGTTTCTTTGTATCCTTACCAACATCTAGTATTTTCCTTTTATGTAAAATTTTCCACTTAACCCTTCTCATGGGTGTGTAATGGTATTTCATTGCATTTTTTATTAGATTGCATTTAAAATTGCATCTTTCTGACTAATGACATTGAATGTCTTTTCATATGTTTATTGGTCATTTGGATATCTTTTTTGTGATATGTCCAATTAAGTCTTTTTTCGTGTTTCTGTTAGGTTGTCTGTCTTAGTGATTTATTAGAATCTTTTATTTAAAATAAAAAATGTAAAACAAGAAAATAATCTTTTATATATTCTAGATATGAGTGTGTTGTCAGATAAATAGCAAGTATCTTCTCTCATTTATGGGTTGCCTTTTCACTCTCTTTTTTTTTTTTTAATTGGAGTCTCACTCTGTCAACCAGACTGGAGTGCAGTGGCTGCTCCTGGCTACCGCAGCCTCAACCTGCTGGGCTCCAGCAATCCTTCCACGTCAGCCTTCCAAGTAGCTGGAACTACAGGTGCGCTTCCACGCCTGGCTAATTCTTTAATTTATTGTAGAGATGAGGTCTCGCAACGTTGCCCAGGCGGGTCTCAAACCCATGAGCTCAGGCAATCCACTCACCTCAGCCTCCCAAAGCACTGGGATTACAGGCTGAGCCACCGAGCCCGGCTCACTCTCTTAATAGTGTCTTTTGATGAACAGAAGTTCTTAATTTTTTCTTTTTTTTTGAGTTGGAATCTCACTCTGTCGCCCAGACTGGAGTGCCGTGGCCGCTCCTGGCCACCGCAGCCTCGACCTGCTGGGCTCTGGTGATCCTTCTGCCTCAGCCGTCCAAGTAGCCGGAACTACAGGCACGCGCTACCACGCCCGGCTGATTTTTTAATTTATTGTAGAGATGAGGTCTCGCCTGCCCAGGCGGGTCTCGAACCCGTGGGCTCAGGCAATCCACTCACCTCAGCCTCCCAAAGGCGGGGGATTACAGGCTGAGCCACCGAGCCCGGCTTGAAGTTCTTAATTTTAATATGGTTCAATTTTTTTTTTTTTTAAATGTGCCCTGTTTAAGAAATCTTTACCAGCCGGGCTCGGTGGCTCAGCCTGTAATCCCGCGCCTTGGGAGGCCGAGGTGAGTGAATTGCCTGAGCCTGTGGGTTCCCGCCTGGGCAACTTGGCAAGACCTCATCTGTACAATAAAATTTTAAAAAATTAGCCGGGCATGGTAGCACATACCTGTAGTTCCAGCTACTTGGAAGGCTGAGGCGGAAGGATAGCCAGAGCCCAGCAGGTCGAGGCTGCGGTGGCCGGGAGCGGCCACTGCACTCCAGTCTGGGTGACAGAGTGAGACTACAACTCAAAAAAAAAAAGAAAGAAATCGTTGCGTACTTTAAAATCACAAAGATGTTCTTTTCTGTCCTCTTTGGAAAGCTTTGTTATTTTATATTTCACATTTAAATCTGGTATTGCTGGAATCAAGATATATATGGAGGGGCCAAAAAATCCAGAATTTATTAAAAATTGTGTATTTATTCTTACATGACTTCAATCACCTTCAAAGTACTCTCCATTTCACTCAATACACCTATCAAGATGCTTTTTCTACTGCTCAAAATGGTTTTTGAACTCATCAATTTTGATGCCTTTTAGTGCTTCTGCCATTTGCTTCTGTGTGCTTTGCCACATTGGCAAAAACATTTCCCTTTGAGGACTGCTTTCATCCTGGGAAACAAAAAAGTTGCTTGGGGCGAGATCTGATTAATAGGGAGGGTGCGACATGGGAAGCATGCCATTTTCGACCAAAAACTGCTGAACACCCAGCATGGTGTGGGCAGGTGCAATGTCATGGTGGAAGAACCAGTCACCTGTTTGCCACAACTCAGGATGTTCCTTCCACAAATCATGTCACAACCTTGTCAAAACTTCAGATAAAAACTTTGGTTGACCATTTGATCTGGAGGAACAAATTCTGAGTGTTCTACAAGGGGCCTATGTTCCAAAAGTTAATTTCAGGTTTTGGGGGGTTTTTGGATCCCCCCATCATAAATTACAAAACCTCTTTTTTAAGCATCCAATACAAGGACTAGATGGATTAAGAGACTAGTGAGAGACTGTTCAGGGTGAGTCCATAGTCAATGGACTTTTATTTTTTCAGTTGGAGTCTCACTCTGTCACCCAGACTGGACTGCAGTGGCCGCTCCCGGCCACCACAGCCTCAACTTGCTGGGCTCCGGCAATCCTTCTACCTCAGCCTTCCAAGTAGCTGGAACTACAGGCATGTGCTACCATGCCTGGCTGATTTTTTATTTATTGTAGAGATGAGATCTCACCAAGTTGCCCAGGCGGGTCTCGAACCCGTGAGCTCAGGCAATCCACTCACCTCAGCCTCCCAAAGCACTGGGATTACAGGCTGAGCCACCGAGCCCGGCTAAAACGACAATGCTTTTAATGGTCATGTGGGACTGAAGAGACAAAATTGCAGTCTTGAGGGACCTCAAAATACCCAACTTCAGGAATAAGGCTGCTGCTGGGGACAAAGAAACCAGTAGAGATTGTGGTGCTCCTCAAAACTAGGGTAACAAAACTAGAAATTTAAGGAACCTTAAATACCTGGTTAGTGTCTTCCTTAAGACATTGCCAAATTTTAAAGCTATGTGAAGTGGTAGGCTAAAGAACCAAGGTGAAAACCTTGGAAGGGCAGAACTGAATTTCCTACAGCCTTTCAAGTCCAAAGAGACAAATAGCTTGTTAGGCTTTCAACTAAAAGCCCTGGAGCACCACACTCTAACAATGAAGATGAACCAAAATAAGTTTGAGGGTTACCAGGATGGCAACCCTGCAGTGACCCAGCTTAATCCCTGAACTTAATCCCTGTTCAGCTAACAGAAGAAACAGGGAAATCTCTCTGGTGGAAACTATATGGAGCCACTATGATTATTTTATATTATGTCTAGTATATAATAATAAATTTTTAAGCCAGGCTTGGTGGCTCAGCCTATAATCCCGTGCTTTGGGAGGCTGAGATGAGCAGATTGCCTAAGCCTACACGTTCAAGACCCGCCTGGGCAACTTGGCAAGATCTCATCTCTACAATAAATCAAAAATTAGCCAGGCATGGTAGCACGCACCTGTAGTTCCAGCTACTTGGAAGGCTGAGGCAGAAGGATCGCCAGAGCCCAGAAGGTCGAGGCTGCGGTGGCCGGGAGTGGCCACTGCACTCCAGTCTGGGCAACAAAGTGAGACTCCAACTCAAAAAACAAAACAAAACAAAAATAAATTTTTAAACATATAAGGAGGTGGCAGCACATAACTGATAATCAGGAGAAAAAAACAGACACTAGAAGCAGATCTACAGATGACCCAAATGTTAAAGTTATCAGTCAAGAACTTTGAAATAACCAAGATTAATAAAATAAAGAAGCAGAAGAAAATATGAACAAAGTAAATGAATGGATAAATTCACAAAATTGCTTAAATCTACAAATAATCAAATGGATAATCTAGAACTGAGAAATACAGTATCTATAATTAAGAACCCTGTGTAAGGTTATAACAGCAAATTAGGTTTAGCAGGAGACAAGATTAACGATTTGGAAGACAGGTTAATAAAAAATTCTCAAACTCCCACAAACAAGCAAAAAGAATGGTAAACACAGATAACATAAAAGATGTGAGATATATTGAAAAGTCTTACATATGAATAAATTAGTCTCAGAAGATGAGATGGCATAGAGCAGAAGCAATATTAAAATGTCCAAAACAAATGAAAGAGATCAATCCACAGATTCAAGAAACTCAGCAAATCCCCAAGTTGACCAATACAGAGGAAAGTCCACATGGACACATATATCATAGTCAAAATGCTGAAAACCTAAGATAAAGAAAAAAAACTTAAAAGCAGCGGAGCAGTAGAAGTACTGACAGAAAATAATTTGCCAATTTTGAATTTTATAACATTTTTTAAAAAGAAGATAAAATTAAGTTATTTTTAGACAAACAAAACCTGAGGTAATTCACTGCTACCAGGACTATACCAAAGGAAGAAATAAAATGAGAAAATGAACCCATACAAAAATATGAAGATGTAAGAGGAAATGCAGAAAATGGAATGAGTCAGTATAAAAGAATATTACTTGAACAAAACCAATAACTAACATCTGTAGTTTAAGTGTATATAAAACTAAAATGCAAGACAACAATAATGCATAAAAGGTAGAGAAGGGGAAGCAATATCATGAGTTGATAATTTGTATTAAACTAGTGTCAAGATATTTAATGCATGTTGAAATCTGTAGGGTAAGCTCTAAAATAATTGTAAAAGAATATCTAACTAAGGCCAGGTGTGGGAACTCATGCCTGTAATCCCAGCACTTTGGGAGACTGAGGCAGGAAATTGCTTGAGCCCAGCAGTTCAAAACCAGCCTAGGCAACATAGTGAGACCTCGTCTCTACAAACAAAAATTAGCCCATGATGTCACAATTTGGATACTTACATAAATAAATAAATAATAAGGAAAAGGGTTTTGAAAATCTGCCTAATAATTTACAAGGCAGTAGAAATGGGATAATAATTTTTTTTTTATTAATCCAAAAGAAAAAAAAATGAGGGAAAAAAAGAAACAAAACTAGTGAGCCAGGTAGAAAAAAAAAGTAAGGTGGCAGACAGAAGTCCAACTAAAACAGTGATTACATTAATTAGAGTTTTTCAGTAGCAGCACTGTTGACATTTTGGGTTGAATAATTGCTTGTTAGTGAAGGGCCAACCTGTGCATGGTAAGCTGCTTAGCAGCATCTCTGGCATCTACATTGGCCCTCCATGTATCTAAGTGCCGGTAGCACTCCAAGATGTTACAACCAAAAATGTCTCCAGACATTGCCAGATGTCTGTAGAAGAAAAAAATCGTTGACCCTGGATTTGATACCATTGGAAAAGTCAACATCATCTCAATCAGAATCCCAGCAGGATTTCTGTAGATGTAATATAATGATTCTAATATTGATAAAGGGATACAGAGGACCTAGAATAGCAAAGACAAACTTGAAGATGAGGAATGAAACTGAAGAACATACACTATCTGATTTCAAAATTTACTATAAAGGTACAGTAATTAAAAGACAGTGTATAATTGGCATGAAGACATGCAGAGTAATGAAGCAGAACAGAGTTCAAAAATAGCATCACACATAGAGTCTAGATATAGACCCACACACCTGACAAAGGTCACAATGAAATATAGTGGGGAAAAGAAGATCTTTCCAGTTAAAGGGATCGTGTCACTTGGCTATCCATATGAAAAATATATACAAGACTGGACCCCAATAAACCCAGCATTTATAAAATATTGTGTATTCTTACATGGTTAAACTTCAGTTACCTTCAAAGCATTCTCCATTTGATGCAATACACCTATCAAGATGCTTTTTCCACTGCTCAGAACAGTTTTTGAACTTACCAATTTTTATGTCTTTTAGTGCTTCTGTCTTTTGTTTCACCTCTTCCACATCAGCAGAATATTTCCCTTTGAGGACTTTCTTCATCTGGGGAAACAAAAAAAAAGTCGCTCAGGATTATAGCGGGTGAGTAGGGAGGATGGGGCATGGGGATCATGCCGTTTTGGGTCAAAAACTACTAGATACTCAGTGCATTCGGCAGGTTGCTTGTGTAAATTACCCATCATGACATGGGCAAACACATTGAAAGAAACTCTTTTTAAAAATTTCACTGAAGCTGAACACAGCCTCTCACAACAATGCTAGCTGATACACTGATGCCAATAGGTTCCTAGAACACTTACCTAGCAAGGGAAGCCAATACTACAAGGGGCCCAATCACCAAAAAGTAGTTCCAGTTTTGGGGGCTTTGGTCCCCCTCATCTACACAGCATACTAAATACTGTCAACAGAGGTTTGTGCAGGGGTAGGAAAAAGGAGGCAAATGTGAAATAGTATCATCTGTTTTAAAAATTGTACGTTTTTTAATTTATATGACTGCAGGCTACAGTTCAGGGAGTGAAATGATGAAGATTTTTGGCCAGACAGGCTGGCACCTGCTGGTGAAGGGCTCTGTATGCCATGGCAATGCCTAGGTATGCCTAGTCCAAGAAGTATTTGTACTTCAGCAGGCTATGGAAAGCAGTTGAAGAATTTTAAGCAAGAGGAAAATGATCAAATTTTTGTTTCAGAAGGATTAAGTGTCCGTGTGAAATGTGGATTCAGGAAAGGCAAGCACAGAAGCCTGGGGGCCAGAAAGTAAACTTATAGTCACCCCAACATTAAACACATGGTTATCAGCAGATTGGAAAGATGTCAAAGGGCTAGAATTGATGAATTGTAGGAAATGGTGGGATGAAGAGAGAAGAGAAAGAAAGAAATTCCAAGGTTCCTAGCTTGAGTGAGGACCATAAATCAGAGGGACTTCAGTAGAAAGGAGATGAATTCTGTTTTAGACATACAGTGTATACCCATTTCATGAGGTCTACTACAGTTTCAGTTATATAATCTGAGAACATAGTTTAGGAACCATCACCTGGGGGACCCCAAGTTATCATCTTGAAACTCCTGAGGTGAATAACAAAGGTGCAGAGCCATTACCCTCACCCGAACTTTAACAAGAGACCCTCAGATTCTATCTCTTGCATACTGAGCTTCCACTTAAATATTCTACTTGAAAAAAGTTTTTCATACCAAAAGAAAATAAATATTACCAGTCTTTCTTTTTCACTCTTTTCCATCTTAGTTCTCTGTTTGAACAGAGTTCAAGTGTCTTCTTTGGTAGGATATACGAGTGGTACCTTTTTTTGCATATTGTTCTTCCACCTTGACAGATGAATGTCTTCGCTGCAGATGGTATCTGGGGGAGCCACAATCGTTTATTTGCAGTCGGTAGATGGTATTCCCCTGTCTTCTAGTGTTCATTGTTACAAGCGAGAAGTACAAAGCCAGTATCTTTTTTTGTAAGCTATTTGTTGTTCCTTCCTAAAAGCATTTGTGATTTTTCTCTTCATCTTTAGAGTTCAGGAATTTTACCAGAATGTGGACAGGTGTGTATCATTCAGGCTTTTCAATCTCCAGGTAGATTTTTTTGCAACTGAGGAAGACGTTCGCCTTCCAAATCCCCAGTTATTTATATATTGGTTCTCCCAGATCTGTCCTCTTCAATTTCCATCTCTTTGTTATTCCTGCTCAGAGTTAAGACAGCTCTACTTGATCTCCAAAGCTCTAATTGAGTCTCAGCAATTAGCCATCTTTTAAAAAAATTTCATCAATTGAGTTTTTTCAGTGTGATAAATTAGTTTTAATTCTAAGAAATTTCTTTTGTCTTGTAATTGAACTTCTTTAATTGCTCTTTGTATTATTAATATTATTCAGCTTTTGCCTGCCTCTTTTTAGTACTTCTGTTCATCTAAGATTCATCCTCTCAAGGAGTGCTGTAATGCTGTTCCTACCTTGAATGCTGGGTCCCATTAAGCAGTTGTTATATTTTCCTTTCCTACTTATTGATCAGACTGCCAGTATCTCAGGCAAGGGGATGGCATAGCAACCTCTGGATCATCAGTGGATGAGCCAGTGCCAATGCAGTGTCATTAGTTCCCAGTCAAACTTTGTGGCATCCATGCGTGGCATTGTTCCTAGCCTGGGATTCGGAAGATTCAAGCTTCCTGTCCCTGGCTTCGTGGGCCACAGAGACCAGCAGTGCCCTTCCTCATAGGAGTCCATGGAGCTCTGCAGGCCAGACTCTTGACCAGATTATGAAAGTCCTGATTGTGTTCTGGAGCCCCTCTTGACTCAAGGGGAAAATCTAGCACTAGCTCTCTCTCTGAACTAAACAGGTCCTGCCCATACCCATCAGGCACTACTTGCCTGCCAGCCTGTGGGCTTTGGGTTCAGGAGTATTTTTGGCATTAGGGCTAGAGAGATGCAGCAGAAGAAGCACTTTCTTGCCATTATCTTTTCAGAATTCCCAGCAAGTAGAGAAAGAGAGACCATCAGACTAGGTGAACTCTAATCCTCCATCCAATGCCAGCATGTTACAGTTGTACACATTTATAGTCTCCAGCTTAGCTCAGTCCTCAGTACCCTGGGGCCACACTATTATGTCTTTCCCAGCATGCTCTGCTTCCCCAGAGGGAATATTTGAGACTTTTCTCTTCTCAAGTCCTCTGTTTATCCTCCTTCTTGTTCACTGTCAGTCCATGACTTTGAATTTCTCTTCACAGAGCAAAGGTGGACTCTGGGGTATTAAGTGGCTCAGTGTCTTTGCTTATCTATAAGCCTGTCTTCTTTGCCTGCCTGCCAGCTGTCTTTCCATCCTGCTGGAATCTGTCTACTCCCGTGATCTCTGTGATAGTGCATGCTCCTGGGTTTTCCCATCCAGGCACTTCCTTTCACTTTGTGTTGCTTTCCGTCTCACCCAACTATGATCCCTTCCATATTCCTGGCTACAAGGGGATCTTTTCAATGCATAAAGTTGATCATATCACCACCTGCTTAAAGCCTCTCAGTGACAAAAACAGGCAGAACTAATATGTAGTGATAGAAGTCAGAATAGTGCTTACCTTAGAGCAGGCAGAATAGGAATTGATTGCAAAAGGGCATGAGGGAGCTTTCTGTTCTGTATCTTACTTTGGGTAGTGGGTCTGTACATACATAAAAATTCACTGAGCTGTATGTTAAGGTAATGTATTGTACTCTGTGTGTACCCTGTTTTAAAAAGATGGACCTCTCAGTGGCTTTCCATCACTGCCACTGGTTAAAATCCCAGCTCCTTAAAATAGCTCCTAGGTTCCTGTTCATTCCTTCCTCAAGTCTTGCCCCAAGCATCTTCATGTGCAGCCCATCCTGCTCTCCTGGGGATATGACTCCTTCACACTCAGGAGCATGAGCATAGGCTATCATCCTTCTTACAAGTCTGTATTGTAGCTATGTGTTTGCTTCCCTCACTAAACTGGGGGCTCCCTAAGAATGAGAGCCATCTCTTTTCAGTTTCATTGCACTCCCGGTGCCCTGTGCAGAGGCTGGCACATAGGCCCCCAGTGAATGTTAATGAATGAATGCAAGTTCATTTAATGTTTGCTTTGAACTTGGTCTTCTTTACTGAAAAGTGTCCTTCCTCCAGTCTGCAGGATGCTTCCTCAGTGAGAGGAGGGCTGTGGCACAATGGCCGTTTTTGATACTCCTGAGGAGGCCTTTGGTGTCCTACGTCCAGTCTGTGTTCAGCTCACAAAGACCCAGACGGTGGAGAATGTGGAACATCTGCAGACACGACTGCAAGCCGTGAGCGACGCTGCCCTTCAGGAACTTCAGCAGTACATCCTCTTCCCTCTGCGCTTCACCCTGAAGACCCCGGGCCCCAAAAGAGAGCGCTTAATTCAGAGCGTGGTGGAATGCCTCACATTTGTCCTCTCTTCAACATGTGTGAAAGAACAGGAGCTTCTCCAGGAACTCTTTTCAGAACTCTCTGCTTGTCTGTATTTGCCCAACTCCCAGAAGCCTGCAGCTGTGTCAGAGGAGTTGAAATTGGCTGTGATCCAGGGACTCAGCACCTTAATGCACTCTGCTTATGGGGACATCATTCTGACTTTTTATGAGCCTTCCATGCTGCCACGTTTAGGATTTGCTATATCTTTACTGTTAGACCTTGCAGAAAAGGAAAAATCAAAGCAAATTAAAATTGCTGCCTTAAAATGTTTACAGGTTCTACTCTTGCAGTGTGATTGTCCAGATCATCCAAGGTCCTTAGATGAGCTTGAACAAAAGCAGCTGGGGGATTTGTTTGCTTCTTTTCTACCTGGAATCTCAACCACACTGACCAGAGTTATCACTGGAGACTTTAAACAAGGTCACAGCATTGTCTTGTCTTCCCTGAAGATCTTTTACAAAACAGTGAGCTTCATTATGGATGATGAACAGCTCCAAGGAACCTCAAAGGTCCAAGCAAAGCATGTAGTTGAACACAGAGTAGCAGACCTGATGGTTCACAGGGAAGCAGATTGGGTAAAAAATACTGGTGACAAATTGACCATCCTTATTAAAAAGATAATTGAGTGTGTTTCAGTTCACCCCCACTGGAAGGTGAGGCTGGGAGTGGTAGAACTTGTGGAGGACCTTCTTGTGAAGTGTAGTCAGTCACTGGTTGAATCTGCTGGTTCACTTCTGAAGGCTTTAGTTGGCCTAGTAAATGATGAGAGTCCTGAAGTCCAAACACAGTGCAATAAAGTTCTGAAACATTTTGCAGATCAGAAAGTAGTGGTAGGCAACAAAGCCTTTGCTGACATCTTGTCAGAAAGCCTGCATTCCCTCTCCACATCTCTTCCCCGCCTAATGAACTCCCAAGATGATCAGGGCAAATTCTCTACTCTCTCCTTATTGCTTGGTTATCTGAAGCTCTTGGGCCCCAAAATAAACTTTGTCCTCAACTCTGTGGCCCATCTCCAACGCCTTTCCAAAGCACTCATCCAAGTTCTAGAACTAGACGTGGCTGACATCAAGATTGTTGAGGAGCGGCATTGGAACTCTGATGATCTGAATACTTCTCCAAAAACTTCAGCCGCACAACCATGGAAGCACATCCAGAGAAGATATTTCCGCTTCTTCACTGATGAGAGGGTTTTCTTGCTCTTGCGGCAGGTTTGTCAGCTACTTGGTTACTATGGGAACCTTTATTTGCTTGTAGATCACTTTATGGAACTGTACCATGAATCTGTGGTTTACCGGAAGCAAGCTGCCATGATCCTTAATGAACTGGTTGCAGGGGCTGCTGGACTGGAGGTGGAGGATCTTCATGAAAAACATATTAAAACAAGCCCAGAGGAACTGAGAGAGATAGTGACATCTATACTTGAAGAATACACAAGTCAAGAAAATTGGTATTTGGTTACCCGTATCGAAGCTGAGGAAATGGGAGAAGATCCCATGAGGAAGCAGTCAGACCTCCAGGCCATCACATCTGATGGACACACCTGTCAGCTTACATCTTTTCTAGCCTTCTCAAAGCCCAGTCCCACTATTTGCTCCATGAACAGCAACATCTGGCAAATATGCATCCAGTTGGAAGGAATTGGCCAGTTTGCATATGCATTAGGAAAAGACTTTCATTTGCTCTTGATGTCAGCCCTCTATCCAGTACTGGAGAAAGCTGGAGACCAAACCCTACTCATTAGCCAAGTGGCTACTGGCACCATGATGGACATTTGCCATGCTTGTGGCTACGACTCTCTGCAGCACCTGATCAATCAAAATTCAGACTATTTAGTGAATGGGATCTCTTTAAATCTGCGTCATCTGGCCCTGCACCCTCACACCCCAAAGGTTTTGGAAGTCATGCTGCGGAACTCGGATGCTAACCTGCTTCCTCTGGTAGTAGATGTGGTTCAAGATGTCTTGGCCACCTTGGACCAATTTTACGATAAGAGAGCTGCTTCCTTTGTCAGTGTTCTGCACGCCCTGCTGGCAGCATTAGGTACCCTGAGAGCCCTTTTTAATGCTGATTTGGGAGATTCAGTATCCTAGTTTGCCTGGCCCTGGGTTTTGTGTTGGTTTTGGTTATGCTGTGGAGGACATTTGAATGGTTGTCTCTCCAGTCCCACATGTTATGATAGGGTTTCATTGTTTTATTTTTTATACTTTCAGTAATCTCTACCATTTCTTGAGCTCCTACTCCGTGCCAGGGATATGAACTCTGAAGACTAAATGTAAACATCATTATTATTTTATAAATAAGAAAAATTAAGGGTCAGTGAGATCCTCCTTAGCCAAGGTCACAGAATTAATAAAGAAGAAAGTCAGAATTTATGACAGTTTTGTTTTTTCCAATGTACCAAACTGCTTGTCATGATACTCAGAGTTAGCAGTGTCTGTGTTAATGAAGAATAGGAATAACGTGAATCATTCAGGCCACATAGCGTCTAGAACAGTATTATCTAACAGAACTTTCTGTGATGGTAGAAATAATCTAGTTACATGTGGCTAATACAACTGAGGAACTGAATTTTTTTATTTTACTTAATTTTTATAGCCATATGTAGCTGATGACTACCATATTGGACAGAGTAGGTCTAGAAACTTCCTTTTAATCTTTTGAGGGAGTGAATTGGTTAGTTTCTCTCCTTCCCTTTGATCCTCTCAGGTGGCTGCTGGAGATGTTAGCCACTATTTGAATAGCAAAATTTCCTACTACAATATAAGAAAAGGAATCCCTCAATTGGACAGTCCATCTTTTAATGAAAGAATAACGAGCTATATGCCTGGGTCCCTTTTATCTAAAGAGCACATTTCCAGTATTTATTTCAGTGTTGCCAGTAGCCTCTGAGGCAGGTAGAATGGTTGCTCTCCTCATTTTGTTAGTTGAAAAAGCCAAGACCATGTAAGAAACTTTCTCAGAGAAAGTGACTGGGGCAGGGACAGTCCTCTGCCCTGTGGCTGATGCCATTTCCAATGTTCATTTATTCATTCATGTATATTTACATACAGTATAAATATTCTCTTTTTCATTCATGCAATAAAGAGTGCCTGCCATATGTCAGACACTGCCAAGAAATGGAGATACACCAGTCAAAAAGGCAAGTAAACTTATGGAGCTTTCCTGCCACTGCAAAAGAGATGACAAGCAAGTAAACAAATAAGTCAACAAGCACACTGTAGATGCAGCTCATCACTGAAGGAAACAAGCACCTTGATGCGAGGGAGTAGCAAGGATAGGTTGCCTAAGTTGAATGGTCAAGGAATGCCTCTCTGAGGAAGCAGTGATAGAACTGCGGCCTGAAGCGTGAGAAGGGCCCCTCAGTACGCATGGGGTCATCACATTGGCTTTATGATTTTTGGGAATTCAGGCCAAGGGACCAGCAGGTGCCCGTGCCCGGAAGAAGAGGAGGCTTGGGGTCTTTGGAGAATGGAAAAGAGGCCATTGTGGAGAGAGTGGTGAAAGATGACATTGGGAAGGAAGGCAGGGACAAATCCAGCAGGCAAGGGAAGGAGTTTGGATGGTCTTTTGCAGCCACTCCGAAGCCTGTATGGTGGGCTAGTAGTCAGCAGGGGCCAGCTGTGAACAAGACCTACCTGGGCCTGTCCTTGTGAAGCCTCTCCTGAGAGTGGGGAGCTGCTTATGCAGACTAGGACTGGCTTCCATGGGCTAAATATATTCCACCTGGCCTGCTTTGGGAACCTTTTCTGTATTTCCATTTGAGATTTTTAAATATATATGTTTGTTTGTTTTGAGTTGGAGTCTCACTCCATCGCCCAGGCTGGAGTGCAGTGGAACACTCATGGCCACCCCAGCACTGAACTGCTGGGGTCTAGTGATCCTTCCTCCTCAGCCTTCCAAGTAGCCAGAACTACAAGTATGTACTACCACACCTGGCTAATTTTTTGATTTATTGTGGCCCAGGAAAAATACATATGTTAAGAAAAGAACTATGAAGTATGTTGCTCAGGAGCTATCTCAGTTCCATCCTTGAATATTGAATTGCCAGCTGGGCTCGGTGGCTCAGCCTGCAGTCCCAGCTTTGGGAGGCTGAGGTGAGTGGATTGCCTGAGACCCGCCTGGGCAACTTGGCAAGACTTCATCTCTACAATAAACCAAAAATTAGCCGGGTGTGGTAGCGCGCATCTGTAGTTCCAGCTACTTGGAAGGCTGAGACAGAAAGATTGCTGGAGCCCAGCAGGTCGAGGCTGCAGTGGCCGGGAGCGGCCACTGTACTCCAGTCTGGGCGACAGTGAGACTCCAACTCAAAAAAAAAAAAAATTGAATTGCCTTAGATTGCTGGAGTCTTTGGTCATCTCTGAAGGAGGAATGTTGAGAATCCTGTGTAGTGCTTTTTTTTTTTTTAATTGAGGCAGAGGATGTCTTCCTTGCAGAAGGGAAAAACAGGGATGGTTGAGATTGACTCTGAAGCATCCTAGAAACAGAAGCAAAATTAGAGCTATATCTTTTGAAATTTTTGAAATAACCCCAAATACTCTTGCATTTTGAATAGTAAGTAGTACTGAGAGGGAGTTGATACAGTCATTCACTAATCAAAGTAGCTTTATGCTGGCATTTCTGTTTGTCATCAAATTGTCTAGCTGATGTCCACTCTTTTAAGTTGAGAATGGAAGTATAGTCTTAGAGAACTTCTGAAAGGTCTTAAAAGCACCCAGCATGTGTTTTAGGAAATCGAGCTACGGTAAACAAAGTATTTCACATACACTCACTAAAGAAGCGTTAGATGCCACGGTAAGGGCAAGAACCATCAGTTAATTACTGCTTAGCACCAGCTACCAGTTAACTGATTATTCATAACAAGAACAAAAGGGTAGCTTTGAAAATAAAGGACTTATGTCACATACTTCAGAACTTGAAGATTGTGCCCTGTCTATACATGCAAGGCGGCTGCATTCTTCTGTGTCTGCATAGTACTCCGTCGTGTATCTAAACAGTAAATGTTTTGGTTGTTTTCGATCCTATGCCACCAGAAAAAAGGCTGCAAGGAATATCTTTGTAGATCATTTTGAACATGCCCCAGTATATCAGTAGGATGAATTCCTGAAAGACATGCTGGTTGAAAGAGTATTATGGTTAAATTTTTGAGAGAGTATCATATTGCTCTCCTAAGAGGTTTTACCAATTTAAACTCCATCAGGCAATGTCAAAGAGTGCTCATTCCACCATACCCTCACCCACACTGTATATTACCAGGCTTTTGATCTTTGCTAATCTAATAGGAGAAAAATAGCACCTTATTGTAATAGTTTTAATTTGCATTAAGAGTGAGGTTGAGCTTCTTTTCATATGTTTAGAAGCCATTTGTGAGCAAAGATATTTTAATGCCTGTCACTAGCCTTGAATCTAGAAAGAATCTTAGCAGCATGTCTTGTCTTAGCAGTGTAAATGTTGTGTCCCTGTTTTAACTATTTGGGAACCAATTCCTTAGAGTGTACTTAGTACCTGATGAAGAAATGTTATCACTGATCCCTGTATACAGGGGCCTCTGGCTCTCACCACAAGCATTTGCTCTCTGCTCCCAGTTGTCCAGCCCACCATCTCCCATCTGCTGCTGCTCTGACTCTGTACAGATGCTCCTTGATGAGAAGGAGACTTGCGGGTGCCAAAGGCCATCATCAGTCTCTTCCCTGTGGCCTACAGAGGGAGGGCACTGGACTGGAGCAGGAATTCTTCAGGCTGTGGGGTTTGTTGTTGTGATTTCATTATGTAAATATTAAGAGGATTTTTTGAAATGAAGACTTTGGAGAACCCTGATGTTAGAAAGTGGTTGAAATGAGACTGATTTGGTGGGAGAAGGCATAGAAACCCTGGAACCTATCCCCTTAGCCTGCTGTCTCCTGGTGCCCTCCTTGTGGTGATCTCTGAGAAGTTTCTGTGGAGCCCTAAGGCGATCAAGGCACAATTCGAAAACCACTGGACTCGGTGTTTAAGGTTTATTCTTTGGTGACACGTCAGAGGTATTGGAGCATCACCAAGTAAGGAAAAGCTTGGAGAGAAAATGGCCAGCCTCCTGAAGCATTTTATGTCAGAAACACAATATGAGACTGTCAGTTCTCAAGGCTCTGTGAAGCCTGCATTCTGCTAATGAATGATATGTTCTGTACTCAGAATTTTTTCACTTGCACATGTTCTCTAGTCTTGTGCATTTTTTCATTTGCGTATATTTTGAGTACCCACTCAATGCTGAGTGTATGGGATTTCCGTGGTGCCCAATGGAACACAGAATCTAATGAAAGATTCAGACACTGAATAGTACACACAAAATAAATGTGTAATTACAAATCATGAGTTGATATGAGGGGAAAGAACATGGTGCTAAATAAGACATCATATAAGTAACCTAAGTTAGGAGAGTCAAGGGAGGGCTTTATTGGGCAAGTTCTATTTGTACTGAGATATGAAGAGTGACTTGGAATTAACCATATGTAAAATAGAGGGGAAAGTATTCCAGCTAGTAAGAACAGCATATGCAAGAGTTCGGAATGCATGATGCTTGGGGAAACTAGAAGATGGTCAGGTAATGGACAGCGGGAGTGGTAGTAGAGCATGGAGAGGCAGGTAGGGACGATTTGTGGCAGTGATGCTTTTCGATATGTAAAGTCTAATGCCTATTAAAAACCTAGGTGATCGTGATCATT
The DNA here is from genome assembly GCA_027257055.1 of Cephalopachus bancanus. Taxonomy (NCBI): domain Eukaryota; kingdom Metazoa; phylum Chordata; class Mammalia; order Primates; family Tarsiidae; genus Cephalopachus; species Cephalopachus bancanus. The sequence continues at coordinate 5,771,465 of JAPVLO010000037.1, forward strand.
GTACAACACTTTATTTACAGCCCAGTGGTTCCCAGACACAGGTAATGTTGGACAACTCCAAGAGCGGAGTTTAGGAGAGGAGAGAAGTCCTTTGCACCAAAAACCAGCAACTGTCGAGAATACCACAGCTGAAGACATTGAACGGTTTTTGCTAAACTACCTCAAAGAGAAGGATGTGGCGGATGGAAATGTCTTGGATTTTGATAATGAAGAAGGTAACCATTGTTTATTTTGGCTTAGCTGGTTTCTCCTTTTTAAAACAGAATATTGTAAAAATGATGAAGCATCATTACAAGAATGTGGTTGTAAGAATAGTCACTCATAACCACACCATGCTAACATAGCCATTCTCATTCTTTGTATAATCGTTTTCTATTCTTTTTATTGCAAGCCTGTTTTTATATGGTTGCAGCTATAGTTTAAATGCATCGTACCCTGTTTTGTATTTTGTCATAAGCAACTCTTCGTGTTGCTGTTGAGTTTTCATAATTAATGTTTTAATAGCTGCTACTAAATATTCATTCCCCTGCGGGATATTGAAGTTGCTTCTAGCTTTCACTCTAATAAACACTGCTGCAGTGGATGATTCTGTGCATGTGACTTTTTTTTTTTTTTTGCATGTTTTTTTAAATTCCCAGAAGTGGGATTTCTGGGTCAAGGACATGAACATAATTTAATGCTTGCCAAATGCCTCAAACAGGTTGTGTCAATTTATACCTTTGCTTCAGCAGTGCAGAATTAATACTGGTTTCACTACAATATAGGTTTACCAACATAGCTATTAACAGTTTTACTTCTTCCTAAATTAATAGGTGAAAAAAAAAATGTTCTTGTTATTTTACCTTGCATTTCTTTAATTATTGGCAGCATTGAATGTCTTTTTATAAGCTTCTTTCCTAACAGGTTTTTCTTTATGCTCATTGTCTATTAAGATGCTTTGTCCATTTATTTAATTGGTGGGAGGGGATTTCAATGCCCCCCCCAATGTTTTTCTTACCAATTTATGTGATAAAGAAGAATGAAGTTCAGGCTAGTTGAAGCTTTGGCCTGTTGTTTTATTCACAAGCTCAATCTGGAGCTTCAGGTCATGGAAGGATTAATAAATTATTAGAATCTCCTCTACAAATATAAAATGCCAAGTCATAATGAGCTTAGTGGTCTCAGAACTATCCTAAATCGAACTGAGTCCCAAATTAGTTTGTTAGGTTGGAATTGAACAAATTTCTTTTTTTCTTTCTCTTTCTCTCTCTCTTTTGCGGGGAGGGCAGGGTGATCTCTGCTGTGAGACTCTGGTAAACTGAAGTCTGTACTTCCAGGGTAACAGGAAATAGCATCTCCATGCAATGAACTACATCAAATTCCACCTAAATAATAAGAAGCATTACCAGGCCCAAATAATGAGTTATGCAAAGTTGAGTTATTGTTCTCCCTAAAGGCAGAGTTCTCTGACCAGAAATCTACCAGGCTTTTTCTTTGCAGATTAGGTTCCTAAGCCAACCCAGTCCTTTTCATTAACTGCACCCTCAGCCAAACCTGGAAACACTGAAGGGGAGGCATCCTGATCCCTCATAATCCGGTTTGCCATTCTTGTTTAAAATTTGAGCACTGTCAGTGAATCCATTTCTTCATGATTAGGATCTTCTGGTTCTAGTTGATGTTCACTAGGAGCAGACTGAATGAATCAAACCCTTCTTCCAATAACGGAAATATCCACATCCCTCAAATAACATTCCGCAATAGGTGAATTTCAAACAACAAATCCCCCTCTGGGGGAAAAAAAGCAGAGGCCTATCATTCTCATGATTACCATTCATCAAGTACACACCACACACTTGGCATTCTAAGGAATGTTTATCTCAGTGCTGGTCTGACATGAGTGTTTTGTTTTACCACATAAAAGCACCTTATATATCTGAAGTCCCGTTCTTCAAGAAATCCAAGCATTCTACAAATGCTTTTTCATTTGTCTTTTCAACATCTGGTAGAGACAGGTGCAGCCTGTACTGTAGGATTTCATCTTTCCAGCAGAGGAAACTGAAATGGGAAAAAGTTAAGGGAGCAATGCTCCACTCCATGGAAATGAGCACAGCTGGTCATGGGGCTTTGGGGTGGGGCATGGGGGCAGGACTGTAGGCAGAGGAAAATCAGGGTGGGGATTTTGGCCTTGGTTTCATGCGCTTCTCAAGTTTTGTTAGTGTTGTTTTAATTCACAAACTCACACGTGTCTCATGCAGTGCGGCACTCTAGGCAGTGAGAGGATGATAGTGACTGGTAGCACTCATCCCGTTTGACCCTTTCAACAGTATATGTGGTGTGTATGCTGCATCCCCTCTTCTAAGACGTGGTAACGTAGATGAGAGAAGTTGCCAATAGACTATCCTCTAATCCATGCCCATGTACTGCGCCAAGCTGCCCTGGCATCTTGTCTCCCACGGTGATAAGCAAGGCTTGGTTCCGGCCATCAGATGTTCTAACTCATGTGGAGAAGACAGGCGTGTACCCCTTTTAGTCAAAGGATGGGCCAAGAGGACAGGAAAGTGAAGGGCAGAGCAAAGGCCAGTCACGGAACGGCCCAGCCTCAAGGCTCCAAATGAGAACCCCGCTGGATTATGGTTTTCCTTTAAATATTTATTAATGGAAATTTAGAAAAGACCAAAGGCATAGGGAAAACATTTAAACCGTCTATTATTTCATTACCCTGTCACTGTTAATATTTTGTTGTACTTCCTCTCATGCAAAAATTTATAGTGCTCATGCTGCATGTGCTGCATGCAGCTTTTTTGTCTTTTTTAAAAAACACAGTATTTTATAAGCATTTCCCTTGTCAGTAAAACCCATGCTAGGCCAGGCGCAGTGGCTCATACGTATAATCCCAGTGCTTTGCTTTGGGTAGTTGAAGCAGGAGGATTGCTTGATCCTAGGAGTTGGAGACCATGCTGGACAAGATAGTGAGACCCTGTCTCAACAAAAAGTAAAAAAAATGAGCCAGGTTTGGTGGTATACAACTATAGTCCTAGCTATTCATGAGGCTGACACAGGAGGGTCGCCTGAGCCCAGAAGTTCGAGGTTACAGTGAGCTATGACCACGCCACTGCACTCTAGCCTGGGTGGCAAAGTGAGACCTATCTCTAAAAAAAATTTTTTTAATTAAAACAAAAAAGCCATGTTAAACACAAATAACCTTATTACATGCCATTATATGACTGTGCCATGGTTTATATGACCATTTTCCTTTGAGTGACAGTGTCTTAGTCCATTTCTACTGCTGTAACAAAATACCTGAGACTAGGTAATTTATAAAGAACAAATTTATTTTCTTAACAGTTCTGGAGGCTAGTAAGTTCAAGGTCAAGGTGCTGGCTGGTTTGGTTGCCTAGGAGGGCTTGTTGCCATGTCCTCCTCAAGGAAGGAACACCATGTCCTCACCTGGCAGAAGGCAAAAGGGCAGATGAGCTGATCACTATGATAAGAGCCTTAATCCTATTCATGAGAGGAGGAGCTCTCATGCTCCAATCACCTCTTAAAGGCTCTACCTCTTATGACCACATTAGCCATTAAGTTTCAGTACCTGAATTTGGGGAGGACACATTCAAACTATAGCAGAGGGGTTTTCCCAGCTTTTGGCTGTTAACAGTTATTGCTGTTGTGAATATCTTGACCTACAGACCTTTACCTAAATTACGGATGGTTTCCTTTGGATCTGTTCCTAGATATTTTCTGTAAGTCCTATTCTTGAGTCTGAAGTGGGGGATCAAGCTGGGTTGGGACATATCTTAAAAAACACTGTCCCCCTATGTGCTTTTTCCAGAGGAGCTGTCAGTCCCTCCAAAAGTGGAAGAAAATGGTTTGCATCCAGATGCAGAACCACCACTGCCAGTGCACATCCAAATAGCCATGGACGTGATGGAGCGCTGCATCCACTTGTTGTCAGATAAAAATCTACAAATCCGCTTGAAGGTCAGTGTGTAGTCCCTTCTCTACATTCACAGAGCAGCAGAACTGAGCATGGTCTGGTCCGCAGTGCCTACACAAATGAACATGTAGCCTCCCTTGGATCCTGGCCCGTGTGTAGTGGCCAAGAGAAGGCATCAAAAGGAATTTTTCTGTGGGGTGACAGTTTTACATCTTTCTGTGTCAGCTTAGATGCCAAAAGAGGCTGAGCCTCTGGTTAAAAACCACAAAGTTTTGGGGATTCCCTGAATCTCCAAGGGAAAGAAAGCCACATGTTTTGGAAAGGGTATCATTTTCTGAGCTGACTCCATGTGGGATGCAGGTTTTAATACTTTAAAATAGTCTTTCTTCCAGGCCTGACACTGGCCCTTATCTCTGTTTTCTGTTTCCATTTTTATCCTAGAAAAAACTCCAACACTTTGCAATATTACATTCTGGTTTGCTGGCAGTTTCCCAAGCAGCACCCCTATCAGCAAAGGCTTAAAGTATACAGTAGTGACTGCAATAACAGGACAGTGGGGTGTGGTGATAGTGTGGGTCAGGGCTTTCAGAGTCACCCAGGAAAGATCTTATGCCCCGAGGAAAACAATACTCCTCTCTGCCCCCAAGCAGGAGTGAGAAATGCAGCTGCCTTAGGGACTATTAGCAACGAGAGCATGTTGCCTTGCTCAGGGGTGATGCGCTGGGAAACCCTGATGCAGATTATCTCAGATCTCAGGGTCTGTGTTTTGTGGAATTTGTTTAGTCCTCCCAAGATACCTCTTAGTATTCATCTGTTGTTCCATTCAGCAAGTACTTTTTGAGTTCCTATTACATGCAGGACTTTAACGTAGGCGCCTGTATGATACATTCAACAAATTCCTGTATAGCCTTCAACACCTTCCCTTTTATGGAGGCTTTGTAGTAGCTGTATACACACCATAGTTATTAAGAGCGTCAGTGTTAGAGTCAGACCTACATTCCTGAGTTCAAATGCTGATTCTGCTCTTTATAGCCATGTGACCCTGAGTCATTTAATTCGCCTTTTTGAGCCTTGGTGTCTTCATCTGCAAAACGGAGCTAATGTACCTACTTCACAGGGTTGTTGATTATAAATATAAAACAACAAGCATAGGTTGGGCACAGTGGCTCATGCCTATGATTCTAGCGCTTTGAGAGGCCAAGGCAGGAGGATCGCTATGATCATACCACCACACTCCAGCCTGGGTGACAGAGCAAGACCCCCATCTCTAGAAAAATAAGGCAAACCATTAGCATGAAGTAAGACAGGTACACTCACTCATTCACTAAATGCTTATTGAATCTTACTGCAGATCAGACAGAGGGTATGTAGAAGGAAGTGATGCAGATATGACCCCCATCTTTATGGACGGCAGAGAGGCGATACAGGCTCACACCTACCAGCTGGGGAAATGCTATCAAGATAATTAGTAGGTTCTGTGTGATCGAAAATAGTTACTCAACCATGCAGCAGGTGTGCATTAGGAGCCTTCTCTGCACCAGACCCTGCTGAGTGAGACAGAACTTCCATCCTGAATCGGACCTGGCTACTACGGAAGGTCTCTCTGAGGTGGTCACATTTCTAAAGGTTGAGAAGGAGCCAGCCATGCAAAGGGACAAAGGCAGGGAGAAGAACATTCCAGGCAGAGGAGGAAATGTGCATCTTTGAATCCGTGAACTATTGTGTAACTTGTCTACCTGGTGACAGAACTCAAATTTAAAGCCAGTGAGGAACCAAAGCCATTTCTTCCATATTACCCTGCTCTCCACTGTACTGCTGAGCTTTCTCCTATTCCCCTGCCTAACTGTTCACCCCTCAATGGCAGACCCTCTTCTGTTCCGTTTTCAGTATGGGCCAGCATGTAGTAGGCACCAGAAGGGTCTACTGCTGATGTCGGCAGACTTCCCTCTGTCTTTCTGACTCACACATGAGCCTCGCTGGCCCGTCCACGGGAGAGAAACCCTCACTGGTCATCGTGCTGACCACTGCCTACGACACTGACACAGGCCATCTGTTCTCAATGAGATCAAGAACTAAGGAAGTTAAAAAGTCAGTTGACATGTAGCCTGGCCCAAGCCTTTCTTGTGAGGTTACTGTTCCTCAGCTGCCTGCTTGGTCTCCCCATGTGGCAGTGAGAGAACTGATCTCACCTAGCCTCTCAACTTGCTCCTCCAGGGGCTTCCGTCTCATTCACTGCCACCTGCACCTCCTCGGGGCTGCACCTGAATTCAAGCAGCTCTTTTTTATCTAGTCCTGTAGCAATTTAATCCATGTTCTCTCCAGATCTCCAGTCCGCACACTTCTCTGCCTTGGCCACATTTGGGCATGTGCCATGGCCTCCAAGCGGCGCCCCCCGCCTCTGTCTCTCCCCCACCTCAAATCCTTCCCCCACTCAGCAGAGTGGACTTTTTAAAACATGAACTGTGTCATGCCTCTTTGATGGCTTCCCACTGCACTTGGTACAAAATAATTTCTCACATGACCCGTTTGTGGTCCAGCCCCATCGCCCTTTCTCTGTAGCACTCCATATGGCCCTACCTTTGTTTCCTAAACACTGCAAGTTCTGTCCCACCTTTTGGTCTTCCTCATACAGCTTCCAGGTGTTGGAACACAATTCCAATCTTCACAGGACTAACTCCTACTCATCCTTTACATCTCATCTTAGAGGCTACTTCCTCAGAGAAGACGTCCCAGCAATCTGTGGTTTCCATCCTTCCCTTAGTGCTTTGTATTTCACCCTTTTCTTTCCTTCTTGGCACTGTTGATGATCCTGTTTATTTGGGTGTTACCTGATTACGGTCTTTCTCCAGTTGATGTAAACCCTGTGAAGGCAAGGAAACATGTGCATTTTGTCCCTGGGTGTCTCCCTGGTCCCTGGCCAGTGCTGGGCCTGTAGTCACACTCAGTAAATGGTGTTATTCTTTTAAAATGGTGACTTGACCCCAGGTATCTGGCTTTAAGCCTTTATTGTCTGCTGAAATCATGTTGTTTCTTTCAGGTCTTGGATGTGCTGGATTTGTGTGTGGCTGTCCTGCAGTCCCACAAGAACCAGCTCCTTCCCTTGGCTCACCAGGTTTGGCCCTCGCTCGTGCACCGACTCACACATGATGACCCCCTGGCAGTACTCAGAGCCTTCAAGGTACCACATGGTGCCCCCACTGTCTGTCAGGACAGAACTCACCAGGGTCTTTTGGACTGTCTCTCTTCACCTGACTGCAGTGTCACATACCTTGAGGAAAGTGTAGAAAAATGAGAAAAGCATAGAGAAGAAAGTCACAGTCAGCCTCCTTTTGAATTTGAAGCAGAGTGAACTAGTAGGTGAAAAGGGCCACTCGTGTTTCTTGAGCACCCCAGGTGCCAGGCAGTGAGTTTGGCACTGCTCTACAGGAGGTCATCTCACAGCAGCCTGGCAAGGTAGGTGTATTCTCTCCATTGCTGGCAGAGGAGGAAGCAGGCTCAGAGAAGTTAAGGGATTTTTCTCAAGATTACACAGATCAGTGAGTTCACATGCATGTTCTTTGCACTGCACAGGAGTCAAGGTGAAGGGGCCTAGGTTCTAGCAATGGGCATCCTCTGCCCAGTAAGCGACCCGGCAAAGCTCCTGACACCCATTTCAGGTGGCTTAGAAACACCCTTCTTCTCATAGTGCTGTCAAAGCTAAAATGGTACTACTTGGTGAAATGCTTTGAAAAGCTAAAAAAAACCCTTTATATGTAAGGTGTTATTCTCTCTGCCTTAGTTTGACTTATATTAGCACATATATTTTGGCTTATTTATTTATATCCTTCCTTGTTCTAGAAAGCACTTAAGGCAACCTACAGAGATTGACCATGGCGAGCTAACATAAATTAGAAGAAGGTGAGCAAGATGAGGCAAAGGAAAACAATGCGAAGGGACCTGAAATGAGGCCAGGAATCACCTAAGACACTTGGCAAAAGTAGTGTGGTTTTTTATAAGATTCTTCAGCATACCCTGGGGCAAATTAAAAATATATGTAATTGATAATTTTTTTTTTCAAAGCAAAATGCACAAAATGACTGTGTATGTCTGTGTGTGTGTATAAGGAAAGGAGGGAGGTATTGCAAAATCTTACTCAGGGATGCTGTTTTTCTTTATGAAAATTAACTGGTTATCTGAAATGACAGCAAGCATAGACAAATGAAAAAATATAAAGCTCTATGTGGGTAACTGAGGCTGCCTTTCCCACATGCAGACACTTTGGTGACACCTGAGGTCTGTAGAACCTGTACCGTTCAGCTGAGGGGCCTGAAATGAGCACCTTGTTCTCTGCAAAGTCAGCACTCTGTGTGCTGGTTATGCCTTGCTTACCAATTTTTAAAGAAATTCCTATTATCCTGTATACTCAGTCTTGTGCAGCAGGGCAGGACGTTTCAATATGTTCTGCTAGAGAAAGTTTAAAATGAGACATGCAAAGAAACTGTCTGTTGTGAGAGATGGAATGACAGTGATGTACATAGATTGTACAGTTGAACAGAAGGAGTGCCTAATTGGCTCCAGCCACGGAGACCCGGCCTTGGTCAGCCCTGGGACCTCGGCCTAGTCACTGCCCTCCCAGTGCCTGTGTGTGGCAGCATCTGGACCTTGGTGTTTGTGTTTGCTCAGCTAGCTAGAGTTGAAAACATAAGTATTTTCTCAAGGGATGTTAGGAAGATTCAAGAGATGATCTATGTGAACTGTTTTAAGCTCTTCCTTTTTTTTAACAAAAAAAGGAGGAAAATCAAGGTATTAATCATATTATTCATCCAACCCAAGATGCCCTTGAATTATTTTCTGTGTAATCTGTATTTATGGATAGAAGCAGCCATGCCTTGGGAGCAGAGACCTCCAAATTCATAACTGTCAGAATCACAAACCGTGGGCAAGGAATTAACAGCAATAATTCTATTTTTTTTCAAGCAGAGCCCTAGATGAAATTGAATTACCAAGCATTCTTTAGTTCCCTCGCTGCCCTGGCGATGTTCACTCACCGGGTTGGGGCTGTTTCTGCAGGTTTTGCGTACCCTGGGAGGCGAGTGTGGTGACTTTCTGCGTAGCCGGTTCTGCAAAGATGTCCTGCCAAAGCTGGCTGGCTCCTTACTCAGCCAGGCTCCTGTCAGCGCCAGGGCTGGACCAGTTTACTCACACACACTGGCGTTCAAGTTGCAGTTGGCTGTCTTGCAGGGATTGGGCCCACTCTGTGAGAGACTGGACCTAGGTAGGTACAGGCAACCCCACCTGGACACACGAGGTGTCTGTCTCACCCCTGCTGTGGCACTCCTTAGTCGTGTTCCCTCCCTTGGCGTGCATGCCTCCAGTCTTACTTTGGCCTCGTTCGTCCATCTGTTTTGATGTGTTCTTTGCCTGGCAGGATGGGGTAGAGAACCCAGGACATCTTGCCTGGCTGCTCCATTTTCCCCAGACAGCAGTTGGTCACTGCTTGTCCCTAATGAAGTCTAAGGACTGATGCTTGTTTTGTTTTTCCTCTTTGCAGGTGAGGGTGACCTGAATAAAGTGGCTGATGCCTGCTTGATTTACCTCAGCACCAAACAGCCCGTGAAATTACAAGAGGCTGCCAGGAGGTATGTCTGCTTGATCGCCCGCATCTCTTTACGTTTGTTCTAAATTACAGATGATTTGCTAATGGCGAGCAAAGTTGAGGCATCTCTGCTCTCTCATCTCTTCTCTCCCTTCTTGCCAGGTTAAGATGATTTCTTTAACTGTGCCAACTCTAGAGATGGTATTTTCACTAGATGCATTTCTCTTTGCCAGTAACCTTTTCCTCTGCTGCAGTGTCAGCAATAACTCCAGAGGGTCGAGAAGCAGAAAGGTGTGCTGGAGGGGGTCTGTTCTAGGCCAGGTGCCTGGCACTGCTCCATTTCTCAACCATCTCAGCAGAAGAGCAAAGGCACTGTGTTCCTGATCTGGCACACCTCGGCTCCATGGAGGGTCTTGAATGGGCATCAGTGCCACGAACCTCGCAATTTGCACACAAAATTGTATGTGTGGTTAGGCAGGGGCATATAGTCTTTTTTCTAGACAGAGTCCACACTGTTCATCCGGCTCTATCGGCATCTGTGACCCACAGAACATTAAGAACTGCCAGACTAATGGCTTAAAGGGCCTTTTCTAATTCTGAAATTATGTGATTCTAATTTCCATGAGTTTTGACCATGCTTATTAGAGAATAGCTGTACCATCTCTAGCAGAAGAAGCTATTTCTGGTTTTTTGACTACTGAGAGCTGAAGCTCTGAGTACAGCAGCATTCCCCAGACCTGAGACCCAGAACCCACTCTGGCCCTCCTCCCTGTTCTCCTTCCAGCTGAGTGCACCTGCGTCCTGGGCCTGCCATTCCGGGACACCTGCTCTGGGGCGAAAGCTGAGCTGTGTGTGGCTGGGTGCTGTGCACTGCTCCAACCCAACCTGCTCCCTGCCTGCAACAGAATCCCATCTCCTTTGCCCTGGTGGCACGGACCTGATCATCTTGGTGGGTGAGGAGTTAGGAGTCAGCTCATTCCCTGAGGGGCTACAAGGCTGCTCTGACTGGAAATGAGAAGAGCCAGCCTGCTCCCTTATAAACCTTGCACTCCCCATAAGTGATGAGAATATCTTTTTGAACTGATTTATTGTCCTTGCGATTTTTTGCTCTTGATTTCCCCAGTTTCCTTTTTTCTTCCTGTCCCTTTCCCGTCACATCCCTGAGTCCCAGAATCAGTCATGGTTCTGTGAGCACAAGAGTGCATCCCAACGAGCTTCCTGTCCCAGACATTCGTATTCCTCACAGAGCCACTGAGGGTGGAAACAGCCTCCCTGGGTGGAGCCCTGCAACTGATTGTGCTGTGATTTAAAGTGCAGCTCAAGAACATAATGAATTTATTGTGAAGTAAATGCTTTTAGATGCCTGTTACAGCCAGAGTGACAAAGACCTGATTTTCACATTCCCAGTTCCATTCCACTTTTCCTATACCCACCCCATCTCATCCTTCAAGTTTAGAACCATCAAACAAGCTAATATTCTCAATTCATTATCTTTTCATTTCTAATTCTCTTTTTTGCCACTGAAAGCAATTAAACCCGGAATTGGACCTTGCTGAATCCTGAGTTGGTTTTCAAGGTGCCTCGGAGGAGACAAATGCAGCCAACCCTCTTGACTGCAGCTCCCTTTGTTTGCTCCAGTGCATTCTGTGAGGGCTTGAGTCAGATGACCTCCCTGCTGACAGGCGGGAAAGGGAGGAAGTGCAAGGTTGATTGCTTCACACACATATCACCTGCAAACTTATTTTGAAGTCAGGAAAAAAATCAGTGTTGTCCTTGATCAAGAGCTGATTTGGCATCTTGATTCAGAAATTAATAAGCTCTCTAAATGGGAGAAGCAGCCTGAGACAATAGGAAACTTGGTCTCTGTGTGAGCTTCATTACCTTGTGGAGGGAAGGAGTGGGTGGGCCAGTGAGTCTTGAAGAGCCGTAGCAGCTGGTGCTGAGGAGGAGGTTCCCTGAATGAGATGGGGTTCCCGTATCAGCAAATGGCCCATTGTCCATCCAGTTTGTCCTTCATCCTTCACACCCACGTCCGTTACCAAAGGTAAAGCCTGCCCACCTCACTGGGAAAAATCACTCAAAGCCGCCAGGCCAGGCCTGGCCACCATCATCTCGCCCCCGAATGGCCACAGACAGATGCCTCCTCACTGGTCCTCTGTTTCCACTCCTGCTCTAGGCATTTTCCACACGACAGTCAGAGTGGCGCGCGCACACACACACACACACACACATACACACACACACACACACTCACTCTCATGGGAGAAGAGAAAGCTGTGTTCTTCACTAGGACCCGAGGGGAAGCCTCAACTTAGCATTCAAAAGAACCAGTAAAAGTCTGAGATGGCCGGAGGTAGTGAGTTTCCCACCCTGGGCAGGTGACCAGCTTATCTGCCAGAGCGCTGATGAGGGAACTTGTGAGGACAGGGACTGCTCTGAGGCATCCGGCATTCTGGAAGGAACTGGATGCACCCAACCCCTGGAGCAACCCCCTGCAGGTCGGTTGGGGCCTCTGAGGGGTGGCCTTCATCGTGGGGGGGAGACAAGCTTGGCAGCCCTGTGAAAATCCTCTTTATGTGCATTATGGCTGGGTTTTTCCTTCCTCCTGCTTGCTTTTCCTGGCTCCAAAGAATGACCAAGGCTGTGTTTGCTTTTTTAATTTGTCATATTAAATATAGCCTTTGTGGCAGGCTTTTACATCCAGGCTGTAAACTCTAGAAATGGAAATTGATCAGGGGGTGGTTGATATAACCGAAGCTATAAATGCTAAGAACGGAGATGCCATTCCAGTTTAATGCTTTTATCTAGCGAATGTGCCTTGTATGGAGGGGGCATAAATCTTGCGGTGGGGGGCGGGGCCGGGGCAGAGTGTAACCTTGCTGTATGTTACCACCAGGTGTCACTGTTAACTGGAGATGCAAAAAACAAGCCAGCTCCCCAGTCTGTCTAGTTAAATGACTTCAATGGATGGCAAATGAGTAAATTATATTTGGGGTGTGGGAGGAGGGGTCAGCTCACCAGGAGCTAAAAATAAGGCAGTGTCACTGAGGGTGGGCATTGGGTGCCAAACAGCAGGTCAGATGGCCCCGCCCCTGCAGCCCACTGCAGAGGCTGCTCCCCCCGTTTGAAATTCTCAGCCTTCACACTACCTCCTCGCTAGCTGCGGGCCTTCAGGTTCTGAGCCTTCTGGCCCGGGAGCTTTCCTCTTTCACACATGAAAGGGATTTGAGATGAGAACGTACACCCCAGGTTTGTTTCTCCTTCAGGTCAGTACATGCACTCTGCCTGACTTAACTGCACTAAAACCACACCCCTTGGCCAATCTCCTAGCGGTCTCAGAGACTCCTGTCTATTGCAGTGAGGTCTTATGTCATCCAATGATCCTTCTACCCTGAGCTAAAAGGAAGCAAAACTAGGCCATACCTATTTTAAAAAAGATAAAGTCCATGCCCAACGTGCCTCACAATAGAGGAACAAAGCTTTTAGACTGTGTGGTCTCTGCCCCAAGTACCCCTCACTTGCTAAGCCCAGAGCTCAGGATGCAGGTGCCAGCAGGTAGTGACCAGCTGATGTACCTTCTGGCCATGCAAGACGGGATGCTGTTGTGGCTGTAGTCCTTGATGGCAGGAGGAAGGGGAGAGTTGCCCTTCAAGCTCGCTCTGCCTAGCCATTGTGTGTAAGGGTCGCACAAACCTGGGTTCAGATCTTACTGGCCGTGTGACCTTGAACAAATGACTTCTTTTCCTTTCATCTCATTTTCTTCCTCTATAAACTGGGCTGTTGATAACCCATTCTCACAGGCTCGTTGTGTGGATGAGTTACACTCCGTGTTCAGGGAGTCCACCGGGTATTAGGCACTGAAATCAGGAACGGGGCAGGAGGCCTCTGCCCTCATGTGCTTATGTTCCTCCCAAGGTCTGTTTATACAGGTACGTACGCTCACGTGGTATACTCATGTGTAAGCTTGCCAACTAGAGGCTGCATCATGTATGTGCTACATAGATACATATGGGCGTAACATTTCTTGTAAGACCTGCTTGTCTTAACTGAAATCTCAGCAGGGGTTTTCACCTCAGAAGGATCTTTTTCATGTTAATTGTGCCACCTCCTCCACCCCCATTCACAGGAGAAGTCAGGACCAGGTTTGATGATTCATTTACTGACTGACTGCCCTGCTCTCTTTCTAGCAGTAGGATCCCAGGCCATCAAAGACCCAGCAGTGCCTTCAAGCCCTAGATGAGCACGTACTGGCACAGGCTCATTCATTTTATCCCCGTCAGAGCCCCAACGCCTCTCTTTACCCACACATGAGCCTATTATATTTGAATGGATCAGGAGCCACAGAGGTGATTCGTTACTTCAGCTGAGCTTGAAATTAGCAGCTCATCCCGGTAAATGGTGTGGGCAGTTTGTCTGACTTGGGCTGCAGTGCTGTTCCCCCTTGGATTGCACCTGGCATGGAAATGAGGGCACTCCTGATATTTTTCCTTTTGACACTTGATTAATAGTTGACAAATCCAGACCCACGTAGTTAGCTCCCCTGTTATCCATCTTTTGACAGGCATTGCTGCTTTTCTTTTCAAGGAGCATTGTTCTAAAAATATACTCAGATCTGAGGCTGTTCACTGTGTATATATAGGCCTGATTTCATGGTGTCAAAGATAAGAGACATCTGCCTTGCAGATTACAAACAAAGTGGGTTGCTGGGCTTCACATCTGAAGGCAGGGACCTCTGTGCTACTTAAATTAAATGCTGCCAATTCCTTCCCTACTTCCTTGGTATAGTCATGTCTCTGATAACCTGCCACGGCCAACCATTTCACCACCCAGTGGGAAAGCCAAGAGTGGGATGTGTATGCACAAGTATGTGCCGTGCTGGGTCAGGAACAGGATGCTCTTGATGCAGATGGAGCCTGGTAGTGGCACTGCCTGCATGAAGAGACTTGCAGTTGTCAGAAGCCATGGCATGCACAGGGTAGCCATTCCTTCACTGTGCAGGGTCTGTCATCTGTTTAGAACACCTAGAGGCTGGAATGAATGTAGTCTCAGTACCAAGTAAAGCAGCCAGGGAGGTCATCTCGATTGTCTTGTTACATGTGTCTAAAAGATTTTTACGGTCTCTTATAATGAGCCAAGAACTGTGTTGAGAGCTGAAGATTCCAAAAATAACTACCAAGTTAGAGATGGCCTCACATTGTTGTTCAAGAGCAGTACAGCCTTGGGCAAGTAAGTTTACTTCTCAGTGTCTGTTTCCTCATCTACAAGACTGAAATAAGCATATATATTATTCTCCAACTAACACGTTTATTACGAGGATTCATTAAAGTCATGTGTAGCACAAAATACCACCACAGAATAAAACATCAATAGATAGTTGTTGTTAATCATTATTTAAACGTTCTTCTATTCCAAAAACAACTTGGAGCATCTTATAAATTAAGTGTCTGCAACAAGGAAAAAAGGGAGTGAAGACATTTTTTAAAGGGAAAAACAATATGAGCAAAAACAAGATGAAGTCAAAGTTGGGGCTACTATGTAAAAATACAGAGTTAGCTGTATTCTAGCCTGGGCAGGCGAGACCTCATCTCTACAATAAATTTTAAAAAATCAGCCGGGCGTGGTAGCGCATGCCTGTAATTCCGGCTACTTGGAAGGCTGAGGCGGAAGGATCGCCAGAGCCCAGCAGGTCGAGGCTGCGGTGGCCGAGAGCGGCCACTGCACTCCCAGTCTGGGCACTCCCAGTCTGGGCGACAGAGTGAGACTCCAACTCAAAAAAAAAATACAGAGTTAGAGCTTTCCACCCTTGCTGGAGACAACCTTCCAAGGTGTTCTGTGCTCCTACCAGACAGCAGAGAGGGCAGTGCAGTCTTGTTCACCTTCTGGGGAATACTGGGAAAGAATCTTTTTTGTTTTGTTTTGTTTTTTGTTTTTTTAGTTGGAGTCTCACTCTGTCACCCAGACTGGAGTGCAGTGGCTGCTCCCGGCCACCGCAGCCTCCACCGGCGATCCTTCTGCCTCAGCCTTCCAAGTAGCCAGAATTACAGGCATGCGCTACCACGCCCGACTGATTTTTTGATTTATTGTAGGTGAGTGGATTGCCTGAGCCCACGGGTTTGAGACCCGCCTGGGCAGCGACACCTCATCTCTACAATCAATCAAAAAATCAGCCGGGCGTGGTAGCGCATGCCTGTAATTCCGGCTACTCGGAAGGCTGAGGCGGAAGGATCGCCGGAGCCCAGCAGGTCGAGGTGGCGGTGACCGGGAGCAGCCACTGCACTCCGGTCTGGGTGACAGAGTGAGACTCCAACTCAAAAAAAAAAAAAAAGAATCTTAAAGAAAGAAAGCTTTTCAGAGGGGAGCGTGGCTGTGAACCCCAAGAACATTTGTGAATCCTAGGACCATTTCTCCAGGGGTCATCTGAAAAGAACCCTGAGTGGGCTGAGCCTCACCCCCTCAACACAAAAGCACACTTCCTGGAGCTGTTGCTTAAGGCATCTGTGAGTGGAGGCTGCTGGCTTCATGCCATAGCATGTGTTATAGGAAAACAGTTCAGGAAGGAGGGCACAATAAGTAGGCTTCTGCAAAGATGGCTTTATCTTCAAGAGTACAGACCTTCCAGGGAGTAGAAGCACTGAAAGTGTCATGAGAGCCGAACTAGCCACCATGGGGCTCACCACAGGCTACTTTGAAACCTGTGCCTAGTAGCACTGTCATGATATTGAGGCTTGCAGGGACCTGGAGGTAGGAGAGCTGGCCAGATGAAAGGGGCTGCTTGCATTTATTTGTTTGTTTGTTTACTGAGTCAGGCTCTCACTCTGTCACCCAGGCTGGATTGCACTGGCATAATCACACCTCACTGCTGCCTTGACCTCCTGGGCTCAGGTGATCCTTTCACTTCAGCCTCCCAAGTAGCTGGGACTGCAGGCACACAACACCATGCCCAGTATTTACTGTATTTCTCAGGCCGGTCTCAAACTCCTGGGTTCAAGCAATCCTCCTGCCTCGGCCTCCCAAAGTACTGGGATTACGTGTGAGCCACTGTGCTCGGCCAGGGTCTGCTTGTAAATTCTGCTGCAGTGGGATTTAAGCCCTTCTAGACTCTGGCTTATTTTGAATTGTCTCTAACAGATTGGGCCTCTCAGTGCCATATCCTTTTAATATGCACTGAACTGTTTTCCTGTAACTTGTGCATTTGTGCTACTTTGTCTTGTGGTACTTCAGGGGCGTGAGGAGCATCCTGCCCTTCTGCTAGTGTTGATGGTTTTAAATCCTGCCTTTGTTGAATTTAAATATTTTTAATATGGGTCTTTGTGTGAGTATGCATGTTAGAGTTAGATCGATAGATGAATGTTTTGAACAGGTAAATATAGTTAAATCTCATGAGCATGTGTAGCTACAAAGGTGATTGGTAGTATTTATTTGGAGAGTAAATCGTTGCTTCAAGTCATAATCCTCCATTTCCACAATTTAGAAACAAAAAACGACCTCCGTGCAGGGGAAGATAGCTAAATTGAATAGCAAGAAAGGACAGGCTTGAAATACTGGTTAACCAATGAACTGAGACCCATTAGAGTAAATTACTCAGTATAGAAACATAGCCCACTGCTTGCTGCTAGGATGCATTGACACTCTGAGCATCCATTTGTTTAAAAGGAAACACACAGCCTCATTTGCAGCATCGGCATGCACAGAATGATGGCAGAAGGGATGGCCAGAGCAAAGGAGATCACGAGGGCCGTGCTGCCGGAGAGGGAACAACGGGGAAGCAGAGATAGCTGAGGGAATGGACCTGCTTTCCAGCAGTGGGTGTGTTTTTCCAGTTGCATTTAGTCATGCCCATGTATCGTGTTCCTAAGGAGACATCCCTGAGTAACTTCTTCAAAAGCCCCAAGCCAATAAACAGGTCACAAAGGCACATGTTCTTTACCCCTGGCATTTACCCTGACAGCTCATGAGAGCATTTTGTAAATCCAGAAAGAGACAGGGAACAGCAGATCCCTCAAGCAAGTAATTGACAGAGAAAGAATAGCCTGTCACCCGGGAGAGCTGGAAGCCCTGCCTTTCGGTTACAGGTTATTTAGCTTTACTGGGTCTTGATTGGCTGGCAGTTTTCTAGAGCTCCCTCTGAGCAGATATTGTCTAGACAGAGATGGTGAGGACATACTCTGATATTTGTCTCTGCAAGGAGGTTTCTTTTTGGTGTTGCCATCCCGGGAGTTAGCTATGATCCAGTGCCCATGATTGGAAACTGCCATGGACTGTCAGAGCTGGAAGTGATCTCAGAACTGATCTGATACCCTGCCCGTTACAGAGAGCTACTTGCCTTGTCCCTCCCCAGGAAACTGCCCTGCACAGGACTTCTAGGATGGTACTTGCACATGGCTCTGTGGGCCTCTGTGAGCCGTATGTCTTCCCTACCAGCCTGGGAACCCTGAGGCCAGGGACAATTGCCACAATTGTCCCTCCATCTTGTGTCCCAAGTACCTCCCTCAGTGCCTGGGCTGGACTAGGTGCTGGTAACTGTTTAATGAACCAAAGAGAGAACAGACCCAGACCCAGCTGACCAGACTCCAGTCACACATTTCCCACTTTCCATGCCCACTCCCTGCCCCAGCTCCCGAGGAGCACCCCAATGCCAGTTGTAAAGGAATGAGTTGCTTCTGTTGTTTGGCATCTGGAGTTTATTAGGTACTTACTGATAGCCGTCAGTTGTAGATAGGGCTGAAGTGCAGGGAAATGGCTGCCTGCATGGAGTGAAATTCAATAAAACCACATTTTTAAGTG
The DNA here is from genome assembly GCA_027257055.1 of Cephalopachus bancanus. Lineage (NCBI taxonomy): Eukaryota > Metazoa > Chordata > Mammalia > Primates > Tarsiidae > Cephalopachus > Cephalopachus bancanus. The sequence continues at coordinate 5,789,737 of JAPVLO010000037.1, forward strand.
AAAAATCAGTATAAACACCAGGCTTCTTTGCCATGGAAACAGAGGTTGCTTAGAAACTGCCTAACAGCGAGTTCTAAATTTTTTAAAGTCAAGTTATCATTTAAGCTACACGGCCCTACAGGTTATTGAGAGATAATCACTCGCCTCAGGACACTTGGAGGCATGAGGCACAGCTGAGTGCCTCCTGATACTCTGGGGACCAGATAATCTCTTGATAACTGTGCTCCCTGGAGCCACTGATTTGGGCCTGGGGGAAGGAGAAAGAAATTTTTGTTCAGGAGTTAAATGGTGTACATATATTTTTTTTAAAGTGTTTCTCTTTGGGTTTGAAAAAAGATGGGAACTGGCCATTTGGCATGTTCAGCAGCCATCTCTGCCGTGTCTCAAGATGTATTGGGAACATTTTCCAGGCAGTTACCCCAGTCACTTCAAAGCGAGGTCCTATCTTTGTCTTCTGGCTTTGGATTATGCAAAAAGGGTTTTCAGCAACTTCAGCTTTGGGCTCTTCACTCTCAGGGTCCCTCTTCCCAGCTCAGGCAGGGCGGGCACAGGAAGAAGTGGTTCCAGAGTTTGGGACAAAGCCTGGCCATGGAGCACTGCCACCCGACCCTCCGGGCCTCAGGCTCAACTCCCTGGGGCCTAAAGCCCACAAGAGGGTGAGTTCGGAATCTGTTGATGTTTAGAGTTCAGCCATCTGGCTGCATGGCAGGGTACTTGCTCCTGGAGTGGGCATGGAAAGCGGGAGAGCGTGAGGAGGGCAAAGTATATTGCGTTCATTTCTTCCTAAAAATAATGGGTGAAATTAGAATTCCATTGGCTGGGAGTAGGGACCCCCACCAAATCAGTATGGAGGAAATTATGAGTGCAAGAAAAGACAATTTTTTGCCCTTTTCAGAATATCTGAGAATTATCCATGGCATGGTGGGGCTGTCAGGATTGGTAGTGATAATTATTCCGTAGACTGACTCTCTCTTTCTCTCTATGGAAGGAGCAGTGTTTTCACTATACTCTTCAAAGTGTTTTCCGGCATCTCATCTCCTCAGAACCTCAGAACAAACCTGTAAGGAGGGTAGCTGGGGCTGATCATCTTCCTTTGGAGAAAGAGGAGACAGGTTCACAAGGCAAAGTAATTTGCTCCAGGCCACAGGGGCAGGGAAGGAACTTGCCCTGTCACCTGCCTTTCTGGGGCTCTACCTCTTTAAGAGCAAAGAAATGAGACCCAAAACAATTCTTCCAAGAGTTCTTGCTTAATAAAAGAAGGTGAACTTTACACACGTTTTTCCTTGCTTTCCTGTTAGCGTTTTATTTGGAGCTCTCACAGGGCAAGAGTGACTTATTTCCTTTTCTTTTCCTGCCAAGGAATACATCTGCATTCAGCATGTTCAAAAGGGCTCAGAAGCCGGGCTCGGTGGCTCAGCCTGTAATCCCGCGCCTTTGGGAGGCTGAGGTGAGTGGATTGCCTGAGCCTGCGGGTTCGAGACCCGCCTGGACAGCAAGACCTCATCTCTACAATAAATCAAAAAATCAGCCCGGCGTGGTAGCGCATGCCTGTAATTCTGGCTACTTGGAAGGCTGAGGCGGAAGGATCGCCGGAGCCCAGCAGGTCGAGGCTGCGGGAGCGGCCACTGCACTCCAGTCTGGGCAACAGAATCCAACTCAAAAAAAAGGGCTCAGAAAATGAACACTGCAATGTTTTCATGCCGTGTAAGTCGGAGCACAACTATAACTGCATCGAGTCAGACCGAGGCATCACTTTGCTGGATGTTGCCCAGATAGAAATATTCCTCAAAGCTGGGAGAGCACCATACTGGAGCTTGAAAAATTGTTCCAGCTCTTGAAGGGGAAAAAAAAATCAAAACTATTTGCGTTCTAACAGTCTTTGGCACCAGGGAAAACTATCAACTGTGTCATGTGTAAATAGAAATTTGCTCCCCATTTTTGGTGCGGGTTTTTTTTTCTTCATAACTTCCCTTGCCACTCTAATTATGAAAGATATTTTTGTTTTTAAACAAAAATTGTCTCCCACGCAGGCCCCATCTCCTTTCTGCGGTGAAGTGGAAATGATGAATTAGAATATTCTAATCACTTCTCCAGCAGCCACCGTGGAGGTTATAAACACCAGATTATCCTAAGCAAAGAAAACTTAAATTTGTAGGCACAGATGGGCCAGGAAAAATTCCAGCATCCCCTGCCCCCTCCCCATGTCCTTCCTGCCTCCCTGGCCTTCTTGGCATATGGCTGTTAAACCTAAGGAAGATGGTAAAACTGACTTCACCACAAGGCCCAGATTCTGAGGGGACAAGTTTTTCAGATTAACAAAATTGAAAACCATACTTTACTTCCACTCAGCGAGCATTTGAGTTCTGCCGGACGCCCCACAGTCTGCGAAGGGCTCCTGAGCATCATAGTCAAGATGAAAGTGAGACTCGTCACATCAAGGTGATCTACTGTTGGCGGATCGCAGGTGCTAGGCTCTGGCGGGCTCGATCTAGGTCTTAAACTTCAGCAACACCCCAAGTGAAGGGCAGCCCTCATCGTTAGACATGAGGAAACTGAGACGGGGCAAATTGAATCATTTCTCAAAGCCGCACAGTAGTGATAGCAGTGATAACTTGACTCGTGTGAACAGTGTTCCTTGTTCCTTCCCTAGAGGTGAGAGGCTGACCCCTCCAGATCTTTTCTTAAAATGTCAGAGTTCCAGAGAGGGATGTAATCTTTAGTGGCTAGTGTGCTGCACAGTATCGCTAAGAATCACTAAAATGAGAACCTGTTCAGTCAACAAATATGTACTGGGTGCCTGCCACATGCCATATCAGGTGCCCAGGATACAGCAGTGAACAGAACAGACATGATCTCGGCTCTCAGGAAGCTCATATTGCAAGAAATGGAGATGATCAGTACACAAGTGGTCGGTGTGTGCTGGGAAAGGTGTCCTAAAAGAGAAAAACGGGCAGCCCATCTGGGCAAAATGGTCTGGCAAGGCCAGCCTCTGTGAGTAGGTGATGTATAGGCTGAGACGGGCAGGCTGGTTGGGAGGGCGCAGCCCACAGGGAGAGCCTCATCCTTCGTAGGATCGGAAACCAGGAATCATGCTTGAACTGTTCAGCACAGTGGCCTGGGGCACATGATTGATATTCAGAAGCAGCATTTGAGCAGCTACAAGGCAAGGGTCATGACTTCAAAGTTCAGGCCAAGACAGACACCTCACCCCTAGTGGGTATGTGGATCCAGTGGCCCGGCCCCATGAGTTCTGTCTGTGTCATATGAGGGACATCAGTGCTCACTGTCAGAGGCCACGGGGCAAGGCCTGTCCTACCCCAGGAGAACAAAGAAGCCCTTTGCCCACCTGCAGAGGACAGCACGTTCTGTGGGATCTGATCTCACTGGAGCCACAGGTATAAGTCCAGACCATGAGGAGTCCAGGGCGCTCAGTGGCCCTGACCAGGGTAGGGAGCCTAGTGCGGCCCTATCCACCCTGGCCCCAGCCTGAAGCCAGTGAAACCTGCAAGGAGGGTGCACCCTGCCATCTTTTTCCTTCTGAAAACTCCTGCTTTACATCCTAGAACTTGGCCTGTTTCTTTGCCAAGAGCTTGTTTGCTGTCAGTATTGTTATGCTCAGACTAATTACTGTTTCTCTCTGTCAATGGATATGAAACTGTTTACCTCTATTCTGCTGGGCTTTGGGACCTTCCTACTGGTCCTGTCTTATGAACTAAAGTGGGTTTGTTCTCCTGTGGGAAGCTATTTGATATTATCCATTTCTTCTCAAGTGACACAGTAGCCAGCCTCCTGGGTGCAGCCACCACGCCCCCTCCAGGTACCCTTCACTAACCCTTGGTCTCCCCACAGTGTCTTCCTCCACTTGATGAAGGTAGACCCGGACTCCACCTGGCTTCTCCTGAACGAACTCTACTGCCCCGTGCAGTTCACGCCTCCCCACCCCAGCCTCCACCCTGTGCATCTGCGTGAGACTTCTAGGCAGCAGAACCCCTACGCAGCCAACGTGCTCTACCTGCTCAAGGAGCTGCAGTGACTTCACCCCACACTGGGCCAGTGGACACCACAGAGGCCGCCTCCCCCTCCCCTGCCCACCAGAAGTTGGGCTGACCCCACCCTAGCCAAAGGAGACAGTGGCAGCAGCAGGGAAGGTGAATTAGACAGCCGATTGATTTATAAATTGATCGATCACACAATTGCTTAGAAATTGCACTGAAGGAAAGTAGCTGACTGTTATTTGTATTTCATACCTTGTGTTTTCAAATGACATTGTCTGGCAGCTCTAAGGGTTTAACTCCTTAGCCTACCATCTCCATGGCCCTGCTGCCTCCCAGACCACCCACACACACTCACACCCATGAGCACTTATGGACATGCTGGACCGAGTTCTGAACAGAGCCAATGTCTTCTGAGTCCCTGAGGGCCATGTTCAAGTATCACACGTCTAAGAACCTTCCAAATACAGCCCTGCCGTCTCTCTCTTTCCCTCGCTCTCTTTCACGCACACGTGCGCCAGTCCCCCTCCATCCACATACACCATCCTCTCCTCAAGTAATGAGATGGAACTAATTTGTTGTACCTAACCTGTTCTTTGGGGAAAAAAATGAAATAAAGGCACTTCTTGGATGATCAGGAGCTCACTCTGAAGTTCGTTATTTAAATTGAGTGATCTTTTAAAAATGAGTTTATATTCCTAAATGGATAATACAGAACCATGGTATAAAACCCAAACAGTACAAAACAGAAAACGGTGAAAAGTAAATCTCCCCCTCCTCATTTCCTGGCCATCTGGTTTCTCTCCTTAAAGGCATCACTCATAACAGTTTGTTGGATATCTTTTAAGTAGGAGATTGGCTTTTTAGCTTTTACCTGAGTGATAGTGTAATGAGGCCTGCACAGTGTGACTTCTGGGTGTCAGCACTTGGCCAGTCTTGCTGCCTCTACACCTGCTCATTTACCTTCCCGCTCCCTGGATTGTTTTGAGACAAATCCCAGATGTTGCACCAAAACGTTTTTTAAAATGTGCAACCACAGTACCACTATCACACCTAAAAAAATTAACAATGATCCTTTAATATTGCCAAATACTAGCCACTGTCTAAATTTCCCTGGTGCATTTGAATCCAAATAAGTTCTGCACATTGCTGGCATCGGGTTGTCCCTTCATAAGTCTCTTTTAACTTGCAGATTCCCCCTCAGCCTCTCTTCTCTTTTCCTTGTGAGTTTGTTGGTGACAAGCAAGGTCATTATCCTATGGCATTTCCCACCATCTGATTTGCTGATTGCATCCCTGTGGGGGTCCTTTCACGGGCTCCTCTTGTCAACTCTTTCCTGTAAATTGGGAGGCAGAGTGGAGTCTGTGATGTCTTAGTTCTGTCTCTGACAGCACTTCTCTGAAGGTGGTATTTACTTCCATCAGGAGTTGTGTGTTGTCTGGTCTCTCACTGTGATACTAGCAGCCATGGCCACCTCGCTACAGGCACTCGGTCGTCAGGGACTGTGAAGCAATGCTGCTAGAATTCCGCCAGAGCAATGTGTAAAGGGGCCCTCCCTTCACTAACCGTCTGGTAACCTAGTACTATAGTTTATTTAGAAAGGGCAAGATAAATGCTTGACTTTTTTCTAGCTGAGAAATTAAAAACAGATTATGTAGATCTAGGTACACAACCCCCCACACACAGGTGTAATGAAGGATCCGGGAATGCTGAGCGCTTCTTCCCCTTACCATGAGGCATGGTAAGGCCCCGGCTAGGTAATTCCTCAACCATATGGATAGCCCTAGCTCTAAAAACCTAGAGGGTGTTTGGCATGGAGACACACAGGTGTAAGGGTCCCAACCAGCACCAAGAGATCTCACTCAGTTCCTTTTCAGCTCTGCCTTGCAGGGCAGGCGGGTGTCCGGCTCACGCCTGGGGGCAGCAGCCTGGCTCTGGTCTGGCTCTTCTCTTCAGGCTGCAGACTGTAACTTGGAGGGACTGGGCCGGAGGGAGAACTCTTCATATTTTGAGATTCTGGGCCCCTCCAGGCACCTGATAAAACCTGAGACCCACTCTCCAGAAACAAGTCCACTCCTTCCCAGCTGCCCCCAGGTGGGCACTGCATCCCCCAGGACTGCAGTCAGGCACCATCTTCTCATCTGCTGGATATGCTCAGCTGCCAAGATTCTAGGTGCAATTCAAGGCTTCACCTATGACCCCTCAGGGACCTCAAGTTAAGAAGCCCTGAAAGAGCGAGATCATCACTTAATTCTCTTCCACCTTTAAAATTCTGGGATGATTTCCTTTGGGAAAGGGAGGGAGATGCCCTCTAATTGCAGGGATTGTAAAAGGATTCACGGCATTGTTCCTAATTCCACTGAGGACATCAAGTGATAGGCTAATTCAGTCTCCAGGTTCTGACAAATGAGAAAACGGGTCAGGGAGGTGGTGTGACTAGTGGAGCGTTACAGCTGCTCCTGGTGAGATTCAAGTCGGCTGCCTTCCCAGAGTGTGCCTGGGAGCAGCATGCCATGGTGGTGTGCCTGCCCAGGGCCCGGGCAGGTGCGCACACATACCCTGATAAAACTCGACTCCAGGAAAGCTCTTCAGAAGATTGACAGCATAGGCAGACTTGCCGTGTGCTCCAAAAACCACCTCTTCCACAAAGAGTTAAGATATCCTGAGTTGCTTTCAGATTCCTGCAGGCAGATTGTTGCATTTGATTTAAAAAAAAAAAAAAAAAAACTAATTAGAGTGCGTCTCCAGTTGTTATTATATTCCGGCAACTTTAATTTTGAACCTGTCCAGCTGACTCAGTCGAGTCCTTGTTAACGAAGGCTTTGCAGTGATCCCTTCCCTTTGCCGAAATCTGCTGGTGCAGGAGGGGTCTCCTTTTGCTCAGGGTGCACCGGCCCTTCTGGTGTTGGCTGGCTGGAGTCAGGGTAGGTAAAGGATGGACAGGCAGATTCTGAAAGGCCTTGAGTCTTGGGGTGCGGTGTCTGAGTGTGACCCGCAGGCAGTAGAAGGCAGCAGGAGCACATAGATGATCCGGGGAGCCCTGTGGAGGTGGCTGGAGAGGGCTGGCTGTGTCCTCAGGAGGTACCACACTGTAGAAGGAACATGAACAACTTGGAGACCATTAGAGCCGGGCTTGCTTTCTCAGCCCCCCTCTTGGTAACTATGTAGCCTTGGGCAAGTCATTTTACCTCCGGTCCCCTTTTTCCCATCTCTAATGAAGGTGCTGCCTGTGCCTCTTCAGTCAGCTGCTTCAGGAGGAATAAATGCCATGGGATTTCTAGAGCATCCAGCACGGTGCCTGGGGCTCCAGCAGCATCTTTTCCCTGCCACCTCTCCCGTATTGCTCATGGCTTTGTTAGGGCTACAATACACACTCCTCCAGACAGAGCTCAGTAATTACATGGTCAGATCTCACTGTGAACCTCTCAGAGATCAAAGAGGACCACAGTAGGGAGAGAGAATCAAAGAAGGCTTCTAGGAGGAGGTGAGGTCCTGTTGGGCAAGCAGACCTTGGCAGGCAGAAGATACAGCATTCCAGACAGGGAAAATACCGTGCCCAGAGTCACAAGGCACACCTGCCAGTGTTTGTACCCATCAGAATTCAGTGGGAACGTCATGAGGCCTGCCTCAGCTGGCTGGAGCAAAAAGAACTGTTTTGGAGCACAGAACAAACAGGTGCATAGAACCAACAGTCCTTACTGGCTCAGACCGTCTCTGTCTCCTGATTCTGCTTTCCCCATGGCAGTTTAACTCTCCCACAGCCTCTGGCTATAACGTGTTGGAGGAGGCTGCCAGCAGTTCTGGACTCCTGTGCCTGCGTGTGACACACCTAGTGAGTGTGCGCCTCCTTCTCACAGCCCCAGCTAAAGTCCCAAGGTTTCATTTATTCTATTTTAGTCTGAGAGACGGTCTCGCTGTGTGACCCAGGCTGTCCTTGAACTCCAGGCTCGAGCCCTCCTCCTGCCTCAGCCCAACAGTCCTAGGATTTGCTCTCATCAACTCAGCCAGTGTTTTGCAAGCCCCAAACCAAGCATTGTCCATTTCCAACAGGTGTCGTGAGCTAGAGGGAGTCTCCTGGGCTTTGCGGAGTCTCTGTGGCATCCAAACATTTACGATCATTTGAAAATGAAAAAAATCATTATTAACTCAAAGGCTTCACGAAGAAAATAGGTCAGGGGACTTTTTTTTTTTTTTTCCCCTGCCTCTGGCCCTTAGTTTGTCAACCCCTGATTACAGCATTCTTCTGGGCAGGCCCGGAGGCAGGGGTGGCCAGGTCAGCTCACCCAAACCACATGGAGAGAGTTGGGGTGGAATGGTGCCCCTAAAAGAAAGTCCTGTATTCACTTACCAGGAAGAGAGATGGTGGTTGGGGAGAGGCAGAAGTGACAGGCATTCACCACCCAGATCTGTGGGCTGTGGCAAGCGTGACCTGGCCATCTGCGGGGTGTGTGTTAGGAGGTTGTGGGAGCTGAGGCCACATTTATGGAGGGCCCTGAATGCCAGTCTGGGCATCCCAGCCTCAGGGGACCAAGAAGTGGCCTCAAAATGTTCTTGGATAGGTGAGTAATGTATTGAAAGAAGCAGTTTAGGAATTTTCATCTCGTTGCTGCATACGGGAGAGATTGGAAGGGAAAGAGACTGGCAGTGAAATTGTGTTTCTGAGAGTCCCAGGATGAGAAAATGCGCCTCTTCCATCAACCCAAACTGTTTGACGTGCCCTGGCTCATGGGCAACTTGAGGCACATAAATATGTGCTTTAAAGTTTAAAGTAAGAATGAGATGAATGGACACTCTGATGAGGCCTCCACAGGTTCTGGTGGGTCGAGAGGCCCTGGAATCACTTGCTGTTGCTCCAGCTGTGACGAACAATGCCTGTCTCCGTCCTTTTGTGTGGCTCACCCCAGGCCTCTGTGTCCCCGTGATTGGAAGCCAAGTGTCCCTACTGCCTTTCCTGCAGAGTAAGGAACAGAAGCCACATTTCGGAAACTAATTCTGAGCAATGGTGGACTCTGGGAGCATTGATGGCTTTATAAATGGCACTCTGCCTTGCCCCACCAACCCCCTGCCGAAGTTTGGAGGCTGTGGCTTTTCAAATTATGCTGGAAAAGCAGCCTGATTTCCCATGGGAATCTTCTAGATTAGGAGCTGTTCTGCCTTTTCCGACTGCTTTACCCCGAGTACAAAGCCTGTCTGCAGAGGACAAGGAGGGAGTGACGCCCTCCTCGCTTTAGAGCCTCAGCACCAAGCGTTTATGAAAACGTCCCCGGCTGCAGCCGGAGGTGGCTGGGCGCCTGCTTCTGCAGCAGCAAAGGGTTAAAAAGCACTGAGGGATGGCCACCCTCACCAACCCTCCTGCTTTCCCTTCTTACATAATTTGCCATTCTTTTTGCACAACAGCTCCTGGGTCTCAACCCGCTCTCTCAATCAGTACCCTCACGTCCTCAGCATCCTCCCACACGGGCGGCTCAGAAGTGAGGGCCGCACCTTCAGAATCTCTGAGGCTGTTTCCAAGGAAGAAAGTGGGTTGGGGTGGGCAGAAGTAGCAGAGAGGAGTCCAAAGTTTCTTCATGAAATAAAGGTTGCACCCCGGGCACAGGTGTGGGGAGAGACCCCACCCCCCGTGGTTCCATCTTCCCATTCCCTCTCCTCTCATGGTCCCTACCCAGTGCTCCCGAATGTTCCACCCAAACCCTACACCAGGTCCCTGGAGGAGGCCAGAGGCTCAGGTGACATTGGACACTCCCTTACCCTCCCCAGGCCTCAGTTTCCCCATCTGCTAGGTGAAGGGTTTGAATCGATCAGTCCCCAAGTATCACTCCACCTCTTCAACACCTGTGGTTAGATAGCCCGGTGCTGGCAAGTAGGTGGGGAGATGAGCATGTGCATGGGTAGAGGGTCTTTGGAGGCCAGCTTTGATCGGTACTTCTGCCTCTTAGCTACTTAAATACTCACACGTGTGCATGAAGATGTACATGCATAGGCAGCCTCAGTGCAACATGTTCCTGATGTATAAAAACCCACAGATACTGAATGTCTGGTATGTGCCAAGCATTATGCTTAATGCTTCACATTCATATCTCAACGACTGGAAGCAAAACATAGGGCATAACTAGTCATGGCACTGAATTCATCCAGAAGGGACTGAAGCAGCCCACAGCACTAGCATTCTGAGCTGTCCTGAAGAGTGGTACATCAAAAGTCCTGAGGTGTCACCCTCATCACTTCCTAAAAATAAACATGAAATTAAAAGGAAACGGCAGGATGGGAGAGGGGTGGGAGGGAGAGACTGGTTAGATGAACTGTAGCACACCCGTGTAACAAAATGCTGGGTGGCGTTTTTTTTGGGGGGGGGTTGAGTCATAATCTCACTCTGTCACCCAGGCTGGAGTGCAGTGGCACGCTCATGGCCACCACAGCCTCAACCTTCTGGGTTCAGCTGATCCTTCTGCCTCAGCCTTCCAAGTAGCTGAAACTACAGGCGTGCGCCACCATGCCCAGCTAATTTTTTGATTTATTGTAGAGACCAGATCTCGTCAAGTTGCCCCGCCTGGTTTCAAACCCCTGGCCTCAGGTAATCCTCTCGCCTCTGTGTTGGAATTACAGGCATGAGCCACTACACCTGGCCAACTGGGCAGCATTTTAAGAGAACAGCTCACAGGGTTTAAACGCGCATGCCCTTGCCTCATCAATACTGCTTTTAGGAATGTACTTGCCCATGTGCAGAGATAGTGAAGAAAGTGTTTGTTGACACATTGTTTGCATTAATGAAAGACTGGAGACAACCCGAAAGTTCATCCAGAGAAAACTGGCCAAGTGTCTCGCAAGCACGCATGGTGCACCATGTGGCCTTTCCAAAGAATACGGCAGTTCTCTGCACTCCACTTCAAGGTATATTACTAGAGAAAAAGACCCACAGAACAGTGCTGCTGTTCATGGGATCCTGTGTGTGTGGAACTTCTTCAAGGGCAGCAAGGGGCATCCTCCAGCCTCGAGGAAGGGTGACAGGACCTGTGGTGAGAAGCCTTCCCAAATTACCACATGCTCTTGACATCTTAAAAAGTCATATACATATATAACTCATTTACTCACAAGAGAATGTGTTAAGATAGAAGGTGTTTATGAGCTATAATTATTTGGTAAACTCGCTTTTGGCCTTGGGGCCTGACATCACCTGGGACCCCTTACCTGTGCTTTGCATTTCTCAGGGCTGGAGGAAGGGGAGGTGATGCTCAATCCAGATAAGCAAAGGGACGTGGGAGAGGATGCCTCTCGGCATGGCTGTGCCCTGTGCAGGCAGCCAGCCTTCAGTCTCGGAGGCGCACAGAAAGATGGTCTCCCATGCACACCCTGGTGCATCGGGCGCCCCTACAACCCCGAGAAGCAAGTGAGACCTCGGGGTTTTCCTGACTGCAGGCTCTCACTCTGTGCTCTCAGGGCACTGCAGTGCTGCCCTCTGCCCTGGCCCCGACACAGCTCTGTCTGGGGCTTACAGCCTTCTTCCCCTGGGATTGTATTCCTATCTGTGTCTTCAGCACCTTGGACAGGGCCTGAGTTGGGCTCATAGTTACAGTGACTGAGACATCTGTGACTGACCAAATGCACCAAGAGCAAAGACAGGATTCGAACCAGAGGCTGTTAACATCACCTGCTCAGTTACACGATCAGTTACAACACGATTTATGGAACAGGATCAGAAATCCACTGGTTGGAAACTTCAACAAGCATTTCTCAAGGCTTTCTATGTGCCAGCCCCATGGAAAAAAAAGACATAAATACTTCTCCCTAGGCTCTAGGCTGAGAGGAAAGCTAGACAAGCAGACTAGCATGAGGAGACAGCAATAAAAGTCTGCACTGAGAAGAGCTAGGGAGCAGTGGTTGAACTCATGGACTCTGGAGACAGAGGGCCTGGCTCTGGATCCTGACCCTGCTGTGTGGCTTTAGGCAAGTCATTCAGGGCTCTGAGCTTTGATTAAATGGGACTGGCCAGACGTGGTGGCTCATGCCTGTAATCCCAGCAGTTTGGGAGGCTGAGGTGGGAAGATCACTTGAGCCCAGGAGTTCGAGACCAGCCTGGGCAAAATAGCAAGAACTTGTCTCTACAAAAAATTTTTTTAAAAAAGAAAAGAAAACTAAAATGCATTAAAAATTTCTTTATTAAAAAAGAAATGGGAATAAAGCTAGTACTTCTCTGAGACCACGATAAACCAGTCTCGATGCTAGACTGGGGCTGGCGACCCCTGGGAAGTTCTCCATAGGAGTTGACAACCACCATGAAGGTAATGATATTCAGAAGGATTTTTGTTTGTTTCTATTTGTTTTGAGATAGGGTCTTGCTCTGTCGCCCAGGCTGGGTGTACTGGTGCAATCCTAGCTCACTGCAGCCTCGACCTCCTGGGCTCAAGCAATCCTCCCATCTCAGCCTCCCAAAGTGCTGGGATTACAGGCATGAGCCACTGTGCCCACCCAGTCTCCAGAAGTATGAATGGCAGCACAGAGGCCGAGCTAAAAGGAAACTGGGAGGTTTCCTGGAGGAGAAGCCACCGAGCACACACAGGGAAGGGCCCCTCTGGGCAGAGGAAACAGCAGGTACAGAGGCTTAGACAATGCATTTGGGGCGTCGCTCATGTTGACGTGAGGTGGGGTAGTGGGCACTGAAAATAAAGGAAGGGTGGAGCTTTGGGAAGGGAGGCCAGTCTGTTCAGTACCCCAAAGGTGGGCCTGGCTCCACATCTGCTGGGCACACAATAAGCACCTGAGGAGTGGGTGGGTAGCAAGGCCATGGGCAAATTGTTCCCTGGGCTCTTCTGCAGGGCAGGACGGGGAAGAGCTCACCCTTGCCAGGCCAGTCTCAGCCAGAGCTGGCGGATGGGTTCTCAGGACAGCGTCCCAGCCCAGGCCTTTTCAGCTTGTGAGCACCTGCTTGCTGACTTCTGGGAAATCTACACAAAGCGGGGCGTGCATTCCTTGAGTTTCCACTCCAGTGTGGGAGGCCAGGCTTCCCAGAACATTTTCATTTACTAATAGACTTAATGAGTGCAGAACTTCCTGTTTTAAACAAACAAGTGATTAGCATTGACTATAGACGTGGAAATGGATCCTAATGAATTGCTAATTAGCCTCCTCCTTCCTGGGATCTTTAGCTGGTAAATTCCCTCGCTGGTTATGGTCTTAGTCAGTTGCCTGGAATTAATTCATTTGTTCACTCAACAAACCTTTCTCGAGTCCCTACTATGTGTCATTGTGAACAAGACAAGACTCTCCCTTCCTCACAGTCCAATGGAGGAAACAACATTAACAGACTAGCAGTAGACATTTAATGGCACACTGATATAGCTCAGGGAGCTGGGAGAATTTGCAGCGGAGGAATTGATCTTGTCCTGGTAAGAGGGGGCTATCCCTCACAGAAGGTTACCTAGAGGAGGATATGTCTGGGCCAAGATCTGAAGACTAAATAGAACCTAACTAGACAAAGAGGGAATGGAAAGAGTAGAAGAGTGGTTCAGACACCCAGAGTAGCCTATGCAAAGGTCCTATAGCAATGGGGTGCAGGAAGAGTCTGAGGACAAAGGAAGAAGCCAGTGTGAGAAGTGTGCAAGGAGTGCGTGTATGTGTGTGTGTGTGTGTGTGTGCATGTGTGTGTGTGTGTGTGTGTGTGTGTGTGTGTGTGTGTGTGAAATGAGGGTGGGGATCAATACGTGGGTCTTTGTCCTTTGTAGCAACAGCGCAAGTACTCCACCCACAGTCCTCAGGTCTTACCACTCCACTGTTCTCCTGCTAACTTCCAGCTGCCCCACGTTGGAGTTCTTGGCCTAAGAACTCTCTATGGATAAGTAAGGCCTTCTGTCTCACACTTGGCAGGCCAGAGGTCCTGGCAAATTAAGCGAGGCTTGGGAGCAAACCTCGGCCAACGATGAATGGAAGTTGTATAAAACCCCATCTCCTTGGGCAGGGTAGCTTTGAAATGTGTGTTCTACACTGGCTCCCAGAGTTCCACAGTGGGTATAATGTCCTGAACCGTGTACGCTTTCCCACACCCCTATTGGCACTCCCTGGGACTACCTCCCAAATAAATTACTTGCCCTCAAATCTTTGTCCCAACCCGGGCTCAGTGGCTCAGTCTGTAATCCCGCGCTTTGGGAGGCTGAGGTGAGTGGATTGCCTGAACCCGCAGGTTCGAGACCCACCTGGACAACTTGACGAGACCTCATCTCTACAATAATTTTTAAAAATTAACCGGGTGTGGTAGCGCACGCCGTAGTTCCAGCTACTTGGAAGGCTGAGGTGGAAGGATCACCGGAGCCCAGCAGGTCAAGACTGCAGTGGCCGGGAGCGGCCACTGCACTCCAATCTGGGCGACAGAGTGAGACTCCAACTCAAAAAAAAAAAAAATCTTTGTCCCAGCATCTGCTTGGAAGGGACCCCTACTAAAACATCTTGGAAACAAGACATGGATGCATTTCAAGTCCCCTCCGCGTCCTGATTTCCCTTGCCTGGACGCCTTCCTCTCTCTCATTTGCTTCTCTCATAGAACATAAGGTCCGCAGACCGTGGTGGCCCCCTGGGGTCTGCTTAGAACGCCAGATCTTCCTCAGGTAGGTCACTTGGACAGCCACTCAGGACAGTGGTGCGTGCTTTATCCCGCTCCCTTACTAACGCCCTCTTTGAATGCACCATCCTTCAAATGCTTCCTGCCCCTTGTGGCTAGAGCAAAGAACCCTAAGGAAGGAGTCCAAGTGGCTGGCCTGGGTGGCCAGGGAAAGGGACGAGAGTTGCTGAGTGAGGCAACCCCTATACCCACCAGTCTGGCTTTCTTGTGTGTGTGAATTGAAAGTGTTCTTCCTGGAGTTGAGGAATGGACGTGCTTTCTGAATAATATGGCATATTGACCACCAAGTCCCTACAGCAGTCCGAGACAAAGCCAGGGTCAGGGTAGGGCCTGCTGGAAGTGGTCCAGCTCTGTCCTCCCCTTCTGAGCAACAGAACCCTGTCATTTATCTAGGCACACAGCTGGCCAGAGCAAAGGCCATGTTTCCCAGGTTCCCTTGCGGCTAGATGTGGCCACGTGACCAATTCTGGCCCAAGGCAGAGAAGCAGACATGATCTGGAGCTCCTGTTAAGTCTCCTGAAGAGGATGTGGGCTCTTCTTTCCCCTTTCTCTCCTTCCCGCTGCCTGGAATGCAGGCCCAGGCGGGGAGGCAGAGCAGCCACCCAGAGGGGCTACAAAGGGAAACCAGGCAGAAGAGGCGTTGGAGTGACAGGGTAAGAAGGCCAACTAGTTCAAAGCCAAGTGTCCTGTGAAATTTGGGAAAGGAGGAAACAGGACCCCCAAAACTTTGTGATTAAATAAGATGCAGTAAGTCCAAACTATGACCCAATCCTTACACGCTGTCAGTGTCTGTCAGAGACAAATCTTTTATTCATTGAATCGTTTACTGAGTGGGTGCCAGGGGCCAAGCCCTGTGCTAAGCATGAGGGATGGAGCAGGGAACAGGACACGGAATCTGTGCCCCACCCCCCCAGACTCCGTTGCCATGCCTGGCATTTCATTCTGACGTGTTTTTGCAGTCACCTCCAGTCAAGACGGCATTTGAGTTCGAGCTTTAAAAATAACCTCTGCTCCTCAACTGGAACGCACATACATTGCAGATGGGAATGCAAAATGGAACAGCAGCTCTGAAAAGCAGTTTGGAAGTTTCTTATGAAGTTAAACATACACTCACTATGCCACCCAGCAACTCTACTCTTAGGTATTTACCCAGGAGAAATGAAAACACGTTCACACAAAGACTTGCATATGAATGTTCATGGCAGATTTATATACAGCAGCCCCAAACTGGAAACAATTTAAGTGTCCATCAATAGAAGAATGGGCAAACAAACTGTGACATATCCACATAACAGTATACGACTATGGATAAGCACGGCAACAGGGATGAATCTCAAAATAACTATGTTTAGTGAAAGAAGCCAGACACAAAAGAATATATACTGTATGATTCCATTTCTATGAAATTCTAGGAAAGGCAAACCAATCTATACAAAGCAGATCAGCAGCTACCTGGGGCTGGAGTTGGAGAATGGGATTAGCTGCAAAGGGTACAAAGGAAGTTTTTAGGTGATGAGAATATTATTTTTCTGATTGTAATGGTGGTTCCATGATTGTATATATTTACCAAAACTTATTGAATAATACACTTAAATTTGTAGTTTTGTTGCCTGTAAATTTTACTTCAATCAAATTGTTATTTTTAAAAAGTTTCCATGGGAAAAAAAACCTCTGCTTATATTCTGTAATAGCAATAATTTTTATTTTTTAAATAAATAAAACCCACACATAAACAAGATAAACCTCTCTTTGGAGCAGAAAAGGAACAGAAACAGAAAGATAAATGGAAGTTGAAACCTCAAGGCTTATCAGCCTATGGATCTGGAAATAGAAGTGACCAAGAATTTGAGTCCTACACAGTAAATGGGGAACAAAAGAATTCTTTAGAGCTGGAAGGCTAGCAGCAAACTCACAGCTTGAAACCATACCTTAGAAGAGGGAGCAGACACAAGTCTGGTAATTAGGACCTGAAGCCAGTCACCCTGACTCATTAACTGTGTTTATGACATCTCTGATATCAACAAAGGTTGGGAATTCTGAGCTGCCAATAGGAAGCCTGGTTTGAAACTGGGGTCCTGAGGGTCTGGGTTTAGATAAGAGCAATATATAACAGAAAATAAGCATGCAAATCAAAATTCTAAAGCATGTGAAGGAAGTTGACATTAAGAAAGCGAGCAAACTCAAGTCTTTTTTTTTTTTTTTTTTAGGTGGAGTCTCACTCTGTCGCCCAGACTGGAGTGCAATGGCCGCTCCCGGCCACTGCGGCCTCAACCTGCTGGGCTCTGGTGATCCTTCCGCCTCAGCCTTCCAAGTAGCTGGAACTACAGGCGCGCACTACCACACCTAACTAATTTTTTTTTTTTTTGAGTTGGAGTCTCACTCCATTGCCCAGACTGGAGTGCAGTGGCTGCTTCCGGCCACCGCAGCCTCGACCTGCTGGGATCCGGTGATCCTTCCGCCTCAGCCTTCCAGGTAGCTGGAACTACAGGTGTGCGCTACCACACCCAGCTAATTTTTTGATTTGTTATAGAGATGAGGTCTCGCCTGCCCAGGTGGGTCTCAAACCCGCGGGCTCAGGCAATCCACTCACCTCAGCCTCCCAAAGGCGCGGGATTACAGGCTGAGCCACCGAGCCCGGCCAAACTCAAGTCTTAACAGATGAATTCACTAGTGATAAGCTATGATATTGCAAATAATAGAGCAGTCTGGAAATGACTTTTAATGAGTTTAAGATTCTAACAGAGCGGGGCTCGGTGGCTCAGCCTGTAATCCCGCGCCTTTGGGAGGCTGAGGTGAGTGGATTGCCTGAGCCCGCGGGTTCGAGACCCGCCTGGGCAGCGAGACCTCATCTCTACAATAAATCAAAAATCAGCCGGGCGTGGTAGCGCATGCCTGTAATTCCAGCTACTCGGAAGGCTGAGGCAGAAGGATCGCCGGAGCCCAGCAGGTCGAGGCTGCGGTGGCCGGGAGCGGCCACTGCACTCCAGTCTGGGCGACCGAGTGAGACTCCAACTCAAAAAAAAAAAAAGATTCTAACAGGCCGAGTTCAGTGGCTCAGCGAGTAATCCCAGCACTTTGGCAGGCTGAGGCAAGTGGATTGCCTAAGTCCACAGATTTGAAACCAGCCCGGACAACTTGGTAAGACCTTGTCTCTACAACAAATCAAAAATTAGCCAGGCATGGTGGCACATGCCCGTAGTTCCAGCTACTTGGAAGGCTGAGGAAGAAGGATCACCTGAGCCTAGCATGTCAATACTGGGTTGGCCATGAGTGTGCCACTGCACTCCGGCTTGGGTGACAGAGTGAGACTCTAACTCAAAAAAAAAAAAAAGATCCTAACAAAGGGAAAAGAAGGAATGACTTATAAAAAGAGAAAAGTTATGACACAAAAGCTAATAATTAACTGTTGATGTGAAAAATAAATGATTAGAAATCCTAAATGAAAAATATCATCATTGAAGTGAATTCAAATGAGATAAGACACAGTTGAAGAGACAATCAGTGATCTGAAAGATATTTCTGAATACTTCACCCAAAGCAGCACAGAAAGAGAAAGGAATGGAAAATGTGAAAGTGCTGTTAAGACATGGTAAACAGATTGTAAATTTTCACCATATATGTAATAGAAATGCCAGAAACATAGAATAAAGAATGAAGTGGTGATGCACTATATAAGAGATGATGACTGATAATGTTTCAAAATCAAAAGGAAAGTCTTCAGATGAAAAATAACATCATATCATGTGCTAAAGAGCATGATTAAAAGCAAATCTCAACGAAAACATTGTAATGATAGGAAGAATGTCAAAGATAAAGAGATAAGCCTCAAGAGTTACAAGAGAATCAAAACAAATTGCCTACAAAGGAATGTCAGTTGAACTGACAGCAGATTTTTCATCAATAACAATGAATGACATACACAGAGAAATAATACCCTGAACAGAGAGAATACTTTTTTTTTTTTTTTTTTTTGAGTTGGAGTCTCACTCAGTCGCTCAGACTGGAGTGCAGTGGCCACTCCCGGCCACCGCAGCCTCGACCTGCTGGGCTCCGGCGATCCTTCCGCCTCAGCCTTCCGAGTAGCCGGAATTACAGGCATGCGCTACCACGCCCGGCTGATTTTTTGATTTATTGTAGAGATGAGGTCTCGCTGCCCAGGTGGGTCGCGAACCCGCGGGCTCAGGCAATCCACTCACCTCAGCCTCCCAAAGGCGTGGGATTACAGGCTGAACCACTGAGCCCGGCCTTTTTTTTTCCTTTTGAGTTGGAGTCTCACTCTGTCGCCCAGACTAGAGTGCAGTGGCACGCTCCCGGCCACCGCAGCCTTGACCTGCTGGGCTCTGGCAATCCTTCCACTTCAGCCTTCCAGGTAGCCAGAACTACAGGTGTGCGCTACCATGCCCGGCTAATTTTTGGTTTATTCTAGAGACAAGGTCTCACCAAGTTGCCTGGGCGGGTCTCGAACCCTCAGGCACAGGCAACCCACTCGCCTTGGCCTCCCAAAGTGCTAGGATTACAGGCTGAGCCTCTGAGCCTGGCTGAGGATACTATTAACCTACCTCAATACACAGCTAAATGAACACTGAAGGAGAGCAAATTACAGACATTTTCATTTCTTAGATTAAGAGACCCATACCTGCATGAAAGGATTACTAAAGCAGAAGGAAAAATTAAGAAGAAAAAACATTTAGTACAGAAATTGGTCAAATATATTGGTAAATCTAATTTTTGATCATATAAATATTCATTATAGAACTAAAATTCTATATAATAAGGAAGATGGCAGTTCAGTTGGTACTTACATTATGTTGTCTTGTCAGGAGGAAAATAGAAATACTCAATAATTTTACACTATTAGGAAACATATAGTTAAGTAAAGATTAACTAAAAAATAAAATGAAACCACTAAAAGAAATGTGATCGGCCGGATTCGGTGGCTCCCAGCACTTTGGGAGGCCAATGCGAGTGGATTGCCTGAGCCCGCCAGTTCGAGACCAGCCCGGGCAACTTGGTGAGACCTCATCTCTACAATAAAATAAAAAATAGCTGGGCGTGGTAGTGTGGGTCTGTAGTTCTGGGCTACTCAGAAGACTAAGGCAGAAGGACCGCTGGAGTCCAGAAGGTCGACGCTGGGGTGGCCGTGAGCATGCCACTGCACACCAGCTTGGGTGAAGGAGTGAGACTCCAACTCAAAAAAAGAGAAATGTGATCTATAGGCTTGGCACAGTGGCTCATACCTGTAATTCTAGCACTTTGGGAGGCCAAGACAGGAGGATCACTTGAGGACAGGAGTTTGAGACCAGCCTAGGCCAACATAGTGAGACCCCACATCTACAACAAATTTAAAAATTAGCCAGGCATGGTGGCAGGTACCTGCAGTCCCAACTACTTGGGGGCTGAAGAGCGAGAATTGCTTGAGCCCAGGAGGTCAAGGCTGCAGTGATCCATGACTGCACAGCTCTCCAGCTTGGATGACAGATGAGACCCTGTCTCAGAAAAGAGAGGGAGAGAGAGAGAAAAGAAAAGAATAAATAAATAAAAGTGATTTATAACCTTCAAATTAATGGGGAGGAAAAAAGATGGGGTAATAAAGAACTCCCTCAAAAGTCTCAAAAGAAAGAAGAAAAAAATTAAAGTAACCACATGTTTTCCATCTCCCATCTTCCAAAAATCTCAGGATAATAGAAAACACACACACACACACACATACTCTAAGATGGTAGAATAATCACAATAATCACTAGTAATCACAATAAATGTAAATGGATTAAGCTTACCTATTAAAGACAGAGACTGTTAGATTAGTTTTTTTAAATAATCAAAATTCAGCTATTAGCTATGTATAAGAGATATACCTAAGATAAGGTATCAACAGAAATGTTGAAAATAGAAAAAGATATCCCAGGAAAATACTAAAAAGAAAACTAGTCTAACAATGTTAATATCAGGCAAACTAGCGCATAATGCAAAAAGCACTACCAGGGAAAAGTGGGTCATTCCATTTATGTTAAAAGCAAGAATCCCACAAAGAAGGTAGAAGATCATGAACAGACAGCATTCCCTCAAATTTGGTGGAGTCCTTTTGCAGCTTCACTTATTCAAGGATTGATTGTTCATTAAACTGAATCTTAATGCAGGCCTAAGTCCCTTAATGTGGAAAAGGATGAAGCATGAGGATAAAGGAAGATTAAAAAATAAGGTTGCTTACTAAATTATTAACCAGAAAGCTATGGGCTAAATCAACATAACTGCAACTAGAACAATAAAGGCCCAGCACACCCTCAATCACTTGTGGTTCATTTGCATATTAAATTGGAACATTTATATAGACTTAGCCTAGAAAATGGCCTTTATTAAAATGTGCCCACAGTTAACACTTTCAGATACCCAACTCAAGTGGCTCCTAAGGCAACAGCAGGCCTAGCCTCCTGTCGGGGGCAGGGGCCGAGGCAGAGAAATGCATTGCAGATGAAGGAGCCATGGAGACTCAGAAACCTGGGGCATTTGACAAAAGTCACATGTGATGACCTTGTGGACGAGAAAGGGAAAGGAGCTGGATGAGGCACAATTGGGTAAATTTGTCTTGAGCCCTGGAGGGCAGCTGATTAATAGATGCTGTTTAGCAGGAGGAGTGTTCTCAGTTGTGCAGTTCTGTCACCCAGACTCGCATCCTGGGTCCCTCATTTATCCACCAGCTGGATGACCTCGGTAAGCTTTTTTTTTGTTTTTTATTTTTACAGTGATCAGTCTCTCCAGAAAGAGGTCATTGTCTGTTTCAAAGGTTATTGTGAGAATTAAATGATATAACTCATTAAAATACTCAGTACACAGTAAGCACGTGTCAAGTGATACTATTTATAGAAGAAGGAAAGGGTTTAGGAGCTACGTGTATGAAACAGGTTTCAGAGTTTTAGTTGACACAGACTTCAACGTCTGCAATTTGGGCTGCAATAATAGGAGTGTGCTGTTGATACTGAGAGAGGTGATGGTTCTGCTATGCTTCCCTTGAGTAGTGGTTTCATTTTGGGGAAGTATGTTTTCATGGGACCTGAGACAAGTGGTTTTCAAACGGTGGTCCGCAAGACCAGCAGCAGCAGCATCATGTGAGGGTTTGTTAGAAATGCAAATTACTGGGCACCACTCCAGTTCTACTAAATCAACAACTCTGCGGTGGGGCCCAGAAGTTTGCATTTTAACAAGCTGCTATAAACAAACATAAGCATAAATTCTGATGCATGCTACAATTTGGAAACCGTTTTACTTGATAGACACACATATTAAGGATAGATAAAGGTCTTGAAACCATGCCTCTTGAGTCTGGTTGAAGGACCTAAAGGTTCAAACCTCAAAAAAAGATCTGACCGATCTACATAAGGATCTGATGGAAGAAGCAACCAGCTTGTTTCTCTGTGTTGCTCCAGTGACAGCTAGGACCAAGTGTCGAAAACACAGGGGAATAAAAAGAGCATGGTGGATTAGTGAAGGTGCTCTTGGCTGCACAAAACAGACGACTGACCCAATGGCCTCAACTGCAAAGGATTTATCGATAGATAACAGGAGTTCAGAGGTGGAGTTGTTCTGTGCCTGGCTAAGCCACCAGCTCAGCTATGTCCTTAAAGACCCAGGTTTTACCCATCAATCACCCATGCCATCTCCAGTGAGTGGGTCCTCATGGGTGCCCAATGGTGGAAGAAATTCTCAGTCTCATGTGCGCAGACGCCAAGAAGCAGAGGGGAGTCAAGAAAGCTTTCCTGGGAGGGACTCCCCTTTCCCTATGGCAAGGCTACTGGAGTCGTCAGGACTGACCAAGACCGAGGCTTGGCAGCCTCTTCTGTCCCTGCACCCCTTTGGCTGTCTGGAGAAGCTTCTGGACACCTGCTCAGAATACTGTTGTAACTACATAAAACGAAATGATGGGATACAATTGAATACAGTTTTCAAAATATACCTTTTAAGGTATACTACAGGAATAAATGTGCTTCTTTATTAGCACATTAAATAAAGTCAGCTAGCCAGGCTCGGTGGCTCAGCCTGTAATCCCGCGCCTTTGGGAGGCTGAGGTGAGTGGATTGCCTGAGCCCGCGGGTTCGAGACCCGCCTGGGCAGCGAGACCTCGTCTCTACAATAAATCAAAAAAATCAGCCGGGCGTGGTAGCGCGCACCTGTAATTCCAGCTACTCGGAAGGCTGAGGCGGAAGGATTGCCGGAGCCCAGGAGGTTGAGGCTGCGGTGGCCAGGAGTGGCCACTGCACTCCAGTCTGGGCGACAGAGTGAGACTCCAACTCAAAAAATAAAATAAAATAAAGTCAGCTGTTCTAATCACAACCATTATTTCAAAGCAGCTGTGAATGTCAACAACGTTCTGAGATACCTGCAACTACTGTTTTGTAATATGAAAAAATTTTGGTGACTTCTGTTGGTGATAAAGTCACAGGTACTGCGAATGCTACTTACATTCATAATGGAAGGAAATGCTAAGTTTCAGTTGAAGATTAGTGAAAAGAAAGATGCAGCTGCTTTCCCCATCCAAGGCTGTAACTCCCATGCGTTCCAACCACAGACCCCGTGGCCGAGGTGGTTTGTGGACTTGCCATTAAGATCCCTGGTGTAGACAGATCAGATTCACATGCCGAGACAGGCTAGTCTCTTCTGAGACAAGTGGTCTGAAAGGAGTGTGGAAATCAGGACTAATCAAACAGAAGTAGGACTGGGGCAAGGTTGTGAGAGGGGGTCAGAGGGGTGAGAAGGAGTGCGAGGGGGTAAGAGCAGGTGAGAGGGTGCAGGCAGAGTGGGTGGACACAGTCCAGGCTGCTCTGTGACTACGAGGAGAAGCTTCCTGTCCCTGGAGGAAGAGGCATTGTCCAGGGGACTCAGACGCCAGATGGTGCAAGTCCTAGGATTCCTGCCAACCCTGGCACTCTTTCATCTCCCCCATTCTATTCACTTTTGTTTCCTGATTGGTTCTCTTTAAATATTTATAGATGTTTCAAGTCACAGATGTAATCCTTGCTCCTTACAAATAGCCCATCAGGGTAGATCTCTTCCATCCCACTTTTTAGAAATGACCACACCTCTCAGCTTGAGATCTTTCTCCGACAACTTGTTCTGCACAAGTGATAGACCAACACCACACCAATTTTAGCACGCAGGAAGCTTGTTAGCAGTGCACATTCCTTAGGCCCTGGCCCACCCCCTCCCCATGCAGATAAGTGAAAGCAGCCTCGCTGCAGCATCACCTTAAATTCTCCAAGGAAACTTTGAGATTCAGGGGAGGAGGTGGATCTAATGCCATATACCTAAGAGGTGGCAGAGCTGGAATTTGAACCCATGTCTATCAGACCCCAAATGTTATATCTGTGGGCTTCCAGAGCTGTGCCTGAAGGTGACTAAAGCAAGGTACTACTCCAGAAATTTTTTCCTTTTTGGGGGGAGGTAGTGGCAGGGAGGGGGGACGGTCATGTTCCTGGAACCTGGTTTGGATGGTGTTAATTTGAAATGAACATTCACATTGAAGTGTCTGAGTGCCTCTCAATAAGGTTTGAGTCTTAAAACATTCATAGAAGTACATTCGAAACCAGCATTGGAAACAAAGGAAGCATTCACTTTAAAGTTAAAAGCAAGACAAAGTTGTTCTCTAGCGGTTTTATCATTTAGCGTTGTCTTGGAGATAATGGCCAATGCAATTAGACAAAAGAAAGAAATAAAAAGTGTATAGATTGAAAAGAAATGAGGAAGCAAATCTTCCTTACAGACGTCAACTACCTAGTGGGGGAGGGGGGAATCAAGTGAAAAACTATCACAACCCAATAAAACTTCAATAATGTGGCTGGATAAAAAGATGAAACTACAGAAACCGATAGCCTTCACATTCATCCAAATAGCAGACATAACAGAAGAAACAGAAGACATAACAGAAGAAAAGAGTTCATTACAGTAGTAACTACAACAGCAATGTTTAGAAATTAATTGAGCAAAAACATTCAAGGTCTATAGGAGGAAAATCTCTAAATGCTCTCTCCTCGTTCATCACCTTATAAAAAATTTTGAGTATATATAAAAGTTGAAATAATTCTACAGAGAGTACCAAATACCCACCACCTTGTTCTACAATTAACATTTTTCTATATTTCGCCCATACTATCTGTATCAATCCATATATTTAGCACATATCTATGCATATAAACATCCTTCTATTTATACAATACTTCATCTTATTTTTAAAATACTAATTGGAGAAGCACACAAAGGAAGTCTTAAACAAAATGAGACAGAATATTAAGGAGGGAAGTGTGGAGACAGCATGGAAAGACATCGCCATAGATGCTTCCGCTGTGCTAGTTTATGAATTTAACATTATCCCAACTAAAATAAGTGGATTTCTTAAACTAGATAAAATTATTTTAGTTCACATGGAAAAGCAAAGAAGAATCCAGTCAAATTCTGGAAACAAGAATTGAACTGAAAGGGAAATAGGAAGCCTTAGACTATGTTAAAATATGTTAAGAACTATACTAAATGAGATCAAAGGCGCAGGAAAGAAGGTTAAAGAAGGACTCTATGCACATGTGGGAGCCTGGAATTTCATAGTGGTGGCATCTCAGATCAGTAGGGGAACGATAGTGTTGAAATGAGACAGTGCCGGGCTCGGTGGCTCAACCTGTAATCCCGCGCCTTTGGGAGGCTGAGGTGAGTGGACTGCCTGAGCCCGCGGGTTCGAGACCCGCCTGGGCAGCAAGACCTCCTCTCTACAATAAATCAAAAATTAGCCGGGCATGATAGCGTGCGCCTGTAGTTCTGGCTACTTGGAAGGCTGAGGCGGAAGGATTGCCGGAGCCCAGCAGGTCGAGGCTGCAGTGGCTGGGAGCGGCCACTGCACTCCAGTCTGGGCGACAAAGTGAGACTCCAACTCAAAAAAAAAAAAAAAAAAAAAAAAAGAAATGAGACAGAAAAAAAAAAAAAATCTAGAAAACCACAAAATGGATACCTACTCTCATACCTTAAGCAATTTAAATTCCTGAAGGATCCGTTTTACATTTACATATGAAAGATAGCACAGAAATTATAAAATAAAAAATTAATAGGTACAAACTACTTAACAATAAAAAAATGTGCTTGGCAAAAAGCCAAGCCAAAAAACACCAAAAGCAAAGTCAAAAGAAAAAAAAACTGAAAAAAATTTGCAATTTGTATCACAGAGAACGTCTACGAATCAATAAGATGACGGTCAGCAAGGCAACAGACAAACAAGCAAAGATTGTGAGTTGTCAGTTCACAGAGAAGGAAGCACACGTGGTTCTTAGGCAGAAAGGCTCAGCCTCGCTCACAAGAACAATGCAGACTGGAGCCGCTCTAAGATTCCATTTCAACCAACAGATTGATTCTGGGGTTGGCGAGACTCAGGCAATCCCGGTCAGGGGCACATTCCCAAGCCCAGCTGGAGGAGAGGGTAAGCTCGTCCCACTTGGAGAGTGGTTTGGTGGTATTTATCAAAACGCAAAATGCACACACTTTTTGACTCAGCAATTCTAACTTCTAAATATTTATCCTACAAACATATTTGCATAATGTATGAACAGATTTATAATCCAGGAAATTCACTGCAGTGTTGTTTATAATAGTGCAAGATTTGAAGGAACCTAAATGTTCATCATTTGGGGACTGGCTAAGTAAATCACCACTCATCTACATGATGGGATCTTTCTTCTACAGCAGTTAAAACCATCACCGGGCAACCTCCTTGGGTCGCCTCCCACTGTGGGAGCTTTTCTGTCCTCTCAATAAATCCTGCTTAAAAAAAAAAACAAAACAAAAAAACAGCCGGGCCTGGTGGCTCAGCCTGTAATCCCGCGCTTTGGGAGGCTGAGGTGAGTGGATTGCCTGAACCCGCAGGTTCGAGACCCGCCTGGGCAACTTGGTAAGACCTCGTCTCTACAATAAGTCAAAAATTAGCCGGGTGTGGTAGCGCACGCCTGTAATTCCGGCTACTTGGAAGGCTGAGGCGGAAGGATCGCCGGAGCCCAGCTGGTAGAGGCTGCGGTGGCCAGGAGTGGCCACTGCACTCCAGTCTGGGCAACAGAGTGAGACTCCAACTCAAAAAAAAACAACAAAAAAAACATCACCAGATAAATTGTTACCTTGGGGTCACTAGCTGACCACAGATACTGGCAGCTGGGAATCTCATGGCTGATGGGGGTTCAGACAGCTGAAACAACACTCCTCACCCTGTGCTAGTCTCAGCTAAGCACAAAGAGGACAATGGCCTGCAACTGCCCTGGGAGGGCGCTGGGGATTTTCTGCTCCTTCTGAGCAGGACCTTGGTACTTCCTTCAGGAACCTCCCTCCCCTAGCCTCCCGTTCCTCTACCACCCCCGCCCCTACCTGCCACCAGCCATGCCCTGAGGTCAAGCATGACATGGCCCTGGCTTCATGTACAAATCAGTCATTTTTTTTTTTTTTTGAGTTGGCGTCTCACTCTGTCAGCCTCGACCTGCTGGGCTCCAGCGATCCTTCCGCCTCAGCCTTCCAAGTAGCTGGAACTACAGGCGTGTCCTACCACGCCCAGCTAAGTTTTGATTTATTGTAGAGATGAGGTCTCGCCAAGTGGCCTGGGTGGGTCTCAAACCCATAGGCTCAGTCAATGCACTTACCTCGGCCTCCCCAAGCACTGGGATTACAGACTGAGCCTCCGAGTCCGGCCCAGATCAGTCATTTTAACAGGAGCCAGAGCAGCCCCTCCCTGTGGCTGGTGTAGCACGTGGGCACTGTGCCATGGCTGGGGGCGCTTAACAGCTTTGTTGAGACATTGTCCACACACCACACAACTCACCATGTACAGCATACATTCAGTGGCTTTTTGCCTGTTCACAAAGTTGTGCAATCATCACCGGATCCATTTTATAACATTTCTGCCACTCCCAAAAGAAACTTGTCCCCATTAGCGGTCACTCTACACGCTCTGCTCGCCTAGCCCGGGGCAACCACCAACCTGGTTCTGTCTCCATGAATCTGTCTCTTCAGGGCATTTCATATCAGTGGAATCCTGTGACCTGTGGTCTTTTGTGTCGGGCTGCTTCCACATAGCACAATGTTGTCAAAGCCTCATTCGTGGTGTAACGTGTGTCAAAATGCCTCTCCTTTTTATTGCCAAATAACGTTCCATTGTCTGGATATACTACATTTTATTTAGCCGTTCACCAATTGATGGACATTTGGATTGTTTCCAATTTTGGGCTGTCATGAATAATGCTGCTAGACGTATCTTCCATTCTCTTGGGTAGATACCTAGGAGTGGAATCATGCAGTCACGTGGTGATTGGCTCCATGTTTAACATGGGAGGAACTACCACGCTGTGCCCTAAAGTAGCTGCATCACTTCCTGTTCCCACAGCAGTGGACAATGGCTCCGATTTCTCCACATCCTCACTGACACTTGTTATTGTCTTTTTTACTCTAGCCATCCAAGTGTGTATGAAGCGGTGTTTCACTGTGGTTGTGATCTGCGTCCTCCTGGGAATGTTCCCTTTATACATAAAAGGGAACTGAGGCTCGAGAGGGGAAGAGTCTCAACTGGCAGGACTTGAACCCAGACACTTTCTTCTCCCCTCGTCCCTCCAAGGAGGCAGGGAACCCCTCTGTGGGAGAAGAGGCCAGAGACGGGCCGAGGCCTAGATGAGACTCTCTGGAATCTCAGAACTTCCTGTGGAGGGCCCTTTGCTTGTTCCTAGTGAGTCAGTCATGGATGCTCAGGGCAGATTAACATCGTTACCACTTGAGCACCAGCCAGATCATCCCAGAGAGGCCTTCCAGGACCAGCTTTGCACTTGGGCATTTCTGGAAGGGACCATAATCATTGAATAATGGCTAGCCATTGGCCCAGAAGATCGCAGGGCACAGACTCTCCGGCCCTGGCACACCCAGATTCTGCAAATTCAGAGCCCTGTCTGCTTTGCTGCTTGGTTTATCCACGTCCTCATCATCCGTCCTCCGTCCATCCTCCAATCAACCCCTCTCAACCTCAGTGTCCTTATCTGAAGCTGAGGATGCAATGCCCACCTTGGGGTTGCAGTGCCTGCCTTGGTGACTGGCACAGGCCGGGAGCCTGGGGCCCGAGGCCAACATCCATCATCATTCCAACAGTTCCCAGTACCCAAGGGGTGCCCTGGCTTCTGCAGATGCACAGAGGAGGGAACTGCTGGCCATGCTGGCCACAAGGGCTTGACCTGAGAACCCCAGACCACACATCCTCAGGCAGATTCTCAGCAGGACCATGGCAAGCGGGGCCCTCGGCTAGGATATGCCAAGAGGAGTCCACAGCCCTAGGGTGTGGTGGGGGCGGGGGCCCAAGTCCAGGCTGACAGAGCCAGACAAAGGAGCTTAAGGGCTAAGGGACGTCCGAGTTCAACCACTATGTGACCTTGGACAAACTACTTAGCCTCTCTGGGCCTGCTTCCTCAACTGTAATAAGGGGAAGCTCATACCTTACAGGAGAAAATGAGACCGCAAAGTAAAGTGCCTAAACCTCCAACCTGGTCGATCCATCCCAAGATCTCTTACTCACGTGCACCAGGGCACAGGCTAATGTGCTTCCAGCAGTGTCGCTAGCTGTGGTGCCCAGTCTAGAACACGCTCTAAGCCCTTGTCAGCAGTGGAATAGATGAATAAGGTGATGAGCCGGGGATGTTTACACAGTGAACTATTACACAGCACTCAAAGTGAACACATGGCAGACATGTGCGGCAGCATGGCTGAGTCTCCCAAACACAGTGTTGCATGACAAGTGGACACAGTAGGATTCCGTGCATATAGAGTCAAACAATTGACATGCACACACAGGTAGTCAGATCATGATGAGAACGTGAAGAGTGGATGACCTTACAAGTCATGATGGTGGCTGCCTCTAGGGGGGCATGGTCTGGAAGACACTGGTGGGGTCTGTTCTGGATGCGAGGTTTGGTAGGCACTGGCCACACAAGTATTTGCTTTATAATGACTCACAAACTGTGTAAATACGTTTTCTGCACCTTCCGTGTGTGTGATGATTTCAGAGCCAAAGAAAAATTCAAGGGCCGGGAACTGACCCGAGCTGAAGGAAAGCTGGTTGCCAGGTGCCCTCTCCCACGCCCCACCTGTTCCTGTGGTCTGCCCTGTGGGGGCCACCCCTTCTCCCCCCAGGCACAAATGCCCCAGAAAGACACTGCCCAGAGGTTTTTTTAAACCACTTTATTCAGGTTGGCTGGTAGTCACGGACTGGATCATGTATACAGGGCAGCCCACACACCCCTAGGCGAAGCCCCCGGCCTCTCCCCTCCCCCCCACGCTTGCTGAGAGACGGCCAGAGGTTTGAGCCAGTTTCCAAGGGGTGCTGGGCCCAGTAGAAATATTTACAAATCACCAGGGGGCGGGTGCACCCCTGATGGGGAATCGTGAGGGAACTGGTACCGGGGGGCCCTTGGCTCCCAGCAGCCTCAGGTCCTTGAGTAGACTTGGCAAGGGCCCAAGAGGTGCTGGGACGTCAGGAGCTGGCAGAGGGGGGCTCCTGGAAGAGCCCTAAAGACCCCGGAATGGGTCCTGCTGGTGCAAAACTCTGCGTGGGGCTGAGGGTCGGGGAAAGGGCCCTCCCTTCTGGCTCGACGGGCGGGCAGAGACTCCTGGTTCCCTGCCTTCCCCAGGACCAGTCAGGGAGCTGTTTTTAGGTACAAGAAGGCTGAACAGGAAGGACCCACCAGGAGACAGTGGGGCCTGGCGCCCTCCCAGAGCTCCGTGAGTGACCTGCTCAGGGGCCACTGTCCAGAAAGGCCCTCCTGGGAGCTCTGTGCCCCCGTTCTTTGCCGGGGAGAGGCCTTAGTTCTGCTCTGAAGATTCAAGTCCAGATTCGGGGAGGGGTCCCTGTCCACACCCCCAGGTCCAAGCGGGGAATTCAGTAAGGAGAGAGGTAAGGCTGGGAGGCCCCGGCTCAGGACAGGGGGGGCAAGCAAGCAAAGCGAACACTGGACTCCACTATAGCTGGTGACAGAAAGGGGGCAGCCAGGCCCGGCACGTCCCCGCCCTGGCGCTCAGGGCAGTCGTCCCCCGGGAGCCCAGGGCCACCTTCTCTGAGCCAGGTCACCGCAGGGGCGTGAAAGGGCAGGGGTGGGTGGGGCCTGCATGCTGAGCAAGGGGGCGGGCAGAGGGCTGGCGGCTCAGGGCCGGGCTGGAGGGGCTGGCGGGCGTCCGCCCCGTCCAGGCTCCTCATGCTCTCTGTACAGCGTGGGCACCAGTCTAGAGGCTGCAGGCCTCGGGCTCCACCGAGCGCTTCCTCAGCTCCTTGCCCGGCTTGGGGGGCGGCGGTGCGGGCGCGGCAGGCGGGGCCTCAGGCAGGTGCAGGACGGAGTTCTCGCCCGGCTGCACCCGCAGGTAGGCCTTGACCTTGTGGTGCCGGGCCTTGCCGTCGCTGAAGTCGATGACCCGGCACTCGTAGGTGCCCTCGTCCGTGGGCTTCACCCGGGACAGGCGCAGCTTGTGGGAGATGTTGCTGCCCACCACCTTGACCACCTGGGGGCGACAGAGAGACCGTGACCTGTCGGTCGAGGGGAGGGGTGGGAGGAAGGGGCGGGGAGGGGGGCGGACTGGGTCTCAGGACAGAGTCCTAGGAGTCCCCGAGACTCTTGCACCAGAGCACTCCGAGGTTTGCACAAGAGTGGGTTAAATAGCAAAGAAGCAGAAGCAACGGAAATGCCCATCAACAGAACCCGTGAGCAGTGGCGGGTTCATTCCATGGAATGCGCAGAGCAATGAGACAGAAGCAGGCGTGTCAGGGCACCAGGACATGCAGGAAGGAGAAGCTCCCCCTAAAGAACCCTCCAGCCAGTGGAAGATTCCAGCCACGTATGTCAACACTCCATGCTGGCTTTGGGGTCTTCTGTGTGTGGAAGTTTAAAATAGATGGGAGAATGGAATACTACTCAGCTGTGAAAAATAAGTAAATCATGTCAGCAGCAACATGGACGCAGCTGGAGGCCATGATCTTTTTTTTTTTTTTTTTTTGAGTTGGAGTCTCACTCCGTCACCCAGACTGGAGGGCAGTGGCACACTCCTGGCCACCGCAGCCTCGACCTGCTAGGCTCTGGCGATCCTTCCGCCTCAGCCTTCCAAGTAGCCAGAACTACAGGCGCACGCTATCATGCCCGGCTAATTTTTGATTTATTGTAGAGATGAGGTCTTGCCAAGTTGCCTGGGCGGATCTTGAACCCACGGGCTCAGGAAATCCACTTGCCTCGGTTTCCCAAAGAGGCCATGATCTTAAGTGAAAGAACTCGGACACAGAAAGCCAAATGCCACATGTTTTCACTTACCTGTGGGAGCTACGTAATATGTGCACATGGGCATGGTGGAACAACAGCTGGACACTTGGAGGGCGGGAAGGCGGATGAGGACGAGGAATGGGGATTGACTTAGGGGTGCAGTATGCGCTATTCGGGTGACAGTGGCCTAAAAGCCCAGACTTCACCACTATGAACTGCATCTGTGTAACAAAACAGCACTTGAGCCCCTAAATTTATAAAATTAAAAAAAATAATAAAACACACGGGAGGAAACATGTGGCCTCCTCACAGCAGTGACTGTCTTGGGGCGGGATACAGGGAGGGGAGTGGACCTGGGGTAGATTGCACAGTGACTTTGCTTATATTTCCTTTAAAAAAAAGAAGGCTGGCCGGGGTCAGTGGCTCAGCCTGTAATCCCAGCACTTTGGGAGGCCAAGGTGAGCAGATTGCCTGAGCCCGCGGGTTTGAGACCCGCCTAGGCAACTTGGTAAGACCTCATCTCTACAACAAATCGAAAATCAGCCGGGCATGGTAGTGCGTGCCTGTAATTCCGGCTACTTGGAAGGCTGAGGTGGAAGGATCGCCGGAGTCCAGCGGGTCGAGCCTGCGGTGGCTGGGAGCGGCCACTGCACTCCAGTCTGGGCGACAGAGTGAGACTCCAACTCAAAAAAAAAAAAAAAAAAATCCAGCCAGGCTTGGGGATTCAGCCTGTAATCCCAGCACTTTGTGAGGCCGAGGCGAGAGGATTGCCTGCATGTTCAAGACCCTCCCAGGCAATATGGCGAGACCTTGTCCCTACAATAAATCAAAAAATTAGCCGGGTGTGGTATCGTGTGCCTGTAGTGCAGCTACTCGGAAGGCTGAGGCGGAAGGATCGCCGGAGCCCAGCAGGTCGAGGCTGCGGTGGCCGGGAGCGGCCACTGCACTCCAGTCTGAGCAACAGAGTGAGACTCCAACTCAAAAAAAAAAAAGAAGGCTGATTATAAATCCACGAGGAGGCCAGTAACTGTTCACCCCAGCTTGGGGAGCAACAGTATCTGTTCTATGTGGCTTTTACTTTGACTTTTTGTTTATTTGGTTGGGGTTCAAATGCTTTATTTGAAAACAGAAGTTTAACTTGTGTGCAGTAAAGGGCACAGAGCTTGACGGAAATGTCCCCTGCACATACGCTTGGGAAACCACCATCCTGAGCAAGGCACAGGACGCTTGTCACCGCTAGAGATGCCGGTACCCTGTCACTCTGCAATACACCCCCTCTGGGGCCAACCACAGTCTGACTCTGTCACCATAGATTAGGCTTTCCTGTTTTGGAACTTCCGTGTGTGTGTAGTAGCTTTTTCGGTGTGGCTTCTTTCACACGTCATCGTCTCAGTGAGGTTCCTCCACATGGCTGCCTGTGGTGATCTTTTTCATTGTAGTGTAGTACTCTGTCACGTGAGTACCCCACAGTTTGTCTATCCAGGCACCTATTGATGGACATGTGCATAGCTTCTGGATTAAAACTCTTAAGAATAAATCTGCCCCGAATGTGAAGCTGCTTTGAATTTCTACCAATTAAAAGAGAAAAAGCAGTTGCACAGCTCTATCGGATTCACCACGAGCAAGCTGGGTGAAGGCATAAAGAATGCCATGACCAATCTTTGCAACTTTCTATGAGACTATACTTCAAAATGAAAAGTTTGGGGAAAGAAAGACCAGGAGCTGGTCTATGGAGGGGGGCAGAGGGTGGGGGGAGCTCCCATCTTTCCCTGGCCCCTTCTTATTCAGAGCCAAAAACAAGCCCGGCCCCTCCTCCTGTAGCCCCCACCCTGCCTGGCCAGGACAGTGAAGACCAGTCCCCAGCCATGCTCCATGGTCGTGCCACCTGTTGGCATTCCAGGCTCACCAGGCCGGGGGTGTGGGCCTCGGACCTGTGACCCCAGCCCTGAGCCCTCCCGTCCCTCTCTTCAGAAGGACAACCAGCTGGCCTCTTCCTGCTGAGCCCCACCTCCTGGAGGAGGACTCCCCTGCTGGTCACCCCCGAGTGAGGGGCCTGTGTGGGCGTTCCCATGTGACTGAGTCCTCTCACGGGTCTGCTCTGGGTCCCGGGGAGGCTCCTTCTTCGGCTCCAAATGTGAGATCCCTTCTGCCCGCTGCACACGCAGAGTGGGGTTCCCTGCTCCTCTCACTCTAAATGTCACCTTCTCCAAGACTCCCATCCGCATCACGCCCCGTCTGCCTCCTGCATAGTAGCCCTCTCATCTGGAATCATTTCTCTGTCGCCTTGATTGTGGTTTCTCTCCGGGCTAGACTGGACCTGCCACAAGGGCAGGGACAACATGGATCTTGTTCGTGTGAAGGGCTGTCACAGAGCCGGCTCCCAGTAAATAACATTTGCTGAGTGAATGCGTCCCCCCATGACCTTCTTTCTCCAGCTGAAGTGGTGCCCAGACGTCACGCCGTCTCATGTTACAGCCACACGAGTATATACCCATGACCCAGGGGGTGAGACTGAGCCTCCGAAAGAAGTAACTGGCCCAAGGGCTCTGAGTCAGTGAGTGGCAGAACTGGGAACTAAACCCAGGCTAGACTCCTGCCCTCCCGCTGGTGTGACAGGCTCACAGGGAGTCGCCCAGAGGGGCACACAGAAGGGAAGGGCAGCTGGGCAGTGGCAGGGGGCCTTCCTGGCTGGCCACCACCCCCACGAAGCAGGAAGCACACCCTCCGGTTCAGCCAGAGGCCCTGAGGCAGGACACAGAACTGCCGGTGGCAAGCAGGGGACGCGCTCCCAGCCGCCCTCTCCGTGAGCACCTGGGTCAGAGCAAGCCCGGCGGGAGCCCACCCTGTCCTGCTGACTCATCACCCCGACCAAGGGAAGGACAGGCCCTGAGGTCCGCTATGCTCTCTGCGGCCGAACTCGGAGATCTGTTGCAAATGCGCAGCGGGAGCGAATTACCTCAACATCTGTTTCCCTCACGGATATTAATTATCCTTCATTTGTCAACCTACAAGGCGCTAATGGAGTAATCATGCAAAGCGCTGGGGGCCCTCGTCCTAGGGAGGGAGAGCCAAGTGAGCCCCGCCCAGCCCACACCCCCAGGGGCCATGGAGGCCCAGCGCCCCCACCCGTCGTCCTCTCAGAGAGCAGGGCAGCATGGCGGGTGGCGGGAAGCTGGGCTCCGACCCCGGCAGGTCACCGGCACCCAGGCCTCTGTGTTCTCGTTGAACGAATGAACCCACCCGTTCCTTCAACGGGTGTTGGGCAAGTGCCCACTCTGAGCTGGCACTGAACCCGCCAGACCCCGGTAAGGCCCCCACGAGGGGACGGGCCAGCAGAGACCCCAGACCTCAGGTCAGTCATCAAGCAACTCGGTGGGCTGACTTCCAGCAGGACCACACGCGAGGACACACATCAGACACTAGCCCCGCTGCCCCAGTGGCCTGTGCCTCCAAGCATGACCTGGAGAAGGCAAGTAACAGTATTGTGAACAGAAGCAACGAGAACAGTCATAGCAGTGGTATAGCGGATGTTGACGGAGTGCTTGGTCCTGGTGTGGTGATGCAATAAAGCTTCATCCAGCCTACTGAAACCTCACCGTAACCCCATGTGTAGGCCCTGCTGGGGAAACTGAGGCTCTACAAGGCGAGGTGATTCTCCCAAGGCCAGCCAGCTGGTGACAGAGACCAGACCTTAACCACACCCCAGGGGCGCGTCTTCCCACCTCGTTCCCAGGCCCCCAGCCCTCCAAGTCTTGGGAGAGCTCCACCCAAAAGCTTGCCCCAGGCCTATGCCAGTGGGAGGCGCCCAACACCCACTCGGCTCCTTGAGGGTGGTGGGAGCAGCCTGTTGGATCCCTTCAATCACACTGTGCAGAAAGCCCCTGGGCCCCGCCCTCCAGCAAGACTGGAGAGCGTGTGGAGAGAGGAGACTCCCCCACTCGGTGGCCGGCTGTAAATCATAATCACCTGGGCACAGCATCGACAGGCCTTAGCGGCGCAATTAAGCACCTAATTATGCTGAAAGAGACAAGGTTGAGTCCTAGCCGCAACCAAGTCGAGCCTCCTCCCCTGGCCCTCGGCCCAGGCCTCTTAGGCTCACCCTGGGCAGATGGGGTCTTTCCTGCCAGCCATGCCAGGGAGAATGGGCAGTGCCGATTTGTGGCCACGATGCCAACCCTTGCCTACATGCAGCCTCCTGGTTGAGGTGGTGCTGGGGGAGGATGCTGGAGTGAGGACGAGGGGTTAGACGTCCCTGTCCCAGGCAGGGCCCTGCTCTGAGCCTCTGAGCCTCCGTCAGCTCCCCCCACCTCCGCTGCTTCACCAGCCCATCAACTCAGGGGCCCCCGGCCAGGGCCCAGCAGGCCTCACCCACTCCAGTCAAGGTCATCGTCTCGCTTTCCTTCCACACTCAGCTCAACCCCCCGAATCCCACCCACCTTCCTCTAAACATCCTTAAACTTCTTCCCCATCCCTCAGAATCGGGATTCCCAGCACCGGCCAAGCCAAAGTCCGGCATCTCTCATCCGGGTCATCATTCCAGCCTCCGCTCAGGTCTCCCCCAAGCCACTCTGACCCCTTCCAGCCTGTGGGTCCATGAGCGCCAGGCAGATCTTTTCAAAAGGCTCCAACTTACCTCCAGCCCTCCTACGGTCCCACAGAGGCTGACAAGGACCACGAGGATCTGTCCCCACCTGCCCCTCAGCCCCACCAGCCCCTAGCAGTTCCTCCAACAGTTCCTCCCCCAGCCCTGGTCAACCCCTCCACACTTCAGTGCTCACTGCAAGTACTACCTCCTCCAGGAAGCCCTCCTGGCCCCTAGACTAGGTCAGGTCCCTGTTACTAAGACAACTCTCCTCATTTTGATGTTCACAATTGTAATTTTTTTTTTTTTAGAGACATGGTCTGTGCCGCTCAGGCCAGAGTGCAGTGGTTTGATCATAGCTCACTGCAGCCTCAAGTTCCTGGGCCTCCAATTCCCCTTGCCTCAACTTCCCAAGTATTGAGGACTACTAGTAGTGTGCCACCACATCTAGTTTTTTTCTTTTTTGGTAAATGCCAGTTCTCATTATGTTGCCTAGGCTGGTCTTGAACTCCTGGCCTCCAGTGATCCTCCTGCCTCAGCCTCCCAAAGTGCTGGGATTACAGAGGTGAGCTACCATGCCCAGCCACATTTTACTATTTATCCTGCATGATTATTAGATTAGTGTTTGTCTCCTGCACCGGACTGACAGCCCCCGAGGGCAGCCACTGGGTGTGTGTGACTGTGGCCTTCCCAGGGCTTTCTGTTTAACTCAGTCTCTTACAGTGATGAAGCCCCTGGGAAGAGGGTGTGTGTGGAGAGTTCTACCTTGTCTTAAAATTAGGAAGTCAGGGACCCTCTCTACTTGCAAAACTGGTTCAGGGGAAATTAGCCTCAATTTTAGCACGAGAGACTTTAGTTAGGTTGAAAGAAAAACTTCCAGAACTTGAAAATGGCCAATGAGCAGAAACGTGTGCCTGAGCCTTGGAAACAAAGCCCTGATGGTGGACGCCCAGCGATTGCCAGCTGCCGAGGAGGTGTTTCAGACCAGGGGTCCTCCCTCGGCCCCAGCTAAACGAGACCATTCCTGGACAGCTAAGAGAGCTTAACATGTGGGACACTCTTGACAAATGCTGGCTGCTAGATGACTATTGTCATCATTGTCACTCCACCACAGATGCCTGTCCGCCCACTCAGTGATCCCCCACGAGACGCCGAGCTCCTCTTATTCCCTCCCTCGTGTCCTGTCCTCCTGCTAGGGATGGCCGTCTTGTGTATCACTAACTCATGTTAAACTTTCATCCTAGGAACCACTGTCATTCACATGGCCTACTCCATAGTACTTTACAGTTTCCAAAGTGTCCTCACATATGCCTAAGACCAGCGGACCCCAACCTTTTTGGCATCAGAGACCAGTTTCGTGGAAGACAATTTTTCCACAGACGGGATGGGCGATGGTTCCAGAATCACTTAAGCACATACAATTTATGCACACTGCATTTCTAGTATTATTACATTGTAATATATAATTAAATAATTTTACAACCAACCATTAAAAAGGAGAGGTGCTGATGGAAGTGGTAAATAAAATAATGGGTGGGCTGGCTACACATGGACTAAGGGTCGGATTCCGACTTAAAGCCTGCCACCAGATGCAGCTGCACAAATGAAGTGCATCAACTCACTTGCCACTCACTGATGGGACTTTGATATGAGTCTACAAGCAATTGATTTATTATGGTCTCTGTGCAAACCTCACTGCTAATGTTAGTCTGTATTTGCAGCCACTCCCCAGCGCTAGCATCACGGCCTCAGCTCCGCCTCAGATCAACAGGCACTAGATTCTCCTAAGGAGCGGGCAACCTACGTCCCTCACAAGCACAGTTCACAGTAGGGTTCTTGCTCCCATGAGAATTTGATGCTGCTGCTGATCTGACAGGAGATGGAGCTCAGGCGGTAACGCCAGCGATGAGGAGCCACTGTAAACACAAGAGCACCTGCTGGCCACCGCCTACTGTGTGGCCCAGTTCCCTAACAGGCCAAGGACCGCCTGTACCAGCTCATGGCTCGGGGGTTGGGGACCCCTGCCTTAGACGATACCTGATGGGAAAAGGGGAGATGCAGGGAGGTGGCAGAGCTGGAATCGGGGCTCAGCTCCGGGGACGCTAAGTGCTGGCCCCACTGTGCACTCAAAATCCTCACCTGGCCTTTAGCACAGTCGACTCTCAGAGTCTGAACCTTCCCAAGGTCAACACAGTCACTCAGACAGGTTCAGGCCGCCCCCCAAGTCCCTTGAAGCTGACCGCACCTCCTTCCCCTGGAACCTGAGACCCCTGTGAGGCTGCCCAGCCTGCAGACTGCCTTGCGGGGCTCACACTGTTTTTCAGAAGATAAGTCAGGCTGCAACAGTCCAACATCAGGAGATATTCCTGTGAAACTGGGATTTTTAGAAGACATGGGAATGCTGTCCCCTGTGGACACAGGGTCTGGATTTCCCAGGTCCCCATAGGAGTGACTTCCCTCACTTATGTCCCCTGTGCACACACATGCACAGGCCTGGATCCACACCATGGTGGCGTGCCTGTATACAGAAATTGGAGTGTGAATTTACACTGTTTGACAGTTACTTGAGAAACATCCACTGAGCAGCCACTACTTCACACCAGGCTCTGTGCTGGGCCCTGGAAACGTAACGTGAACCAAGTGGGCACAGCCCTGGCCCCACCATCTCTGGGAAGATAGTCATGAAACCAATACACATAAGGCCAATCAGGAGAACAGCTGGCAGGGAATGTGAGGGGTGCCAGGAAGTTACAGGGCAAGGGAGGCTTCCTGAACTAAGCTCGGAAGGACGAGAGAGAGGAGCAGCTTTCCAGGCAGGGGGCCAGCCTGGAAAGGCTGGGAGGTGGGGAGGAGTGGGAGGGC
Organism: Cephalopachus bancanus; assembly: GCA_027257055.1. NCBI lineage: Eukaryota > Metazoa > Chordata > Mammalia > Primates > Tarsiidae > Cephalopachus > Cephalopachus bancanus. The sequence goes on from JAPVLO010000037.1 coordinate 5,829,058, forward strand.
AGAAAGGCCACCAGGGTTGGAGGCAGAGGGAGTAAGATCTGGGAAGAAGAGCTGAGGGTGGGTGCAGCCACCATGCTGAGACTTGAAGGCCACAGAGCCTTTTCCTCAGGTTGCAGGAACCAGGGCGCGCGTCTGTTCACAGGTGCCCATGCACTGAAGATCTGCTGTCTGCATGGCCGTCTGCACAAGGGACGGGATCTCCGTCTGTCTGTGCATTCCAGACCCCAGAGCCCAGCTGGTGAGGGGATTGCAGGGGCTGGGGGTGAACGGGGGCGGGGGGAGACTGCACAGTCACGCTGGGCACATTTATTTTACTTAACTAATTAGCATCACATTCCCCTCATGTGGGGCCAGCAGCCTTGAATTCTAATCCTCTAAATCTATTTGATTATTTTCCCTTTGCCTGAGCTGCTCCTTAAACTCCACACAAAATTACAGGAGAGAGGGTGGCGATGGATGGGGTGGCTTAATGTGCAACACAGAGCTCCACTTGCCTGGGCTTACCTGGTGGGTGTTGGGACATTAGATATGGCTGTGCCCTCAGCAGAGGATGGGGGTGGAACCCACAGCCACCCTAAGCTGGAAATGGCTTGAATTTCCAGACCCCAGCTGTGCCCCGGGCCAGAGGGCAGAAACAATGCTTTGAAGATCCTTGCTCTGTATCTGCCACCTCCAGCTGAGTGACTGCAGGAGCCTCCTCCCTGGCCTCCCTGCCTCTACATTGCCACCTCTGATGTCTGACATGGCACCCCAATATCTCCCAGTGCCCACTCTCTATATGGCGATCTCTGGTTTGGGGTTCGTTCCTCTGTTCGTCTGTGTCTAATTGGCTTTGGGGGTCCTGAGCTCCCCCACAAATCCTTGAAAAGTTGTGGAAGACAAGCAGAGAAGAGGGAATTTGGAGAGGTCATCCCCCCCACACCCTCCCCACATGCACGCATACACACACACACACACACACACACACACACACACACACACACACTCACACCCCAGGCGTGCTTGCATCTTCTGAATGTGGTGCTGGTGGACTTCTAGCCTCCTGCCAGGCTGACCTCCTGTCTCAGGCACAAATCCCGCCTGGTTGCACGGCCACACCTATCCCCAGGCCGGTCTCCCAGCTCCATGTTCTCTCCTCTTCGCCTTCTTTCTCTGTTTGTCTCTTTCAGGGCCAGCTCTGGGTGCTCCTCCTTCACAGAAAAGCCACTGCCGACCTCCCCTGGGCCCTGGTCGCATAAGGCTCCAGCAGGGCCTGGCGACAAGGAGCTTGAGCTCTGAGGCCACACCGATCACTCTTGGTGTGGCCTCCAGCAAGTCCTTGACCTCTCTGAGCCTCAGTTGCTCACCTGTGAAACGGGTGAATACATGGCCCTCCCTGTCATGTGGCTAGGCAAGTGAGTCAAAGCACAAGCAGGCTGGCCAGTCCTGAAGTCCCTTGGTGGTAGTGTCCCCACCCCATCCTGGCCAGATCACTGAGTAGCCATGAGATGCTGCAGCATCAGTCATGATGGGCAAAAACAATAAATAAATAAAGCTGGCTCAGGCTCAGGAGACCTTGTTGTTTCCCCAAGTAACAAATGCTGTTGAGACAAGCACGAGGCCTGGGGCACACGGCCTTGGCCCGACAGGAGAGAATGTGTCTTCTCTCCCGTCGCTTTTTGTGCCCATCATTCAATGGACATGAAAAATCTCCAGCTTTTCAAAAACAGAGCAGGGCATTTTTTCTTTCTCTTTTTCTTCTCTGTCTTCTTGCCCAGGCTCCCTGATGAACTGGACTCCCCCCTTTTTTTTAAAGTCACAACTGTGCCCTCCATTAGAGCCCTTTCGAGAAGTCATTATCAGAACTCACACTTATTTTGGTGGCGTCCTTCCCTGCGTCTTCCTGCTGAGATGCTTTTAGCTGCTGGGAGAGGGAGGGGTGGAGAGAGCAGAAACAAGGTGTTAGCATGGGGAGGGGGAGACGCATGGGGGCCACGGACCACAGCTGAGATCTCCACACAGCAGATGCCGCACGGGGACCATGAGGTCTGGAGTCGGGGTCCCTCAGCTCTCTGTCCACTGGGGACAGGGGTGGGGTCAGAGCAGAAGATGGAGGAGGTGCAGTAAAACCACACATATGCATGTAGACGCCAGGGGACTTTGGCATATGTGGGCATGTATGTGTGAACGGGCAAAAATCTGTGTCAGCTTGGTACGTTGCTAGGTGCGTGTCTGTCTGCATCCTGGAGTCTGTGTGTCTGTACCTTCAGGCGTATCTGCAGCAGATGCTTTCAGTACTCCACCCACACGCCCTTTCCCAGCAAGCTGACCCCAAGGCTTCCAGCCACAAATACCTACGGCTCTTTGCCTGAGGGGTTGCTCTGGTCACTGGAGCTCCCTAAGCCTGTGTGTGGCAGGCTGGAGGGGCTGGGGAGCTGACATCCGGGGAGCAAGACAGAGTTTGATACGTGCACGTGTAGACGTTAGAGGTCCTCTGATCAACACGGGGATGTCTGAGCTTGTGACATGTATCTGCAAAGGCGTGTAAAGGTCTGTATTCGTATATGAATGCGTAGGCGTATTCATGTGTGTATTCACATGTGTGGGAACACGAGTGTCCCAGAGGGAGCTCCCCCCAAGGAAAACCTTGAGACAAAGATGAAAGTTCAAGTTGTTTATCTGGTAGGTGACCCCAGGAGATGCCAGTAGGGGAGAAGGGGAGTGAGACCAGAAAGGGAAGGAGGTTGATAACAGTTATGTTGTCCCCCAGTACCAGAGCGGGCAGCGTGAGCTCACTTCCCCCAGGCACCCTGGAAGACAGCATGTCTCCCAGCTGAGGGCGAGGGAGGGGGCTTCCATTCTCCCACCTCCTCAGTTATTGGCTGGCCAGCAGGCTCTGCTGTCCAGGGAAAAGCCTCAGCAGAGTTGCTGGTAGCTGGCAGTGGGGCCAGTGGCAGGGGACGGTGCACCCCTGGCATCTGTCTGCAGGCATGTCCACATAAACACGTGCGTGTGGAAGGTGAGCATCTGAGCAGCGCCTGAGTGCAGAGGCAGCCCAAGCCTGAATTCGGGAATGACCCCACAGCATGCTGCCCATGTCTGCAGAGCCCAGGAGACCCGAGAAGTGGTAGAAAGGGAGTCACGAGATCCGCCTCGCCCCATAACCTAGAGCCAGCTTGTCCCGCTGGCCCCAGTTTCCCCACCCATCCCCTGAAGGGCTCAATGCTCTTTGGAGGGCGCTTTTTGCTGTGGCCATCTCAGGTGCTCAGACTAGAAGCGCCTCCTGCCCCCTCCCCAAAATAAGCCTCCATTTTGGAGATGGTGGCCTTAGCCACCGTCCCCACCTGAAACCCCCACCCTGGGAGGAAGAAGGGAGGGGGACAGCTAGGCGCTGTGGAGGGCAGACAGGCCCGGAGTCCGTATCCCCAGAGGACACAAGGGCAGAGACACTCTGCTGGGGACCAGGCCTTCCCGCCCAGCGCGGCCCCCGCAGGGCCTTACCTGGCTGGAGGCCCACGCCTGCTTGTCAGTCCAGTCCCGGTGGCTCCGCACGTACCACCACTGGATCTCCAGCGAGTAGGACGGGGAGCCGCTGCCACGGAAGGAGCAGGCCATCTCCACATCCTCGCCTGTCCGCGCCGTCATGTCATGGGGCGTCTCTGTGAACAGGGCTGTGCAAGAAACGGGGGGAGGAGTGACAGGGGCTGGAGAGCCGCGGGGCCCAGGTCTGTTGGGTCAGGGCAGCGGAGAGGCAGGGGCGCCAGCCTGCAAGGTGGGGAAGGGCTGGGGCTCAGGCTCAAGGGGGGGGGAGGCGAGGGCCTGGCCAGGAAGCCCAGGAGGCCAGGCACCGGGAGGGCCTGCAGCCCCACAAGGGGGGGGATGGAGGAGCAGGGTTGGGACCCCGAAGGCCACAGCAGCAGCCTGGCCCCCGTCCCAGAGCCCAAGGGCGTATGGGAGACGCACGCAGGGATCAGAAGAGGGACGGAGGCGGCAAGCAAGGCGGCCAGAAGGCCAGGGAGGAGGCTGCCATTTTCATCAGTTCTTCCAGATTCCTCCAGTCTCCTCACTCAGGTCCCTCCTGAGCTGTTCCCAGCCCCCGTTCACAGCAGCCAGTGCCATCTTTGCAAAACCAAATCAGACATGGCCTCTCCCCTGCTCAGAACCTGCCCATGGTTCCCACTGCCCCCAGGATAAAGCTCAGACTTCTGCCCTGGGCCCACCTGTTTTCCTCTCTGTGCTGTGAATGCACCTCCCTTTTCCGCCTCACTTTTGCCCTGGCTGTTCCCCGTGCAAGCAGCTCCTGGCCCTGGGCTGGGATGGGGCTCCTCCACCCTCTCAGGGTGGGCTTGAGCCCCCTGTCCCCCAATCCCTGGGTGGGCGGAGCCCTACCCTGCCGGAGCCCCGCCTGGTGCCTGCCACACTCTCAGGTAAATGAGAAAACACATCCCCACTGAGGCCCGACGCCCTCCCACCATATGCTCTGTCTCCATCTTCCCAAACCAATATTGTCCTGAGATGTAATTAGAATCCTCTCCTCTTCTCAGGAGAGAGTATCTCGCCCAGGACAGATGCTGGCAAGATGCAGGTCACCCAGGGAATGCCGCGGCTGTCAGTCCTACCCCCGCCATGCCCCTCCAGCTGTCTGACAGGAGCCCCCCGCCCAGAGGGCAGGCATGCTGACGCCCAGCCCCAGCGTCCCTCCTGCCCCAGCTCAGGTCGGGTCAGGAGGAAGAGGGAGCCCCAGGCTGGGAGGCAGAGGTCCTGACTTCAAGCCCCTGCCCTGTGGCTGCCTGCCTGGCCCCCTTGTCCCTAGGAGACCAGGGACTTTGGGCGAGAGCAGTGCCGGACGACTCCATCTGGAAGCTTCTGCCTTTTCTGCTCGGCACATGGAGTTTCCATGTGCAGGTTTGCTTGAGCAATGGATTTCTGTGCTAAGAGAAAGCCTGCATGTCTCTGACCCCGAGGTCAAAGGTTTATAAGCATTTCACAAGCTCCCACATTCCCTGAGGCTTGGGAGGACTGGCCACTGCTGTACAAACAGAGCCCGTGGAATAAGAACAAAGTCGCTTGAGCTCCCAAACACGTGCCAAGGATGGTGGGAAGTGCCCTCACCGCAGTGCCCTGAGAGCGCAACTGTCCTTACCCCGCTGCAGGAGGCAACCTGGAACGCCTGGAGGGAAGGCCCCCTCCCCAGGCCCACCTCACTGTCACAGTGAGGGCCACCTCCCCTCTGCAGGCTGCGGCCAGAAGCTGCAGCCTTCTGGGCCCCTCCCCCCCACCCCACATTGAGTCTTCAGGGAGCCCTGGGGTTCTGCCTCCAGGAGTCTCCAGAATGGGACCGTCCCCTCTGTGGTCACTGGGGCCAGCCTGCCAAGCCACCGGCGTCCCCGCCTCACCTGCGGCAGGGACGCCTCCTCACTCGCCTGCTGTTTCCACACTTCCTCCTGACAACCTACGTCCTTTTTTGTTTAAATTTTTTAAATTTTAAAGATGTGCGGTACATTTCAGCTCAGCTGATACGTTCACTTGAAGTCTGTTCTCTGTCAGCCCTCCCTCCCAGCATGTGAAATGTACACAAATGTTCGTTTTGCAAGTCCCCTTGTTGATGAGGTGTGCCCCACCCCAGATTCCCACTACTGCCAGTCCTGTCTTCCCCCACCCACCCCAAGCAGTTTCCTGCTACTGCCAATCCTTCTCCGACAACCTATTTCAACACAGCGGCCAGAGGTGTCTTGGCAAAACATAACTCAGTCCCTGTCCCTTCCCTGTTAGAAATTCTCCATGGCGTCCTCTCACCCAGAGTAAGGCCAAAGTCCTTACATGGCTGACACAACTCTGGGTGTGGGGCCGGTCTCCTCGGGGTCAGCCTCTGCTTGACCCAGGCCACTTTGTCCCTACCATGGCGGCCTCCTCAGGCCCGTTGCGCTTGCTGATTCCTCTGCCTGGCACACCTTTCCTCCAGGTTCCCACATGGCTCCCTCTCTCCTCTGCTTCAAGACTCTTCTCAAATGCCACCTCCTCAGGGAGGTCTGCCCTGACTACTTCATTTAAACCCAGCACTTCTAACTGCCCTTCCTTCAGCACCATCTGCACTGGTCAGGAGAGCTTTCAACAGGGAGAATGCTCCAGATCTGAGCTAGTACAGATCTTTGTCTTCTGAGCATGTGAAATGTGGCTGCTGTCGCCGAGAACCTGAATTGTAAATTGTGTGCAATTTTAACTCGTCTACGCTTAAATGTTAGTAGCCACTTGCAGGTAAGGTCAGGGTGTTGGACAGCTCAGCTGACATGTTCACTTTAAGTCTGTTCTCTCTCAGCCCTCCCTCCCAGCTCTTAGAACAGTGCCTGACACACAGCAGGTGCTCAATAAATGTTTTTTGAATGAATGAATGAGCCACATGACGGGGCAGTGGTGGGACCAGAGCTTGGGGGCTCCACCTCCATGTCCAGGCCCCACCCTCAGAGCCCTCCCTGACACCCGCTTGCCAACTCCAGCAGAACTCAAGGGTACTGGGAGAGCTCAACCAGGAGGACCAGGAGGTGCTGGCGCCGCCCTGGGCTGTGGATTCTGCCTTGATTCAAGTCGCTCTGCTCAGTGACAGGGGATGGAGGAGTGTCTTGGCCAAGACGGTGGGAGGGACACGGCTGCAGCCTTCCCAGGAGCCATGGCTTGAGCCACAGACGTCAGAAAGTGTCCACCACGTCCACAGGTGGGAACGGGCTCCAGAGCCACGAGAGAGCTGGCTCAAGCCAGGCCTGCAGAGGGGAGGCCCACAGGCTCCTCAGATGGACCGAAAACCCTGACGCTGGCCCATCAGCTCTGGTGCAGAAAGCAAGGCTCAGAGAAGGCAGTGTCCGACCTGGGGCGACTCAGCAGCCAGGGGTCAGTGAGGGGAGGCCTCCTTCTCCCCAAGAAGACTCCCCTGGGCTGGGCATGGCAGCTCGGGGTGGCAGGAGCACACAGCCACTGCTCCACTGGGGTGCCCGTGACAGCCACCTTGGCGGCGCCGCCTGACAAAAACATTTCTGCACACGTGGAATGCTCCAACTTCTGGTGCCACGCGGAAAAAGTTTAAAAAAAGGTGAAATTAATTAATTTTAATAATGTATTCTATTTAACCCAAGGTATTGAAAAATGATTATTTCAACATGTAATGAAATTTACTAATGAGACATTTTCCATTCTTTTTGTGTTAAGTCGTGGAAACCCAGAGTGCATTTTACAAGTTCACGACACCTCCCAACCCCCAGGGGCCACATTCCTGGGGCTCCGCGGCCAGCCCTGTCCTAGCATCCTGGCGAGTAGTGAACGGTACCAGCCTCAGGCCCCTCCCCCCCTCCCCAGGAGGCAGCCAAGGCCCAGTGCAGGGGACTGGCCCTTTCAAGACCACACAGCAGAGTCTGGATTTGAACCCAGGCATGTGTGACTCCCAAGGCCACACTCTTCCCAGAGATTTCAAACTCTTTCTGCACGTAGCGTTCTTTCTTCAAAAGGGACGGTGCCCAAGGACCAACCTTGCAGAGTCCTGTGGGGCCGGGTGGGGAGTTTGTCTCATTGAGCATAAAGGCTGACGTAGGCACAGAGGAAGCATTTCACCCAGCTGTAGGCCATCAGGGTAGGCTTCCCTGAGGAGGTGTTGCCTCAGTCTCAGGGAGTCCTGAGTCAGGAGGAGTCCTGAGTCAGGAGCAGAGAGGCTCCAGGTGGGAGGAAGAGCGCAGCAGCCCCCAGCTCTCCCTCCCCATGGCGGGGCTCTGGCCCCGGAATCTCTCCGATCCCTTCAGCCCTGCCAGGAACTGCCCAGGTAGGGTGGGCAGGGGGAGCCCCCTCAGGATCCTCAGGACTCCGACCTCAGTGGTGAAGGGCACAGTGCGTCCCTGGGATTAGCAGGAAGCCGAGGCTCAGGGCACTTGATGGCGAATCTGAGTCTCTGCGCCCACAGTCAGCAACGCAAAGGCCTTCCCCCGGCCCGCCCCAAATATTCCCAGAGGGAGAAGCTCGTGGAGGCAGGTAAGCACTGGGCATCGGACCGGAAGCCAGGGATGGAGGACAGAGCCTGTTTTTGCCCACAGACTTACCGTGTGACCTCAGGAAAACCTCTCCCCTCTCTGAGCCTCAGTTTGCCCCTGAACAATGGGAATTAGTTCTGCAGGTCCTGAGAGCCCCACTAGCTCCATCTGAGGGAGGAAGTGGTGTATGTCCTAAGGCCAGTGCCTTGGGCATTGGGAAGGGAGAAGTCACTTCCCCTTGGGGGATGAGGGGAATCTGGGAAGGCTTCAGAGAGGAGGTGGCATGTATGCTGAGCCTTGAAGGATGGGTAGATACTGACAAGCCGAGGAAAGGAAGAAATATGCTAGGTAGCAGCAACCATAGGAGCAAAGGCAGGGAGGAGAGAGTCAAGAGAGCTTTGCTTTTTAGGAACATCGACTCCATTTACTGAGTATCTGCTGCACGCCTGGCACCATGCAGACACTGTCTCTGATGCTCCCTTGCCCACTCCCACTTGACAGATGTGGAAAGCACAGTTCAGAAAAGCGACAGGACTTGCCCAGATTCACCCAGAGCTGCCTTGAAACCCAGGTCTGCCCAGCAGCTGCAACCAAGGGCATGTCTGTCCCTATGTCTGTCTGCTCCATCAGGATTTGGTCTGGACTCTCAGGTAAAATTCAGCCCCCGTGGGCCATGCACCTGCGTCCCACCAACACACCTCCAGGGGTGGGGAGCCCAGCCCCTCTCACCTCCACTGACAGTGGGCAGCTCTCATCGGCAAGACCCTCCCTGTCAACTCTGAGTGAGGACTCTGCATCAGAGACTGGAAGGCCACTCACTCGAACTGTGGTGGTGATGATGTAATAAGACTCAGAAATACAGAGTTCTTGTTTATATGCCACGCACTGGGCTGAGCTCTTTCTTTATTATGTATTTAGAGACAGAGTCTCACTCTGTTGCCCAGGCTGGAGTGCAGTGGGAGATCACAGCCCCTCACTGCAACCTCAACCTCCTGGCCTCAAGCAGTCCTTCTGCCTCAGCCTCCTAAAGGTGTGCATCACCATGCTAGGATAATTTTTTGATTTTTTGTAGAAATGGGGGTCTCACTACATTTCCCAGGCTGGTCTCGAACTCCTGGGTTTGAGTAATCCTCCCACCTCGGCCTTGGAGGAGTAGGACCACAGGTGGAAGCCACAGCACCTGATGCAGGCTCTTTATTTTTATGTTTTGAGTTGGAGCCTCACTCTGTCGCCCAGACCAGAGTGCAGTGGCCGCTCCCGGCCACCGCAGCCTCGACCTGCTGGGCTCCGGCGATCCTTCCGCCTCAGCCTTCCAAGTAGCTGGAACTACAGGCGTGCACTACCACGCCCAGCGTGTTGGTAGTTGATTTATTGTAGAGATGAGCTCTCGCTAAATTGCCCGGGCGGGTCTCGAACCCACAGGCTCAGGCAATCCACTCACCTCAGCCTCCCAAGGCGCGGGACGACAGGCTGAGCCACCGAGCCCGGCTGACGCAGGTTCTTTAATATTCTCTGCTCCCATGCTGTAAGGTGGAGGTGATTATGACTGCCTCCATTTTTCAGATGGCAAAGCTGCTGCTCGGAGGGGATGAGTGATGCCACCGAGTGAGTAGCTGGTTAAACCAGCCCAGCTCTAGAGGGCGACAGGCGAGCCGTGGCCCAGCACCCCCCCCATGCCATCCCCCTCCCCCCAGGCCCCTGCCAGCACCACAGCTGAGCCCGGACATGGAACCCCATCTCCTTTTTGACACCCGGCCCCAGCTCCCCCCCGCTGCTGAGGCAACTCCCCGCAGCCAGTCCCCAAGGAGGCTGGTATAATTATAGATTTTTGAGAAGAATGCAATTGTCTCCTCCAGCCGCAGGGCCTGAGCCGGGCTGGGCTTGCTGGGAAGACAATTAAAACCGGTGTCCACAAATTAGGATTCTGCTGGGGAAGGAGAGCGGGGCTTGATTGAATGCAACATCTTCTTTCTTTCTGCTTTTAATTGGGGGAGCGAGGTATTAATTAACCCTGGGCCAGGCTGTTGGTGCATCAGCTGCAGGAAACGGTGCCGTGGCGCTGGCCGGAGTCACTGGGGCTGGCTTCTGGGAGAGGCCGGAGATGGCCTTGAGGACCTCGCCTGCCCCTCGAGCCGGGCCCTGACTTCCGGCCCAGCCTCCCGGGCCCTAGTTCCACACAAGCAGCCAGGGCTTGCCTTTAGCTCTGGGTTCAAATCCTGCTTTCCCCACTCCCCGGCGGTGTGACCTGGACACGCCCCTTGTCCTCTCTGAGCCTCAGTTTCTTTATCTGAAAAAGGGGAGGAGGAGAGGGCGGGTGAGGGGATGATACCAGGCAGTGCGTGGGTGTGCCTGGCACACAGCAGGTGCTCAGCATCAGCACTCACTTCTCTGACCTTCTGACTCAAAGCTCCTGTCCTCTTCAGAGAGTTTTAAGGATGCTTCCTCGCCCCCTCTTCAGAGCACACAGTGGACACATCTGTTTCGCTCGCGCTGGGCCCGTGACCTCTCAGCCACCAGTCCCACACCTCCCCGCTGTGCTCGTCTGCTCTAGGGCCCGGCCCCCCTCGCCCCCAGAAGCCCGTGGGACTCACACAGGCCTGAGGGGCTTGCCACAAAGGCAGCCCCAGCCCAGCCCCCAGCTCTGCACCCCTCTGAGCCCAGACTCCCATTCCAGGGCCTCTGGTTCAGCCCCAGATCCCCTCCCGATGCACACCCCTCCCTGTCTTTCCAATCTTCAACTCTCTGGTGTGAGGCTGCTTCCTCCAGGAAGCCTGCAGAGATTGGTCCCCGGCCCACCCATCACCTCTGCCAGAGTGAGAGCTGGACTCCCCTCAGGGGCGGCTTCAGCCAGGAAACCCAAGGCAGAGCCCGGGAGCTCGAGAGAGGCAGGGGGCCGAGCAGAGAGGGCCAGTGTGGCCCTGCTGGCCCCTTGGCCACCCTCAGCCCAAGTCCCTCTCTCACTCCATCATGCGGTGATACTCCCTGCTCAGGAAGCTCCAGTGAGGAGTGGCTAAACAAAACGTGGTCTATCACACAATGGGCTATTATCCAGAAAGGAAGGTGGTTCTGGCACATGCTATAGCGGGGATGGCTCTCAAGGACCTCGTGCTGAGTGAAACGAGCCGCACCCCGTAGGCCTCCCTGAGGCGCCAGAGGAGTTGGGCTTGTAGAGACAGGAAGCAGAATGGAGGCTGCCAGGGCGGGGCTGGAGGGTTCAGTGGGCGCAGAGCTTCTGCCTGGGAAGACGGGACATTTCTGGAGATGGACGGTGGGGTAGTTGCCCGATAACCTGAAGATACATGATGCCAACGTACTGTACACTTAAAAGGATTCAAGTGGCCAATTTTATGTTCATATATTTTACTACAATTTCCAAGAAGCCTCTAGGGCCTTCCCTGGGCTCACAGCAGCCGTGGCTTCCCAACACACGTTCCCTGGACGGTGCCTGGAATGCCTGGCGGATCCACAGGCTCACCCCTCACCTCCTTCAAGCCCGGCTCCAAAGTCACTTCCTCAGGAGGGCTTCCCTGCCCCCGCTCGGTCTCCCTGTTCCCTGCTTCAAAATCTGTCCTCACCGCTTGTCAGGAGCCTCACCCTCTGACTGGCGGCCCCACGGCTGCCCGTGTTCGCAACAGAACATAAGAACCTCCACGGCGGGAGCTGCTTGTCTGCTGCCCTGCATCCCGGCCGCTAGCGTGAGGCCAGACACTCAGAGGCGCTCAGATCGCTCAACGGCTCCTCTGTGGGTACACGGCGGGCTGCCAGCAGGCAGAGGGCTCCGTGCTCCCTGTTCCGGGCGGCCCGTGGGCTCCGGGAGACTCCCACACTCGGGCCAGGAGGGACGCGATCCGTCCTCGGGGTCCAGGTCAGGCTCCCCCCGAGTCTGCAGGCTGGCTCTGCCCGATCCCAACTGTGGCCCCTGCCGCTTCCCCATGTCCCACTTGGGCACAGTCTGTGCAGCTCTGGGATCCCAGCTCACAAGCCGCCTTCTGCCTGGAGGGGCCCTCCCTCCTCAGGCTGGGGTGGAAGCGCCCCATGGTGCCCCAGTGGCCTCCGAGTCTTCCTCTCCTTCCCTGGGTGTGTCAGGTGGCAGAAACCAAGGTGTCTGTGTCTCCACCGAGCCAGAGCGACGCTGTATCGTCCAGCATGAAGCAGGACGTCCAGCAGGAAGCAGCACATGGTTAGGTATGTGCTGAATGAATGAATGAGTGGGAAAGGAAGGTCAGACAAGAGTTAGGGGACTGAAGTTAGAAACTATAAGGAGAAAACCGAGAGGCATGGAAAGCATTCGTGCATTCACCCAGTCATTTATTCATTCAACACTCATTAGGTACCTACTGTGTGCCAGACTGGAGTTCCGGGGGTTACCGTGTCCACAGGAGCAGGGATGGAGACAGATGTGTGGACACTATGGACCCAGGCAGCCAGAGAGTCCTGAGTCAGACCCAGCAGACCAGCTCTCCTCCTCCTGGCCCTGAGGACCACCTGCCACCCAAGAGACCCAGCTGAGGGGACACCCAGCCAGACTGACAGGCCAGCTGTAGGCTCCCTTGAGTGGCCATCAAGTCATCTTGTGAAATGCAACCAAGAATGAGACAAGGGAATAAATAAAGGCCGGCAGTGCCAGGGGGCGTCGGCAGCTGCCCACCCTGGCCCCGGACCAGCCCAGCAACCGCGCGGCACCATCTTCTGATTGGAGGTCTACACGCGGGGAAGGGGGTGTGCCCCATCCCATATGACCCTCATAGGATCCTGCAGGGCAGGGGTCATAGTCCCTTTATTACAGGCAGGGAAACTGAGGCTCAGAGAGGTCACATGGCAGGTCAGGGGCAGGAAATGGAATTCCAACCCAGGCCTCAGGACTTGAGTTCAAATTCTTCCACTGTTTCTGCCAGTGCCATTACTGCAGGATGAAGACAGAGTGAGGGTGTCCACGGCAGCTTGAGGAGCCAAAGCTTGGAGAACCTGGGGGCCATTAGGGCCAGTCCCCTGCCCCAGAATTGAAGGAAGGAGGCCCGTCTTATATGCCAGGCACTGTACACAGGACTCCACTTCATCCCCTCAGACTTGATGAAGCAGTACTAGTATCAGCCCCATTTCACAGAGGGAACAAACACAAGGCTCAGGGAGGGGGCATGGGTGCCTGAGGTCACACAGCATGATGGGACAAAGCCACATTTCAACCCCAGAACTGCCTATAAAATTTCCCAACTGAAGCCTGACCCTTCACCAAGCCTGTCCCTTTCAGTACTTTTCAGCTTTAACAAGTGAGGCCACTTACAGAAAGCTCTACACCCAGAGGGGTGCTGGGGACGCAGGGGTGTGTGCCCAGGTTCGGGAAGGCGGGTGGCCACCTCACCTCCCAGTGAGGGGGCAGGACAGGGGCTCTCGGGGGAAGGACTGCAGAAGGGGTACTTAATGAGCCCAGCTCAGCCGCCAGGAAGTCTCAGCCAGTTCCTAAATGCTGGAGCATGGCACTCCCAGGAAAGGAAGGCCCAGCCAGACAGGACAGGAGCCCTCCAGGAACAAGATGCCAGCAGCGGACGGGCCCTCTCCACCCCAGGGATGGCCGGGGAGGCACCTGGGGGGGCCTTTCTGTTTCATCCTGCGCAGCCCTTGGCCCCTGACAGGCTGCCTGTGGCAGGAGGGATGGAGGTGTGAGTTGAAGGTTGCTTCATCCTAGAATGGGCAAACAAAAGTAGATGTGCTTTCCTCTTCCCGAGACGTGGAGAGGAAGGCATTCATAGGAAAGCTCAAGGAACCACAGCATTCCTGGTTAGGCATGCCGCAGGAGCTCAGGTCCTCCTGCAGACAGAAGGAGAGATCAACGCTGATGATCCCCACCCTAGGTCAGGCCCTGTGCCAGGCTTCCCAGGAGGCCAAAGACCAGACTCTGGCCCTCAGGGGCCTACAGTCCCCGGGAGGGATGTGCAGACACACCAGTGTGAATGTTGTATGACAAATGGCTGGGACTGAGCCTGGACCGCCGTGTCCAGTTGTTCAGCGTGTGCACTATTCACACAGCCATGAAGCGTAGCGTCCTGGGGTTGTGCCGGCAAACAATTCGTCGGAGCTCTGGAAGGAGGTGCAAGTTCTGGGAGATCCTAGGACAAACAGGCCCATGTCTGCCTCGAGAGTCAGGGAAGGCTTCCAGGAGGAGGGGACAGACTTGGACTTGAAGGCTGCCTGGGGTTTGTCCAGCCAGGAGGACTCAGACAGGAAAGGGCACACCAGAGAGTGGTTGCCCACGTCCAGCCTTTGGGTCCACCTTCACTGTGTCCACAGGATCCCGGTACCACCTGCACCATTATTTACTTAATATTTATTTTCACAGCATCTTTCCCTTTTTACTTAAATAAATTCAGCTTAAAAGAAGACTTTTATTACTGCCATAAACGAAAAATCAGCATCGCTTGCCATAAATAGAGGGCAACTGTAAAAATAAGCACTGCAGACGCCGAGCGGCGTTCGTAAATTCCAGCCAGGGAAGGCTGCCTGCCGACGGCTGCAGGTCGCTCACCCTGCTTGGGAGCAAGAAGCGCGGCGAGGGGTGTGTGTCACCTCAGAGCAGTGCCAGGCAGGGCCCCTTCTCCCTGATCAGCAGGGGCCTGGACGCAGGTCCTGCTCCGGTGAGGATGCTGGGGCACCCGCCCCCGCCCCAGTCCCACGTCCGCACCTGCCGCCCCTCCCAGGCCTTGCTCCAATGGACCCTGCACCAGACACCCCCTGGCCCCCACTTCAGTCCTGCGGCCTCTGGCCCGGCTCCCGGCCGACACCCTGTCTGAGTTGCCCTACGTTCCCTGTGCCTCGCCCAGGGTGAGGACGGACACTCTCTGAGGGGCCAGGAGGCCCGGATGCAGACTCAGAGACGGATGAACAAGGAAATGGACGCGTGACTCCTCTGTGGTTGGTGCTGCTCAAGCCGGGAAGGCAACTTCCCGAGGCACCAACTTCACTCCAGAAAAATGGGGAAAGAACGTTATCTATTGTATTAAAACAAACATGAATATGTGATGGAATGGAACATAGAAGTCATTAATTTTGAATGAAACAGGAGACATCAAAGCAATGTGACCCCAGCGCGAAGCTGTGCACTCTCCTCCCTGGGACACACAGCCCAGGGCCCTCCTGTCCCATCCAGCCATCCCTGCAGCAGCCTTGGTCTCCCCAGGCCTCGGCTGCCGATGCGTTGGCCAAAACGAGAAGAGGCCAGGAGGAAGGGGAGGCCTGGGGGAGGAGTTCAAGACGCAGGAGCCTAGGATGCAAGCTGCAGCCCAGCTTTCTGGGGGCACCATGCTGGTGACTTCATGTCTCTCAGCTTCCCCGTGCCATTGGCTAAAGGCTGATTCCGAGGATTAAATGCCCGAATGCAGGCCAAGAGCCTGTGTCAACCCCTCCCGTGGAGCTGCAGACACACACAAGCACATTCACCCAGGTGGGCCTCCCACCCAGCCCCGACGGATGGAGAGGGGTCACCCTGCCCGAGAACCATTCAAATAGCTAACGTTTTTAAGTACCTACTGTGTGCTAAGTGCCTGGTGACACTGTCCTCAGCTTCCTCATCTGTAAACTGGGGCCAAATAACAGCAACTCCCTCATAGGGTTTTAGGCTGTGAGGCCTAAAAGTGTTAGCGTCTATGAAGCAGACAACCTGGCACGGGCCACAGAAGCATTTCCTAGTTACTTCTTTCTGAAGTGAAATTCACATAACATACAATTAACCATTTAAAAGTGTACAATTGGGTGGCGTTTGGTACATTCACAATGTTGTGCAATCACCGTCTTTATCTCGTCCTCACAACATTCCATCTCCCCAAAAGAAAATTCCCCACCACCCCCTGCCCAGGACCCAGCCCCCGACAGCCACAAATCTGCATCCCGTCTCCACATATTCGCCTATTCTGGATATTTCATATAAACTGATTCATGTCGTATGTGGTCCCTTGTGATTGGCTTCCTTCATTTAAACTAAAGTTTCTGAGGCTTATCACCACTGTAACATCCCTCAGCATTTCATTACCTCTGATAGAGGAGTTTCTCGAAGACAATAAAATATTGCTTCATCCCCAAAACAACAAAACACCAAACACTGGGAGGTGACCACTAGCATTCTCCTCTTCTCACAGACAGGGAACGGAGGCGCGGAAAGGGCGGGGCCTTGCCCAGGTCCCTGCCAGGCAGTCCAGACACCGCCGGGCAGTGCTGGAGTCAGCAGCGGGGGCAGGGCGCCTCCCAGGGCCCTGGCACATATCGAGGGAGACAGCAGCGGAATTACAAATCTAGGGAGATTTAAGGAGAAGGAAAATATTCTGGCACTTGCAGGATGGTGGGAGTTGAGCAGGTTTCCCCGGCGGAATTCCGCCTCCTCCTCCCACACCCTGGGCCACAGGGAGCCAGAGGGAGCAAGGCAGGTGTGGGAGCGTGCAGGCGGCCGGCGCCCCGAGCAGGCACACAGGCGTCTGGCACCCGTGCAGATCCCTCGCCTGCACACCCTGCCAACGGGATGAGCCCAGGGCACGGAGGCACGATGAGGCTCAGAGGTCGGACGGGGGCCGGGAGTGGAGATCCATCCCTGCAGCCAGAGGGCAGAGAGGGAGGAAGCGGAGGGAGCAGGAGGCCACATCAGCCCCAGGGAGGGAGGATGCCCCGAACCCCAGAAGGGAGCAGCCTCGGGTCCAGGAGAAGGAAGAGTGGAGCTTAGAGAGCCCTGAGGGCGGACCAGGGAAGACCAGAAACGGGAACAAGCAGAGGGGAGAGGAGACCGAGGCAGGCACCCAAGAGCCTCCAGAGGAGAGGTGCTGGGGGTGCCCAGTGGATGGGGCAGCGGGCAGGGTGGCCATGATGCCAGCCTGTCAGGAGCTGAGCCCCCTCAGGACCTAGCGCCTCCTGCCCCACTGTGTTTGGGAAGTCCAAGAGTGAAGCAGTAAGTATGTGGGCTCCAGGGTCCTGTAAGCCCCAACTGTACCTCCTCACAGCGAGAATATCTTGGGCAAGTCTCTGGCCGTTGTTTTCTCATCTGTAAAATGGGGACTGTGGGATTCAGTGGGATCACTCGTGCTTGTAAATGTCTGGCAGACAGTGGGCTCTGCAGAGCACAGTCTGATGGTGAAGATTAGGCTGCCGTCCACGGCTCACAGGGAGCTTTCGCTCCAGCTCCTCTCGCTCCAGCTCCTCTCGCTCCAAGGCTTCTGCTGGGAACGCTGGCCCGGTTTATACCTTTCAGACCTAAGGATTATTCTACAACCAGTGATTTCCTAGCTGGAGGGGTTCTGCCCCACCCCAGGGCCTTTGCACTCACTGTTCCCTCTGCCCCAAGGCACAACCCAGCAAGCAGCTGGGCCAGATGGGAGTCTGGGGCCTCCTACAGCCAGCCGGAGTCCAGGGACCACTGTGGGGTGTCTGGGGGCACAATGAGCTTAGCTGGTGGATCTGGGCAACCCCAGAGGCCCTCCGGCCACTGCCAGCCCCTCCCCATTGCCTGCCTGCTGGAGACCATTAGCACCTGGCTTTGTTTTGAGCGCTATTTCCACGACCGCACGCTCTGGCCGCCAGGCCTCCATTAGGGACCCTTTCCCGGGCGATGACAGGCGGCAACGGCTCCCCAGCAAGCCGGCCGTAATTGCAGCCGCCTCCAAGGCCGGAAATGGTTTTTTTTTAAACCTCACAAAGCAAAGCAGACAAGCTGCTGTCTGCTCCTCACCTTCCCTTCCCCACCCCAGTGGGGACCGCCTGAGGGCTGGGGGGTGCTGCAGGCAAGACCCCATCCAACCCAGAGACACCCTTCAGATGCCAGGCTAGGGAAAAACAAAGCGGGGCTCTGCTCCCTTGCTCTGAACTAGGTGGGGGCCTCACGCTCATCGTGCCGCTCTAGGCCTCAGTTTCCCCCTCTGCAAGGCAAGCATGCCGCACGGGCACCTGGTGCCTGCTGCGGGGCTTGTGATGCAGCTCTGACAGGGGGTCCTGGGCTTCTCTGAGGGGTACAGCAGGACATGAGGGCGACGCCAGAGGCAGGAGGGGCTGGAGGACAGCACGGGGGAGGTTGCTCAGGAAAAGGTCTGCAGCGGGGGAGGGAGCTCAGCATGTTCAAGGACCATAAAGGGGGCCGGTGTAGCACACACACACATACACGCATGCACACACACGTACACACACAACCTCCCTCTCCTCCTGAGCCTGTGCTCCCACCCTCCCTCATGTGAGGCCAGCCCTGGCATCCCAGGAGCCACAAACTCAGCTTCTTCCCCCAAGCAGCCTCTCCTGCGTGAACAGCCCCTGCAGCCCCAGGTCTTTCCACTCACCACGGCCACAGCCACCCAGACACCAGCCAGCCACGTGCCTTCCCCACTTGGAAAGCTTCCAGGCTGCCCCAGAGTCCACAGCCTGGTTGTAGGCGCTGGCTGCAGCCTGCTTTCGGATCCGCGTGCCCGGCACTCCAGGCCCAGCCAGCCAGGCAGCTCCGTCCCGGCCTCTGGAGGGCCCCTCAGCCCTGCCAGCTCCTGGGGGAGCCCGCCTCCCCCAGGAAATTTTCCCTAGCTGCCCCAGGACACAGGGACCACCGTCTAGAGACCTCCATCCGACAGGCTCCCCATCTTGCCTGTTCCCTGGGCCGTTGTCTCTCTCCTCAATCCCAGCCCCACCCCCTGAAGGTGCTCTCCAAGGACTTGGTGAAACAGGTGAATGAAGCTTTGTTCCCTCCCAGGCTGCAGGAGTGTGCCAGCAGGAGAGGACTGACTCCAGGACTGACTCCAGGACCGCCAGGCTCTGGCAGACTCCTCCGTGTCCTCAGGCCAGCCCTGGCTTCCCTCTAGGCCTCAGTTTTCTCACCTGTGAAATGAAGGCTACTTCCACTGGGGACCAGAGGTGGGTTTGGGGACTCGACACACCCTTTGAAACCATGGGCAAAGCTATGTGGCATTTTCTGAGGAAATGACCCATAGTTTTCATCAGATTCTCAAGAGAAGACACTTCCAGAAAAATTAGGACCCACGAGTAGAGACAATCTTCGGTGTCCCTTCAGCGGCATTGTTTCGTCATTCATTCATTCAACTGACATTTATCAAGTGCCTGCTCTGTGTGGGTGTCTTCATGATACATGGAATACATGCACGTGTGATCCTGAGATGTTACCTGGAGAGTTGTGTGTGTGCACGGGGGGTGGGGGGGGGAGAAAGATGAATACAAAGCCCAGAGAAAGGCACAGAGAGATGGAAAGCAATGGGGAGGCAGAGATAGGAGAGAGACCAGAGGAGAGTCAGAAATCCAGAGAGAGACCCAGAGAGAGAGAGAGAGAAGGGAGACCCAGAGATAGAGAGACCCAGAGATACAGAGATAGAGAGACAGAGAGAGACTCAAAGAGAGAGAAAGAGAAACTCAAAGAGAGAGAGAGACCCAGAGATAGAGAAAGATCCAGAGAGAGAGAGAGAGAGAGAGAGAGAGACACTCAGAGAGAGAGAGACTCAAAGACTGAGAAAGAGAGACCCAGAGATAGAAAAAGATCCAGAGAGAAAGAGAGAGACACTCAGAGAGACTCAAAGAGAAAGAGAGACCCAGAGATAGAGAAAGATCCAGAGAGACAGAGAGAGATCCAGAGAGAGAGAGAGAGACCCAGAGAGAAAGAGAGAGACAGAGAGAGAGAGACCAAAAGAGAGAGAGAGAGACCGAAAGAGAGACAGAGAGACCGAAAGAGAGACAGAGAGAGACCCAGAGAGAGAAAGAGAGAGAGACAGAGAGAGAGATCCAGAGAGAGAGAGAGAGACCCAGAGAGAAAGAGAGAGAGAGACAGAGAGAGAGAGAGAGATCCAGAGACAGAGAGACCCAGAGAGAAAGAGAGAGAGAGAGAGGCCCAAAGAGAGAGAGAGAGATCCAGAGAGAGAGAGAGACCCAGAGAGAAAGAGAGAGACTCAGAGAGAAAGACTCAGAAAGAGAGAGACCCAAAGAGAGAGAGAGAGACAGAGAGAGAAAGAGAGAGAGAGACAGAGAGAGAAAGAGAGAGAGAGAGATAGACAGAGAGAGAGAGAGACCAAAAGAGAGAGAGACCGAGAGACAGAGAGAGAGAGATCCAGAGAGAGAGAGAGAGAGACCCAGAGAGAAAGAGATAGAGAGAGACTCAGAGAGACAGACTCAGAAAGAGAGAGACCCAAAGAGAGAGAGAGACAGAGAGAGACACCGAAAGAGAGATGGAGAGAGAGAGAGAGAAAGAGAGAGAGATCCAGAGAGAAAGACTCAGAAAGAGAGAGACCCAAAGAGAGAGAGAGAGACAGAGAGAGAAAGAGAAAGACAGAGAAAGAGAGAGACAGAGAGAGAGAGAAAGAGAGAGACCAAAAGAGAGAGAGAGAGAGAGACCCAGAGAGACAGAGAGAGAGATAGAGGCCCAGTGAGAGAGAGACCCAAAGAGAGAGAGAGACAGAGAGAGAAAGAGAAAGAGAGAGAGAGAGAAAGAGAGAGAGAGACCAAAAGAGAGAGAGAGAGAGAGAGAGAGAGACCCAGAGAGACAGAGAGAGAGATAGAGGCCCAGTGAGAGACCCAAAGAGAGAGAGAGAGAGACTCAGAGAGAAAGACTCAGAAAGAGAGACCCAAAGAGAGAGAGACAGAGAGAGAAAGAGAAAGACAGAGAAAGAGAGAGAGAAAGAGAGAGAGAGACCAAAAGAGAGAGAGAGAGAGAGAGAGAGACCCAGAGAGATAGAGAGAGAGAAAGAGGCCCAGTGAGAGAGAGACCCAAAGAGAGAGAGAGACTCAGAGAGAGAGAGAGAGACCCAAAGAGAGAGAGAGACCCAGAAAGAGAGAAAGAGACAGAGAGAGAGAGAGAGAGAGAGAGAGAGAGAAAGAGAGAGAGACACCCAGAGAGAAAGACACAGAGAGAGACTCAGAGAGAGAGACTCAGAAAGAGAGAGACCCAAAGAGAGAGAGAGAGAGAGAGACAGAGAGAGAAAGACCAAAAGAGAGAGAGAGACCAAAAGAGAGACAGAGAGAGACCCAGAGAAAGAGACAGAGAGAGAGAGAGAAAGAGAGAGAGATCCAGAGAGAGAGAGAGAGACTCAGAGAGAAAGAGAGAGAGAGAGACTCAGAAAGAGAGAGATCCAAAGAGAGAGAAAGACAGAGAGAGAGACCGAAAGAGAGATGGAGAGAGAGAGAGAAAGAGAGAGAGACTGAAAGAGAGACAGAGAGAGAGAGACTCAGAGAGAGAGACTCAGAAAGAGAGAGGCCCAAAGAGAGAGAGACAGAGACAGAAAGAGAGCGAGAGAGACAGAGAGAGATCCAGAGAGAGAGACCCAGAGAGAAAGAGAGAGAGAGAGAGAGAGAGAGAGAGAGAGAGAGGCCCAGAGAGAGTGGTGGACCAGGGAGAAGAGGCCGGCAGACAGCCCTTCCCACAGAGGACACGATGCCCCCACTGAGGGCGGCTCTGAGAAAGGCCCTTTGCAGGCCATCTCCTGCTTAAATCTTCCAGCTGCTCCCCAAGCCTCTGTGGCTTCCCGCCAAGGGCACCCGTGTGGGGTGCCGGGGAGGCTGGCACTGAGGCAGAGGGTGGAGAACATCAAGCTGCCCCTCAAACCAGGACGCTAAAGGACCACCCAGGGCTCCCCCTTGGCCTGCCACAGCCCCTTACACCACACACAGTCACCCCCATCCCCCCAAACTCACTCCTCACATGCAGTCTGACAACACCAGTCCCGCTGCTAAAAAACCCAGGCAGGGACACGCAGGATCCCACACAGGCCCCACTCTGCCCACGGACGGGGCTGGACTTGGGCCCGGCAGCCCAGTCACTCCCTCAGCCAGAACAAGGCATTCTCAGACACATTCCAGGCATCACTGACCCCTGTGAGAATCCAGAGAAGCCAGGGGCACCGCTCCGGAACAAAGCACCTGTCCACACAGCCGGCTTGGCAGCGGGAGCAGGACAGATGCGGAGTCCAGCTGGCACCGGCCTGGCTCGGCCACGCGGCATCGTGTGTCCTCAGGCAAGTCGCAGCACCTCCCAGTCTCAGTGTCCCCGTCTGCAAAATGGGAATGCCTGCCTTGGAGCCTACGAGAGGATGGAATGGGAGGAGTGGGAGAAGGCAGGCCCTTGGAGGCTGCTGAGAGGCGGGCGCCTGGATAGAATTCTACAAGCCGGGGAAGGCAGGCCCCTGAAGGCCATTGAGAGCTGCGCACCTGAATGGAATTCTGCCAGTTCTGGCGCTTTCGTGGCTCCATCCTCTGCTTATTGTAGGTTGAGAGACGGGGCTTAGGAGTGCACACAGACACATTCCAGAGGCTCAGGGGTTAGGCCAGCTCGTCGTTGTTCGGGTGGGGAAACTGGCCCAGAGAAGGCAAGGCCATGCCAAGTCGCCCAGCAAGGCAGAGGTGGGAGGAGATGGACAAAAACCAGCATCCACCGGCCCCTTCCCTCGCTCTGGCATTCAAATTTAGAGCTGACACAAAGTTCCGAAGGAGACACTGCTCTGCTCCCCGTCGTGGGGACAGGGAAGACCCCAACCTGGCCATTCCCTCATGTGTGGCCAGCCGTCCTCGGAGTTGGCAGTGCCGCCGCCAGTGTGCCAGCACCCCGGGTCAGCGCCGTCACGCATTTGCCATGTGACATATCTTTATTCGCCATCCACCGCGTTCTGGCTGCTCTGCCCACTTCACACGTCTTTGCTCCTTTGGGAAATTAAGGCAGAACTTCCCCACCAAGATTCCCATCTAATAACTGGTTGGGTCCAGTTTGCACACCTTCTCTGACAGGGAGTTTACTTCCAGGGTTGAAAGGTCCTTCTCTGTGTTGAATGTCATCCCTGCTTTTTAATCTTACCAGAATTTATTTACACACACACACACACACACACACACACACATATACACACACACATGCACACAGATATATATAATATCTACATTTTGGGGGGGTAGAAACAGAGTCACGCTCTGATGCCCATGCTGGTCTTGAGCTCCTGGCCTCAAGTTTTCCTGCCTCAGCCTTCCAAAGTGCCGGGATTACAGGTGTGAGTCATTGTACCCGGCCAGCAGTGAGTATATTCCTTATGGGTTCAGTTTTCTGTTTCTCCCACTAGACTGAGAACTAGAAAAGAGTAAGAACCTTCCCTGTCTTCTTTACTGATATGTCCCCAGTGGCTGAGACAGTCAGGCACATGACAGGGGCCCAAATAATATTTGTTGAATGAAAGAAAGAACGAACGAATGACCAGGCTTCCGATACACGGCAGCAGCCCCTGTCAGGCCAGCAGCCCCCTGTCTGAGGAGAACGGAGTGTGCGACGTGGTGGCCTGGGGGCCGGTGCGCCCCCAGGCCCAAGTCACTCCCACACTGTGGCCCCTGTGGCCGTGCTTGGGAACCACCTGCACTCTTATGTCGTTAATGTTTCTCTATAAACCAACCCACTATTTTTTAATGCCCGTGTTAGTCTCGTCCTAAGCAATCACACATCTGTGGAATCACAGTTTTGATGTGCTGGTTATATTTTCCTAGTACACATTAAAATAAATGTATGACGATCAAAATGTAAGAGGTCTGTCTGGGTTCGGCCTACCAGGTAGGGCCTGACCTTGCTGAGGGCCCTGGGGGTTGGAGGAAGGGCTTCAACAGGGTGGTCGAGCTGGTCCCAGAGACTCCCCTGAGGGCTCCAAGGCAGGGGAGGGAGGCCTGTCGTGGGAGGGGGACCCAGAGGAGCAACAGTCACTCCCCGCCCTCTCACCCGGCCTCATTTTCCCACAGCAGCGGGTGTGGAGGGAGCCAGCCCGGTGGGCTCTGGATCCCAGAACCACCAGCTGGCAGAGAGCAGATTTCCTTCCCACACAAGATCACCGCCCTTTTGCTGATGCAACAGTCTCAGTAGGGCTGGGGGCGGGGGCATTACCCTGACACCCAGTCGCCCTCATGGCTGTGGCATCTCATGTGCACCCTGAGGGTCTGGGCTTGGGCCTACCCACGGCAAAGTGAAATCTGCCTTCCCCACCCAGGATGTCCTTGTTGTGCTCATCAGGGATGAGGAGGGGCTCTGTTCTGTGATTTTTTAAATCCACAAATGTAGATTCCTAACAAGATTAAAATTATTTGCTTAATATTTTCACATGAAGCCGGGCTCGGTGGCTCAGGCTGTAATCCCGCGCCTTGGGAGGCTGAGGTGAATGGACTGCCTGAGCCCGCGGGTTCGAGACCCGCCTGGGCAACTTGGCGAGACCTCATCTCTACAATAAATCAAAAATCAGCCGGGCGTGGTAGCGCGCGCCTGTAGTTCCGGCTACTCGGAAGGCTGAGGCGGAAGGATCGCCGGAGCCCAGCGGGTCGAGGCTGCGGTGGCCGGGAGCGGCCACTGCACTCCAATCTGGGCGACAGAGTGAGACTCCGACTCAAAAAAAATTTTTTCACATGAAACAAGAAAAGGTTGAAGAGTTTGGACAGCAGACTCCTGCTTGTCCTCCTCCTTGCCATCCGTTCACTCACTCCCTGCCGCCTTGGGTGGGAATCGCACTGGGTGCCTGGACACGAGGGGCTTGGACCCCTGTGTGCCCGGTCGGTCCCAATTCCTCTCAGGCCGAGAGACCCTTCCCACAGCCTCATCGGCAGCTGGCGTGGTCCCTAAAGCCCAAAGTGAGGGCCAAGCACCTGGACATGGGACCCTCTCCCTCCTGACACACCCCTCCTGTGGGCACTGAAGTCACTGCTCACACCATGCTCCTCTTCTGTCCCCACCTCTTTCTCCACCTCAGGGGAAGCTGAGGCTTCTGCTCAGGGGTTGCCGCCTCACAGCTGCACACCTCCAGGATGTGGACCGTGGATGTCACTATGCTCCCTCCACCATGGGGTCAGGTCTTGGGGCCTAGCCCTGTCCTTCTTCCCCTGTAACCTCTAGCGTCTCCCTCCTCTTCCCAGCACTGTGAGCACTGGCCCTGGGGCCAGATTCCGGTTCAAGTCCCGGCTCCAACACTTGTAGGTGTGAGGCCCTGGGTAAGCCTCTTCACCTCACCAAGTCTCATGACAGTGCCTCCCTTCAGGATCCAATGAGACAATGCCACTCCGGCCCTGGCGGGGCCCTTAACACGTATCTGCTACCGTACATTTTCATCTCCATTTCTGCAGAGTTGGACTAGAGGAGCCCGAAAGCCAAGAGGTAACCTCCAGGTTAACCTCCAGGTAATTTGGGGGTAAATTCTCCCTTGCCCCCAGCCTCGGTCTCCCATCTGGAAAAAAGGATTGGGGGCATGTGGTCCGGAGGGTTCTCGGAGAGGCAGTCGCACACTATGTCCCCCGCCTAGCAGCCAGCTGATCAGAAGGGACCACTCACCTGGCTCCCCCACCCTGCCGCTTGCTTGGCATGGGAGACCCTGCCCACCAGCCTTGCTGTTGCCACGGCAAGGAACCGAAGCTCCCTAGTCCTGCTGGCCGCCTGCAGCTCCCCTTGCTTGGGGAGGAGGCTGCGGGAGCCGCTGACGGGCAAGGTGTCAAAACCAATTGGTGTGAAGGACTTGGGGGAAACCGCTTGTGAGGGCCAATTCCCCACAGGAGCCTGGGAAGCCCTCAGCCCAAGGCAGAGTGTTTACGGGCGTAATTGATAGAATAATCACCGACTCTGAGACAAAGGCGAGCGCATTTGTAACATCATAACCTTCGGAAGACAGGACTCAATTTTCTCCGTCTTCCAGCCACCAACCAGCCGGCTTATTGATGGTGAGACACCAACAGTTCGGTAAGGAACGCAAGGAAGCCTCGGTCATTATTCAGTGCACAGGCTGCTCGCCAAACGGCCGGTGCCCCTCCCTCCCCCAGCACCCGCTGCTCCCTCCTGGCAACACAGAATCTCAGGACAGTGAATCACTCGATGGATGGAGCCCCGGGCCAAGCCGGGATCTTTGTCTGCATTGGGGTGTATTAATAATTGAAGGTGCTGGCCTAGGAGCGTGTGTGTGTGTGTGTGTGTGTGTGTGTGTGTGTGTGTGTGTGTGTGTGTGTAGGGGCAGGAGGGTGGATGGATGCTGCAGTGTGAAGCTTCCAGGGGCTCCTGTCAGGGTCCATCTACCTGCCCCAGTCCGGACCCTCCCTTCCTGTGAAACCAAACCAAGCCAGCTCCTAGCCTCAGACAAATCCCGTCCCCACCTCTGCCATCAGACACGGGTGAAGCCTTAAGGCAGCGGCTTCCAAACTCCAGGCCGTGAGCGTCATCTGGGGAGCTTATTAAAACGCAGATTCCAGGGCCCATCCAGAACCCTCCTGGCCAGTGGGCTTGAGGCACTCTGTGAGCTACGTTGTAACAAAATCCCCAGGGACCTCTGAGACTGGAGGTTTGCAAAGATCCTCACAAAGCTCTTGCCTCCCAGACTCCCACCTCGGACAAGATCTGGAAAGATCCTGGGTAAGGAGTCCGGTCCAGCTGCCTGTTTCTAACTTGCAAGTGTTCCCGGCAAATCTGCCACCTTCAGGAGCTGCTGCCTCCTCTTGGGAACCCACAGCTTGACCAGGTCCCTAGAGAGCTGGAGGGGGGCAAGTTTGGGGTGGGGGAAGAGGGCTGTCACGTGATGGGTCCAAGCCTGCCTCCAGGCTGCCCTGCGTGGCCAGACACCCCTTCATCCTGAACACAGTTTTCCAGCTCCCTGCACAGACTCAGCACCCCTGTGCAAATCACTGGTCTCCTCAGAATCTCAGTTTCCTCACATGCCAACACCAGTTTTGAATGAATGGCCAGCCTGAGTGAGTTAACACCAGCAAGGGATCGGAAGCACCCAGCACACAGTGGGCACTTCAGAACCGTCAGCTCCCTCTCCCCCGGCCCCTGCCATGTGTGTGCAGTGAGCCGACACTTTCTGATAAGGAAAAGCCAACGCAGCTGCTGTTCACTGAGCACCTACCTAGGCACAGACTCTGACCACCTGCCTCCCCTTCCTGAAGCCTCGAGAGGCAGGCGCCATCTGCTCCCTGTTGATTCCTCACACCCCGAAAAAGCCCCCTTCGAGGTGGGCTGAGTGGAGGTGGGAGGGAGACGGAAGCGCATCGGTGTCCATGCTGCCCCGTCTGACTGCAGCCTCTCCCTGGACGAGCCCCAGGGCAGGTAGGCCGGAGGCACCAGCTCGCTCAGATGCAGCTGGAGGGGCGGGTCGCCACCCAGTGGCCGGGCAGGGGCCCATCCCCAGAGACAGAGACACCTTCCTGACCTGGCCACGTCCCCCGAATCAGCTGAGGACACACGGAGCCCAGGAATAATGAAACGATCAGGCTCCAATCTGCTAAACAGCAATTTCTAAGCTTTTCAGCACACACAGCTTTTATCAAATTGGTATTCTCCTCCTGAACACAAATGGCTTATTAGACATGACCCACTTATTCGCCGCGTCTCACTATCATTAATAACAGTTTCTTTTTGTGATTAAGCGAGTGGCTCCAAACCCTTCCTGTGGTGGCGGGCGCTTGGCCCAGCAGAGGGGCAGCGGTGGGGGCTCCTTACAGCCACTACTCGGCGACTTTGAACCCAGCAATGTCGGGGAGGGCAGCCTGGCCGCTGCAGAGCAGTCCGGCCTCCTTGTTCTTCAGGGACAGAGGAAGCCCCAGAGGCTGCCTCACTTGCCCAGAGCCATGCTGGGGTCCAGGAGAGAGGCCACATTCTCCAACAGCTGCTGCCACCTCCTTTCCATCACCGTGCCCTGGGCATTGGCTTGACCCACCAGTGTGGAGGGAGGTTACAGCTGGGAGAGCAGCGCTCACCCCTCAGCCCACCTACACCGGGGGCAGGCACAGCCACACAAAGGGAGGACCTTGCTTCCCAACGGGGGGACAGCTTGGGGCCCCAAGAAAAACACAGCAGTGCCCAAATCCCTGGGGTCTGGTGCTCAGAGCAGAGTGACCATAAACCACAGAGTCCCATTCCTATACTTCTGGGGACCGCAAACTCAGGGAAGCCCTTTCGTGGAAAACCCTTCTGGTGTAAGTTCCAACTGTGCCAAGGAGCAGAGTGGAGTGGGGAGGGGAGGGAGGAATTCCCAGTTCCCTTGAATGAAAGGAAACCCAAAGGGAGATGAACATCCTGGAACAAGTACAGTCCTCACCCAAGAGACCCTGGGGCCTGTCTAGCTCAGCCAGCCTCTCACTGTGTGACCCTGGGCAGCTCCCTGCGCCTCTCTGAGCCTTGGTTTCCCCATCTGTAAGTTGGGAATCAAAATAACTCGATCCCTATTTGCCACCACTCCGGCCAGCTTGGTAGAAATTGGGTAAGGAATGTAAAGGGTGCACACATGACACAGAGCAGTTCCCGACGGATGTGGGGAGGAAGAAAGGCACGGGCTCAGGGTTCCCACCAAACAGGCCTGAGAATGTCTCTGGAAGCCCCTCAGCCCCGGAGCAATCCCACCCATGCGTCACGCCCCAGCACAGCCTTCCCTGATGGTCCACCTCCACCTTCCCCTCACTCACTCCCCTCTGCATAAATCCTTCCCTGCCCTTTGTGCAAACTCTGCTCCCCCTCCCCACCTACCAGCCCTGGGCCCTGGGTGCCTAGCACTGGGCTGCAGCTACCCTGCATGCCTGGAGCTCCTGCCGGGAAGGGCCAACGGAAAGAGGGCCTCCTCGGGTCTCACCTGTGCCCTAGCCCACACCAGAGCCCGGTTCCTGGGGGCAGGGGCACCCCACAGCTGCCAGCCTCACACCATCTGACTCTGCCACCAACTTGGGGCCCTCTGGGCTAGAAGGCACTTCTGACGCTCAGGCAAGCAGTGCTGGGGGCTGGCTGGCTCCGACTCCCCTGGCAGCTGGAGTTGAGATCTGCATTTCATCCTCTGGGGTCAAGGAAGGGGATGAGGGTACCCCATGGAAAGATGATGGGGCTTCCTGCCACCTCCGGATGCTGACAAAAGCACCGGCATTCCTCCCCCACTCCCGAGGCTCAGGCTGGGAGCAGCAGCAGCCCAACTCCTCCAGCATCTTCGGGGGTCCTACCACGTGCTGTGATGCACCCACCTGGGGCATCCAGACGGGTCTTCTGCCCGGGCCCTCCCCAGTAATGTGAGGGTCAGGCATGAAAGGGCACAAGGCAGCGGTGGGGCTAACCCCACCAAGAGGAAACGCAGATGGACAGTGAGGAGGCGTGAGCAAAGTGTGCTCCCGTGTGTGTGTGTGTGTGTGTGTGTGTGTGTGTGTGTGTGTGTGAGTGAGTGTGTGTGTGTGTGTGTGTGTGTGTGTGTGTGCGTGTGCATGCGCGCAAGTGGGCAGGCAGGAGTTGTGGCCAAGCGTGTGCACCCGGGGGCCAGCTGGCAGAGTGAACCCCCAGTACAGCACCCCATGCATGTGCAGTGGGCACCGAGAGGCAAGGCTCCGAGGTGTGGGGAGTTGTGTGGGGTGGCAGTTGTGAGTGTGCGAAAGCAGTGCGTGTGGCTCCAAGTGGGTCTGTGGCTGCGAGTACCGGTGTGGCCACGGAGGTGTGCGCATTCGTGTGTATGTGGGGGACTGGGATGCGCGCCGGGTGCCCCCCCTTCGCAGCGGCCAGAGCGCCAGGGCGGGTCCACCGCGCCAGCAGGGGGCGCCCCGGGATTCCCGCCAGGACCGCCGCGGGTTCGAGCCCCAGGCGACCAAGTTGGAGCGGCGCGGCCCGGGTGGGGTCTGCTCCGGGAGCCCGTGGGGGCGGCGACCGAACTCACCGTGGCCGGAGACGTGGTGGTCCCAGGGCGCGTGGCCGGCAGGCCGCGTGGCGCCGCCGAGTTGCAGGAAAAGTGCCAGGTAGCGGAGGGCGCCCAGCGCCACCGCGAGCGGGGCCCCCATGCTGCGCGCTCGGGCCGAGCGCCGCCGCCTCACATGGGGCTCGGAGACCGCAGACCCCGCGCCCGCCGCCCCCGCGCCCGCGCCCGCGCCGCCTGGGCCCGGCTCCGGCCCTGCCCGCGCCCGCCGGCCCGGCTCCCAGCCCTCGCCCGCTCGGCCCGCCCCGGCTGCGGGCAGCGAGCGCACGCCCAGCCGGCCGCCTCCGACTGCGGGACTCTTCCCTTCCGCGGAAGGCCACTCCGCTCCGTGCCGGCGCGCCGCCCAGAGGAGGCGGCGGCGGAGGGATCTGCGCTTGATTTATCATCAAAGTTTTGCCCAGGCTGGGATTTTTAAAGCGGTACCCGCAACTTTCTCCGCCCGGGAGCGGGGGCGGGGCGGGTGGGGCGGAGAAAGCCCCCAGGGCGCGGGTCCCGCGAAGCGCGGCACGAGGCCTCCGAGGCGGAGACGCCATCCCGCGGGGCTAAGGAGAAACCCAGGGCACCTGCAGCCAGACCCGCGCTCTCCGAGACGCCTCCAGGCCGCCAGCAGGGCGCTGCCGGGGTCGGGGCGCTGCCGGGGTCGGGGCGCTGCCGGGGTCGGGGCGCTGCCGGGGTCGGGGAGGGGCGCAGGAGCCGGGACTGAGCCCTGGGGCCTGGCAGTACTCGGCCGCTGCCTTCGGCCCCCTGTGTGGCGTGTCCGGGTGTCCAGCCCTCTCTGAGCCTCGAGGTCCTCATCTGAGAAGTGGGGATAACAGCGGCCTCCAGGGGTCGTGGTGAGGATTCGCGAACGTGTGAACGGAAAGAGCTTAGCATAACGCCGCCCACGCAGCAGGGGTTCGACAGTAATTGCTGTTCTTCTCTCTGAGACTCCGTTTTCGCGTCTGTGTGATGGGAGCGAAGCAGGCCGGTTGGAGGCCTCCCCGAGCTTGGAGATACTGGGCTCACGCAGTGGGTCGGATTGCCCACTTCTCGACTGTAAGGCCCCCTTCCCGGGACCAGCGAGCCCAGACGGTGCGCGCGCGTGTCTGTGTGGCGGGAGGGGAATATGGAGCCGCTCCCGTTCCCAAAAGCAGGAATCCAGCCAGGTCCTCCGAGGCCTTCCGACCCTCAGGACAGACAGGAGGGCGGCCTGTGGGCCCGCTCAAAAGATGAGGGAGCACCTTACGTCGGAGAAGCAGCTTCCTCCACGTCCCACGGCGACTCCCGGGCGCGGTCCCTCCGCTCGCTTCCCCTGCCCCCCCCCAGGCCTCGCTCCCACACGCCTTCCCCGCCGCGGGCTCAGCGCCACGGAGGAGCGCGCGCGCCCGCCCCGTCGGCGCCACGGACGGTGCTTCGCTGGCTCATTGACACAAGAGTTCGGTACGGTGGACAGACCGCACGCCCGGTTTCCTTCCCTGCCCTCGCCGGGCGGGCCAGCCCCTCAGACGGCGCGCTCCCCCCACCGCAGATGCACCCGGCGTCCAGATCCAGCCCTGGGGATAGCGCCCAAGTTACAGACCGAGGTTAGAGCCCGAGGAGCATGCCCCTGGCTGCCTTGCTCCGTTCTCGCATCCCCGCGTTCCGTACTATGGCGGGCCGCACACCGGCTGGGGCCCGTGGCGGCAGCAATCCAGTTCCTTCCCAACGAAGCGCAGCCCCCAGCGTGTCGCGCCCTGGCGCTGTGATTCAGCACCACGGACAGCCCCCGCCGGCCCGGCGGCGCTCTTGCTTCAGCACCGAGGACAGGGCCCGACGCCGCGCCGGCTCGTGCTGTTCCACACTCACTGGAGGAAGGGGCTGTTTTTTTGTCTGATTAATTCACTTCTCGCTGTCTTCCCACACAGAGCTGGTGCTTACGTTATGCTAGGATGGCCAGGATAACGTAACTCACAAACGCGTTTTCTCATTCATCAATTCACTTGAGTCCCGTTCCCAATAAATAGGTACTGTTGCTCCCATTATAAAGATGAGAAAACTGAGTCTTCGAGATCACATAGTGGCGCCAAGACTGAAACCCGGGACTCATTCAGCTTCAGTCTGAGGCCTCTCCAGGAGACTGTGGTGGCAGATCTGGGACTCAAGCCCGGGGCTTTCTCCTTTTAAACCACAGATTGGAGACAAGGGAACAAGGAGAGAGAGAGAAGCTTAGAAAAAAGAGGCGTGAATAAGAGACTGTTGGGAGCTGCAGAGGAAGGAAGTCTGGCAGGATGGCAGCACCTGCTGCTGTGCCCTAGCCCATGGGCTGACCTTCAGAAGTCCTTTTTCCTCACTGTCTGGGGCAAGGCGAAGGTTCCTTCAAGGATAGACCTCCAGGGATCGCATGACTTTGAAAATGCGCGTGCTGTAATGGCTTAGCTCAGAACCCTCTGACAGCCATGTTCGGCTGCAAGTTTTGCCATCTCCAGTGTTCCTGCAAGGCCCCACCTCACTCCAGCACCCTTTTCTGCTGCAGTCACTATTCTCTTCCCAGCATGCCTCAGGTTCCCCACACCCTGGCCTTTCCCAGAGCCTCCCCTATGCATGGACCCTCATGCCCTAGCCAAGCCTCCCACTGGCCAAGGTGCAGCCTACTGCCTTTCCCCAGTCCCCTGTTGGCCATTGCTGTATCCCCAGCACTGGGCCAAGAACTTTAATTATTCCACTCAGTCCTCAGAACAAGCAGACCACATCGGGTGGGGCAGTGCGGTTAGAATTGTGCACCCCAGGCCGGACTTGGTGGTTCAGCCTGTAATTCCAGCACTTTGGAAGGCTGGATTGAGTGGATTGCCTGAGCCCATGGGTTCGAGACCAGCCCAGGAAACTTGGTGAGATCTCGTCTGTACAATAATTCAAAGTTAGCTGGGCGAGGTAGCATGCTCCTGTAGTTCCAGCAACTTGGAAGGCTGAAGCAGAAGGGTCGTTGGCACCCAGCAGGCTGACACTGGGGTGGCCGTAAGTGTGTCATGGCACTCCAGCCTGGGCAACAGAGTGTGACTCCAACTCAAAAAAAGAAAAGAAGCTGGGCTCGGTGGCTCAGCCTGTAATCCCGCGCCTTTGGGAGGCTGAGTTGAGTGGATTGCCTGAGCCCGCGGGTTTGAGACCCGCCTGGGCAGCAAGACCTCACCTCTACAATAAATCAAAAAATCAGCCGGGCGTGGTAGCGCATGCCTGTAATTCTGGCTACTTGGAAGGCTGAGGCGGAAGGATCGCCGGAGCCCAGCAAGTCGAGGCTGCAGTGGCCGGGAGCGGCCACTGCACTCCAGTCTGAGCGACAGAGTGAGACTCCGACTCAAAAAAAAAAAAGAAAGAAAAGAAAAGAAATGTACACCTCAGAGCTGTAGTCTCTGAGTTTTGAGTCCTGCCACTTGCTAGCTATGTGACCTTAGACAAGTTGTTTAGTCTCTCTGTGCCTAAGTTTCTTGTGAGAGTAATGGATTGCACATGGAAAGCACTTAGAAGAGCATCTGGTAAATGTAGTAAATACATGCTATATGTTGGCTATTGTTATCTATAGACAAGGAAACAGACTCAGAAAGGTTATGTATCTTGCCCAGAGTCCCATAACATGGCAGTGCTACAGCTGGGCTATGTTTGATAATGCCTGAGCACATCTGGTTC
Organism: Cephalopachus bancanus; assembly: GCA_027257055.1. Taxonomy (NCBI): domain Eukaryota; kingdom Metazoa; phylum Chordata; class Mammalia; order Primates; family Tarsiidae; genus Cephalopachus; species Cephalopachus bancanus. The sequence goes on from JAPVLO010000037.1 coordinate 5,862,329, forward strand.
AACCCACCCTCTTGGCACCTTAGGAAACTAAGGCCCAGAGAGGGTGAATGACTTCCTTAGGGGCACATAGCCAACCATGACAGGACTAGACTCAGGTCCTCTGTCCCAGCTCAAGGCTCTCTCACTATATCACACTGTCCTAGTTGTATTTCCTGCCACCTAAGCGGCGCTTTACAGTTTACAAGTCACACTCACATCCACGATCTCATATGACTCATACAACAACCCCTCAGGCCACTGTTAGTACCGTTTTTCTTTGGCCGATTGGAAATGGAAGGTCAGAGAAGTGGCCTGCACAAAATTACACAGCGGGGCAAGCAGAAGCCGGGTGTGAATGGACCCGTTCCCAGCCTGTCCTCCTGCCTGTGTTTCTTGTCTGCTTCCCAATACATGTGCACACCACGGGCTCTGTGGAAGCTGAGAGCCTTGTGGAGGTGAAAGGTAATGAAGACCACCCAGGAAACAGTCCCAAGGAATTCCTGGGGTGGGTGACACCTGTCACTAGTCTCATGATGGGACGCTCGGGGAGGTAGAAAACCTCCCACCCCTGGAGGTGACCAAACAAGCATCTGGTGGTAGTGTGGATGCCATGAGGTAAGTGTCACTGCTATTCCTACTACAGAAGTGAAGCGCAGAGGTGAACATCGTGTCCAGTGTTTCTGTTGGGAAAGGCGATGTTTTGAAAGTCCCCCTACGCCTGCTAGCTTGCACCCCTGTCCCGCCTCTGAGCCGAGCTCCCTGGTGTCCTCGTCCTTCCCTTGACTCAGGGAGGCCACCCTCCCTCCCACCCTCCTTGAGAGGTGTCACTTGAGCACTGTGGCTCTGTCAGTGGTAACGGCCATAAGATTTGTCCTTTTAATCCAGAATCAATAACAAATTTCATTTAAAAATAAATTAAACCAGGCATTGGAAATCATTCACCATGTGGGCGGGGCCTTAAATAGCACCATCTAACTGGCTTCCTCTGGCTCATCTGTCAATGCCAAGAAGGAAAATACCTGAGCTGCCTGATTCATGGAGAAACTACTTAAATGTATCAGCCCCTAACAATGAGCAGTGTGAGCCCAGAGTTGCCCCTTTGAACACACCAGTAGCACGTGGAACAAGGCTCCATGCGAGCTTATCGGAGACCCCACGGTCACTGGCTTCAAGAGAGCCCATTTATAGGGGGAACAATGGCTTTAGCATGTAGCCGCCTAATTTCCAGAATGCATTACTGAGCTCCGAGGAGCAATGGAATTCTATTAAAGTCTTATCTGCCACGGGAGGGTATGAAACCGGCAGGGAAATCCAGACTTGGCCTAGACATGCCCAGAGAGCACCCGGCCTGACCCCAGGAGGTGGTGAGCAAGCCGGGGGGAGCGGGGAGCGGGAGGGGCCCGGTTGTGTGGAAATACGTGCGTTAATGGAGCTCCGGTTTCCAGCGATTACGTTTACATCAGCGAATAAAACTTGGCCATAAAACATCGGAGCTGCGTCGCAGACAGCACTTCCCTTTACAGCCCGGTGTATTTCACTCATTATAACAGGAGGCAGGGAGCACGATGTGTCCCCATTTCTCCCCCTTTAATTAAATTTCCTAAATTACTGCCCAAGATTTGGATAAAGCGGAAGACTTACAGCTGCACTAATCGCCAGTGTGGCTCCCGCCCCGTCGCTGTGGTGGCCCTGACTGTACCGGTTTCCAACATTATTAAAGTGAAATACTGTGGGCATTGCCTGCCTGGGCTCCAGTTGGTACAAAGAGATGCAGCGTCAGGAAGAAATTGGCCCACGGTCAGGAAAGAGGCTTGGGCTTCAGGACTGGCTTTGTCATCACCTCCTTGGGTGACCTTGGACAAGTTATTTCCCCTCTTGGAGTCTCACACCTTCCCGTCTCTCTAGATGCCCCAAAACTGAGGCTCCCAGTACTGACTGGGAGGAGGCAGTCCTTGGATGCATACTGGATGACTCAGGGACCTTTAAAAAATGCGAATGCTCCTTGGAAGGCTGAGGCGGAAGGATCGCCAGAGTCCAGCAGGTCGGGGCTGCGGTGGCCGGGAGCGGCCACTGCACTCCAGTCTGGACGACAGAGTGAGACTCCAACTCAAAAAAAATATATATATGAATGCTCAGGCCACACTCTAGAGATTCTGATGTAATTGGTCCTGGGTGAGCTCAAGGAATCGGGCTTGTAAAAAATTCCCCAGGCGATCCCACTGTCCAGCCAGGATTGAGCACCATTGGCTCAGATGCAGAGTCATGGACGCTCGTGTCTGGGAGGCTGGTTGTTCCTGCAGAGGCCCAGGCCCACCCCTGGGGGTTCGCCTTCAGCTTGGCTGGGGGGGCCTCTGGGAGTCAGCTTGCTCACTTAGCCTCCCAAGGGTGTCTCAGCAGGGATCTAGTGGACCATGTGGACAGAAAGGCCCGTTATAGGCTGAAGGCCATGCCTGGGCTGAGGGCAGAGGCCAGGGACAGCAGTCAGTTTGTCCAGCCTGGCTCCTGTCTCCACCTTGAAGCCCTGTGGGGCATCCTTGACATCCTCCTTTTGCATTCCAGTCTGGGTGGACCACGTGGAGTGAAAACATCCTCTAAAACCTAAAATTAAAATATTTCTATTTCTTAATAGAGAAGGATCATCCAAGATTAGCCACCACTGTCCCCATTGTGCAGATGGAGGAACTGAGCCTAGCGGGTGGTGAGAAGTCCAAGATCTCACGGGGAAGGGATGGCAGAGCCAGGCAGACCCAGATCCCTAACTCCAGGCTGAGCTGTGTCCTCAGCCAGGCACCTCCTCCAGCGGTGTCCGACTCTGAGACTTCCTGAAAGGGGCACCTCTCCAGGGCCCAAGGAGCCGGCAAGGGGCGCTCTCTCGCCCTAGTCTGCTCGGGCTGCTATAACAAAATACTACAGACTGGGTGGCTTAAACAACCAACATTTATTTCTCACAGCTCTGGAGGCTGGAAGTCCAAGGCCAAGGAGCCAGCAAGGGGGGGGGTTTCTTTTGAGGCCTCTTCTCTTGGCTTGGGGATGGCTGCTCTCTTGCTGTGTGCTCACAGGACCCCAGGACCTCTTCTTTCTGTTTTCAGAGGGAGAGGGGGGAGAAAAGGAGAGAGGGAGGAAGGAAGGGAGGGACAGAAGGAGGAAGGGAGGGAGGAGGGTGGAAGGGAAGGACGGGGGGAAGGAGGGAGGGAGAGAGGAGAGACTGGTGCCTCTTTTGGTGAGGGTACTAATCCCACCAGATAAGGACCCCACCCTATGACCTCACTAGCCTCAACCGCGTCCTGGTTCCACATACTGTAGGGCCGCATGAGGGGTGAGGGCTTCAGCAGATGAATCGGGGGGGGCGCGTACAGCCAGCCCACTGACCCTCCGGCCTTGGTCCAGCAGATTCCAGCCTAAGCCCATGAGTCTAGCGCTCCCAAGACTGGTGAGAAGCGCCTGTGGCCTGTGTCTGTGCTGTCCCAGCAAGGCGCCTCATGATAATCCCCATCAAAGGCAATTACCTGCATCGGGGAGGGTTCCCAGGGCCCTTCACCCTGCAAACCAAGTGCTTATTAAACACGGCGGGACAGCAGGGCCTCTGCCAATTGCAAGGCCTGCTTGTAGGAGTGTTTTTAAAATCCTCAACAGACTTTAAAGGCACGGTTAATGCCAGTCTAAATATTCCACGGTTGTGAGTAATTAGCTAGGCCAACACTGTCCAACAGAAATAAAATGCAAATCACATGTGTAATTTCAACTTTTCTAGTGGCTACAGTTTTCAAGGAGTAAAAAAGAAACAGGAGAAATTGACTTTCATAATATATTTTATGTAACCCAATATATCAAAAATATTATCATCTCAACATATAATCAATATAAAACATTGCTAGTGAGATATGTCACATTCCTTTTTACATACCAAGTCATCAAAATCTGGTGTGCATTTCATACGTGAGGCACATCTCAACCTGGACAATCACATTTCCAGTCACTCAAAGGCCCCAGGCGACTCGGAGCGACCACAGAGGGCAGGCAGAGCTAGACGCCCCGGGAGAGGCTGGCCCTGGCATCTCCAGGGACCTCCCCCCCCACAGAGGAGGGAGGTGATTAGCATCCATTGAGCACTTACTGTGTGTCTGGCACTGGGAGCTCTCTCACTAAGGCCTCATGACAAGATGGAGTTGCTCACTCTGTCTTACAACTGAGCCTCAGAGAGGTGACCAAAGTCATCTCTGGGCCAAAGTCACCGTGGCTGGGACCCCAAGGCTGTGCCTGCTTGCTTTCTAGCAGAGGTCCCAGTGCTGAGTGGGTGCTCAAGCCCATCAGAGCCCTCAGTGGAGGCTGGCAGAAGATGGCCTCGAGCCCAGGGGCCAGGGAGGAGGCTGCAGCGAGGCTGGACCTGTTTGCAGGAGACTGCGGCCTCAGGGGCTGACTCATTCTCTCTCGGCTTCCCCTCTGGGTTACAACGTGGTTTTGAGATTTCCCATGGCAGAACTTGGGAGAGTTGTGAACATGGCCCCAATGCCAGGTGGCGGTGGCGGTGGTGCGAACCACCCTCCTTGCCTTGATGTTAATGAAAGAATGAGCTGTGCACTTCGCTCAGTGTCTGTCGCCCCTCCTAGACTGCAAGCTCTGTAAGGGAGAAAGCAATGTCGCTCTTGTGTCCTGCTGTGTCCTCGAGATCAGCCTGGCTCTGGCGCCAGCACCCACAGGGCTGGGCCTCTTCTCCTGGGACTTCTCCAAGCACAGGGCCTGGCGCCCACGGCAGCTCCTTCCAGGTCTGCAGGGCACTGTCCTAGGAGGGGCAGCCCGGCCGGGCTTGAGAGCTCTGCATTTGTGTCCCTGGCAGCTTTGGAAAGTCACTTAAGCCTCCATTTCCTCATCTGGAAGATGGGGGACAAAAAAGCCAATGTCATGAGGTTGTTTGAGGACCAAGGAGAAGGCCCATGGGAGGGGCTCTGTCCTTGACTGCATGTGTTTTGGGATGACGCATAATATTATCATCACCATTAGGCTGAAACTGCCATCCTCCACGGGACAGCCACGTGTTGGTCCTCGGTGGGCCCGCTAGGGCTGGAGAACAGGGCTCTGTGCTTCCCAGGTATTAGAAGACAGGGTCTGGGCTAGGTGGCTCAGCCGGTAATCGCGCACCTTCGGGAGGCTGAGGTGAGTGGATTGCCTGAGCCCGTGGGTTCGAGACCCACCTGGGCAACTTGGCGAGACCTCATCTCTACAATAAATCAAAAAACTAGCCGGACGTGGTAGCGCACTCCTCTAGTTCCAGCTACTTGAAAGGCTGAGGCGGAAGGATCGCTGGAGCCCAGCAGGTCGAGGACAGTCTGGGTGACAGAGCGAGACTCTAACTCAAAAAAAAAAAAAGAAGACAGGGTCCAGGCCCCTGCTTTTTTGTCTGTTCCCTGGGCATCCCCAGCCCCCTCCGCACCACGGTGACTTTGCTGGGTTTTTTTCCAAGCGTGTCTGAAGGCCTACCGTGTGGGGCACCCTGGAGCAAGGCTGCAGGGGCCCAAGGTTGGTGGCTGCTCCCTGGTGCCTTCCATGTAGATCTGGTCTCCTTCTGACTGGGGCCAAGACCAGGGCACTCATCACCTCTCCCACGGCATGATGCTGTCACCTACTACCTGTCTGCATCCTTGCTGCCCCTTGAATGCTCCGGGACCATCTCCTCTAAAATGCCACCCCCTCCCTCTGAAGCCCCTTCCTCTGCTGTATTTTTATCAGCACTTACCCTATGTGCTAGGTTACATGTTCATTTCTTGACTTCCCGTCTCCTTCACTACAGCATAAACTCCATGACAACAAGGTTGTGCCTGCTTGCTTTAGCAGAGATCCCGGTGCTGAGAGGGGGCTCAATATATTATTATTAAATGAATACACCAATGTGATTTATTTTTATTTTATTTGTTTTTAGAGACAGGGTCTCTGTCACCCAGGTTGGAGTGCAGTGGCACGATCATGGCTCACTGCAGACTTGAACTCCTGGGCTCAGGTAGTCCTCCCACCTCAGCCTCCTGAGTAGCTGGGATTAGTGAGAGCCACCGCACCCAGCCTTTTTAATGTGAGTTTTATAACTTATTTGTGCTGGTGCCCCCACTGGGCTGAGCAGTCCATGAGCAGGGACTGAGTTGGTTTGTTCATCACTTTGCTACAGCGGGCCCAGCACAGAGGAGGCCCTCGGCAATGACTGTTCGAGTAAAGCCAGACACGCCACACCATGACAGGGGTACCACTTCTGCATGCCCATGCCCTGCGAGTGTCGTTTGCTGGGGGCCTAACATGTATCAGGCCCCGTGTGTAACAGGTCCCATCCAGTCTCCACACCACTGCTTTCAGGTAGATTTCGAATCTCCATTTGACCAATGGGGAAACTGAGGTCCAGAGAGATGCCCAAGGTCTGGCAGCTGGCAGTGGCAGATCCAGGAGGCGGTTCTGATCTTCCTGATTCCAAGCAGTAAAGCACACCTGTGTTGGCAGAGGCTGGCCACGGAGCAGAGCCCTTTGCTGACGCTGTAAGGGGCACCACCCCTGCCCCCACTTTACACATGAGGATCCTGAGACTCAGTGGGGTGCAGAGGTGACACTGCTGGTGGCTACCAGGCGTTCAATCTGTAGAGCCTGAGTCTTAACCACAGAAGGATGCCCCTTTGGCTCCAAGGGCTCGCTGGGGACAGGACTTCTGACTGGAGACTGAGGTGTAAGAAGGAGAGAGGGGTTAGTGATTTGAGCAAAGTCCCCACGGCCTAGAACACGGACCTTCAGAGACCCTTGAGGCAACTAGGGCTGGCCATTAAACCGAAGGAATGACATTCTAATGGTGAAATTTCAGGCACGGGTGGGGATGGAAGTGAGGCTTCACCAGCTTGGCCCACTTGACCAGGTTGCTGGGCCTGGTGGGGTGGAGCTGCTTTCGGAGGGGTCCCCACCGGAGAGGAGGTGTCATCGGGTGTCCCGGGTTCCTTGTATTCATGATCTATGGGCAGAATCTGGACGGAGGTGCTGGTAATTATATTTAAATGGCTGGAAACCGCTCAGTCTTTCATGGCGCACGCCAAGGCCTGTAAATCACGCCACGGCCACTCAAGAAGGGGATAAATCCCCTCCAATCTGGGACCGGCTCCAGCTGGGATCCCAAATGCTGCAGCCTGGGGTTCTCTGGGCCTCCCCACCCCCAGGAGAGAAGCAGGCTGAGCGACGCCCAAATGTGGGGCCGCAGCCCTCCCGTCCCTGGAAGGAGCCTGCCGAGCACCCCGGCGTCTCTGGAGGGAGGCATCCCCGGGACAGGCACATATGTTCTTCCTCTGCCCATCTGGTCACTGTCCACCCGGTGCCCATCATCCCTCTACTTGGCTTTTTGCTGGTGGGTGGCAGCCGTGAGAGCCCCTCACTGGGTTCTCCTGGGTTCAGATCCCAGCCCTGTGCGACCCTAGGGGACCCTCTTCTCTGTCAGCCTCAGTCTCCTCGTCTGAGAGACGTGTCCCTCCCCTCCCACTAACCCCAGCAGGTGAGAGTCTAGGCAGCCCTTTAACAGGTGCCGTCCCTGTGACTTTAGGTGTATCATCTCATTTAAACTGCCCCCAGGTGGGAGCTGTGGTTTCCCCATATTAAACACACAGACTGGGTGGAGGGAAGGTGGGGCGGGGCTCTGATCAGACACACACACACGCACGCACGCACACACGCGCGCGTGGGCAGGGCGGAGTTCTGACTGGCACACACACTCACTCATGTGGGCAGGGCGGGTCTGACGGGCACACACATGCTCACACACATGGGCAGAGTGGAGTTCTGACTGCCACACACGCTCACGTGCGGGCAGGGCAGGGCTCTGACTGGCACACACGCTCACATACGTGGCGGTGGGCTGCGAGTGGCCTCGTCTGAAGCCAGACAGAAGCGGGCTTGAATTCAGTCTCCCCATCCCAGCACTGTGATCCTGAGAAAATTACTCACCTTTCTAGCCTCAGTCTCCTCATCTCTAGAGTGGAGATTATGAAACCCATCATACTGCTTCATGAAAATTAAATGAGGTCCAGAGACATGCACTCAGCCCCTGGCACACAGCAGAGGCTCAATCAATAATATGGATGAAATCCGCCGGGCGTGGTAGCGCGCGCCTGTAATTCCGGCTACTCGGAAGGCTGAGGCGGAAGGATCGCCGGAGCCCAGCGGGCGAGGCTGCGGTGGCCGGAAGCGGCCACTGCACTCCAGTCTGGGCAACAGAGTGAGACTCCAACTCAAAAAAAAAATAAAAATAAAAATAATATGGATATGTCTGGCGTCAGTTTCCCTAGGATAGCCTATAACTGTCAGGGACTCTGGACGTCATCTGACTGCATCAGCTCATTGTACAGGAGGGGAAACTGAGGCCCAGGGAGGGCAGGGACTTCTGAGGTCACATATCCCATGCACAGACGGAGACAAGCCTGGACCCTGGGGCGCCCCTCCCTTCCCCCACAGTCCCCCATCTGTGCCCCCTCCGGTCGCTAGCAGCCAAAGGAACAGAAACTCCAGAACTGGTCAGGGAAGAGGCTGGAAGGCCTATGTCCCCAAGAAGGCCACCTCTGGCCAAAGGTCTGCATATGCCTGTGAGCTCCAGTTCAGCCTCAGCCTTGGCGTCTCTTGCATCCACTGTTCAGTCACCGTACCTGTGCCTCCTGGTCTCTGTGTGCCCCAAATAGGAACCAGACCAGCAGTTTCTTTCTCTCTCTTTTTTTTTTTTTTTTGAGTTGGGAGTTTCACTCTGTCACTCAGGCTGGAGTGCAGTGGCACGATCGTGGCCACTGCAGTCGCCAACTCCGGGGCTCAGGTGTTTCCCCTCAACCTCCTGAGTGGCTGAGACTAAAGGCATGTGCTACCATACCTGGTTAATTTTTTGACTTTTTTTTGGTCTCACTATGTTATCCAGGCTGGTCTCGAACTCCTGGGCTCAAACAATCCTCCCACCTCAGCCTCCCAAAGTATTGGGATTACAGGCAACAGCTGCCGCGCCCAGCCTAGCCTAGCGGTTTCTAAGGGTCACTTTTCCTTCTCCTGTGCTCCTGTCCTCTTCAACAGGGCAGGTGTGTGAGGCCCCACTGTCCCTGATCAGGGATACCCTCCCATTCCCACCCTCATCCTAGTGAGGCTAGAAAGGCCCAGCCGGTCATTCACGAGGCCGTGGACGCACTGTCCCAAGGGTTGCTGTCTGGTTGTGGATGACACCTCTACTTCCTCGTGCGACCCGGGCCCCTTCCCTCTCTGAGTTACTACTTCTTCATCTATAAAATAGGAATAGTAACAGAGCTCATGGCAAGTTACACATCCATTACTTACGACAGCACCTGGCTCAGGAACTGGGAGCAGTGACTCCCTGGGCCATTTCCCACCCAGTCAGGGCTGACCGGGCCCGATGTCCCATGCCACGGCCCTGATTCCATGGATGTTCTCCAGGTGGACTCCAGCTCAGGCGTGGACATGTCTGAGGATGAGACAGGCTGAGAGTCAGGCTGGGCCTCAGGGCCCTCGGAGTCCTCCAACTCCATTGCCAATAGGGGTGAGGCCACGGCCAGGATGTGTGGTTGTCGTGGCACTGACAGGAGCACACAACCTGGAACGAGGAGGAGTGTTTTCTTCTGCTCGGCTCTGCCTGCCCAGCCCTGGCTTCCCCACAGGGACTCAGTGCCCTATTTGAGAGGGACCCTGCGCACTGACCCGGGGGGAAGAACCAGGCAGTTTCACTGGTGAGTGTGTCAGCAACTGGGGGTGGGGACTTACAAGCCTGGGTCCGGCTCCTGTCAGCTCTGCCCATGCTCCACCCTGTCTGTGGCACACCCTCTCCTGAACACACCCCAGACCAAATTCCCAGCCTCTCCCCACTCTGTCTTCCGGCCTTCCCATCCAGGTGGGCGCCCTTCGCCCACCTGTCTTTCCCCAGGCCTTGAGTTGCTCCCTTGCCCTGCCCTCACACCAGGCCCTGCGGTCGGTGTTCCCACAGTGCTGGGGGTCCTCTCCCCAGTGAGACCTGACCCCTCCTGTTTCCTTCTCTCAATGGCTTGTTCTCACTGTTTAGAATACAACGCTCGAGGCAGAGTCTTGCTATGTTGCCCAGGCTGGTCTCAAAAAAAAAAAAAAAAAGAAGAAGACAATCCTCACATGACCTGGGCTTCCTATGCAACCTGGCCACCCGCAGCTCTCACCCTCTGTCCTAGCCACTCGGCCCTCTGGAAGCTTCTAGAAAGTAGCATGCTCCTCCACCACAGTTCCCTCTGCCCGGAGCACCCTCGCAGCCCCTTGGATCTTGGCTCCAGCGCCGTTTCTTGGAGGACTGCTTCTCCTGCCCGCGGGTCTCCTCGGCCCTGGCCCCCTCCTCTGTGGCCCTGGATGTTCTGCTTGTCACCCCTACTGGGCTGTGAGCACCCTGCGTTTGTCTGCTCTAGTCAGTCAGCATCTCAAAGCCTAGCATGTGGTCAGGCCTCGAATGAACGAGGGAGGGAAGTAATGCATGAACGAATGGAGCGCTGTAACTTCAGGCCGAGAGAAGACGCTGGGCACGGTGGGGCCTGGTCCCGCGTTTCAGCCACGGGGAAGTTCAGCCCCTCAGGGACACTGGTTCACTCTGTCGCCTGGGGCTCTGCAGGCCTCTCTGGGCCTGTTTCCCCAGGAGATTGAGGGGGCTGGGCCGGAGGACATCCAAGGCGGCTCCTTACCCTGGCGGTCTGTGTCCTGGAATGGGAAGGGCGGGGGCGGGTGGCAGAGCTGGGCCCTGGGGACAAGGCTGGGGGGGCGTTGGATTAGGTTCACACAAGGACACACACTCTCATGGGCAGAGCTGTCCTGCCTCCTCGGGAGGCAGCGAGGTCACCATTGCTGGAGTCACGTGAGCGCGAGGACCGCCGAGGTGGGACCGCAAGGCCAGGAACTCAGTCGAACCCAGAAAGGCGCACGCCCTGGAGGTCGGACCCTTCTCAGTCCTTGCTGACCGTGTGACAAGGACCGAGTTCCGCTCTCTGTTTTGTTTCTGAGTTGGGCTCGCACTCTGTTGCCCAGGCCGGAGTGCAGTGGCACGATCACAGCTCGCCGCAGCCTCGACCTCTTGGACTCAAGCGACCCTCCCACCTCGGCCTCCCAAAGCGCTGGGATGACAGGCTTGAGCCACTGCGCCTGACTGGGTCAGTTCTCCGAATCTTGATTGCCTAACCTGGAAAATGGCGATACGCTGTCAGCCTTGCAAGGTTTTGAGAAAATGCACAGGACCTGGAAGAGTGTAAATGTTTAACAGTTGGCGTTTCCCCAGCCCAGCCTGGACATCTAAAATGGGAGTTCTGGCATGCCCGGGACAGGCTGGCGGCTTCACCCATCCAGCAGGCTCTGGCTACCAGGCACGGGGTCACACGAGGCGCCTGGGACCTCATGCCCAGGGGTGGGGGCTGGCCTTGACCCTGGAGCCCGGGAGAGAGGGCAGCCTTGAGCCGGCGCCTCACTGTGCTGCCCCCATGCCACAGGCCCACTGGCCGTGCATCCCCCTCCCCCACCCCCGCCTCCAAGCAGGGGGGCCCATCCTTTCTGTGCCTCCCAATCGGGCCAACGCCTCATCAATCATGTTCTCTCTAATTAACTTCTAATTTACCTCTTTAGTCAAATCTGTTTATAATCAGAGACAAGAAAACACGCAGCAGCCTGAGGTACAGACGAAGGGACCAGTTCTGGGATGTGGAGGACTGTCAGCCCTGGACGGGGTGGGAGCTCCGCGGCTCCCCTCCCTCCCAGTGAGAGCTAGGGGTGCTGGAGGGCAGGGGGGGAACCACTGGGCTCCACCATCCTCCGGCGGAGGCCTCTGGTCTGGTTACCCAGTGGTGAGGCGCCAGCCCTGCCCTCCCCAGCTCCCTGCGCGGTCCTGTCTCCGCTGGTCTCTCCACATCTCGGGGCCCTCACAGGCAGGCGTTCGGCCCCTGGCTGGCTGTGTGGCCTCAAAAGTGGCCGCTACTCTGGGCTTCTGTTTCCCCTTTGCAAGTGAGGGGTAAAATCACGTCCCGCCTTGCAGGAGCCAGGAATACAAACCCAGCCCCCGCCAGCAGCATGCTCGCTGCACCTGGCTGGAACGCAGAACCAGTGTGGACAGAGCTCGGGTCTTATTTGTGTTGCATTTTGGATGTTTTAATTTTCTGAAATTTCCAGTGAATCTCCAACTTATTGAAAAGTGTCAAGCCCGGTTTGTGATTCTTCCTCATCCTGGGGTGTTTTAGTGTGGATTTTCTGAAACAGAGCCATAGTCTTACATAACCGGAGCACACACACCAGGACCGGGACATCGTGCTGGTGGCACGCCTGCCGAAGCGCCGTGAGGGTCCGAGTCTTCCCACAGCACCGCAAACTGGCCGTGTGACTATGACCAAGCCCAGCATCCCTCCTAAGCCCACCTCCGCTCCTGCGGCTGAGGCGACAGTCCCATCGGGCAGGGCCAGTGGGAGGCCAGTGAGCCGAGGGGGCAGCAACAGAGGGGGTACAATTGCCATCTCAAGGACAGAAACGGGGGAAGTGACCTCTGGGTCCAGGCCACTCGAGGAGGCTGGAGTCAGCCCAGGCCTTGAAGAGGCACCGCCCGGGGCCGTGGGCCGCACGCTTGCCATCCAGACACGGGGAACCCAGGCTCCGAGAACCCAGGGGCTTGACTCCCAGGCCCCCAGCCTCTGTAGAGAAGCCAACACGTGGTGAGGCGTGCGAGGGCAGGGCGGGCGGGCTAGGGGCTGTTAATGGCGCACCAACAATACCCAGAATGGAGGAGGCTCATAGAAGGGGTGGAGGGAAGACGCCCCAGCGCCGGGAACCCTCCGAGGCTCTGGGGCCTCTCAGGGGAAGGACCTTGCGGAGGGGACGCTGCCTGGCTCGTCCCCTCTGCTAGCTCGTCGGTCAGGCCTGCTCACTCACTGATACAACCATTCGCCAGCCCACTGAGCTGCACGCACTCTTCCCTCTTTCGGGAACCTCCCTCCAGCTCCTCTCACGGCTGCTCCCGCTCACCGTTCAGGTCTCAGCTCAAGCATCACCTCCTCAGAAGGCCTTCCAGACCCTCTAATCCCACACAGACCCCCACTGTCTGCTCTGTCGCACCACCTTGTGTGGTTTCCTATCATTTATGTCATCTACATCACTGCCTCCTTCCTTTGGCTGGTGGCCGGGTTGTTGCTTGTCTGTCTCCCCTTCTTCATGAGTTCCTTGAGGGCAGGGATCTTCGTCTGGTCTGTTCATTTCCAAGTCCCAGAGCCCGGTGTCCTGCCTGTCACTTTCAGCCCCATCTGCCCCGGAGCTAGTCAACATGGGGAACACGGAGATGGAATCAGACTCTGCCCTCACTTGCTCACAGTCCTGCCCACGACACAGCCACAGACTCTCACGGGGGCCGGGGACAGCGAAGCCCCCTGCACGTGACGCCACTAAATGAGACTGTGCTTCTTGGGGACAGACTCTGGGTGGGCTGGCCGGAGGACAGGCAGTGCCCATGGGAGGTCCCCTGACAGAAGCCTGTCCCCAGGGCTAGGCTGGTGTGGGCTCAGGCTTGGCTCTGCCCAGTCTTGCCGGGCCCCTCCGTCTGGCTGCCACCCTGGAGTGACACCCGTTTCCGCAGTGCTCTTGGGAAGGCCCTGGGAGGACGCCCCGTGCCAACGCGGATGCCCACCACTTCCGAGTCTCCCCGGCGTGTCTCAGAGCCCTGGCCGGTTGCTGCGGGGAGGCCTGCGTGTGAGCCTCCACTGGGGGAGTGGCATCTTATGTGGGGCCGGGCAACACATCTTGCCTGGAGGCATGGGGTTGACAGCTCTGCCGGAGAACGGCACCCCCCCGTCTCGCTGGCTGTTTGTTCATGTTTCCATCTCCCTGCCTGTGCTTCTCATCCAGGCTGTGTAACTAGGTGTCCGGGTGCCCCCGACGCTGTTCCTGTAGAATCTGCCTTGTTTAATCGGGAGCAGGGTGACTGCCTCTGAAGCTGTTTCTTCCTGGGGGAAAAAAATGGGCGGTGAGAGACGGAGTGAGTTGGGAGGCGACTGGGATTCGGCTTCCTGACTTGGACTCACCCTCACTGCAGCCCTGTGGTGACCTGATGTGGCCCCTTCCCCTTCTGGGGCCTCAGTCTGCCCGTCTATAAGATGGGGAGTTGGCCCTGTGAGCACCAAACTGCGACTTGGAACTCAAGGACGGGCCCAGCACCTGCAGCATGCGCAGTGCGTGACTGGCAGAGCTCGCGGAAAACCGCTTTCTCGGCGCCAGAGGAGAGCAGACATTTAAATCCGAGGTGGCATTTTTTTGTCTCTGTGTTCTTAATTGTAATTGCCATTTAATTAGATTAATGATAGTTGATAGCACTAATAACGGGCTGTCCTTTGTCTGGGAGGAAGACATTGCAGACCCGCTGTCCTGAGGTGGAGCTGGACCGCCCTGGGTCCCCCGGCATCCCCCCACCAGCATGTTGCCCCCCACTGTCTCCTGGATCATGTGTGTTCATCCTGATGGTCTCCCCCGCACTAGACCATGAACTGCCCCACAGAGCTAGGGGCCAGCCGGCCATCCTCCTCCCCGTGACAAAGCGAGGAACTGCCCCAGAGAGGAACTGGGGCATGCTGGCTGGAGGAGGGGCTCGTGGACAGTCTCTCTGCTCGGATGGCAGAGAGACGGGTGAATAACTCATGAGGGCTGTCATCTCTGGCCAGGCGGGGTGCCCAGGAGGACTGGCCATCTAGGGCCCCTCCTGCCTGTGGTCCCACCTCCTCATGCTCAGGCACCCCTGGCTGCTCCTCGCATGTGAAGCTCACTCCTTCCTCAGGGGCTTCGCCCTCCCTGTTCCCTCTGCTGGAACAGACTCTCAGCTTCCCCCTGGCAGCTGATCCGTGCATCAAGCCAGTCTCCAAGCTGACATCACTTCTTCGGAGGGCCGCATGGCTGGGGTGTGGCCACCCTTCCCTCTAGTCCCGCTCACTCTTCCACTGCCCTGTTGGCCTCCCTGCCCATTTCACCCCTCGGAAAGCAGCAGGGCTGGGAGCACGCGCCTATGTCTGCCGTGATATCCCTGCAGCCGACACGGGGCTGGACATGTGGTGAAATGCCCAGAGAGAACTGGCTGGAGACAGGCTGGGGTGGGGGCACGGTGGCACACTCCAGGCTGGGCCCTGGGGCACACATGTGGGGGAAGTGCAGCCCAGCCCCAGGCAGCGGGCAGGGCGGATGGGCATAGCAGGGGCCTGGGAGTACGGAGGGGAGGCTGGAGGGTCCGGGGCCTCCAGGCCTAAGGACAGGTGTGGGTCCTGAGGCCTCTGCTCGTTGTCTCTGGCTGGCAGCAGGATGCACCTGCGCCCCTCGAGGCAGGATGTGCGTCCTTGCTACCTGAGAGGACGGCATCTGACCCAGAGCTGGTCTTGAGTGATGAGGAGAGTCCGCAAAGGGGAAGCAGCCAGCAGGGTGGTCAGAGAGCAGGAACGGAGGTGGGGGTCTCAGGGGAGGAGCCCCAGCAGGTCGGAAGCCGAGGCTGGACGGCGGCCCAGGCTATGGCCCTTGGGTTCAACCCCCAGAGCCCTAAAAAGTCACTTGTATATAGGCACACGGCTTGACTTGTATATAGGCACACGGCTCACTTTCTGCTCCCGAAAGACCTTGCCTTGGGGGTTTGCTGATGGACGGACAGATGCCTCATGGGCTTGCTCAGTTGTTCTGGTTTACATAAAGATGAACCACATCAGCCTAGCGGGGAAGGTGAAAAGGAAAATGTAATGAGCTAAGAACGTCCAGCCCTCACAGACGGCCCAGCCCTTGTGTGCACCAGCGTGCACAGGGCTAGACAGTCTTGTGCAGCATTACCCCCATTTTACAGATGAGGAGGCTGAGCCTCAGGGAGGTGGCTCGCCCAGGGTCACACGGCTGGGGAGTGGCAGGGATGGGATTTGAACCCAGGCAGCCTGGCTCCAGCATCTATGTCCTGCGTTCACTGCCCACGCGGGTCTGGCGAAGGTCACGTGTCAGATGCACAGATGCCAGCCTGGGGAAGTTTGGTGTGGGCATCCTTTAATTTTCCCCCACCACAGAGGGTCCCCTGCTTGCAGCTGCTAAAAGCAGAAGCCGCTGTCAGGCGGTGTTCCCAAGAGGGCCGGGGCGAGGCGGGGAGGAAGCCAGCTGGCCCAGTCCATGTCCTGTCGCCACTCCTTAATGAGCTTGACTGATAGCCACGGAACTAGCCAGGCTGTCAGCAGGCCTGTTGGTCGGCTGGGCTTCCTGGCCTCACACCCACCAGCGGGGGCAGGAGGCTGTGGGGCCGAGGGAGGGACCCGAGGACCCCAAATTCTTGAGTGCTGCCGGCCACACCAGCCTCAGAGGCGTTGCTGTGTGGCCTTGGACAAATTCCTTGATTTCTCTGTGCTTCTTTTCCCGTTCTTAAAGTGGAAGTGAGCCAGGTAACCTTAGAAGATGCAACTAAGTGCTGGTGACTGTGGTCTTGGGTTCAGAGGCTGCCTGGCGTACAGAAGGTCCTCCATGAATGTTCCACTCTGGTTCTTCGAAAGACTCACACTCTGGTGATTAATAGGCGCAAGAAGGCCTGGTCCCAGCCCCGCCATGCTTGCAAACCCAGTCAGCACGGTTGTGGGAGGGTAGAGGCCCAGATGCTCATCTGGCTTTGTCACTAACTGATGGGTTGGCCTGGATCCTAGTTCTCCCGGGGCCTCAGTGTTTCCATCTACAGAATGGACCGGTCATAGTCAGGACTCATAGAGACGGTCCATGTCAGATGCTTCGTACGGGTCACTTAGTTACTGCTAAAGAATGGAACCATCACGATGGTGGTTTCTGAGGACGGATGTGCCGAGCCTGTGAGATCTCAGCACAGTCACTTACTCTCCTGGGACCTCCATCATACCCCAGATTCCGCTTTCCCTCTGCTCTGCTGTTCCAAGAATCCCTCAGTGTTGAACGCTGCTTCCTCTGAAACTCACCTCCTCTGCGTTAGATGGGGCAGAAACGGTTGTGCCCATTTCCCGGCTGAGGAGGGTGAGGCCCTGGCTTGCAGTGGTGAGTCACGCCTTCCTGCTCACTGCCCGTTCAAGTGAGGGGCCAGACCAGACTCTCCTGGGCCCCAGGAAGGCCTGGGGAGAAGGGCCTGGGTCTGGACTCTCCAGGGAGCGGGGCTGAGTCGGTGCCAGAGTGGAGGCAGGGCTGGGGTGGGTGGGCAGATTTATCGCAGCCATTCCTCTCCCCTGCAGCGCCTGCTTCTAATGAAATTTTATGGCAGGTGGAAATGATACGACTCCACCAGCCCTAAAAGCACTTCTATTTATTCATTAAAGATATTTATATACTGAGCAGCTCTCTCCGCGAGGCCCACCCAACTCCTGCTGGGCCAGTGAGGTTGTTCCCAGCCCCCTGTGCTGGCGGGAAGCCCCGGGCCAGGCCCCTCCCTGCACAGTGGCCTCGGGCTCTGCCTCGGGACATCCCAGACCCCCTCATCACCAGTCCATGCCCCTTTCTGGTCCAGAGCACCAGTGCCTCCTCCTCCTGGGACAGGAGCACACCAGACTCTTGTCGGATCTCTGCTCCATGCTGGTCTCCACATTCCTCCCCAGAGCAGTCACAGGCATCTTTCAAAGTCAATCACATCCCTTCCAAGCTCAAAACTCCCCTGAGGCGCTTGAGGCCCTGTAAGGTCTGGCCCCTGCCACACCTCCGGGGACAGCCACGGTGGCCTCCACTGGCTGTTTTCTGGAGAAAGATGATGGCTTCTCTGCCTCAGGACCTTTGCACCTGTACCTCGAGCGCTCTCTTCCCCCAGCTCTTCCTTGGCGTCACTTGGAACCTAGCTCAAGCTCAGACATCGCTTCCCAGGCCCGGCCCTCACCCTGAGCCCCACTGCCTAGTCCTGGCAGCTGCTCCTTGGTCGTTCCTCTGGCACTCAGCGAGTGCTCTGTGTGTCTGCAGGCTTTCTGTCCTTGGTCTGTCCGGGGGGACATGAGCTCCTGGAGGGCAGGGACAATGTTCTGTTCCCCAGTCACCTTGTGGTGGCATTCAGTAAGCGACGGAGGGCGGGTGGAGAGGGATGGGTACCACGAGCTGACCACAGGTCCTGGTCTGTGAGGGATTCCTGAGGCTGGCTGCGCAGAGACGAGCCTGCCTGAGGGAGAACTGGGACTCCGACAGGGATGTGCTCGTGGCTCACTGAGACTGGGCTGGGTGAGGCTGAGGACCCGGGTTCCTACTCCCATGCTCCTGGGGGCCCGTGGATGGGGCTGGCTCCTGAAGGCCCTCGGCCCCGGCCTCTGTTCGGCTGTCTCCTGGTGGCTTTTCCCCAGCTGCTCCCAGGGCCTCACAACAAAGCCTCTTCCTGGGGTCGTGATCGGGCCAGGATCTCATACCAGCCTTCCTGCTAATGGCGGTGGCGGCCTGGTTGCCAGGTGCCTTCTGAACAACCTGTGCAGCTGCATCTTGCACTAGGGGTCACGATCAAGGCGTTGTCACCTTGCAATGGAGTCAGCTTCCCCCTCACTTAGGGATGAAGAGTCTGGGGGAGCAGAAGCACAACTTGTCCTGGAACAAGCTCTTGACGCCGGATCCACATGGCCTCTGAGCTCCTGCACAGCCTGTCGGCTCTGCCACAGTCGGGGGCTGGGTACCCACCCCTGGGTAGCCGGGGCCTCCTCCGAGGCGGCTGGGGCCCTCAAGTCCCCAGAGGCCTCATATTTCAGCGTGTCCCCAGCCCGCTGTCTGTGCAGTTTTCTCTGCCTCCAGTGACTTCGCATCTCTTGTTTTCGATACTCATGGTCATCGTGCGGCTCCAGTGAGAGTCACTCAAGACACAGGGTGTGGTCCTGTCTTGCCTTTCCGCCTGCAGGGCGGGCCCTCCTCAGCCTCCGCCGGCCTTGCCTGAAGCCATCGTGCTCTCTGGTGCTGCCCTGCTTGACCACGTCTCGACCTTCGTGCATCCCAGCACCCGGAGTGAGCCTGGTGGCGCTGGTGCTCAGATGCTTCCTGGAGGCGGATGAGGGAGGCCGTGAACAGAGGCCGCAAGCACCAGGCGGGGTGAGGCACGAGATCCAGGGAGGATCTGGACGGGGAGGAACTGAGCAGGG
Organism: Cephalopachus bancanus; assembly: GCA_027257055.1. Taxonomy (NCBI): domain Eukaryota; kingdom Metazoa; phylum Chordata; class Mammalia; order Primates; family Tarsiidae; genus Cephalopachus; species Cephalopachus bancanus. Next base: position 5,881,384 of record JAPVLO010000037.1, read on the forward strand.
GACAGCCACTGCGGGCGACAGGGGAAGCAAGGGATGGGCCTCACTCTGAAGGCGGATGGCCTCACCTTCCCGATGTTTCTCAGATTTCCTCCCTTCCCATGAGAGCAGCCAGGGCCCTGGCAAGTGACTACTGCAGCCACCTGGGTGAGGGGTGAGGCAGGAGGGCACCGGCCCCACAGAACCACACGGCTCTGGTCACAGGGCGAGGAGGGGCGCCTCTCCGGAGTTTCTGCTTCCAGTGTGTTCTGTGCCACCTTCTCCGGCCTCAACCAAGCCTCTACCAGTTAGATGCCACATGGCTCCGAGCTCAGGAGGGGTCTGCTTCGGCTCCACCCCGGCTGTCACTTTGTAAGCCACAGACTCTCGCAGTCCAGCCTCTTCATGTGCGACGGGACTGAAGACGGAGGCGCCCACTCTCCAGGAATGAGGGGGGCCGATAGGGCACTCCACCTGGGAGCTCAGTGAGCACTGTCTCACGTGGGGGCGGAGGTGAGGCCATCCTTCATCACACAGACTGACCTCATGCTTAAGAGAAGGCAGATGGGCACGCACAGGGCACTGAGCTCCAGCTGAGGAGGCCAGCCTGCTGGTGCGGGGAGGCGACACCTGCCCCGTGGCTGATGAGGGACAGCGTGGTCATACCCATCACAATGAAAAAGGCACTTTCTCCTCGACTCGGCAGTCTATTTGGGAATCCAAACTCACATGGGCACGAGATGACGCACCACGCGAGGGTGTTCTCAGCAGCCCAGCAACGGCCCAAGATTGGAAACGACCCAGTGTCCACCAGTGCAATTAACTAGATCACGGTCCAGCCTTCTGCGAGAGCTCAGTCATGAAAGGAGGCGGGCACCCGTGTGTGTGCTGGGAGACGTGGGACGGAAAGCAGGTGTAGAACATAGAACACGATATGCCGGGCTTCGTGCAAAAAATACTTTCATTCACTTGAAAACACAGGACAATTATGGAGAGGCTACTTGGCTAATTAGCAGTGGTTGCTTCTGGGGAAGGACCTGGTGGCGAGGACACGCTGACAAGGAGGCTGGTGCACCCCGTACCCTCATGCGCCTTTTGAAGTTTATACCAAGGGCATGTGTTAGCTAATCAAGAGAAAGGTGACTGCAGGAGTGCCTGCCATTTTCTCCGGCGCAGATAACGAAGGCCCACCGCTGTGATCCCAGCCACTCTCCACGCGTACCAGCGAGCAAGACAGATTGAAAAATGTGGGCTGCTTTTACCTCTCCTGTTGGGTAGGGAAATCTAATCAAGAAGTCTTGCCTCTAGGAAAGAGAGTCTCGTTTCCCCGTTGACATTAAATTGACGCCCTCAGTAATGGCAGAAGACGCCACCTGGGCACTGGTGCTACCGTAGGGGTGACTGAAGGATGCCTTCAAGCGACCCTGGCAACGCGTTTTCCCAGATCAAGAAGGAATGCAGCCTGCATGCACATGGCTCTCCATCAGCTGTGGCCTGTCCTGCCCTGCTGACCTCTGGCTGCTGACCCCGCCAACGGCCAGCAAGTCGCCAAGGAGAAAACGAGACCCTCTTCCCTCGGGAAGACGTGCTGGCTGACATTGCTAGAGGCTGTTTTGTTGCCATGTTTGGATCAGAAAAGGGACACTGCCTCTCTGGGATGCCAAGCTGTGGTCCACTCAGCTGTGGACACAAGGTGGACATGAACCCCAAGAAGGGACAGACACAGAACCACAGGCCAAGGAAAGCCTTTCCTGGGAGCCCAAGAAGTCCCCCCAAAGGGAGGGTTGCTCTGTGAGGCCGACAGCTGAGTGAGCCAGGAGCACGCCCAGGAGCCCAGGGTCAGTGAGGTCAGTAATGAGAGCCCGTGCCTTGAAGTGAAGGCTTTTCTGAGCCTTGTGAGTGTTGAGACGAGAGCAGAATTGCCACTTGGCCTCATCCTGTCCCCCTAGTCCTTCAACCCCTGGAACTGTACACCCCTTCTGAATCCTAAGGGGATGCACTGCATGCTCCCCCAACCCTCCCACCAGATCCCCCCAAGGAAAGGGGACTGCTGCCTCATTTGCCAAGCGACTGGACGAGCTAAACCTGCTTCCCACAGAGGTTCAAAGCTGCAGAAGGCACACCATACACGAGGCAACTATGGCTGGGGCGCAAGTGGTTGAGCTGCCCAGTCTTTCCCTATGGTGGCTTCTGACGCACTTGCGGGAAAGCAGGGCTGTGGGAGAACAGCGGGAGGACTGCTGGATGGAGCTGAGGACAAGGAGACATGGGCATGTGAGCACTGCATGTCTTTGTTAAAATCTGAACTTCTGTACCATGTGCCAGCACTACCTGGTTAAAAACAAAACTTAAAATCAAGGTGAAGGACTAATGACTGCTACATTACCAACCTTAGCTCAAAAAGTCTGCTTTGATAAGTTACCCTGGATGCGTCTCTTCTTTGTGAACCCCTGAAACTACCTATCAACAGAGGACCAGACTGAGGCTGCTGTCATCAGGCAGTGGCCCATCACTGTCGTCTGGGTAGAGGTGGCTTGGGGAGGAGCAGACCATGGACTGTGAAGTCAGACCTTGCTTTGAACACCATTCTGCTTACTGGCCACAGGACCTTGTGTGGTGACTCGCCCTGAGACACGGTCTCAGCTCCCACGCAGTGGGAATGACACTGGTGGCAGAGCTGTGTTCAGGTCAGAAAGGATGGGTCCAAAGTGAGCAGCATTCAGCCGGTCTGCAGAATGTGCTGTCAATTACAGCAAAGTGAGGGCAAAATGGAGCCCAAATGCGAACATACTATGATCTGATGTACTCGGTTGTGTGGGGCACACGATCCGTCCCCTGCCACTCTACAGGTGAGAACCGGGGGGCAGGGCCTGCTTACTTACCGCCCCATCACCAGCCTGAGGCTGGGCTTGAAGCAGGTGCCATCTTATTCAGAGACCTCTCGGGGCTGCTTGGGATGGCCAGCGGGTTTCATCTGGCATGTCGACTCTGGCCAGATGGCAGTGGCCGCTTGGAGCCCTGTCCCTCAGGGTTGGTACGCAGCCACGTCGGCATGGCACGGTGCAAGGGTGTGTGGTGTCCCTCCAGCCCATTTCTGAGCCTGGGCTACACACTTCATTTGAATGAGACCCTGCTTTTCTCAGCGTGGCTGCTCTTCCTCCTCCTGCTCCCCGGGCTCCACCCTCTCAGGGTCGACAGAGCCGTGTTCAAGCACCGACTCGGCCGAGGAGCCCGGCTGCCCCACAGCTGGCACAGGGAGCGAGTCACAGCTCCGAGCCACAAGCATGTGCAGGAAGAGCAGAAGGAAGCAGTGCCCACACCCAAACCGCGCATCCCTCCCGTGCCACATGCCCCCCAGAGCAAGCCAGACCCAGCAGCACCCAAGGGTGTGAGCAGCCCCACCCTGCAGACGGAGAAAATGAGACTCAGAGAGGAGGGACGCCCGCTCTGGCAATGACGCAGTGGGGATCTGGGACCCAGGGCCGTAGCTGCTCTGAAGTAAGGCTATCGCCCCGATGCACGGAACCACCTGGGAGCTTAAAACACCACCAGTGCCACAGCCACATGGAGACGCAACTGCTGCTGTTCTGGAGTGGCCCACACGGGCACACATGTACTTCTACATGCTGCCCCACTGCGAGGGAATCTGACGTGGGACTGCAGATTCAGATCCTGCTCTGAGGGCTGTCCTCTGTGGCCAGCCTCCCAGGGGCTGAAGCATGAGGCATGCACCTTGGATCCCGCACCCAGACTCTAGTGTCAGGGCTGGGAGCCTGGGGAGACCCCCAGTCCATGACGGTGGCAGACCTGCAGCCTCCCAGCAGCACCACTGAGCAGCCACAGGGGTGACGCCCTCAGTGTCCTCAAGGCAGAGTGAGGCTGACCACGGGCTTCCTCAGATGTGTCCTGAGCAGGGCAAAGGTTAGCAGGCGAAGCTTCGTGACAAAGAACACCAGGCCGAGGATACCAAAACTAGCTTTAATTTGTCCAAAAGCCACGCAGAGCCATCTAAAAACTGTCTCGGGAGAGAAGCTGTGAGTCCTCAGCGCAGGCCTCTAGAAGTTCTCCAGCAGGCCCAGGATGCGCTTCTGCTCATTCTCCCGGAACTCGGGGCTCCGGCCATCTCCGATGTTCTCCGCATACTCTGGGGGGACAAAGCCAGAGTTAGGTGTGGACTGCAGGCTTCACCGTGGCTGGGTCCCTTCATACCTCTCCCAGAACCCCAACTCCCAATGAGGCACAGGCTGTTCTAATGCCCCACGGAGGCAGCCGATGCTCCTCAGGGTCTTGCCTTCGGAGGCCCTCGCGGAAAGAACCCCACTTACCTTTCTGTGCTCAGGTTCCTCTCCCAGCCATACCGTCTACTTACTCCCTCATCTGTTTATTCTCTTGCAGACACAGTGGATGCTGCTGCGGTGTGAACATTTGTGTTTCCTCCGAGACTCATGCTGAAACCTCATCCCAGTGCAGCAGTGCTAAGAGACAAGGCCTCAGGAGGTGACTAGGCTGTACCCTCACAGCTGGAATCAGACCCTTATAAAGGGCTCTGGGCACTGCTCTAGCCTAGTGGTCTCAAGAGTGTGGACCCTGGTCAGCAGCATCAACATTAGGAACTTCCTAGAAATGGAGACTCTTGGGCCTGCGCTAGACTCACGTAACATGGGGCCCATGATCTGGGTTTCACCACATCCCCCAGGTGACGTTGACGCTCAAGTCTGAGAAGCATTATCTGAGAGCCAGGTAGATAAAGGCAATGGGCATGAGAATAAAGCAGTGATAAAGAGATGCCAATCTGCTTGTGTGGAGCCCACTTCCTAGTGAGGGCAATGAACCAAAAGCAAATGAAAGACATGGGATACCTGTCAGCAGGCCTCACGAGAAGGGGCTATCCGGGAGTGAGCGGCAGTAGGACGGTCAGGCAGGGACTCCAAGGAGCTCACCTGGCTCCTCTGAGGGTAAGTAAGGTTGGCATGACTAGAACCTGGAGCCCTGATCACGGGGGCCAATGGGCCCTTGAAAGGACACTGGCCTCTTCTTGGGATGCAGGTCTCTAAGAGGTCTGAGCAGAAGGTTATGGTTTAACTTTGATCAGATCCCTCCAGCTGCCATGTGAAGACACCCTGAGGGCAAGGAGATGCAGGTGCATGGCAGTTTGGACCATGCAGGTGATGGGGCAGTGAGAAGTCTTCAGACTGATGTGTCTGAAGGTTGCTCCAACAGGATTTAAGAAACTGGAAATGGGGTGTGAGAGGGAGAGATGTGGATGTAGAAATCACCAAGAAACACAAGAGTAGTGGAGAAGGTGGCAGTGAGCCCAGATCCCCCAAGGACTGAGGGGGGACAGGTCCTGGTGCCAACAAGGAGTGGCTGTGGGTGGTATAGTCCACTGATGCGAGAGTGTCAGACAGAGAAAGAGAGGGTGGTCCAGAGGTACCATGAGAGTCATGAAGGACCCCCCCCTTGTCCCCAGTGGTGAGCGCGGTGTCGGGGGGAAGCAGCCCATCTCAGCCCTGGAGAGCCAGATATCAGGCAGAGCAGGGAGACAAAGGACCCGCTCGCGAGAAGGATGATGCTGAGGACGGAGGCTGTTGAGCACTTGGTCACTGAGTATTCAGGTGGGCAATTACAGGTTCTGGTTTACCCTACTGTCCCAGCACAAATCAATAAGCTCCATTTAATTCTCAAAAGTGTCCTGGTCCTCAAATAATGTGATCACCATGGTTTTAGGAGATGGGGAGAGGTGAGCTGGTAGCCCTGAACTTCCTGTGGTGACTCCCAGGAGCAGAAAAAGAACCCAGCGGGAGAGAAGGGGAGGACAGAGGGACCCAACTCCTCGCTGCCCACACACACAGAGGGGAGATGGTACAACATCGTGGGCTGTGTGCAAATCCGGTCTCTGACTTGTAACTGGGTGGTCTCCTCCAAAATGAACGTAAAGAACCTGGCAAATACCAGATGCTCAGGAAACACAAGTCCCTCCCTGAGCCTCCTTCGCCCGGGCCAGAAGGGCACCAGGGAGATCCACACACCCTTCAAGGCCCACCTCGAGCCATCTCCACGCAGGCCTGACTGTCACCTCTCACTCTTGCTCCTGTCCTCAGGTCACTCCCCCTCCACACAGGCAGGCCTTTCTTCTAGGCCATCTTTCACTTGGCCCTCCTCTCTCTAGACCAGGCGCAGCCTGAAGGTAGGGCTCAGACTTGCTCTCAGTTCAACCACCAGCTGGGTCTGGCTGACAGCTGGCCAGCAGTGTGGTGTGGGGAGGAGGCTCTCAGAGGAGGTGGCCCGGAGGGCTGCTTGCACTTCTGCCCCAGCTCCCTTACTGGGAGAGGACTCTCCAGCAAGAGGATTGTGCATAATAAAGTGCCTGCAGATCCAGATCCGACAGAGACTGGGGAGAGAGAAACAAGTACGCAGCCCCCAACCCCCATCCCAGGGAAATAATTTTGCTCCCGCCACTTCTTTATTTTTCTTCCTTCCTCTTTATTACTTTGGACACGTGCCGGAAAATGGGATTTGGGATTCAGACATGTGCCAGTTGTGTGTCTCCCCCCGGAAATCATCCTCCTCTGCTAGGCCCATCCATCACCTCCAACAGCAAATGGTTGTGATGCCTCCTATTAAGGCCCCTCCAAGAGATGGCTGGGGTAACGGAGAACAGAAGCTGAGCTGCGGGAGAAGGCTCAGGCTGCGTCTAAGTGGTGTCTCTTACTCACATGTGAATGATACAGTTGCTGCCCCAGGAGAGAGAGAAACGACCATTTGGCATCTAATATCCCCGGAGGCATGGTCTGGAAGCAAGTCTTAATGGATTGAGCTAACACTTTGCTCTCCTAATGTCTTCTCAGACCCAAGAGGGAGGGAAGTGGCGAAACAGTCTGATGCTTTGGGACGGTGAAAAGCGGTGATTTTCCAACGGTAAAGCCAGCTTCCCTGGAGGAACCTGATCTCTTTCCAGGGACACACAAAGCTGAGGGAGCCCAAGTCAGCAGCAACTCCCTTGCGGAATTACCTCTGCCACGGCCTTAGAAGCAGCACGTGGCCCTCCAGCACACAGAGCACCCCCTCTGGGTAAGTGTCCTCTGTCCCTCTAACTGTGGTGAGGAACAAGTCAAACTCCTGTTCTCTGGAAAGGGGCTGTCTGGCTTGGGTGCAGGCAGGGAGTGGACAGTGGAGTCGGAAAGGGTGGTCACACATGGTGGAGCGGGTGCAACAAGCGGTGAGCACTGTGTGCGCGCCAGGCATTACATACACTGCAGCCATCAGCCAAGGTAAAGAACATCATCCCTGCTTACAGATAAGGAAACTGGGGCCATTAGAGAACTGAAGCAATCTGCCAAGTCTAGGATGGTAGAGAGGCTGGAATTGAACCCCCAAAACATGTGTGAACAGTGAAGAAAGTCACCTAAAAAGCCATGAAGGGGGATGGTTCCCACAGTGACCTCGACTTACTTAAGCAATATGCTACTCTGCTTGTCCCTAATCCTCTGGGGAAAAAAATCCCTGCTCCATGAGCATTCCAAAGCAGGAATGTCTTATGGAAGGGGCCTTGGTGACCAGGGGTAGGTGGGCTGGGGTCACACTCTCTTATGCCACGTCACTGAGTAGCAGAGCTGGCGGGAATCTCAGAAAGGTACCGTAGCCCTGAAGGGGCAGGAGACTGGCCAGGGTGAGCCAGTCATGGAGCTGGACTTAGAAGCAGGTAACTGGCCGCATGCTCTCCCACTCCTGGTGGCTGCACCAGCTGTGTTCTGTGCCCTCATCCTGGACCCTCACCCATTCTTTGTTTCTACAGGAGAGCCCCACTTGAAACAAATCTTGGTGGTGCCAGCTACCTCTGGTTATTAGAGCTGCTGCAGTCGTTTATAAATATTGAACAGATTTCTCCCGGAGGTCTTGGGAAAGAGTTCTCTTTGCTGTGTGTGTGTGTGTGTGTGTGTGTGTGTGTGTGTGTGTGTGTGTGTATGGGGGGAAGGGGGGAGAGAGAGAGAAGGAGGGAGGGAGGGAGGGGAAGGAAAGGAGAATACAGAAAAGAGAGATGCTGGAGGAAGGGAGGGCTGCAGGGTGGGGGAGAGGGCGGGTAGAGGATGAGTTGGTGGAGAGTGAGGAGGACGGCACACACATCAACTCCCTTCTCCACTTCCCCAGCATTTTCAAATGCTCTTATAATAAAGGCTTTGATGGAGCTCAGAAACAGGCAGCGGTGCTGAACGCATAAATATTAAAGCAAACTTTAGACAGCAGGTTTACTATTCAGACATGGAATACAAGCTGTTCTGTTTATGTTAAGAGGGAGAAGGAGGGGGACATCGAGCTGGTGGATGGTAAAGAACTGTCTTCTGGGCAGAGACCTGGACCAGTGCTTGCTCACAAGTCAGCTCAGACCCTGGACCTTAAGCCGTAAGTGCTCACCCTTTAAAAAATGCAGGAGAAAGCGGGAGGGGAGAGAAGAGGAATGCCAATATTTTCACACTGGAAACCCTTGAAGACATACAAATAACTGCAAAACAGACACTGGGAAAGGAAAATCCTTCAGGTCTAACAGAGATTCCTTAACGATAACAATAAACTTGGAAGGTTTAAAGGTTACGGATCTCTAGGGAGAACATTTTGCTGGGCTGTGGATATAATTTTATCAGAGATGTCATTCAAATGAAACTCACTTAAAGGACAAGGAACCTTAGCCTTTGCTTAGACACTAACAGAGTCACATTGCTATAGCTCTGTGTATATTTTGGCTGGCTGGAAAAGCACCCCTGATAACCACCACCTCCACAAGACCCCGAGAGGTCTGGCCTGGGTGCTGGTCCATGGCTTTCCTGTTTACATCTGAGTCCAGGCAGAGGACTAGGTCATGGAGGGAAGGGACCTCAATTCACTAAGCATGTACTTGGTCCCCAGCACTGGCTGCCTTTCAACCTCAGAGTTCCTGACACGTGCAATATTTATTTTAGGGTTTTATTTTATTTTTTCACAGAAAAAGTAACCAAGACTTAAAATGTTAGCTACTGACTTGCCCAGAGTTATACAGAGGCCCAGAACTGATGCAGGTCTGTGCATCTCTGGGAGCACCTGGATACTCGTGACCACAGTAAAGATAGCTAACATTTATCAAACACGCTCTCGGTGCCAGCCAACGGACAAGTGCCTTCCACACAGCCCCCACCTAATCCTCATGGCAGCCTTTTGAGGCAGGTTCTCCTCCATTACAGATGCAGGAACTAAGGCTCAGAGGGGCAAGAAGCTTCTAAGGGCAGACACTACAAAGTGACAGAATGTGAATGTGAACCCAGGCAGCCTCACGGCAACCTCTGCAGTCTCCACACAGCTGGTTTTCAGAGAGTGGTTCCTTCCCTCCCTCTTCTGCACCACACCACACTGTCCAAGGCCCTCTTGGGTGAGTGGGGTGTTAGACTTGGGGCAGCAATCCTAGGGCGAATCTGACATCTTTGCTGAAACCTCCCAAGGGACCCTAAGATGACTCTGAGTCCTGGGAAGGCAGCTGGCTCTAGAGCTAACACACGGGCCTCACTCCAGGGTCTTTTCCTGCTCCAAATACCCCAATGGACATGGTAGCCATGACTAGGTACAACTCACACACACACACCAACATGTCATCAAAAGATAAGTCCTATCAGCTTCTGCAGCTTTTAAATCACAGAGGCCAACTAGATGGCCCAGAGCCCCAAATCAATATGGAAATACATGTTTATGAGCTTCTAGGAGGAGAATTTAAGCCATAAAGAACATAAGCAAATCAAAGGGCCATGAGCCAATTTCCAAAAGCATTCTGAAGTTTTTGGCTTGCTCCTTTTGCCCACTAGTGAAAGTGCTTTGAGTCAGTAATCCTCTAGGCTTTCCTCTGTAGCAGCCTGCGCTTCCGAGTGGTCTCCCACAACCTTGGCCAGGAGACTAAAACATACGAGACTGGCCAGGGGTTTCCACCATAACCCTTGGCACAAGTATTTATATCAGTTAGTATTCTCAGGTCACAGTTCCAATGCCACATCCGCAGAAATGGTCACTCTATCACACACATTCACATCTGCCTATGGAAGTCCTTCACAGGCTTCCGAAGCTACCGCCTTCCTTAGGGTCATCAGAGCCATGGAGAATAAAAACAGAGCATGGCTGCCAGGGGCTGGGAGGAGGGGAAGGAAGAGATAATGATGAATGGGCCTGGAGTTTCAGTTTTGCAAGATGAAAACAAGTTTTGTGGACAGATGGCAGTGATGGCTGTGACGGTCAAAATGACCAACTTTATGTTCTATATATTCTACCATAATTACAATGTGAAAAATAAAAAGAAGCTGCCTCTGCTGTACAGCCTCTCTGGATCTTCGAGCTCCTTCTAATCTCTAGTGGAATTAACTGTGCCTTCTTCACTCCCACTGCTTCTCTGTTCTGGCTTCGTTCTGTTTGGGCTATAGTTTGTTATCTCACCCGCCCCCTGGGGACAGGGCCTTTTGAGTGTCCCACTTACCTTGGAAGCCCACCTAGCACCCTGTGATGCCAAATGGTGCTCTATGAAGGCGGATGCCCTGAGATTTTTCCTTCTGCAAAGCCTATAGGAGTGCATGAGCCAATCAGCAGTTAGAACTTTCCTTTCTGCAAAATGGAAGCACTACTGTGTATATAGTTCTTTCTGAGTTTAGATTCAGTTTCCATTACTAGTGACTCAGGTAATGCCACTTAATCTCAGTGAGTCTCAGTTTTCTTATCTGCAAAATGGTTATCCTGCTTTCTAGGGTTGTTGTGAGGACCAGAAATAATGTACATTAAAAGCCTGACACAACCAAGTGAGGTGCCTCATGCCTCTAATCCCAGAAGTTTGGGAGGCTGAGGTGAGAGGATCACTTGAAACCAAGAGTTTAAAACCAGCCTGGGCAACATAGAGAGGCCTGTCTCAAAAGAAAAAAAAAAAATTGGGTGTGGTGGCAAATACCAATAATACCAGCTACTTGGGAAGCTGAGGAGGGAGGATTGCTTGAGCCCAGGGGGTCAAGCCTGCAGTGAGCTAAGATCATGTCACTGTACTCCAGCCTGGGCAACAGAGCAAGACATTATCTCTAAAAGAGAGTCTGGCACACAGGAGGTGCTCAGTAAATGACCACTCTATCTGCTCTGGTCCCAGATTTCTGGAATAGCACAGAGACGCCGGAAGCACCCTGCAGCATGCCACTCTCAGTAGCAGGAGCCGACCTCTTCTCTAGGCCAGTCCTAGGGCCAGTCACTAGGAAGATAAAGGCAGGAAGACCGTTGCTGGCCTTGCAGAACACATGGTCTTATTTGTTTTCCTCTCTGTGGGCATCTCAGTCCTCAGACCACTGTTCCCTACAAGGGACCCCAGTCCCCGGGCTCTGAATGCCACCAGTTCCGGAGAAGGCTGGACTCTGGGAATGCCGAGTAAGCAGTCTGCAGAGAGACTTTAATGAGCCATCAATTATTCCCAGCTCTCTTGGCACCCCAAGTAGAAAAGGAGAGTGGAAATCATGAGAAAGGGGACCAAAAATTAACGGGAAAAGTCCCCCGCTGGGCTTGCCTCATCAGCGTTTTCCTGAGACCTCAAGGGATACATCAGCTGTCATCCTGCCAGCAAAACTTACGAAATATGTAGGCCATAAAATCAAAGAAAAAAGCTTGCATCTAATTAGTATGTTAAAGAAAAAAAGGAAGCAACCCAAACTGAAAAACAAAATTAAAATCAAAGAGGACAGACTGATGAGCTGGTTTTCTTTATGAGTCTTTATGTTCTTGGGCTTTTTAACGGAAGGAAGGGGAGAGGAGGGGGGAGGAGCGAAAAGGAGAGCCAGATGGGCTTTCCTGAGGTGGGCCTGAAATCCACCCCTGAGGCAGCCTCACCCCTGTCAATCTCAACACTGCTCTCTCTGCCCAGTGAGAGCACCTGAGGGTCCTCAAGGCACTGTGTTCGGGGGCTGCTACCAGGGGCAGGCCACAGTGCACAGGCTCCAAACCCCCATGACACTGCAGATGCAATTCTCCTGCCGGGGGTAGGGACAGGATTGAAACCACCTGATTAAACTTTCAATCTGGAGAGAACTCTTTTTTTCATGGTCAGCGTCACACCGAGCACCTCTTCAACCCGAGCCATGGCATCCCAGTTCTGGGACTCTCAGTGTCACCTCCACACTAATGACCCGAATTTCCCAAGCCGACAGCTCCCCTGAGTGCTAATGAGGATGTCCTGTCTGCTGGCCAACAAAGGGCAGCGTCACTCCCTGTACCCCACAATCACTGCACACCTCATGGAACTCAAGAGCCCTGCCCAGTAACACTGGCCCACTCAACACTCCGGCCTCCCCTGATGGGGCCAGAGTCCTTTCCAAGGCCACTGCATCCTGTCCTGCTTCTGCTGCCTCTGCTTGGGAAGTGCCTTTCCCCGAAATGTCCCCGCTCCGGGTCTCCATTCCTGGCCCTGGGGAGAGTGGACACTCCTCTGCCTCTTCGCCACTCCTTAGCACACTGCTTGCAGCTCTAACGTGGCACTTATCATGTTATAATTAGGTTTGAGCACCACTCCCCACGAGACTGTGAACACCTCAAGGAGAGGGACCTTGAGCTCTTCTTCGTATCTCTTCTACTGGATCTAGAGCCTGACACCGAGCAATGCCTGTTGGATAGTTCCTGGAGTAGGTATTCCATTTAGCTTGAATCATGGTCATTATACATCTATGTCCCCAAAGACTGTAAACTCCATGAGGGCAGGTGCCGTGCTACACCTTTTAGCACAGCACATAGCACTGTGCCTCGCTAGTCCTGGGCAGAATCTCAGTAAATGTCTGCCAAATTAAATCTATACAGAGATTTAATTCAACAATGTTTAACATTTTTACTGGGTTCCTGTTATGTGGCTGGCATTGCTCTAGGTGCTGAGGAGACACAGTGAACGAGGCAGACAATGTCCCCCCCATCACAGAGCTTATATTTTAATGTATAAGACAAAAATGAGTAAGCAAACACATAAATGAAATCAATTATAGACTGTGATAAGGCCTCAGAAGGAAATAATCAGGGTGCCATAATGGGAAATAACAGATGCAGAGAAGTGGGAGGATTCGATACTGAGTTCAGAGGCAGAATGGAGGGATAATACCAATGAACTGGCTGTGAGGTGTGATGGAGAGAGACCTGAGGGCCTGGCATGAGGGCCACGGGTGTCTGGACAGAGGCCAAGGTGGGGGGGCACAGGGAAAAAAAGCAGCAGGGGAGAAGAACAGAGTTGCAAGATGAGGCAGTGTCTGTGCAGGCCATTCACCTGCTCACCCACCTGCTCACTCAGTCAACAAACATCTACTCAGCATCTAGTATGTGCTGGGCACTTTAGCAGACACTGGGAAGATAATCACGGTCTGAGGGAGACAAAGGCTGGGGCTCACAACCATAAAAAGCTGTGAATAACCTAGTTATATGGCAGGGTTTGAGAAAGAAAAAGATCTACCGATTATGTGTCAGCACCCGTTACAAACACGTTTTCTTTCTTGGAAGATCACGTTCTTGATGACAGGGATGGAGGTGCAGGAAGAGCCGAGTGCAAGGTAGTGGAGCTCAGCGTGATAAAAAGGTCTAATTGAACACGTGGGTGTTAAAAGTAAATGTCATTTAAAGACTGGAGCTGCAAATCACCACAGCTACACCTCAGGGAGGAGGGAGAGACACTCTTGAGCTATAACTCAGGCACGAGGAGAAGGGAGCACCTGGGTGCTGCTATGGAAGGCAAGACGTGAGGCTGCACTCATCGTGGGTTCCCCTTGACTCTCTTCTTCCTCTGAGGAAAAAACAACAGATTCTAATGCCGCAGATTCTCCATCTACAAAATGGGCACGATGGGTATTACTCCCCTGCCCAGGAGGGCTGTGTTTAACACGTGATTCCCATCCTATGCCTTCCCTCATGCTGTTCCTTCTTTCTGAAATGTCCTGTCCAAGTCTCAGACCTGCTCAGTTCCAAGGTTTCCCACAGGATTTTAGCTATGCCTCACTCAAAATGATGAAGACTCCAACTCAAAAACAACAACAACAAAAAACAAATATCTTCATAATATTTCATAATACTCAAACTACCACTTTCGGAGAACTTATTAAGGGTTAGACATTTTCTGTGTATCATCTCATTCAATGCCCTTGCCCATTCCATGAGGTCACAGAGCAATGGGTATCTTGCCTGAGGTAACAATGATAGCAGAGCCAGGACGCAGATCTGGGAGCCTGGCCCCAAGCCCACGCTCTCAATCTCTCTCATTTGATGCTGTATACTATTCAACTTCACACTTCATCTCCCATCTGTGATGGGAGTGCCATGCAGCTTGAAAGCAAACTCTGAGTGTATCTAGCCCAGTCCCTCATCTTAGAAATGGGCAGAACCAGAGCCGGAGAGGGAAACTGATCCGTCTGTGGTTACCCCATCCATCTTGACTCTCTCTGAACTCTGGCATTATCAGTACTGTACATTCCAGCATGGGCCTCCACCCACTATGTGTGTAAGTCTGTGTTCCCTGGTTAGTCCCTAAGTGGCCGGGGCGGGAGGCGGCATCCCAGAGCTCAAGACAGCTTTGTGGTGGAGGGCCTGACTACCAACTGGAGGCCTCTCTGGAGCCACTCCAACTAGGTCAGGTCCAGCCAAAGATCCAACAGCATCAGGGGGACTCCAAGGGATGGGCGAGGGAAGGAGGGGGACTTACTGACTGAGCACGCATTGCATGCCAGGTACCAGACCGCTGGGATGAGCACCGCATGTAGTCCTACCTCCTGTAGCCTTTATGGAATCTCTTCTCGGTAGATATATAACTGTGAATGTGGTCTCTCTCTCTCTCTCTCTCTCAAAATATCTTATTGTATTGTACCCACCTATTTTTGGACTATTGACTGTGGGTGCTCAAACCCCAGGAAGCAAAACCACCGATAAGGGTGAGACTACTGTATTTCTTGTCATTTCCTTGTTTTTTCCTCTAAGGAAGCAATTTCCTCCCACTATATGCAATTTGGAATTTTTTTTTGCAAAAAAATTGTAAACAAATATTTCCAAGCTGCTTCTTGTTAAGTGTTTAAATTCTGAAATTGGAGGGTCAGAGGCAGAGAACAACCAGGTTAAGACTTCAGCATTGTGTGTAAGTACCGCGCTAACCAACTGCGTCACTGGAGTTCCAACTGTGCTGCCCATCAAGAGAGGACTAGATAATAAAGAATGTGGTACATATACACGATGGAATATTACACAGCCATAAAGAAGAACAAAATCATGAACTTCACAGCAACCTGAATGGACTTAGAGTCTAATACTGAGTGATCTTTCACAGAAACAAAGATCTGAGTATCACATGTTCTCACTCATAAGAGGACCTCGAACAATTATTCTAATACTATAAGAAAAGGATTGGCAGTAGCAGGAAACTGCTGGGAGGGGGGCGGGGAAGCGGGATTGGCAGTAGTGGGAGTCTGCCTGGGGAAGAGGGGGCACACCTCATCAACAAAGGCAACTGCATAATGAACATTTGTATACCTGACCCTGAATTGTACTCCACATCTTTCAAATAAAAAAATTAAAAGATAAAAAAAAAAGACTTCAGCATTCTGACAAAGATGACCTGGACACACAGTGAACTGGATACCACATGTAAGCTTTTAGTGCAGAAAATTCAGTGCACCAAATACCAGGGATACTGACAGAGACTCAGAAGGAAGCGTCATTGAAGCCCTGGAGCACAGAACCAAGCAACATCTGACTCACCCTTGATGATGTGCCTGACAATTTTGATGGAGCTTCCCCGCATGTTCAGGATCTGGTGTACTCTCTGGCGAATCTAATAATGAGGAGAAAAAATGGAGAAAGAGAAAAAAAGGTCGTTTGTCTTGGCAGACAGCAGAATGCATCATTCTGAAATTATCTATCTCACCCTCATCCTTGAAAAAGAAGGCTCACACAGAATAAAGGAATTCAAGGAGAGTGTGAGACCTTCCTTCCTTGAGAGGCTCCAGCTAAGCAGGAGATAGGAATGGCAGGCATGGCGGGCCTACTCGGGGAAGACTCTCCTACCTGGGGGACATTGGCATTACAGATCTCTGCCATGATGTAGCAGATGTGCTGGAGAACAAAGAGCCCTGCATCCAAGCGCCGGAGGTAGAATTCATCCTCAATGTCACTGTCTATGATCTCTCCACGCCGGACCATGTCCTGGAAATGAAGGCACACATAGGAATAAAAGCTGGACAGTGAGTGGGAGGTCTTCTATGCCATAACAAGATGTCTCAGGAAAAGAAAGGAACTGGCTTCAAGTCTGGCTATAGTACACAACTATTAATACATCATTCTAAAGTATCTTCGCTCATCATTCTAAAGCATCTTTCTTATGCTCCTCATTCTTAATGGTCTACAGAGGCCTCAGGAGGCAAGCTTAAAGCCCATTTCTTTTCTGTCTGATGAATCAGAGCCAAAACTATCTCATCACATGTTCACCCTAAAAAAAATGAGGCGAATAAACACAAATCTAAGCTACTTATCTGCTTCCATTCATTCTTTACTCTTTGGCTTGGGACTCATAAATAACTTCTCTATAAGATATAGGCAGTTCCTGGCTTACAAGGGTTCAACCTAGGATTTTTTTTAACTTCGTGTTAGTACGTAAGTACTACGCAGTCAGTAGATCCTGTACTTCTTCTACAATGCTGGGCAGCAGTGCAAGCTGCCGCTCCCAGCCAGCCATGTATTTTGACTCATGATATTTTCAATTTATGATCAGTTTATCAGGACTTCGCTTGGTAAGTCAAGGAGCATCTGCATTCTTAACTCTCTTTCCCTTCCAGACCAGGTTAGACACAGGGAAGAAAGCTCTCCTTTCTTCACAACTCTGAAACCAACAGCATAGGCACCAACATGCACACATGCACCCCTGTGGCTTCCATTTTGTCAGGTGCCAATGCTGCAACCTTTCCATTGCATTTCACAAGTCTAGCACCCCACCAGGCTGAAGCCCTAGAAGTGTTTGGAGTCCTCTTTGTAACCCAAGACCTATCAGACTCGCTGTTCTCACATCTAGACCTCCAGTGGATTCTATATTTAAAATCAGCTTTATTGAAGTATAATTCACACGCCTATACTTCAACCATTGAAAATGTACAATTTAATAGCTTTTAGTATATACAGAGTTGTGCAGTCAGTTTCAGAATATCTTTATCATCATCTACCTTACCTCATCTAGTAGATTATTAACACTTCTGCCAAAAGAGCTCAGGGCTCTTACTGCTTTCTTTCCTTGGGATTCTGAGGGTATCTCTCAAGCCCACATTATTTTAAGCTGCCTCTATTGTAAAGCCTTGCCTGACTATTCAAGGGTAACAACTGCTGCTTTCTAAAATTCCTGAGAGGGCAGGTGTGGGTGGCTCAAGCCTATAATCCCAGCACTTTGGGAGGCTGAGGTGAGAGGACTGACTGAGCACAGGAGTTCAAGACCAGCCGGGCAACATGGTAAGACCTCATCTTTACAGTAAATCAAACAATTAGCTAGGTGTGGTGGTGCACGCCTGTAGTCCCAGCTACTTGGGAGGTGGAAAGATCATTCACACTCAGGAGGTTGAGGCTGTGATGAGCGTGATTGTGCCTGGGTAGACAGACTCTGACTCAAAATAAATACATAAATAGAAAATTCTTGAGAACACCTTAGACAAACCCACTCCATAACATGCCTTCTTCCCGCATGTCACCTTCACACTGACTTCAGT
Organism: Cephalopachus bancanus; assembly: GCA_027257055.1. Taxonomy (NCBI): domain Eukaryota; kingdom Metazoa; phylum Chordata; class Mammalia; order Primates; family Tarsiidae; genus Cephalopachus; species Cephalopachus bancanus. Next base: position 5,899,092 of record JAPVLO010000037.1, read on the forward strand.
CACCATCAACTCCCTATGACTACAGTCTTTATTTCATGGGCAGACTTAAGCTCTGTGAAGGTGGGGCTGAATTTTGTCTGTCTTTATTTCCCCAGCTTAGTAAACATGGATGCAGCCAATGAGAGAAAAAAGACATGGACCAAGAGCTCTCAGGAATGAGAACAGGGTGTAAGGACTTGCTCTGCAAGACTGGCAGACGGGCTAAGATGGCAGGTACTTAATATATGCTTCTGATGGCAACAACCCATTTCTTAATTCTGTTGGCAGTTTTACGGCTGAGGTTCCTTCTGACGACTCAGGCTCCTGTCACTGACAGAAGCCCTTGGGACCCTGCTTTCCACTCTTCCAGCCTCGAAGGACTCACCACCATGGCCATCGATCTCCACCAAGAACCCTTCGGAGACTCTTTAGATGCAGATAACGCACTTCTTTATTTGCTCAGGGGGCCAGCCTGTAGCAACACAAGGCTACTTTTCATCTTGCTCTTAAAGGCCTCTAGGAGGCCAGAGAGGGCTACACGCTGCCAGGACCTGTGTTACCTAGCAAATCACCACCATTGATTCTTAGCTTCATTTTGCAGCAAAGTCCTTGGTAATCTGGTTATGGTGTTAATGTTCATGAGTAGTCATGGGGCACCGGACTGATATACAAGGGGCTTAAAAATAGAAAGTTCTCTTTAGTTTCTCATTTACTCATAATCATAACTTCCTGCTCCAGAACTCCTAAGTGTTTGGCAGTTACCATCAAATTTAAGGGTGCAGGGAAGGGTTATTAATTCCATTGTACAAATGAGAAATCAAGACACACAGAGGCTGAGCGGCTCACAATTCACTAGAGTATGGACTCTCCAGAGACAGAAGTTCTGTTTAACTCATTTGTGATGTGGAAAGGAGTAATTAGGTGCAGTTTTTAGCCCTCTGGCCCTACTAAATGCCTAATGGCAAGAGGACCATCCGAAGCACTGGAAAAGGAGGAAAATGGAGGCCTGGTCAGAGTCACGGAAGAGCTGACGGGCTAGGGAGATCACAGAGACACAGGAAACGACTAAAAAATGAAGGGCTGCAGTGCGCCCACAACTCAGAAATAATTGTAAGTGATGGGTGCTGATCACATAAGGGTATCCTGTAAGAAGCTATCGTGGGTAAGGTTTCAAGGCACATGGCGGGCAGAGACAGCAGAATAAATGCCTTAAAGGTACAGTCTCAACGTTTTCTGAGGCCTTATGGGAAATGCCTTCTGTTGCCCACACTTTCTGCTCACTACCCCCTCCCCCAGCAGACAGGCTTTCCCTCTTCAGACCTCCTCACCTTGCTCATAATGTTGATACTGCCCAACTCTCCCTCCTGTTTCCATCAAATATATATATATTTGATATATACATAATTTTATTGTTATTTATTTTTTTGAGTCGGGGTCTCACTCTTGTCACCCAGTCTGGAGTGCAGTGGGACAGTCACAGCTTACCACAGCCTCAACCTCCTGGGCTCAGGCAATCCTCTCACCTCAGCCTCCCAAGCATCTAGAAGTACAGGCACACACCACCACATCTGGCTGCTTTTAATTTTTTGTAGAGATGGGATCTTGTTATATTGCCCAGGCTGGTCTCGAACTCCTGGGCTCAAGCAATCCTTCCACCTCGACCTCCCAAAATGCTGAGATTACAAACGTGAGCCACCATGTCCAGCCTCTATCAAATATATGAAAAATAAAAAACATGATGTGCTTCACAAAATATTCTGAGATACCCAGGCAGACCTGGTTTTCCAGTTCCTAAAACCCTTGGGTCCTTGATGTATACCTCAGTTATGGCACCTCCCAAGGCCTGATTGTACTAGTCACTCAGATGTGTGCCTCTTCCCTATGGAGGGTCCTTGAAAGGAAGAATTGTGTTTTACTCATCTTTGTACCCTAAAAAGCACTTTGTGTGATACTTCTGCTTAGTAAGCTCTTCAAAAGCTTTTGCCCAATAGGATTAAAATAAACCCAGGCAGAGATTCAAAGCTGTTTAAGGGTGAGGTAACTGTGCCTTAGGGGCTAGCTGGTGGCAGCCTTAAAGGCTGGCCAGAGTAGTCAGACTTGACGGGCTACAGACTGTCAGTCAGCCCTTTGCAGGAAAATGTCATGCAGAAGAACATGCAAAGAGTCATGTGATAGACACCAGATTGAAGAGCCAAGAGGCAGGCAGAATGCATGGCTGGGAAACCACAGCATCAGCCTTTGTGTGAAGGGGAAAGGCCAAGGGGGTAGGAGGAAGGAAGAAAAGAAAGAGAAGGCGCAGGGAAGGGAAAAAGGGAAGGGAAGGGAAGGGGAAGGGGAAGGAGGGAAGGGAAGGGAAGGGAAGGAAGAGACATTTGGAGGTTGTAAACATGGGAACAGGGAATGGAACTCATTCACTCATTTACCTGATAAAGACATCCTGAACACCTAACTGTGCCAGGTACTGTGTGCTGTGCTGAGACAGCAAAGATAAAACAAAATAGTCCACATAATCAAGGAGCTCAGTCTAATGAGGTTAACAAATACGAATTTTTTTAAAAAATGTAACAGTGACTACAACAAATGACCTCTCAAACTGTACCAAGTGCTGTGGAAACCCAGAAGAAAGATGGACTAAGTCTATCTGGCGGCAACAGGAAAGGTCAAAGGAAATGTAAACATGAGCTGGATTTTGAGGGGGTCTGATAGGCTGGAAAGGACATTCCAAGCAGAGGAAATAATAGTGTAGATAAAGGTATAGAAAAGTCAACTAGGTTAGCTTGAGGGAGAACAACAGTGAATATCAGTATCAGCAACAGAAACATCAGAAAGAAGTAAGGGTTTTGGTGTTTTTTTTTGGCTTATTAGATTCCAGGTATTAGTAGATCATATTACTTTTACTTATGACGCATTTCGTGAGGCAATCTGAATAACCACTGCTTTCAACACTTATCCACCAGAGGGGTATGTGTCAGACAGAGTACCAGTGCTTTGTGGACATTAACTCCTTTACTTTTCATCAATACTGAGAGGCAGGGAGTCTTACTCCAGCTTAGATGAGAAAACTGGCACAGGCAGAGCACCCTCCCAAGGCTGGTGGGTGGCAGAACTAGAATCCAAACCTAAGTCTGCACTCTTGTCACACACTATGTTTATATAGGGATCGATTTCAGAGTTGTCTGGAGAACAAGGGAAGATGGTCACTAAGAGTGACAGAAGGCTCAAGAACAGGGCTTAGTGACTTAGGTTTCTCCATCAGGTCAGAAGTATCCTGACGATTTTTCCTTTTTCATATCTTTCTCCATCATCTGATCTTCTTTTAACCAGGTACATATTGTATCTCCCAGTTTCTCTATATTGTCATCTAGAAAGGAAAGATCCAAGAGAGCAACGCCACACTCTGTTTTCCCCCTTTCCTCAGAACTTCAAGACTCTGTCTATGTTCAACTTGACATTCTACTTTTAGACGTACAGACACAGGATTTGAAAGTGAAATTTTCAAATGTAGATCTGAGATACGACTATAGCTCATCTCCAAGAAAGGCATCACCATTGCTGCGTTGAACATGCCACAAAGATGAAACAGAGATTGGTTTCTGCGGACAAAGTTTCTGCCCTGACAGTTTTAGAAGCACCATAGAAAGTGGCATGCAGTGACGATGACTACTGTCAGGACGGCACCTTATCTAGCCTGTACAACTCTGCAGCATGGAATATTTACTGCTGAATGGATTCAGGGAAGCTGAGCACAAATGTGTACTCAGCATTTAAAGGGAAATAAAAGAAGTAGGATGATTGTGTGTCATTTTGATGAAAAATAAGGAAGTGAGAAAGTTTGGGCAGAGTTTGTTTTTTTTTTTAGTTGGAGTCTCACTCCGTCGCCCAGACTGTAGTGCAGTGGCACGCTCCTGGCCATGACCTCCTGGCCTTGACCTGCTGGGCTCCAGCGATCCTTCCGCCTCAGCCTTCCAAGTAGCTGGAACTACAGGTGCGTGCTAACACACCTAGCTAATTTTTGACTTATTGTAGAGATGAGGTGTCACCAAGTTGCCTGGGTGGGTCTTGAACCCGTGGGCTCAGGCAATCCGCTCACTTCAGCCTCCCAAAGTGCTGGGATTACAGGCTGATGGGCAGAGTTCCTTTAGTTGTATCTTCTCAAATTTTAATCTGGCTTAAAAAGAAGGTGGCATATCACTTTTATTCTCCAGTCCTGTCTTATTATTTTATAAGAACAGGGTCAACTCGCTATAGATGGATGAATAAATTTCTGACTATTATAGGTTTTTAAAAAACCAGATTAAAAAAAGCATCTTGAGATAAGGACTCAGTATGGTTCCTTGGGTATCTGTAGGTAGAACTAGACATCTGAAGGAACTTGAAAGGGAGTCTAAAACTCCAAAATGGCTTATCAATGCAACTTAGTCTACAATCATCTGGCTAGGATTCAGAAATAATACAAAAAGTTCTAAAGATTAAAAAAATTCATCATCACAAGCTTCTCTCCACCTTATTCCTTCCCTCATAAAAGGTTCCAGAAAGAACTGAAGGAGTCTGATCTGGAACACTCTGATGGCTATGTGCTAGAAATACACAAGTAAGTTTGCTTCTCTAGTGATAGGAAGAAAACAATTATGCCTAAGTGACCAATGAGACATGCTTTAAAAATGACTAGACAAAGAACAGAAGGAAGTCAGCTGGCCCATGCAGAGATCAAACCTGAAGTCCAATCTCCTTAGTACATGGAGATTGTCCAAGCATGGTGGCTCATGCCTGTAATCCCAGCATTTTGGAAGGTCGAGGTGGGAGGACTGCTTTAGCCCAGGAGTTTGAGATCAGCTTAGGCAACATAGCAAGACCTTGTCTCTACAAAAAAATTTAAAAATGAGCCAGGCATGGTGGTGCACACCTGTAGTCCCAGCTACTTGGGAGGCTGAGGTGGGAGGATCACCTGAGTCCAGGAGGTCGAAGCTGCAGTGAGCTGTGATCCCGCTACTGCATTCCAGCCTGGGTGACAGAGTAAGAAAGACTCCAACTAAAAAAGAAAGCAAGCACATGGAGACTGAAGATTCCAATGAAGATAGCCAACCTCCCCTTGCTTGCTTTTCCTCCCAAGAGAAACTCTGATAGTGCAAGAAGCATCTAAGTTAGATACTGGAACTTCTCTGACTATAACGTCTAAAGCATGTAAACAACTTGCTCTAAGGTGGGACAGAGTACTAAGAAAATGGGATGAGATCACAGGTCTAATATTAATATTTTAAATATTAATATTTTTTAAGGTGGAGTCTAATATTAATATATATTTTTTTAAGGTGGAGTCTCACTCTCACCGAGGGTGGAGTGCAGTGGCACAATCACAGCTCACGTAGTCTTGACCTCCTGGGCTCAGGTGATCCTTCTGCCTTAGCCTCCTGGGTAGCAGGATCACAGGGGCGTGCCATAACACCCAGCTATTTTAAACACTTTTTGGTAGAGAAGAGGTCTTGCTATGTTGTCCAGGCTGGTCTCAGACTCCTGGGCTCAAGTGATCCTCCCGCCTCAGCCTGCCAAAGAGATTATAGGCATGAGCCACCATGCCAGCTAATACTAACTTACTAGTCTTAGGCAAGTCACTTAACTTTTCTTGGCATCAGCTTCTTTGCCTGGAAATAAAAAGCCTGTACCAGATCAGATAAGGCAAACAGGGTTGATCCTGAGTGCCAAATCTAACCAACTATAGAGGCTACCGAGAACTATATAAAAAAGGACTGTGAAGCTGAGTTGCAGCTCTGTGGGAAAGAGGCCTGAAATCAATTCGCAGTGCCTACACTGACTGCAGGGTGCAGAGGGGCCAAGCGCCTCACCTCTGTCTCCCTGATCTAGCACTTCTGGTCCCATCTTTTGGCATTGCTAATCTGGCAAATCTAGGCCCGAAGCACTTTCGGCAACCAGGTGTAAAGGACTTCTACTTGTATACAGGTATATGGATAGATGTAAGATATTGGCTGATGGGGCTACAAGACAGAAGAGCCACTATGAGAGATGCCCCAAGCTGTTGATTGCCCCACCACCTAACAGGCTACTGGTCAACACTGATAAAAACTCATCCTTTTTTCCATAAATTAAAAGTGCTTGCAAATCAAGTGCTTTTCAAATGGGGGAATAATTAATAGGAATTACAGAGAAATTTTAAGAATCCAGAAACTTCCTTAAGTGTTATAAATATCTCTTACTTTAGAAAATGTCTGAGTGAAAATCTACATGTCTGCTGGGTTGTATTTGAAATAAGCCAGGAAAGTTAAGATTTAAAGGAAGTCTTCCACAAATTAATTCATTCAACTTTCACCTCTGAAGAGAGGAAGGTGACTACCTTCTTTGTGAAGCAATGACAACTCAGCACCCACACAGCATTTTCTGCTTTTCAAAGCAGGGCGCCTGCATTAACCTCACCTGCGGCACATACCCGTGTTGGGTACATACAGCTAATATTTTCAGATTTCACAGATGGAAAAATTGAGACAGATGTCAAATAACTATCACTATCACTGAGTTCTGGTTGGAGACATGAGTGGAACATGATTCCATACTCCAAGGCCTTTTCTATTAGTCCTTTCACTCTGGTAAGAGATAAGCAGCAAAAATGGAATCACAGCAATAGTGAAATTTCTGCAGTCTTTACTGTGTGCCGGGCACTGTGCTCAGCACTTTCAAGGATTTCTCATTTTGCCTCACAAGATCCCCAAGAGGTAACAACTAACATCATTTCCACTTCTGGCGTGGGAAACTGAGGCTTCAAGAGATGAATCTCTCCTAAACAGAATAGAAAACCACAAAATTCTGGCTTCAAGGCTATGCTCACTTTCATAGTTCAAAAAAGAAAAAGTCTTTATTTTACGGACTTCTTTCAGTATTAGCATATTAGCAAATAGATGAGGTATTTTTCTTTATGCCATATCTGGTACTAATGTAAACAAGTAGCATTAAATGTAAGGTCACCTAGTTTTTTAGCCTATATTTTCCCTACAAATTGAAGAAACTTAAAAAGAGGGGGAAAACAATCTAAAGCTAGACCAGCAAATTCCACATGCAATTTGGGAAAGTTAAAAAAAAATTCTGATAGGTTTTGTTTTGTTTATTCCATAAGAGAGGGTTAGAATAAAAACTCAGATGGTAATTCAGTGAATGGCGCATTAAGTAGAACAGATTGCAATTCACAGCAGCATAAGCCTGTTTGGGGGCTGCTAAAATAAACAGATTCATCTCCAAAGATACACAAGGAGGTAGGACGTGCAGCGTCAAGGTGCCATTTCTGCAGGGTTGTATGTATTTTCCCTCTCCCAGCCACATCCTCACTTTAAATGTTAATCTGTCCTCAGGAGCACTACCAACTCGCCACCTTTCTACAAGCCTCCATCCTCTTGGCAGTCAAGTCTCAAACCCTCCTAATAAGCATGCGGGTGCCATTTCTAATCTGCCCGACAGGCAGCGAGCTGCCCCTCGCTGATAGAAGGAGACAGTCATAAAAGAGGCTGCTATGAAGCCAATATGAATCCCTCTTGCCTTAATAACGGAGGGCATGACTCAGAGACTCAGAGCCTAAACATGAAGCCCCAACAGATGACACAGTCATTGTTTCTAGTCATGGGCAGCAATTGCCTCACCAGTCAGAAAATGCCAGTTTCTTTTTTTCTTTCAAAGCAAGGGGAGAAACTTAAACCACAGATGAGAGAGGCAACTGGAGATGGGAGAGGCAAAATCACCAGCAACCAAACCTTCCTCCAACAGTTTCTAAAATAGGGCAGACTGTTAGAGAAGACTACAAGACTTTTTTAGTTGGGGAAACTGAAGCTGGAAAATGAGTAAAAGGAATTTTTAAAATAAGAATGCACAACAAACTAATGGTAGCTCTGATAAGAGCCCAAGGCTCTCAGGCCAGCGTTTTGCCCACAAAGAAGAGAGTGACTATATGTCAGGCTCACTTTAACACATGAGTATGTGCCAGGTTTACACAATTTCAGTAATCTTCAAAGTGACCCTATAATAGAGCTACCATGAAAATGGACACACACACAGGGAAAAACATTTCCCAAGCGAACAGAGTTCCTGTGTGGCAGAGCTGGGATTTAACCGTAGGCTTGTATGATAGCACACTCATGTTCCTTCTGTGTTACCATGATGTCTCTGTTACAGGTGTGATACAAATTTTAAATTCACTCAAATTTACCAAATTTCTAAATTTATTTAATGTACCCCCCTAAAACTCCTAGACTGCTCATTTGTTAGCCTTGAGAGAGTCAGCATTTCCATGAGAGCAGGTACAATAATACAAGGCCAGAAAAAGACAACCCTCTTGGAAGCACAGAGAAGTAAATAAGATCACCTGTGAAGACTGAGAGTTAGTTTAGAGGGAGAGACCAGCAAGCATGCAGACCCTAGATACTTGTAATAGTAGCTACCTCTTATACTTCCCTACTCCAAGAACTAGTCTAAATGATTTACATAAATAAAATGTACTTAAACTGCCCCATAACCCTACAAGGCAGTCACTATTACTCTTATCCTTTCACTGATGAGAAAACTGAAGCAGAGGAAGAGTTTAAGTTTTAAGTAACTTGCTTGTGACCATCAGCTGGTAGGAGGCACATTCAGGATCTGTGTCTATGCAGTATGGATCCAGAGGCCCTGATCTTTAGCTGGAGGTGGCAGTGCTGCAAAGGTTACACCCAGGGCGTACAAGAGGGGATCCAGGTGGTCTCAGGGAAGATCTTCTGCAGAAACTGACAGTGAAATACTAAGCAACATGCTTGAGATGTGGAAAACAATATATATTTACTGACTAATTTGTTTGCCAAAACCCTGAAGGATACAGAGGAATTAGCCAGCTTCAGGAAAGAGATGTGGAAAAGATGGCACAGAGAAGTATACTAGGCAGAGTAAATAGCACTGGGCAAAAGTCTAGAAGGCTTGAGAAAGCACAAGGACACACAGGAGTGCAGGATGGCTTTTGCACGTGATGGCGGTGAGGGATGCAGCCAGAGCAGCAGGCAGGGGCCAAACTGGGAAAGGCATGGTGAGGCCGGTGAAGGAGGTGAGACTACATCTCGAGGTTAACAGAGAACCAGTGTCTACTGTGTTTGGGTAGGGAAGTGACATACATTCATTTTCTTTCTTTCTTTTTTTTGTGTTGGAATCTCACGCCATCACCCAGGCTGGAGTGCAGCTGCAGCTCACAGCCACCCCAGTGTCGACCTGCTGGGCTCTGGCGATCCTTCTGCCCCAGCCTTCCAAGTAGCCGGAACTACAGGTGCATGCTATCACGCCCAGCTAATTTCTGATTTATTGTAGAGGGAGGTTTCACCAAGTTGCCCGGGCTGGTCTTGAACCCGAGGGCTCAGGTAATCCACTCGCCTTGGCCCAAAGTACTGAGATTACAGACTGAGCCGCCAAGCTCGGCTCATACATTTTCATTTTGTAAAAAAAAATCTCTGGTTACTATGTAGAAAATGAATTGGAGGACGCAAACCTAGAGGCAGGGCGATAGTTAGTTAGGAGGATGCTGCACTAATATAATAAACAAAGATGACGCAAAAAGAGAGAAAAGTGGACAGATTGCAAAAATACCAGAGGTAAACTTTACTAGACTGTGTGGGGGGTGGAGAGACGCGTACAAGGATGATGCCCAGGTTTTTAACCTGGTCAAATGGTAAACAGCCCTAATGTAGGGAGAAGGAAGAGGTCACACAGGGTCATGGCCACAAGTCTGGTTTGGGACTCACGGAGTGAGAAAAGTTGAGGGGTGAAAAGCCAGGTGGCAGCTGGCCATGTGTCTGTAGAGATCTAGGAGGCCCTAGCACATAGCCCTGATGCTGTCAGACCTTGCACTAAGCCGGTGAGGCTGGCAGGGGGAGAACCAACCAGTCCCCCTGAATGAGGAAGACAGAGAGGATCAGAAAAGCAAAACAAAGTGCTCCAAGGTCATACGGCAAGATCAGCGGGGAAGATGTGTGGCCAGAACTCTGACGTCTCTTCCCACAGGAAAAAGGATTATGTGATTGACAAGAGGGCAGGCAGGAGGCAGGAGAGGATGAATGAGCAAGTGGCTGAAATTGGGGTGTCTAAGAGAGAGGAAGTAGGAGAAGAAAGAGCACCCCCACCCCCCCACCTGTAAGCTGTGTTCTGGCATATTCACGGACCAAGAAAGTTTAGGAACCACTGGTTTAAAGAAGAGCTGAGTGGAATTCTCAGCAGGACTTCTTTTTTAAAGCTTGCCCCCCAAATCTTACAGAACAGCTAGTAAATGAATTAATGGCAGCTTCACACCTCTACTGCCTACATGCCCACTGGTGGTTTAGGCTCACGGACTCCACACACTCATTCCTGCACTTCATATCTTTCACATGAATCTTTAAATGAGTTTTGAACGATAAGGATACAGAGTCTGTGTAAGACATCAAATTCGTGGATACTGTTTCATTATAAGGAGTTCATCTTTTTCCTTTCAGGTAAAGTCTGGAATGATTTAACTGTGTCAAAATTAGCATGCAAATTGTAAGTCATTACAGTGCAAAGTATGTGGTAAGAACACTTTATTGAATAAACCTACTGAGTATAGTTTCCCCAGGAACTAAAAAAGGGAAAACTTCTCTCCAAGGCTTTCCTCCCCTTTTAGAAATCCCTGCCAATACCTATATAATTATGCCTTACTTCTGACCATCAAAAGCCAGGCATACTCTGTACATTTAATCAGCAGAAGCTGGAAGGAAACAGTGAGAAGTCAAGGCATCTTCCATACAAGTACCTTAGTATTTTAGGGCTTCAAGTTGTTTGGGGAGTCATGTGAAATCTGCTGAGACAAAAACCCTGGATATTTACAGATCACAAGAACTGCTGCTCATTAGATGAGTCTTAAGAATTATATGCCCTTGAAAAGTTCAGGTCAAATCTTGTTAACCAGAAACCCCTAGGGTATGCTTGGATACACTGTGGCCTGGAATCTCATGGATACTGAATACAACATAAAAGCAGAGGGTCACTACTCAGGATATGGAAATCTGTGCTAGTTAGAGTATTACAATAATATGATTTGAACTGAATGTGTATAAAATTATCTATTGGTCCTATAGATTATTCCAAGTAGGAATATTTTCCTTTTTGAATATTGCTTCAGTTATGCCATTGAATGCACATGGCTGTACTTAAATATTTGTAATGATGGGGTTAATCACAGACAAAACAAAAATGAGGGCTAAAAATTAGTATGAAGGATAATGTGGAAAACCCAGGTGATTGTCTATCTTTCTTTTTTTTTTTTTTTTGAGTTGGAGTCTCACTCTGTCGCCCAGACTGGAGTGCAGTGGCCGCTCCCGGCCACCGCAGCCTCGACCTGCTGGGCTCCGGCGATCCTTCCGCCTCAGCCTTCTGAGTAGCTGGAATTACAGGCATGTGCTACCACGCCCGGCTGATTTTTTAATTTACTGTAGAGATGAGGTCTCGCCATGTTGCCCAGGCGGGTCTCGAACCCGTGGGCTCAGGCAATCCACTCACCTCAGCCTCCCAAAGTGTGGGATTACAGGCTGAGCCACTGAGCCCGGCCCTCTACCTTTCTTAATACCCACAGACAGATATTAGTTTCACCTAATGAGCAATAATCTTTCATTCACCGATTGTCAGCCATGATGTCCTGAGAATATGATGAACAAGAGAGATTACAGTCCCAGAGATAAAGAGTAAACAAATAAATGAAATAATTACAGGTTATGAAGCAGTCGAGGTGGGGAGGGTGTGGGGGGATACATTGCTTTACATATGGTGATCACCAAAAACCTCTCCAAGGAGGTGACATCTAAGCTGAGACCTGACAGTGGAAGGAGCACCAGCAAGAGAAGATTCCAGGCAGAAGGAGAAGCAAATGCAAAGGCTGTGAGGCAGGAAGGTAGTGACCAGTGGAGGAGGGGGCTGGAGAAGTAGGGAAGAGTCAGATTATGCACAATCTTGTAGTACTGGGGAATTAACAGAGTGCGAGTGTGTGTGTGTAGGGGGTAAATAGTCCTTGTAGAGAAAAGAAAATGAAAGGTTCTTTGAGTACCCCCTGTGTGCCAGGTCCCATGCCAACACCTTCCATGTATAGTACACTCATTGTCACCACAGTCATGAGCAATTACCCATGTAATTTCTCAAAGTACACAAATCAGCATACACCTTAAAGAGAAAACAAACACCAGCAAGAAAGCAAATAAGGCTGGGGCAGTTAAGCTATCCGTCCACAGCTGGAGAACCAGAAAAAAGCCTGGCTCTGAAGCCCAGGTTCTCCCTCTGCACCTTCCACTTCTGGAATGTAACCCCCCACCTTAACTTGGCTCCTATTCCCTCTCCTTTTCTCTGTTGCCCCAGACTAGAAATCTTATGGATGCTACACATGTCTATCTTTGAAGGGTTAGCATGAATGCTGACTCGTCCACAAAACCAGCTGCCCTAGAGTTTAGGGCAACTCTAGCTGTAGACAGCCTTCCTGCTCCCTGGGATCCTCCAGCCTCATCAGAAGCTTCACTCCCAGACCCCTTCTCTTCTTGGCACTTTTGCCCCTCACCCCTGGCCTTGTGCAGAGCAGGTGCCTGATCAACATTTGCCAAGAGATTGGCTTCTCTCCAGTGAATCTTGGTCAACTGCAAAGCATGGACACTTGCACAGTGCCCAGAGAAGGCTGAAGTTTACAGGGAAGATGGTGGCTCAGAGACACTGAAAATATCAATACTTGAGCTTATTATCTTAGGTTTTTTTGTTGCAGACTTGTGGAGTATGTGAGAGATTTATTTACTACCAATCTCATAGTCAATGCCATCAAAATGCCTGAAAAATAAGCATTCAATTCAAGTCAACAAATATTTGCTGAGTTTCCAATTGGAGTAGGACATTCAAATTTAATGGGGGTGAAGAGACAAACTGTTTGTGACTTAAGAGAGAAGCCTGCATCTTGAAGTCATTCTACACCTGTGAGGAAACATCATCTGCTAAGATGGCACTGAGCGCTGGCAGCAGACACTGCTCACACATGCATCCCTCACCCCTACCTGCCTGCTATCTGAGTAACACTGAGGCTGCTGAGCACTAATGACCTTGGGATGTTTGCCAGTGCCCAGCAAAATGGCCTTGGCATCAAGGAGGCAGATGTTTGTCAGGGAATGGCAGGGTCCCAGTGCCCGTGGCACATAGCAGCTTTGTTAATGCCAGGAGCGTGGCTGCAGCGATGACTTGCCGTCAGTGCTAATCAATTTCACACCCTCTTCGATGCTGATAACAGATCATCTTGTGGGAAGCAGGCCAAATCCTAAAAGCTATATGCAAACTGTTCTCTGACGCCCAACTGCTTACTCAGTCTTCCTCAAAAAGAGTCTAAGTTTCACCTCAAACAAAGCATCTGATAGTGCCAACACTCTGTTCTGCTAGGACGACTCCTTCTGGGGCATCTGGCAAGAAGGATGCTCCCAGGAAGAGGACTGCCTGGCTTACTGAAGAGTTACACAAGAATTCCAACGGAAGTTTGGAAAATCTAGCAGCAGCAGTTTCTACTAATCAAACAAGGTACTTCATATACTTTATGCTTAGTCTTAATAATCCCAAAGGGGAAGTGCTATTGCTCCCATTTTACAGATGAGAAAACAAAGCTTAGAGAGGTCAACTCAACTGCCCAAGATCTCAGAGCTAGGAAGTGGCAAGCCGGAATTCAAGTATAGGGCTCTCTGACCCTCTACCTTGTGCATGTCTTATCATTTTTTACTAGGCTGCTGCTCCTCTACCTAGAAGATAACCCAGTCACTGATCAACCTATTGTTGTGCTTTTAATCCAGTCCACTAACCCAAAACAGAGTCACCAAAGGATAGTTAACTGAATCTGAGGGAAAACGTGAAGCTTGAGGGGTTAGATCACCTTGGCTAATACACTTTAGAGCTGAGGAACTGAGGTTACATGAAGCACAGCAACAAGTCATGACTGGCAGTGATTAAAGGTGGTGCCTACACCAAAACCCTAGCCCCCCCTAACACCAAGGTGCTCCTCCCACAACCCCTGAAATGTCCTCTAGCACCAGGGATTCTGCCAGGGCTGGAGTTCCAGTTGTCTCACGGACAGGTTACTCTACAGGGAAGAAAAGATGGAAAAGGAAAGTTTAATCAGAATAAAACCAGGGTTTGGGGTATGTGGAAGGAAAGAATTGTGTGTGGAACATGCTAGTATCTAACGTCCAGTTTCAGAATTTAGAGTCCCTGCCTTTTATCTTGCTGTAGTATCACTGTATAAAAGAAGAAAATTCCAGCTAATCAATTCAATCAATCCACAAACGTCTGAAGACTTACTAGGCCTAAGGATCACAGGGAAATCACAAGAATGAAAAACAGTTACCTACCTATAGATATTCATAAATGAACACCATTCTGTGGAAGAGGAGAGGTGGATAAGACACGGGCAAAGAGAGACAGGACACAGATAACAGGGCCACTGTCTCCCATAAGCTCTTGCCTCTCACCTGGCCTCAGGCACCGCCCGAGGGAGAGAGCTAGTGTACTTCCCAGTGCATGCGTAGCTGGAGGTCCCCAGCACCAGGAAGGGGAGGGGAGTGTTGAAACTGGTTCTCCTCGGAATGAAGTTCAAAAACCTCAAGTGTATCTTCAAGATAAAAAGACTGAACAGAGTAATGAAGTGATATAGCAAATCAGGATCACCAAGAAAATGAGGCATCCTACAGATTCTGAAAAAAGAGAAAGACCATTTTGTAATGTGACCAAAAACTGAGGAGTGTCTTGCAGGGGAGAGAATACAAACTGGATATTAAACAGCAGAGATGAAAATTTACTCTGATTGAGAAGTACAGACAAGAAAGCTATAGAGGCTAGAGATGATAGAGAACAAAATGGAAGCAGGTAAAAAAATACAGAAGGTAGAGTAAGCACAGCCTTCAAGGAAAAAAATCTAGCAGGCTTCACTTCCCCAAAAAACCACACACATAAGAAATGAGGGCTAGACAGTTTGAACCTGGTGCCTGGCTTGGTTGCAATCATCTGAGCTTCCCTCTTGAAGGTTTTTAGTTTTCCATCTGTAAATGGGGGAACTGGATTCAATGACCACTTAGTCTTCTTCCAGCTCTTATATCCTGTGATCACCCTTTCCTAGTATGCTTCCTCCTCAGGACTATAGAAAGCCAGCAAGATACCAACATGATACCAAGTCCCAGCACTGTGCTTTGGCCAGATTTTCTAACAGAAATTCTTGTCAGGGGTACCTGTGCTATCTACCTAGATGCCCAGGTCAGACGTGGATCAATGCCACACATCCCTTCTCCTAGAAGGCTGTACTTCCTGTCAGAGCAGTTATAACCATCTGGCATAGCATCATTCACTCTGTTCTTACAACACGTGAGACAGCATCTTTGCCCTTACCTATCCTGTGAGGAGCTATGAGGAACACAAGGCACCCACTTGGAGTGCAAGTCAATAGCTGGCAAAAGAGAGGCAAGGATACGTACGTGTTTTTCCCCTTCAATCTTCTTGTCCGCCACCTGCATTGCACCCAGATATTTAAAATGCAACTCCATTAGTCTGTCAACCTGAAGAGAGAGATTTCACAGGCTGGAGTGAGAAGGAAAGAGAATACCAGGCAAGAGAACAGTGGAATGCTTATTCATCTCACTGTCAATCCTTACAAAGGGAGACCCACTAGAGCACTTCTTACATCCTTTGCTTAGGGACACATTAGGAATGGATCAAAGAGCTGGGGCAGAACAAAGCAAACACTCAGGGTGGATGCTGTGTGAACACTGGCCCATTCCCCAAAAAAGACTACTCAGCCCTCCTATGACTCCCAGGAATTCAAGTTGTTAAAAACAAATAAATAAATAAAAACTCAAGTCCCTTCTTGCAAAGAGAAGAAGCTTGAAGTTACATACTTGATATTCACTTAGAACTTTATAAAAATGTCTTTTTTCGAACTGAAACCTTTCATGTTCAGATTCTGCCCCAGAGCTGATCTTTTTTTAAAAATGCCTGAGTAAAATCTTTTTAGTTGCTTTTGAGTCAGAAGAGTGTGCAAGAAAAACTCCTTCAGCAACTTAAAAAAAAAAAGACCCGACTTTTGCTCAGTAATAACTTAAAAATCAGTTTTAAGCTCAGCAAAGTCATGCTTCAAACATGGCCTGAGGAGCAAGCGCTCAGTAGGTTTGAAAAAGTTTCATTTTTCTCTACAATTTCCAAAAAGACTGAAGGAACACTGTGAAACCAGCCCAGACTCCTGGCTTATCTTCATCAGACTGGCACCACCATGGCTCTCAGCAACTCTGGCATTTATTTACCCTGATACTGATTAACAGGAGATGTTGCTTCAATATGGCGTCACACGGTATGGGAAGTCTGTGGTCAAATGTCCTCAGCAAACAACGATGACCCAAAGACCTTACATATTTCCATTTACAAAGCATTTTCATGTCCATTATTTCCTTAAACCTTCAAAAAGTCTGATAAGGTAGGCAGGGAAGACATCACAATCCCCATTTTAAAGCTGAGAAAACTGAAGCACAAGTGTTAAATGATGTCACCAGGGTGACATGACCGCTAAACTGCTCTGTGTCCTAACCTGATGGCCTCTTCATCATGCTACACTGCTACTGAGGGCAGAAAAAAAATGGTCAGAGGTGGGCTCAAAAAGACAATCTGAAATCTCTCTCCAAAGTAGGGAAAAGGAGCTGCAAGGACGAAAGAAGTCATTGCAGGTTAAAAGGGAGGTTTTGGTCTCTCATTTTACTCATCAGGAATTGCGTGCTTACATCTTATGGGATAAAATACATGGGCTTTCTGGACTCAGTAGCAGGGTTCAAACCCTAGCTCTGCCACTTATTACTGGTGTGTTATTGGGCAAGTCACATAATGTCCCTAAACTTCAATGGCCTTATCTGTAAATGTGAATCACACCTATACAAAAGATAAGCCACAGTGTTGTGGGAATACACACAACAATGAAGGCATTTACTCCATTAACCAGCTCACAGCAGTCACTCAATCAATGGTAGTTCTTATTAGTGTTAAAAATATTTTCAACACTAATTTCTGCCATGTTAGATAACTATATAAAATATCCATCTACTCTCACTTATAACCATTTGCAGCTTCAACAGATCACCTAGGGCAGGCTCTGCCATGTCCTCATCATCATCTGCATTTTATCACTACCACCTAGTAAGACCTCACCTGACCTCATCTGGTTGGGTGGTGGCTCACACCTGCAACCCCAGCACTTTGGGAGGCTGAGGAAGGAGAATCGCTTGAGCCCAGGAGTTCAAGACCAGCCTGGGCAACATAGCAAGACCTTGTCTCTACAAAAAAAAAAAAAAAAAATCAGCTGGGCGTGCTGTAGTCCCAGTTACTTTGGAGGTTGAGGTGGAAGGATTTCCTAATCTCAGGAGTTTGAGCCATGATTCATGCTGTTGTACTCCAGTCTGGGCAACAGAGTGAGAACCAGACTCAAAAAAAAAAAAAAAAAAAAAAGACTTCATCTAATTGACCTTCCACTGACTCCTCAAGATAGGTATTAATGTCTCTGTTTTGAAGTCAGGGATAGAAAAACAGATTCAAATCCAGACATATGAACCCAAAGTCAGTGCTCTTAATCACTTTGCCATGCTGTGCACAAACCACAACCAAAATCCTATTATAATCTACTCTCATGCTGTCTAAAAATCCCCTTAAAGTGCTAGCTGATATCACTCTAAGGTGTTACTACTCCCAAGTGCATGCATTTGGAGATGAGAAGTAGAATAATCAGAAAAACTTTGGCAATTCAAAACAACAGGGCCTAGATGCTGGAAAAGAGATTTTAGTAGAGAACATTTAACCCAATATCCCTTGGACTGCATCAGGTAAAAAAAAGCCTTTCTATCCCCCACTGGTCCTGGACCCATCTTTACAATCCAGCAATCACTCACCTTCTCACTGTCATTTTCAGTGAATTTATTCAGAAGCCGGGTTCGCTGCTGCCCTCTCAGGTTCCGCAGGAGGGAAGCCAGGATCGAACAGACATGCTCTGGGTTGGGAAGAAGAAAAGAGAACATGCTGAGATCAGAGCAGTAATTATTACCTCTCTTCAAGCCTCGTCTGGTCCTATTGAGGAGGGGAATAAGTAGGCCTCTGTGACTGCTGCTATTGATTAATAAGACAAGAACTGAAATTGTGTCACTGGAAAACTGAACTGATCTTCACACACTGAACAAAAAATATATTCAAAAGGGATGATATCCACAAGGACAACTTGAGCAAATGAATCAAAACTGAGTTAGAATTTCTATTCTGTCTGGAATTAATTGATTTTTATTGTCCACAACAGAATCTCAAACTAACTCCCCATTTACAGAAATAACCTGTGAAGACAGTATGAAAATCAGTCATGCCATGAGCAAGTAATAAATAAGACACGTTTTATTGAATTCTCAAATTACTTTCTAACTTTCCCAAGTAAACACCGTGGAACTAAATAAGAAATGTGATAGGGCCCCAGTGCTATCACTTACATTCTGGTGCAGCTAACACCCCTACTTTAAGTTCAAATGTGGCTGGGCTGTAAGGGCTTCCAAACAGTTAACAATGCCTTTTGAGTCACATAACCTAGTGGCATCTATTATGAAATACTATTCTATTCTTGGAAGAAGAGGGTAATTGAGGGATATATTATAGGCTTCAGTTCTTAAGAGAAGTTTTTCTTTAAGAATAATTTTTTAAAATTAGAGAATATAGTTTATTTAAAAGTAAATGAGAGAGAGCGAGAGCGAGAGAGAGAGAGCGAGAGCGAGAGAGAGAGAGCGAGAGCGAGAGAGAGAGAGAGAGAGAGAGAAAGAGAGAGAGAGAATTCACCTCCCCAAGGTAGGGGAGGAGGCCAAAGCCGGGAAGCATGGCGAGCCATAGCTCAAAGAGCACATGGCCCCACCAGAGTCTAGCAAGGCATTGGTGGCGATGTTCTGGCAATGACCTAAAAATAATTTTTATTATTATTTTTTTTTTTGAGTTGGAGTCTCACTCGGTCGCCCAGACTGGAGTGCAGTGGCCGCTCCCGGCCACCGCAGCCTCGCCTGCTGGGCTCCGGCGATCCTTCTGCCTCAGGCTTCCGAGTAGCCGGAATTACAGGCATGCGCTAAAAAGCCCGGCTGATTTTTTTTTTTTTTTTTTTTTTTATTGTAGAGATGAGGTCTCGCTGCCCAGGCGGGTCTCGAACCTGCGGGCTCAGGCAATCCACTCACCTCAGCCTCCCAAAGGCGCGGGATTACAGGCTGAGCCACCGAGCCCGGCTTAAAAATAATTTTTAAAAATCAAGAATAATGACCTTGAAAAAGAGGTGACCAAAGTCGACTCATGGAAAAACAGCAGAGCACAGTTTATTTTGAAATACAATACTCACAGCATGAACAGCAAATACTCTATTTGAAAACTGAAGAGCGTCTTCCTATACCAAACTTAGAGTTCTCAAAAAGTCACTTAACTATTTTTTTTTTTTTTTTTTTGAGTTGGAGTCTCACTCAGACGCCCAGACTGGAATGCAGTGGCCGCTCCCGGCCACCGCAGCCTCGACCTGCTGGGCTCCGGCGATCCTTCCGCCTCAGCCTTCCCAGTAGCCGGAATTACAGGCATGCGCTACCACGCCCGGCTGATTTTTTGATTTATTGTAGAGATGAGGTCTCACCTGCCCAGGCGGGTCTCGAACCCGCGGGCTCAGGCAATCCACTCACCTCAGCCTCCCAAAGGCGCGGGATTACAGGCTGAGCCACCGAGCCCGGCTGCCACTTAACTATTAAGTGAGGGCACAGGTAAGCCTTAATACTTCTCTGTGACACAGATATAATTTTGTACCAGTGTGTTTTTCTTTAAATTATATCATAAACACTACCCACCTCCTCACTTCCCTGACCTCTTACTGCTGGAGTTATTCAGTCCATCGGCTTCTGTTTTCTATCTCTATTCATGTCCCTAGTGATCTCATCTTGCCCGTGGCTTTGAAAAACATTTAAATATGGACAACTCATATAGTTGAATCAGGTCAGTCCTGTCCTCTGAATGCTGATTCATACATTCAACTGTCTACCGGCTCTCTCCACTTGGTTGTCTAACAGGTCCTCTAAACTTAAGATGTTGAAAACCAAGCTCCTGATCTTCCTTCCTAAACCTTTTCCCCATGGTCTTTTCTACTGAGTTAACAGTAACCAGATTCTCCAGTTTCTCAAGCCAAAGCCAGTGAAGATATCCTTGATTCTCTTCTTTCTCTCATATCCCACAGGAACGCTCGCCAGCTTTATCTTCCAAGACGCCCAGTATCCCACCTCTTCTCTCTGTTGCCACCACTGCCACTATCCTGGTCCATATCATTTCTCGCTTGGAATATTCAATAGCCCACTAGCAGGTCCCTCTGCTTCCACCCATATCCCCTTTGGCCTAATCGCCACAGAGCAGCCAGAACAATTTGGGGGGTTAAAACCTGAAGTCAGATCTGTTTAAAACACTCAGATGATTCCCAGTCTCAGACTAAATGCTGCTTCTCACATCCAGCTGCTCCTGCTTCGGGGGCTCTGCACGCGCTGTTTCTCTGCCTGGAATGCTCCTCACCAGATTATCCGCATGGTTTATTCTTCCAATCTAGCTTTACTCCGCTGCCATCTTCTCAGAGAAGCTCTCCTCTGACCACGCTATGGAAAAATGGAATGCCCCACAAGGACTCTCACAAGTCTTATCGACTTTATTTTTCTCTTCATTATGTATTACTTTCCAAACTACTGTTTAATTTATTTATTTTGTTCTCCATCTCTGTTCAATTAGAATATAACTGTATTCTAACTGTTGAACCTTCATGCATGCCAAGGGAAGATTAGGGACAGGAAGAGTGAGGGACATCACTGGGTCAACACTCTTGGGCCAGGTCGGATGTGGCTCTGATCTCTTAAGCTGGTGCACAAATGGGACAGACTATAATGATGTCAGTGCTGAAACTTTGAAATTACTTAGCATGACAGCTAGTAGCAACCTCCAGGCATATATGTGACAATCTGACAATCACAGAGGAAGAAAAAAAACCAGAGTCAGAGTTCTCATAGAGTATCTGAGCCAAATCTCTCATCGTATAGATGGGAAAACCAAGGCCCAGAGAGAAGGGACTTGTTAACACAGCTAACAGGAGAGCAGGCAGAACTCAAATTTCATATTCTTCATTCACTCGTTCACTGACTAGTCCAGGGCCCACACAAACAAGGCAACCTAACTGAAGGAGCTCCTCATTTATGGAGGAAACAGAAGAGCAAGTTCCATGTGAGCCTTCGGGGGCACAGAAGAACAACTGACCTTAGAAAGAGTCCCACTAGAGGTAACAAACTACTGAAAAGAAAATTGTAAAGAACAAAAAAGAAGAGCCATAGCCAACAATGAGGTAGAAAAGAGGAGAAAACATTCCAGGCAGAAGGAACAACATAGGCAAAGGCCAGCTTGGATGGAACGCCACATCCATGTGGGAGAGGGGAGGACAGTCCGGTTGTCAAAGGCTGACTATGGAGAATAGTGACAAGAATCTACCAGTGAAATTTTACTCTGGTGAGAGGGCATATCAGATCTGAGTTTAGACCAATCTTCTTAGCAGCTACGTTCTTTTCAGATCAGGAGAATGTTTCTCTTTCCTAATGAATTTTTTATACTTCTCTATCAAGGTTACCTTTTTGCCTTGGTTATTAGGAGGCTCAAAGATGAATTTATACTCAATGACAGGAAGCAATTCCTTTTATTGTTTTATTACTGATTCCCTTCACCCTACCAGTGTATTTTAAAATAAAAGCAATGAATTCATATGATAAAGATCAAACTACATAAAAAGTTATAAAATGTCCTTAATAAAAATCTGCCACGCATCTATACTAATAATTTTCTTTCTCTATACTCCTCCCACTACCCTATTCTTCTCTCCCAAGAAAAACTGCAAAGAACCTTGTATATATTTTCAGGGAAGAAAATTTATATTTCTCATATATATATATATATATATATATATATATATTCCCCAATACAGCTTTCTATATCAGCACTCACACATCATGTTTTTTTTTCTTTTTAATATGTATCCAGAATTCCACCAAACTTATTTATCATAATTTAAGCAGTACCCCATTCACGGATAGTTTAGGTAGCTGCCAGTTTTGGTTTGTTTTGTTTTTGCTATTAGAGGCAATGTGTATTCATGTCCACATATTCTGGCATACTTTTGGACAAGTATTTGTATTTTTATTGCATATTCCTAATAGTAGAATTAGAGGGTCAAAAGAAGTTTACATATAAAATGCTGAAAGAACTGACAAGTTGTCTTCCAAAATGGTTGCACCAGTTACATATCCAATCCAATTACAGTATACAATCCAATACAGTATACATGTATCCAATCTCAGTATACATGTGTCTCAGTATACATCCTCACTCAGACTGCATATTGCCCAATCTAGAAATTATGACAATATGGTAGGTGAAAAATGGGAACTTCTTTCGATTAGTATGTTTTTGCTCTTGCTATGAATAAGGTTAAGTATTTTTTTCTATGTGCACTAGTCAGGGTTTTCCAGAGAAACAGAAACAATAGGACATATATAAATACATACAAAGGGATTATAAGTGATTGGTTCACATGGTCATGGAGGCTGAGAAGGCCCATGATCTGCTGTCTCCAGGTGGAAGGTCCAGGAAAGGCAGTGGAGCAGCTCCAGTTCAAGGCCAAGGAATAGTGTTTTGCCAGCTACCTGGGCATCCCTTAGCCCGGGCAAGCTGGTATACAAAATTATCACTGACCATTCACATTACTTTTTCTGTGAACTGCTGGCCTTATCCTTTGCTCTTTATAGATAAGGATGTTACCCTTTTTCATATATGTTGCATATTTTCCCTAGTTTGACATTTGTCTTTTGACAAATTCTTATTCATAGCTAAGATATGGTACCACCATATTGTTTTGTTGTAAGCTGCTTCAAATTCCTACTTGAAAGTAAGCAGGAGCCGGGCTCGGTGGCTCAGCCTGTAATCCCGTGCCTTTGGGAGGCTGAGGTGAGTGGATTGCCTGAGCCCGCGGGTTCGAGACCCGCCTGGGCAGCGAGACCTCATCTCTACAATAAATCAAAAAGTCAGCCGGGCGTGGTAGCGCATGCCTATAATTCTGGCTACTTGGAAGGCTGAGGTGGAAGGATCGCCGGAGCCCAGCAGGTCGAGGCTGCGGTAGCCGGGAGTGGCCACTGCACTCCAGTCTGGGCGACAGAGTGAGACTCCAACTCAAAAAAAAAAAAAGAAAGTAAGCAGGACAAAATAACTGTCACCACTTTTATTGTCTATCTATGCCAATAGGCTTATTTGAGTCTGTACACAATTTTTTTATCGAATCTTCACAACTTATCTGTGAGAAAGGTACTGTCCTCATCTCCACCTCATAAATGTGGAGCCCGAGGCTCAGAGAGGTTAACTTACTTAAGGTCACACACTCGAGTAAGTGGCTTGAACCCAAGTTGTCTGACCCCAAACTGTAAGCTTTTCCTACTATGTTATATGTTTCCCACATATAAAAAGCAATCATCAGTGTTGATAAAGAAAGAAGATAAAAGAGACCAGAAACTGAAACATGCAAAGCCTGAGAATACGCCTTATAGTTAGGCTCACTGTGCCCAAGAGACAGGCATGATATATTTTAAAAAATTAACAGTTCTAACAATAGTCAAACGAAGTAAAAGGCCATATGGATAAGACATGAACAACAACCCCTCTTTCTCTATTTTACTGAATTAGTCTTTGCAGAAGCAGTTTCTACCAGAGTCTAAATAAAGAAGAGATTTTGGGTTTCAGGCAGTTCCACAAATACTGAACCAGAACTTCTCACTATTTTTCCCTTTTAATCTCGCTGATTAAGATGGATGAGAAAGAATCGCAACGTTCTTTATATATCTCAAGATGGAGGAAGAAGGGCTAAGTGCTGGTGGCAGAAGAGAGGGTATCAGGAGCTATAATTTTCAAAAGTAAAATGTAATAAATAGAAGAATCATCTTTTCTGGCATAAGACCACATTAGCATGCATTTCCACAGCTCATCCCAGCCTGGAGCAAGAGATACCTTGATCAATTGCAGTGGTAGACTAAGAACAAATGACATTTACCTATTTGTTTGGGATTTTAAGTAAGGAATAGGTTCTTGATTTCAGAAGATTTGAAGCCGCCTATGTCCCTTCCATCTCTGTCTGGATGGTGTGGCCTGCCACAGGCCACCGGTGCCTGCCACCTCATGTTTCTTTCTCTCTCTCACACCCACACACACACATACACACAGAGTTTCATTAGCTACTAATAAATGTAGCTTCCCTAAGAACAGATTTCAGCCTAAGGTGGTGTCAATTTTTCATGCACCAAGGAGATGAGCAGAGCTGCTGGCACAGAGAGCAGGGGGAAGATAACAGGTTTATCTGCTGGCCAACACTGCTCAGCTGCTCTGTCATTTCGACAGGCTAAAATGGAGGTGAAGGATGGCTATAGAGCTGTCAATGCACATGGGGTAGATGTGGTAGCTCCCACTGCAAAGAACCATCTCTGAGGGAAGGCCTAGGAAGTGCAGCGTGTGTACACACACAGAATCTGCAAGGATCCACAGAGGGGAAGGCCAGGCAAATCTACGTTTTTCAAATCACTAGGTAGGCGCCTTGGCATCTGGGTGAAGTGTTAGAGCCAGTACTGAAATTGTGCCAGTGTGAGTCCCTGCCTGCTGGGCTCCCTGCTCAAGTCGGATGACTGGTTGCCTCAGATACTAATTACTGAAACTGTCTGGAGGGGCGGCTCTGGTCTACCTGTCTCCAGCTCAAGTCTTGTCAGGGCTTCTCAAGAGTGATTAGCAATAGGTTAGATCCCTGAGTCTATGTAAGAGGGCTAAATGTTTGATTTTCCAGGGGGCAGGTAGAGTTCTATAATTTTCAGAGTTGGAAGGAGACTTAGGAATCTTTGGTCTGACTCCCCTGGGGTTCAGAAATAATAGCCCTGAGAAGGGATGTGATTTACCTCAGATCAGAAATATCTTTGTGGACCATTGGAGTCTGGATCTGTAATTTCTTCCCCTCCAAATCATGATAGACACTTGAGAATCTGATGAGCACTTATATATGCGATCTCTCCCAAAATATATACACAAATGTAACATTTCCCCTGGAGTTTCAGCATGTTCTTTAAATCTCTTAGTGATGGTTCCTTAGTTAAAAACACTTGATCTAGTACACCCAAAGAGATCTTTCCAGAATAGGACAACCAGACTGTGGTAGTCATTCAACTAGCCATTTATAGTGTGTGCCTTTTTTGTAAAGAACGGGATGGACTAGCACTTCTCATCCTTACTCTTTAAAAAAAATATATGGTCCAAATTCCAGTAGGTGTTTGGTTAATGTTGCTTCACTCCGTGAGGAGAGCTAGTTAACCATAAATAGGCCTGCTGACATGTAGGCCTTTCAGGGTTCTACGCTGAGAAAGACACACAGGTACACTGAGAAGACTAACTACTAGGATCTGTCCCAGACATCTCAATAAGCCAATTAATCAATTTCATGAGGAGCTTTGGGATGAGACAGACAGGGACTTAAAGCTTGTCCCTGGCACTCACTAGCTGGTTAAACCATGGGAAATGGGACTTAAGCTCCAAGTCTCAGTTTTCTTCTAGAATGGGCTTGTCCCTACCATCTATTAAATCTTTAGTAGCAAGTAAGATATGTGCACAGGAGGCACTCAACAGATCTGAGATCTGCTGTTCTGAAAAAGAGCACTGCAAGAGAGTCTCCCACCTACACACCTGTCACAGATCACTTGCTATAACAACTCCCTCCAAACTGCATCCTGATCACATGCCTGCCATTGAACATGTTTTGGTATGCCTGGGTCATCCTAATGAGCCCCTGCAGAGAAAAAAAAGAACTTAGATTGCTTGACTTTCTCAGCTGGTAGGGCTATTTTCTATAACTCAAGATTTGTTCTAACCCTAAAATGGAGCAAGGCCAACTTCACTCAGACTCTTTAATGCCACAGTAAGTTAAAATAAAGTGCTTGTGTGTGGCTGGCTATAAAGCCAAATAATACAAGATTCTGGGAGACCTGCAGACAGCTCAACAGAAGGTAGTGACTATTTACCAGTAAGCTAAAGGACACAGCACATCTAAGCAGAGATGGTCCTTCTCTTTAATAAATATAAATGTACTTTGCCATGATAATCATTTGCCTTTTGATCTTCCTGCAAGAACTGAAAACACAACATGTGATCTGTAGGGGAAATGAAGAAGAGCTTCTCTTTCTTGAGCTATTACAACTCCAGGACAATTACAAGGCACAAAGTGGTTCATACAACAGCCCTTCCTTTACTCAAAATTCTGAGTACCTGCTATGTGTCAGGCAATGCAGCAAACACTGGCATTATGGAGATGAAAGACAGTCCACTCTAGAGAAGCTCATCTCTTCTGGTTAAGGCTAAGAAGCAGCTATGATAGAGCATGTGATTAACTGGCATGCATGGAATACACACAGCCATAGGTACAGGTCCCCTATTCGGCAGGGGTAGAAGAGAAGTGGGCATGAGTCAGGGTGGCGATACACAGTGAAGGGAGGAGGTCAGACTGAGGCAAAAGAAAAACACTTTTCCTAGGGATTTCTGGGAGACATGCAGAGCTGGGTGTGTGACAATGGCAAGCGAGTGGCTCACAGATTCACGTTTCCAGTGGTGAAGTTGGGTTGGGAGTTTCATGGGCACACTTAATTTTCACATAATTCTCAAAGCCCAGACCTGGACCAATTCTTGAAATAAGAGATACACAGAACACAGATGGTCCTCAATTAATGATGGCTCAACTTACAATTTTTTGAATTTATGATTGTGCAAAAGCAATATGTGTTCAGTAGAAACATACATCAAGTACTCATACAACCATTCAGTTTTTCGCTTTTAGTATAATATGCAATAAATTACCCGAACTATTCAGCACTTTAGTACAAAGTAGGCTTTGTGTCAGGTGATTCTGCCCAACTGCAAGTTAATGCAAGTGTTCTGAGTACGCTAAAGATAGGCCAGACTAAGCTAAAGGTGTGGTAGGTTATGCGCATTAAATGCATTTTTGACTTATGATATTTTCACTTTTATGATGGGTTTATTGGCATGCAACCACTGTAAGTTGAGCAGAGCACTATTAGAAATAACAAGCCCCCCCAGGGGGAAGAGTGGAGAATGGGAAGAAAAAGGAGACAAGGTGCACAGTACCAATTCCTCCTCCATTGGGCTTCCTCATCCTTCTATGCTTAGAGGTGCTCCAATTTTGGAGAGTTCCCGATGGAGCCTCTACTGAAGTTTAGTATAGCCAGGCAAGGGAAGACAATGCTCAGCAGAAAGGAGGAGGGGGCACCGGCAAGCAGAACCAGGCCATAGGAGGAGGCGTCTAGGAATCTTTGGCACAGGATTCATTCATTTATTCATAAAATAGGTACAGAAATCATACAATGTACAATATTCAGTGTTTGGGAACAAAAATAATCAGACATTGCTCCTGCCCTCCAGATGTGGTCTATTAAGTCTAAAATTACCTAATAGAAAATGTTGTGTGAGGTGATGGACAAGTTAATTTGCTGGATGATCATTTCACAATGTATACATGTGTATATATATGTGTGTATGTGTGTGTGTGTGTATACACACACACACACACAAACACACACATACAAGCTATATGCCTTAAATACACACAATTTTTATATCAATATTTCAGTAAAACTGTCAACATTTGAAAAAATGAATTTATATTACAGAAAGTGACACTGAAAGAGACATAGGTAAAAGCTACTGATGATGCAAACACTCTCAGTCAGGGGAGCTGGGAAGATTGGTAGGAAAGGCAGTATTTGAGCTGAGTCTTGAAGAACAGTTACAGGGAGGAGGGGCGATGAGAGCAAGGGTATGCCAAGCAGGCAGACCAAAATGAAGCAAAGGAATTAAACTCAAGCACAGAATAGGGACAAAGATTAGAGATCAGTGTGGCAGCAGGGAAGGATGACAGGTAAAGAGGCTGGAAAGATGGGATGTACATTGTGGATAAAAATGAAATGTTGGTGGCCAGGTGTAGTGGCTCACACCTATAAGCCCAGCACTTTGGGAGTCTGAGGTGAGAGGATTGCCTGAGCCCATGGGTTCAAGACCAGCCTGGGCAACTTGGTAAGAACTAATCTCTACAATAAATCAAAAAGTTAGCTGTGCTTGTAGTTCCAGCTATTTGGAAGGCTGAGGCGGAAGGATCGCCTGAGTCTAGCAGGTAGAGGCTGCAGTGGTCGTGGGCGTGCCACTGTACTCCAGCCTGGGCAACAGAGTGAGACTCCGACTCAAAAAAGAAAAGAAAAAAGAGAGATGTTGGGCAATGAAAAGCAGACCCTAACCACCATCCTGATGACTGATGGCCTGGCATCTAACTGCTAGCCTAGCCTCTAACTGCTGGCCTAGCCTGGCTGGTCACTCTGCCCACTCTGCACCTACACTCCTGCAGTCAAATGGTTAAGAAAGGCACATGTGGGTCAACCAGAGTTCTATTCTTAACCACTTCGGCCATCAGGCCCACATCTTGGCACAATCTTGCAGGGAAACTTTAAAATTCGAGGTCATGCTGCAGATCTGCTTCTGTTTCCACAAACATCTAAGGCCGTCAGCACTTTTGTTTTTAGGAAATCATGCAGCAATGTTCTTCTCTCACTTCTAACACTACAGCCATCTCTTTTATTGCTAATCCTTGCTGCCCACCTCCCCCCAAGCTCCCCCAGATGGACAGACATCTTGGTTTCTGATAAGACTCTAGATGCAAAAAGGATGTGTAAAATACCCTAATTAGATTGATCTTGACTTCAGCAGTGACGTGTTGGAATACAGATTAATCTGTTCCATGCCTGGCACTGGCAGCTCAAGTAGCAGGAGGCCCTGTCAAATCAAGCCATAACATTACACTCCTCTGCCTTTATTATTATTTTTTCACTTTTTACATTTCATTTTAATGGACATTTGCCTAGCAGGGGATGTGGCAACCCAAGAAGAGTCACGCGTGTGTGCTCAGCCACTCCAGTCGAACGTTGATGCAAGTCAGCATAAAACACTCTTCTCATGACAGGTGGATCTGTGCAAGCATCTATATACAGCCTCTTTTAACATATACAATATAAACATATATTTCTATTTTCCACAAACACTGACTGAATATTGCACATGTGGCTGGCATTGGGCTAGAGACTAGGAACTTACAGAGACACCATTTATTGCAAACCTACTGTGTGCCTGTGTGTGCTTTGCACATATTACCTCATTTAATTCTCATAGTGACCCTATGGAACACATTTTATTAGTCTCCCCATTTTACAGATAAGGAACTAGAGACTCAGTTGGGAAAAGAAATTTGCCTCCAAGGGTCTCACAGCTAGGAAGTGACCTAGTTAGTTCCACTATAATAAAACTTGATCATTTTCCTGGAGAGTTAAAAAATACTCAGTAGGCATGTAAAAAAAAAAAAAAGCATTCAACCTCACTAGTAATGCAAATAAAATCATGAGACAGTTTCACTCGATGAAGCTTTCCAAATGCCTAGGGCTGGAAGGGTATGTGGAGAGGAGCTCTCGTTCTCTGGAGTACACAGGAGGGCTCATCATGTTGTACTGAGACTATGCTCCTACAGGAGTCTCCCCAACAGATGGTGAGCTCCTTGAAGGCCAGCCCATGGCTTAGTCATCCCTGGACTGACAGTCTCTAGTCCTGTGACAGTAGTTCACATAATGCTGAACGTTATGAATGACATCCTAACAAAATACCATGGTGACAGTTAACTTTAAGAAGTACATACAAGCCGGGCTCGGTGGCTCAGCCTGTAATCCCGCGCCTTTGGGAGGCTGAGGTGAGTGGATTGCCTGAGCCCGCGGGTTCGAGACCCGCCTGGGCAGCAAGACCTCATCTCTACAATAAATCAAAAAATCAGCCGGGCGTGGTAGTGCATGCCTGTAATTCCAGCTACTCGGAAGGCTGAGGCGGAAGGATCGCCGGAGCCCAGCAGGTCGAGGCTGCGGTGGCCGGGAGCGGCCACTGCACTCCAGTCTGGGCGACAGAGTGAGACTCCAACTCAAAAAAAAAAAAAAAAAAAAAAGAAGTACATACATATAAAAAAAAGGAATAACTGACTCCCTGAGAGGGTCTGAATGAGTCAAATACTTAAGAATGAGTAGGAATTTATCAGAGAAACAAAGAGGGGAGGGCATTCTAGACAACACACTAGAGGTTCAGAGGTATGGCGAATGAAAGAACATGGTATAGCATAGCCTGCAGTGGGGATGCAATGTGGCAGTAGGTGAAGCAAGAGAAGCAAGCAAGAATCTTGCATACTCGACTGCAGCATCTGAGCTGTATCCTAGAGAAGATGGAGAATAAGCAGCGTGACCACATTTGCGCTCCTGAAAGATCATCCTGGAAGAGGTGCAGGGATGCACACTGGAGAAGAAGCAGGATCAGATCCAGATATTACAGACACATAAGGAACAAACACAATATACTGCATTCGGTTACACTTAATTCTTCCTAAGCAAAAACTGAAATAGTTAATAATCTTTCTGAGAGAATCTCTATTTTCTTCCTCCTTCCTCTGGGGAAGAAGGAAACTGTGATACAAAGAATATTAGAATAGTCAGGAGACACAGATTCTAGTCTACACTTTGAGAAGTCTTCTCTGTGACTTTGCATAGGTCTCTTCTCCACCTGCTCTCTGGGTCTGAACATCTCTGTCTATAAAATGAGAGAGGTGACCTAGATGATTTATGAGTTTCTTCCTCAAGTCAATGATCAGATTCTAGTTATCAAATAAAGATGTAAAAACCTAATGAATGACCTAGCAATTTCACTCCTAGGTATTTATCCAAGAAATCACAAAAACATAATACCAAGAAAAGACTTGTACAAGAATGCTTATAGTAGCTCTATTCATACTGGCCAGATTCTGAAACAGCCTGCCAACAGGAAGAATGGGAAAATACATCTAAACAAAAATGGAATACTATCCAAAAATAAAAAGGAACAAACTACCAATGCATGCAACAACCATGAATGAATCTCAAAAACAGTATGCTGGGTGAAAGCCTAACCCCAAAAGTATGCACTGTATGAGGCCACAGAAATGAAGTTCTAAATGAGGCTAATCTAATCTACACCACAAACTCAAAAGTATTGTTAACTTTGTGAGGTGCAGGGAGGAATCTCACTAGGAAGGGGTAGTAGTGGTAATGTTCTGTATCGTGATAGAGTATGTATTTGTCAAAGTTCATCAAATGGTGCACTCAAGATCTACACGCTTTACTCTACAATTTTATTAAAAAATACATGTATGTGGAATTCTAAGCTAATTATATGCATACTGAAATGTTTAAAGAAGTGTACTGCTGTCTGCAACTTATGTCCTGCATCAAAAAATAAAAAGAATGGATGGATGAGAGAGATGGATAAATATGTGATGATATACGTACAGCAAAACGTTAATTGTAGAATGTAAGGTGTGGTAGGTATCTGAGCATTCACTGTACAGTTCATTCAACTTTTCTGTATATTTGAACATTTTATTAGAAAAATGCTGAGAAGGAGGCAAGAAAAAATTGAGAGGTGTGAACTTGGAAAAGAAATGATGAGATTCCCAAAGGTTATTTTTCCAAAAAGCAGTTTACGTATGCCTGATGTTTGAAACCTCAAATGACTTTTCCAATGAAATAGGCCCACTGCAACTCATTCAACATAAAATATAGCCAAAATTAACTCAGTATTTGCATTGTTCAATTGTGAGCAAACCGTATAAGCACCTACTAGGTGCAAAGCAATATGACTGGTGCTGCCTTTGGTTAACTCATTTATTTTCACTGTTCCTGGGACTCCTTTCTCTCCTTTCAGAATGTTCCAGGAGCATTACAGACTTAAAACATGTTTAAGTGCTATCTTAACTAATTTACAGCCCTGTGTCTGTGGGAAAATATGCCTTACAGTGAGAACTTTGTGGTTATGTATGCTCAGAAAATGCTTCTTTGAGCTTTTCTATATTACATTTCTCCAAGAGCTCAGAGGGAAAAGACCAGAAAGATGTGGCATCTAACATCTAATGAGTTACTCTTTCTGTTCACCCATCTCAGGGCTTCGGGCTGAGAACATGAAGCTTCCTAGGGTCAAGTGTTCATGTATCAGGGAAGGCCCTTATCTCAGATGGTTTGAGGGAGAGGTCCAGGAATCTTTAGGTGCCAGCCATTTATGTACACAACCATTTCCTGTGGAAAGTGTTTTTTTCTTTCTTTCTTTCTTCTTTTTTAAAATTTATTTTATCCTAAAGATGCGAGGTACAATTCAGGATTAAGTATAAAAGTGGAAGTGTTTTCCATGGCTTCTACAGTGTGCTTTGGCAGTGAAACCAACCCCATCAGTCCGGCATGTGGAATGAGGAACGATGCTGGTTCTGGGGAGCACTATGAAGGATGAGCTGGGTACCAGTGACGGGAGGAACTCAGAGAAGGCTTGGCTCAACTCTGCCCTTGATATTGTATATATCAAGGGACAGCAATCAGACTGGCTGAGATACTCAGTTGCCTACCCAATACCCATTCCCCTTTTATTTCTTAGTAACAGAAGCCATTTTATTTGGAGATGTGACTAGCTTCAAAAACAATAACAACAACAACAATACAACAATAAGCTTCCCTTAAGTATAGCTAGGTATGACCAGGTGATTAACTTCAGGTCAAAGATTTAGGTTGAACCGGCATTTGGGACTTCCCAATGGGGACCCATCCCCTTCTGCCCTTGTTTCTCCCCTTTCTGTTTTCCTGCTGCTGGAATATAGACATAATAATTGAAGCTCTAGTAGCCATCTGGGACAATGAAGCAATCTTGAAAATAGAAGCCAGGCACTTTTATAGGTGCTTGGGGCACATTAAAAAGCAAACAAACATTCTTGGCCCTGTGCTAAGAATGGCAGAATAGAATGACAGAAGCTTCTGATAACACCGTGAAGCTGTCACTCCAGTCCTGTTGTTGACCTTTGGACAGGTTTTACCTGAGATAGAAATAAGCTCTTATGTGCTCTCCTTTGTTTAAATCATTGTTATTTCTAGTCCCTGTTACTAGCAATCAACTGCAATTCCTAACTGATACACACAAATTTGGTAAGTTCTTTTCTGGGAAGTTCAAAGTAGAGCCAAAGGAAGACTGAGAGTCTTGAGAGTTCAGGTGTTTACTCCAAGCAAAGCTGAGTTTGTTCACTAGTTCTGGAAGCAGACACACATTCCAGTGGGGAAAGTCCTAGAATCAAAAGTACCTGCTGGTGAAAAGGCATACTCCCTTTGATTCACCTCACTGTCTCGATGTCTCCTTAGAACATTTCCCATTACAATACACAGACTCTAAAGAACCTGGCTGGAAGGACAGATGCAGCTTTTTCTTATTAACCCACATCCTTATAATGGCAGAAATGAATGCCTGGAGTTTTGGTACCTTTATTTCATCTTTGTATTCCCACAAACACCTTAGTAACACCTACGCCCAGCAGTATGTTGAAGAACCCATATGAGACAAGTTTCTGACTCACCTGACTGAGCACTTTCATGAAGACAGCTATCCGTCAGGTTGACTGGCTCAGCTTAGACTCCTACAGCGTATCACTTTTAGGAGTAGTTCACCTAAATTAATTAAAACCGACTCTGTCCCTAGAAGCTCTTTCAGTACTTGACAAGTATATTATGCAATAACCACTTCTCTCCCCACCCTTACCCAACAAAACACATAAAAATGAGACAATCAGCAGGAATATTTGTACTACGACCACTTTTCTTTCGTACAGAGTCCCTTTCAATGGGAAGCTCACTGAATTCTCAGACAGCCCTGGAAGGCTGGGAAGCAGAGCCTTGTCAGGGCACGATGGACTGGGGCCTGGATTCACACTCCAGCATTCTCCCCTTGGCCCAATTTTCCACTTTCCTAGCATCTCCCTGCTCTGGTGTAGGGGAGCAGAACATCAGAGTCTCAAAGCAAAAAAGGTGTTTCCATACTCCTCTGAAAGTCTTCCTTGGATGCCTGCTTTAGATGGGAATTCAGCTTGTGGGGGAGGGGAGCCTGGTTACAGGGCCACAGGGGGAATCGTCTAAACCTACTTCTGCACCACTTTCATCTTACTCAGCAGTCCTGCCTTTGTACTCTTCAAACAGCCACTACCTCCTCCTCCTATTCTTCCCACTTTCAGCAGCAAAGTCCTCCTTGAAGCTGCTGCAGCCTGACCGACTGCTGAGCACCACATACCCTTAGGCTCCAGGGCTGATTTCCACAGAAACCAGAAAAGCCTGCTGCAGACCTAGGGCGGCCTGATGTTCATTTTCTTGAAGTCTGACTTCTTGACCCTTCCTCCTTCAGCCAGTCAGGCAGCAGAGTGAAAGGACAGAAGGAATTTCAGTGCTGCACTGGCACTGTTCTTTCATTTCTAGCCTAAGACTAACAAACTAAACCATTCTATCATCTTTCAAATATAAAAACTACTTGGAAAACATGCACTCATCTCTGTTGTGAAATACTTTGGGATCACATTCTACAGCGCTCAGACTCATCACAGGGAGGACAGAAAAGAACCTGCGAACCCTAAAAAGCATATTGCACTTGTGAAGCATGGCTCTATGCCTCCTTCACTAACAGCAAATAATCAACAAGATACGCTGACAAATGTATTAAGTACTTTGCTGTCATCATCACAAGTTACTCTTTCTATACACCCAGTGCCACCGTTTTACAGATGTACAGATAAAGACCTAAGATTCACCTGCCTTTCCCAATTGGCCTTTCTTAAGAGGAAAAAAACATCTGTTAGTAGAATGTGCCAGGTTACCACACTAGGTGCCTCATATACTCTTTCTCACTTAATATTCATGACCACCCTTGGAGTAAATTATTCTCCCCATTTTACATATGAGAAAAAGAATAAGGCCCAAAGAGGGTTGTTCTTTCCCCAAGTATTCAGAGCTAATACAAGCCAGAGATTCATCCATCTGACTGCAAAGGCCAGCTTTCTCTCCACCTCCACAAATCTGCCTTTCTAGTGGTGAATTGAGTTTACTAGCACCCAACATTCTAGGGCACTGCTTAGAAGAATGAATTGTGAGAAACAGAGAGTCCATTTTGAATAAAGCTATAAACTGAAACGCCAATGTCCCTTTGCTTTGTATACAAAACAGATGGTTTCTGGCAAAAACTAACTTCAAAGTAATTTCTGTGAAACAAATTCTACTTGTCTACCACGATGGAATCCAAGATACATTCTCAAGGAAAGAGCTCCCCAGCCGGCTTCATCATAAATATTTGGTAAAGGGGAATGATGAGCATCCTTGGCAGATGCTGTGCACGGCTGCAAATCATAAGCAGTGCATCCTTGCTGATAGTGGTATTCCATAATTCCCTTTAGCCTCGCCATGAAATCTTCCCTGTCCAGGGAAGACACCCCAACAGAATCACAGGAATTCTTCCTGCGCCTAGGAAGCCTCTCCGGTAGCTCCTAGAATCTATGTGTGGTAATGAGAGACACACATAGGCAAGGGGAGCAGAAAACACTGAATTAATACTCTAGCATGATACTAAAAGCCCAGTAATAATCAGGAAGGCATTCTGGGACTCGGTTTTCCCAACTGTCTATTGAATAGTCCTCCCAGATATGAACAGCTATACACTTCTTCCCTTTCTCTCTGTCAATTGTTCTCAATGGGGGTGTGATAGGGAGGATTCCACTGTCTGAGACATTTTCCAATTCTTATATGTGTGTCTGTGACAACTAGAGGTTGCTATTGGTATCTAGTGGATAGAGGTCAGGGATGCTACTAGAAACAGTCTTCAATGCACAGGGTAGCCCCCTCAACAAAAAATTATCTGGTTCAAAGAATCAACAGTGCCAAGGGTGAGAAATCCTGATCTAAGCTATTTCTGATATCTAATGGTATAAGAATGAACTATCAACAGATCCCGTTGTTAACATATATATTCCAGGTAGAAAATGCCTCAATCCAAGCCTTTCATTCTTGTCAGTTAATGATTTTATAAATTAAAAATTCCACAGGAGGCAAAATTACATGATATCTATTTAGGGTTGTCATAAAATATTCCAGGAGAAAAAGGGGGAAGGGGATTTAACAGGATTGGTAAAATGTTAATCACTGAAGCTGGGTGATGGGTACATGAGGGCTCAATATAGAATTTTCTCTACCTTTGTATATTTCTGAAATCATCTATAATAAAAAGCATTTTTAAACTTTTTTTATAGAAAAAATTGAGTTTGCTTAAAGAGATGTAAAGGATAAAAGGGATCCTATCCACCCACACACCTAAGACACAGTCCTTGCTTGGCAAAGCTCATAGTTGAGCAGAAATGAGCAAGTCAACAACCAATGCATACCAAGGACACTACTCTATTAGGGGCAGAATAAAGATGCCGTCTAAGAACAGAAGAGAAAATTAGGAAAGGCTTCAAGGAGAAAGCAGAATGGGGGAAATGTTAGAGAATAAATACTCAGTCTCACAGAGATGATGGTAAAATAGTATCCAAGCTAAGGAAAGCATCAAATGTTAAGACATGGAGGTGAGAAAAATAATGCTGGGAGACACTGCTTTAGTTCAGGCTAGCTAGAAACCAGGTAGAGGTAAGCAAGAAGAGGGGTAACAGCAGGGGAAGGCCAAATGAACAGGTGTTCTATGGCATGTGAAAGAGTAGATATTATCCTAGACCTGTACTAAGAAGACTAAAGGATTGAACAGCAAAATCACACAATCAGATTTGCACTTTAGAGGTACACGAGGCTATTCATTAGTGTCTGCTGGGACTTTGGAAGAGCAAAGGACAGATGGGAGAGAGGTAAGAATTCCAACAATAAGGCTGGGCGTGGTGGCTCATGCCTATAATCCCAGCACTTTGGGAGGCTGAGGTGAGAGGATTGCCTGAGCCCACGGGTTCGAGACCAGTTCGGGCAACTTGACGAGACCTCATCTCTACAACAAATCAAAAAATTAGCTGGATGTGGTGGCGCATGCCTGTAGTTCCAGCTACTTGGAAGGCTAAGGCAGAAGGATCACCTGAACCCAGCAGGTTGAGACTGGAGTATCTGTGTGCATGCCACTGCACTCCAGCCTGGGTGACAGAGTGAGACTCCAACTTAAAAAAAAAAAAAAGAATTCCAACAATAAGCCAGTTATAGAAGAAGACTGTGATCATCTGAGAAAGGAACTAAGGGGAACAGGGTGAGTGGGGATGGTAGGAATTGCAAGGAGATAACATTCAAGAGGTATGCGTAGTATTATGTTACAGATAACTGACATCATGAAATCAACTCCAAAGTAGAGACAGAGGAGAGGTTTACCTTAAGGAGATCAAAACTGAAATCTACACAGAATAATCTATAAAAGATCTAGCAAAATAAAATCAGTGTGGTAGATTTGAGATGATAGCCAGGGAAGACAACAATATGTGGACTGTGGCTCCTTCCTGACTTTCCATTTCTGAAGATTTTAGGCACATACGAGAGCTATGATATTATGGCAAGGAATGTCTGCTGAAGCTGGTTTAGGAGAGGAGCCAGTCATAATCCTGAATGCTAAAATCTCAAAAGTTCAAAATTCCCAAAATATAATTCTGGAAAATATAATGAAAAAAAAACTGAAGATATTTATTTACAATTTAAAAGAGGATTTACTTGAAACACATATAAAAACAGAACACTTCATAAGCCACTTTGCACAATAAATAATAGGCAATATTAACATATTTTCACAAGCATAATCAGGTATAACAATTATAGTCATATGGTTGTAACGATGAGCAGGCAAACTGTATTTAAAATGCTATGATGAACAACCTAAGTCTTTTGGTGAGACTGATGAAAAACTGGTGGGTCCCCATCTCACATGTAGTCACCCAAAGAGCCAAGATCTTGAGAAATTTTAACAAATGTAGATGTACAAAAAGGACATCTTTTTATTTATTCAGGTAGTTTCAACATTTTTGTTTTTTGTTTTGAGTTGGAGTCTCACTCTGTTGTCCAGGCTGGAGTGCAGTGGCATGCTCCCGGCTACCGCAGCCTCGACCTGCGGGGCTCCAGCGATCCTTCTGCCTCAACCTTCTAAGTACCCGGAACTACAGGTGCGCGCTACCACATCCGGCTAATTTTTTTGATTTATTGTAGAGATGAGGTCTCACCAAGTTGCCCAGGTGGGTCTCGAACCCATGGGCTCAGGCAATACACTCACCTCGGCCCCCCAAAGTGCGGGATTACAGCCTGAGCCACCGTAGTTTCAACATTTTTACATACACGCACAATGCTACAAAGATAACGTGATAAGGCACTTTTATAGAGTCAAATTTGCAAAAAACATAAAATAAATTAGAACTCTAACACTGTACATAATTTATGCCTCCAATAACGGAAATGATGTGAAGATCAAACACACAGCAAAGTGAATCGTAAAAATTAATGCTGACAGTTAAAATAGTGGCAAACAAATTTAAAAAAGAAAAGAAAAACAATTAAAACACTAAAAGAACATCAACATATGAAAAAGTGTATTACAGGGACACATGATAAGGCAATTGCACAGAGACAGTCCATAAGAGCTGACTGACTTAAACGATCAGAAACTGTATTGTGAAGGCTTGTATCATGATCGATAGCTGCTTTTATTTTCTTTCGGGGTCATGGCTCTCCTTGGAGAATACGTTCACATCATTTTCTATATGGTGTTGCTCTTTGTGAAATTCTTCTATGATTCTTGTGATTGTGATTTTTAGGGACTTCAACATTCAGGATTATGGCATTCAGGATTGTAATTTTTGGGATTATGATCCAAACCCATTTAGGACAAGATGGTCCTGGTCTAGGTCCTCTGTCTTTGTCACCCCTTTGTCTTGACAAAGAAAGTCAGCAGTCTGGCTTATTGAGCTTACAATCAAACCTCAAAACCACAACACTAGAATACTCGCCTTTCCCAGAGTTCCATCACATTCTCTGTGCCTTATATATGGTATTTTCAATCCCACCTGTCCCACCTCCAAAAAGCTCTTCCATTTCTTGTCTACCTGGGAAACTCCTACTCACTTCCAATCCTTCTAATCTCTGGCAGATATCCAAGCTTCTCTCCAAGGAGACTGGAGAAGTCTATTTCTTCCTTCAGAGCTTCCAACTGCAACTTGTACCTACCTCCTTTATAAGCTTTAATATATTGTATTGTAATCATTATCCAGGGTATTGTTTCCCCACCGAAAGGTGAGTGCCTCCAGGGTGGGCCTGAAAGGGGTTCACTGTGTCTCTCAGGGTCTAATTCTGGGCCTGGCATCATTAAGTGTTCAACTAGTACTGCCTGAAGAACTGAAGAGTGGAGAGTGGAAGAAGTCAACTGAGGTTTCCTTTGAGACTACTTACAGACAAGAGGTTTGCACAGAGACTTCCTAAAAGACTCCTAGTTCTGGACTAACTCCTTAAAGTGAGCCTCCAAAGCTATCTGGCTATGTTCAGAAGTGGGCATCTTTCCTCTTAAAGCTTAATCCTGAGCTCATTACTTTTCAAATGCCTTCTGTCATCTGGGGCTTTTGACAGAGATAAGACATGTTAGGAATAGATAGCTCCAGATCCACTTCTTAAATAAAGGCTATCCCTAGGAGATTCCCAGATATGTGAGAAAGGAAGAGGGTCAACATTTGTTAAGCATCTACTATATGCTGCAATAGATGTGTGAGGCAGACATCTATATTCCATGGTATAGATTTCTGCTACTCAAAGTGTGGCTGAGAAGCAGCATCAGCATTGCTTGGGGGTTGGTCAGAAATACACAATTTTAGGCCTCATCCAGACCTACAGAGGCATAATCTGAATTTTACCAAGATCTCCAGGTGACTTGTCTGCAATATAAACTTTCAGAAGCATTGTTATAGATGAGGAATCTGGGATCAATGAAGCTAACTAACATACCAAAGGTTACACAGTTGCTGTGAGCTGGGATTTGAACTCACATCTGCATTTTCTAAAAGGCTATGCTTTTCCCACTACACTGCTACTGAGACTCAAGCCAAGTTTATGGCTTAGAGAAACACATCTAATTTCATATGAAATATGTATTTAAAAAACTTTGATATAACATGACTCATTATTCCAAAAATTAAGAATAAGTTATAAAAAAAATTTCATATCCCGCATTACCAAATACATACCAAAAACTTGGTAATGGAGCTTTCCTGCCTTGTGATGCCAGAATTAAAAATTTTTCTATTTTATTTCTAAAAAACAGCTATAATTACTGGGTTGTTACCTTGGTGATTAAAAGTCATTTACCTTTTTGGTTTGCAGACATCTCCTCGTGAGACTGAAGCACAGTATCAACAACATGGACTTTGAGGGTCCTAGCATATATTAATTTAAACTGTACGATTTGAGAAAGTATGTAACGTCTTTGAGACTGTTTCCTCAGTAGTAAAATAGGCTAAGGATACGCCACACAGAGTTGATGTTGGGGACAGTGACATCACATATATACTGGAACACAGCAGATACTCAATACACGTGAGACAATATCACCACTACCAACACCAACTGTAGCCTCAGATTGACTGACACATCATCAGAAAAAGCAGCCTGTTAACTAGGCTAGCATTGTTATTCCAGAAGTTTGCCAGCCAGCAGGCGTACTTAACATAGACATGATTTATTAGTAATCAATACATTTAAGAAAGTTGTAGACATTTCTTTAGTGATTATCAAAGTGATACGCTTAATTTATTTTATGGCAACCCTACAGCAAATAGAGACCAAAGTAACAATCATTTTTTTCTACTTTGGAGCCAGGGACAAGGAAAAAAAGTGTAATTTAGAAAAAAGTATAAGGAATGTAGAAGAGACTGGGGAAAAATACTGAATGTAACACACACCATACCACTACTGAGAGGACAGAGCCCAAAATGGAGTTTCTCTGGTCTTCTTGAACTCATACACAACAGCAATCCTTTCCTGGAACCCTGGGCAAGTCACAAGACACTGAGATTAATATCACCTAAAGAATTTGTCTTTCAGCTTTCAGACTTGCTGCTTCTCATCTATGTGGTTGGCCTGCCCATCCATCTGGTCCTCAGGGAAGTGAAAGACCCCATCACCATGGCAACAGTTATGTGACTGTTGCCACCCATCTGCCCGCCATGCATAAGCATGACATCAGTACCTGTGCTTACCTGTCCCTTCGTGATGATGTAGAACAGACTACCACCCAATCACCTTTAAAAAGGACTCAACCTCAAGCAGTAACCACCATGCTTTTGCAAAGCTCTGGTCTGGCCATGCTTCTCTTTAAACTTAGGTTCCCTTCCCCAATCTGGGGAGGTAAATTGCCTCTCTCTCTCTAGTCTACTTTCTAAATATACTACATTTTCCAATCTAATTTCTGTGCAATTCTTTGCATCTTACCTGCAGCACCAGTTCGGCACATCAGTCCCCTGACCTAACATTTCTTACCAGACCTAACAACTACCAGATCCTATGTGGGCATAATTTTATAGTATGCAAAGCACTTTCCCCATACGATATCTTATCCAGCTCTCACATACTGTGAAATATTGTCTCCATCTTAAAGGTGAGGAAACTGAGGTTGAGAAAGAGCAAATGACACTCAAGTCACAGAGCCTAAGCCCAATAATTAGGGCAAGTCTTGTGAGCCCAGCCCAGGGCTCCTTTCTATGGGACTACTCAGGGGGTTTTAATGTCCTACTCTCAGAAGAGAGATGGTCAGCCACAGATAATCACCCCATGGCCAGTTCACAGCAAGGTTCTGCATCCTCATTCCCAGTGGGGACCTGCCCAGCCTAACACTAATATCCTTTAATCACCATCTGAGAGAAGGGCTGCCTCTGTTGAACCTGCTACCTGAAAATAACTTCTGTTTGGGGATCCTTTGTTCGGCTACCTGGAAAAAATGTTCAACATCTTTCCAACCTCCTTCTTATGCTAATTACAGCTCATCAGCATCTGGACACCCACAAGCAAAATCAATCTGGCTACAAAAGCAAGCCAAAGACATTTTCTTACCATAAAACACACATACACACAAACAAGTAAGACTGAAAATGATTAAATACACAGAGCACTTTCCCAGCAACCTGCAGGCTGCTGCACATAAAAATCACATGCAATATTACAAGAGT
This sequence comes from Cephalopachus bancanus, assembly GCA_027257055.1. NCBI lineage: Eukaryota > Metazoa > Chordata > Mammalia > Primates > Tarsiidae > Cephalopachus > Cephalopachus bancanus. The sequence goes on from JAPVLO010000037.1 coordinate 5,941,324, forward strand.
CCAGGAAGGTAGATGCGAACAAACATCTCACACATGTAATTGTATTCTTTATGAGCAGTGAAATGTACACAAGTTTATTTTCAGTTTACTCCCTTCCACATTATATCTTCTGTTAGATGCCAACATGTCTAACACATTCAAATATTCACACATTAAAAAAATACCACTTGAAAGGCATCTTCACTTCCTCTTCTTATGCAATAACCAAACGAACTTGGATGCATTAGCCTTCAGTCCACAACACTTTTCCTTACTACCTTGAAGTCCTAGCACATCAACAAACAATACTTGGAAGAGCCAACATGACCTAGCCCAGCTTACCTCTCCAAACTGTTAGCACCTCCACAATCTAATCATTTAACCTTAAATTTATTCTGCCTTTGAAAAATATTGAGTCTAGCTTCCTAACTGTCTTAAAAGGCTCATCCCTGCCAAAGATGCCCAAGATACAGTGAACAAAAACAGTAGTTACAAAATAGCACACACATCATGACTCCATTTACACAAAATTAAACACACATACACATCCAACCCCTACTACTAACAAGGATGTTTGAATGACCATGATATTTTGGGTAATTATTTCTGGGATAATCTTTACTTTCCTTCCATCCTTTTCTACTATTTTTGAATTTTCTACATTAATTTCATTCAAATTCAGAAAAAGCAATAAATGTGTTTTTAACAAGCCCTCCCCCAAAGACCCACCATATCAAAAATCTTCTCTTTTTTCTCACAAGGAGAAAGTTAAAAAGTTGCTTACCAAGGCTTGTGCTGTGAGCATTCTGGCTATGGTTCTCAACGCTAGCTGAGCAACAGGATCTGGAGCTTTGGACAAATACAGGTACGTGGAGACCCAGTCCTCAGAATTGCTGGAGGTAGGGTCTAGGGTTGTGCACTTTTGTCAAAGCTCTTTGGGTTATACTGATCAGTCAGAGTTGAAAACTATAGATTGATGTCTCATTCTAAAGAGGGGCCAACAGAGGGATGACAACTGCCAGGTAACGAGACAGGGGGATGCTTAGGAAAAGGACTGAAGGCTGAGCAGTGCTGGGCATCAGGTGTGCAAGGTCATGAGCAGAGAGAACACAGTGGGCAGATGCATCCTAAGGTCTGCAGCCAAGAAGATGCGGACAGTGTGAGCTAGGACAAGATGTAGTCTAAGAGATGGCGGCTATTTATGCAGTATTGGGGGCTGGACTACTGATAACCTATTCAGGTTAGGAAAAGACACCAAGCACTTCAAATCTGTCTCACTACAGGTGAGTAGCTCTGATTTATGATTTTTTAAAAAAACAGAAGAGCACTGCCTATGATTCCATTTCTGAAAACCACAGAAAAACTAGGTTCAATTCCTAGGAGGGCCATGTACTAGCTAAGTGACCTTCAGAAAATGACAAGTTATCTATGCCTCAGTGTACTCACCTGTAAAGTGTGGGTGATAACACACAACTCACAGGGTTAATGTGAGGATTCGGTGAAATGAGAAAAGCCTATTACAGTACTAAGAACAAAAAAGGTCCCCAATGGTAACATTAGAAAGCACATCCCAGTAAAAGATTAAGTGCTGAATTTTAATAAACCAGGACCCAAAGTTAATTACTGCCTACTTCCTAAGTTATTTCCCCATTTTGGCACCACTAAAAAATACTTGAAAAACAATTAAAGAAGGCCGGCTACAATCTACTGTTGCTTCTACATTGCTGGTATTTATTTTATCTATGAAGGAGATATATAGCATTCTAAACTATTTCTATAACATTTAATCAAGACTATAAATGAAACTAACACAGTCATATTGACAAAATAGCAAAGGCATCACTGAAAAATTCTATTTCTAAAATAAAGAGCTAAGTTTCTACCTGGCAAGAAGAAAACTGCAAAAGAGAAACCAGGAGAGATAAATGTTTCTTCTTTATCCTTCCCACCCAAGCCCTCCATATTGAAAGTGAATTTGTGCTAAATTAGCCTAAAAAGTCAATCTAACAGAAATTAGTACTATACCTATTGAAAGGGTAAACCGCCAAAATGGAATAACTTTACTTAGCACTTTATTTTAACCCACCCTCTACTCATTAACAAGGACCCAGAAGTAGTTACTGATAGTTGTCTTGCAAACTCCCAAGCATGCTTTGTACTGACTACCCTTTTATCAAAGTATTTGTCTTCCTGCCATAAAGGGCCAAGCTGATCTATCTATTGTGACCTACGTGACACAGACCACCACTCCACCTCCATGGCAACAGCTCCTGTGCTTACTTGCCCCACCAAAGGGAAGCTTTAAAAGCATTCAATCTTAAGCATCGCTGCCACATTTCCTTCAGATGTCTGGCCCCTTCTCTCCCTTAAGAAGTGAATTCACTCTTTCCTAATCTACTTTCCAAATAAATGATCTTACCTACCTAATTTCTGTGCAATTCCTTGCAAACCCACAGCACTGGCTCACTGACCTAACACCTATGACCTGTAAAAATTCAGGAGAGTCCTTTTTTAGGAGTACATAATTAAAATAACCATCACAATGGCAACGAGTATTCATGTCTAATTAGGCTTATTAGGTGCCAGTACCATACTAAAACTGGCACTAGATTAACTCAGTCAAATCCTTGCAAAAGCTCTGCAGGGTTCTTCTAGGCTCCTGCTTCTCTAATCTCCTGCCCCATGGTCTACTCAACAAGGACTGGGACCTGACTGGTCTCAAAGGACATTCCTGTGACACTTGGTAAAAATACAGATACAACGACTTATGCAGACTGGTGGAATCAGAAACTCTGAGAATGCATCCCTGAAAACTACATTTTCAACAAGATCCCAGATGATTCTGACGGGCAGCTAGGTTTAAGGCTCACCTAATCTTCACACCCACAGTCTGTCCCCACAACTTTTATTTTATACATCCTGCTTTTTCCACTTGACATTTCTTCACCTGGCTACCTTCTACCAAAGGTTTGGCCCAGAAGGCCATGTTTCTAAGGAGGAGCTGCTTCTAGTCTCCACCTGTTCTCTCACTACGTGGGTTGGGCAAGGAGCCCCTCTTCTGTTCCCACAGTGCCTCATCCTTCCTTCTACTTTTACCTTGTAATGTAAATATAGATTTTGATGTCTGTCTCCCTAGCAGAGCTGTGAGCTCATTCACCTCACATTTTTTACCTTGTAATATAAATGTAGGTTTCTATGTCTCCCTAGCAGGGCTGTGAGCCTGTTCACCTGCTACCTACAACATCAAACCTGATGCAAAGCAGGAACTAGTAGGAATGGCTGAAGCCTCATTGACCTGTCTTTGGAGCATCTATCCACAGAAATAGACCCCCTGCGAGGGCAGTCTAGAATACGTACTTCACATGAAAACAGAAGTCTAGAACTTAAAGAACTGATGAATCTTAAAGGGCTAGTATAATTAACAGCACAACTGAGGGTCCAGGTTAACAGACCATCATAAACCATGGCTGTCCCATCTCCCTGGTACTTCTTGGTTTGACCCAGCCTGCCCACATATAAAGTCCTGGTTCATAGCTGGGCTTCACACCCACAGAAGCCAAGGTGTTTGCATCCTGCACATAAACATGAAAAGTATGAGGGGTAGGGATGACTACTTTTTTTTTTTTTTTTTTTCAGTTGGAATCTCACTCTGTCGCCCAGACTGGAGTGCAGTGGCCGCTCCCAGCCACCGCAGCCTCAACCTGCTGGGCTCCGGCGATCCTTCCACCTCAACCTTCCAAGTAGCTGGAATTACAGGCATGCGCTACCATGCCCAGCTGATTTTTTTTTTTTGATTTATTGTAGAGATGAGGTCTCGCTGCCCAGGCGGGTCTCAAACCTGTGGGCTCAGGCAAAACACTCACCTCAGCCTCCCAAAGGCGCGGGATTACAGGCTGAGCCACCGAGCCTGGCTAGGGATGACTACTTTTGAAAGGAGGCGAGTGTGCAGTAATTATATTATATATGTACTATATATTGAATGTCAACCTGCTATAGAGACAATGCTAGATAGTCATGATACTTATTCTTCACAAAATACTCTGAGATCAGTTTTATCAGGTTCATTAGTCCAGAGAGAAGAACTAACTTGCTTGAGGCCATCAACTAGTTTGTGGGTAGAGCTGAGATTTGAAACTAGGCCTGTCTACCTACGAAAACAATCCTTCCATGACTCTGTACTGCCTCTGGATTACTAACTAGAAGATTACTGAAGCTACCTTAGTGTTGGAAGAAGTTTTAGAAGTAGAACTAGGCTCAAATTCTGCTGTCAGCAATTTGCTAAAAGGTATTTGATAATTAACAAACCCTCTAAGACTCAAACTGCAAAAATAAGATAGAAATGCCTAATTCATAAAGGCATTTATGTTCACCTGTAAAGCTCTGAGTATGCTGGTAGATGCCCAATAAAATGTGAGCTGGCCGTTGGCTAGTTTTCCCCATTTCCTCAAATGAGTTGTTTCCAAGATGGTAAATTCATCCTGTCTCACTGTCTTCCTCAATGGCAAACAACTATGCTGTACTCTACTTGGGAAAGACCTGAGGGTAAATCCTTAACATGACTTGAACCAGTTAACAAACCAGATGTGGAACACTCAAAATCACCTTCGCAGGATGATAAGAGGAACCCCAAATCCAAACACACTTTATTTCACCATCCCTACATTTTGTCATCTGAGGTCAGGAATGTGACAAGCAGCTGGAAAGAAAGAAAAGGAATTGACCTAGACACTGTTCAATTGTAAGGTTTTCAAGTGGCAACAAAAAACAATAGCAAGACATTTTTATCCTTATTTAACATAAAACTCTGTTAGTAAATGGCTTAATGCCATTCTTAAAATGAAATACTGTTCGCTCTTCACTTGCTCATTGTTCTGACACATAACCAACTCTTTGGGATTTTCACGTCTGGAGGATACTATAAAGTGGGTGGGGGAAAATCTTTGAAATCTCTGTTTATAGGTTATACAGAGGAGAAGTGGGGACCTGGAGCTGCATGGAATGCCCTCTCTGAGAAGGGTTTTATCTTATATTCCACATGGAATGTGCATATTTACAGTCCACCTCCAGGACTGGCAGACTCAGGGAGGAAAAACATTTCTTCTGGCGGATACTTCTAACATTACCAACATAAAAGGAAGAGGAACGCAAATTGAAAACCTGTATTCATTACAACCACTGATACTAATGACACAGCAACTGTGCTAAGCACTTGATCTGTATTACTGTATTTCATTTACTCTTCACACATCACCCTTATGAGACAGATCTGAACAGTATCCCAACTTTACAACTGAGAAGACACAGGCTCGGAGAGGTTAAGTAACTTTCCCAAAGTTACACAGCTGGGAAATGACAGGACCAGGACACCAACTCAAGCCTTATCTTAATCCAAAGCCCATGTTCCTAATCATCCATCGCATTAACTAGCTACACATGCCTAGTGCTCACTGTATCCTCGGTCACTTCAAGGAACACTCTAATGTCATCTCTTCTCTTAAGCCTTTCCAGAATCTCTAGGCTATCCCTATTTCTGGGTTTTCACCACCTCTAATGTAACATTTATTACAGTGCGATGCCTGGGGCCAGTATTAAAATAATGATTTAAATAAACTAACATTTATCAATCCCCTGTTATGGTTTGGATGTAGTCTGTCAAGTTCCTGTCAAAACTCATGTTGAAATTTAACTGTCAACATAACAATGATGAGAGGTGGTAAGACCTCTAAAGAGCATTTGGGTCATGAGGGCTCCACCCTCATGAAGGAATTAATGCAGTCTGGGGCAATGAGGGAGTTCTCGTTCTCTCTGAACTGAACTGACTACCAAGGAGGGGGGTTGTCACAGAAAAAGGCTGCCTTACGTGTTTGGTCTCTGCATGCTGCCAACTTCCCTTTCTGCTTTCCTCCACGAGTAGGAAAAAGCAGCATGAGGCCCTCACTAGATGGGCTGCTTGATCTTGGACTTCCTAGCCCCCAGAATCAAGAGCCAAATAAGTGTTCTTTCTTTCTTTTTCTTTTCTTCTTTTTTTTGAGTCAGAGTTTCATACTGTTGTCCAGGCTTGAGTGTAGGGGCACAATCATGGCTCACTGCAGCTGTGGGATCCTGGGCTTGAGCGATCCTCCAGCCTCAGCCTCTCAAGTAGTTGGGACTATAGGCACATACCACCACGCCACTAACTTGTGTGTGTGTGTGTGTGTGTAAGGACGAGGTCTCACTATGTTACCCAGGCTCATCTCGAACTTCTGGGATCAAACAATCCTTCTCACTCAGCCTCCCAAACTGCTGGGATTATAGGCATGAGCCACTGCGCCCAGCCTAAATTTCTTATCTTTGTACATTACCCAGTCACAGGTATTGTTATAGCAACACAAAATGGACTAAGACTCCCAAACACTATGTTAAGTTTGCATGAGTCACCTCATTTAATTCTTACAATAACCCAAGGCAGGTTTAATCCTTTTCTTAGAGATGAAGAAACAAGTATGCATTGAAAACTACTATGGAACAGATGCTGAGGAGCCTTAAGGTAGAACCATAAATTGATTAACACATAAAGAACACTCTGAATTTCACAATGCTCTTAACCATCAGTGTGCATCCAACCTTGATTGTGCCAGTACATGATACAAAGATGTTAAATAAATTCATTTATTCATTGACTTGATGTATTGAGTACCTACCATGCACTGAGCACTATAATGGGTCCTAGAAATGCCGAACAACAATTTTACCAAGTTATTTTGCCATTTACTTCTAATAACTTGTGTAACTTGAAAGGTCAAGAGTTCCCACCACTATAAAGACCTGTCAAAACACTAAGGTTGGAATCAAGATCTTTTGATCAAGGTCTCTTTTTGACTACACCAGTGATCCACAGAAGAGCAAGTTAGTTTGGATCCATGATAGCTAATATCAGTGGCAATGATTTTATGAAATGAGCGTGACATTTGTGGTCAGAAGCTGAGGGACAGTCTGACTCCCAGGTCAGTCATTTACCCAGTGTATGTGACCTGAAGGCATGATTTTGTTGAGTCATGATTTTTCCTCATCTTCAGAACAAGAAACAACACCAACCTTGTGGGGCTGATGCAAGACTCAAATATGATCAGATGTAGAAGGATACTCCTACAGATGCTGAATAGAGGTAATAACAAATGAACTGGTTGACTGGCGTTCCAGCACCCTTTGTTTTAGCTCGTATCATCAATTCCCTCCCACCACAAGTGTCTTTCTCTCTAAGCATTTCTGTTTTCTTGCACCCTTTAACAATGAAGTACTCTTGACTGATACGCTTTCTAACTGCAATTATGGTTTTGTGGTAAATACCTGTAAAACTGCCTTTTCCCCCATGTCTATTTCCCACTTCTCCAAACTGTAAATTTGTTGAGGGTAGGGAGTGTCTCTCTTACCTTGGTGATGGATTTGAGACTCTGAGAGGATAAGAGACTAAAGCAGAGTCTTAATAAGGCTGCAGTAAAATTCAAGAGAGGTGATGAGGGCAGAGACAGTGACAATGAAGAGAACGGAGACAAGGGATTTTTGTAAGGTAGAATTCATAGGACTTACAATCAACTACACGTGGAGAATATTTGAGTTAAGCTTGGTACGTTGATTTCTGCAGTGGGTAGGAGGGTGGAGGGTGGTGCTATTTACCAGGATGGGAAAAGCAGAAAAGATGGAGGCTGTGAAAGAATGGGCATGGTTTTGAACAAGCTGAATCTGATTACCTGACAGAGCTATCTGCTGGTTATTAGTTGTCCCCACTAGAGCCTGGGAGTGAAAACTAGGTTGAAGATCTGGGAGTCAATGGCAGTTCAATGACAGTTAAAGCAACAGGGAGTAGATGAGATTACCCAAGAGAGTGTGTGGAATAAAAAAAAGAACTGGGAAGACACTGCCAATCCATCTGAAAGTGAATGCGTGAAAGACAGGCAGAGGAATAGGATCCAGAGATGGAACACAAGAAAGAGCAGCCTCTCCAGCAGGCCTTCTGTTTTGCTTCCTCTCCCTACAGGACCTGTAACATACTAGGGCTTTGTTATATCTGAACATAGCAGGAGCTCCAGGAAAGGTTTGCCCCAAACAATGTCATTACCACAGCCTACCATGGACACTTTTTAGAATATTTCTTTTTTGTCTATGTTGGCTAAACTCCCTTCTTTTCTGACTGCAGGAAAGGTTTGCCATTTCCTTTTTCTAACCCTAGAAGGTAGGGTGGGTCCCTGACCTGTACTTCCTTGCCCTTAGGAGGAAGCTCAAAGCAACTACATGCTTCCTGACATGTGGAGTCTCCAGGAATCACTTACAATTCTTTGCTGATAACAGAAAACGATTCTTTAAAGCACCGACATGTTCTCAACAGCTGTCACTGTTGAAAAGGTGAAAATGTCGGCACATACCTAGCATGCACACCGCACATCTACGCCCTGTTCAGTAGCTCACCCCCTTAAAGTTCTTAACAGCCTCCAGGGGAACCATGTTAAAACAGCGCAATTAACTAGAACTGCTACAAACTCAATAACTCACCTACCTAATGAAGCAATACAAGGAAAACTGGACCTATTTTAATAAGAATTTTAAAGAGAGACAAGAAGTAAAGGTCAGATGCCACTTCTGGATCCCAGCTCTTTTCTTCTTCCCTCCTATTCTGAAGCAGTTAATACCAAGGAGACAATATATACTGTGCTATTCTTTATAAAACCAAGGAGGCAATCAATCATGCTACTGCACCCAAGGGCAAATTATTTCTTTCCAACCCATCCCCCAAGCTAAGTGCTTCCCCAGATCTATTTCTGAAGGTTTTATTATGCAAACCTGAATAGATCTCAATTACAATGATTCTTTTCCTTCCCCACCCCAACTCACAAAACAGGAACAAAATTACCAGCAATTCTTGGTTATAAGGGTGGTTTTCGCTTTTATCCTCCCCTCTAGAGTCACCTTAATCTAGAAGTTCTCCTCTCTCCACCCTTTTTGTTGGCTTTGGGAACACAGCTGTTTTTATGCCACCCCACTGTTTAGCATAGTATGACTCCTACCATCCCCATCAAGAAGGAGCTTGTTCATCTTCACAAAGTTAACACAGAGCAATTAAATGGCAGGTCAGTAAAACCTACATAGCCTCTCCTGGTCTTTCCACAGTCAAGACGTGGGCAGTCTCTCTGCCTGGGCTTCCCCAGGACCTTAGAAGGATGAGTATGACTAAAGCCAGGGAGGGAAGGAGTTGTGCTAGAGGAGAGAACTAACAATTCTCAAGGCCTACTTTATACGGAGATGTATGCTAAGTATATATATGTCATCCCACCTGACCTTGCAACTACTCTACATGGTAGATTCTAGCCTCACTATTTTATAATGGGGAAGTTGAGGTGCAGAGACCTCAGAAACCTGCCCAAGATCACAGAGTTGACAAGCAGGGGATCCAAACCAGGCTATACAGCGACTGAAGGTAGGGAAGATCCTAAGAGGTGAAAGGGGCTGAGACTGGACCAGGATGCGCTTAAACAGGCTAACTGAGATGTGTGATGTGATCTGAGAGACCAAAACAGATGCTCTTTTATCAACTAAGATGAACCCTAAGGTTAAGGAAACAAAAGTTACCTACCAAGGAGAGTTCAAGACTGGCAACTTCCTAAATTCCTATGGCTATAAGAAAAAAAACACACTCTTGCTAAACTCCCTAAGAATGAGCCATGAGCCAAGTTATCAGACACCTCCTAACTTTGATTTACAACCCAGATCACAATAACTCTTACTGGACCAAGGACCAGCCATAAACAACTGTAGACTTTAAGCCAGCTGCAGCCAGTTTAGAGAGCCATACACAAACTGTCTTTGTGCCTAAAAGTTCACCTTTTGACTAAAAGAGCCAGATTCTACAGTACTTTAATGCTAAAAACCAAAGTGAACACAGGGTGTATGTTACATACACATTTTTCCATTGCACGCACTGAAAGGCCCTAGCCAGCCACGAGGAACCCGCCCCCTCGAAAGGTTACGCCTAGGCGTGGCCCCCGCCTAAGAAGGCGCCCGGACAAACTAACATGGAGGCTCTCGGACAAGGCTCTCCAGGTTCTTCTTCCACAACAAAGCCCACCATTCCCACGCCCGCAAAAGCCCCTACCAATCCCAAAAATGCCTCTCCTGCCGACCAATAGGTAACCAACAGGTCGCTTTAAATTTCTATAAAACCTGCCACACCCCCGCCTCCATGTTGCAACCTAATTCTCAGGTTCTGTAGCCACCACGCTTGTCCCATTAAAATCTCCTGGCCTTAACGGGTGTTGAGTCTCACTGCGCGCCACTGTCTTTCATTGGTGCCGTGACTCGGATCAGGGATTCTCTCGCCCCAAGGTGGGACTCTGTCCTGGCACCGGTGGGACTCACCCCTTAAGGCCTTCGCCCATTCTCCTAAGTGCCAACACTACATCCACCACTGGCCTTCGGATTGGTAAGTGTCCCCATGCTGAAAACCTAAAACCTTGCCTGGGACAACCGGGGAAACTGGCCGTTGATCGTCCGGCAGCTCCTTCGGCCCTGGGCACGGGGCGGGGTGCACACCCCACCTAGGTCTTTAAGACCGCAGCGAACCCCTATCGGTTTTCCCTCGGCCGCTAGAAATTTCAAGCCTTGCCTCCATCCGATTTTGGGTAACTTTCTTGTCAAAAATCCCGGTACCGGGTTGCCCTTAACCTCCTTGATAATCCAGGAGAATCTGGGTCTACAATAACGACCTGTGATGACAGGCTTTATTGCAACCCACCCATTCCTCAGTGGTCGCTTGTCCAGGGGACGCCCTGACCAGCCCCCACTGCTAACATGGGAAACTCGTCATCTCTTCCGGCCGACACCCCCTTCAAGTGCCTCTTAAATAATCTCTCTACACTCTCCCTCACTCCCGATATTAAGCCTAAGCGTCTAATCCACCTCAGTACCCAAAATTGGCCTACCTATCCCTTAGATAACCAAAGTAAGTGGCCCCCCGCATGGGTCCCTAAATCCCGACATTATTCGGGATCTCTATAACTTCTGTGAGCATTCAGAAAAATGGGCAGAGATTCCCTACGTCCAATCTTTCTCCCTTCTCCGAGAACATCCCCGCCTCTGTCTCTCTTGTAAACCCTCTCACCTCCTCTTGGCTGAATTCCCTTCTTCTCCAGCCACCTCTCCCAACTCTGACTTTGACCCCACGGATGAGCCCCCTCCATATCGACAACCCCCGCTCAATCTCAGCCGCTCCAAGCCTCACCTAACCCCACCGTTCCTAGCCTCTATCCACCCCTCCCCCCTTGTAGTCCTCCCGTAACCCGCTCTAAAACGAATCCTGCCACTCTCGCACCTCTCCTCGAAGTGGCGAGCCCTGAAGGCATTGTCCAAGTACACGTCCCATTTTCCATCTCAGACCTATCCCAAATAGAGAAAAAACTGGGGTCTTACACAACTAACCCAGCCACCTACACCAAGGAATTCCAACACCTTCTCCAGGCTTATAGCCTCACCTTTCATGACATTTACATGGTCCTCTTCAACACTCTTCTCCCTGAAGAACGCAGAAGGGTCTGGAAATAGGCAAGAACGTATGCAGATGAGGTCCACCAAACCTCCCTGACACATCCCCTTGGGGCAGTAGCAGTCCCAGACCAAGACCCTGAGTGGGATTATAATTCCCCGAATGGCCTCCGGGCCAGAGATCAATTTTCCACCTGTCTCCTTTCCGGGTTAAGGAGGGCAGCGCAAAAGGCTATTAACTCTGAAAAGTTGCAGGAAATAATCCAGGAAAAGAATGAAGACCCTTCCTCCTTCCTCAATCACCTCACAAAAGCCCTCCAACAGTTTACGAATTTGGACCCTGAATCTCTGGATGGACGACAACGCCTTATGACTTATTTTTTCTCTCAAAGCTATCCGGACATTAGGTCCAAATTAAAAAGGCTAGATCAAGGGCCCCTTACACCCCCAAAATGAGGTTTTGGTTACCACCTTTAAGGTGTATCACAACCGAGACGAAAAGGCTAAGCGACAAAAATATCAAATGCTAGCTCAGGCTCTCCACGGGACAGACACAGGCCCCCGCAACAGTAAAGGAGGTGTCCAAACCAAACGTGACCCACCAGGGCCCTGTTTCAAGTGCGGCAAGGAGGGACATTGGGCACGAGTCTGCCCTAACCCCAAACCTCCATCAAGACCTTGCCCCAAATGCAACCTTCTGGGACTTTGGGCGGTGGACTGCCCTGGCCCCCGGAGAGGAGCAGGGTCAGCCCCCAACTCCACCCTGGACCTACTGGGCATGGTTGCCTTGGAATGACGGGGCCCTGGGTTCCCCCACCCGACACATATCTCAAATGCTCGGGAGCCTAGGGTCAAAATTACGGTTGACGGACGTCCCATCCTCTTCCTGCTAGACACTGGAGCCACTCTTTCTGTCCTGCGGGAGTTCTGGGGGCCAACCTCACCATCTCGGTCCCCAGTAGTCGGGGTAGGGGGCCAAACCATTATCCCACACATAACCCCTATGCTAACATGCATATTCGCTAATATCCCATTTACCCACTCCTTCTTAGTCATGCCTCAGTGCCCCGTACCCCTTATGGGAAGGGACATCTTGGCTAAATTTCAGGCATCCATTACTTTTAAGCCCAGTGCTGCCCTCACTAACCCATTCCCAACAACTTCCCTACTCCTTAACTTTCTAGCAGAAAAGGGATACCGAGCCTCCCCGCAAAAGGCTCAATTGTCCAAAACACAGGTCACCTACCTTGGGGTCGCCATCTCACACCAACAAAAGGCCATAACAACCAACCATAAAGCCGTTACTTAGTCCCTCCAAACACCAAAGACAAAGGAGGAAATCCAGTTATTTTTGGGATTAGCGGGCTACTTCCGAGCTTGGATCCCCAATTTTGCCCTTCTCGCCAAGCCACTCTACAACCTCGCTAAAGGTGACCCAAAGGAACACTTACTCTCCCTCTCAGCCATTAAACAGCCTTTTACTGCCCTCCAACAGGCTCTCCTCCAGGCCCCTGCCCTACGACTACCCGATATCCTCCGGCCCTTCACTCTGTATGTCCACGAAAATGGTGCAGTCTTAGGAGTCCTAGGTCAATTTAGCGGACAAACATTTGCCCCCGTAGCCTATCTTTCAAAACAACTCAACCACACAGTCCAGGGATGGGCCCCATGCCTGCAGGCTCTATCAGCCGCCCACTTACTGGTGTGCAAATCAAAAAAACTCACATTTGGAGCACCTATCACTGTAACTTCCCCCCATCATCTACATCACCTCCTAGGATATAAGGGCCTCAAAACACTCCCTCCCAGCCAGGTTCTTTCCCTTCTAGTCTTCTTTATCCAAGATCCTTCCATCTCCTTCCAAGCCTGCGCGCCTCTTCACCTGGCCTCACTACTTCCTTCCTCTCCCACTGACACTCCAATCCATAACTGTGTTGAGGTCCTCGAGTCCCTACTTCCCTGCCCCGTACATATTCAGGAAGGACCCTTATCTAAGCCCTCTTACATATGGTTCACAGACGGAAGTTCGTACATACATGAGGGGTCCCGAGTAGCAGGATATGCTGTCACCTCAGCCACAGATGTCATCGAAGCTAACCCTCTCCCGCCTCACACCACCAACCAGCAGGCAGAACTCACAACGGTTATTCGAGCCTTCCAGCTGGTGGCTGGACACTCTGTCACTTTACAGTGACTCTAAGTATGTCTTCCACATCCTGGTTTCACACTCAGCTATCTGGCAGGAACGAGGACTACTAACCACCAAGGGATCAGCCATCGTAAATGCTAAGCTTATTTCTGACCTCCTTCAAGCCTCCCTACTCCCAAAAGCCATTGGCATCTCCCACTGTAAAGCCCACCAAGTCGATTCATCTTTTATCACCCAAGTAAACTCATGAGCTGACAGAGCAGCCTGCCACGCGGCCCTAAAACCTCTCCCTGCCATACTCGTCAACGTCTCCTCCTCATCAGCAGATGAGGCCCCACAACTCTCCAATATCACACCCTATTTACACTCAATTTTCCACCCTAACCCAGCAGCCCTCACCTCTTTCCTTAAAACCTTCTTTCACCTCACCTCAGAACACACAAAACTCATACACACTCTTTCCTCCCAATGCTCCACCTGCCTCCGAACAAACCCCAACACACGCTTGAAACCCGGAACATTCCTCACCCACCAGGCTAGGGGAGAGTTCCCCGGGTCAGACTGGCAAACAGACTGCACTGTTATGCCCCCTATCCATAACACCAAATACCTTCTAGTCTTCGTCGACACCTTTTCCAGGTGGGTCAAAGCCTTCCCCACCTCCAATAAGCAAGCAGCTACGGTGGGGTCCATTTTAGCCAACCATATTTTTCCTCGGTTCGGAGTCCCCTCCTCTCTCCAATCAGATAATGGACTTGAATTTACCTCACAAGTCGTCCAGTCTCTAACAACAGCTCTTAACATCAAATGACACTTTCACATTTCTTATCATTCACAATCATCAGGAAAGGTTGAACGGACTAACCGCACATTAAAAAATACTCTTACTAAACTCTCTCTCGAACTCCACAAAGACTGGGTGTCCCTCCTTCCCCTAGCCCTCTTCCGTATTCACGTCCTCCCAAAGAAACCCAGTCAACTCTCACCTTTCGAGGTCCTATACGGACGGCCTGCCCTTCCTCCTGGTATCTCAACCTCTCTGCCTCCCATCCCTCTTCATGTAATCTACCCTCTCCTGTCCTTCATCCGATCCAACATCTGGCAAGACCTCCTTTTGCCCACCCCCATAGGCACACCAAGTTCACAGCCTCTCACCCCGGGACAATGGGTCTACCTCTCAGACGCAGAAGCCAAAGCTCGCTTACAACCCAAATGGAGGGGACCCTTTCAAATAATTCTCTCCACTCCCACGGCAGCCAAGCTGCTCATAGACAAAGGACAGCTCACCCCCTGGATCCACATTTCCTGCCTCAAGCCGGCTAAAACATCTCCTCTTCTCCTTCCCTCCACAGAAACGCTGACCCTTTCTTGTTCCACAGTACCGGGTCATCCTCTCAAACTTCAAATACCCCGCGTCGGTCACTCCCCCTCTCTGCCCTCCATCCAGGAAAACTCCACATAACCAAATTTCCATATGATAGCCCTCAATCTGGTCATTCCTTTAATAATAATGACACCCTTTTTCCTACTACTCCTATTCGTCCTCCTTTCTCGTTGCTGCCCATAAACGCCCACCTTCCTTATCTCAATGGCTCAACTTTCACCCCTAATCCACACAAACATATTACCCCTAATCCTCCTTACTTCCCTCCTCCCTCCCGCTCTTAAGGCAAGCCACCCCTCACCGTCTGGCCTCCATTACCGCTTCACCATCCGTGAACTCTATACTTTAAATGGTATTTCCCAGGTAAAAGACTTAGATATACAATCGTGCCTCATTGACAACTGCACATCCATTTCTCTTTCTCTGGAAAAGGTACACGCACTCGATGACCCGGGTATCGCACTTGATGCATATGTCTGCCTAGCAGATGACCAAACTGACCCAAACTGCAAAAAATGGGCAGATCTCTATAGGGGTTGCCCCTACTGGTCATGTAAAATCCATTTCTCCAACCCTGACCTGGCCAGACACACCAACACTCCCTCCTATTTAATCCCTATATATAAACTTCCAAAACGAGCCACGGACGCTGGTAACCCACCATTCTTAGAATATGGTGGACTGGGGTCCGGCACCTGGCATGGCCGAGGTGCCCGCTTTTCCCACTATGTCTTTAAAATTCCAGATCCCCACAATCCTTTTTGGAATGCTCTCAGATACGTTGGGGTCTACCCCGCTGACAACTACCGCACAGCCACCAGCCTCTTGTCCGTTTCACGCTCCACCTTCACTCCTTCCGTTAAAGTTTCTATCGTGCAGCACGTAAAAAATCAGGAACAGCCGGGTTCGGTGGCTCAGCCTGTAATCCCGCGCCTTTGGGAGGCTGCGGTGAGTGGATTGCCTGAGCCTGTGGGTTCGAGACCCGCCTGGGCAGCGAGACCTCATCTCTACAATAAATAAAAAAATCAGCCGGGCGTGGTAGAGCATGCCTATAATTCCGGCTACTCGGAAGGCTGAGGTGGAAGGATCGCAGGAGCCCAGCAGGTCGAGGCTGCGGTGGCCGGGAGCGGCCACGGCACTCCAGTCTGGGTGACAGAGTGAGACTCCAACTCAAAAAAAAAAAAAAATCAGGAACAACAACTCAAAGAGGCCATTCAGCCCTTACCCCCTTCCTCAGAAGGCCACCTCTCTTCACGGCCCTCTCAACACCTTCCCTCTTGGCTCACCATCCTAGAACACACTCCACGGTTCCTAAACCAAACATTCCCTGACCTCCCTTCTTCACAATGCTTCCTCTGTGCCTCTTTACAGCGACCCTTAGTAGCGGCCGTTCCCCTCCCAGCTTTTCCCAACTACACTCTCAACACATCCGCCCACAGGGAAATTATAGTCAAACCTCATGTACCCCTCTGGGAAATAGCCTCTAATTCCTTCTACCTCTGTATCAACTCGCCACATGCCCCCTATAACAACACTCTTCGTTCGGCCTACACAAACCTCACAGAGGCCCACTTCCTGCTGCCCGGCCTATTTTTGTGGTGCAATGGCACCCTCCTCTCCCAAGCTTCAAACCTAACTCATCCCTGCATAATTGTTACGTTGGTCCCTCAGCTCTCTTTATACTCCATGACCGACCTCCAGACACTTTTAACCGCCAGGCATTCACACAAAAGGGCCGTCTTCCTCCCAGTTATGGTTGGATTGTCCCTCACATCCGCTTTCATCTCCCTTGGCCTGGCGGGAGGAGCTCTCGGCTACTCACTATGGGCAGCAGAAGACCTACAAAACAAAATCCAAGTGGCGCTAGACACCACCTCAGAATCCATTGGGTCACTACAAAGACAAATAATTAGCTTAGCACAGGTAACCCTCCAAAACCGCAGAGCCCTAGACCTCCTAACAGCCGAAAAAGGAGGCACCTGCCTCTTCCTCCAGGAAGAATGCTGCTATTATGTCAATGAATCAGGGCTCATTGAACAAAATATCAACAAACGAAATGACCTCTCCTCACAGCTTCAACAAACAAAGCCCACTCAAATTAACAGTTGGTTTCCAAACTCCCTCCTCACGTGGCTTCTTCCTATCATTACTCCAGTCGTTCTCCTTCTCAGCTTGTGCTCCTTTTTCCCTTGCTTTATAAAATTTCTTCAATCTCAATTCCAAAAAATTTCAAATCAAACCATTAGCCAGTTTCTTTTACAGAGTTACAACCTCCTATCCACCGAGGACCCAGGCCTCAACAACCCAAGCCCTACTGCCTCCTAAACCTTCTTGCCCCATTTTTCATTACAGATATGGCTTTCAGGCCTTATTACCTCCAACTCAGGTTTTCAGCGTTCCTTGACCATCTTCTTCATGACAAATGGCTCCTCCCTTTCCCGTGTCCACTCGACGACTGGCCGGACCAACTTGCATTCTTCTACCTCCAGGGCACCTTCCCAGACTTCCATCCCGGCAAAATTTTTTCTTTCGGCACCTTCTTATGGGGCCTCATGTGGCTGGTTCTTTCGCCCACCTCACCCAACAACGCCCTCCGCCAGCAGGAAGTAGCCAGACGGATCAACTCCACCCCTTTATCCCATAACCAAAGAGGTGGGAATGAAAGGCCCTAGCCAGCCATGAGGAACCCACCCCCTCCAAAGGTTAAGCCTTGGCGTGGCCCCCACCTAAAATGGCGCTCCCGCCTAAGAAGGCGCCCGGACAAACTAACATGGAGGCTCGGACAAGGCTCTCCAGGTTCTTCTTCCACAACAAAGCCCACCATTCCCACGCCCGCGAAAGCCTCTACCAATCCCAAAAATGCCTCTCCTGCCGACCAATAGGTAACCAACAGGTCGCTTTAAATTTCTATAAAACCTGCCACACCCCTGCCTCCATGCTGCAACCTAATTCTCAGGTTCTGTAGCCACCACACTCGTCCCATTAAAATCTCTTGGCCTTAACGGGTGTTGAGTCTCACTGCATGCCACCATCTTTCACGCACACTTGATTCCCCTCATTAATACGTGTTGCTTCCCCCCCTGGAACTGTTGAACACATAAGACTCCGCTGTGTAATACAGCCCCTGTGAAGCACAGAATCCCAACTTGCCCTTTCCCACTTTGGGGAGAGAGCACCCTCAGGACATGTCACACACTCTCTCTTCCTGGTTTGCAAACTGACAGTGCCAATCAAGCTCTCCTTCCTCCTATTTAGCCATCCTGGTGGTCTTTTGGATGATGCCCCTGAAGCTTGATAAGAAAGCAAGGGAAGAGTGCAGGGTGACTCTCCAGAGCTTGTGGACTGGCAAGCTGACTTCCAGCCCACAGTGCTTAGTTAGGAGCTGGAGTACCAAAGGAAGCTTGTCATAAGGTGGCCTAACCTGTAAGGAAGCTCTCTGCACAAGGCTCTTAAGGGTACGGCTCTAAGTGGGGCTTCTGCCATAATCTCCAAGTCAATGTTACAAAACAAACCGTATAGCTAGTAATCCACTCATTTTTGCTTCCAAACAAGTTGGGTGAAAGACTACTCACTCCAGATGTATGACTGACAATCTCCAATCTGAACCAAAGTCAACTATATTGACTTCAGCCTTGTAGGGTTCTGAGGAGAGTCCCAAACCCATGTCTGTCCTTTAAAAAAAAAACAAAAACAAAAACAAAAACTTTCAGGAAGTGGCTGTTCATTCACACAGTCAATAAATGTTTACTGTGCCTCTACTGCATGCCAAGCACCATGCCAGGCAATGGCACCTAGAGGTGACAAGGCTTGGCTCCATAACTTCAAGGGCTATTTATGAAGGTCAAGTGCTGAGACCAAGAGTCCACTGAATAAGCACCTCTATCTTAGTCTAGACTCTAACCCAAGGGTTCATGATATGCTTCCCTAAGAAAGTGACATGAAAGCCGGGCTCGGTGGCTCAGCCTGTAATCCCGCGCCTTTGGGAGGCTGAGGTGAGTAGATTGCCTGAGCCCGCGGGTTCGAGACCTGCCTGGGCAGCGAGACCTCATCTCTACAATAAATCAAAAAATCAGCCGGGCGTGGTAGCGCGTGCCTGTAATTCTGGCTACTCGGAAGGCTGAGGCGGAAGGATCGCCGGAGCCCAGCAGGCGCGGCTGCGGTGGCTGGGAGTAGCCACTGCACTCCAGTCTGGGCGACAGAGTGAGACTCCAACTCAAAAAAAAAAAAAAAAGAAAGTGACATGAAGGATGACTAAAAGCCAGGCAGACAGGTCAGAGAAAGTCACCGCAGACAGAAGAAGCATACAGAAGAAGCATACAGGGGATACCTAGGGATAAGATTGAGCTGATGGTCTAAGAGGCTACTGTGCTCTATCTTAGTACACAAACCTGGCCCACTTATGTCAGAAGGGCCAGTACCCAGAGAGCAACTGGGAGCACAAGACTGGCCTAGAGGATGAGACAAGACTAAGAAATCTTGTACAGCATGCCCTGCCCTGTTTCCACTCTCACTCTCAGGGGCTGAGGCCCAGTTTTCCAGGAGCAGCAGCAGCTGGTAGGGTGGCAGGAGGCATAGGGCTATGCTTACTTCTTGGTGGTCCACTTCTGCTCTCTGGGAGCTGGTGCACTCAGGACACAGAGCTCACCCTCAGCCATTACAACAGAAACATGCCTTCTAGGGGCCGTCTTACCAAGCCACTGCCCTCACTAATACAGTGTCATCAGATTCCTAATGCAGGAGCTCAAAAACAAATGTACTGTCACCAGCATATCACCAGGCACATTCTTCAGAAGAAAAACCACTGCTCACTGCATATGTCACTTCTTCCTCTTCTCAGGTCCATGCACAGAGCAAGAGCCTGCTGATGGCTGTTTTCCCTCACACTCCCTTCAAGCACACTCAAGATGCAGCATCAAGCTTCTCTGTGGAACTCAGCAGGTCAGCCACAGCACAGTCCTTGAGAAGCTTCCTGATCATAGGGTAGCCTTGACAACTAGCTGTACTCGGAACCTGAAGGTGCAGATATCAGCTTCTAGTTCACTAGTTTAGTTCCCTCTTATAGACCAGGAAGGACAATGAAAAGGTTAGCAAAAGTCCCGGAGTAACACAGCTAGTTAGTTGCAGAACCACAGGTCAGTGGCTTTCTCAGCTAATTTCTTCATCATTAAGAAAAATAAGGATACCAGGCCATTGCTAGATCACTGTGGACACTGTGTTGGTAAACTGTGGTGTGGCCATGTGCTCTTTGAGTTATGACCAGGCCATGTTTCCTGTTTCCTGGCTTTGGCCCCCTCCCCTACCTTGGGGAGGCGAATCACCTCTTCCTCTCTCTAATTTACTTTCTAAATAAACTTTATTTTCTAATCTAAAAAGAAAAAGGATATCATCTACTGTGCCATAGGTTGTGAGGTCTAAATGTGCACCAAGTGTCAAAATGGGGCAGGATTCCCGGAACGGTGACGGAAACATCCTATGTCCTAGGTCTCTAGGCACCTCCCCACCACAATTCCCTCTCCCAGGACCTCACTCTGCTGACTTTACACTGGGGAAAGGAAAAACCAGGAATAGGTTTAACATATTTAGAGCCAATGTTTGGTCAAAATCTGAGTTAAGTTAAACCCAAGTCTCTACTAGTTCTCAGGTCTCTAGGTCATGGATTTTTGTATTGTCAATTTCTCTCTTGCTTGGTCCAGACTTTTGTTATCTCTGGACAGCTGATGTAATCAGAGAAGACATCACTAGAGGTAACCACTGAAAACAGGTCACAGCACCTTCCCTTTAGTCACTCCAAGTAGGGAGCGACTAAGCCAAGACAATTTAAGAAGAGATAGATGGAATTCTCACTTTTATCGACAAGGCTGAGGAATACAAAAGACCCTGCAGATGCCTATATTAATGCCACCAATCACTGATGCAAAAAATCCCCAAATCAGGGACAAACGTTGCTTCTGAGAAGACAACTGTATCAGTCAGTCAACTCAAGCTCTCCTCCTCTCTCACACACCCTAGCTCCTCACCCCCCCCCCCGCTCCCCACATTTTAAAATAACCATCCAACCATGTAAATTCCCTGGTGCAAGTGTCTGCTAGCCTCCAGCAGAACTGTCAACGCTCATAAATCCCTACCCTTCCAGATTGCACTGCGGCTATTTATTGGAGGGAGGGACACAGCAGGCCACTAGACAATAGCAGGAAGAGATTGGCCTAGCAGTAACTACTCTGTTACAGCGCTGCAATTCACAGCAGCATTTTGCTGGGAGTGTGCACTATCAGGGAGGAGAAGCATAAAAAGGGGAATCTGGGCCATAAATAGTTTATTTCGGCAATTCCTGATGTTGGCTGAATCATACTTTAGTAGAGAAATACATGAAAGCACCACTCCGGGGGTGACATGTGTTGCCACCTCATTACTCTTTTCAAAAGGGTCTTCCATCAGAGAGACACCTTGCTACACATTACAGTGAAGAAAACAAAGCCCTCACACACAGACTTATTAACAGTCCAGAAGGAAACAGAAGCATCAGGAACCAAACAAGTAGAGAACCAGGGCAACAAGGGCCATCAGTGACCTGGAGTCTCCAGGTTGCTTTTTCATATGTGAAAAATCAAAGGACAGAAGAGAAAAAGGTAGCACTCTTTCTCTCTAGTCCCCAAATGCATATCAGAGTTTTTCAAAGTGGATCTCATTTCCCTATGTCTCCAAATGCACCTAAATTAGGCTCACTTCTCCAGTGAACCCTACCTTCGTGTTCCTTTTCAGTGGTTCCCACTTTCTTGATCTTCCTGGGAGATTTCATAAAGAGGGGAAAGATGGTTCGTAAGCCAAGAATGTCAACAAACTTATGGCAGTTGTCTGTGCCCTCAGGTCCAATCATGGCATGGTCCAGTACTTTCAGCGCACTACTCCGGGAGATCTTCTTTTCTCTGTAACACAAGAAGCTTCACATAAGCATTTCATAAGGAAATTCTAGTATTAAAAAATAATAATATACACCAGGCACAGTAGCTCACGCCTGTAATAGCAACACTTTGGGAAGCCGAGGCAAGAAGATTGCTTGAACCCAGGGGTTTGAGACCAGCCTGGGCAACTTGGTGAACCCTTGTCTCTACAATAAATAAAAAAATTAGCTGGGCATGGTAGCACACACCTGTAGTTCCAACTACTTGGAAGACTGAGGCAGAAGAATCGTCTGAGCCCAGTAGGTCTATGTTGTGGCAGCCGTGAGCGTGCCGCTGCACTCCAGCCTGGGCAACAGAATAAGATTCCAACTCAAAAAAAAAAAAAGTAATAATAATAAAATAATAAGTATTTACTGTAGTACTCATTATAATGGGAAGAAAGAAAAAAATAAATAAAAACGAAACAAATGTCCACAAGTGAGAAAATGGTTACATTATGGTATAGCTAAGTGGAATACTGCAGGCTTGTTGACAGTTAGGAGAGTGTGTAATAGAATGAACAAATTCTTATGATCAGAATGGCAAACACAAAAGGTAGCATTAAAAATTCTTTATGAAGCATTATCATAATTACATGAGAAGTATGCATTAAGACTGGAAAGAAATAGATCAAATTGCTGAAATATTTCAGGATGGTGGGATTATCAAATTTTTTTTTCTTTTTAACTGCTTTATCAAGATACAATTCACATACCATATAATTCACACATTTAAGATGTACAACTCAATGTGTTTACTATATTCACAGATACGTTAGCCACCACCTCAATTATAGAACATTCTCATTATCCTAAGAAGAAACAACATACCCTTTAGCTATTATTTCCTTCCCAATCCTCTCTATCCCTAAGCAACCACTGAGCTACATTCTGCCTTACAGATCTGCCTACTCTAGACATTTCATGTAAATGCTATCATGTGGTCTCTTGCGACTGGCTCCTTTCACTTGACATAATGTTTTTAACGTTCATCCATGTTGTAGCATATGTTAGTACTTTGTTCCTTTTTATGGCTGGATAATATATGTCACAATTAGTCTATCCAATTGTTTGCTGATTGACATTTGGGCTATTTCCATCTTTTGGCTATTATGAATAATGCTACTATAAACATTTGTATACAAGTTTTTGTGTGGACATATTTTCATATCTCTTAGGTATATGCATAACTATGACATAGTGAAATCTGGGGCAATGGTAACTCTATGTTTAACCGTTTGAGGAATTGCCAGACTGTTTTCCAAAGCATTATAAGGGTGCCGATTTTTCCACATCCCTGCCAACATTTATCATGCGTCTTTTTTGATTCTAGTCATTCAAGTGAGTGTGAAGTGGTATTTCATTGTGGCCTCGATTTGTATTTTTCTGATAACTAATGATGCCAAGCATCGTTTCATATGCATATTGGTCATTTGTAAACCTTTTTTGGAGAATGTCTATTCAGAGCTTTGCCCATTTTTAAGTTGGGTTAATTATCTTTATTGAGTTGTAAGAGTTATTTATTCTGGATACAAGTTGCTTAACTGATATATGATTTGCAAACATTTCCTCCCATTCTGGGGACTTTTTGCTTTCTTTGTTTTTTTTTTTAGTTGGAATCTCACTCCGTCACCCAGGCTGGAGTGCAGTGACACATTCACAGCCACCCCAGCGTCAACCTACTGGCCTCCGGTGATCCTTCCACCCCAGTCTTCCAAGTAGCTAGAATTATAGGCGCATACTACCACACCCAGCTATTTTTTTTTTTAATTGTAGAGACGAGGTCTCACCATGTTGCCCAGGCTGGTCTTGAACCTGCAGGCTCAGGCAATCCTCTAGCCTCAGCCTCCCAAAGTGCTGGCATTACAGGCTTAAGCCACAGTGCCCGGCCGCTTTCCTGATAGTATCCTCTGAAGCACAAAATTTTTTAATTTTAATGAAGTCCCATTTATCTATTTTTTCTTTTGTTGTTCATGCTTTTAGCGTCATATCTAGGAAACCATCACCAAATCCAATGTCATGAAGATTTACTCCTGTGTTTTCTTCTAAGAATTCAATAGTTTAGCTCTTACATCTAGGCCTTTGATCCACTTTGAGTTAGTTTTTGTATGTGATGCTATTTAAAGGTCTAACTTCTTTTGCATACAGATATCCAGTTGTCCCAGCATCATTTGTTGAACAGACTCCTCTTTCCCCATGTGGTCCTGGCACTCTTGCTGAAAATCAGCTGACCACAGACACTTGGTTTTATTTCTAAATAATCAATATACTGCATTGATTTATATGTCTAATCTTACGCCAGCATAGTCACTGTTTTAGTTATTACTACTGCGTTGTAGTAAGTTTTGAAATCAGGAGTCCTTCTAGTTTATTTTCTTTCAAGATCATTTGGCTAGTCTGTATCCCTTCCAATTCCACATGAATTTTCAAATTACCTCACCAATTTCTAAAATGGAGTCTGCTGGGACTCTGAGAGGAATTTTGTTGAATCTGTAGATCACATTGGGGAGTACTGGGCATCTTAACAATATTAAAACTTCTGATTCATGAACATAAGTTTTTTTTCCCCATTTATTTAGATCTCTAATTTCTCTCAGCAATGTTTTTGTAGTTTTCAGGATATAAAATTCATACTTCTCTTGTTAAATTTATATAATAGATATTTTATTATTGATGCTATAATAAATGGAATTGTTTCCTTAGCTTCATATTTTTGGACTGATCATTGCAAGTGCATAGAAACACAACTGAGTTTTATATATTGATCTTATATGCTGCAACCTCGCTAAACTCATTTATTAGTTCTAATAATTGTTTAGTAGATTCCTTAGGACTTTCTACATGTAAGATCATGTTATCTGCATATAAAGATAGTTTTACTTCTTTCTGTCTAATCTGGATGCCCTGATTTCATTTTATTGCCTAGCTGCCCTAGCTAGAACTTCCAGTACAATGCCCAGTGGAAGTGATGAGGGTGTCTTCTTGCCGATTTCAGGGAAAGCATCCAGTCTCTCACCACTGACTATGACTTCAGCTGTGGGCTTTTTGTAGATGCTCTTTACCAATAGTTGAAGAAGTTCCTTTATTTTTTTTGAGGTGGGTTCTCACTCTGTTGCCCAGTTTGGAGTGCAGTGGAATCATGGCTTACCACAGCCTTGACCTCTTGGGTTCAGATGATCCTTTCAACTCAGTCTCCTGAATGACTGGGACTATAAACGCACGCCACCATGCCTGGCTAATTCTTTTATTTTTTGCAGAGACAAGATCTTGTTATGTTGCGTAGGTTGGTCTCAAACTCCTAGATTCAAGCAATCCTCTCGCCTTGACCTCCCAAAGTGCTGGGATTACTGGCATGAGCCACCATGCCACTCAGCCTGAAGAAGTTCCTTCTATTCCTAGTTGGAGTATGGTCATCAAAGGGTGTTAAGATTTTGTCAAATGCTTTTTCTGCATCTTATTATTCCTTTTTCTACTTTTCAGTATCTTTCATTTCCTCATAATGAACATGTAGTACATTTTAAAATTAGAAAGGATAAACTACTTTTCAAGAAAAAAAAAATTGTTTTCTCCCTAAAAGTCAAAGTCAAAGTTCACAGTATAATCTTGCCAATGGTTACTTCTTCAGGGAGTATAATTTTCTGTAATCTTAAATCGTTTTAACACTCAGTGAGGTAAAGAGGAACAAGTCAGTAATTTCCTATCTTGGTACAGATAGGAAATCAACCAACCAAGCCAATATATAATATTTACTGAGCACATACTCAGCATTGTGGTAGACACAAGAGAAAAAAAAAAGTAAGATATGGTTTCTGCTTCCAAAAATTTTTAAATCTACTTAGGGAGACCAATTGATACAAAATGATCAGGGAAAAGCATAAGTCAGAATATAATTTTTCCATGTATTATTCAATCGACAAATATTTACTGGATATTCCTCCCTATGAAAGATCAGGCCCCAGTTCTCAAGCTGCTTACATTCCGACTGCAGGGGGTAAAGAGAAATCGAGATACATGATAGTGCTGTGTCAAGGAAATAAAACAAAGTGACGTGAAAGAATGACTGGCATGGATATTTTAGGTTAGGTTATGAAGGAAAGTCTTTCTTTTTTTTCTGAGTCAGAGTCTCACTCTGTCGCCCAGGCTGGAGTGCAGTGGCATGCTCATGGCTACAGCAGCCTGCTGGGCTCAGGTGATCCTTCTACCTCAGCGTTCCAAGTAGCTGGAACCAAAGGAGTGTGTCACATGTCCAGCTGATGTTTTTATTTACTGTAGAGATGAAGTCTCACCATGTTACTCAGGCTGGTCTTGAACCCTTAAGCTCAGGCAATCCTCTCATCTCTACCTTCCAAAGTGCTAGGATGATAGGCGTGAGCCACAGTGCCCAGCCAGGAAGGTCTTTGTAAGGGGAAACATTTGTAGAGACACTCAAGTCATGTACATTTTAGGGGCAAAACATTCAAAACAGAAGGAACAGCATGCACCAAGGCCCTAAGACAGAAGTGAGCTGCCAGGGTTGAAGAAGAGACAAAAGCCTAGTCTATTTGAAGCATACCAAGACACTAGATATTAAGTCTAAGAAGCAGAGTGTTCCTACCTTAGATCGGAGAGGGAAACATGACTGTCTCAAAGGCCATGCCACTAGTCTTGTAGGCCACAATAAGTCATCCAAGTTAAGAGCTGATTCTAGAAGAAGATGCTACTTAAAATAAACATCTGAATACTAAGTGACAAAAGAATAAATTAAGTACAGTGGGCACACAAGGAAGAGAATAATTTATTCAGAGGAAGGAGAAAGTTTCTCAAGAGATTCCAGTCCATCAAAAAAGCAAAGTGGGGGAAAAAAAAAGAAAACATCACCAGATTCCACTATCAGGAAGCCACTAGCAAGCTTCCATAAAGCAGAAGTAGGGCAGAAGTGGGTTGAAAATGAAAGGAGGTGAGAAAGTAAGAGAGGTGAGTATGAGCTACTCATTAATAAAGCCTGGAGGACAGGCTCCATCAGCTAGAGAGGGAAGCCAGGTTAAAATTTTTTTCATTACTATTTTTAAGAATATGAACAATTTAATCACATTTTAGGGTGTTAAGAAGCCAATGGTGATGAGGAGAAAGGGAGAATTAACCAACCAGAGCAAGATGACTCACCTTGCAAGAGGAGGCAAACCTGATCAAAAAAGATGGTAATGATATAAAGCCCTTCATCCAATTTCTTACGTGGAGGCCAAAGAAAAGAAGAGAGAAATGATGTCCCCTTTGGATAGTCTTTGTAGAGGTAACACTATTAAAACACTGCACCAATAAAGTGCTACTGATCACAAAGAATGCTTCCTGGCTCAGATTAGCCAGCCAGGATTGGGTCCCAAGGAGTCAATGGAGGAAAGGGGCATAGGTAAGAGCCTTGCGGACAGGGCCTCACAGTGCTAGACCATCCAGGTTTACCTGGGACTGTCTCATTTGTAGCACCGAAAGCGCCACAACCCAGGAAACTACTCAATCCTGGGCAAACCGAAATAGTTGGCCATCCCGCTTCACCTGTTCCCACCAATATTCCCCTTACTGTGGATCAATCTAAACAGTCCACAGACACTCACAACTGACTTTCAATCCAACTACGGAGTTTAAAAGAAAAAAAAAAGGCAAACACTACTGAACATATATGCCTCAATGCAGCAGGCACTATGCTACTGATAGTAAGCACCCTATCTTTAAGCAATTTAAGGACAGGTAAATAAAAATAATTTCCAAAGCCTGAAGCAATGGAAATTAAGTCCAAGGAGGTAAGAGGAGGAGATAATTAATGGGGGAGAAGTCAGTGAAAATATCAAATGATGTCTGAAGTGAGTCCAAAGAGTGAGTATTTGCAGGGCACAGAAGGGAGAGTGATGACACTGATGGTTGTGATAGGTGTACAGCACATGCAAGATGGCAGGTGGCCTGTAGGAGCATGCCAACTGAGGAACTCGAAGTAGTTAGGAGTGGCCAGTGGTGGAATATGACTGAGGAGAGTGATGAGGAACATGGTCATAACAGGCTCTACACAAGCTGCCAGGGAACCCAGGCTCCATCCCATAGGTTCTGAGAAGGCATGAAAGGTTTAAGCAAGAAGGGCCCTAGACGGACGCATTTTAGAAGGCTTAATCTGGCAGCAGTGTGACAAGGGATTGGAGTGACAGACCTTGGGGGTGGAGAGGACAGTTAGCGGACTATGGCAATAGTATAAATGAGAAATGATCAAAGGTTCTGACGATGGCAGTGATATGAAAAAGGCACATTTGAGAGAAATAGGAAATCTTAGAATAGCAGGGTAAACAAGGTTCCAACTTCAGTAGGAAATTATTTTTTGTATAGAGATGAAATTCTAACAGAAATTTTTCTTCACTACAGCTTGACTTTAGCATCCTACAAGCTCGAATTTACAAAGGTCATGACTAGGGCAGATAATCGTGTAAGCAAAATTTAGGAAATTGAGAAATAATGGCCTCATTGTTTAGTCACCCAGGAAAATGCCTCATGAAATGAATGGCACTCATATAATAGGGCACCTTCAGTTACCATTCAGCATAGGCACAAGCCATTTCACAAATAACACAGAATTGCTGGAAATACAATTCAAAGAACCCTGGGCTAGCCAAGTTTCCCCTTTCTTCCTGCCTAAGCAAATTCAACAAACAAAAGATTTTAAAAGTAAAACCCTTCTTCAGGTAGGCAGTGTAAGACACGTTTAAAGGGGGAAGTAATTGCATATTGATCACCATTTAGGCAAGCTGCATGGAGGTGAACTTTGGAATATTCATTGGGCTTGAGTTCAGGCTTTTAGCAATCAATAGCTGTTTGGCCTGACTTTCTTGGGTTGACTTTATTTGAAATATTTATTCTACTGGAGGACAAGTAGTTTATCTTTGTCTTGTCTGGGTTCATCGGGTTGTCGATCATGCCAGGACCAATGTGAACGCTAGCCTCTATAAAAGTGGGAGGGGGTGGGCAATGGCTGCAAGTCATCTACTGCCCCCTATTCTGCTAACAGTGAGCCTTCTGAAGGAGGGAAAAACGTTTTCTGTTGTAGTTTCAATAAGCTTATTCTTCTTTATTATACAAATCACTTTTGAAATGAACATAGATTCTGAGTGTGATTTTCTTTCTTCATTTGTTCTCTCATCCAATAGGTACCTAACCTAGTAGGTGCCAGATATTAAGTCCAGAATGCAGAGGCAAAACACAGCTCATTGCTTCCAAGGAGCTTGGTCACAAGGAACAGCCATGCAGAGAACGGGCAGATTGAGAAAAGCTAAGTTCTACAGTGGAGGCATATATGAAGTACAATGTGAATGCAGGAAGAAGGGCTGACCATGTCTGAGTCAGGGAAGTAACACAAAGGAGAAGATGCCTGAACTAAACTTCAGTGGATGTTCTTCCTGGAGAGGCAAAGAGAGAGGGTATTTCAAGCAGAAGGAAACAAGAGCACACGTAAAGGTGTGTGAAAGCATGGAACATTCAGGGAAGTGGGGCATGGTACTGCTAAAATATAAAGAGTAAGAGGAGCAGCAGCAAAACATGAGCCAGGCTGATTTTTGTGTATTAGAATGTTACACACCTGTCACAGTGTGTCGGACAGTAATGAGGAGCAGAACAAAGAGGGAAACAATCCTGAAGACAGAGGGGCTGGTAAGAAAGGCAGAGGTGAAAAGGGTGAGTTCAGCTTGAACCTGAGACACCTGTGAGACATGGCAGTAATGTCCAGCTTGAACTCATGGGATTGAAGTGCAGAAATAAGATTAACAATAGGGAAAAATGGAAAGAGTTACTAGATCTACGTGTAGTAATTAATCCATGGTGTGAATAGGACTAACCTAGGAGAGTACAAGAAAAGTTCAGAAAAGAATAGAACCTTGAAGGACAACAGAAAGGGATAAAGTCCTCTGTCTCCCTGGCTAAAGGAGAATGAGGAATTAAAAAAAAGAAAAAGGTAACAGGTATTTGTTAAATGGTACTGTGAACCATAAAGTAATCCTAGCAAGAAATCTGGATAATGCCATGTAAGATCATTTTGCTTGCTTTGCAATGTGCATGATAAATTTCATTTCCTTCAGTGCTCCTGAAATAGAAGATCACTTTACAGGATCCAGGATTTCTATGAATTAGACAGTGAGATCAATATGACCATAGCTGATTTCATGTTGCCAACATGATGTCACTAAACACAGTGACAGAGATGAGCACAATTGGTTTTCATAAGCCTACATGAGCCAGATCCAATACATCACCGTTCACATCACCCTCCTCCCACAGGCTTCGGGATGGATCATGTGACTTTGTATGGCCAATAGAATGTGTGTAAGTAACAAATGCACTTCAGAGAAGTTCTAAGATTCTTTGCATCATGCAGTCTTTTCCCTCTGCCACGAGGCAGACATGTACCATTAAACACTGCTCTATCAGCCTAAGCATAAATAAAGAAGGTGCGAAGCAGAGCTTCTGATGGCCAGTGATGAATGAACCAGGAGTAAAAAATAAACATTTGCCATTGAAAGTTCTTGAGATTTTTGGGTTGTTACTGCAACAAAACTTGACTGATGGCTGATACAGGATACAGCAAAGTTGCTTAATATAAAATCAATACACAAAAGTTAATTGCATTACTATCCACCAGCAATAAAGAATAAGAAAATGTAGCTTTAAAAGCATAATATACTGCTGGACTTCCACTCTGGGCCAAAGTGGAGGTACAAGGACTAGATTTACACCCTGCCTGACTCTGAAACAGTGGAAAAAAAGATAAAATGTAACAAGACATTGTTTTGTGTACAGACACTTGACTGCATGCAGCACAAGATAGTGATTCCTGTGAGAAAGCAGCTCTGTGAGCCCAACAGGCTGCCAGGCCTCAGAGCATGGAGGAAGCAGAGCAGGAATCTGGGGAGACCAGCATAGAAGTCCACAGGGCTGAGTTCCAGAATAGAGAGCAGTGCAGAGATCTGCAGAGGGCCCCTCCAGCCTCCAGCACTAACTGACACTTAAGTGTGAGGAAGCAAGGCTCTATGGCAGGAAAAAAAACTGCCTGAGATAAGTAGGGAGAACAATTCCCAGAGTTCACAGAGGGCCAGGAGCAGTCTGTGTCACCACCAGTTACAGTAAAAAAAGTCTTATTAATTCAGAGAGCACCAAGTAGGGTACTAAGATGGGCAACGCTTCAGTAACAAGGTAAAATTAGCCATATACTAAAGATGTCCTAGTACTGTCTAACAGAACTTAAAAGTAAGTCTCAAAAAGAACAAACTACTTCCAAGTAAATTACCTCCTAGAACAAAGCTCCGGATATTTATCAGAATTTTAAAAAAAATTCTGATAAAACATTAACAAGGTAAGGTTCATAATGCCTGAATTTCAGTAAAAAATTGCCAGGCATTCAAAGAAACAGGTAAATATGAACCATAAAGAGAGAAAAATAAGCCGGGCTCAGTGGCTCAGCCTATCACCCCGCGCCTTTGGAGGCTGAGGTGAGTGGATTGCCTAAGCCCATGGGTTCGAGATCCACCTGGGCAACTTGGCGAGACCTCATCTCTACAATAAATCAAAAATTAGCCGGGCGTGGTAGCGCGCACCTGTAGTTCCAGCTACTTGGAAGGCTGAGGCGGAAGGATCACCAGAGCCCAGCAGGTCGAGGCTGCGGTGGCCAGGAGCGCGCCACTGCATTCGAGTCTGGGCGACAGAGTAAGACTCCAACTCAGAAAAAAAAAAAAAGAGAGAGAAAAAAAGTGAGTAAAGATAACATCAATGACCGAATTAGAAGACAAGGACATTAAATATATTATTATAGGCTGGGCACAGTGGCTCACACCTGTAATCCCAGGCTCTGGGAGGCCAAGGCGGGAGGATTGCCAGGAGTTCAAGGCAGGCCTAGGCAACATGGTAAGAGCTCATCTCTACAAAATACCAAAATTTAGTCAGATGTAACAAATATTTGTAGTCTCAGCTACATGAGAGGGTGACACAGGTGGATAGCTTGAGCCCAGGAGTTTGAGGCTCCAGTGAGCCGTGATCATGCGACTGCGCTCCAGCCTGGTGACAGAGTGAAACCCTGACTGATGTTTTGCTGATGTGGAAAAGGTGAAACAAAACACAGAAGAAGCACTAAAAGGCATCAAAATTGACAAGTTCAAAAACTTTTTTGAGCAGTGTCTGGATAGGCGTATTGCATCAAACAGAGAGTACTTTGAAGGTGACTGACAACATGTAAGAATAATTACACAATTTTGTATAAGTAAAATCCAGGTGTTTTTAGTTTCCCCTCGCATATACACTATAAAATACTACTCCAGCTATCAAAAATAATGAAATATGGTCTTTTGCAGCAACTTGGATGAATTTAGAGACTATCATCCTAAGTGAACTAACTCAGGAGCAGAAAACCAAATACTACATGTTCTCACTTATAAATGGGAGCTAAACTGAGGATCTGCAAAGACACATATGAATGATATGGATGCTGGAGACTCAGAGGGAGAAGGGGTGGGGAAACTAAAAATCACCTATCAGGTACAGTGCACACAGGTATGGGTGTAGTGGGTACACTTAAAGCCCAGATTTCTTCACCAGTATGCAATGTAACCATATAAACCAAAAACTATTTGCACCCCCTAAAACTATTAAAATCAATCAATAAATACACATTCCACCCAACAACAGCAGCATACACATTCTCTTTAAGTGCACAAGAAATATTTAGCAACCTAAGACTGTATTCTGGGCTCACAACAAGTCTCCATACACTTTTAAAAGTTCAAATCAGATGAAGTATGCTCTCTGACCTCAACTATATATATATATTTTTTTTTTTTTTGAGTTGGAGTCTCACTCTGTCTCACTCTGTCACCCAGACTGGAGTGCAGTGGCTGCTTCCAGCCACCACAGCCTCGGCCTGCTGGGTTCCGGCGATCCTTCAGCCTCAGCCTTCCAAGTTGCTGGAACTACAGGCGCGCGCTACCCGGCTAATTTTTTTGATTTATTGTAGAGATGAGGTCTCGCCAAGTTGCCCAGGTGGGTCTCTAACCCATGGGCTTAGGCAATCCACTCACCTCAGCCTCCCAAAGTGCGGGATTACAGGCTGAGCCACCGAGCCCAGCTTGACCTCAACTATATTAAAGTAGAAGTCAGTAACAGAAAGATGTTTAGAAAAGCCCCCAAATACATGGAAACTAAACGACCTATATCTAAACAACACACTGGTCAAAGATAAACTCAAAAGACAAATCAGTATTTTGAGCTGAATAAAAATGAAAATACAACATATCAAAAAGCATGTGACA
The DNA here is from genome assembly GCA_027257055.1 of Cephalopachus bancanus. Classification (NCBI taxonomy): domain Eukaryota; kingdom Metazoa; phylum Chordata; class Mammalia; order Primates; family Tarsiidae; genus Cephalopachus; species Cephalopachus bancanus. The sequence continues at coordinate 5,974,581 of JAPVLO010000037.1, forward strand.
CAGCTAAAATAACAATCTAAGGGAAATCTGTAGCAGTAAACTTATACAGGTTGAGTATCCCTTCTCTGAAATGCTTGGGACAAGAAGTATTTGGAATTTGGGGTTTTTCCAGATTTGGGAATATTTGCACTGTACTGGATGAGCATCTTTAATACAAAAATATGAAATCCAGAAGGTTGCAATGAACATTTCCTTTGAGTATCATGTTGGTGCTCAAAAAGTTGTAGATTTTTGGAGCACTTCCAATTTTTTAATTAGGGATACTCAACTTGTATTAGAAAACAAGAAAGTTCTCAAGTTGACTATCTTAAATTCCCAACTTGAGAAAAAAAAAAGATAGCAAATTAAACATCAAGTAATTAGAAAAGAAATAATAAAGATTCAAAACCCATACTGGTATTTGTGCCTATAGTCTCAGCTACTCAGGAGGTTGAGGCAGGAGAATTGCTTGAGCTCAGGATTTGAGGCCAGCCTGGGCAACATAGCAAGATCTTGCCTCAGAAAAGAGTCCTGAGTGTGGTGGCTCATCTCTGTAATCCAAACATTCTGGGAGGCTGAAGTGGGGATTGCTTACTTGCTTACTTGAGGCCAGGAGTCTGAGACCAGCCTAGACAACACACAAGGGAGGGAGGGAGGGAGGGAGGGAGGGAGGGAAGGAAGGAAGGAAGGAAGGAAGGAAGGAAGGAAGGAAGGAAGGAAGGAAGGAAGGAAGATATAATAACAACCAGAGCAGAAATCACTGAAACAGAAAAATAATGAAAACAAAAACTGGTTTTTTGAGAGCAATAAAATTGATAAACCTCTAGCCATACTGATCAGAAAAAAAAAAGGAAAAGTAAGACAAATTGCCAATATCAGGTATAAGAGAGAGCGCATCATTATAACTTCTATGAATAATAAAAGGATAATAAAGGAATATTCACCAAGCCGGGCTCAGTGGCTCAGCCTGTAATCCCGCGCCTTTGGGAGACTGAGGTGAGTGGATTGCCTGAGCCCGTGGGTTCGAGACCCGCCTGGGCAGCGAGACCTCATCTCTACAATAAATCAAAAAATCAGCCGGGCATGGTAGTGCATGCCTGTAATTCCAGCTACTCGGAAGGCTGAGGCGGAAGGATAGCTGGAGCCCAGCAGGAAAGGCTGCGGTGGCCAGGAGCGGCCACTGCACTCCAGTCTGGGCGACCGAGTGAGACTCCAACTCAAAAAAAAAAAAAAAGGAATATATTCATGAAAAATGTTTTGCCAGTAAGTTTGACAACAGACAAAATGAATAAATGCCTTGAACAATGCAAACAATCCAATTTAGTTGAACAGAGAAAGATCACTGGAACAAATAAATTATACTTTATCAAAATTAAATTTTTTTCAAAACTAAAGGCAAGGCATGAACTAGGAGAAAATATCTGTAAAGCACATATATACCAAAAGGTCTTTATGTACCTCTGACACATATGACACATAATATGTATATAAGAAACTTTTATAATTCAACAATAAGACAACTCCCCAACCCTAAATGGGCAAAGGATTTGAAAATATCACAAAAACAATATTTGAATGGAAAACATATATGAATTAGCATATGGAAAGTCATCCAACATTATTAGTCATGGGGGAAAAGCAAATTAAAACCACAAGAAGAAAAAAATCAGCCAGGCGTGGTAGCACATGCCTGTAATTCCAGCTACTTGGAAGGCTGAGGTGGAAGGATCGCCGGAGCACAGCAGGTCGAGGCTGCGGTGCCCGGAAGTAGCCACTGCACTCCAGTCTGGGCGACAGAGTGAGTGTCCAACTCAAAAAAAAAAGTTAATTACATACCTGTCATATGATCCAACCATTTAACTATGTATTTACCCAAGGGCAATGAAAAATATGTTTGCCCAAAGATTTGTACATGAATGTTCATTGCAGTTACCTGTAAGAGCAGAAAACTGAGAACTCAAATATCCTTTGACAAGTGAATAAACAAATTATGATACATCTAGATAGCAAAATGCTACTCAGCAATGAAAAAGGAACAAACTATTGATACACACATGGATGAATCTCAAAACAATTAGTGAATGAAATAGGCCAGGTCAAAAAAAGGCATATACTGCATGATGTCATTTACATGAAATTCTAGAAAAGACAAACTAATATATAATACATAGCAAATCAATGGTTGCCTGAAGACAATGAGGTGGGAGAAAGGAGTTATAGACTTCAAAGGGGCACAAGGAAACATTTGGGTATGATAAATATGTTCACTGTCATGCCTGAGGTTAGGGTATGAAAGATGTATACATACTGCAAAATTATCAAATTGTATACCTTAAATATGTGCAATCTAACCACAGTGGAATGATGAATGGCTATCAAGTTTGATGGAAGGGCTCAGATGGGCCCTACACCATTTTCTGCCAGGTAATCTTGATTCAGTTAATCTGCCTTTCGTGCCACAGCACTTTCCCACTTATGAGGTGGTAATGCCAGGCTGGAGGACTGTTGGAAGAATCAGTTTGTGCTTCTGAAGTGTTTTTCTGGTTCCTAGAGGACAGGTGCAAGCTACTATCATACATCTAAGAGAAAATAGTAATACTAAGCATGGGGAAGAAAGGAATGCTTGTTGTTGGACAACCAACCACAATCTCTATGTACAGCCTGGAACACAAACTGTATATAGCCCCATCAGGAAGCACAGATGACTACTAGAAGATCTGCATTATTATTTTGCTTTTGCGCTCGAATCCTGAGAGACTGGAGGAAGATTCTAGCTCTTGAAAAACTGTAGAAGACCATAAAAAGACAATGCAATCTAGTGTGGTCCTTCAGATGTTTGTCTGGAACAAAACCAATGTAGAACAAGGTAAAGAACAAGAGAATAAAAATCCGAAGTTCCCCGGGCTGGCCTACCTATCTGTATGCTTTGCCACAAGGTCACATTCTTGCTTTGCAGAAGGTCTACCACTGCCATTTTATTTGTTTTCTTTGTCAGTGACATTTTTCTTTAGGTTAAAGAAAACCTTACTGAAAAACCTCAGTGCAAAACAAAACAAAAAACACATTTGGTGGTTCCTGGAATAAACGTGACTGTGTATCCTTCTCTCTTTTTTTTTTTTCCGTTACAGTTAATAACCAAGATGGGTTCACTGTATTTATGCCACACAATCCTAAATTGCATTTGTACACATCCCTTGGGATTATGGTGGTCTCTTCTCTTTCTAACTGAAACAGGGTTTTACAACAGAAGTAATAAGCTTCATGTCAACATTTTCAAGGAAACTGACAATGTAATTCTTTTGCCTCCCACTGGCTCTGTTGTTCCTGAAAGAACACAGAGCTATTTTGATACAAGGATATACTGTTAAAAAGTGCTTTGTGGTGACAAGAAACAAAAAATGTGGAGTGCAGGCTATAATTACACTTGATATATTGGAATCGTCTATTTGTAGTAACCATCTTACCAAAGAGAGACATCTGTAACAAAGAACATGAATGTGGCAAACCAGTTCCCATCCAGGGACAATGAGGGTGTCTTTATAGCTCCATCCTCACTTCTGCCAAATTATAAAATGGCCAACCCAGGTAAGGATAATTTAGTCTTGTTTCTGTGGATTGGACCTTCTGAATTGGATCACTTTGTTAAACTGCACAATAAATCGTGACTTTTCTGAATTTTATTTTCTTCTCAAACAGCCCTGACTATAAAAATATCACTTGGCTCTTGTTCATATTTTAACTCCTCTGCTGCTCGCTAAAGACCATCCAAACATACTTTCTGTAGCCTAATACTTGACTATCAAACTGTAAGAATAAGGCGGGGCTGCCTGACACACAGAATAGCAGTACTGTCTTCCACATCAGAGAGGCTGTACATGGTGCTCCACTGCCCGAGAGGCTCTGTACCTTCCACCGTTACCTCATCTTTTCTGTTCATTCATCAAAGCACTAACATGACCAAGTGAGAAATTCCTTTTTGTTTGGTTCTTACGTTCTAGGCTGGCTACCTGCTGCTCTTTTTACAGCACAAGTTCCACTTTTAAATATCACCTCAACAATTGTTTCTTCTTTTCCAAGATGTCTTCATCTGTCCTTTGGCAGACAGAGAAAAACAAAATAAAAAGGCTTTTTTTTTTATTGACTCTGTCAAAGCCAGATACTCTGAACACAGGAATGAAAAGCAGTCACTAAACAAACACCTGGGTGACAGGGTAAACTGGCGGGGAAATGCCTGTGAGGTGAGGGCAGGGCAATTCCAGTGCTTCCCAGAAACAAAAGCTGGGAGACTACAAACCTGCATGAAGGACTTGAACTTGGAGTAGAAAAGTTCTGGAAAGTCAATACCTAAACCATAATCCTGAAGTACGTAGGAGGATGATGAAAGAAGACAGCTGAGAGGCCCAGGTGCTCCAACGAAGAATAAATAAAAGTGTGGGCACTTGTGCTGACTTCTGTTCTGAAGCCCAGCACGGGCACAGGCCAAACAGGACAGTGAGCCCAGGACTAGAGCTGACTCCCAGCCTCCCTTGAAGCTTGAAGACCAGGATGAGAACCACCCTAGGGCCCATTTTGTGTTCTTCTTAAACTAAATAAGTTGACAGGAAAAAACAGGCCTAAAGATGTACAGGCAAGAGACTGAGTTCTCAGATATATGGCTTTTTATAAGTCACTCCTCTTTCTTTAGGTCTATTATCTATGGGATTTGCCAATATTCTATAAGGAATGTTTCTAAATAGCAAAAATATTTCTCAAATTGTTCTCATTCATTTAGAAAACAGTTAGTGAAAGCAAAAGGTGTATCTATTCTAGGTACTGGAGATACAGAGAAGAAGACCTGGTCTCTGTTCTCAAAAGTACTGAGGTACAGCTGAAGACACAAACATGCTCCCCACACAGGGTGGCAAGGTTCTGACAGAGGTTAGCAAAGGAGGCCAGAACTCATCCTCAACATTAAGGAGTAGGGGTGTGAGGACAGAGTTAGGGAAAGTGACACAGGAACAAAAGCTGCCTAGAGAAGTTTAAGCCTAAACATCATGGGTGAGTCACCAAGAAAAAACTAATGAAATGTGTCAAGAGATCTAAAATAGTTTGGTATAGAGAGTAGAATGTAACTACGGGAAAAAGGAGAATGAGAAGCAATGGCAGCAGGAGAATTAGCAGAGGATGAGCCTGGAGGGACTTGTAACCATTTCAAATGTTCATACACAAAGAAATAGAGCCAAATATTTTTAAAGTAAAGGTAATTACTAATAGAAAAAAAAATGGGAAGAACAATTTCCAAACCTCCACAGAAGGAAAATTATGAAAGACTAAAAAAAGACAGGACAAAACAAAAAAAAAAACCATTGAGAAAACCATAAAATAAAATAAGCAGATAGGAAAAGGGCAAAACATAACCATTAAATAGAAATCAATATGTTAAATTCATCTACTTATAGACAAACTCTCACAATGGACTAAAAAAATTTTTTAAAACAGTTAAGTGTTTTTAACCAGAGTTACAAGTAATATAAAATGACATAAAAAGCTAAATGAGTACAGTGGTGGGTGCCTACAGTCCCAGATACTTGAGAGGATCATCTGAACCCAGGAATTCAAGACAGTACTGCACTATGATCGCCCTGTGAACAGCCACTGCACTCTAGCCTGGGCAACACTTGAGAGCCTGTCTCTTAAAAAAAAAAAAAAAAAGCTAAAGATAAAAAGATGGGAAGGATCAAGAAGAAATGGGGGGAAAATTCACAAGTACATTGATACTAAACAAACTGGGAAAAATCAGGGCACGGAAGAACTGAATATATTTTCAAATTTGATTTATAATATAATCTTGGCACTTTATATCCTAGAAACACAAATTTTATTCAAATGGCTATGAAATATTTGTAAAAACTAAGCCATGTACAAGGCCACAAATAAAATCTCAAATTCAAAAAAGTAATTATTTCACAGCCTGTATTTTCTATTAACATAAGACTTAATCATTTGTAAATATAAAATTAAGCAATACGAAGAGTAAATTTTTAGCCTTAAATGTTTGTATTTTTAAATAACAGAAGTATTTTTAAAGTATTAAGTATTTAATTCAGGAATTTGGAAAAAGGACAATACAATAAATGAAAAGAAAGTAGAAAAAAGGAAGTGAAGGCAGGGAAAAAACATACCCAAGAAGGCAAAGAGTATACAAATATACAAAATGCTACACCAAAATATAATAGACAATTTTAATCTATCAACTATATTTTAATAAATAAATTCATACATGTATACATATATACATATATGTGTGAATAAGTGTGTGTGTGTGTGTGTGTGTGTGTGTGTGTGGTCGTGCGCGTGCGCGTGTGTGTAAATCAAGAGCTGGTTCTCTATAAAAAGTTGTGCTGCAAAAAAAAAAAAAGATCCAATCCCTTCTAACTAAGTCTGCTGAAGAAAAAAGCAGAAAATTTCAATACAAAACATTAGAAGTTACAAAAAGGATATAAAGTACAGAAAAAAAGAGAAAATGAAAAAGAATTACAAGAATGTAAGAACAATTTATATTAGTAAATTTGAAAGTCTGTATGAAATTGACAAATATGTAGGAAGATATAAAATACCAAATTGTTTAAAAAAAAATTAAAACACCGATGAAAAAAATCTAAGACCTAAATAAATGAAAAGTATATACCATGTTCATACATTGGAAGACTCATGATTACAAAGATATCCATTCTCATGAAAATGATCTATACATTTGCTATATAACTGGTTTTTGCAGAAACTGACAGGATGAGTTTAAATTTTATATGAAAAGACACAGGAACTAAGAAATTGAGATAGATAAAATAATTTTGAAAAATTGAGAAAAATCAGAGGACTTACAAAACCTGATTTCAAAAATTAACTTTTAGCTTTGTAAAGACAGTGTGGTATTGGCAAAAGAAACATATAGATCAATAGAACAGAAGAGAGTACACATATATATAATAAAATGCTTTCTGAGAGAGACATAAAAGAAGCATGAATAGTCTACAATAAACAGTGGCAGAGGTAGGGCTTGGTGGCTCAGCCTGTAATCCCAGCACTTTGGGAAGCTGAGGCGAGTGGATTGCCTGAGTACACAGCCCAGGCAACTTGGGAAGACCTCATTTCTACAATAAAATAAAAAATTAGCCGGGCATGGTAGCACGCACCTGCAGTTCTGGCTACTTGGAAAGCTAAGGCAGAAGGATCACCGGAGCCCAGCAAATCGACGCTGGGGTGGCCATGAGTGTGCCACTGCACTCCAGCCAGGGCAACAGAGTGAGACTCCAACTCAAAAAAAGAAAGTGGCAAAACTAGACTTTTATATTCAAAAATTAAAAAATTTTAAAAAAACATAAGAACTTTGTTTTATATCTTGTACCATGTTCAAAACTTGACTTAAAATGGATCATAGCCAGGCTCGGTGACTCAGCCTATAATCCCGCGCCTTTGGGAGGCTGAGGTGAGTGGACTGCCTGAGCCCGCAGGTTCGAGACCCGCCTGGGCAGCGAGACCTCATCTCTACAATAAATCAAAAAAATCAGCCGGGCGTGGTAGCGCATGCCTGTAATTCCGGCTACTTAGAAGGCTGAGGCGGAAGGATCGCTGGAGCCCAGCAGGTGAGGCTGCGGTGGCCGGGAGTGGCCCCTGCACTCCAGTCTGGGTGACCGAGTGAGACTCCAACTCAAAAATAAATAAATAAATAAAAAATTTAAAAGGGTCAAACAGAGACTTTAACAAAAGATGTAAGAAAATTAAAGTCTGACAATACCAAGTGTTAATGAGGTTGTAGAATAATTGGAGTTCTCATACTTTCCTGGAGAAAATATAAAATGATACAAGCACTTTGGAAAACAGTCTGGTAGTTTCTAGCAGGAAACATACATTTACAATATGACCCAGTCATTTTACTCCTAGGTATTTACAAAAGAGATATGAAAATATATGTTTATCCAAAGATTTTTAGCAGCTTTGTTCATAATGGGAAAACAAAACAAAAATCCAAAAAAAAACAAAAAGCAACCCTGGAAACAACCTGAATGTTCAACAAGTGAATAAACAGATATACTGAAATGTAAAGATATAATGGAATATTATTACTAAGCATGAAAAAACATTTCTTTGATACATGTAAAATGAATGAATCTCAAAAACAGCCTGTTGAGTGAAATAATCTAGAGGAAAAACATACTGTATGATTCTACCAGTATGAAATTTTAGAATGATAGTGACTGCCTGGGGCTGGGGTAGATGAATTAGAACTCACTGCAGAAGGGATCAAGGGAGCTAAAAAGGGTAATAAAAATGATCTATATGGCTGAGCATGGTGGCACACACCTATAATCCGAGCACTTTAGGAGGCTGAGGCAGGTAGACTGCTTAAGCCCAAGAGTTTGAGACCTGTCTGGGCAACATAGCGAAACCTCACCTCTACAAAACAAAACAAACAAAAAAATTAGCCAGACATGGTGGCATGCACCTGTAGACCCAGCTACTCAGGATGCTGAGGTGGAAGGATCACCTGAGCCCAGGAGACTAAAGCTGCCATGAATCATGATTGTCAAGATCATGTCACTGTACTACAGACTGGGTGACAGAGTGAGACTCTGACTCAAAAATAATAATAATAATAATAAATTTTGCTTCTTTTAACCTTTTTAATGTAGTGGCTTCTACAAAATATAAAATAACCTATCTTGTTTGCATTACATTTCTGCTGGAATTATCATAGTAGAAACAAAGGTGTATACAACATCTGTCAAAATTAAAGCTGTACACTTAATTTATATTATATATAAATCATTCCCCAATTAAGCTGATAAAAATATTAGTGCATATATGCTCGTGAGGGGGGGTGCTTTGTGTGTGTGTGTGTGTGTGTGTGTGAGTATAAATAACTATCCTGCTTATGACCTTTCCTTATCAGTATCACTGGGTATTTACATGCAAAATTTACTGTTCTTTTTTTTTTTTTTTTGAGTTGGAGTCTCACGGTCACCCAGACTAGAGTGCAGTGGTCGCTCCCGGTCACCGCAGTCTCGACCTGCTGGGCTCCGGCAATCCTTCTGCCTCAGCCTTCCAAGTAGCTGGAACTACAGGTGCATGGTACCACGCCCGGCTAATTGTTTTTGATTTATTGTAGAGATGAGGTCTTGCCTGCCCAGGTGGGTGTCAAACCTGCGGGCTCAGGCAATTCACTCACCTCAGCCTCCCAAAGGCGCGGGATTACAGGCTGAGCCCGGCTTACTGTTGTTCTTAATAGTTACTATATTAAATTACATTACACTTATTTAATGTTTGCCTCCCTCACTAGCCTCTGAGCTTCTTGAAGCAGGAACCCTGTTTTGTTCATCTCTATGTAAGCCTAGCACTTAACAGAAAGTTAACATAATGGCTGCAGAAGAGTTCCAGACACTTTACATAGTTTAGTTCTCTCAAAATTCCTACAAATTTGGCATTAAAATTCCCGTTTTTCAGAAGTAAAACTGAGGTTCACATGGTCAGAAAGGTTAAAGTAACTCATCAAGTATCTAGAGATAGTAAGTGAAAGAAGTTTGTTCCAAACCCACACTTACAATTCCAAAGCCTGTCCTTCCACCCTACACCATATTGCCACCTCTCCAAGAGAGCATTTTATAACAGTTTGATGAGTGACTAAATCAAAGTAAATATTCATATTTAGGGGCAACAGAACCACAGAACTTTTCATGAACTCCTGTTACCATTTCCTAGTTCTGAATGGGCTTTCTCTAGATAGAGAGCAACTTGGCAGCTCTTACTAGCTCAGAAAGGGTAAGTATGGTAGGGAAAAAAATGTTCCCTCCAATTAAACTTTCTTAGGAGTCTGAAGAAGAAAAATAATACAGAACAAAGAACATAGGAAAGAGAAAAAAGAAAATGCTGAATCTGCTAATATAGCTAATTAATGCAAAAGAATGAACCTCACAGCAACTTCAGTGTTCAAAAGTGAAAAGTTAGGAGATGCTAGAGAGGCAGTTTCTGGGTCTTTCCGAGCTCTTCTTTAATTAGCCTTCCTGAATCTCAGCACTTCTGTTTGAATAATCCACATTTCTGGTTATCTATTCAGCTCCTAAGTGCTACACATCACCAAGCTACATGCCACAGGAATGCATCACTTCATATTTGCACTCAAAAGTCCAAAGATACTGGCAGTTCAGACCTTTAATGAACTCTGGAGGGGAAAGTCCCTCCAGAACGCAGTTTTAAGGTAAGAAGGCCCAAGAAGCCAAATGCATCTCCCATATATGCTATTTGCTTGAAAGAAAGAGGGTCATTTCAACAAAAAGACAGGCGATTAGAAGGGTAAGGGAGATAAACAAACAAGGACTCAAGAGAGCAAAGCTAGCAAAAATCAGCTAAACACAGAAGGCCTCTGAGTAATTTCTCATGTCCCTCTCTGCACTTTAAAAAAGAATTTGTTTTCAAAAGCAATTCCTCAAAGGAAGATTTCATTCTATGCAAGACCTGGTACACACTAGACAAACAAAGAGGTCTCCTGTGCCTCTAGCCTTCCACAAGCCTTTCCTTAGAGTCCATTATGTAGTTATTGAAAACTCTCAAGAAGATTATGTCACAGCCTGGGAAACAGCATGTTAAGTTTAAAAAGTAGCAGTACAGAAAATTACACATGTGGCAGGCCTGAAAAATTGTTAAAAACAAGAAAACGATTACAGAAAAAAAAGTCTAGAAGAAAATATATACCCAAAGACAGGCTATGGTTGGATGACAACTGTTTCTCCAACCTCTTGGAGGCAGGAATTCTGTCTTATACATTTCTGTATAGGCCTAATACTTAACATAGTACCTTATCAATGTTTTAGCAGCAAGTTTACATATTTATACTCTGCTGTATTTAATAAAAATGTATCACATTTCTGAAAGGTTTTCCAAAGAAATACCTTAGTTTAACAGAGCTTTCGGTATACTCGAAGTTTCAAGACAGCAGACTCTCACTCAATTCCATAAAGAATCATTTCATAATGATTACAGTCTTCCAACCATGCAAAAATGCTTCAGTGTCTCTCAGTTTAAAAAACTGTCCCTTGACCCTACACCACACTATGGTTACCATCCCCAACTCTTCCCTCACACACTTCTCTACTCCCCCTCCTAGGTAGATTTCTCCATAGTTATTGATATAAGCTCTTTCCTAATCTTTTGCTTTCAACTTTAGGATTCTGTGAAATAATTATAAAACTAACATGATATATTCACTTAATGGAATTAGAGCATAAATAATAAGCTATATAAGGAAAGTACTATACACAGAAGTTCTAGAACCATCTTGCATAGTTTCAGATTTCTTATGCTAAGCACAGAGCACACACACAACTCATTACGGAATGTATAAATAAAAAAATATGAATGATATTCTGCTGTCAGTAACAAAAATACACACAAACGATAGCATAGATAGGTCTACATGATACATACAAAAATTAGGATAAGTTTAGGAATTAATGGCTAGATGTTCCTAAAACCAATACACTAAAGGAAGAAGCAAAAAGACATTGTCCTTCAATACAGTGATCATATTACTAACTGACACACAACATACTTTTTAATTCATCTACTCCTACTCTAACTTTAGAACATGTTCTTGAATTCAGGCTCACAGTGAAGAGTCAGGCAAAAAAGATGGAAGAGATACGGCATTAGAAACATACCTGAGCATGAGATTCATCAGCTGAAGACCCTCACCCTTCAGAAAGCGTTCACGATTGGAACTGAGCATTAAGCAGGAGCAAAGTGAATCAAACAGATTCTCCATCATCTCCTGTTCCTCGGCTGTACTGGGATTGTGTCTTTTAAACACCTGTCAAGTAAAAACAGCAGAAAGCATAGAGCCATAAGAGAATGCCTTTCATTAGCCATCATACAACAATTTCCAAACCCTACATCTGAGGAAACAGAAGCTTACCAAACAAAATTTTCTCATCAGGTTCCATTTAAAGGCTTTCTGATTTAACATATATAATGTAACTGAATGCAAAAAACATGCAAAACCCCAAAACACTCAACTGACCACTGGGTCCATGAGTGATTGATAGTTCCAGGCAGATAATTTTTTTTTTTTAAGCAAAAAACAAAAACAAAAAAACTTGTTTACTGTGAAATATAACACAGATATAGAAAAATCCATAAAGGATATGCACAGCTAAGTCAATAGAGTGAACAACAATGACTCGATTATCCAGGTCAAGAAACAACTTTGTCAACTCCCTCCAAAGCCCTTCACTTGCCCAACCCAACCACATCCCACTTCTTCCTCTTCTAAAAATAACCACAATCCCGAGGACCAAATCTCGGCTCAATATAAGGAATAGTTTTCTAACAGTCAAGGCTGCTGCATTGCTTCATATAGTTGAGGCTCTAAGTCATGGGAAGGGCTTATAGCAGAAGTTTTCTCTTTATCAGAGATGTGTGGAGTGTTAAGAGAAAAGCCTGTTAACAGCACATACAAACCTACACAGCCTACTATGAGAAGATCAATAATTCATAGGAAAAGGACTAAGCACCTTCCCAGAACTGGAAATAGATTCATATCTCAAAGCTCTATTTTGGGGGTAGAGGCCAAGCCACTTAGGCAGCTGGCAACAAGATGGAAGCTGTATGCAAACTGACAGCTCAGACTCTCTCAACACTCTTAAGATTGTCTCCAAATCCTCTATTTTCAGTCCTGTTCTTAGAATAACACAGAGGAGATTTGTTACAAGAAATCTTAACAGTATTCTCAGAATGCCAGCATAACATTCCAACTGGATTTACATTTCTTACAGTGAGAAAATGGCAGTGTACCATTTCTCATTCCAGCCCTCAGTGCCATGTCCCTATCCTCCTCTGAGACCTCTATCCCATTGCACTGGGACTTGTACTCCTTGAGCTTATCTGGATTCTAAATGAATAAATTCCATTTTAGTGGCAGACTGAAAGGAAAGGAAGTGAATAATCTTGGGAGTGGGACAAATGAAAACAATTTGATATTCCTGTCCCAAGAACATACACGTAAGCAGGAAGCACATCTCTTTTGCACTGACAATATCGTATCAGAAGACAGAAAAAGTTCATATCCAATACACTGTGATATCTGGTCATAAAGAGCAAAGGACTAAGAAGAAGAGACAAACCATGTCCCTCCAATGTACCTCCAACCTGCCAAAATGCCCCATATGGCATGCATCACATGGCTTATTCCTTCCCACAGCCTCTGGCCCCACTGCCCATTCAAAGCAGGCCATGTATCTTACGGCAGACAGGAAGCATAAGAATTACTCACGGATAACTGCTGAAGAAGCACATCGATTCCATCCAGCTCCCCAAGCAATTCCCTGTTTTCTAAGAGGGGAAAAAAATAGAGGAAGAAAAAAAAAATGAAGCTAACTGTCAGATTTTACAGCCGTCTAACACTGATACATCAGCAAACAAAATCAATACAGCTTGACAGAGTACAAAAGCTGCACAGGGAGCAAGAGGGAGAGCAAGGGGATGCCAAAGGCAAGAGAGCTTGCTGTCATGATCTGAAACAAGCCTGGCTCCTATCCTAACAGAATATCAATACTGAGAGGGCGTCTCACCATCATTGTCCTGGAGCAAGATGGCCAGCACTTCACTGCAGTATAGCTTGTTGGCATCGAAAGGCATCTTTGCCTACGGGGGAAACAGGAGAAATGAGAAAAATACTAAGGGGTCTTGCTTCCTTCCAGAGGACACATTTTTCATAAGTACAAGATCTGAGTTAGAGAGAAGCAGAAGTTAGAAATGGAAAAGGCAGGAGAAGGGTAAAAAAGCCCGCTTCTGCTCTCAAGAGACTACTACATAGTAAAACCATAAACGGCAGGTGAACATAATGGCTCTCACAGTCTTAATGCCCAGGTGCCAATGTTACCTCCTCTGTGAAGCCTTCCCAGATTTCCCATTTTGAGTCCAGAGACTATGTCAACCCTATAGTACATACTCTAATGTGAACTAGATGAATAAGAGTTTTAGCTTCCAAGGTTAAAACTCATCATGAAGCTTCATTCACAGTTAAAATCATAAAATTAGGCTATAAATTAGTTGGCACGATCAGAAGTTGAAAAGAAAGCAAGTTTCTTGTTTAGATTAGTTGAATGCTATTTATAACAAAGTAGTTCCTTTTGGATTTTTTAATGCTTAAAATTTAATTTGAAATCATAAACCTATCTGCTTGCATGCTATAATCTGCCCACTATTTAAAAAGGAAACCGCATTAAATATGCAAAAATGTGTTAATATTTTAACACCCAAATTACTATCCACAATTCTTTCCTTGCTGCATGTTCTACGACTTGGGAGTTTCAGAGGAGGCACATCTACTGCACAGAATCTCTTTCATGACTGTCCACATCATTGTTTCAGTGGTGAGACTTAAATATCTCACCATTAACACAGGCACTTGGATAAAGGTGCACAGAGAAGAGCAAACCCATTTGTGTGTCTGTATTTACAGTACCCATGACCTTTAAAATTCAGGCACACAGACAAGGATTGTTCATCAGCAGCAGCCTCTGCTACCTATCCAGGTTTTTGAAGTGACAAATAATTTCTGTACCTATAAAGGACAGGGGAAATGTTTATCTTGAAGCTAACACTTCCATCGCCTTAGCACTATTCATAGTTCTATTTGGGCATTGATTTTGTACTAAAGAGGGAAGAGTGGCGCCTCATCAAGAAACATTCAGCCTCATTTCCATTTTCTGTGCATGTCTTCCTGGTTGAGCCTAAGTACACTCCATAGGGCTTCAGGAAGCCAACCAGGTAAGACCACCTTAGGTTAAAACAACTGTAAACGCAAGGTCTTATATATGCTGACTACAAGTTATGCTTCTTGGGCAAGCTTGAGGCCTTGTTTCAAAAAATTCGGTATAACAGCCAGGGCTTAAATGCAATCCATGGTGTTTCTCACTTTAAGAAAAACAGTTTTATAAAAATCAAAACACAACCCCTCTATCAGAATCAAATAAATGCTAATAAAATTCTCACTCAAATTATTTAAGTTCCAAGTATTGCTATTTTACTTTAAAT
Organism: Cephalopachus bancanus; assembly: GCA_027257055.1. Classification (NCBI taxonomy): domain Eukaryota; kingdom Metazoa; phylum Chordata; class Mammalia; order Primates; family Tarsiidae; genus Cephalopachus; species Cephalopachus bancanus. Next base: position 5,989,626 of record JAPVLO010000037.1, read on the forward strand.
AATTTAAGCCATACTAACTTACATGTTAGCTTTTCAAGGGTTGGGTTCTTGTTTGAAACAAGATATACATAACTGAAAGAAGCCAAAAGACATCAGGCCACTAGAGTCACAGTCTTTCTATGGGTCCAGTGCCTCTTGTTCTTTATTGGATATTTTTTTTTTTTTTTTGAGTTGGAGTCTCACTCCGTTGCCCAGACTGGAGTGCAGTGGGTGCTCCCGGCCACCACAACCTCGACCTGCTGGGCTCTGGCGATCCTTCCGCCTCAGCCTTCCAAGTAGCTGGAATTACAGGCATGCACTACCATGCCTGGCTGATTTTTTGATTTATTGTAGAGATGAGGTCTCTCTGTTTTCAAGTTATGGAAGTTTTCCCTCTTTCTTTCAATAAATAATTACTGGGCATCTGCTATGTGTAAAACACAGAATTAAGTACAATAGCAAACAGAGGTGAATTAGACCTGAACCCAGTCCACTGCTGTGGCATTTCAAAACATTACATTGAATTAAAATTAATTGTATTACGTAGTACAGTCTAATTCAAATAAATAAATAAAAAAGAAAGAACATGGATCTGGGATCAGACACACCTAAGACTAATTCATGAGCATGCCACTACCTATGTGACACAAAGTCTGCAGTTCCCAAACTGTACACTGTAACTGTGGTCCCACACTGAATTCACTCCAGGATATTTTAAATTTTCAAGGATAACACGGTGACACTTGACATCTGTTGACACTGGATTAACTAGTAGCTTGAAGTACATTTCTTTTGGTGACATCATATGTTTCTGGTGCTGGGATTTGACAGTTGCTGTGACAAAAACAACTGTGAAAATCAATGTGCAACAGGAATGAGGGTACTGGTGTTGTTAAATCTGAGTCCAGGGTTTGAGAAGTTGGGCAGTATCCAAAAGGCACAGACATCCATTAGGAAGTAATGATGGTATTTAAAAATGAAATAACAATATTTCTCTTTCAATTTAAGTGTATAATTTTTTCAATTAGCTAGTAAATCATTAGGACATAAAAACACATTAAATGGTTTGGACCTAACTACTTAATAAATGGGACTGTTAAATACTTTTTGACATGGGGTGCTATAAAGACAAAACTATGGAGACAATAAGAGCAACTGATAATGAGAATCTATGACACAAGTACATTTCTTGGACATTTGTAAAATGAAAAATTTTTTAAAGTGTCTTTGGAGAGTTACTATGAGAATTAAGTAAGATAATATGAAAGTGTCTAACACATAGTAGGTACCACAGGTTTTTCTGATGACCAGAATCAGAAATATCTGAGTTAAAATCTCAGACTTAATAGTTACGTGGTCTTGGCCAAATTACTCTCTCTCTAACCCAATGTCATAGTGGCTCAGGCCTATAATCCCAGCACTTTGGGAGGCCGAGGTGAGAGGACTGCCTGAGCCCACAGGATCGAGACCAGTCTGGGCAACTAGGTAAAACCTCATCTCTACAGTAAATCAAAAAATTAGCTGGGCGTGGTGGCGCGTGCCTGTAGTTCCAGCTACTTGGAAGGCTGAGGCAGAAGGATCACCTGAGCCCTACAAGTTGAGTTGCGATGGTCATGAGTGTGCCACTGCACTCCAACCTCGGTGACAGAGTGAGACTCCAACTCAAAATATACAAGCCCCCGAAAAATTGGCATAAAGGAAGAATCTAACCAGGAAACCAAAAAGATGAGACCCAACAACACCCCAACTCTAAGCCCTGCGATGCTTCATGACCTGAGTGGTGCCAGCTGGGAAGTAGACTGGGAAGCAGCTGGGCAAGAGGAGGTGGCTTCAGAGATGCCTAGGCCCAGTGCTCACAGGCTCTCCCACATGCATCCGATGAAGTTTGGGCAAGGCATTTCCCCTCTCTGGGATTCTTCCTGCATTTGTAAACTGGGGATAGCTGCACCCTTTTGGCAGGGTTGCTTATGAGGAACTAAGGTATGCAGGCCAGGCGCAGTGGTTCACGCCTGTAAACCCAGCACTTTGGAATGTGATGGCAGGAGGACTGCTATTGCCCAGGCTAGTCTCGAACTCAGGAGTTCGAGACTAGCCTGGGCAACATAGTGAGACCTCATCTCTATAAAAAATAAAAAAAAATTAGCTAGGTGAGGTGGCAAATGCCTGTAGTCCCAGCTACTCAGGAGACTGAGATGAAAGGATCACCTGAGCCTAGGAGGTCGAGGCTGTCGTAAGCAGTGATCATGCCACTGGACTCCAGCATAGGCAACAGAGTAAGATCCCGATTCAAAAAAAAAAAAATTTTACATTCGGTTCTAGAACAAAACTTAGCATGTAGTGGGCAGTTAATACATGAAAATCATATCAGATGGGAAAAACTTAGTGATAATGATGACAACAACCCAACATTTTAATCTGGAACATAAATAAATGATGCCTGGTAGGAAGGAAGGATAGTAATCTTTCATGTCTAGCCAAAGACAAAACTTACCAAGGAAATTTTATTTCTGTTTAATCTCAGCCAGAGATTGCACAATGCCAAACTACCCAATTACATTTATTCAACATCAGGAGAAACAAGATTTCAGTCAGTTGGTAGAGTCTCTTGGATTTCGCGGTTACCCAGTGAGACTTGGAGCTTGTGGGGCTCTCCTCTATCCAGGAGCCTGGTGATCTTAAATCCTTCAGCTGTCAAAGTAATTACAGTCATGCCTGGGTCTATATTCAACATGCACTAGCCTTGAATAAAATTAAACTTCGCCTTTTTGGGAGCTGCTGCTTTTCTGGAAGGTACAAAACAATTATGCTGCCACCCACAGCCAGAAGCTGCAGGTTGTATCTGCAGCTCACCTCTGGTACCTGGGCACATGGGGCAGGTTCAGGCACATCTACAGCCCTGTACAATTGTCAAAGCAGACTGTGCCCTGCAAAATCCCAACCTCTGGTCATAAGAAGCTAAAGATTTTAGCATCAACTAGTAACACATGTAATACACCTTAGCCAATTCATTAACTCATATGCTGAATTTTGCAACTGCTTCTGAAGCACTAGTTTAACTGGCAAATAAAATCGAATCTTAACTTTGTTTCTTTAGAAAAGAAAATTAAGACTTGGTTTTAGTATTATTTTCAATAGTACATGATATCCTCATAAGCTTGTATTCCCCATTTAAAAAATAAACTGATGCAGTGTCCCTCACACTACTGTTATCTGCTTACCTACTAATCCATTTCATGCAATCATCTGCAATGGGTTTTATCCTCATTAGAACAAATTAGTGAGGTTTCATTCGTTGGATGAAGAGACCCATGAATATATCTATATACTGCGAGGCTACCAGCACAAAAGGAGAAATTCAAGACTAAAATGCCTGTCACCAATGTGCCATTCACTTAAAAATTACTCAAGGATTACTGAATAAGTATGGGATGATCAGTCAAATCGCAAGGTTTTATCAAGCAATCTAGACATAAGTACTCTAGGACCTTAGTTCTCAGACTATAGCTTACATCAGTATCACCTGGAGGGCTTGTGAAAACACAGGTTGCTGGGTTCCCCTCCCAGAGCTTTGCCAATTCAGTGGGTCTGAGTGGACCCAAGAATTCATTTCTAACAAATTGCCAGGTGATGCTGATGCTCCTGGATGGGAATGGAATTTTGAGAACTGAGGAGAGGCAAATATAACAGAAACCCTATACTTTTTCTTATGGAATTTCAGATTCTTTGGAGAGGAAAAAAAATGAGAACATAAGAATATTAAATTCAGCCAGGTGACAGACTCATCTCTACTTTACAGATGAAGAAAAGATGTTCCATAAGAAGGAATGTCACACAGTCATGGGTATACACTAGAACCCACAGAGACGAACTCTCATCAGGGAAAAAATGAAGGGGTCTGTTTTCATAAAAGAAGGAGGGCAGTATAGGCTGAGGTCAAAGCAGGGCTACGGAAAGGGTACATGAAGAACATTCTGGAGGCTTGGGTTTTACTAAATCCTAGCTCTATCTCTAACTAACTATATGAGTCTGCAGGTCTCAATTTTTAAAATTTTTATCAGCAGAACTTATAAATTTCCTTTCAGTCCTAAAAGTGATGGAGGCTACACAGAAGAGCAGAGATTTAAGCTGTCTCATGAAGGGTGTGTATAATTTAGAAATATAGAAGGAAGAAAGGTGTTAGCAATTCCTGGTAGAGGCGGGAGCATGAACAAAACCAGACACAGAGGTCAAAATAATGTTGACCTTCGCAGAGCAGGGGATAGATTGAAAGAGACATCTAAAAGGTCAATGTTGAGAAGTGAAAAGGCTACACTGGGGCAGGTTAAGGGGCTTTAAAAAGTAGGCAGAGATGATGGGATCTGATGTAGGGGCCTCAGCATCACTCTAAGGTAAGTGATTGAACAGGGAACGGCATCGCAAAAACGGTGTTTTAAACCAGTCTACAGAATAAAAATGGGTGACAGGAAGGTTCACATTTCTAGAGACTAGTGGACTGTAGTGAGAACTGCACATTAGAATCACACGGGGAATTTTCTAAAATATACCCATGACAGACTGAAAAAGGGGTAGAATTTGGGAACCTGTATTTTTTAAAGTTCCACCGGTGATCTTAACCCAAACCCTCAGTTGAAACCCATTGCTATGGGTTTATTGAAAAGCATTATCACATTTGGCATTGACAATAACCCTATAAGACTAGAAGGGCAGGAAATATGATCTCCATTTTTCAAAGGAGAAAACAGGCCAAATTAAGGAACCAATGGTCACAGTTACACAGCGAATAAATGGAAAGTCAGGATTTGGGTCCAGTATTCACCACGAATCACCATAATGTTGAAGACAATTATAACAAGTACTTTCCCAGATATTGAGAAATAGGGGCAAGGCATTGCTTTTAAAGGCATGGCTTTTTGCTGCCTCGTCCTTAAGCAGGACTTCCTTTCAATAATTAATTAATTAAAGAATCTATTATGCCTGGGCAGTACAGGCTTTTCCTAAAGGTACTTCGCTTACTAGCAAAATAACCAAATAGCATTTGAATGTTTAAACAGCCCCCAAACCTTGAAAAACTGCTTCAGAGATAGCAGCAAGGCTATTTAGACCCTGAGAATTACACAAACACATGAGGCAAGAGACAATAGCTTGCTAGACTACCAAATGGGCCTCTTTATTACTACTTATTACCATCATAATGATAAAGGCATTCAAGTCAAACACCCAAAGAGGCAAAGGAGGTCTTACACTCTGGTTTAATGATGGATCCCGGAATGGGTATAATCATATCTCAAGTTAACTGAGTAGAATTTTGTCCTATTGGAGCATTTTGCACATTTAAGGCTGGGGCCCTGAATCTGTGGCCACCTCACCAACTCAGGTCCTTGGCATCTACCCCATCCCTTAACTTGGTGTTCTACTTTACTTTCCCATCTTCACACTTCCAAAATGCCTCAAGACTGAGGAGAATAAAGATGTGTTGAATATTAAGAAAAGAAGAAACTGAGTTTAGGGAGACATAAAGGAAATTAAATGAGAAATAAGTCTAGTCTTAAAACCAAAGGACAGCTAGACTCAAGACAAAGGTCAAAAAGCAGTTACAAATGATAATGCTGAATTTGCTGAATTTCCACATGCTGAATGCAAGACTGAAAGGAAAGAGGGGTGAAGTTTGCAGGAAGTTAATGGTTTACTGAACTCTGCCAGGCAAATGTGCCCATACCCACTGACAACTGTTGGGCTGGCTGAATATCTTTGAGTCAATATGTGTGTAAGTCTGTTACATACTTAACATTAAAAAAAAAAAGGCTTAAGTATAACTGGGAAAGACCTGGATTACCAGAGAGAGAGGAAATCAAGGAACATGATATCTCAGCAGAACCTTCTCCCTTAGACTTGCCAAGATGGTGGAGAATAAATATGATGTGATACAACCTAGACTTTCTGGATCTCTTTCACTGTACAAACAAGGGCCTCCCTCTCACCAAAAAGTTGGAATCTTTGCCGGCTAGAAGATAATTTCAGTAGCATGTAAGCTGTTCCAAGCTGTCTCCCATCACACCTGTGGTTAAAACTATTCAGAAACAAGATTTTGCTCTTCTTTTCCTCATTTACTCTACTGGACAGTACTTATTGTAAAAAAGACAGCCAAAGGGACTATGCTAAGGGGGAAAGAGAATGAACACTCAATAGAAATCTGGACAAAGAAGCTAAGAGCAAGGGGCAGTGGCTAATGCCTGTAATTCCAGCACTTTGAGAGGCAGGAGTTCCAGACCAGTCTGGGCAACTTAGCAAGAACTCGTCTCTACAACACATCAAAAAAATAATTTGGGTGTTGTGGAGTATGCCTGTAGTTCCAGCTACTTGGAAGGCTGCGGTGGAAGGATCACCTGAGCCCAGCAGACAGAGGCCATGGTAGCCATGAGTATACCATGAGTATACCACTGCACTCCAGCCTGAGAGACAGAGTGAGACTCTGACCCTCTGTCCCCAAATAAACAAATAAATAAGAAACTAAAAGAAATGACTGCAAATAGCTAATAAAAAACTAGAAACCAATATAATTTACTTAATTTTAAAATTCCAAATTAAAATAATATCAGTTTTCACTATCAGGTCAACAAAACTTTAAGACTGACAATACCCAATGTTGCGGAGTAGAGGGAAACCATACTCTCAAATCAGTGGAGAAGTCTTTATAGAGGAAAGACGATTTTGCAATACCTACCAAAAACGTTAGTGTGCATATACCCTTTGGCCTATCAATTCTAGTTCTAGGAATTTATCAGACAGATAACTGAGACAAATGTTTATGAAAAGAAGTGTGTGCCTACAGTAGTCCCCCCTTATCTGTGGGAAGCACATTCCAAGACCCAGTGGAAGCTATAACCACAGATAGTACACAGATATATACTGTTTTTTTTCTATACATATATACGTATGATAAAGCTTAATTATAAATAAGGCACATTTATAGATTAACAATAATAAAATACAGCAATTATAACAATATATGATAATAAAAGTTATGTGAATGCGGTCTCTCTATCTCAAGATATTTTATTGTACTGTACTTACCTATTTTTGGACCGCGGTTAACCACGGGCAACTGAAACGCAGAAAGCAAAACCATGGCTAAGAGGGGACTACTCTATTCACTGCAGTGTGGTTAATAACAGTAAAAACTTACAGAAAGAATGGTTAAATTAATTGTGGTACATCTGTACAATACTAGACAGTCATTAATTCAATGAAAAACCTAAGTTGCATAAGAAAACATTATGTAATTCTGTCTGTAAAGCACACTCCCTCTCATATACGCACAGACGATTTCTGGTAGATAAAAACATTAACTGCCTCTGGGAATTAGAACTAGAAGGGATCAGTAGAGGGAAACTTTTATTTTCAGTTTTATACCTTCTGTATCACATGAATTTGTTTGTATTTACAACATGTCTGTACTTTCAGAGGCATTAAAGGCTATTTTTAAAGCCTCTTCTTTTAAAACAAACAGAAAGGGAGAAGTAAAAGATGCAAGAGATAACCAGAAGCTTTCCAAACTAAATCATATGGCTTAGAATAAGTCTACACCAATGACCCAGCATCAGCCATGTCCAGAGCAAAGAGAAGTTTGAGCAGCAGTCCCACAAAGGCAAACTTACCTTCAGCCTCTTCAACAGCCACTGCAGAAGACCCTGCTGGGCTCCCTCTGTACACATCTCGGGCCGGAACTCAGCCATATTCTCCACAATAGCTGAAGGGAGACAGACACCACTGTTGGTGAGGATAACTTTGTTTCCGTCTGCAATAAGCTTGCTTCCCATAACAAGTATTTTACTCCAATTCCCACTTCCCTGTACTCCTCCCAGTCAGATGTTGTGTTGTCGTTTTCAGATTAACCAGGAAATTGCTGTGGTGTTTTCCTTCAAGTTATGTTACAAGTAAAACTCACAGTTGAAAGTGATGAAATTTACAAATAGTGAGATTGTTTGCGCTAATGTGAAATAACACTGGAGCAGAACACACAAAAGAGTGGATATCTGCCTAAGGCAAACTTAGTCCCATGGGCTGGAGGTCCCAGAAATCGGTGACTAAAGAGATAGGGAGCTAGGCAGAAGACTTAGGAAAAAAATCAGGGAATGGTGAATTCAGAGTCTCTTCCTTTCCTGATTCATTCAATTTTAGTTCTCTTTCTCTGCATCATATTGCAAGGGAGGCGAGCATGATCTTTTAAAATGAACAAAATAACATGCACCGAGGGGAAAGGTCATGCTAGCAGAGGTAACTGCCAGGTACTAGGAAGCAAATATAATTGGTCCTGCTATCACCTACAATAGTCTAAGCGTTACTTCATAGAAAAATTAAAGATTAGGAGGAAAAAAAGTGATTGTAGCCGGGCTCGGTGGCTCAGCCTGTAATCCCGCGCCTTTGGGAGGCTGAGGTGAGTGGATTGTCTGAGCCTGCGGGTTCGAGACCCGCCTGGGCAGCGAGACCTCATCTCTACAATAAATAAAAAAATCAGCCGGGCGTGGTAGCACATGCCTGTTATTCCAGCTACTTGGAAGGCTGGGGCGGAAGGATCGCCGGAGCCCAGCATGTTGAGGCTGCGGTGGCCGGGAACGGCCACTGCACTCCAGTCTGGGCGACAGAGTGAGACTCCAACTCAAAAAAAAAAAAAAAAAAAAAATGGTTGTATGTCTATGACACTAAAAAGGAGAATTTCTTTTCTTAAACCACCTATAGTCCTTATGACATCAAATGGTTGCATGTCTCCCAGCTCAGCTCCATAACCTTGAATGTGTTCCTATTATAAAGCAGATGCAGTTCTGTGTTTCCTAAGCACAATGCTTAGGAACACCCTGGTTGTAAACTTTGAAGGAGGAAGGGTTGAAGAAATCTCCATTACCTCCTATCTTCCTCCTCACTGCTTTGCCCATGTCAGTCACACCAACAGCAAGTTAAGGATGACCAGGCAGGGGAAATACAAAGCAGTGTGAGCACAATAGACACGAGACACTAAGAGATGAAGAGCATTACGACAGCCTCAATTACTTTCTCATATTTTCTAAAAAAATCAACTCATTCATTTTAAGAGTCTATGCCTTTATCTTATTCTTTTTTTTTTTTTGGAGTTGGAGTCTCACTCTGTCGCCCAGACTGGAGTACAGTGGCCGCTCCTGGCCACCGCAGCCTCAACCCGCTGGGCTCCGGCGATACTTCAGCCTCAGTCTTCTGAGTAGCTGGAACTACAGGCGCACGCTACCACGCCCGGCTGATTTTTTGATTTATTATAGAGATGAGGTCTCGCTGCCCAGGCGGGTCTCGAACCCGCGGGCTCAGGCAATCCACTCACCTCAGCCTCCCAAAGGCGCGGGATTACAGGCTGAGCCACCGAGCCCGGCTGCCTTTATCTTATTCTTCTGCTTATACTTTAAACAGCTTCCTATGGTCCACTAGAACAAAATTCAAACTTCTTGCCACAGTTTACAAGGTGTCCCATAATCTGGACAAACTTACTCCTCCAGTCCCATCTCCCACCACTCCCACCTCCCACTGTCATAAGACATTCCGAATCTTTTTCCAAAGCCCATCTCCATTCATGACTTTGCAAATGATACTTCCCTGCCTGAGGGCCCTTCCCCACTCCTCCACCTGTCAAACGCACCTCTCTTCCTCACCAGCCCCATTCAGCTACCTGCTCCTCTCCAGCAATCCTCCACGCTCACATAGTGCTTTTCACTGACTCCTGTTATACCACTTGGCACCCTGTATTGTCTTTCCTTTCGGTTCAAGATTTTCCCATCAGTATGCCCCGTCAGGAGCAGAACCATGCCTAACTAACCCACCCCATCCTCTAGCATCAGGTTCTCAATAAGGCAGAGAGGGATGAGTCTCCTGAGCGGTGGGAAGCTGATCAGGCTGAAACCAGTCAGACCTCTGTAGATTGCCATTCGGGTGCTTCTGCCATTACGTCAGGCCCTTTTAATCAGCAGTAAGACTTTGGGTAAGCTTCTGATTCTGCAGCATTATGCTAACAAATGGCAATGCCAAATTCTAGACTAGAGCCAACTCCCAAATTAGTGTTCTCTCCTCTTGCCCCCTGGCTGCCCATCTTCCCTCCTCTCTACAATAACCCTCACTGAACAGTCTAAAGTTCAAGAGAAATCTGTGGTACCCAAAGAAGCTGACAGAAAAACTAATCTCATCAAATTGTCTGCTTCTGCCAAGACTTATTCATTGTTTAAGTTCTGCTTATAGGTATGTCACCTATGATTTTATAAGACAGTAACCAGTAATAAAGAAGACTAACCTAAAACACAATTTTAAATAGGCTACTGGTTCAGCAACTTTGCAAAGGGAGAAACCAGAGAGATTCAAGAAGGAAGAGGAGAAATACTACAGAAGAATCTACTTCAAGGAACATCTAATGTAGGGGGAGCCAGGTTAGTACCAATATTTCAACTAACAGTGTATGTGGCAAGCTATACGTAAGAAAAAGAAACATGAACTCTTTTTCATATAAAATGAAATGTCCTATAAAAGTACACTTTGTAGTTGTAGTTCCACTGAAGGAAAGTGATAAGAAAAATCAACTTAAAATGATTTTTTAAATTTTAATATACACATTCCAATGGGAAAAAAAAGCCCACCCTACATAGATTTTGCCCTAACCTTTGGAGGCAAAGGCCTCCTAAAAGGGGCCAGTGATTTTTGTCTAGGAAGGTTACCTACTTAGTGGATTTCTGCTTTTATTACCTGCAAGCCAAACCAAAGCTGCAGTTATATGAAATTTACACAGAGGTCTTCATTTCTGAAAAGACAGTTTGGGAGCAGAAGGAAGGAAAACACTCCTGCTGTTGACTCTATTATGAAGGAGGAAGGGAAATGAGCACCAAGTCCCAAAACAAACACAGAGAAACACAGAAATGGCAGGCATGCCTTCTCTCACCGAGAGTATTATGGACGCCATCCGCCTCCTCCTTCACAGACTCATCCAGGCGCTCCAGATTCTGTACCAGTAGTGCTACCACCTGCCCATCTACCTGCAGGAACAGGATGCAGAAGGCGAAAGGGGCACATGTCACAAAATGGTCCCCAAAATGCACCCATTCTCACTCACCTCTGCACCATCTGAATGAACAAAAGTAAGTAAATAATCAGCAATCTATGGTTCTTCAATGATTCAACAATGCGTTCTTCTATGCCATTATCTACTTCAAGCCTTAAAGTGACCCTGATGCAAGTAAAGAGCAACATCATTATCCCTAATTTAAGATGAGTAAGTTGATGTTTAAGGAGACAAAATAAAATTCAATATGAAACAATTAGTAAGTGGCAGTGCCAGCACTTGAGCAGAAAACATCTGAAACCAAGCCTGGCACTCCTTCTCTGAAGTACTTTACCTTACAAGAATGCCATCTTAAGTCAGGTAAACAGTCATTCAAGCCAAAACACATTTCTAGACCAACGCACCAAGGAATGTCTATTTGGAACTAGTCACATTTTATGTTGACCTCAAAATTTAGGGTTAAACCCCAAATGTTCTTGACTTTCCATGCTTTTATGAGACTATTACTTACGAAGCATTTCTAGTTCCCCCCCCCCCTTTTTTTGAGTTGTAGTCTCACTCCGTTACCCAGGCTGGAGTGCAGTGGCACCCTCACGTCCACCCCAGCGTCAACCTGCTGGGCTCCAGCGATCCTTTTGCCTCAGCCTTCCAAGTAGCCAGAACTACAGGCTCATGCTACCACACCGGGCTAATTTTTGAGTTATTGCAGAGACGAGGTCTCACCAAGTTGCCCGGGCTGGTCTCTAACCCACGGGTTCAGGTAATCCACTTGCCTTGGCCTCCCAAAGTGCTGGGACTACAGACTGAGTCACTGAGCACAGCCACAGTTCCCTTTTAAAAAGAATATTAGCATAATAAAATGCCTTATATTTGTATTACATTTAATGCACAGAAAGTTATTGTATTTCTCTCATTTTATTTGATTCACACATTTTGAGATAGAAAACTTTCAGAAGCCACATCAACAGCTGATATTCATGAGGTTAGTGACTTAGCCAAGACTGCACAGCTACTGAGCAGTGGCAGTAAAGGCAAAAACTAGGTTTCCTTCTCCTTAGGTAAACTAATACTTTTACTACTTCATGTTAGCTTCTGTGTACAATCTGTGTTCTAGACAGACTGCCCTTAGGTAATCCTTAGGCACACCTAGGAGGATAACTAAAGAAACATCTAATTTTCTATCATCAAGAAGTAATTATCTATCTGGTAATAGACTCCTAAGCATAACCAATAAGCAAACTTGTATCTGAAGACAAGTTATCTTCCTTGTGTTGTCTTCCTGCTCAGTGCCTGTTTCCTCACTTATAAAATGGGGTTAAATTATAAAGATAAAATGAAAGTATGTGACATGTCTTACCCGGGGTCTGGTTCATGGAAGCTGCTCAAAGAAACAAGCAGAGTCTGAATATAGCCCTTTACTCCTTTTGATATCTGATAATTCACTGTTCGGAACCCCCACCAGCTAAGAAAAAGCCAAGCTCCTTAAAGGCAGGCACCTCACCTCATCCATCTTGGTATACCCTTCAAAGTCTAGCACAATGCTACATTACTTCATATAGTAATCCACTATTACTTCAATGTGAGGAGAGAAAGGAGGGGGGAAATAAGAAGGAAACGATCTCTTTCAACGGATACTTCCTGAGCATGTGTGGGAAGCATTTGACAGACACAATTCAAACCGAGCCTAAGGAGGGAAGCGATGGCAAGAGGGACAGATCTTGAAATATAAACTCTACTCTCTCTCTCTGAGCAAAACTTAAGGGAAATATCTGGATGAGGGGAAAAGCTAAAATTATTGACTAATTTGCAATATCTGAATCACAAATGAATTGGATTTTTCGAGGCTCCCTTTTATGCCCTGATGTGAGGAATGAGTGGATACTCTTTGAGGGGACACTGATGCCAGAATTGAGAGCATGCTGGAAATAGAAGAAGCTGTTTTCCCCTTTGGCCAGGAGATAACAATCTTGCTCTCAAATCTCACAACCAGCAAAGGCTTCACCAAAGAAATCCACTGTAATGTTTTTCTTAATTAATTGGACAATTTGAGTATGTGAGAGAAAACAGAAAAACATCTGGGAGAAAAATATGAACCATGTCACAGTATGTTTTTCCCTAAATCACCCTGATTGACTTATAATCTCCCTGAGTCCTAAAGCAGCAAACACTGCAGCTCCGCTGGGTATCACACCACTTGTCAGTTCTGCAAGCTGCTTCACCAGTTTCAATTGCTTACTGCTGCTTGGTCTGCATTATTTTTTTTCCCTTTCCTTGATTCTTAGTTATGTTTCCCACCTCCTCTGTCTGGAAAGTGGTGGGGACACTGGCAGTGAGCAACGCGTTTAAATCCTGGAGTTGAATGGTTGTGGATAATGGATGTCTGGCTGGAGAAAATCTTTTTTCTTGCTATGGAAATCTAACTTCTAACAGGCAGCCTTTCTAAGCTTGCAAAGTGTAAAACTTTATGTTTAGTTGGGTTAAATGCAATTTCATCTGATTGCTGGAAGGCCAAATGCAGTCAAAATACATTTAGTTCAGAAAACTCTTCAAAAAATATTGATGTAATGCAAAGCTCTGGATATTGCAGAGTAAGAAGCACAAATTAGCATTCTGTCCTACTCCCTCTAACCCCTTGGGTCTACCTTCAATTTTTTTGGACCTGTGACAAAGTCTGAAACTAAAAACAAATCCTGCTTAGGGATTAAAGCATCAGCCAGAGCAACCCTGGCCTTGGCAATAAGGACTGTCTTAGGCCTGATGTCTTCTGATAAGTCACTAGTAATTTCAACTTGTTAGCAGGCCTCCCAAACAATACTCCAGCAGTTCCTACACTGAGATAAAGTTCAAGGGCATGACCAGATACCTTTTTCCACTTGACTAAAAAGGACAGATATAAGAGAAGAGGAGGAAATAAGAGAGACAGATGAGAGGGGTTGAAGGAGGATTCTTTTTCTATCCACTACAATCTGCCAATAAGCTATCTCAAGAGTTAGAGTTTTTCTATCCACTAGGAGTTTCATAAATTTCATAAATAAAAAACAACAACACTAAGATCCCACATCCATTGAATCTTAACCAAACAAGTACTGAGAATACGTATGGTAATATGGACATCATGCAAAATTCAGGCCTGTTGCAACCTAACTAGTAATTTTTTAGCTTCCACTCTTGTCCTTCTAATCCATTATCAATACAGCTGTCAGAGTGGTCTGTTCAAACTGTTTGGTCGGACTATGGTACCACTGCCTTGATTACAGTTCCCCAATTACTGCCCTTCACACTGGCAATCCCACCCAACCTCTCACTGAGGCCCACAGAGCCCAACATAGTCTGGCCCTGACTCTATCTACTTTCTCCTCTCACCCCAGCTGCACTCTAACAGGACTGGCCCTTTCTCTGTTCCTTGAACATGGCAAGCTCAGTCTTGCCTTAAGGACTCCTGCCCTTTTCCCATCCGGCTCTTGAACATTCTGAATGGCTGGTTTCTTCTTGTTACTAGAACTCAGGTCTTGCCTGACTGTGTAGTCTAACCTGATTTCCCAGAGACTCCACATCACATCACTCTATTTTAATTCTCTATGCAGCAGAGAATCACTATCTCATAGTTTTCTTATTTACTGTTTCTCCCCTCACTAGGATATTGTAGTCCACAAGCCGATTACATATTTATTGGGTTATAGCACGCTCTTAACCTAAGTTTATGGTATACTCTATTACGGTTCTCTCATTATAAGCTCCAAAAAAGCAGAGGCTTTGTCAGTCTAGCTCACAGCGGTACACGCCTGGTTCCTAGAATCAGGAACATACCAAGCACTCAATAAGTGTGAATAAATGAACAAATACATTTTGCTCAGGAGTAAATAGAGACAAAGGTGACAACATTAATGGAAATGGGAAGGACAAGACCCAGAAACGTACATAGTAAGCAGCCTTACAGCAACATAAATCCTGCCAACCCCAGCCTCACCTGAGCAGCACAAATACACATTAATCAAGTCTGAGCCAAACCAACATGAACTTCAGAGTTTACCACTTACACAGGGTTAACTGAGGGCAGAAATGGGTATGGAGGATAGTCCCCTGGCTCTCTGCATCAATGCCACTTTTGTGAAGCTCTTTCTAGCCAGTGGTGGCTCCCAACCACCTTGGCCAGCCTCCCAACCCAGCTGTACCTCCATACAGTCTCGCAGACAGCCTCCATGCAGAGGCCATCGCCAGCACCTGCAGCACAGCACCCCTTCCTGATTATTCCCCATCAGAAGTGACTGCTCCCTCCTCATTGCCACAAAGGTTTGCCTCTCTCACAGCTGTTCTCAATATTCTGCTTTGTATTATCATTACTTATTTCTTCCTTAAAACAAAAAAAAACTAAACCTCGGTCCCTGAATATCTTATTTAAGCCCACGCCATCCAAATGTGGTTTTTTAATTTGTTCAAAATGTTTTTGAAACATTTTTTGAACTGAAAAAAATGTTTGTTGAACTCAACACTTACAGATGCCTCAATGTGTGGCAGATGATACATACATATAATTTTTAACTTGACATTTACTAAGTGCTTAATATCTGCCAAACACAATACCTTTACAGTGATAATGGTCAAAATTTATTGAGTGTTTACTCTGTGCCAGACTGTTTTAAAGACTTATTAAATATCTCACCTGGTCCTCACCTCAGTGCTGTGTAGCAGGCACTACTGCTATCCATTTTATGGAGGAGAAACAGAGTATGGAGAGGTTAGTAACTTTCCCAAGGACATACATTGGTAAGTGGCAGAGGTACTACTCTGACCACTCCTCTGAGGAATCACAACTCAGAAAAGACAAATTTATAAACAGATAGCTATAACCCAACACAACAAGTGCCAGGATGTACAAAGTGTTAGAGGAACCCAAACCCTGCTGAGGTGAAGAGTCTGGAATAAAATCAAAAGAGACGAGATAAAGTTTAAGTTGGGCTTTAAAGGATGACGTGGTCCTGGAGAAGCAAGGCATGGCAAGCTGAAGGCAGAGCATGAGCAAAGTCTTGGGCCCACCAGCATATGACAAGTGTAGGGACCAGTAAGTAGAAAGACAACTGCAGTCTCGTCACTACTCGCAAGGAATACAAAGCCGACTTTTGAGAGGTAAGACAGAAAATAGCCATAAAGCAACACATCCTCATGTTCACTACTGCTCAGAAGAGTCCATGTTCCAGGCTACCAAATCAGCTTGTTATGAAGCATAAACATTCATGTTTTGCATAAGTAACAGCAGTGAATGTGAAACAAATTTTAAAACTCCAAAGATCTCTGGGAATGCCGGGACAGCACTCTTTCCCCACAAACGTGCTATTCTATTGCTTAGGACTTCCAACTGGGAAAAAGACCAAAGCAATAACTGCAAACTGCACACCACAATAAATTCTGCCACATGCCCTCTAGCCTCTGCTCATGCAATTCCAAGCCTCTGATATTGGCCCCAAATTAAAACTATGAGGACAACTCAACTCTTGTAATATGAGAGTACTTATCAAACTTCTTCCTGAATGCAGCATAAGGGCAGAAAAAAATAAATGGAAGCCCACCCACCAGTTCTGTTCTGTGATATTTACTGATGACTTCTGACTGGTTTCAGACAAGCAAATAATATAAGGGAGTCCAGGAATGTTCAATGTTTGCAATTCATACCAGCCCCACTAGAATAAAGCTATGAGTCAAAATCTTAAAATAATATAATAACAATAAAAAAAGCTAAATAAAACAAACAGAAAACCCTGTATAGCAGCTACCTAATGGCTCCCCAGACTGAGAATGAAATGTTTCTTTCCAAACAAACAATAAAATTTGCAAGATCCAGCTTTTGTCAGTGGGCTTGGCAACACAGAAAACACAAAGGGGGCTTTTGTGTGAACTGCTGTTTCTGAGTACGTGTTACACGCAGCAGCCAGGCTAGCTGTTCCTCTCTCGTTCTCTATTCACACAGGCAATGGATGGTAATTAAAATCAGCACAGGGACCAGGCAGGAAGGCTCATTCAGGACCACTGTAATTAACCTCTGGAAGGTAAGACTGCACAAATGACACTGTGGGAACATGGTGCAGGAGCAAGTGCCACAGCCTTCCCTCAGATGCTCCTCAAAATAAAGGACACCCCAACATCATCCTTTTTTTTTTTTTTTTTTGCATAGTGGTTCAAAGGAAAAATAAAGGCCCTGAATTCTACAAAAGTGTCAGTTTGCTCTAGGAAGGAGCTTGAAAGAAAAATGGCTATAGAAAACTTCATCACACTCAGTCACAAATGGCCCTGCTGGACTCCAGCCTCACTCTCTGTAAGAGGCAGTTTTCATACCCAGTGGGTTCACAACCCCTTCATTCAAAGAAAATACCAGCAGCAAGCATAGCACATGGGGAATTTCTAGTGTCAAGAACACTAAGATAAAAGGTGAGGAGAAGGTGGGCAGCGTATCAGTGGAGTTTCAGAATCATTCCGGGTGCCACCCGCCACGTTCTGATTCAGTGGGTCTTGGGCAGGGCCAGAAAGCAGCCTAACAAGCACCCAGGTATTTCTCACATGAGTGGCTGTAGTGATCTTTGATAACCTCTACCAACTGCATTAAAACCAGTACTCAGCAAATTCTTACCAGAAAGAAAAGGCAAGAGAAGACAACAGAAGGAAAGGAAACTCCACAGAGCCTTGAGGAGGGAGACAGCCCTGTAGGTGGACAGAGCCCCACAGCTGGTATCAGGGTAAGGGCTGGACTAGACTTGCCCTGCCACTGGCCAGCTGTGGTGCTCTCCAGCTTTACTACCTTCTGGTCCCCAGTGAGGAGGGTACTCTGATGTGCTGGGAACTTAACTGTGGCGGGAATCAGAACATGCAGGCTCTTAGCTTAACTGCCACAGGACTGGCTGAATGTCCCAGCAGAAAGCTTCACTTCTGTATCTGGGCTTCCTCACATGTAAGGTGACCAGACTGATGGAACCTTACCCATGAGCTCCTCTGGATTGACAGCTGTGTGGAACAACAGCCAACAAGATTCTGAGGCCTTGCCTTGGTTCCACAAAAAGGAATGCAGAAATCAAGTGCCCTGACTTCCAAAGGTAGAGGATGCAACTCTGGCATCGATGAGCTTCAAGGCTTGTTCTCATTTTTAACCTTCTCCAATTCCTCTCTGACAACCCAGCTGTAAAGTAAGTAATAATAATACCTGTCCTCAACGGCACCTGAAATTATAAAGCCCAGAGAGAAAACAAAGAGCGAAAGCTCTTCGTAGAAAGGTCAGTAACAACAAAATAGAGGAAAGGGGGAGAGAACAAGAACACAGAGTCAAAGAGAAAAGGTTCAAATCCTGGGTGTGTGACTATAAATGGCCAAGTCGTTTTACCTCTCTAAGCCTCAGCTCCATGGCTATACATGGGAGTAACAGCAATAATTCCCATCTGAGAGGATCTGGGGAGGATTATACAGTGAAGAGAATGAGAGCTGGTGTGTTGGCAGCAGATAATAAAAGTGACGTCTCTACAACCCCTTACCCAACACAGTTCCAAAGAATCAAGTACCCACAAGCTACACTTCAGCTTTCTTACCCTCCTTATTCAGTTCAACCTTGCCATGGAGTTTCACCTGTTGCCCATTCAATGCCACCCACAGACAATGGTGATGGTGATACCACATACACAAACCCGCAAACCCTGAGGGATGTGCAACTTACCAGAGCATCGATAAGTACTTCTGCTCCCTCTTCACTCTCATGCAGGGTGTCTATATCTGTTAATTCCTGAAGCAAGTCAACGACAGCTATGGACACATGTGAAAAATGTTAAGGGTATCACATACACATTGAAACCCAACAGACCTCTTATTAAAATCATTGAATCCCTTAACAATTGCTTCATCACCGCTTACCTCTGATAGACCCTAGTTTTATTAACATCTCTTCAACAAAGTTCTGCCCATAGCGAGTGTTCATTAACTGTTGTTAAATGACTCACTCAGTTCCCTTATGCCTTCCTGGCAACTTATTCCATAGGTTCACTGAATTTTCAGAGTTCAAAACTTCAGGTAGACCACTTGGGAGGTGACTTTTCCAGTAAGAAATAGGCCAACACCCTTATCCTTATTCTCATAATGTAAATTCTTGAAACTCAGTATAATCTTAACTACCTGGTACAGTTCACCTTCAAAGGCAATAATGATTTCTGAGAAGAGGTGGCTGACGTTCACCAAGGAATCTTCAGAGAGCAGAACATGACAAAATTGGTTGAGAATGTAGAGGGAAAAATTTATATGGACCTGGGCTAGGCCCCACCAATCTCTGTCCCCTCAAATGCCACACTGCCTCGAACATAAAAGAAAGGCAAACAATGAGATTAAATATTGAGTAAAAATAAAGGAAAGAGGGAAGTTTAAGGGAGAGAAAAAAAGAGCTTTGTTTGGAAACTGAAAGACAGAACTAAATACCTTCTCTCTCTCTCTCTCACTCACACACACCCTGCGCTTCACCAAACTGCATTTGCTGAATGCCCATGTTGAATAAAGCACTGTGAATATGATAGAGGCAAATTCATTCTTTATTCTGGGTCTGTTTCCTCATCTACAAAATGAGGAAGTTAGATAATCAAAAACACAGCCTGGGCATGGTGGCTCACGCCTGTAATCCTAGAACTTTGAGAGGCTGAGGTGGGAGGATCGCCTGAGTCCAGGAGTTCAAGACCAGCCTGGACAACATAGGGAAAACTCATCTCTAATAATAAATTTTAAAAAATATATTTGAAAGTCATACACCACAAGCAATAGCCAACATGTAACAAATGAAGAATATGGACAATATGAACTGCATACATCCTGAGAAAGGAGCAATCAAATCAAGCTGGGGAAATCAGAAATAACTTACTATAAGAAGACTGGTCAGAAAATAGGCAACCAAAAAGACAAGTACAGGTAACTAGAAAGCAAAACTACAGGGATAAAAGCAAGAGACTAGAGGATGCACAGGCATTAGAAGAGGAGACAGGATTGGGAGAGAGGGGATGGAAGGGGGGAAAAGAGAAAATTACAACCATAAGAAGAACATAATATTTTGAAAGAATAACCTCACAGCTGTGTGCAGGATGCACTAAGCACTGTGAGAGTGAAGGCAGGGATGTGCACAAAGGAGGCAGCATGTGCAGCCAGTTGTTGGGGAGGGGTGCAGGTGAGAGCCAGGCATGAAGGAGAAAGAACTGTTCCAAAGCCAAGACCTAAAACAGAAGCCAGAACACTCAACAAGGGTCAGAATCAGAGTAGCTTCACTAGAATTAGAAAAAATAAAAGTTGCAGGACAGATAAAAAAGAATAATAGGACATACCAACTGCTGACTAATGCTCTGGGTATTACATGAAGTTCTTTTGCTAAAAGAAAAATTACTTGAGGGTATGGCTTTATCTCCAACTGACCCGCTGACCGTCACAAATAAGCAATTAAACTTGCTGTGTCTTACTCTTTCACTCTTCAAGGTGATATTTATCCAAAACAAGGGAGTGCTACAAAATGTAATGTGTATAAAGAACTTAAAGGTCTTTGTACAAAACTCCTTCATGCTTACTATCTTTATTAAGAGTAATCAGAAAGTTGTCAACACTAAAGACCATATGTCATACTTCATTTACACAAATTATTTCAATCGATTAAACAACAAACAAACAACAAACAGCAAAACCAACCAGGTTACCAGACAAACTCCTAGCAGCCCCAGAGCTACCTCTGACTAGTAGGAATTAGTTTTTCATGGCTAACGACTATAACAATCATCACCATAATAGCCACCATTATTTAATTTTTTTTTTTTGAGTTGGAGTCCCCCTCTGCTACCCAGGCTGTAGTGCAGTGGCAAGCTCATGGCCACACCAGCGTTGACCTGCTGGGCTCCAGCAATCTTTCTACCTCAGCCTTCCAAGTAGCCGGAACTACAGGCGTGTGCTACCACACCCAGCTAATTTTTGATTTATTGTAGAGACAAGGTCTAGCAAAGTTGCCTGGGCTGGTTTCGAACTCGTGGGCTCAGGCAATCCACTTACCTCGGCCTCCCAAAGTGCTGGGATTATAGGCTGAGCCACCATGCCTGGCCAGCCACCACTATTAAAAGTCATCAAGTCAAGGGTTTTGCTACAGAATTCTCACAACAACATTACAAGGTCAAGCGCGATTCCCAATAAACAGACCAGAAAGCTAAAGCTCGGAGTGATTAAGTTACCCAAAGGTCACTACAATAGTAAAGGAGAATGCTGGGTTTGTCAGTTTCCAATGATGATGCTATTGTTACTACACTTCACAGCAATGCACAAGGGGATAGACACTAGTTTTTATACCTGCTAGATCCAGGTATATTCTAGCCACTGACCCTGCTATAAACACAGAGAAAAGAACTATCATTTAATTCCATCATAAATTATTAAAGTCTTAGGAAAAAGAACAAAATGTTAACATTTGCCCCCATCTAAGAAACTTACATATTTATTCTCTTTAAAGGTTCTTACATATGGGACGAAAAACCTTATAATCCATTCACATACTTATTTAATATGCATAGTAACATTTTACTATCATCCATCCATCCACCCATCTACTGTAGAGTCAGATGCCTATAAGATAAGGATCTGAATCAGGCATGCAAAAAGTAGTATTATCATTACATCTCTTGAATAGCACCATGCATGACTAAATACTTATTAAATAGTATGTGATTAATAATTAAACAAATCAGCCGGGCATGGTAGCGTGCACCTGTAGTTCCGGCTACTTGGAAGACTGAGGCGGAAGGATCGCTGGAGCCCAACAGGTCGAGGCTGCGGTGGCCGGAAGCGGCCACTGCACTCCAGTCTGGGCGACAGAGTGAAACTCCAACTCAAAAAATAAATAAATAAATAAATAAATAAACAAGTCTCTAAAGACAAGTAGGGTATATCTGAAAAAGTAACAGATGAAGAATAAAAGCTAGCTTGAGGACAGGGCACGTGTCATATCCATCTTTGCTGCACACTTTTAGTGAGCTGAATGGTACCAAAATTATCACTAGCCATGTAATCTTGTGCAAGCACCTTTATTTCCTTACAGCTTAATGTTCCTCATCTGTAAAAGTGGGGAATGGTTTCTGCCTATCTCACTGAGTAGCTATAGGGGATAAACGAGATGAGGTATGTCAAAGGCCAAGCAGGTTGAAAAACTCAGGGAAATAGGAAAGCACTATTGTGAGATTGCTAGCCAAGTCTTCCCATGGAATGCCCAAAGTTCTCCCTATGGCCTTCATTTTTCTAAAAGCCTCTAAAATCTAAAATTCAAGCTAACAGCAGCATGCTCCTCCCTTTCTGGGTCACAATGGGCCAGAAGACCTATTTTTATATTTTAGCTATGCCACAGTGATTCAGATCGATCAATTCCTTTTTCAGCCTCTAAGGTCTTGTGGGCCAGATATCACATTTTTCTTTGATTAGTCTTGTACCATGCTCACAAATGTGTCACATTAAACTTAGGAACTTTGAAAAAGAAGAAAAGAAAAAATTTTCTTGACAATGCTGATTTTATATAAGAGCATAAATGTTTTTTACCAAGGAAAGTTGCTGCTTATAATGTTCCAGTGGATATTTCGTTGCCTGCTTTCCTGCCTCCATTGAAAAGGCAAACAAGAAATCAGTTACCTACCAAGTCTAGTAAACATCTCATCAATCCTGCCACTAACTGATTTTACATATATTCCCAACTTTCACAAAATAGCATTTCAGCAAGACAGTAAGTTCATAACTGTAATAATCACCTCCTGGGTAATGTAATATGACCCAGAAGACAAGAAGGTCATTTGAAGAGCAAAAAGAGGAATGAGAACCAAAACTAAAGCTAGACCAACTCTCAATCTTTATGAGAAAATTCAGCATGGTCTGCCACCCCTCCAACATTTCTCCACAAGCAGACTCCAGGCACGGGTGATAGGTTTTTCCAGTGTAGTTACAATTTCATTTCACAAGGTAAAAGGCTCTCCTGTCCAAGTATAATAGGAAAACAGAGAGCCTGTCTCTCTGCGAATTACTAAAACACAGTTTTTGATAGCCTATTTTGTCATGTCGCATAGAAAGGCCACCCCACACACTCCCTCTGTACCTGTCCACCACTGGGGCAATAAGTTAGCATCATAATAGGTGAAGCAGAAAAGACCAGCTGGGCACAAAATGGTCCATAACACAATGGCTCTTGGAAAAACAGTCATGTTTGCTTCTATATAATGGCTCCAGATATTTGTTTTTTGGCTTGATCCCACTTAGAGTCTTGATACAGAAACTGAGCATTAATTTCATTAATCTCCAATGAGATGTGTCCATAAGGAACAAAGTTATTTAAAAAAAAACAGAGAAAGAGAAATAAGATGCATTAAGCAGATGGCCTCTTTAAAAATCATTTTTAAAATGCTTTCTTAAGACAAATGAACTAGTATAGATTCAAAGGATACACGTGCTTTAATGTAACAAATGTGGGTTTAAAGAAAAAAACCAGGGGAAGGGAGGTGGGATTAACAGTAGTCAATATCTGTCTGGGGGGGGGCACACCTCATCAACAAGGGTACCTGCACAATGCATATTTGTATACCTAACCTTAACTGTACCCCACAATTTTAAAATAAAAAATATGTATTAAAAAAAACCCAAAAACACTTTAATTCCTAGACTATGACAGTGATTAGATAAGATATGGCTAAATTAATGCAGATAAAAATGATCATTTTCTCCTTTTAAAACAACTGGCCCAAAGCTACCTAGAATGAACCTGAACTCTTAATTTTATCCTGATCCTAAATCAAACTAATATGAAGGAGAATATGCATTCATTCAACATTTATTAAGTACTTACAAAATGTCAGTGGGAAGGAAGTATTATGCCACAGGGAAAATGTCCAAAGCAGGTTACAACTACCCTAACCTTCCAGAAACATGAACTTCACTTTAAACCCATATACAAGGTCAAAAGTTACATGTATCTGTATAAAGTTATTGTCATTGTTGTTTTTAAGTTACATTAAGAGGTCCTTCTCCCACAATCTATCTTAGCCCTTTTAACCTAATCTGCCTTTCTTCAGAGCATTTTTTTTTTTTTTTTTTTTTTTTTGAGTTGAGGTCTCTGTTACCCAGGCTGGAGTACAGTAGCATGATCATGACTCACCACAGCCTCAAACTACTGGGCTCAGGCAATCTTTCTACCTCAGCCTCCCAAGTAGCTGGGAATACAGGTGCATGTCACCATGCCCAGATAATTTTTTGTAGAGATGAAGTCTCATTATGTTGCCTAGGCTGGCCTCAAACTTCTAGAATCAAGTACTCCTCTTGCCTGGGCCTACCAAGGTGCTGGGATTATAGGCGTGACCATCTGCACCAGGCCTCTTCAGAGCATATTTCATGGGCTCCAAAAAAATTAGTGGCTTATCAACACATATTATCAAGGAAGTCAGATGACAAATAAGAAAAAGAAGTAAATTATTTCAAATGTTACTTTGATTCTGGAAATAATACGAGAATAACTCCTAGCAAAACAACAACAGTTCAAGTTATACAAGTCTTGTTAGTGCTTGCAGGAAGCAATGCAGCAATAACCAACTTCCTCCCAGTCCAATTAGAAGAAAGTCCCTTAGGGGGCTAAAACCCTTTCCAGCCCTATTCTTGTTCATTAGCACCAGGTCTGGTCACAAAGCACCTTCAATGACTGTATACATCGTCTGGGATAATATGATGTTTCCATCAGTCTGTTCCACTTCAGCACTCACACCCAAACTGCTCAAGTTCAACTGATCCCTTTTGGTCTTAAAAAACTATCTGCTCCTTATTTTCCAAATTCCCACAATATTTCTTCACAAAATCCAACCGAACAACTCTGCAAGATCTTCTGGCTTTCTACAGTCTGAGGAAAACCAAACAGTAATTTGGAAAAGAACAGTGCTAATGACCACCAAGAATACACACTGCAACTTACACATTTTCCCTTCCTCCATATCCACATGCAGCTCACTGCACTGATGCCTTAAGTTAACATTACAATGAGACATCATTTTTTTGAATCACAGAGAGGTGGGGAGAAAGCAGACTTTGAATAAACTGGGTTTAGATTACTCAATTTTTTTTAAAATTAAAAAATAGGGCACTTAGCTGGAAAGCAGTAGTCATGATTTTTTCTTTTTAAATAAAACCATGGATCTGACTGTTTGACAGGTTTGTAGTGACTACATGAGCTGCCAGCAAGACCACATCAGCTTCCATCCAGCATGAGGAATGGCAATTTCCATGGTAAAAGCAGAGTTTACGAAAATAAACATGAGATGCAAGTTCTCCACATTTATCAAAAGCTTACCCATTTCTTCAATCCCCAATTCCCTGGGCATCCCCAAGCCAGAGAGGACCCATGCCTTCTCAGAGTTCCAACAGCATTTCATTAACATAACACTCCAAGGGCACTTGCCATGCATGACATGGGGGCAGTAATTTGAGTGTTTTTGCTCTCAACTAGAGTTATTATTTCTTGTTTCCCTAATAGTAACCAACATACTTATCATACAAAGGAGGAGCCCAGTGATCTACCAAAAATACTTTAGAAAGGATTCACTGACTTGTCACTCAAATGACATATAAAAACAGGTTACTTATGAATTTGATGTCATGGTAACTTTATTTTTTTGGTAGCAGAAGGGGCAACTGGCCACCATCTGAGGTTTTATCTTCCTCTTGTTTTATCCCTCCTTGTTCCTTTAGGCAAATATAGTAAACTGGGCTTAAACCAGGTCACAAAAAACTGTTTCAGCACTACCTTAAGAAAATATCTTTAAATGTACCTTTGGTTTCATTTTTCCATAGAAGCATCCCCACAACATTCACAAGAGGGGCTCTAAACATGTTTAAATGAATTACTTTAAAGGAAAAATTGTTTTAAAAAGGATTATTTTGCAAAGGCAGCAGCTGCTGGATCCCGCAGTATGCCCCCTCCTAGGGCATTTAGAGCAGCTCTTCAGTGCCATGTGAGGTGTGCGCCCCTCCCCCATTCTACCCCGCCCAGAGGGGCTCTTCACAGGCCAGAATTCCACTCTGCAGCCCACCAAGGGCTGGGCTCCAGACTCTCAAGGGGGTAGAAGAGGCGCGGAAGCGCTGACAAGCCCTCACCAGCGGCAGTGATGCAGAGCGCCAGAATAAACTCTGAAGCAGCTTCTCACGGTTGAAAGGATGAGGCACAAGCTGTTTTCTCACATCCTCTGCCTCTTAAGGTGACAACAAACCAGCCTCTGATCCAATTAAAATCCCCACAGTTTATGTTTGCTCAGAGAAGGACAAAGCAAAGATGACCTGTGCTTGCTGGGAACATAACCAGCCACGTATGGTCTTGGTTGATAAATGAAGAGTTAAAAAAGATTAAAAATTTAAGTCATGACTGCCATGAAATTGTTTATTCATGGTAAGGTGTTTTGGGCAGTTACAGCTGTACAACAGTAAATTGTTAACAACCGTTTCCTGAAGAAAAATTTCCATTATAGATCACAGATAAGACAAGAGGCAGAGTGCAGTGTTGCAGGGAGATCAATGTTCCAACAGATAGAGGATATGTTAGTTGCAAGTCAAGAGGCCCTACCCTTTCCTGAAATCACTTTCAAGAAAAATTGTACTTGAGGAAGATGACATTACCCTAATTGCTGCCTCTAAGTAAAATTAAGGTAATTTTTAAAATTTCAAATGCACTTTAAATTTGATGTAGGGCATAATTAAAAATCAGATTTTTAAAAATATCCGTAGGGCAGTTGGGCGAAGGATGGCATACAAGAGGGGAAAAAAACAGTTTAGCTCTCAGACAACAGGAGGGAAATGGCAATCTGTCAAAGTTATTATAGGGGGACGTGTTTCTTCCTTTTTAAAGACCAGAACTTAACAGCGTGGAACATCTGTGCCCTTGCCTTCCCCAAGCATGCCGATGTCGAGCAGCACTTCTTGTGTCAGTCCTTCCCCCAGCAGGAGCCAGGCTGGTGAATCAGCAAAATGTCAGTATCTTTGGAAAGCTGCTACAATTATTCTGAGTTAGCAGGAACCAAAAAAAAAAGAATTACAGTGGTGTTTCCAGAAACAAAATAGGTAATTTCTGTAACACACGGGGTAACAGGTGACTGTGCAACTCTGTGAGTGATGTAACAAATCCCACAGGGGACTCAAGGTGCATGAGAAGAAAAACTGGATTGGAAATCAGAGGCCTGAAGTGCCAGCCTCAACCTCAAAAGGTAGCTGTGCAACATTTGGACCAGACTTATCACTAAATAAATAAACAAGTAAGGCCCTGGGCTGTCATCTCTACAGTCTGAGCAGATTCTGAAATCTACCATTCAAAAGGTGAATTGAAATGTTAAGTCACAACTAGAATACTTAGTCACTAAATCTGTGAGGACCATTAAGTACCTTGAATAGGACTAGTCATATGGCAGATATCTGCTAAAGACTGAATGTCTATATCCCACCACTAATTCATATGTTGAAACCTGATCCCCAAAATATGATAATCTTATAGGTGGGGCCTTTGAGTCCTCACAAATGGGGTTAGTGCTCTTATAAAAGAGATCCAGCAAGCTCCCTCACTCCTTACACCATTTGAGGAAACAGTAAAAAAATGGCTGTCTGTGAACCGGGAAGCTGGTCCTCTCCAGAAACCAAGACTGTTGGCACTTTAATCTTGGTCTTCTCAGTTTTCAGAATCAAGAGAAATAAAGTTATGTTGTTTATCAGTCACTCCATTTATGGCATTTTGTTACAGCAGCCCAAACAGACCAGACAATACCCAATATATTCTTACTGACTGATGCTGCTTAAGCATCCAGTACAGCTACAGTTCCTAAGGGCCTAGCAGAGTGCCAAGTACATAATACACCATCAAAGCACGTCTACTGAATGAATTCACGAGGCTATATACTGAGCTCATCCAGAAGCAAGCTGATTGACAAGGCCCTCATATAACCCAGAACCCACAGAGAACCCTGGCAAACAGTCATCAATATAGGGACTGGCAGATCTATTCTTAATACTACCTAACATTACATGAAGTATCAGAAATGTCTTAAGATTGCCCTTCAAGAAGCCTGCATTAAAATTATTCACTGATTTATTTCTACAAGAATTATCAGGCAGGAAAGAACCTAGTCAGACATGCTCTCAGGAGAGAAATTATCAGAAAGATGAAAATAACATGAAGCAGCAGCAGATTCCCCGTGAATATCACTCAAGCAGACTAACTACATTTGTCTCTTACCTTTGGAAATCTGGATTCAAACAGAACAACTACTGGAAGAGAATTTGGTTTAATGAACCGAACCCTGTCCACAGGCACATCAAAAACCTTTTGCAATAAAGCCATTGCACATCTGATAGCCGAGAAAGTATAAAATGGTTTTGGAAGTCATGATTCAGACTCAGTTATAAGCAATATTTATTAAGTGCCTACTATGCACCAAGAGCTGTGCTCACCACACATTCAACTCCTTTGATCCTCTCAATAACACTGAAAGGCAAAAGTTATTAACTCTACTTTTTCAGATAAGAACATTGAGCTATGGAGGGACACCACATTTCATACAATAAATGAAGCTGGCAGTCAAACCTAGATTGTCTGTTTAGGTCTAATGCTCATCCAACAAGTATTAAATGCCATTTATTGTGTACCCAATCTTTTTCAGGAATTGAGAATATAGCAGTGGACAAAACAGATAAACTCCTCTGTCCTCCTGGACATCCCAATGTGCTTTCCACCACGGTTCACTGGCTCCTGTGGTCTCAACTCCACTAAGCCATCTGTTAGCAGAAAGATGTGTAGATCGACAAATTCAAATCTTTCTGGTCTTGTCCCTATTAAGTGGTCTACAAATCCAGATC
Organism: Cephalopachus bancanus; assembly: GCA_027257055.1. Classification (NCBI taxonomy): domain Eukaryota; kingdom Metazoa; phylum Chordata; class Mammalia; order Primates; family Tarsiidae; genus Cephalopachus; species Cephalopachus bancanus. Next base: position 6,018,550 of record JAPVLO010000037.1, read on the forward strand.
CTAAAAATTAATTCCGTTAATGTATGAAGAGATATATCATGATGAATCTAGCACTAATAAAAGCAAACAGGACAATTAAGACTTGCTCAAAATTTCTTAATAGATAAAAACCAAATTTTCAAATGAGTAGACAGCATTGTGTGTTTCAAGATGAAAGATAATTAGAATGGAAACAGAACACCAGACACGACAGTATACATCAACAGAGACAGGCAGGAGAGTAAACAGCATTTCCCCAACATGTCAGCCTTCCTACTGAGCACAGATCTGAAAGGATATCTGTATTATCATGTCCAAGCAACCCGAGAAGCGACTGCACAGCATTCAGCTCCACCAGAAGGTGGTACAGATCTGGCATGGTAGCTACCACGTGCATCTCCTGAATGATGTCATTTAGGTCCAGCTCGGATTCCATGAACCTAGGAGGGGAAAACAAGACAGCATTATTGAAAGGAAAGGAGCACTATCAGCACTGAGGTGCAAACAGCAACAAAATCCAGACAAAGAGACAATCTGTCAAAGTGTCTAGAGCAGACCAACCAAGAAGTACACTCATCCAAACATCATACTGTCACACAATTTCCTTGGGAAATCGATTTCCTCATTACAAAAATCAATCTTGGATTCAGATCTCATTACAGGGTTCCCTTTGCTCTTGCAGTCACAAGCTGACTTTTAGAGGCTCCCAAAGTATTTTGCAGTAGTAAATGATCTGTCCAACAGTCCTATGGATTAGTTACCATCATCCCTTAGTGTGGCAATTCACTCTGTCGCTTTGAACATAATTATCCTACTAATCCAAAAAGAGTTTCTCTTACTTCCCACTTAGATCAAGGACCAATTATTCCCCTAACCCAAAGGAAAATAGTGAGATTCTGCTGCTACCCAAAAATACCTTCTCCCTAATCCAGACTACCTAGGGAGCTGATTAAGAAGCAGGTCCCAAGGAAAAGCAGACCTAATTTCTAGATCCTACAATGACTATCATAAGTCACCCAGCATGATACTTCACTCACATTTTCACACCTGAACCTTTCAACAAATCTATGACCAGGCGCTAAGAACAGAACTACTTTGCATTCACTCTGTATGCCCTTCCCAAGTGTGTGACATACAAGAAGTGACCATTAAGCCTCGGATGAACAAGGCAGAAAGGTTTGTTCTGAGAAGGAAATGAGCAAATAAATGTAGAGCAACTGAACAATACCTGACAGAGTGATTGAGAGGAAGGAGTGGTTAAACAGACTTTGGAGCTACCTACTTAGCCTCTCTATACCTCAGTTTTTTCATCTATAAATGAGGACAATAATGTTACCTTTCTCGTTGGGCTACTGTAAAGAGTAAGTGAGTAAAAACACATAAAACACTTAGAACACTGCCTAGCATATAAAAAGCACTACATAAGCACTTGTTCTCATTACTACTGCTGCCATAATAGTATGGCTATCTTCTCTTCCAGAATGTAAGCTTCTTCTTTTTTTTTTTTTTTTTTGAGTTGGAGTCTCACTCTGTCACCCAGACAGGAGCGCAGTGGCTGCTCCCAGCTACCGCAGCCTCGACCTGCTGGGCTCTGGCGATCCTTCCACCTCAGCCTTCCAAGTAGCTGGAACTACAGGCGCGCACTACCACGCCCAGCTAATTTTTTGATTTATTGTAGAGATGAGGTCTCACCAAGTTGCCCAGGCGGGTCTTGAACCCCCAGGCTCAGGCAATCCACTCACCTCAGCCTCCCAAAAGCACTGAGATTACAGGCTGAGCTACCGAGCGTGGCTGAATGTAAGCTTCTTAAAGATAGAAACTACATTTTTGTCTCTTTCTTCATAGATGCCTACTTAATTAAATTGAGGGCACACACACACACAAGAATCAAAAGTAGGGACTCCTGAAGTCAATTTTCAGATGCCGAGGAACTGGGCAGATACTACATCTGCAGAAATCTGAATTTTATAAGGAAGAAAATTTAGAGACTATAATTCTTTAAAACATGCCTATATTTTGGACAACATCCTATATTATTGTTTTTCACCATTATTATTTTTAGTTATAAAATTTACATATTTTAAAATATGCGGTCTCCTGTGATCTCTTTATATATTTTAAAACATGTGGTACATATATACACGATGGAATATTACACAGTCATAAAGGACAAACATATGGATTTCTCAACAACTTAGATGGATTTAGAGTCTATAATACTCAGTGATTTATAATAGAAACAAAGAACTGAGGACCACAGGTTCTTACTCATAAGCAGATCCTGAACATTTACCATAATACTGTAAGAAAGGGATTGACAGTAGTGGGATACTGCCAGGGAGGGGGTACACACAACATCAATAAGGGTACCTGATCTCAAATCAGATGAAGTGAGGATCAAAGGGAGACCCGAACTTTACCTGTATGATAACCACTTGTATACCTAATCCTGAATTGTACCCTACATCTTTCAAATTAAAATAAATAAAGTTTATATATTTTTTTAGATTACAAAAATATTTTGTAGAAAACTGGAAAAAGAAAAACAAGCCCTCAAAAAAGTAAGTAAATCATCCATAATTCTATTAACTAGAAATGACCATACTACTTTGATATGTTTAAGTCATTTTTCTCAACTCATAGATGTTTTTCCCCCAAAGGTAAGCCTATATAATGTAGTCAATTTTTGCTGTTATTAATATAGGCTAAAAATATTTATGTAGGTTAATATATATTTATAATTTATACATATTAATATAGGCTAATGATAATTTCCCTTATTAAATATCCTTCTACAACAGGAAAAGCCAGGACCTGACACACTGCTGTCAGTTCTCTTTCTCCTCCGATGGCAAAATCCCTCGCTGGTCATAGAACTCTTTCTTGCTAACCCCAGACATGGCTGGCCTCAGAATACTTCTCAGCATAGTATTCCAAGAAAAGACTACCAGTCAATCACAGAGTGGGCATGGCAGATTGGGCTTATCTGCAATTCCTGTTCTAAATCATAAATGTTAAATAGCCACACAGTATTCTCTTGAGTAAATGTAACTGCAATTTATTTAACCAATCCCCCTGTCAGACATTCAGAAAGGTTCCAATTTTTTCTCCTATAACAAATGACACTTAGATGTATGCATCCATAATTACTGCATTAGGATAAACTCCCAGAAAGGAAAGTGCCCAGTAAAGAGCATGTATGATTTAAGAAATTTTGATACATTCTGTCAGAAAGGTACCAGTAGTGTATGAAATGTCTGTTTTCCCTTGCCCTCTTCACAAACAGTATCATGCATTTAAAATCTTCCTTTCAAGATGGAAAAGAAAACTTATTTTTTTCTTGCATTTCTGACAGTTTAAAAAATTTCAATTTTACTATTTCTTCTTTGCCCATTTTTCTATCAGGGTGCTCACATTATTGTCTTACAAATGCTCCATATATTAAAGAAATTAATCACTATCATATGGTGCTAAAAAAAAAGTGCCCTCTAATTTGTACATTGTGCTTTTTAAAATAAATTTTTTATTTTATTTTTTGACATAAGGGTTTTTATAAGTTCAAGTGGTCAAATCTCTGCCTTTCTGAACTCTATATGTATCCTAAGCAAAGTCATTTCTATGCTAAAATCAGATATATTTTATGGTGTACTTTTATGTGCATATATACTTAAATGTTTAAGCCATCCAAAATGTATTTTAGTGTATGATACAGGGCAATGACCTAACTTTATTTTCTGCAAATACTTCGTCAACTGCTCCAATATCATAATCTATCTTTTCCCCACAGATTTAAAGATATGCCATCAATCTACACTAAATTTTAATGTGTACTTCATTCTGGGCTTTTCACTCCATTTCACTGATTTGTATGCAAATACCTGAGCCACGACCACATTTCCACATTGTTTTAGCTTTATGGTATGTTTTATGTCTGTTATTACAAAATACCCCTTTGTTATTCTTCTCTTTCAAAGCTTCCTTGCCCATTCTGTTTATTATTGAAAGTAAATTTCATTATTATTTTACGAAGATTCTCCCAGAATACCACTTTTTAAAAAAGATTCCTTTCTCTGTGCTTACAAATAGATTACTTTTAATACGACCAACATGGAAGCCAAATCAGAATCAAGAGGCAGAAGAGCTGATGCAGAAGAACCGAAATACTCCAGGGGGCAGTAGACCTATATGATCCCTAAACACAGAGGGCTCAGAAACCACTAAGGTTTATGTGCTTTACATGAGCACTCTAAAAAAAATCCAATTCTGAAGAATAACTTGAAAAAAGATGTTTACGTTCACCTGGAAGAACTGGCCAACTGGGCACTAAACAGTAACAAAACCAAGCTAAGTACAAGGATAAGATTTGAGATCTGGGTGATAATCAGTGAATGAATGTCAACCTGGAGAGAAGTCTGTGATGGTTTCCTGTACGGCTCTCTCCTTAGGCCTGTTTAGATCATCTATTTTATTTTATTATTTTTTAATCAATGATTTGGGTGAAGATATATAAAAGGTAACCTTAACAAATGTCATATGTCACAAAGCTTAAAGAGACCGAACACAGCAGCTGACAGAATCAATTCAAAAGTTCCTGACAGGCAATAATGATGAGTCAAATCTAACCAGGGGAAAATTACCTGAGATCCAGATAGAAAGCTGCATTGAACCAAAAAGTCAAGTACAAATGTGGGGGATGGAAAGATATGGTTTCCTAGGGGCACACGTGCAGACAGAATGATGGTTATAGTCAACAGTAATTGCAATACAAGCCAGAACTATGAGACAGCTCAGTCAGGACAGAGACGATATCTTACTCATCTCTGGACATCCAGCAGCTGATGCACTTCTTGGTCCACCAGAGAAACACGGCAGCTGCCTGCAGATGAAGGCAGGATCTGAGTAGCTGCCGCAAATGCTACCTTGGCTTTAGGCAGCTCATGAAAGACAATGCAGAGTTACCATGCTGATTAGAGAGACCCTAAAGCTCTGTGACATCTGTTCCAGGAACCACCTTTTAGAAAGGGCAGGGAAATGAATTCAGGGAAGCAACCGGGATTCAAAGGAGTCTAGCTATCATATGAGAATGTGTTCGAATTCTTTCTCATTCTGACACCTTAAGAGTCAGAGCTGCCAAATGATGGAATAGGTTTCTATGGAAAGTTATTCCTTGTCACTGGGGGTAGTTAATAATCTGGAATATTATTTTTAAAAAACACACCAAAAAAAAAGAATTAGATGGTAGAATAGACTGTACCTTTCAGTCCCTTCCAATTTTGAGATTCTTCTTCAAATATATATATACTCTTTTTTAAAAATAACATCCTTGAGTCATAATAGCTATGTGGTCTTAACCCAATGTTTGTAAGTTTATAAAGTCAGAAAAGTATCAAAATCAAACAAGCAAAGAATAAAACTGCAAGCAGGGAAATACCCCAAAAATATACTGGGTTCAATGTTACACAAATAACAAGATATAGTAGGAAAAACCTGGACTTGGGAATTAGATTGACCTGGATCACACTCCCAGCCATACTGGCTGTGTGACCATGAATGGTGTATCAACAAGGATTTACTGGGCACATACTAGGAGCCAGTCACTGTGGTAAGTACCAAGGATATAACAGACAATAGAATAATCCCAGTTTCTGGCCTCACAGAGCTCCCAGTTTAGCACAACTATAAACAATCTATCAGACACCGTTAGTTATATGAACACCTGATAATACCCAAGGGAAGCAGCATTAGAACACAGAGCACAGAGCACCAGCCTGGTTAAGGGAGACAGACAATATTAACTAAAGTATCACTAAATTTCCATTTCCTTAACTTTCTAGCCATATTACAGTGAGGATGAAAAGAAACACACACACACACACACACACACACACACACACACACACACACACACAAACACATGCATATATGTGTATGTGTGTACATATATTTTTTTTGCCTAAAAATAGCTGGAACATAGTAGGTTCTCAATAAATCTATCAATCTACCCTCAAGTTTGTTATACTGTAACAATTTTCTTCTGTTTCTGATGACAAAGTGCACTTAGAGCACACAGGACTGTCTAGGGATTGGGCATGCCTTCAGCAACAGACTCATAGCCGGGGGAAAGAGTCAAGTAAAAGGCAACAGGAAAGCAATCGAACAAAATATTAGAGCAGTAACCCAGGCAGAGATGGGATCATCTATTCCATCTGACACGACAGAATATTCTTTCCACCCGTGTACACTTGCTTCAGACCAGCAGGATATTCTCCTTTAACCACAAGGGTGAATACTAGAGCAAGTGACCAGCAAAGTTCAAAAATACCAGGAAGCAACAGAAACCAATAGGTTCTAAAGAGAATCACAAAATCACTGCTGACGAGTCAAGATTCTCCCTCCATTCAGTAAATGAACGGTTCTCAAAGTGTGGTCCTAGGACCCCAAAATGGGGGTGGGGAGAGTGGAGATTCTTTTGAGGGTCTGTAAGATCAAAATTGTTTTATAATAAGTCTAAGACATTATTTGCCTTTTCATTCTCATTATTTCAGGAGTGTAAGTACAGTAGAGTTTTCCAGAGGGCTATAGAAGATATCATTGCCTTGATGGCTAATGGAATGTGTGCTTGTGTTTTCTAGAATTTTCTAAGAATAGCACTTTGGGGTATTCAGTAATGTAAGAGTGTAAGGGGATCTTGAGACTAAAAAGGTTGGGAATCACTAAACTAAATAATTCTGTCCCTGCAAAAATGAAGAGAATAACTATTAAGGGACTTACTGGAAAAATAGCACACTCTACTCAACATGATATTAGGGAGAAAGATCACAGTGCAAAGCGGAGCCTGCATAAGGAGAATCGTCAATTGATTCTGAAATGCAGCCACATGAAGAGAGATGATTTTGGGTATGCGATCAAAATGACAATTGCATATTTGGGAAAATAAACGTGAATGTTTCTGATCTCAACCATAAAGTTTCATTCAAATATGCTGTAGCAATTGTCATCTTAATTGCACCTTGCTAGTCTAGAGAATTATGAAAGACACTGCAGTAAGAATTCAGAAACTCAAGGTTAAAATACAATGTAGTTTCCTAACTGTTTTTTGACATGGAAAAAAAGTTGCCTATGCATAATTTCAGATTGAAATTATGTTCAGATTTAAAACCTAAAATATTTTACAAACTGCGTTTGAATGGAAAACACTGTTATAGTTGTTGTTTTTTAATAAAACAAAATTTTTCTTAAAACCAGTTTCTGAATTGTAACAGTAAGGTACCTATGATGTAGATGATGAACATAACCTACAGAAACTTACCGCTCTAAATCGAGAGAAGTACACCCACCAAGTGGGTAAAGGCAATACTGGTATTCCAAGAAGTAAATCAGATTTCTTAAACTTCATTATTATCAACCTACAGCATAGCTTCCTCATAATGTATCCTTAAGTTCCAAGTGATGGGATGTAATAAAGATGACAGGGACTATATAAAATCTCTCATGTTTACTGAGACAAACAAAGCACAGGCCACCTCCTAAAAGAAAATGAGTTTAATGCAAAAACCACTGAGTAGAAAAGTAACAATAAAACAAATGGCAAAGACACTAAAGACTGATCACATCCATTGTGGGTAAGAACGTAGGAAAAGAGATGCAGCTGGAGGGAGAATGAAAGGAAACCATGGGGAAACCGGCAGTAGCCATCAAAGTTTAAAAATGTACATAGCCTCCAATCTGGGAATTCAATATTTCTATATCTATCCTATAGAAATATATGTACATAAAGACATGTGTTCAAAGAAAGTCATTGTAGCATTGTTTACAAAAGCCCAATATTTAAAATATCCAAATGTTCATCAATAGAAAAATAATTAAATGAATCATGGTACTTCTAAACCATAAAATACTATGCACCAGTTAAAAAACCCAAAAGGTAGATATGCATATACTAACATGGAAAGATCTCCTGTAATGTGTCCCAAAAAATCAAGGTGCAGAATATCTACAGTATGATTTATGTAGAAAAAAATATATTTGCATATTTAACTGTTTACAAGGTTATCTCTAGGCAGGGGAATGGAAAGAGGTCAGTCAGTGAGGGAGAACTTTCTTTTTCTACTCCACTTATGCACTGATGGTATTTTTTATACTGGCATCTATTTGTATATTACTTATGTAACTGAACACACACATGGTGCAGGATGACAAGTGCTACCGTATGGTGGAGGATTCAGTGCTGGGCAAGCTGAGTGCCCATCTAGCTACTCCTACCATGGCAGAGGGTTAGGCCTGAGGCCAGCAACCAGGTTCTGTCTCCTCTGCCTCCTCATTCACAGCACAGGGAGAGCACAGTGGATCCTGCTGGCCTCACTTGGTTGCCGTGATGACTCTGGGCCCTCTGACACCTCTGTGCCTTTGTTCATGCTCCTCAGAGCCTAGTATGCCTTTCTAAGTTATTTCCCCCTTAATAAAATCAGAATCATTCTTCAAGGCCCTGCTCTAATACCACCTTTTCTGCAAAGCCTTCAGCAGCCCCCAACCTGGTATTTACTGTTTCTTCTCCTATGTTCCCACAGCATTCTGCTCATATCTCTTTTTAAGTATATATTCCCTTCTACCTTGCAACTTATAGTCAGTCTCCCTAGTAACCTATAAACTTGAGTGCAAAGACTATACTACTCAACTCTTAACTGCCTAGGGATCTTGGGCATATTAAGATTCATTAAAAGTATAAGTCCAGAGAGGGGGAAAGACAAGGAGGGAACATTAAAATCTGTATAAATATGAAAATCCACTTAGTTAGGACTCAAGACTGACTGAAAGATACCAGATCTCTCATATAGCACTTCACAGTGCACTGAGGTGTCAGTGTAGTAGCAATTACATTGATTACCACTTCATGAGCACCTACTATGTAAACTTGCAATTGCTCTCATTTAACCTTCACAACAACCCTATGAGGAAGGTATTATTTCCCTATACAGATGAGACACCTAAGGCTAAGAAAGGAGGAGCAACTTACTCAAGGTCATGTGCATGTCACACCACATTCACTTCAAAACTTTTGACATTTTCTCAGTAAAGCTATCACTAGTGGCAGCCATGGTCAGTTTTCTTTGGAAAAGAGTTAACATAGAAGACCTGATCTTTAGAAGGGCCTGCTTGCAAGGCTGGTCCTAGGCTGGCAGCTGGGAACTGAGCTTTTGAAATGCTCCCTAAGTGATAAGGTGTATTGTCAGCCTGGGGCACTGAACAGCTGCTTCCCTTCTGGAAGTCTAGAATTTTGGTGTTGTACTCCTGGCAGCCAATGCCTATGTGACCAGTCCCCAGTAAAAACCCTAGACTTGGAGTCACAAATGAGCTTCCTTGGACATATACTGTAGCATTTCACTGCTGAAGAAAGGAGCCTGTCTGTCTATCCTCTCTGTGAGGGAGCAAACACAGGAAGCCTGTATACTCCAGAAGCCTCCTGATGTGTCTTTTTTCTTTGCTGATCCTGTTGTGCACTCTTCCACTATAATAAACCTCAGCCCAGAGTACTACTGAGTCTGAGTCCTATGAGTCCCTCTAGTGATTTCCTGAATATGCGGGTCATTCTGGAACTCCTGACCCAAATCACAAAAGCAAAAGCAAACAAAAAACAAAACAAAATTAGCAAACAAAACACTACAGAGGAGAAAGGATATCAGCAAAACACACGCTTACTTTTCTGGGTTGTCTGGAAACTTAATCCGCAACTCTTGGTTTTTGTATGACCTCTTTTCAAATGTAAGGATCATTTTCTTCACTGAGCTTTCATCCAGTGGCTCCTCCTGGAACAAAGGGACAAATGCAACGACTTCAGTCCACAGGGATTTGACAATCACTGTCACTACTACTTTCCTGTGGTTCTTACACTCTAACACTGACCTATCCAAGTTAAATGTACAGTACACACTTTATCTCCTCCGCTACCATGAGGGTTAAGGGTCTGTAACACATGCTTCTTTTTGATGTAACATTCTGAGTGTCTCAATAGTACCTGATGTCTATAACATAGGAAATTCAGTTTAAGGTGTTAAAGATTCACTCATTCAACAAATATTTCTTGGTTACACAGTATGGCACAGAATAAGCAATGATATTAGATAATACTATTAATATTCATCTTGTTCTTCTTTGTTGTACAATAAGGTATGACTCTAGTGTAAAGAACTTGTTTTATGATCAAACTTTGAGTCAATGACAGCGGCCCTTAATCTTTTCCCCACACCAGAAATTGGCCAAATCTGACCTACCGCCTGTTTCTGTACAGCCCATAAGCTAAGAATGGGTATTAATTAGCTACAGTCATTGCTTTGCATTTTTTACACATTACTTTGCCTGGTCCTCACTAGATGCTGAGAAAGGATCCAGACAGGTACTTGGAATTCTGACATAGCATCAAGAACTTAGTAACCCTGCCAAGAGGAAGCATTAAAAAACTGCTAGGCCATACAGAATTTTCTTACTTCATATACTGGAATAATACCTACAAAGCTAAATAAAATGAATATTTGAAAATTGAGTAATTATCTTCAAAATAATCTACACTAAAATTTCAAAAACGTTCTATCTTCAGTTTACTTTCAGGTTAAATGAATGTGCTGCAATGCACCCTGCCTCTCTAACTCCCAGTTTCAAGGCTTTGTATTCATTGACTATAGCTCACTCCTAAAAGCAATAATGAAATTGCTATTAAGAGAATCTAGAATAAATCCTTTTGGAAAATAGTGAATCATCCCATAATTTTGTAAGTACTCAAAAACATAAGCTATCATTGTATTATTAAATTTCTATTTCATTATGTTGGGTCTGAGTAGCGATACCCAAACATTCACTTGGGCAGGGTACATTCTCCAGATTACTGAGAGTCCTGAGTACTCTGCAGGACCCCTACTGCCTTGCCAGGGTCTACAGCTGAAGAGTGGTTTCCTGACATGGAAAAAACTGAAGTCCATGTCCTGGTTCAGTCAGGACCCAGAGTCTTGTTTCACTAATCACTATCCACGTGGCAATGTTACTTTGCTGCATATATTCCTCACACCTTCACCAAATCCAACTGATTCTACCTCATAAAGTCTTTCCTAAACTCATCTGCTTCGCACTTAAAATCCCAAATCCCTCGCATGATCTATATAAGGAGGGTCTGGCAGGATCTGGCCCAGATAATCTCTCCAACCCCGGTAGCTGGCCCATGTCTACTTGTTCTCTGCTGACTCTCCAGTGCCTAGTACACAACAAGTACTCAGTGAAGATCTGTTGAAGGAAGAAAGGAAAGGGGGGGGAAGAGAAGAAGGGATGAATTAAAATATTACCCATATCTTTCAAGGTCACAGAGATGACCTAAAGAAAAATGTACATAAAATTGCTTTGTAAACTATATTAATGTCAACTGTCCTTACTATTATTAGCAATAGGCACAATGTACCAAATATACCATTAGAATTTAACTAAAATAATCAAAATTTCTTGGAAAGGGTTAAGTTACTTTCAAGCAACCTCAATATCCACGGCTTTTTTCCCTTTGCTAACCCTGCCCACCCTGCAGAAAAACTATGTTAGTGTTCACACAGCCCTCAAGGGATTTCCAAGTCCCAGCCTCTCCAGGGTTTGGCTTCCCCTTCTTTAATTTCTCTCCAACACCAGGGGAAAACTGAATTATCAGTCTTAGTCATCGGCCACAGCAGTATCTCTAATAGCTCAACGTCAGAAACCAGAGGGAGATTTCAGCAAGATGAATGCTGGTGATGTAGCACAAAAAGGACAATAATATTTTACAAGTTCACGTGACTTTACAGGGGCAAACATCACTTGTTTTTCATCAAATGGGACTTTGGTGGCAGTGAGAAAATAACCCCTGGACTTGTAGCCTTCCATGTGTCATTTTTACAAAGTGATCTCTTTTTCCCTGTCCCTTAACAGAAGGGCTGGTCCCACATTACATTTCTGTCTCCCAGGCTAGAAAACACTTACCCATGACAGCTACTACCCTAATCCTCCAGTACCAGCCTTGCCCTACATGGGAATTATACCTGCCAATTAACTGCTGCTGCAGGGCTAACAGATTGAGCAGAAGCTGGTGAAGAGGGAAGGAGGGAGGATGTGCTACACACATCATTTATCTAAGCCCTGGCAAGTCTGCTGCCCTTAGAGAGGAAACTCAGAAATGTAGGACTATCTCCCACCACAGATGTCCAAAGTGTCATCATCTTTTAGGGGCAGACCCCCAAATGAGCACTGGTACAAATCCTAATGAGGAGAGAGCTACTGTTTGGAATATGAATCCATTTTTTCTTCTTCTCAGATCCACATTCCAGTCTCATTTTTAAATCCAAACTTGGCATCATGTCTTTGAGAGAACCAAAAAACAGCTGGCTCTTAAGAATCTATTTCCATAATTCATACTGAACAAAATGCCAGAGTGAAATAACACACAAGTTAACACTTAAAAATACAAAAAGGCACAAAGGTAAGGTTATTTTATTTTTAATCACTGATATTTTACCTCTACTCTTCTCAGCTTCATTCATTTATTCATTCAATAAATATTTATTAAGCGCCTACCAAGAGTGACGTATTGCTCTGAGTGCCAGAGATATAGCTGTGAACAAAACAGAGCCAGTCCCTGTTTTCATGGGAGGTTGAAAGGAGGACACCAATGAATAAAATAAACACAAGAATTTCAGACTGGGTGCAGAGGCTCATGCCAGTAATCCCAACACTTTGGGAAGCCAAAGTGAGAGGATTGTTTGAGCTCAGGAGTTCGAGACCAGCCTAGATAACATAGTGAGATCTCGTCTTACAAAAAGAAATTTTTTTTAATTAGCAGGGTGTGGTTGCATGAGCCTGTAGTCCCAGCTACTTGGGAGGGTGAAATGGAAGGATCACCTAAGCCCAGGAGCCTGAGGCTGCGGTGAGTCATGATCATGCCTGATCATGATAGAGTAAGACCCCAACTCAAATACATCCATCCACCCATTCATACAATAAGAATTTCACGTCATGACATGTTCTGTGCAAACAATATACACAACAAAGTGATAAGATGAGAGACTGTCTTGCAGGACTACCTTGGATCTAGGAAAGACTTCTTGGACGAGGAAACATTTGAACTGAGCCCTGAAGGAGACGGAACTAGCCAAGCAAAGCATTAAAGAAGAAGAGCATTCCAAGAGAGAACACAAGGCCGGATGCAGTGGCTCAGGCCTATAATCCCAGAGCTTTGGGAGACTGAGGCAGGAGGATTGCTTGAGGCCAAGAATCCAAGACCAAGAGAAGACACAGAAGTCATAAGGTCCAGAGGCAGGAATTAGTTCAAAGACCTTAAGGCATCCGGAAGAACAGCAAATAGAAAGGTACTGAGTCATCTCCTTCCCTATACTGTATTTTTTGTCACACCTAAATACCTAATAGCACAGCGCCCCCCCTCCCCCCCATAGCTCCTCCACCTTTGTTGCTTTGCTAATGCCATTTCCTAGACCTAAAAAGCCCTTTCTTCCACTTGTTTGATTGATGAAATTCGATCCCCCTTTAAAAACTATTAACTATATTCAACAATGCAAGTGCCTTCTGGGTATCCTCAGTATGATCTAGGAAGCATTCCCTGACCCTCCCCACTCAACACCAACGGTCTCTTCCTCTCCATTCCCACCGTTAAGTGTTTGGGTCTTGGTTACAGCACATAATGCAATAACTTGAAAACTCCATCTGTAATGTTCTTTATACTTCCCACAATGCTTTCCTAAATCCGTTATCCCACTTAACCTTCACATCAACACTACAAGACTTCTTAACCTCATTTTACAGATGAATGTGGGAAGCTCAGACAAGCTGAGTACTTGGCCCAAAATTACACACTACAGTACTGTGTTGGGACCAGCCACCTCAGCTTGTACCCAGTTCTGCCACATTACCTCTTCCTCTTCCTCCTCGCCCTCTCTGTCAATAATCTGAAGCAGCCTCTTTTTGTCATCATCTGCTTCTTCTACCACAGTCATTTCCTCTTCCCGATAGCGGCTGCGTTCTCGAGTACCAGCCTGTTTCCGACGCATCTTCAGTTCTTCCTCTTCATCATCTCGGGGACGTTTTGTGCCCCTGTTGGGCTGAGAAAGAGAGAAAAGAAACACAGGATCTTAGCGCTGGAAAAGATGTTGATGTTGAAAGGCATAGACAGTAAATACTCTAAAAGAATTCAAAAGTTCCCTGGCTGAAAAGCACCGCAGTGTACAGTTTCTCTCACAATATGGAGTAGAGTTCCACGTGGTCATTCTCAGACCCTTAATGATTCTATAAATACACCATAAAGTCAGTGACCTCTTTTTTTAACAGAATTTTAAAAATATGTGTTTTACCACTTCACAAAAGTGCATGTGTATATAGAAATAGCACCAAACAAAGCCATCTTGAGATGAGGACACTGGGTTAGGCTCACTTACTAGTAAAGATACAACTCCCAACACCAACCCCTTCATACATGGTTTTAATTCATGTCCAATAAAGATTACAAAGGCTTTTTTTAAGTTACTCACAAGTAGTCCAACACCATTACATATGAAATATCCAAAGGTCTACTGCAGTCCTAATTCTATCTTACAGAAGAGTTGAGTAAGGCCCAGAGGTTGGGCAAGGGATCTAAACAGACACTTCTCAAAGGAGGCATGTAAATGGCCAAAAGATACGGGAAAAAAAAAAAAAGCTAATCATCAAGAAATGCAAATGAAAACCACAAGAAGAGATCATCCCACACCTGATAGAATGGCAATTATAGAAAAGACAAAAGGTAAGTGTTGGTGAAGGTGTGAAGAAAAGGAAACCACTGTACAAGGTTAGTGGAAATGTAAAGTAACACAGCCATTATGGGAAATAGTACAAAGGCTCCTAAAAAAAAATTAAACACAGATCCAGCAATCCCACTCTGGGGTATGCATCCAAAAGAACTGAAATCAGCACGCTGAGGAGAGATCTGCCCTCCCATGTAATCGGAGCATTATTCACAATAGCTAAGATATGGAAGCAACCCAGGTGTCCATCATTAGATGAATGGGTAAGAAAAATTCAGCCTTAAAATGGGGGGAAATCCTGTCCCTCACAACAACATGGATGAACCTGAAGGACATCATGCTGAGACATACCAGGCACAGAAAGACAAACACCATACGATCTCACTTATCTGTGGGATCTAAACAAGTTGAATTCGTAGCAGTAGAGAATAGAATGATGGTTACCAGAAGCTGGGGAGAGGGGCAGATGGGGAAAAGGAAAACATTGATCAAAGGGTACAGACCTACCTTCCATTAAAAAGGAAGAATAAGCTTTAGTGAGCTATTATACTAAATGCTGACTATATAAATAATAATAATGTATTGTATTTTTCAAAATTGTTAAAAGAGTATATTTTAAATGTCTTTACCACAAAAAAATGTAAGGCAATGAATTTGTTAACTACCCTAATTTAATTATTCCACACTGTAAACATATATCAAAACATCACATTGTACCCCATAAATATATAGAATTCTTATTTGTCAGTTAAAAATAAAAGTTTTTAAAATCCAAGAAAAAAGGCCTAGAGGCCAAATATGACACAAGGTCACAAAACCATTAGCATCACCGAAAACAGTTGGCACTTCTTGACTCCTGGTCTAAGGCTTAGGACCTCATTTTGCCTGCCTTCCTTCCTGCCTGCCTGCCTTCCTGCCTTCCCTCCTGCCTTCCTGCCTGCCTGCCTTCCTTCCTTCCTTCCTTCCTTCCTTCCTTCTTTTATTTATAGAGCAGGGTCTTGCTGTGTTGCCTAGGATGGACTCAAACTCCTGGGCTCAAGTGATCCTCCCAAATCCACCTCTCGAGATGCAGGGACTACAGTTGCATGCCGCCACACCCAGTTACTTTTACCTTTTACTATGCAATCTACAAAGGAATTCTCACTGTTGTTTTTCCAATAAATTAGAATAACACAGGGCACTACCAAAATGGGTCTCAAAGTTGAGGAAAAACAGCACTGCAACAGATATCAAATGGCCCAATGTCCCTATCCAGCTCAGCTTCCCACTGGTGTAACTCTGGGCTTATCATCTACTTCTCTAAACCTTAGTTTCCTCATCTGCAAATGGAGAGTATAATCCTTTTCCCTGTGAACTTCAAAAGACTGCTTTTAAAGTCAAAGAATCCTAAACTGTAACAATACTAAAAATATATATATATAAAATAATCACTGAGGTAATCCACAAGATTTTATCTTCCCCAACAAAACATATATGCAGAAGAAATGAGCTTTTCTTTATCTGATATAAAATTGTACCCCAACAGTGTACTGGGTGTTATGTGGTATGTTACTACCAAACAGAAGAAAATGCAACATTCACTGCCAGCCCGCTAAGTTGTTTGGTAATAGCAAACAAATTTCTATCATACATGTTGCATACCTTACCTTTTGACTTTTACTGAATTATATACTATGCCAGCAATGGAAAGTCATCCTCCCATGCTCATGTTTCCTGCTCATTCCACATACCAGGTGCTTCAGTAAGTCTGAGCATATGACATTGCTTAGAAAATGCACATCAGGCAATTTCATTTGTGGGGTACCACCTGCTATCTTTCACTCTCTTCCTAGTATCTCTGGGATAGATTATAATTTCATATGAAGACATAATACTTCAGGGTCTTCGTAAAATTACAAAAATCTGCTATCATCATTACTGCTCTACAACCCCCCCACCCAAAAAAAAGGAAAAGAAAAAAGAAATCCATTCCTGTAATCACAGACTACAAGCAAAAGAGGTGGTGATTTTCATGTAAGAAGAGGAAGGGAAGGTCGTTCTAAAGGAGGAGAGGTTTCAAACTTGAAAATCTGTAGCTCCCCAGCAGGTAAGGAACTTCAGTCTCCTGGGAACACTAATTCTTTCAAGCTCATAAAACAAGCCCTGCTGCGATTCTGATTAGTGTGGGCCTACTGCAGCAGCCAAGTCGAGGCATGAGCTCCATGGAAAGGAGACTTCTGGACTATCTCTGAAGGTAGAGAGAAGAGGCAATGGACCACAATGAAAAGGAGAAAGCTAAATACTGCCACAGTTAACAAATGTAAATGAGGAATAACACTGGTAATGCTTCTTTTCAATGCATCGTCCAATTCACTTCTTTAAAACAAACATTTCAGAAGTTGGGGAGGAGTTTCATTTTTACCTCCAATAATTTCCACTAAAATAGTACTTTCCCCCTGCAGAAATTTAATCTTTACCACATCTCTGGGGACGAGAAGGAGGCAATAGTTCTATTGCATAAACAGGTAAACAGGATGCCTGAGATCTTTTAATAAACTCTTACAAAGACAATGTGGTCCCTTCTGAAAGCTCAACCTGATCTCTGGAAAGTTTGCTTATCTACCATGATTCCAGGACCCTGATACAGATCTAAGAAACTTTAAGACAAGTATATCCATAAATATGTTATACAAAACCTTGGTTAAGTTAAAGCAATATTTGCTAAGTCATTAATTCAACAAATAGTTGGTTAAATAATTCGAAGGCTTAACGTGTCCTCAAGTAATTAGCTGGCCCAACAGCAGTCCAGGCTTCCAGCACGGTCATTTAAATGAGGACACAGGGATAAACAGGGCGGCCAGGGCGGATTCTTGAGACAAGAACAGCTTCCTTAACATTTATGAGTAGTGTAAATTGCCATCCTTAAGAGGGCCCACCAACAGTTTCTCCAACCTTCTTCCCCCTCATACACAGCATTCAGCTTAGCTCCCTCGTGTGGTAGAACAGAACCCATTAAGACACTCTAACTTGGCTTCTTCACCAACACAGCAGCTTCCACCTACCTCACCAATAGCAAAAGTCTTGATCTATTTTATTTAAGCATTTTTCTCTCCCAAGAAAAAATTTTAAGAACGTCTGCTCTTTACTTCTCTTCTTAACCCTCAAATGTCTCTTTTTCGAACACTAACGCTGCAAATGGAGACATTTCTATGCATTTCTGAGATGTGACCATGCTGAATAACAAAGGTTAGGATTCATTTCTTCAACATGTATTTATTACGTGCCAACTCTGTATAAGACATTCTGCTGGGTACTGGGCACATTTGTGTGAACAAGACAAACAGTGCCTTGCTACCAGAGCTTAACAATCTAGAACAGCATTCAACTGAAATATAACACAAGCCATAGACGTCATTTTAAATTTTTTAGTAGCCATTTTTAAAAAGTAAAAAGAAATAGGCAAAATTAATTTTAATGCATTTAATCCAATATACAAAAATATCATTTCAACAAGTAGTTAATATAAAAATTACTAATTCAATATTTTACATTCTTTTTTTTCATACTAGGTCTTTGGAATGTGGTATGTCTTTTACAGTGTATCTCAATACAGACTAGTCCATTTCATAGTACTGAACAGCACCAGTCTCAGGATTTCCACCTGAGGAGTTCTGTTCCCTAATCAAGCCAAAATGGAATTGTCTTTCGAGCAATAATGAATAAAATATGGACTCATAAAGCTTAAGTTCTGACTGTTTGTGAAAGGTACACACTAAAAATGATGAAGCTAATGCCACCCCTGACCCAGAAATAAACTTCTTGATTATATTTACCCAATATCCACCACTGAGAGAGTGATCAGTTATATAAAACAAAACAAGAATTGTAAGCAGGGAAGAAGCTTAGAGCTGTCAAACTGATTTCACTACAAGGGAGCCAAAGGGCTCTTGATCCAGAAAGAGAATATAACACTCACAGACTGTCAGCGAGGTCAACAGCTCAAGCTGAGCTCTTCTTGTGTCTTACACAACCAATCCCAAGAGGCTTAAGCCATTCTTACCAGTCACCTTTGGAGATTAATTTGTTTTGGTATCTGAAAGGTATTTGAAATCCCTCAAGATGAAGGAATGATAAAAGCAACTGTTCTTAATAAAGTCATTTCTCTGCTTCTACTGCCCACAGGACTAGACGAAAAATGATAAACTCTTAACTTCTGATGTGCCAGAACACCAGCCTTTAAGGGTTTTTACAACCTCCTTCGTTTCCCTGCCTTATTCCCAATAGGTGGTGAATGGTATAAAAGCTTACTAAGCATCTGCCAACTATGCAACCACACAGCTGGTAGCCTTTCTAGGACACATAAAGGATCCCACCTACTCAAAGCTTACTGCAGGCTTCAAGATAACACATATATGATACCTTTACTTGCCAATAACCTTGAAGCCTAATGCCTGTGTGTCTATGTCTCCATCCAACTCTCTGCACATAGAAATCAAGACATCTCCAGGAAAGCTTTGAAAGAGTTAAAAAATTAAATAAGCAATCTGCCTAGGATACTCCCTGAGTACCCAGACAATATCCAACCTAAGCTGTAGGTTTCATTTTTCCCTCTCTCTCTCTTTTTTTTAATTAAAAAGCAGTGAGAAGCTGTAGCTATAATGAGGGGCTGTGGGAACATGCAGTTATATTGGGCTCAAAGTAATGTACCATAGGAAGAGGCTACATCACCAGAACGAATCCTAAATTAAAACTCCACTATGAAGCCAACTCCATTTCCTCTGAGCATGCAATCTATATTATCACATTTATGGTCTGTCTCGACCTCAATTAGACTTGGGGGCAGGGGGAGAAAGGAAACTTCTTTAATAAGCAATAATAGCATCATTATGATAAATTATGAAAACATTCAATGCAATTATTTATGTGAAGAGCACACTTGTCTCAGCATATAAATGCGTATATGTGTGTGTATCTAAATACAGCTCAACTTTCCAAGTTACACAGTAAGAAAGGGGATAATTCCCAAAAGGTACTTTCACATTAACAGGTGAAAACAGATGTCCGATTCTACTATGGAAATGGAAAAAGTCAAAGGATGTCTACAACCTTGTAATAAGCCAAGAACTCTTCACTAGCACTAAGGAGTTCAGCTTAATTCAGAAAAAGGTCTTTCAAGTGAGGCATGAAGCACTATTTCCTAAATATCAAATGGGAAAGACTCAGACATGTATACTGGAAAAGAGAGATAATCTAGTTTATCTCTCTCTTTAAAGAATAAGGAAATCTGAGCCCAGTGGGTTTCAGCAACTTGTCTATCATGAGTAAGAATACAAGGTTTCTTATTCCCAGTACAGTCCTTTTCCTTTTTCTCCATGTTAACTCAAGACTGGTTGAAAAGAAAATAAGAGGATGTTGAAGAAATCACCATTACATAAACAAACAAAGCTACTATTAAAATATACAAACACAGACTAGTCCCTGTTTTACACAGGAAAGTTATATCCAAAAGCCTTCAACAGGAAAAGGCTTCAAAATCTGTTATTGCTGAAACTAGTGATTCCTAGGTTGCCTGCACTGGTGATATCTTGTATGGAGAGTGAGTTTTGAAGTCAGATTTTCCTAAATTCAAATCCTGTCCCCTCAGCAGCCCTGGAAAGTAAGTTATCCCCTCTAGGCTTGAGTTTTCTCAGTCTATAAACTAGAAACAATAGCCTCTGTCATATATTTATGTATATAGGCATGTATGCACATAAAGGCCCATGTTTCTAAAGAGCAGAGCACAGTTTGGCCCAAAGAAACAATACAGGAGCTCCCTATCTCTTTGACACACTTGATTAAAAATTCAAAAAGTTTAGCTGGGCATGGTGGCACGTGCCTGTAGTTCCAGCTACTTGGGAGGCTGAGGTGGAAGGATCGCTGGAACCCAGCAGGTCGAGGCTGCGGTGGCCAGGAGTGTGCCACTGCCTTCCATCCTGGATGACAGAGTAAGAGTCCAACTCAAAAAAAAAAAAAAATCAAAAAGGCTCAAGGTTGAAAAGAGCTTTTACGCCAGGCTCAGTGGCTCAGCCTGTAATCCCGCGCCTTTGGGAGGCTGAGGTGAGTGTATTGCCTGAGCCCACGGGTTTGAGACCCGCCCGGGCAGCGAGACCTTATCTCTACAATAAATCAAAAAATCAGCCTGGCGTGGTAGCGCATGCCTGTAATTCTGGCTACTTGGAAGGCAGAGGAGGAAGGATGGCCGGAGCCCAGCAGGTTGAGGCTGCGGTGGCCAGGAGCGGCCACTGCACTCCAGTCTGGGCGACAGAGTGAGACTCCAACTCAAAAAAAAAAAAAAAAACAAAGAGCTTTTACCATTAATAGTGAGGTTGTAAAATGTGGATCCCTTTTTAATGGCAAAATATTTTAATGGCAAAAACTGCCCCCCCATTTGCACTTTTTAGTAACCAATGATTGAGAAAAGACACAATGACAACAAAAAAATAAATTGCCATCTATTTATTTGGTAATGCTTTTCACTGAATTTGTATTTTTAATGTCCACATTTACAAAAAAGACGGGGAGAGAGATTATGTATTCATGTCTCAGAATAAGCTTGTGTATATCTGGATTCACAACTTGCAATGAGGCACTAGATGTGCAGACTTGATCTAACGCAATTGTCTCTCTGAGGCTTGAATCCTCTTTAAAACATCTCTGGCTAGGCATAGGCTAGGGCTTTCCTAACATATCCAGTGACCTGATACACCTTTCTCCCTAAACTGTGCCCCCTCTAACTTTGGGTCACTCAGTTTTTTCAATTTATAATTTATCCACTAGTCCTGAATCCTTCTCCCTAAAGAGATATAACAAGTCTAGTCTCACTCTCACATTTTTAAAAAAATTAAATTATCTCAAGACAACAATCGTATTTATTCATTCCTTTCCCATTGCCTTTTCTTTTTCAGAATAAACATTTTCAATGGGAACGTGGGGGGGAAGGCACATGTAACATGGGGGAGAAAGGGAGGTATACACATAATTAAATTCCTTCCTACCATTATTTTGAGATTTCATAATTTTAAAGCTTTCTAATATCTCTTCAGATAATTAACATATGGAATATCACAAATCCAAGCTTGCGGATGTGGTCTAACCAATTTGAAATGCTCAGAAATCTTCTGTTGTTAACCTCTCCTGATTACCTTTTGTCAGAATAAAAGGGAGTTTTCAAACATTCATTTTTACCAGATGGTAGTGAGTGGCCTGACCCAGAAGTTACAGATGAGCTGCAGTAATGAGTTTTCCCTTGACTTTACTGGCTGCACATTCACTGGTGACATTTTACAACTAAGACTTCTGGCTCAATCAATATTTGCAGGCATGAAACCTGCCAAAGTTAACATCAGGGCTCCCTTGCAAATTTGCTTAAAGCATCACAACTGAAAAAGCTCACAAGCACTAATGCTGCAACAATCATCAGCCAAAGTTCATAATTAGAGATCAAAGTAATCAGAGATAGGAAATTCTGCTCACCTCAAAGGGTTGTTGTGATGATTAAATAAAACATCTTTCAAAGGGGCCCTATGTAATAAAGCTCTATACCAATGTAAGAGATTATCATCATATTTTTAGGAAATAATCCAAGTGAAAATTTCAGATATCCATATACAATTATATATTATGCCTTTGCAAATTTGCAAGACATAAAGCTTCAAAAAAAAAAATCAATAAATCATGGTAATTTACTATCATTTTTTTCTGGAGGAAAAAATAGGTAACAAGAACTCCTCAAAATTCCAAAGCAAAGTCATTGCAAAATATAAAGCAAAACCCCCATTTCTTCCACCATTAAAAAAAATATATATGGGTACTGAGACCACAGTAATTACTGGAGAGCATAGTTCTTCTCAATGTCCACGATGAAGGGGCAAAATACCAATGCATCAAAAATCAAAATTACAAGTCTCACTTATGATCTATAATCTGATTGGCTGACAAGTAAGATGGATGTGATTTATGATTTAAATCACTAGTCATGAAGATTCTCCCTAATCAATTTTTCCTACAAAAAAATTCTTATTCCTTATTAAAGTCTGAATATATATATTCACCTCACCTCCAAAGGGTGTATAGATTTCTTTTTTAGAAGTACAAACTATACTTTAATGTCCATGATTTACTCTGACATCTCTGATTGATTCTGCAGCTACACTGGAAAGCTGAAGGTAGGTTCAGTTTCTTTATCAAAACTAACATAGGCAGATACTTGTAAAATTATTGGGAGGTAAACTATCTCAATTTTAACAGACTTATTATGAACATGTTTTTGTCAGCTACAACAAGAAACATCGTCAAAGGAAGCTTTTACTGATCTAACAGAACCTAAACATCACTCTATTTGGTGCTAGAGGGAATATTAGACATCAACAACAACAGAATAGCACTAATCTAACAGAAGCAACATGGTACAATGCAAAGGGCAGCAGATCAATTATCAGAAAAATATGGGCTCTAGTGAATCACTTAAGAGTCACATAACCTTAGATAAGTCATTTGACTTATCAGTGCTGCATTTACAAAAATGCTCTCTGCTCCTGCTCTGCTACCTCACAGGACTGCCTATTCAAGATGAGAAATAGTAAAATTAAATAAGATAAAGACATAGGACTTTGAAAAAAAACAACCTAGAATTCAATTTCTCCTAATGATTGCAAACAGCAAAGTCTTATATATACCGCAGACATTAAAAATTACTTAAAACCAGCTTTTGGCAAAGAATATAAGCAGATGACCACAAAAGAAAAAATTCTAACTTGGTGCGACCTCATCTCTACAATAAATGAAAAAATTAGCCGGGCGTGGTAGTGCACGCCTGTAGTTCCAGCTACACGGAAAGCTGAGGCAGAAGGATCGCCGGAGCCCAGCAGGTCGAGGCTGTGGTGGCTGGGAGCGGCCACTGCACTCCAGTCTGGACAACAGAGTGAGACTCCAACTCAAAAAAACAAAAAAACAAAAAAAAAAGAAAGAAAAGAAAAAATTCTAAGTAGCTCATAAGCATATAAAAAGTGGCCCAACCCCATCAGAAATCAGGGAAATGCACCAGCCTAGGCAACTTGACGAGATCTCATCTCTACACTAAAAAAAAAAAAAAAATAGCTAGGCGTAGGTACGTGCCTGTAGTCCCAGCTACTTGGAAGGCTGAGGCAGAAGGATCACCTGAGCCAAGCAGGTTGAAGGTGCGGTAGCCATGACCATGCCACTGCACTCAAGCCTGAGCAACAGAGACTCTGACTCAAAAAAATAAAAATAGAAAAAGAAGAAAAGGGAAACTATGGGGGGGGAATGGGATTAACAGGAGCAAATATCTAACTGGGGATGGGAAAACACCTCTTATCAACAAGGTGCCTGAATGAAACGTAACTGTACACCTAAACCTTAACTGTACCCCACAAAACCATAATAAAAAATATTGATTAAAAAAAAAAGAAGAAAAGAAATCAGGGAAATGCAAATTGAAACCAAGAGACTTCATCAGATTGACAAAAATGAAAAAATTAAAATCTGGCAATATCAAGTATTGGTGAAAATATGGAGAGATAGGAACTGTTAAAACTTGCTAACTTAAGTATAAATAAGTACAGAACTAACTGGATATGCACTGAAGATGCACATATTCTATGACTATCCCAAGAGTTCTACTCATACATATATATACACATTACTGGAATTCTCACACAGGTGCACAAGCATTTATTTAAGGAATGTTCACTGGGCAATATTTGTAATACCAAAAAAGTTCTGTGATCATCGGATGCATGCATAAGTAGTTCAGAATAGTGACTGCTTCTAAGTAAGAGAGAAATTGGATTAGGAAAGGTATATAGTGAAATGGGATTCAGGAAGGGAATAAAGGAAGTTTCAGGTGTATTTAAATATTTTATTTCCTAAAAAAGATCTGAAGTAAATTTGGCAAATGGTATCATAATGTACATATTGAAAGGAAAAAAGGGGGAGTCACGAGAAGGTAGTGAGGAATCACACATACCAAGTCATGCCCAACTGGCTGTGGTTATTTGATATTATTACTGTTGATTAAGGTTGAAGGTTTACAATACACACAGGGTACCTTAAGATCAACAAGACTTTTACAGAGTTATTCAGGTGGACAGATGCAGAGATGTGGATGAATGGTAGTACTGATAGGCAAACCCAAAACTGGCTGAACGAAGAGTAGGAGCAGTGCAAAGTCATCTGTTTACGTTCAAATGTATAAATTCCTTCCAGGGGAAATGTGACTCAAAAACAGTTTATTCAGATAAGAGTTAAAGGTTTTAGTAAATCTCAAATTCAATGAGTCAACAGGATAACCAGCTTTAATTTTTTTTTTAAAGTTAATGCATATTAAAGGTTCACTTTTAGAAGCATAACATCCAATTCAGTCACAGTCCCACAGCACTGAGTTAGCTACTGCACATTAAAAGAGGTATTACACACCGGAGAATGCATGAACAGAACAGCAGAGGGTTTGAAAACTCTTATCTAGGGAACAATTGAGAACGGAACCCAAGAAGATTGGGGAGGAATGCAGGAGTCACCATCAGCCATTTAAGTGGATGCCTTAGAATAGGGTAGATGCCTTCAGGGCTACTGTGAATGTCCTATCACTTCTATCCCCCTTCATCCCAGCTACAGAAATCCTACCCATCCTTGAGCCCCAGCTCAAATGTCACCTCCTTTGAGTGCTCCAAATGCTCCAGTAAGACTTCTGAGCCTCCTCAACAGGGTGTCAGATCTCTACCAACACACAACATACACATCAATAAATCTCCATCTCTACCAAACCATAAGCTACATCCTGAAGGACAGGAACCCTGG
The DNA here is from genome assembly GCA_027257055.1 of Cephalopachus bancanus. Lineage (NCBI taxonomy): Eukaryota > Metazoa > Chordata > Mammalia > Primates > Tarsiidae > Cephalopachus > Cephalopachus bancanus. The sequence continues at coordinate 6,044,154 of JAPVLO010000037.1, forward strand.
GATCTGCCCCTTGCCCCTAACAAACACCTTAGCACCTAAGAGTTTCCTGCTCATAGCAGGCACTTAACCCATACTGCTAAAACAGTGAGAAGACAGACTTTTGGCTCCATACATATTAGCACGTATATACCCAGCACAGTAAACAAGAAAAAAAAACTCCCCATTCACTGAAAGAGTCCCAACGGATCCTAAATGATATGTCATGCTGCTGTCAACAGTTCTCATTGGCTGGACTCTCTAGACTGCTAAGATTCTGGCATTCAATATTTGAGCCTTAATCCAACTTAAATGAAAACTATTTTGTCACTGGCTATTTTTCAAAATGATAATTTACCACCAATTTTTTTCATTTAAAAAAATTACTTAGTTTATCTGTCCTGGTGGCAAGGTTTTAAAGTTGTACAAATAGCAGGTAAAAGCAAATTTAGGATGAAAACAAAATAAAATCTGTCTACAGATACTTCATTTCAAACAGAACAAAATATTTTCTAAGGTTATCGCATTAAAAAAGTAAGACAAATCCCACTTGATAAATAATTCATGAGTGTTACCTACATGGACCCCTGTGAACATGATGGGGAGATGAGGAAGAAGGGAATTGCCCTCACTGAGCTAACAAAACACCCTTACTAAGCACCTGCAAGGCTCCATGCTGGGAACACAAGGTTTAAAAAACAAACGTCAATCAGGCTTGGTGGCTCAGCCTGTAATCCCAGCACTTTGGGAGGCAGAGGCGAGTGGATTGCCTGAGCATGTGGGTTCGAGACCCACCTGGGCAAATTGGCGAGACCTCATCTCTACAATAAATCAAAAACTAGCCGGGCGTGGTAGTGCGTGCCTGTAGTTCTGGCTACTTGGAAGGCTGAGGCAGCAGGATTGCCAGAGCCCAGCAGGTGGAGGCTGCGGTGGCCAGGAGTGCGCCACTGCACTCCAGTCTGGGCAACAGAGTGAGACTCCAACTCAAAAATAAATAAATAAATAAATAAATAAAAGACATATTTTTAACTTGGTGCTTTCAATCTTGTGCGGACCACAACGCAGACAAGCAAATGGAGGACTGCTGAACCTTCTGGTTAGGGCTGTGGCTGAAGGGAATAAAGGGGCTGTGAGATGGGCATCTGCATCAGACTGGAGCCAAGGAATGCAGCATCATCTAGTGGAACAGGATAGCTAAACCAATAGACTAATAAGAACCCTAAGTTACTATTAGCAAATGTATGCAAATTCTCAAGCTCCTTGGACCATTTAGGGTGACTGTGGCCAAGCAGAATTTATCGTTCTGCGCCTACATGTTTACTCACTTTATACTACCCTGGGTTGTATTTTATATAAAGTTTAGTAAATTTTCCAATGGTGGTACCAAGTGAAATTCAGAGGGTAAGCATGGTAAAAAGCAAATTTAGGATGAAAACAAAACAAAATCTGTCTACAGATACTTCATTACAAATAGAACAAAATATTTTCTAACATTTTCTAAGGTTATCACATTAAAAAAGATGCCAACAAACGGTATTAGTCCAACCCTGTAATTTACAGATGAGTAAACAGAGATCAAAGTAGTGACAAGACTTGAGCATGAAGTCACAGAACTGGGCCTGAGTTGAGCTCTCACCTTCGTAGGATCAGCATGCACAACCTCAGAAACTAACATCTTAAAGACACACTTTGCATCAGCTCTCCTGCCATCATCTTTCAGCCAACACTAAAATCTTTTGCTGCTTTTCTGCTCACACCTTTAGTTGGGTGAGCTCTTTCTGCAGTTGCTCCCTTGTCTGCTTATAACTTTGCCACCCAGCAGAGACTAGTGTCATCTGTCTACATGGAGAGTTCAGTAAGAACTCCCTTCCACAGATCAAGTGGAGGAACACACGCTAGGCTCTGTTCATCTACCATTAACACTCTGAATCTTTAACATTAACAAGTTAATATGGGGAAGCTATTTACAGTTTTAGAGCAAGGCTCAGCTACAAAAAATTCACTTTGCTACTTAGGATAACACAAAAGTTAGATACTTTATAAGTATGGGGAGGTGGAGTATTCAGCAACCAGCAGCCCCACACTGTGGCTCTGCAAGCGACACAGCACACCTGTCACACGTAACTATGCTGACAGAGAAGTCTCCAGCCCTGGAACACTGCCACTAGCAACAGATGATTTCACTAAGACTAAATTGGGGCAAGGAAATCTTTAATTACTTTCTCAGGTCACTGCCAAGACTCAAAACTTCATTCCTCTTTCAAACAGGAGTAGTTTGAGGAGAAACAGTGTTTACTACATGTAGAGCAGATAAGGGAAAAAAAGAGAAAAGATGATTTGAGAAAATAGGAAGGGGAAAATGAATGATCCGGGACTGAATGAGTAAGAACCAGATCATGTGTGCGAAACTAACCATTTTATTCATTTACAAACACTTGCTCATTCACTCCTTAAGGGTTCTGGACATTGCTCGGGTCAGAGAAGCCTAGGGTTTTAGACACTATCATTGTTTCTCTTAAAGCTTAAAACATAACCACATAAGTCTGCCACATTTATTTCAAGGAAGACAAAACTCACATAGAACATTTCCCTGAGTATCTTGTTAAGAAGAATATTTTTCAACAATATGGACAATACTTTTGAGTCTGAAAATGTAGAATGATTATATAACATACTTTCCAGCACTCTAGTGCTGATTTACCTATCCCTCTCAGCTTGAATGAAGTATCTGGTGTTATGGCCTCAATACATGCTGTTGATAAGTCCATCGAAGACAATGAAAAGAGATGGTTTCATGTCTGCTTTTGTGTTAAGATACACTTTATTTTCCTCAGCTCAAAGGTTTTACTATTTCTAGAAGCTTTACAAATCACTAAAGTTAGCAAAAGACCTTCATTTCCAAGAAAGACAAGGATGGTGAATGAGTTATTCTTAGATAAGACAAGTTAATATCAGAAATACTTTCCCCACCTGGAAAACAACAGCGAGAACCCTGACCTCCTGGTCATGTGGAATATGATCAAAGGAATTCTCTGGTAGCCTGGGTAAATGCCTCATGGTCACCTACAAATTTCCCTACAAGCTTTATCCCCACTACAACTCTCTCTCAGGGAAGCTATAAAATTGATTTCAAAGTGATTTTAAATTAATATCTGCTCATTTCAAGAACATTTTAAGATACTGAATTTTAAGATACTCAATTTCCTAACAAGAGCATCTAGTAGACCAAATAAGCGAAATGCATACCTTGCTAGTCAGGAAGAAACTCTACCAAGAGTAAGATAAGTAATAAGTGTCTTAAACACAAAAATAAATAAGAGTAAAATAAAATAATTGTTTTGAACCATCTTCCCCCATTTAAAGTTTTCTATGAAGCTTGGCGGGTTTAGGGTATCAAAAAAATAAAAATAAAAATAAGAACTGGCTGCCTTTGAGAAAGATATCTAAAAACAGTGTAGACAGATTTACATATTACTATAGCCTTAATTCCTCATAAAGTAAAGTGAATTTTCATAAGTTTCCTCTGTGGGTGAAGCTCTAGTCAGTTACAACCAACTCAGAGAGAGCCATCAAGGCAAACTACCCATTAGCTGTCAATTTAGAATGACTTCAGAAAGCTTGCCCCAGAGCTCCACTGATATCTTTTCAACAACCTCTTAATCTTGTTTATAACACCTGTGTTAAAGCAGCCTGACATCAATTCTACTCACTTGTCTCACACTGAAATTACTTAGAAACCTGAGAATTCATTCCAGTAAACATACCCCAAAACTCAGAGATATACTATCTGAAAAACCCTGTGCACAAGGGAATTCAACCACCTCTTTTAAACAAAGCTGTATAAGTGAGTCAGGATGGGTCCCAAAAGGCAAAGTCAGATATCTCACAAATAATTTTTTAGGAGACATTGAGTTCACAGAATTGTGGGCTTAGAGAAACATACAGAATTCCTCCTACAGCTCCTTACTAAGTGATTATCCAAAACATATAACAGCTTCCACTAACTGTGTGTCTGCTCTGTATCAGGAACTTAACATAGCATTATGGTTGACGGTCATCCCACCAGATCTCCTCTGATGTTATAAGCTAAACAGGGTCAAGCCTGGATAGAACTTGTTAGGAAACATATCATTATCTTTTTAATCTTCACACAACTCTTCTAGGTAGGTAATACCATTCACCATCTCTACAAGTGAGGAAACCGAGGCACGGGTGGCTTGCATAGTGAATTGGTGAAGGCCAAAGAGCTAGAAAGCAGTGAAGATGGGATTCAAACACAGCCAATCAGTCAAAGCCTAAAACCTTTTTCCCTTCCTATGACATCATACTATCACCGTGTGACTGGGAAATCAGGCTGCCTTAACCGGGTTCTGTGCTTGCTATAGACCTGTTTTCTGAGGTTCCTTTAACTCAAGTGAACTGTTAGCAGCTCTAAGAACCTTCTGTTTTAGAAATCCATGTCTGTCCTAGGCCTATATAAAACATAAAACACATACGAAATTGATGCTAATCTAGCATCATTAATAGGGGAGTGTGATGCAGTGAAAAGAGAATGAATTTGGTATTCAAGACACCTGGGTTTGTTGTTACTAGTGTGTGACCCTGGACAAATTACCACCGTTTCAGCCTTAGTTTCATCCTTAGGGAAAAGCCCTCCTAGTGTTGTAGGAATATGTGGAAGTCCTAACCCAGAAAAAGTATTCAATAAATATTAGGAAAGAAAGAGAGAAGAAAAAGAAAAATACACCAAATGGAATGAATATGCCAGATCTAATCAACACAAAATAAAAACTAATCTTGTTGTTCTGTATGAACACTTATTTTTTGCCTATAAGGCTGGGTAAAGAGAAAACAGCAATTATGGCCCACAGTAGACTTGCAGTAAATCTTTGGCAAATGAATGAATCAATCAATCTCTTGCTGTAGAGTCAGAGACAACACTGGTCCTTAAAAGAAATGCCAATCAATTCTCAGGTAACTACAATAGAATCGGGCTTTTATGAAGATTGTCTATTGTCATTTAGGGCAAGATTCACTCAGCCTAGAGTTTCCTACGACTAGAACCACTAGCACTCACAAACACAGCTTAATCTACTCCCATCAAGAAAGGAGAGGCAACAAGAAAAAAAAAAGAAGGCAATGGGGAGGTGCTAAGCCTCAATATAAAGACATCTAGAAGAGATACAAATTCAGTTACCTAATCATTGATTCACTGCTTCATTCATTCATCCCTCATTCTTTCCTTTCGTCAGTCAAGAGACATTTATTGAGCATTTACTTCAGGCAGGAACTGATGTAGACACTGTCCTTGAAAGACTCACTGTCCAGTGTGAGGAAAGGCATGTAATCAAGTACTTCCAGTAAAGAATGACAGGAGCAGCAGGGCAGAGGCAAGTGTACAGAAGAGTGATGGAAGTCTGCTCTCTAAGTCTTTCCTTTTTCTAAAGCTACCTCGTTCACAGCAGCCCTCTTCTAGGAAGAAGGTTCCACCATCTACTTCCTGGGTGTCTTTGGGCAAGTTCTGTGAACTTTCTTTCCTCATCTACAAAATGGGAATAGGGATAATGACTGCCCAGGACTGCTTTCAGGATTAGATGGGATAACACACATATATCAATTAACACAAAACCTGGCACTCAATGGGCTTCCACAACCGGTAGTCCGAGTCCTTAACTGTGTTCTTCTGGCTGGGTGGCATGGGGAAAAGAAAACACATATTCCCTTTTATTTCACTAGATGTATGAACATTTCCATGTTCCTCTATAAGCTGCTTCTCATTCACTCCAATTCAGGAACACACCATCCCTGTAAGTGACCCCCTCCTCCCATAAATACAAAATCAATCTGTCAACTGAAGGGCAAGCATGCCATTAATGCAGAGACAATACCTGAAAGCCAAGTGTACACCCACTTCATAATATTATCCTCTTAGGCCTGGTGACATACTCCTGAGAAAAGTGATACTCACTATACTCAGCAATCAGAGAGTTCACATGGTCAGAAAGGCCTCTGCCTCACACAAAGTGAAACATGGCTAAAAATTGCTTTTTTAATTAAAATAAGACTTCCTCAACCTCCTGCTGACAATCACAACTAGAACATGGAGCCTAGCATCAGACAGTTAACCAGTCTCCATCCTGCTCTAATGGTGGTTTTAAGCACTCAGAGAAGGGAGGGGGAAATTACCAATTTAAACAAAATGTTTAATCTTCTAATTATAGGGCAGTTCCAAGAGGATGGGAAGTGATTTGCAATCTTCATTATGGAATCCCCACACGGCCACTGGCACAAGTCATGTCGGCCAAGAGATGCCATCTCTTCTCCCCTCACTGAGCCTTCTGAGTCCTAGCAAGTTCTGTGGGGATGGAAGAAGAAATCTGGCAAAAAAAGGGGGTAGAAGAATCAGGATTTCTGTCTCCAAGTTCATTATGCTGAGTGAGGTGCAAGAGTCCCTAGTGAGGAGCCAGGGAGATAATATTCTGTGACTTCACATTGGCAGACTGAGCAGCCTGAGGCCCTTTGAAATTCGGAAGTCTTGTAAAAACTGCCCAGCTCAGGTGGTGCTTAAGCAATTCTTTTTATTTGCTGAAAAGTCTGTCATCAGTGGGAAGAGATGCATTGAAAATTAGGGTGGTGCCCACCAACACCCTCTCTGGTCAGAAGGAAATCTGCTCCTCTGCAGATATGCTTGTATCTTTGCTAATTTGTGTTATCTCTGCCTGCTCAGATCTCCATGTCCTAGCTCAGGAGAAAAAGTCCCTGCCAGTCACCTCTGACAAGTCTGTGACAGAACTCCTACTTGAGAACCAGCAGAGACAGCAAAGGCAGGCAATCATTCCCTTTCATTAGGGACAATTCTATTTACAATCTGTGGATCTGTGGTTGTTGTTTTATTAATTTTGAAAACACAAGGCTACTGTTCAATGTACTTACACAATTGACAGAAACTGAAATTTCTCCCTAAACCAACTGAAAAAACATGCCCTAGAAATAACCAGAAAGGTGCCCCTTTAATTACCTGCTGTAATGTAAAACCAGATATGGAAAGGACAGCCACAACAGATCCAGGCAAAGCAGCAGCGATATTTAATCATTAGTTCAGACCATCTGCAACTGTTTTGCAGGAGCACATGAAGTTTATGGATTCCAAAGCTTCCTACAAGTTACCAGGTGCTGAGGGTCACTTGCATTGTCCTCAGGTCCACCCGGGGCTGCTTTCTTCATTCTCTCCAGGCCAGGGTGCTCAGCAGAAGGCACCATGCCCACATTTTCTAAGCCAAACCTGGCGCTAGGAGAGAGCTGCTTCTTGATTAAGCCAGAACACAGATTAAATGTTTAGAACTGGAGATTCTGAAAACAACTGAGGCGGGAAAGCAATTATCCCAGGGACAGCACAGCTTCAGTTGCGGCCTCTGCAGCATAAAGGTGAATTCTACACTCTGCAACAGTGAAGCTGGCAAGACTGCTCCCTTACAATCCATCCTCCATTCTGCAGATGCAGTGATCTTTTAAATATAAACCAAGTGGTGTCACTTCACAGTTTAAAACTCCTAGAGGCTTCCCGCTGTGCTGAGAATAGAGTCCAAAAATGTCAGGGCTCTCCCTCCTCCCCACAGCTGACCTCTGTGTCCTTATCTCAACTGTGCCCTCTCCACTCACCAAGCTCTAACCATACTGATTCAAACATGACAAGCTTGTTGCCACCGCAGGGCTTTTGTGCTAGTTTTTTCCCTGGCCTTCAATGCTATTCCCACAGCTTTTCATACGCCGGGCTCTTTCTCATCATTTAGCTCTCAGCTCAAATGTCACCCCTCAGAGGGCCTTCTAGAACCTTCTGAAGTAAACAACCATGCTCCCCTATCACTCTATTACACCAGTCCATTTTTTTTCCTTCACATCCCTACTTGAAATTATCTTGTTTTTATCTAGTATTTATTTGCTTGTTGAGGTGTTCTTATTTATCTAGACGTGTTTTTCTTATTTATTATCTGTCTTGCCTCTCTGGATATAAATTCCATAAAGGCAGGGATTGCAAATGTCTTGTGTATTACTCTAGTCTCAGTGTCTAGTATAATACCTTACATTTAATAGGCATTTAATAAATGTGTTGAATGATCAGAGAATAAAGGGTTCAATATGGAGCACTAATCCAAATGAAATTTACTAACCTCCCAAATCTGGATTGGTTCAGACTGTCAGCATATGCCACAACACCCTAGAAACAATGGTAAACAACATCCTATTACTTCCCCAACCCCTGGTGAATAACTAGGAAACAATGGCAAAGGATGGGTATCAACACTGCCTAATGGGAAAATCAGCAAGCCTCTGTGGTAGTTTTGCTCAAAATGACCCTTTCTTAGGAGGATCATATGGGTGGGTCATGGCAGTCACCAATAAGCTGAGGCCAAAGTAGGGGTCTTAAAGGATCAGCCAGGGCAGGGTACGCCATATGAGGAAGGTACAGGAGGCAGCTCCAGTCCCAGTCATCCAGAGTCCTCAGTAATGTTAAGCCAGTAGTTGGGAGCCAGAGAGCACATGTCCATGCCAAGACTAAAACAAACTGAGCGTATGTTGAGAGGGAAAGGGGAAAGGAGGGGTAGGATATGAGAGACAGAGCCAGGAGCCAAGCACAAGACAGGAACTGGACAGAGGCATTAACAAGTCAAGAACGAGCACAAAGGGTTTCAGGTGACTGACACAGCCTAAATTTCATGGGCTAGTGAGTGTGTGAATTTGGACATAAGGCTGACTAAAAGATACAGTTAAGGCAGTAAGACAGGTAACTGTCTACTCTCAAGAAAGGTAGGCAGCCATGAAAGAAAGGGCTGCTCCACAGAGCCCCTATTTATGAGTGCTAGCTTTTACTGAAACACTCATGATAAATGGGCAACAGTAATTGCTCAGATGTTCTCTAGTCCCCAAGATGGCAGTGGTGGGCAAAGAGATGCTAGAGGAAATGCTACACAGAAAATGAAGACAGGTTAGGTTAATATGATTTCTAGTATCTTTCAGACTTCAGTATCTAGTGGAAGAACTCTGAAGTTTTAGAGTTCACCCAAAGACAACCAAAAATAGTAATGCCTCATTCATCCAACAACCTCAACTTTTAATAACACCATTAAAAGAATGGGGAAGAAAAGCCTCAGAGGTTAGATACAATTCTAACAAACCACACTAGGAGTGGCAGTTGACACCAAGAAGAAATGAAAACTAGACACAAGAACTTGAAATCCCTAATATTCCACAGAACAGGAGTAGATGCTTTCCATACTTCATGGAAAAAGCTTTCCACACTTTCCACACATCATGAGAGAATCCAGGCACAATTAACATGTTTTCCTAATGATGATCCCTAAACCAGTGTGACCTACTGAGAAAGGCAAGAATGTAAATGTTTTACATTTCCATATAAGATGGTGAAAAATACAAGTTTTGCACATGTAAAAGAAGAGGAGGCATTATCATGGACAAAGCACTGCTCTGAACCCCATTTTGTCAGCAAGTAGTTGGGATCCTAAGGCAAATTTCTCTCCTTTTCTGGGTTCTGGCTTCCCTATCCGTAAAAAGAATCTGTTGGAATGTATCATCTCTAAATTTCTTCCTGTTCTAGCACTCTCTCCCTACTTAAAGGTTTTGGTAGCCAGGTGCAGTGGCTCACACCTGAAATGATAGCACTTTGGGAGGCATAGGCAAGAGGACTGCTTGAGTGCAGAGGTTCAAGACCAGCCTGGGCAACGTAGCAAGACCTTGTCTCTACAGTAAATCAAAAGATTAGTTGGGCATGGTGGTGTACACCTGTGGTTCCAGCTACTTGAAAGGCTGAGGCAAAGGCTCACCTAAGTCCAGCAGGTCAAGGCTGCAGACCATGAACATGTCACTGCACTACAGCCTGGGGGACAGAATGAGACTCCTACTCAAAAGAAAAAAAGAAAGAAAGAAAGAAAAAGAAATGCTGTGGTTATCCAGAACATCTGTTTATGAGAAACATCACATTTTCCAAAGATAGCAGATAAAAGAGGAGTTAGTACAATTCAATACAACCTGTATGACTTTTTTTTTTTAAGAAGCCTTATTAAGGGTTTCTTTCAGCTACAGCCTCCAATTAATCAATGGTAATGCCTCTTTCTTGTCTTCCTTTATTGCTGAGTTCAGCAGTCTGTTAATTCTTTGACATCTGTACCTTCCCTTGCCCAACAGTTAGTCCTGGCCAGAAACCCCACTCCATGTTTCAGCCTCTCTGTAAACAATTATGTAACCCTGAGATACTCAAAAGTTTCCCTTGTCATTCATTTGATAAGTTGCTAGCTATTCCAACTGAAGCATTCATGCTCAGAGAGGTTGCTGAAAGATAACATGACAAGCGTTAGCTACAATTTGTTTCTTTTTCTCCAGAGCTACAAAGAAAACAGCATTCCAACATTATACACCAGCAGAGGACTGATATACTGCTAATGTCTATCCAAGATCTCCTCCAAATTTTAAACTCTAATGACTTAACAGGGAAGATGGGGTTCAAATAAAAATGTGATCAATCCTCAGTTTTATGTATTAAGAGAATGAGCACATAAAAATGCCAACTATTCAATAATCAATTATACCTGCTTTTGGAATAAAGTCAGATATATTTAGAGAGAAATAGCATGATACTCTGCTTGGTTTCAAGTCCTTCTCAGTTTCATCAGTGACTCCAGATATTGCTGAGTAGTTAGGTAAAGGGAAATCCAAGGAGCCAAAGTAGATAATCTGCTTACAAGCAACCAGTAATCTAAAATAAGTAAAAAGTCGAAAAGGCACAGTATTGATTCCACTAGATCAGATCCACTGAACTCCAGAATGATGATAATCCAGTTTTTATTTACCAGCCCACAATGGAGCTGGAGTCCTAAAATTTAGGTCAACACACTTTCTGATCATTCACTCCTGAAACTCTATAGAAAAGAAACTGATTTTGAACTTCACACTTTGTACACTTTGTTTTTTTTGCCTTTGCAGACATTACATTTTTTTCCCATTGTGTGTGTATTTATTATTTCATGCTTAAAAATCAGTCACTTTCTTTTTTTCTTCTTCTCTTTGAGTCGGAGTCTCACTCTGTCACCCAGGCTGGAGTGCAATGGCACACTCACTGCCACCGCAGCCTGGATCTGCTGGGCTCAGGTGATCCTTCCGCCTCAGCCTTCCAAGTAGCTGGAACTATAGGTGGGTGCTATCATGCCTGGCTTTTTAAAAAAAATTAATTGTAAAGATGAGGTTTCACCAAGTTGCCCAGGCTGGTCTCAAACCCCTGAGCTTTGGCAATCCTCTCGCCTCGGCCTCCCCAAGTGCTGGGATTACAGGCTTGAGCTGCCGCACCCGGCCGACATTACATTCTTTACAAATGGAAGGTCTGAGCCAGGCTCGGTGGCTCAGCCTGTAATCCCGCACCTTGGGAGGCTAAGGTGAGTGGATTGCCTGAGCCCGCGGATTCGAGACTCGCCTGGGCAACTTGGTGAGACCTCATCTCCACAATAAATAAAAAAATTATCCGGGTGTGGTAACGCGCGCCTGTAGTTCCAGCTACTTGGAAGGCTGAGGCAGAAGGATCGTCGGAGCCCAACACGTCAAGGCTGCGGTGGCCGGGAGCGCCACTGCATTCCAGTCTGGGCGACAGAGTGAGACTCCAACTCAAAAAAAAAAAAACCAAATGGAAGGTCTGTGGCAACCTAACATCAAGAAAGTTTATCAGTGCCATTTTCCCAATAGCATGTGCTCCCTTCATGTCTGTGTCACACTGTGGTACTTATTGCAATATTTCAAATTTTTTCATTATTGTTTTATCTGTTATGTGACCTGTAATTAGTGATCTTTGATGTTACTACTGTAATTGTTTTGGGGCATCACAAACCACACCCATGGAAGACAGTGAACTTAATAAATAAATGCTTTGTGTTGTGACTGCTCCTCTGTCAAGCCTTCACTCCATCTCTTTCTTCTCAGGCCACCCTATTCCCTGAAACACAACAATATCGAAATTAGGCCAACTAATAACCCTAGAGTGACCCTAAGTGTTAAAGTGAAAGAGTTTCACATTTCTCCCTGTAAATCAAAAACTAGAAATTATTCAACTCAGTAAGGAAGGCATATTGAAATCTACAAGAGGTCAAAAACTAGGCCTCATGCAACAAACAGACAAGTTGTGAATGCAAAGGAAAAGTTCCTGAAGGATATTAAAAGTGCTACTCCAGTAAACAAATGAATAATAAGAAAGCTAAAGAACCTCATGCTAATATGGAGAAAGTTAGAGTGGTCTGAATAGATCAAATCAGCCGCAGTACCCCCTTAAGCCAATTCCTATTCCAGAGCAAGGCCCTGATGCTTTTCAATTCTGTGAAGCCTGAGAGAGGTGACAAGAAAAGCTGGAAGTTAGCACAGGCTGCCTCATGAGGTTGAAGGAAAGAAGCTGTCTCCACAACATGAAAGTGCAAGGTGAAGCAGCAAGTGCTGATGAAGAAGCTGCAGCCAGTTAACCAGAAGACCTGGCTAAGATCATTCATGAAGGTGACTACACTAAACATCAGATTTCCAGGGTAGCTGATACAAACTTCTTTTGGAAGAAGATGCCATCTAGAACTTTCATAGCTCTAGCAAAGAGAATTCAAGCCTGCCTTCAAAGCTTCGAAGGACAAGCTGACTCTTGTTAGGGGCTAAAGCAGCTGGTGACTCTAAATTGAAGCCAGTGAAAATTCATAGACCATTCTGAAGATCCTAGAGCTCTTAAGAATTACACTAAAAGCCGGGCTCGGTGGCTCACCCTGTAATCCTGCGCCTTTGGGAGGCTGAGGTGAGTGAATTGCCTGAGCCTGCGGGTTCGTGACCCGCCTGGGCAGCGAGACCTCATCTCTACAATAAATCAAAAAATCAGCTGGGCGTGGTGGCGCATGCCTGTAATTCCGGCTACTCGGAAGGCTGAGGCGGAAGGATCGCCGGAGCCCAGCAGGCCGAGGCTGCGGTGGCCGGGAGCGGCCACTGCACTCCAGTCTGGGCGACAGAGTGAGACTCCAACTCAAAAAAAAAAAAAGAAAAAAAAAAGAATTACACTAAATCTACTTGACCTGTGTTCTACAAATGGAGCAACAAAGCCTGGATGATAGCACATCTGTTTACAGCATGATTTAATGAATATTTTAAGCCTAATGTTGAGACCTACTGCTCAGAGAAAAAAAAGACTCCTTTCAAAATATCACTGCTCACTGACAATGCATCTAGTCACCCAAGAGCTCTGATGGAGATGGACAAGGAGATTCATGTTGTTCTCATGCCTGCTAGCACAACATCCATTCAGCAGACCATGGATCAAGGAGCAGCAGTTCCAACTTTCCACTCGTATCACTTAAGAAATACATTCATAAGGCTATATAGCTGCCACAGATAGCGATTTCCTCTGATGGATCTGGACAAAGCAAATTTCTGATGGATATAGAAAGGATTCACCATTTGAGATGCCATCAAGAACATTCAAGATTTGTGGGAGGAAGACAGAAAATTAGCGTTAACAGGAATTTGGAAGAAGGTGTTTCCAACACTCAAGGATGACTTTGAGGGCTTCAAGAAATCACTGGAAGAAGTAACTGCAGATGTGCTGGAAATCAGAAGAGAACTAGGATTAGAAGTGGAACCTGAGGATGTGGCTGAACTGCTGCAACCTCGATAAATGTTGATCAGATGAGAAGTTGCTTCTTATGGGTGAGCAGAGAAAGTGGCTTCTTGAGATAGAATCTACCGTTGGTGAAGATGCTGTGAAGATTGTTGGAGTGACATTTGAGGATTTAGACTATTACCTAAACTTAGTCAATAAAACAGCAGCAGGGTTTGAGAGGACTGCTAATTCTGATTTTGAAAATTCTTCTCGCGCCCTTGGGAGGCTGAGGTGAGTAGATTGCCTGAGCCCGCGGGTTCGAGACCTGCCTGGGCAGCGAGACTTCATCTCTACAATAAATCAAAAAATCAGCCGGGTGTGGTAGCGTGCACCTGTAATTCTGGCTACTCAGAAGGCTGAGGCGGAAGGAGGTGGAGGCTGCGGTGGCTGAGAGCGGCCACTGCACTCCAGTCTGGGCAACAGAGTGAGACTCCAACTCAAAAAAAAAAGAAAATTCTTCTCTGAGTAAAATCCTATCAAACAGTATTTGCATGCTACAGAGAAATCTTTTGTGAAAGGAAGAGTCAATCAGAGGGACAAACTTCATTGTTGTCTTATTTTAAGAAACTACACAGCTACCCCAACCTTCAGCAACCACCATCCTGATCTATCAGCACTCATCAGCATGCAGGCAAGATCCTCCACCAGCAAAAGTGTTATGACTTTCTGAAGGCTCAAATGATTGTTAGCATTTTTTTTAGCAAAAAAATACTTTTAATTAAGGTATGTGCATTGTTTAGACATAATACTATTACACATACTTAATAGGCTGCAGCAAAGTGTAAATATAACTTTGATATGCACTGAGAAATCAAAAAAATTGTGACTTGCTTTACTGAAGTGCTCTGGAACTGAACCCTTAAGATCTCCAGGATATCCCTGTATTCAGCTGAAATACTGAAGTGCCAAATGGCTGACCTTGGAGAAGGTAAAAGCAGTATCACAATTCCTGCCACACCTTCTCTTAATACCAGTTTCTCTACAATTATACAAAACTGAGACCAAACTCAACTACTTCCTTTAGGATTCTAAGAAAAAAAAAATGGAATAATTTGTAAATGAGAGATTCCTGGCACCAGAAAAGGAAAACAGAGATGACTTAGTAAAAGACCTGGGGAAAAGAATTACTTTTTATGGCATAATCCCCAATATCAAGGACTGATACCTGTGGTAGAATAGGGTTGTGCTTCAACTTACTGAGAACATTTCTATACTGTGGCATGTATGCATGACAAGCTGTTCTCACTTCATTGTATATGATTAAAACTTAATCACCAAAGGACCAATAACATTGGGAGTACTGAGGCAGCTTTGTAGAGTAAAAAAGAAACTTTTCTTTTTTTTTTGCTGTAGCACATATGTTGTTTGTAGTGCTATCAATAATGAAAACTAACAGCTAACATTTACTAGGCATTTAGTATGTGATATGTCAGGCACTATACTACTTAGCACTACTCACATTGTCTCAATTAATCCTTTATTTTTAAAAAAGTTGATAAAATGGAAAATGTTTAAAAGATGGTAGGGAAGAGATAGACACTCTTATATAATCCGTGTTTGAAAGATGAAGACCCGAAGCTTAAAGAGGTTAATCAACTGACCCAAGGTCACACAGTTAGCAAGTAGCAGGACTGGGATTCAAATACAGGCAGTCTGACCCAGAGTTCACGTTCATCCACTATACTAAACATTAAAGGACACCTAAAGGGCACACTCAGAAGGACATATGCTTTAAAGTATTTTCTTCAGCAGTGCTGACAAGCTATTTTGAACCATCCACATTCTCCAATGCAGTTATTTTTACGTATGAAAACTTCTCTAATGGGTTATACCTTATAAATCAATCCCCTAATTTAAACCCTAATGGAAGAGCACAGAAAGATATGCCTATCTTCCTCAAGTTCACCTTCAAAGTTAGGAAGGCAACTCAACAAGACCTATCTCCAAGGAAGCTGGAATAGGTAGGACTGAAGTCAATGGCTGCAAAAGAGTGTTCTCTGTTGGCCTGTAGAGGAAATAAACCCACATTTGCCATGCCAACATGAGGTCCACAAAGTCAAAAAGTAAGACCACCTAGGAGACTACTTATTTGACAAAGTCTTAAAGACTCTACACTAAGGTGGTGATGGCTATAACAAAATCCTGAAGACGCAGCACGTCCTCCATGAGGCCTTTCCCAAATTCCCACCAACAGAGCTGCTTGTGCCTTTGTGCCACCAAATCTTGTTCAAGCCTCCATAACAGCACCGACACTGTCCTTGGTTTTCAAATCTGCGGTATACCCCCAGTAGACTGCAAACTCTATGAGAACCAGAACTGTGAGGCAATAATTTTTCTCTCCAGTGAGTTAATCATTTTCTTATTCTAACACCTTCTTGAGTCCCAAGAGAGGAGCTGGCCCTCTGCTCATGAGCTTGCAGGATCCATGAAGAAAAGAGCCTTGTCTTTCATCTTCGAGTCCTTTCATCTTTGAGAAATAGCTCCAAAGATTCTTTTAAGTCAGCTGAGTATCAACACCCCTGACTAAAATGCAAAGTTTGTCACGGGGAAAGGTGAGCGAGGAAGCAGAGAATTATGAGCGAGGAAGCAGAGAATTATGTAATACCTCAATATATCTGGCCAGAATGCTCAGTAAACACAGGAAATGTTAATCAGGGATGATGAGCTAAGAGCTGTATACAAAAAGGTACTGAAAGGAGAAGGATGAGTGAGTTCTTCTAAAAAGATGAAGAACAAAGTTATGGTCTTGAAAAATTTGATTCTTCAAATTTTAGTGAAGAATCAAGAACAATGAGGCCCAAGAAAACCTTTGGCAAAAGAAACATTGGCAAGCTTCAAGAATGTAGGTTTTAGACATTCTACCAAATAACTAAAAGTTCTCTTCAAAAATGAAAGACAAGAAAAGACTATGAAAATATGACAATGAAATGCAGCGTGGGATCCTGGAGAGGATTCTGGAAGAGAAAAAGGACCATTATTGAAAATGCTGGCCAGGCACAGTGGCTCAGCCTGTAATCCCAGCACTTTGGGAGGCCAAGGTGAGGGGATTGCCTGAGCTCGGGGGTTCGAGACCAACATGGGCAACTTGGTGAGACCTCGTCTCTACAATAAATCACACAAAAAACTAACCAGGCATGGTGGTGTGTGTCTGTAGCTCCAGTTATTTGGAAAGCTGAGATGGAAGGATTGCCTGAGCCCAGTAGGTCGAGGTTGCGGTGGCCGTAAGTGTGCTACCGCCCTCCAGCCTGGGCAACAAGAGTGAGACTCCAACTCAAAAAAAAAAAAAAAAAAAAAATACTGGTAATATTTGAATTAAATCTGCAATCTAGTTACTAGTTACTTTATGAATGTTAATTTCCTAGTTTTAATCATTATACAATGATTATATAAGACGTTAACTTTAGGAGAAGCTGGATGAAAAATATATGGAAACGCTACTATTTCTAAAAATTTTCTCTAAGTTTAAAAGTGACTCAAAATAAAAAGTTAAAAAAACAAATAATGTAGGTTTTGTAACAACAGTAGCATGAGATAATGCTAAGGAAGAGGAAAACAATTCAGAACCTGAAGTAACAGGTGTGAATCAAATTTCTTAAAGTCTGACATGAAAGCAAAGTGATACAGGCCAATAAACCCACAAGGTGGTAGAGCACAAGCTTCCCAGAAGGGGAAATAACCAGAGCTTATGTGACGGCAGTTACTGGTTCATTCACCTAATCATTAAACAACCACTTATTAGGCATCACAATGGCTGAGACACTGCTAGGAGCCAGCCCCTGCCTCTAAGCTTACAGTCTAGTTAGAGATATATGCAAGGAGGCACATGAACATAACATGTTTTGTGAATGTGAAAAGAATGAGTTAGAGGAGAGAGAGAGGATAAGAAGGATGCAAAGGGAGGAAATGAACCTAAGGAAAAAAAATCACTCACATTTGTAGAAATTTGCTACAATGGGTGACACCCATGTCAATGGTTTCATTATTATAAATTAGATTAGATGGCTGTTCCCACACAAAGTAGAGAACACATGACCAAATCTGTCCCCTGCTCATTACAGCCCCTGTGAAATATTTATCATCACCAATGTCCATTTGTGTTTCGTTCCTCTCGATGAGGAGAATGGTGTGAAAGAGGTGAAAGAGAAAACATCCTGAAATGGAGGCATCAATGAGAATGGCTATTTATCCATTGCATGACTATCTGTCACATTTCTAACAAACCAACTTGGAAAAGTACTAAACTGTCATGCAAAAAAAAAAGGCCTATTTCACAATGCTATAAAATGACATCATAATGAGAGTAATATTCTTAGAGTTAAAGGTAAGATAAGGTCACTCAAGAATGAAAGATGTATTTGAGCACCAGTATTCAGGCTTTCAATAATGTTTCTTATACACACAACAACAAAAATCAAAAGAAAAGTTCAATTACAAAACTACAATTACTATCACAAGAAGCAGATAATTAAAAAATTCAAATGGTAAACTCACAACAACAACAAAAAATGCTTATTGTCCAGACACAGTGGCTCATGCATGTGAGCCCAACATTTTGGGAGGCCAAGGCAAGAGGATAGCCTGAGCCTGGAAAATTGAGACCAGTCTGCGCAATTTGGGGAGACCTCATCTCAACAAAAAATTAAAAAATTAGCCAGGCCTGGTTGCACCCACCTACTTGGAAGGCTGAGGCAGAGGACTGCCTGAGCCCAGCACGTCGAGGCTGCAGTAGCTGTGAACATTCCACTGCACTCCGGTGAGACTTCGACTCAAAAAAAATGCTTATTAAAGCAAATTTGAACTAACATTTTAATACACCTACTAGATGACTGGGAAAAAATAAATTATGATTACTAGTACTATCAAGATTGAAATAAAATTATACTGTTAGCACTACAAACTGATGAAGGATTAATTCCACATGAGTTCTAAGTATTCCTTAACACATCTCCATCCACTCCAGCCACTCCCTTCCTTTTACCCGATGCTCTGAACATTTCACTCTCTGCTTTTGCTCTTAATAATCCCAGTCCCAGCCCTTCTTATCACCCACAGAATTCCTATTCACTCATCAAGTCTGGGATTTCAGTGCCATTTCCCTTTTCTTCAATGACCAAACTAAACCCATCCCCACCAATACCCATTCCCTCTCCATATCCAGTCATTCCACCCATTGTGCTCCCACAATACTTTTAATCATACAGTTAGTTGTTTAAATGCCTGTCTTGCTCCTTAAATTATGAATTCTTTAAGGCCCAGGATCATGTCTTAATAATTTTAGTACATGCAATACTTAGCACAGGAGATGGCACATGTAATTACCAATGACAGAGAGGAGGGAAAAAAATGCTACATGAACAAAGAAGTTCACTACAACATCATCTCCTTGAACGAAAACCTGAAAACCACCTAAATATCCTATTATAGGGGAATAATTTAGGGAAAAATGGTCTATCACTCAAGCAAAAAGTATGCAAATATTTAAAATAACATGAAGGCTATGCAGAGACACAGAAACTATTTATGACAATGTTAAATTAAAAACTTAGAACACATTTTGTTTCCTATTGAGATTCAGGGAAAAAAAGTAGAACACAAAACAGTATATATACAATGGGTACAGCCATACAAAATACATAAGGACTGTGGGAATATAAAAATATGTATTGGATTTAGTAGTTTTCCTTTTCTCAAATATTTTCTTTAATACCGTTCATGTCAGTTTGTTACTATTAAAATTGTATTTCAAAAGAAAGAAAGAAGAAAGACAAAGGAGCAAATTTACAGATTCCTATAAGACCCTGCAATCCAAGGGAAATGCTAAGATATTACTGGTAGGTGACAGGAGAAGTAGGTATCGGCAATATCACCAAAGCCGAGGGTCCCTGACCCCAATCTGCCTCAAAGAGAATGCCTCTTATGTCGCAAGCTGCACTAAATGCGAATTCTTTGTTGCAAAACTTCAGAGGTAAGAACTTTTTCCAGACATCTGTGGAATCAGTATTAATGAAAGTGCCCAGAGTTCATATACATGCCTGTACAGCAGACACTTCTCAGCCAAGGCACTGCAGGCACACTCCTTGATGAGATGTCTAAACCTGAAGGCATCAACAAAGTACATTTCCATATTGGGAACATAACTGGTTTCCTCTTGAAGACTTTTTCTACCACCTTCTGTCCACATTGTAATTCTCCTGTCTCCTCAAAAGAACAGTTAACATATGTCAAGGATATAGGGCATACACTGAGGCGCTTGGTGACTATTACTCGTAGAAGAACCAATATCAGCAGAAGATTGGAATCTTCTCATCAAGTAGCCCCAAAAGTGAAATTTAGTAAGCACCCAAAAATGTTAAGTACCTTTAATAAACATTTATTGGTACTACATATTTTTTCTTGCTTCATCTCTGAACTTTAGGAATGGAAAAAACCAACAGTCATATAGCCCAGTCTCCTCATTTTACAAGTGATAAAAATATGGTGTACAGAGAGGGAAAGTGACCTGCCTTGAATCACCCAGATAAGTAATGATAAAGGTGAGATTAAAACTCAAATCTCACAGATTCTCAACCCCAATCCATTATACTACATCAAGCTGTTTTAATCCCTTAAGATCTCTGGAATTCTTGGTCTAAATCATTAGTACCACAGAACTTTAAAGCTGGGAGGGACCTAAGGGAGAGTTTTACTTAATCTCCTCATTAGGTATATGAGGAAACTGAGGTCCAGAAAGATTAAGTGATTTGCTCTCAATATCTTGAATGGCAGGGAAAAAAATAACTTAAGCTCAAAAATCGGCAAACCAATGTCCATGAGAAGGGAGTAAACTGTCCCAACTGGGAAAACATTTTGAAGGAACGTAGAACATTTTAGATGAGGGGACCAGCAGCCTCAGTGTCACCTGAGATTTGGTTAGAAAGGCAAAATCTAAAGCCCCAGAGAAGACTTACTGAATCAAATTCTGGAGGTGGGGATGTTCAAATCAGACAATTTAATTCCCTTATTGTCCCCAAGACATGAGCTTCAGTGGTCATATTGAGTCTACTTTGTAAATGATAACTATAATCAATGGTTCTTAAGATTTATGCATTCTTCTAAATGTGTATTACCCTTCAATTCTAAAAGTTTTTTTTTAAATATGAAAACAAAATGGAGAACTACATTTGGGTGTCCAGTTGGTTTTAGTTTGGGCTGACAGCTTGACCTTTCGAATTTGAGTTTCCTCTTCTATAAAATAGGCATGCCACCTATCTCAGAGGGTATGTTGAGAATTAAAGGTGAAAACTTACCTGAAAGCACTCAGCATCTGATATACCAGGGGTCTCCAACTCCTAGGCCACAGACCCGTATCAGCTGTGGCCTGTCAGGAGTTCAGTGGCAGGCAAGTGAGTGAAGCGTCAGCTGTATGTACAGCTGCTGCCCATTACTCACATTACAACCTGACCTCCGCCTTCTGTCTGATCAGCAGCAGCATTAGTTTCTCATAGGAGCATGAACTCTATGGTGAACTGCACATGTGAGGGATCTAGGTTGTTCATGATCCTTATGAGAATCTAAGCCTAAAAATCACTGGGATTTTCTACATGTTTCAAACATTAGCAGAGATTTTGAAAGAGACTGAGCTAGGGCCTTCTCCCAGCTGGTGCATGATCACCTATCTCAGTGTTCTCTAGAGTTTGAGCATTACCTCCCAACCACAAAAGACCCCTAAAGTGGGAAGGAATGGATCCGTGACCCATTTGTGAATAAGCCGGGTGAAGTGATTTTGTCTATGCTAGAAGAGGATCAACTGCTTGTGATTGCAAATGATAGTGGTCTTAAAAGTATGTTTGCGACAACTTCAAATCTCCATATATTCTGGATTAAAGTCAAGGAGGAATATCCTGAGATTGCCACAGAAGCATTGAAAAGCCTGCTATCCAACATCCTATCTTTGTGAAGCAGGGTTTTCCGCAGTGACAGTCACCAAAACAGATTACAAAGTAAAATGGGCATAAGCAACAGTCTTCAGGTGTCACTGCCCCCCATCACCCCCAGATGGGACCATCTAGTTGCAGGAAAACAAGTTCAGGGCTCCCACTGATTCTGCATTATAGTGCGTTATATAATTATTTCACCATATATTTCAATGTAATAATAATAAAGTACACAGTAAATGTATTGCACTTAAATCATCCCGAAACCATCCCCCTCTCACCTCACCCCTCCCCCGTGGTCTGTGGAAAAACTGTCTGCCTCGAAACTGGTCCCTGATGCCAAGAGGGCTGGAGACCAGTGGGGTACCCAGTAGGCGGGCAGTGCAGCACAGTGGTTGGGAGCTCCAGCTGTGGACAAAGACTACCTGGTACTTAGTCTTCAATACCTGGCTGGGTACCTTATGGCAGGCACTGCACCTCAATTCCCCATCTGTACAACAGGAATTAAGAGCAGTACCTTCCTCTGTTATGAGACTTAGAGAGATGACGCAGGTATGTAAAGCGCCTTTCATGCCTATAAAATGTTGCTGTTTTCAAAGAGCTTTTGCATCCATGAAGACTCATCTGATCCTCATGACTTTCCACAAGGGATGGGTGCATTTGATTAAGGACTAGATACTGACTGCACCATCTTTTAGGAAAGAGCAGAGTGGACATGGATCTCACGGAAAGGAAACTGCATAAACAGTATGTGTGGGAATGGACAAGACTGAAAATAAGAAGACCAGGATCCTGCTTTCAACTCTGCCCATCACCTTGGCCTAATCATCCTGTACAACCTCAGGTACATCCCGTTATCAGACTGAAGTTCATTTTTATCTATAAACACAAGGGTTAAATGAAGTTATCTATAACATCTCTCAAGATAAAAGTCAAGTTCTCTACCATGGCCTATAAGGAATGCCGCCATAGTCTATCACCTGTCTGCATCTCTCACTTTGTCACCTACTATTCCCTGCT
This sequence comes from Cephalopachus bancanus, assembly GCA_027257055.1. Taxonomy (NCBI): domain Eukaryota; kingdom Metazoa; phylum Chordata; class Mammalia; order Primates; family Tarsiidae; genus Cephalopachus; species Cephalopachus bancanus. Next base: position 6,066,741 of record JAPVLO010000037.1, read on the forward strand.
CACTCCCCATGTTCCAGCTCCATCAATCCTCTTTCTGATGCCCTAAGAGGCTGCACCAACTTTTGCCAACAGCCTGTGTCCGTACTTGCAGCTCCCTCTGCCCCCATCACTATGCCCCGTTTACATGACTGTCCTTCTCAATCTTCAGTTCAACATCCTTCCTCAGCCCCATTAGCTAAAGTAATAGGTCCTGCCCTCACTCCCAGGGGTTATTTTCTGCAGCACTGCTGTCCAATGAAAATATAATGCAAGCCAAAAAGAAATTAAAATTTTAAAAAGGAAAATATAATGCAAGCCACAAACAAATCACATATGTAACTACGTTTTCTAGTAGCCACATTAAAAATGTTTTAAAAGATGATGTTAACTTTAATAATATCTTTTAACCTAGCATATCCTAAGTATTATCATTTCAACATAATTAATATAAAAATTGAGATATTTTACATTATTTTCATACTAAATCTTTGAAATCCAATGTGTATTTTACCCATATAGCGCATGCCAATGCAAACCAGTGTTTCAAGTGTTCAACAGTCATATGTGCCCTGTGGTTATCATACCAAACAGTGCAGTTTTATAGCATACTCTTCTATATTTCCTTCACAGCACTTGCCACAATTGGAATTTCTTGTTTGCTTATTAACTTGTGACTTTCTCACCAGACTATAGGCTCCACAAAAGCAAGAACTTGTTTTATTCAATGTCATGTGCTCAATGGACGAGTGTCCTGAACACAGTAGATGCCCAATAAATGTTTGTTGAGCAAATGGATGAGTCTCTTTGAGTTTTAATATTCTATGAATGAGTCAATGGGCTACTCATGCCACAACTCCCAAACAGGCACACACTCACTCATTCAACAACTCTCCTGTTTCCTTCCTTCTTTCACTATCAAGTAAACTGACTTGAAAAGAAAAATCTGCCGGGCACAGTGGTGGGCATCTGTAGTTCCGGCTACTTGGGAGGCTGAAATGGGAGGATGGCTTGAGTCCAGGGGTTTCTCTTGGCTATGTATTTCCCTATTGCTTACAAGTTCTTTCGTATGATTAGACATCCAGAGTCAGTTTTTTGTATACTGGCTAAAGGATTGGCACAAAAATAATTGCTAATATGTACTGAATGTTTACTCCTTCACAAGCATTGTTCTAAGCGCTTTACATTTTTCACCAGCTTCGCAACAGCCCCGTGAGGTAGGTACAATCATTATCCCTATTTACAGATGAGGAAGCCAAGGCATACACAGGGTAAGTATTTGTTCAGGGTTACAGCAGTCAATTCAAAGCAAAACAGAGACTCCAAGCAACCTGGAGCTCTAGACTCACAGACCTTAATCACCTATTCTTGACTCAGAGCTGTCCAATAGAACTATAAGGCCAACTATATATGTAATTTTAAGTGTTCTAGTAGCCACATTGAAAAGTCAAAAGGGCCAGGCACAGTGACTCATGCCTGTAACCCCAGCATTTTGGGAAGCCGAGGTGGGGGATTACTTGAGCCCAGAAGTTCAAGACCAGCCTGGGCAACATAATGAGACCTTGTCTCTGCAAAAAATCAAAAACTTAGGTGGGTATGGTGGCATGCACCTGTAGTCCCAGCTACTCGGAAGGCTGAAGCAGGAGGATCACTTGAGCCCAGGAGATTGAGGCTGCAGTGAGCTGTGATTATGCCATTGCACTCCAGCCTGGGAGACAGAATGAAACTTTCAACTCAAAAAAAAAAAAAAAAAGGCAAAAGGAACAGGAGTCAGGCATGGTGGTATGCACCTGTGGTCCCAGCTACTCAGAAGGCCAAGGCAGGAGGATCACTAGAGCCCAGGAGTTCAAGATCACCCTGGGTAACATAGTGAGACCCCGTAGTTAAAACATTTTTTTAACTGTTTTGCATCAACAAAAACAGGTAAAAATTGATTTTAAATATATTTTTATTTCATCCATTTTTCAAAATATTGTTCTTTAATCGAGATGACCAATAACCAATGTAGCGGATATGATCAGTACGATCATGTAATTAATATAAAAAATTACTTTTCATACTAAGTCTTCAAACTTTTGTATGATTTTACACTTACAGTACTTCCATTCAGACTAGTCACATTTCGAGCATTCAACAGCCATATGTGGCTAGCAACCACTAAGTAGGAAAGTGCAGCTCTGCTGCCTCTCACCATCAGCCTCTTACGGAGACAAAGAGAAGGAAAAAACTCTGGACTGGGAATCAAGACCCCTGAGCTCTAATCCCAGCTCTTAGTTTCCGAGCGACTTTGGACAAGTCTTTTCTGCTCTCTGGGCCACCGTTTCCCCACAAATACCCTGAGCAAGAGGCACAAGATTTCTAGGAACCGGTTCCAGGCGAGAATTCGAAACATCTCCCAAACCCGCAGTGAACACGGGCACAGTTCCCACACTTTAAAGTCAGTTTTCACATCCAAGAGTTGGTCTTGTCCCCCAGCAACTCTACTGGGTCATTATTACCGTCTCCAGTGTATCAATACACAAACTGAGGCTCAATATGGGAGAAGTGACTTGTCCCAAAGCCGTCAATGGGGAGGCAGGGGTCCAATCCAAGTGGGCCCAGCGCTCTCCACTACCTCCACCGCCACCCGAGGACTGGGGAGAGGACAGTAGAAGGGGCTTGGTGCTGACAAAGGGGAGCTCTCAGAGGAGCTTTAGGGAGCCAGGCCAGGGCCGTGGGGAGGCAAAGGGGTCGGGCCTTAGAAAGGAATGAGTCGAAAGGGGCAGGGGGGCCTGGGAGAGTGGGGTGAAAGGAGAGGTGGGACCCCGGGTGGCCTGAAAAGTAAAGGGCCGGGAAGTGAGTGGGACCAGCTGAGAAGGAACTCCGACACTGCGACCCCCGCCTTGGTGACAGAACGTTCCCCCGGCCCTCCCCGTCCCTCCTACCTGGTAGCTCAGAAGTTCGCCCACGTCCATGGTATCCGTCCCAGCCAACACGGTGTAAGCGGCCGCCCTGAACTCGCTATCAGACCGCGGGCAACCCAAAGGCGGCTGTAGCCACACTGCCGTAAAGCACCGTGAGCGGGGCCGCACAGCCAATGGGGCTGAAGAGAGCGCGTCAAGAGAGCCGGCCACACCGCGGTAAAAGGCAGCGCCACCGTATCGCGTGCTGCATTTGCGACAGTACTGCTTCCGCCCGGAGCCTGAAGGGCGGGGAAAGGGCCGGAGCCTTGGAGAAAGGAGGGGAAGGGAGAGAAAGGACTAAAGGATAGCGACATTGCTTGCGCGCCCCCTATGTCCAGGGCGGAATGCTGGGTGTTTCTCGAGTGCTGTCTAGCCTCCAGAGATTTATTCTTATGTCACAGATGAGGAACCTGGGGCTCAATACTTTACTGGCTCAATACTTTACTCACTAACCACGCGTGGCTACCGAGCGCTTGAAATACGGCTAGTCCAGATTGAGATGTGCCATAAATGTATATGAAATACATTGGATTTCTTTCCTTTTAAAAAATTTTGGACTGAGTTCAGTGGCTCAGCCTGTAATCCCAGCACTTTGGAAGGCCGTCCACCCGGATTGCCTGAGCCCCCAGGTTCGAGACCAGCCAGGGCAATTTGGCGAGACCTCGTCTCTACAATAAATTAAAAATTAGCCAGGCGCAGTAGTGCCCAGCTACTTGGAAGACTGAGGTGGAAGGATGGCCCCAGCCCAGCAGGTCAATGCTGGGGTGGCGGTGAGCGTGCCATTGCACTCCAGCCTGGGTGACAGAGTAAGACTCCACCTCAAAAAAAATATTTTTTTGTAGAGAAGGGGATCTTGCTTTGTTGCCCAGGCTGATCTTGAACTCCTGACCTTAAGTAATCCTCCTGCCTAGGCCTCCCAAAGTGCTAGGATTACAGACATGAGCCACTGCACCCAGTCCTGGACTTCTAAGACCTATATTGATTATATGATGAAATATTGTGGACATACTGGATCAAATAAAATATATTATAAAATTAATTTCACCGGTTTCTTTTTTTATTTTTAAACGTAGAAAATTTTGTTATATATGTGTCTTTCATTTGTGGTCCCCCATTATACTCATATTTCTATCAGACAGTGCTGGCTCCAAATGACTTGTCCAAGACTGTACAACTATTACTGGCTGAGAAAGTGTTGGTGATCTCATTTCTCTCTCTGAGCCTCTCTGTCTGTTCACCTATGCAAGGCCTGATGGGAACTGGATGATCTTGTTTCTACCCAGGTAATACAAAAAGGTTTTCTGGAGGAGAAAATTGCCGATAATTGAAAGAGAATCATTCAACGTATGTCTGATTTCCTGGACTTAAATAGGGCTCCATCTTTAAGGAGAGTTAAACCTCCCTCCATAAGCCTGTTGCTCATCACATTTGTATTTATAATCACAGTTCCTGTTTCATCTCCACTGTCTCCAGGTATACAGACATAATTTTTATTCCTCAAAGTGCCAAATCTGGCTTTGCAGACAACAAACACTTTGAGACTTTTTCCAGCAGCCATGGTCAATTCCACTGTGTTATTTGACATCCCTGTCAATGGCAAGGCCTTGGACCATGTTCTCCTTCGAGCTGTTTGCAGACAAAATTCCAAAACAGCAGAAAACTTTTGTGCTCTGAGCACTGGAGAGAAAGGATTCAGTTATAAGGGTTCCTGCTTTCACAGAACTTTTCCGGGGCTTATGTACCAGGGTAGTGACTTCACACGCCATAATGGCACTGGTGGCAAGTCCACCTATGGGGAGAAATTTGATGATGAGAACTTCATCCTGAAACACGCAGGTTGTGGCATCTTGTCCATCACAAATGCTGGGCCCAACACAAACGGTTCCCAGTTTTTCATCTGCACTACTAAGACTGAATGGTTGAATGGCAAGCATGTGGGTTTAGGCAATGTGAAAGAGGGCATGAATGTTGCACTAGTCATGGAGGATTTGGGGCCCGAGAATGGCAAGACCAGGAAGATCACCATTGCCGACTGTGGACAGCTCTAATAAACTTGACTTGTTTTATCTTAAACTACTAGACCATTCCTTCTGTAGCTCAGGAGAGAACCTGTCCATCCCATTTGTTGCAACATCTATAATCTTTGTGCTCTCACTACAGTTCTTTGGGTTCCATATTTTCCTTATTCCTTGCCATGTCTAGTTGGACTGCAGATCAATAAAAACTAAATAACAAAACCAAAAAAAAGTGCGAAAACCTATCCTCTTCTGTGTGGACACCAGCCCCACACCACATCCAACTCTCTCGTCCTTCAGGTTGCAAATGTAGTTTTCTCAGAGTGACTTCCTCAGTTCACCCTCAGTCCAAGTCAACACTCCTCATCATTCTCCTCATTATTCTCTTTCCTACCACCTCCTCCACTGCATATACTTCTCAATCCATAATTTTGTACTTAACGATTGACTGTTTTCTGACAGTCACACTTACTGGACTGCAGGCTCCAAGAGGACAAAGATTATGTATGTCATATTCTCCACTATATCCCCAAAGTCTATTACAGTGCCTGGTAAAGTGGGTGGGCCTTGTGGGCCATGGGGAGGAGGCCGGATTTTATGCTAATTGAAAGAACCAAGATGAAGTTGATATACCCAAAAGGCAGACGTTTTAACACTGTCTAGTTCTGTCATATTCTCTTAACATTACCCAGCTTTCCCTCTAGTCAAGGACAGAACTGATTCCTCAGAGGTAGCTATTGATAATTGTTCTACAACCCCAACTTGTTTTGAACTAATTAGCTTTTCTATTCCAAGTATTTGCCTAAATCAAGTTAATCTAATCAGCACTTTATGACCTTCGTGACACAAACTGACCCCATCACCATGGCAATAGTCATGTGACTAACCTACCCATCTGCCTACAATCCATCACCTGATGTCAGTACCTGTGCTTATCTGCCCCTTCATAGTGATGTGAACAGATGTGAACAAACCACCATCCAATCACCTTACAAATCTACCCCCATCAAAGGGAAGGTTTAAAAGGCATTCAGCCTCAAGCAATCAATCACCATTGTCTTGTGAAGCACTGGCAAGGCTACCGTGTTCTTTGAGCTAGGCCTCCGTGTTTTCCTAAGCTTTGGCCCCCTCCCATACCTTGGAGTGGTAAATCTCCTCTCTCTCTCTCTCCAATTTATTTTCTAAATAAACTATGTTTTTTAATCTAACTTTGTGCAATTCTTTGTATCTTTTTGCACAGCACCAGATCACAGACCAGATGCCCCATCTCACCCAACCCCCATTGGGGCTGATCTAACATTTTGGAGACTCTGCTAGGATTTTGACCTAACACTAATAGTATTGGGAAGGTTTTAAGTAGAGTAGTTTTTCTTTTTTCTTTTTTTTTTTTGAGTTGGAGTCTCACTCTGTTGCCTAGATTGGAGGGCAGTGGCTGCTCCCAGCCACCCACAGCCTCGACCTGCTGGACTCCGGCAATCCCTCCACCTCAGCCTTCCAAGTTGCCAGAATTACAGGCATGTCCTACCCCGCCCGGCTGATTTTTTTTTTTTTTTTTTTTATTGTAGAGATGAGGTCTCGCTGCCCAGGCGGGTCTCGAACCCGCGGGCTCAGGCAATTCACTCACCTCAGCCTCCCAAAGGCGCGGGATTACAGGTTGAGCCACCGAGCCTGGCTGCAGGGTAGTTTTTCTGGGTTTTGTTTTGTTTTTTTGAGTCAGAGTCTCACTCTGTCTCCCAGGCTGGAGTGCAGTGGCATGATCACAGTTCGCCACAGCCTTGACCTCCTGGGCTCAGGTGATCCTCCTGCCTCAGACTCTCGAATAACTGGGACTACAAGGTGTGTGCCACTATGCCCAGTTAACTTTTTTATTTTTCTGTAGAGACAAAGTCTCTTTATGTTTCCTAGTCGGGTCTCAAACTCCTGGGCTCAAGCAACCCTCCTGTCTCAGCCTCGCAAAATGCTGGGATTACAGGCATGAGCCACCACGCCCAGCTAAGCTAGGTAGTTTTGTGATTAGATTTGTGCTTTGTAAAGTTTACCTATGCAATCTGTTTTGAACTAAATTTATTTGAGTGTCTTTTCCCTTACTACTTAGATATAAATATAGTCTGTACATTGTTCAAGAAGATACGACAAAGTCTTACCTTACCATTGTAAAGGTGTACCCTTTGGACACAAACAGACCTGTGTTCTAGTTCAGGGTGTGCTGGAGCCAACTTATATAGACAGGCTTACAAAAGCCCATGTTTATGTTTTCAGAAGATTTGCAAGCTGACTGACGTCAGGTTGGTAGCTAGAAATCACCCATGATGAGAATATTTACACCATGTAAGTCAGCAAACGCTATAAATCAGGGTTGTTACTAGTGTTGTTTTTCCAGAGAGCCAGTTGTTGTTAAACATCCACCAGCACACCCCTGATTCATATTCTAGTCAGAGTTCCATTACATCTAGCTGTTTGTTCTTGAGCAAGTTACTCTCTCTCTCTAAATTGTGCTTTCTTCACCTCTAACATGACTCATTCATTCATTCAACAAGTATTTACTGAGAGCCTACTCAATGCTAAACACATTTCTGGGCTCTGAGGGTATAGATGTTTATAAAACAAAGTTCCTGCCTTCTTGAAACCTACTTTCCAGTTGAGTGGAAAAATCTTATGGAGAAAATGTTCTTATGAGTCGGATTTTACAGACGTGGAAACAGTGGCCAGGAGCTGCACCTCTGTGTGCCCGATTCCCTCACCTGCAAGGTGGAGATTCAACCAAATCTACCTCATCAGTTTGGAGGTTTGCATGAGATGCTGCATGCAAAACCCTTTGTACTGTGCCTGACACAGAAAAGTGCTCAATGTTCGATGTTAATATTGTAGGGAGTTGGGTGGAAGGGAGCAAGGGCAAAGACAGGAGCGATGAGAGCATTCCTCACACCCTTTCCTTCTTAGGCATTCAAACTTGTCTAATTGTTTGTTTTTAGAAACCAGGCCTTTTTTTTTTTTTGAGTTGGAGTCTCACTCGGTCGCCCAGGCTGGAGTGCAGTGGCACGCTCACGGCTATCCCAGCATCGACCTGCTGGGTTCCAGTGATCCTTCTGCCTCAGCCTTCCAAGTAGCCAGAACTACAGACGTGTACTACCACACTGGGCTAATTTTTGCGTTCTTATAGAAACAGAGTCTCACCAAGTTGCCTGGGCTGTTCTTCAACCCGTGGACTCAGGCAATCCACACTTGCCTCGGCCTCCCAAAGTGCTGGGATGACAGGCTGAGCCACCAAGCCCAGCCCAGAAACCGGGACTTAAACCATAGAATCATGAAGCAAATTCTATAAGAACCAGGTTTGGTGGGTACCCTGGAATGGGAACAACATGCTCTGCCAGGGAAGGTTTCCCAGAGGAGGTGCCATTTGGACTTGGGTTCAAATGATAAGAAGTTTGCCAAGAGGACATGGTGGGAGAATGGTGACCCAGGAAGAGTGAATGGCATGAGCAAAAAGTCATGGAAGTCGGACCATTTCTTGTAGATAAGGTATAGAAAGTGTGGAGAAATAATGGACAGCAGGCAGAAGAGGGCAGCTGGGGAAGGGCAGGGATGGGTTAACAGATTCAGCAAATAAAAATAGGGCACACCCAGTTAAACCTGAATTTCAGATAAACAATGAATTTTTCAGCATAAATACATCCCATGCAATATTTAGGAACATACTAAAACCTTGTTGTCACTTCTCTGAAATTCAGATTTAACTGGGCATTCTTTATCTTATCTGGCAACCCTAATCTTAGAGGGTCATAAGTGTCATATTAAGATATTTTCATTTTATCTTGATGAGAGTGTCCATTAATAATTCACTGGTCACCTCCCCAGGAGTGAGACTTGGAGCACTCACCCTTCAGGTCTCATCTTAATGTCACATGCCAAAAGAACCTTCCCTGACCACAAACAAGATCTGAGACAGGCCTTCCCCTTCAAGTTTCTCTATCAGTATTATCTTCAGAATACTCATGATTTCCTGTTTCCATATTTATTTGCTTTTTACTTATTTGGGGTCTGCTTTCCCTTCCAGATTCTAAACCCTAGAAGGCCAAAGACTGCTGCTCACCACAGTAACCTCAGAACCGAACACAATACCTGGGACTCACTAAATTATTGTTGATTTTGTAAATGAACCTATTACTCTACTAATCGTTCATTCATTTCGGCCATAATACGATCAAATATCTTCAACTTCTCACTCCAGATCCTAACATGACTATTCCAATTTTAAGGAGAAGAAAATGAATGTTCAAAAGAGCTATGTGCTATGCAACAAACAGTCCAAATATGTGACAATGATGATTTCAGAGTGGCATCCACAAGGGAGCTGGGAGAAGAGCTCTATCCAGGAGACCAACTGCTGGACTATGACCTTTTAAAGAAATGTGGAGGAATTATGCCTTCCAGGAAGTCTTTAAATAGCTGTGGGCTGCCTAGATTTCTTAAACTTCAAGCTTTAGACACTCCAAGAGGCAATCAGTGTCTCCTCCTCTATTTTTCATTGCCCAGTAAATTATTTATTGGAACAATCTTTAAGAAAATATCCTCAAAAAACACTCATAAAGTATATTTATCACCAATGTTGAGCTTCCACCATGCAATCATGAGCTGATTTGAAACATATGACACTGCGAAAGAAATTGACTCCTCTATTTAGGCACTGAATGGTTGGGGAAGAGCTACAGAGAGGGTTATGAAAAGGGACCTATGTTTTCTGGGCAGTAGGAAGCAATTTCTGGGGCCCAGGAGGAGTCTGTTCTCTATGCTTTTCATTTTCAAAACCCAGGTCCATGAATCCTCTGTACTCTAATATTTTTAAATAACTGTGAAAACTGAGATATAAAGAGTTTAATTACTTGCCTACTGTCATAGTAACTGACAAGACTCCAATCAAAGACGGACTATGCATTTCACAGTAGGGATTTAGGCTCAGTTAACTTTTCAAATAGTACTGACACTTATGATACAGGCACAGAAGATTATTGACTGCTAAAGAGTAATTATCCCTCCCAGCAGGTACTGGTCTCAATTAGACACAAGGAGAATTTATGTTCCTAGATACACCATAAGCCAAGTACAAACTCAATACTCATGGATATGCATGGATATGCAGAGAAAGGAATTATTTGGCAGGGGAGGAGAAAGAGTTTTGAAGTGTGATGATGGACTTGTGATTATGTTAAAAGAGTTCTCAACTTTTAAAGATACACACTGAAATTTACTTAAGAAATAATATGACTGGAATGGAGCTCATTTTACTGTTTTTTTTGGTGACAAAATGGCAGCAGCAGTTCCAGGTACAACACCAGGAAAACTAAGACAGAACATCTTTTCCTGAGGATCTCTGTTGGAAGGAAAGAAGAAGGAAGGGAGGATTCTGGTAGGGACCAACCGTGTCCATTGCACAAAGAAATAACTCTGGGTCAAGAATGGTGGGTTGGAAAAGCGATGAAACCAGCCGTCTTTCTGAGACTCACAATGTCTCATAAAAATGTGATGCATTTCACCTGCAAATTCTGTTAAGCTCCCTTCATCAGTGCCCCACACCGATGACCCTTAGGAGTCAGGCCTTCCAGAGATGCTTTAGTATCAAGGGATAGGGAGCACTACTTGTACTATCATACTTGTACTATCATTGTTTGGGGCCAGTAAAAGGACATTAGTCAAGACCACTCTTGGCTTAGGAAGTAAGCAGATTCCTTAACCAGTGAGCAGAAGGGCTGTTTACTACCCAGCCTTGGCACTAAGAGTATGTACTAGTTTTCTATCACAAGGTAACAAGTTACTTCAACACACAGTGGCTTAAAACAACAAGGAATGTGTATTATCTCAAATACTTCTGATGAATCAGGAATTTAGAAGCAGCTTAGCGGGATCGTTCTGATTCAGGGACTCTTATGAGTTATAGTCAAGGTGTCAGTCACTTCAAAGAGGGTACACTCCCGTGGCCAGCAAGTTGATCCTGGTTGTTGGCTGGGGATTGCAATACCTCACCACGCAGATCTCTTTATCAGGCTGGCTGGATGATCTCGCAACATGGTGGCCGACTCCCCACAGAGCAAGTGATCCAAGGAAGAGCAGGACAGAAGCCACAGTCGTTTGTGACCTAGCCTCAGAATTCGCAGTCCATTGTTTCCACAGTGTCCTATGGATTGCAGAGTTCAGGCCTATTCATTGTGGGAGAGGACTCCACAGGCTGTGAATACTAGGAAGTGAGATCCACTGGGGTCATCCTGGAAGTGGAGCCTTCAGCTCCAGTCAAGCCTTCAGATAGCTGCAACCTCATGAGACAGAGAGAGCCAGAAGCATCCCTCAGTCCCAAACCCACAGAAACAGTGATAATGAGTGCTTTGTGTTGTCTTAGACTCCTAAATGTTTAGGTCATTTGCTGTGCTGCAAGAAATATACAAAGTCCAAACAAATTAGGTACCAAAGAGGGACATTTCCATCACTGGCAGTCACTGAGACTTGGTGATAAACTAAGAAGTTGATTGACGCCCATTAGACAACCTGAGCCATTCCCAGCAAATATCAATGAAATTAACATGAGCAACAATGAAGGCAAATAACATTCCTACACCCTAGATCGGCAAGAAGGGCAGCTGCTAAATTCATGCCCACTCCTGGAGGATCATGATGCACATTAGTATATCAAAAGCTCTGAGCAATCTTGTAGGGAGAAAACCACTTAACTCTGTTTCACCCATGTTTTCCAAGCCCCTTGGCCATAAAAACCATTTTTCATGTAACACCTATTCGTATCTGCAGGACTAGTGGTATGAAAAACAGGTCTTAAGAAAAATTCATCTCAACCTTCTCAAAAGTTTCAGTAAATTGCAAATGTTTTCTTTTTTTAAAAAAATAAACCTGACATTGCAAATATAGGAATTGCTAATTCTTGTTAAGAAGAAAATATACACACACCCATGTATATATTTAAAAGACCTAAATTTTCCCAAGCCTGACATCCTGAGCTTACAAATGATGCTACACTAACATTAATTAATTTTCTCTGGCTCAGAGCTTTCCTCTTGCACCAGTACGAGAATCTCAGCCTCACTTTCATGAATAACTGCACTATTTCTGGATGTGCATATGCTCATATATACCCTGGTGCAGCCTCCCAAGGGATCCTCTGCTCTGCTCTTTGGCACCTGCTGCCCCCATGTCACTTGGAAGGAAAGCCCCTCCCCTGCCTCTGCTGCTCTAATCAGGGCGCTGCTCTCAGGTGCTCCAGTAACTGCAGGACCCTGGAGGTTCCACAGCTTCCTGCTTGGGGTCTCACAGCAGCAAAGTTATGCCGTACCCTGCAGAAACAGCTGTCCTCGGTGCTGAGTTGCATTTGCCTGGACACCAAGCCAGTTCTACTGTACCCTGTTTCCCACCTCTTCTGTCCCCAACACCTCACCCTATGAGGGTCAGATTTCATCCCTGAAACCAGGCAGCAGACACTGTCCTGTCCTCGCAATTTCCCATGTCCCCTCAGATGCCCACATATAAAACCTCAAAGCTTCCTCCTTTCCCCCTCATTCCTTTCACCCTTTTCTTCTTCTTCCTCTTCCTTCTCTTCCTCCTCTTTCTCCTCTTCTGCCTACTTCTCCTCTTTATCATCGTCCCCATTACCTGGTGTGTGGGGGCATTAATCCATCAGATCCCAAGCCCTACTTTAGGATCTGCTGGGATCCCCTCTCCAGTCTATACACAATGAAAAGGCTGTGCAGCTGCAGAGGAGTGGTGACGTTCTCTGAGTCGTGAGATATGGGTGGTTTTAATGTTTTTCCTTTTTTCTTATTTGTATGTTCTCAATTTCTATCCTGACCAAGTATTACAGAAGTAAATAACATGATAACTATATGAAAGTTAATATTTATATAGATATAACAGATATAAATATCCATTAAAGTAAATAATAAAAATAACTTTTTATCTTCTTTGGGGGGGGCGATGTAGGGGTTGTTTTTGGTTTTTTTTTTAGAGACTAGTCTCACTCTGTTGCCTAGGGTGGAGTGCAATGGTGCGATCATAGCTCATCATAACCTCAATCTCCTGGGCTCAAGCAATCCTCCCACCTTAGCCTCCTCAGTTGCTGGGACTACAGGTTCACACCACCATACCCAGCTTAATCTTTTTGTAAAGACAGTGTCTCATTATGTTGCCCTGGCTGGTCTCAAAACTGAACTCAAGCAATCCTTTTGCCTCAGCCTCCTAAAATACCGAGATTACAGGTGTGTGCGACCATGCCCAACCTAGTATTTCCTAAAGTTATTTGTAATGTTTGTACTTTGGACTTTGTAAAATTACATACATCAGCCCCTGTGTATGCACACTACTTTCCAATATACCTCTAATCATTTTATTTCTGTCCCCGATAAACAACCACTGTAGGTATTTTAGGAACAGTTTTATAGAGCTTGTTACATTTTATATTTATATGTATATGTTTTTATTTATGCCACCGTCTTATTCCAGAAAGGATGTAAGATTGCTTATAAAGATACATAAAACATAGCAAGGTGGCATAAATGAAAAGAAGGTCCAAAAAAAATGTTTAGAGAAAAGCATGAAACAGAGGCATAAATGAAGCTGATACAAAAACGCATGTTGCCTTATGCTGGAGAGCCTTCTGGTTGGCTTTAAGCTGTTAACCAGAGAATGTGAAAACAGGAATGTGTCGTTTAACTAACTGGTTCCTCCCACTCCATCCAGTGCATCTAGAGGTTTTCAGGTCACGCAGCTATGGAATACTTCCATGAAGTGGCCCCAGCCATTCTATCATTACAAGCCAGCCATGGAGGACTGGTAACCTTGGGCCAGTCCATGCAAGGGAAGGACCCATGGGTAGAATTGCCTTCATCTGTAATTATTCCCCAGGGCATTTCCCTCCAACATTGGCACATGTTTTTATGATGGGACCCAGTACATGATGGTATTTGATTTCTCAAGGGATTATATAGTTGTTCATTTTAAAATTAACATGTCATTATTTCAGTGTCCTTAAAAGGGACCACGATCCCAGGGTACGTCTACACCACCTGAAAAAACCAGGGGACAGCCAGTCCACACTGCCTGTGAACGTCCCCTGGAGCACCACATTGGCACACCCACAGCATGCCGAGTGCTGTGTCGAAACAGTGGCAGATGCAAACATGAGCACATAGAGCCCATGCCTTCCAGAAACTGACACTCTATTAGAGAGACCAGCTCATCATGATTTGTTTTTTCTTTTGGTCACTGTGATTTATTCTCCCTATTTTTCCCCTAGGCTCTTCACATAAAGGCTAGGGAACCAAGACTCTTAATTGCATTCATTCAACAAATGTTCTGTGAAGGCCTATGACATGGAAAGCAGCATTCGCGAGGTTCTGTATACATTCTGGGGTCAGAATCCCAGTTCCACGTGCTCCAGCTATGCAAACTTGGGCAAGTCTGTCTCTGAGGCTCTTTACCACCATCTGTAAAACGTGGATAAAAATACTGTATTAGAGCAGTCTAACGACTGTGATAAACAGCAAGGCAGATGTTCATTTCTCACAGATACAGCAGTCTGGTGTTGGCGCTTGGCATGTGGCCTTCCACATGTTGGATCGGGTATCTGGGTTCTTTTCACATTGCGGCTCACCATCTCCTAGGGCCTTGAAGACAGTGGGGGGAAAAGAGAGCACAGAGGACTGCATGAGGGGCATACATGAATATGTATGAATATCACTCGCTCCCCATCCATTGTCCACAAAACAGTCACGTGGCCACTCCTAGAAACAGGGAAGGTTCAGAACTGTGGTCTCACTATCAGCCACAAGGAAGGGGTGTTGGTCAGCTTTCTCTAACAGCTGAACACACTCTTCCCCGCTGCGGACAGGCCAGAAGTGCCTGATAATTAACCCCCACCCCCAATCCACAGTGGCCCTCAGCCTGATAGGACCTAGAAGACACATCTTCTCCCCACCCCCCAACTCCTCAGGCAGGAGGACTCTGAGGCCTGGCTGTTCACGGGCTCCCAGAGGTCCCTGGTGCAATCGAGCCCTAGTGGCTCACAGTGTAACCTGCTGGATAATCTCTTTACCGGCTGCCTTCCCTTTGCCGTCTTACCTTCCCACTCCCCTACATCTGGGTGTTTCCCAGGGTTCCCCCACACAGACTCTGTATGTTCAAGTCTTCATCTCAGGCTTTTAGGCGATCTCAAGTGAGATGGTCTGTAACAAGAACAGTGAGCTTGAGGTCAGCGGGGAGGGTCGGGTAGACCCAGCAGGGAGGGTCTGGTAGACCAGCTGTAGAGCAGGAGATCCTGGGGCTCGGCCTGAGTGAGCAGCTTGGGCACAGAGGAAAGTGAAGGAAAAACCAGCGGGGCCGAGAGATGCAGCGAATGTACAGGGAAAGGGAGAGGGCGATGTGAAGGCTCTCTCCTGGGCTTCCGTCCTCCCCAGAAGGGAGGGCAAGGAGAAAGGTCGAGAATACATATGTTAATATTTTTGTGCATGTCACAGAACAGCTTGTAACCACCAGATTTTCTGGAACTCTCTGCTATCTTCTCGCCCTGCCTTGACTCATCCGACTCTAGAACAACCTAGCTGACATCGTCCGGGGTTGCCTGTGTTTTCTCCTGCAGGGCAGGATCCAATAACAGTATTCTCATCCAATAAAGGAGGCCGGCGCACAGGGACAAAATATTGAATTAAAAACAATACCAGAGCCGCTGAGCCCGCGCCACTCCTGAACTGCTTGTGCGTGCCTTTGCTCTGCAAATTGGTAATGGGAGCCCCAGGGAAATACTGTTCAGGAGAGGGGGTGAAAGGGAGGCTCAGGGAGGGGGAAGCAAAGTCCACTCTTAGCCATAGCTGGACCAGCTGGCACCAGGGAGCAGAGCAAAAATTCAGCTGCCAGACCCCCAGTCCCAGCTCTGGCCTTGGTCCTGGCTCCATGAATCTGCCTTCAGAGGCAGGAGGGTGCAGCAGTTACCCACAGAGCTCTGAGGTCAGGCATTCCTGAGTCACACACCTGCTTCCACCATGCTGGCTGACTCTGTGACATTGGGTAAGTCTATAGACACTCCAAACTTCATCTTGTGTTGTTGTTGCTACATGCCAACACTATGTTTAGCACTTATTTAATACTAACAAACTCTCTATTCTCATTTTATAGATGATGAAGCCAAGGCTAGGAGGAGTTATGTAACTTGCCCAGGATCACACAGCCAAGGCAGTGTGACCCCTGCACATGCTCTCTGCTGTGGTCTGAATGTCTGTGTTCCCCCAGATTCATATGTTGAAACTTAATCCCCAGTGTGATAGTATTAAGAGGTGGGACCTTTGGGAAATTGACACTCTCTTTACCTCTTATGTCAGAATGGATTTTTGCAGGGATGCAAAAATGAAATCTCCCACCTAGTTGGGTAACAATGAGAAAAAGACATCAACTTAAAGCTTAAGTTCTGAGGTACAATGACTGCAGGAGTCATTACTTCGGTTGCTTGATGATGTCTCCCCTGTCTTTCCACTGTGCCTCACCAGCGTGTGAGTTCTCTCTACGTGGTCTCAAGATGGTTGCCACACCTCCAGTCATCTTGTACAGATGTCACCACGTCTTACAAAAGAGGAGGGAGTTTCAGGGGGAAAAAAATCTTTTCCAGAAGCCCTTGGGCATCCATTCCTCACATCTCATTGGCAGAATTGTTCCCATTCCTGTATCCAGATCAGTCTCACAAGGGCATTGGAACTTCATGAATGTCTTGGTAAAGCCTGTGACTCTTTGTAGGTGGATGGATTGCCCCCCAAAATAAGGTTCTGTTAGAAAGGAGAAAGAGGGAAGTGACTGGCTTTGGGTAAACAGAGACAAATGCATGCACATCCTCTCTTTCCCTCTTCTCACTGCCCAGTACCCTCCTTTTTGAAATCATTGTCTTATTTCTCTACCTTAAATTTTACATATCCTTCAAGGGCCAACTCAAAAGTCATCTCTCTTCGAGACCCGCCTGGGCAACTTGGCGAGACCTCATCTCTACAATAAACTAAAAAATCGGCTGGGCGTGGTAGCGCACGCCTGTAGCTCCAGCTACTCGGAAGGCTGAGGCGGAAGGATCGTAGAGGCTGTGGTGGCCGGGAGCAGCCACTGCACTCCAGTCTGGGTGACCGAGTGAGACTCCAACTCAAAAAAAAGAAAAAAAAAAAAAAGCCATCTCTTCTGGGCAGCCTTCCCTAACTTTCTCCTGTCTGGTTAATTGTTCTCTTCACTGTGCTTCCGGAGAACTTAGCACATGCTCCTGTAGCCTTTATCACATGATGGTGGAGAGAGGTCAGGCTTTGGAGTACGTGGACCTGGGTTCAAATCCCTGCTTCCTTCAGAAGGAACTTTGGGTATGTTATTTCCCCTCTTCACATCTTGATTTCCTCATCTGTAAAAGTATACAGTCTTTTTAAGGTAGTTTGGAGAATCAAAGCAAACAATGTGTCTGGGGTTATTATCAATAATCTCCTTGGAGGAAAAAAAGAAACCATCAGGCTGGAGTAGGCAAAAGTCAACTCTCAGCAAGAAAAAAGCAAAAGTCATTCCAAAGTGCGACCACAGGCCCCTCAGCCTGAGGCTCCCCTCCCCCCAGTTCTCCTAGGAAAGCCATTTTTCATCCCCAAAGTCACTTGGCTTAGAAGAGGGGAGAGACGCAGTGGCAGGGTCTGCATTGTGCCTGCCCTGCTACCATCCATCACCCGCCCGACAGGAGCTCACCTCCCACAAATAAAGTTATGACAAGCGTCCCCAACCCATTCTTTCAGCTGTCGCCTCCCTGTTTCCATCATCCCTGACATTATAAGCCATCAGCCAAGCTGTTTGTCATGCCTCTGACAGAGCCTTGGCAATGCAGGCAGGAGGGCCGTGCTGAGGCATGGCTGGGCCCTCGGGTGGGTATCCCACCCCACCTGCCTTTGAGGTATGGCTGGGCTCTCAGATGGGTATCCCACCCCACCTGTCATTGAGGCATGGCTGAGTGCTCAGGTGGGTATCCCATCCCACCCGCCTTTGAGGCATGGCTGGGTTGTCAGGTGGGTATCCCACCCCACCCACCACTGGTGATCACAAACTATTTCACATGTGCTCTCAGAAAGCTTTTCTCCCCTGTGAGGCAGAGGTGCAGAGAGAGAGTGAAACCAGAAGGGAACGTCAGTTTACTTATTCATTCAGCAAACATGAGTGAATGTCCCTACTGTTCCTGAGCCTGTGAGAGGCACAGCTGCAGTCTCAAAGAAGAGTCGAGCACAGTCCTTCCCCTTTAGGAGAGCCCGGTTCTGTAGGGAAGCAGAAAACAAGCCACACCAACAGACAGTGCCAGCCCAACTGTAGCAGGGGCAGTCCAAGGGACTATGAGAGCACAGAGAGGGTAGGCTTCTTGGAGGAGGTAGCACTTGAGAAGAGACCTACAGGACAAACAGGAAAGGCATGTGAGAGGGCTGTGAGAGAAGTTCTCTGAAAAATCTTCTTTGTTCTCTGCAGGTCTGTCCACTTACAAGCACCAGAGGATAGAACTACGAAGATGTTGGAGGAAGAGAAGAAGATTATGTTCCACACAATGGAACAGCATGTGCAAAGGCTCTGGACTGTTTCCCAGAGTAACAAATTTCCAGAAAGTCGGTAACCAAAACAACAGACATGTTTTCTCTCACTGTTCTAGAGGCCAGAAGTCTAAAATCAAGGGATGAACAGGGTTGCAGTTCCTAGGCTCTGAGGGAGGATCTGTTTCTTCATACTTTCTGAGCTTCGGTGGTTGTGGACAAGGCTAGTGCTCCCTGGCTTGTAGATCAGGCACTCAATCTCTGCCTCTACTCACTGTATTCACACGGTCTTTCCTCCTGTGTCTCAATCCCAATTCTTCTTTCTCTTGTAAGAACACCTGCCACTGAATTTAGAGTCCACCCTAAATCCAGGATGATTTCAACTCGAGATTCTTGACTTAATTACATCTTCAAAACGCCTATTTCCAAATGACATCACATTCACAAGAACTCAGGATTAGGACTTTATACCTCTTTACTTGGGTGTGGGGGACACTAATCAACTCGCTGCATCACCAGAGTCAAGAGAATATGGCATATTTAGGGGACAGACAGTGGCTTAACATGGCTGTAACCCTGAGACTGGGCCATCCTCAGATCCCATCTCTGCCACTAAGGAGCCAGATGACCTAGACCAAGCCCTTTAATATCTCAGAGCCTTGGTTTTCTCATTTGTCATTTGAAATTGCCCACCTGCCTCTCAGGACTCTGGTGAGGGTGAAATGAAACCACTTCATTAAAGAGCCGACTCCTCAGCGAGACGGTATAAGCCAGGGTTGCAAGAGACAGAAACAATTCAAATTGACCTAAGCAGAAAGAGAATTTATTAGCATATGTGGTTATGAAGCCCATAAGTAGAACTCCCTCAGTCTCTGCTGGATTCAGGACCCAGGTGTGTGTTCAGGATCTAGTGTCTTTCCAGCTCTCCTCTCTGTTTTGTGCTGTGTTGGCTTCATTTGCAGGTTACACAAGGGTCCTGGTGCTAAGTATTTTGCTTGGTGCCTGTAGTTCTCCCACCCTGTCCACCCTGTTCTGTGCCTTGGAGGCTGACCTACATGGAATGCACCCACAAGCTCCCTTGGCCTCGGACATCTGGACATCCGGTAGGTCTTGGCCAATAGGAAATGATTGCAGGCGATCAGGAGGGCAGGAGAAAAGGAAAGGTGGAATGTTTCTCCCTTCCAGGTTCCCCCTGTCAGGTCCCTCTCCAGAGGTCTCGGCTCTGCCAGAACGCTTTCCTGAGCCACAGCCACTCTCTCTGGGCTCTGGGCTACCCCTTTCAGGATTTGCCCTTTAGTCCTGGGGAGGGTGAATGCCTCCAGGCCAGAGGAATGGCACCACCCTTTGTTGGGTTCCCTAAACTCTACTGACACTTTAATGAGTACCCCTTTATTATGCTCCCCTGAAATGACCAATTTGAGTGCATCTGATTTAAGGACCTGCCTAGTCCAGCCTGCAGCTCTGACTGTGCTTGAGCCCCCTCTCCTGTGGCAAGCAAGCCCCTGTATTAGACTGTCATATCGTTGACCCCAAGAACTATGCCTCCCAGTACAGGCACATCCCTTTTGATTGCACTTCACAGATGTTGTGTTTTGTACACATTGGAAATTTGTGGCAAACCTGCGTCCAGCAAGTCTGTGTCATTTTTCCAACAACTGGTGCTCACTCATGTCACATATTGGTAATTCTAACAATGTTTCAAACTTTCTCATGATTATTATAGCTGGACTGGTGGTCTGTGATCAGTGATCTTTGATGTTACTATTGTCATTGTTTGGAGTGCCACAAACCAAACCCATAAAAGACTGTAAATGCTGCTCCCACAACCAGACTTTCCCCATCCCTCTCCCTCTTTCAGGCCTTCCTATTCCCTGAGACAAAACAGTATTAAAATTAGGTCAGTTAATAACCCTACCATGGTTTCTAAATGTTCAGTTGATATGTCTCTCATTTTAAATGGAAAGCTAGAAATGATTGGGGGTGATGAGCAAAGCATATGGAAAGCTGAGACAGGCCAAAACTAGGCCTCTAGCACCAAATAGTTAGCCAAGCTGTGAATGCAAAAGAAAAGTTCTTGAAGGAAATTAAAAGTGCTACGCCAGTGAACACATGAATAATATGAAAGTGAAACAGCTTATTACTGACATGGAGACAGTTTGAGTAGTCTGGATAGAAGGTCAAATCAGCCACAACATTCCCTTAAGCCAAAGGCTAATCCAGAACAAGGCCCTGACTCTCTTCATTTCTATGAAGGCTGAGAGAGGTGGGAAAGCAGCAGAAGCAAAGTTGAAAGCTAGCAGAGGTTGGTTCATGAGGCTTAAGGAAAAAAACCATCTCCATAACATGAAAGTTCAAGGTGAAGCAGCAAGTGCTGATGAAGAAGCTGCAGCCAGTTAACCAAAAGACCTGGCTAAGATCATTCATGAAGTCGGCAACATAAACAGC
The DNA here is from genome assembly GCA_027257055.1 of Cephalopachus bancanus. Classification (NCBI taxonomy): domain Eukaryota; kingdom Metazoa; phylum Chordata; class Mammalia; order Primates; family Tarsiidae; genus Cephalopachus; species Cephalopachus bancanus. The sequence goes on from JAPVLO010000037.1 coordinate 6,087,678, forward strand.
AGTTTTTCAGGATAACTGAAACAAACTTCTTTGGAAGAAGATGCCATCTAGAACTTTCATAGCTCTAGCAAAGAGAACTCATGCCTGGTGTCAAAGCATCAGAGGACAGGCTGACTCTTTTGTTAGGGACTAATGCAGCTGGTGACTCTAAAATGAAGCCAGTGAAAATCCATAGACCATTCTGAAGATCCTAGGGCTCTTAAGAATTGTACTAAATCTACTTGACCTGTGTTCTACAAATGGAGCAACAAAACCTGGATGACAGCATATTGGTTTGCAACTGATTTAATGAATATTTTAAGCCTAATATTGAGACCTACTGTTCGGAAAAAAAGACTCCTTTCAAAATATCACTGCTCACTGACAATGCATCTAGTCACCCAAGAACTCTGATGAAGATGGACAAGGAGATTCATGTTGTTCTCATGCCTGCTAGCACAACACCCATTCTGCAACTCATGGATCATGGAGCAGTTTCAACTTTCTACTCGTATTACTTGAGAAATACATTCATAAGGGTATAGCTGCCATAGATAGCGATTCCTCTGATGGATCTGGGCAAAGTAAATTGAAAATCTCCTAGAAAAGATTTGCCATTTGAGATGCCATCAAGAACATTCGTGATTTGTGGGAGGAAGTCAGAAAATTAGCATTAACAGGAGTTTGGAAGAAGGTGTTTCCAATACTCAAGGATGACTTTAAGGGCTTCAAGAAATCACTGGAAGAAGTAACTGCAGATGTGGTGGAAATCAGAAGAGAACTAGGATTATAAGCGGAGCCCGAAGATGTGGCTGAATTTCTGCAACCTTGTGATAAATGTTGAACAGATGAGGAGTTGCTTCTTATGGGTAAGCAGAGAAAGTGGCTTCTTAAGATGGAATCTCCTCCTAGTGAAGATGCTGTAAACATTGTTGAAATGATGTTTAAGGATTCAGAATATCACATAAACTTAGTTGATAAAGCAGTGGCAGGGTTTGAGAAGATTCATTACAATTTTTTCTTTTTTTTGAGATGGAGTCTCACTCTTTCATCCAGGCAGGAGTGCAGTAGTATGATCACAGCTACTACAGCCTCGACCTTCTGGGCTCAAGCAATCCTTCTGCCTCAGCCTACCAAGTAGCTGGAAATACAGGTGTGTGCCACCATGCCTGGCCAATTTGTTTTTATTTATTGTAAAGTTGGGAGTCTCTCTAAGTTGTCCAGGCCGGTCTTAGGCAATTCTCTCACTTCTGCCTCCCAAAGTGGTGGGATTATAGGCATGAGCCACTGGGCCTGGCCATTACCCCAGTTTTGAAAGAAGCTCTACTCTGGGTTAAATCATATCAAACAGCATTACATGCTATGGAGACATCTTTTGTGAAAGGAAGAGTCAATTGATGTGACAAATTTCATTCTTGTCTTATTTTGTAAAAACTGCCACAGCTGGTGGGGTACAGTGGCTCACACCTGTAATCCAGCACTTTGGGAGGCTGAGGCAGGAGGATTGCTTGAGACCAGGAATTTGAGACCAGCCTGGGCAATATAGTGAAACCTCATCTCTAGAAAAAAATAAAAAGCATTAGCCAGGCATGGTGGTATGAGCCTGTAGTCCCAAAGGATCTCCTGACCCCAGGAGTTGGAGGCTGCGGTGAGCCATGGTCATGCCACTGCACTCCAGCCTGGGTAACAGAGTGAAACCCTGACTTTAAAAAAAAAAAGAAAAAAGAAACTGCCATGGCCACCCAACCCTTCAACAACCACCACCCTGAGCAGTCAGCAACCATCAACATTGAGGCAAGACCCACCACCAGCAAAAAGATGATTCACTGAAGGCTCAGATGATTATTAGCCTTTTTTAGCAATGAAGTATTTTTAAATGAAAGTATGTACATTTTTTAGACATAATGCTGTGGCACACTTAATAAACTACAGCGAACTCTTATAGGCTCTGAAAAGCCATGAACTTCATGTGACATGCCTTATCGCGATATTGCTCCAGGCTTCCAAGGCAGACCTGAAGAAGCAGTGGTCTGAGACGGAGCTGCAGTATCCCCGAGGTAGGCCTCTATTCCTGCCATGTGAAGCACCTCTTGCACTGCACGCTAGGTGTGGCCATGAGGCCAGTCTGCTCATGGGAGGTTTGCGTGTGCGAGGAAGGAGAGGCTTCAAAAGCACATGTGCACTGGGCTTGATGACTTGAAGGGCTCCTTTTTGCAACCCTGCTGCCATCTTGTAAGGAGGTCTAGGCTATCTTGCAGAAGAGAGAGGCCTTGTGGGGAGGTCCTGGGAGATGAGATGCCACACGGGAAAAAAGGGCTACCCAAAGGAGAACTGAGATGCCCAGCTAACGATCACCACAAAGGTTCCAGTCCTTGGGAAAGGCCTTTGTAATAAAGGGGGTGGCGGTCTACCCTAGTGGGCTGGTTTGTTAGTGATAAAACTACATTAGTTTTATCACTAACGTAGTTTAGAATTAGCAGCACCTAGTGAGGATAAAAAGCAGATTGACCTTTCATCAGTGTTTCATTTTTAAGCTCTCTGCAAAATAAGTATCTCTTATTACCTGTACCTGTGGTGGGCCACTTCCACCACCCCCACCACACACACCACACACACACACACACACACACACACACACACACACACACACACTCACACACTCACACACACACACACACTCTGGTGCTTCTTGGCCCTTCCAGCCCAGCCACAGCTGAATGCAGCCATGTGAGTGACCCCAGCCAGCACCACAAGGAGCAGAAGCTCCATCCTGTCAACATACAATATCACGAGAAATAAATCATTGTTGTTTTAAACCACTGAGCTCTGGCTGGGCTGGTTTGTTATTCAGCATTGAATAGCTGAAACATACCAGTAGCTCCAGTTCTAATTGTTGCAGGTTCAAGTACGGCTATAAAGAGTAAGACTCTTCCAGTAGCTCTTGCAAATGTCCTGGAATTCACTCAGATTGGTTCCCCTCGGGCCATAAGCCAGCGATAAGTCAATTGCAGCCCCAGGGGAGCATGAAGTAGTGAGGGCTTAGCCTGGGTCACATACTTTATCGTGGAGGAAGTGGAACTTCCTGCTGAGGGCCTGAGGGGGTGGGGGTGGGGTGGGTTCCTAAAGGAGGATAGGAAGAAAGGGGGCTAGATGCCAAGGACATTATGTGGGGGAGAAGTGGACACAAATGGATCACCAGTGCAAAGGATCCCCATGGCATGGGGAGGAGACCATATGGACATACCTGGGTTTGAGTTCTGACCCCAACTTCCTTCTCAGAAGTTGCTTTGGGCAAGCTGTCTGATCTCTGTGTACTCATCTATAAATAAATCTTTACACTGATGGGTTGTGGCAGGGTTGACTCAGACCATGGCTGTTTAGTAGACCAAGAGAGAGGCTTCCCAGACACCCCTCCAAGAAAGGCCTTGCTGCCTGACTTGGGCAGTGCACTCAGCCTCCAGTGGCCAGCTCCTTCAGGTCTGCCTCAGCTGTGGACAGCCACCTGGCCAAGGTTACACCCTTCCCAGGGCAGCCTGCACCCAGTGACTGAGCAGACAGAGGTTTAAAGGTTCAGCTGTGGTCGGGTGCAGTGGCTTAGCCTGTAATCCCAGCACTTTGGGAGGCCGAGGCGAGGGGATTGCTTGAGTCTGCGGGTTCGAGACCAGCGTGGGCAACTTGCTGAGATCTCGTCTCTCAGATAAATCACAAAAACTAGCCAGACGTGGTGGCGTGCATCTGTTGTTCCAGCTACTTGGAAGGCTGAGGTGGAAGGATCGCCTCAACCCAGCAGGTTGAGGCAGTGGTGGCTGTGAGCATGCCACTGTACTCCAGCCTAGGCAACAAGAGTAGACTCCAACTCAAAAAACAAACAAACAAATAAATAAAGGCTCAGCTGTTTCAGCCTGATGCACAACAACTCCATCAGGCAGTGCCCATTCCTGTACCCCTGCTGGGAAGGCCAAGGCTCTGTCGGACCTCATCACCATGAACATCCCCCCTGTCCAATCCCCCATCCTCGCATGAGTGTTGATCCCCAACAAATATTTTGCAGCCCCCACTTTGCTTATGAGATCCCAGTCTGTGATGGAGCCAAGTGCCCAACCTAGCCCTTGCCACTTAGGAGGGAGTTGGTGAAAATTTGCTGAGTGAAAATTGGCTCCTTGCTCAGGAGAATGAGGAAAGGGAAACAACAGGGGTGGGTGAGGGTGGCTGGCACGGGGACTGCCAGGCGTCAAACTGTCACCATGGAAGGGTTGCAGGTTGGCAGAGCAGCTCTTCCTCAGAGACAAGAGGAGGCACTCTCTCTGGGAATCATCTCAGCCCCTACACACCTACAGCCCCCACTTCCCAAGCAAATGAATCCATTACAAAATGAGGCTTCATCTACCACAGCGGACCTGAAGACAGAGGTCGGGCTGGGTTTTCTCCAGGCTGGTCCCAGCTCCAGGGCATCTGTCTGGGGTCCTGAGGCCAGGGGGCCCGTATAGAGAAGACAGAGAACCCTCAAATCATAAAGCAGAAGCTCTTCCCTGTTTGTAGAATCTCAGAGTTCTATATCTCAGAAGGGGAGAATCAGCATTCCAGTGCCAGTCATCATCACAAAACTGTAAACAACTCTTGTGTCTTGGAACAACCAAGTCTCTGGTTGAGAGGGTCCAGGTGTTTTCAGGCTAGCAGAGGCCAGGCAACCTCTTCACTTGAGCTTTTCTGTCTCCCTGAACTCTAACCCTAAGCGCGTGGCCTGGATGCAAGAACCACCTTCCTCTAGGCAGGGCGGGCAAAGCCCTAGGTTGCCAGGTCCTGGATGTGGAGTTAGGAGTGCACAGGAGAGCCCAGGAGGACCTAGACAGGAGGGAGGGTGTCCTGAGAGGGACAAATGGCAGGAGCACAGGTGTCTCAGCTGGAAAGAGGAGTATGTGTAGGGGTGGAGTACGGAGCTGGAGTTATGGTGGGAGGGATCATTTTTATTAAAGTAAGGGCTTCAGACAAAACAGCACACAGAAAGCACCTGACAGATGCACTGTAGATAATGTGTTACTTTCCGTCCCTTCCTTTTCTTCTTATAACTCTCTATTCCCTGAATTTCTGCATTATCCACATTTATACTGAATTTATGGGAAGATGAAAAGGTTATCTGCAAGGGAGACACAGGACCAATTACCCACCCAGCAAGAATAGCCTATCACAATGGATGAGGGATCACCTATCATGCAGTACAGGCCAAGGCTCTCTGCTATGGGAACAGAGAAGATGGACAACTGATTGTAGAGAGATGCTCAGGAAGAGGATATTTGAACTGGGTTTTGAAAGTAGAAGAGGAGTTTACCAGGCAGAGAAGGTGGCAGTGGGAATTCTATACACTTTCTGTGACTATTGAATGAGTTAATTGCTAAGGTCTCCCCAGACTTTCTAGTCCAGATCTTAGAGGTAATTCAAGCATCTACCCAGTTTACAGACAGAAAAACTGATAAGCATGGCTATCCATGCAGTCCTCATGCTTACGTCCAATTGTTTAAACCCCCAAGCCAAGAAGACAAAGGGGAAAACAAAGTGTTCTGTCCCTAGTTAGACCCTGAGTAGCAGGTCTAATGGGTAGCAGGTCTAATGGAGTAGCAGAAGTTTTCAAGAGTCAGGAGCCAAAGTGAGGAAAATAGGAGAGTTTTTTGTTTGTTTGTTTGTTTGTTTGTTTTTTATAAAGTTGAGTTTACTTCATTGAAGACTCTTTTATTCTGAGATCATATTCATCCTACTTTGGGGGTGTTTAAAATGCCCTTTCACTTGTGAAATTATGGTGATAGCAAATGGTCATTGTTGGTTGAATTTTTTAAGTCTTTTAAAACATTTTTATTTTATTTTAAAGTTGTGGGGCACAAGTCAGGATTGCATTCATAAGTGGTTTGGGTACAAGTGAAGTTTGGACCTCACTTTGCCTGGATTAGGATCAGGCATCCTTACTGATGTGATGTGCCCCCTCCTCCCCTGGCAATGTCCCACTACTGCCAATCCCTTTTTGTTTAGTGTTATGATAGGTGTTCAGGGTCCACTTATGAGTGAGACCATGTGGTACTCAGTTGTTTGTTTCTGTGATAGATCACTGAGGATGATAGACTCCAAATCCATCCAAGTTGGTGTGAAGTCCATAATTTTGTACCTCTTTATGTCTGCATAATATCCCATCGTGTATATGTATCATATTTTTTTAATCCAGTTCAGTTTCATTGGGCAGCACAGTTGGTTCCATGTGTTTGCTATTGTGAATTGTGCTGCAGTAAACATGCATGTGCAGGTATCTTTTTTGTAGTATAATTTGAGTTCCTTTGGGTATATTCCCACAAGGGGGATTTTTGGGTCATATGGAAGGTCAATTTCTAGTTCTTTTAGAAATTACCACAGTGTTTTTCATAGAGATTGAATTAGTTTGCATTCCCACCAAGAGTGTAAAAGCATTCCCTTTTCTCTGCATCCTCACCAGCATCTGTTGTTTTTTGTTTTATTAATGATGGCCATTCTTACTGGAGTTAAGTGGTACCTCAATGTGGTTTTGATTTGCATTTTTCTGATTAGTAAGGCTGAGCATTTTTTCATGTGTCTATTGGCTGCTCATATATCTTCTTTTGATAAGTGTCTATTCATGTCTTTTGCCCATTTTTTTAATGGGGCTGTTCATTTTTTTTCCTTTTGGTACATTTGAGTTCCTTGTAGATTCTGGATGTTAGGCCTCTGTCAGATATACAGTTGGCAAAATTTTTTTTCCCATTCTGTGGGCTGTCTCCCTGCTCTCTTGATGGTTTCTTTTGTTTTGCGGATGCTTTTCATTTTAATGAGGTCCCACTTATTTATCTTATCTCTTATGGCATGGGTTTTGATCAGGAATTGGTTGCCTATTTCACTTTCTATACAGGTGTCTCTTGCATTTTTTAAGATTCTTATAATTTGAGGTTTTATGTTTAGGTTTTTGCTCCACTTGGAGTTGATTTTTGTGTATGGTGATATGTAGGGGTCCTGTTTCATTCTTCTGCATGTGGAGAGCCAGTTTTCCCAGTACCATTAACTGAATAGGTTCTCCTCTCCCCAGTGATTGTTGGTGGAGGCTTTGTCGAAGATGAGTTGGTTGAGAAATTGAGGTTTTGCTTCCGGAATCTCTAAGAATAGAGATTTGTTCCATAGGTCTATATGCCTGTTCTTGTACCAATACCAGGTTGTTTTGATTACTGTAGCCTTATAATCAAGTTTAAAGTCTGGGAGTGTGATATCTCCCACTTTGTTTCTTTTGCTGAGTATTGTTTTGGCTATTTGTGGTCATTTTTGCTTTCCATAAGGATTTCCTGTATTGTTGTTTCCAGATCTGAGAAGAATGATGATGGTAATTTAATGGATATTGCATTAAATCTGTAGATTGCCTTGGTTAGGATGGACTTTTTTTTTTATTTTTTTTGAGTTGGAGTCTCACTCTGTCGCCCAGACTGGAGTGCAGTGGCCGCTCCCGGCCACCGCAGCCTCGACCTGCTGGGCTCCGGCGATCCTTCTGCCTCAGCCTTCCGAGTAGCCGGAATTACAGGCGTGCGCTACCACGCCCGGATGATTTTTTGATTTATTGTAGAGATGAGGTCTCGCTGCCCAGGCGGGTCTCAAACCCGCGGGCTCAGGCAATCCACTCACCTCAGCCTCCCAAAGGCGCGGGATTACAGGCTGAGCCACCGAGCCCGGTTTAGGATGGACATCTTAACAACGTTGATTCTTCCAACCCATGAGCATGAAATATTTTTCCTTTTTTTGTGTGTCTTCCTTGATTTCTTTGAGCATTGTTTTGTAGTTTTTGTTGTAAAGGTTTTCACTTCTCTAGTTAGAAAGATGGCAAGGTATTTCTGTTTTGTGTGTGTGTGTGTGTGGCTACTGTGAATGGGATTGTACTTTTTATTTGGTTCTCTGCTTGGTTATTGTTCGTATATAAAAATGCAATTGTCTTTTGCATGTTGATTTATACTGTGAGACTTTGCCATAGTCCTTCATCAGTGCAAGGTTTTGACAGATTCCTTTGGGTTTTCCAGGTATAGGATCTTATCATCTGCAAAGAGGGGTAGATTAACTTTCTCTTTTCCTATTTGGATATCCCTGATATCCTTCTCTTGTCTGATTGCTCTAGCTAGGACTTTCAACACTATGTTGAACAGGAGGAGTGAGAGTGGGCAGTCTTGTCTTATTCTGGTTTTCAGGGGAAATGTTTCCAATTTCTGTCCATTTATTAATATGTGTCTGTGGGTTTATTGTAGATGGTTTTTATTATTTTGAGGTATGCTTCCTCTATACCTAGGTGTTCAAGGGTTTTTAATCAAGAATGCATGCTAGATTTTGTCAGAAGCCTTTTCACCTTTTATAATATAATCAGCTGGTTCTTGTTTTTACATCTGTTGATGTATTTAATTACATTTATGGTCTTGCGAATGCAGAACCAGTCCTGCATCCTGGGGATGAAACCTACTTGGTCATGTGGATAATTTTTGAGATGTATTGTTGAATCTGATTTGCTGGAACCTTGTTGAGAATTTTTTCATCTATGTTCATCAGGGATATTGGCCTCTAGTTCTCTTTCTTTGTTGGATCTTTGCCTAGTTTGGGTATTCGTGTGGTGTTAGTTTCATAAAATGATTTGGGGAGAGTTCCGTCTTTCTCGATTGCTTGGAATACTTTCCAGTAGGATTGGTATCAGCTCCTCCTTGTATGGTTTATAGAATTCCACTGGAAAGCCATCTGGTCCAGGGCGCTTTCTTGTAGGTTTTTTTTTTTAATGATGGAGTCAATTTCCTAGGTTGTTATTAGTCTATTTAGTGTCTCTATTTCTTCTTGTTTCAACCTTAGGAGGTTGCATAGTATCAGAAAATCCTCCATTTCGTTTAGGTTTTCAAATTTGTTTCCGTAAAGGTGTGCATAGTAATCTCTGATAATCTTTTGAATTTCTTTGGGGTCATTGTGACTTGATCTTTTTATTTCTGATTGTATTTATTTGGACTTTTTGTGTCTATTTCTCAGTCAGTCTTGCTAGGGGGTCAATCAATCTTGTTTATCCTTTCAGAGAACCCGCTTTTTGTTTCATTAATTTTTTTTTCTATATTTTTGTCTTCTATGTCCTGTATTTGGGCTTTTGCTTTGGTGATCTGGAGTCTTCTGCTGAAGTTAGGGTTTTGGTGGTCTTGCCTTTCCAGCTCCCTTAGGTGATTTGTTAGGCTGTTGACTGGTGATCTTTCTATTTTGTTGATGCGTGTTTGTAGAGACATAAATTCCTCTCTTACTACCACTTTCAAGGCATCCCAGAGGTTTTGGTAAAATGTGTCTTTATTTTCATTTGTTTCCAAGAATCTTTTAATTTCTGTTTTTATTTCTGTGATGACTCAGGAGTTGTTCAGCATTGTGCTGTTTAGAGTGCATGTGTTCGTGTGTTTTGAACGGATCTTGTTGGTGGGAATATTGATTTTTATTCCACTATGGTCTGAGAAGGTTCATGGTAGTAATTTGATTTTATGGAATTTGTTTATGCTTGATTTATGGCCGAGGATGTGGTTGAGCTTTGAGTATGTTCCATGTGGTGACGAGTAGGATGTATATCCTGTGGTTGTTGAGTGGAGTGTTCTGTAGGTATCTATTAAGTTCATTTGGTCAAGCATGGAGTTAAGGTTCTGGATCTCCTTATTGATTTTTTTTTTTTTTTTTTGCCTCAATGATCTATCTAGAGTTGTTAGTGGAGTATTTAAGTCCCCAATTATGATAGTGTTAGAGTCAATATCTTTTTTTAGTTTACTTAGTAGTTGCTTTATAAACCCAGGTGCTCCTGTGTTTGGTGCATATATATTTAGGATGGATATTTCTTGCTGATGGATTGAACCTATTATCATTAGGTAATATGTTTCTGTATCTTTTAAAATTTTTGATAGCTTGAATGTTGTTTTGTCTGATGTTAAAATTGTGACTCTTGCCTTCTTTTGTTTTCCATTTGCCTGAAAATTTGTTTTCATCCTTTAACTTTGAGTCTGTGGGTGTCCTTTGGAGTAAAATGATTGTAGGGTCTTATTCTTTAAAAACCAGTTTGCCATTCTGTCTTTACAGTGGTGAATTGAATCCATTGACATTCATACTGACTATTTAAGTGTGAGAGTATATCCTTGTCATGAGGCTCTTACAAGGCTGTTTTGTTTTCTTTTAGCTTTTGTGTTGATATATATGTGTGCTTTCAATTTTGCAGTAGTGAGGTGTGTTATGTTGGTTCCATGTTTTTCTCAGTCTTGGGAAGAATTCTTCTTTTTTTTTTCTTGTGCTTAATACCTTCTTAAGTGTCTCCTATAGAGCTGGTCTGGAAGCAGCATAATCTTTTAGGAATTGGATATCTGGGAAGGATTTTAATTCTCCATTACTGATGAAACTGAGCTTGGCTGGGTAGGAAATTCTTGGTTGAAATTGTTTATCTTTGAAGACTTTGAAAATTGGACTCCAGTCCCTTCTAGTTTGTAGTGTTTTTGCTGATAAATCTGCTGCTATTCTGATTAGTCTTCCCCCAGTAGATTGCCTGACCTTTCTCTCTTGCTGCCATTAGGATTTTTTCTTTTATACCAACTTTGTGTAGGCAAATTACTATGTGTCTAGGGATTGGTCTTCTCATTTTATGTCTTGCAGGGGTTCTTGGAATCTCTTGTGTTTGGATGGTTGCATTTCTGGTGAGATGGGTAAAGTTTTCTTGGATAACCTCCTGGAATGCTTGTTCCAAGGTGTTCTCCATTTCCCTTTCTTCTTCTGGGATACCAATCAGGCATAAGTTCAGCCTCTTGATATAGTCACACATCTCTTGGAAACTTTATTCTTACTTTCTGAGTTTTCTTTCTGTGTTTTCAATATATTGGGTTAATTCCACGTTTTGGTCTTCAAGCCCTGAGATTCTTTCTTCTGCTTGGTTGATTCTGCTTTCCATGCTTGTCATCTTGTTATTTATTTCCTGGATGAGGTTTTTATGACCAAAATCACTGTTACAAGCGATTGCATCTTGTTTCTCTTGAGTCTTATTCACTCTTTCCATCCATTCCCTAATGCCTGTTGTATTCTGGTACCAATCATTGGTGATTTCCATTGTTTGGGTTCTGATTTTTTTAGGTGTTGTCTCTTTGGTACGCTGGGAATTACCTGTGCTCTTCCACTATATTTTCCTCATTTGTGACAAATCTCTTTCTTTTCTCTTTAATTCCATTATTCAGTGGTAATGGGTGGGGATTTCACTTCTGTTGTTTGCTCAGCTTCTCTATTCTGCCTTGATCATAGCCATCAAATATGTTCTGTTTGAAACAGGGCTTGGAGTGGGCAGCTTGGCTATTTCTTGTAATTTTGAGAGCTGAATAAAGGTGAGAGTGGGGCGTCAGGATTCAGAAACTACTTGGAAGTTACAATACTCACTGACTGGTGTATGGGCCTCCTGAGACCCACTCCCCACCACCACTCTATATAATGATGCAATGGGTATGTGTGTATACCCCCTGAGTTCAAGATAAAGTCACAGTAATGAAGAGAACAAAGAAAAGTAGAATGAAATAGAATGGACAAAAATAATAATTTTTAAAAACCACAGTAAAACAAAAGCAAAAACAAGCACACACACAAAAAGACAAAAACAACAACAACAACAACAAAACCCCCAAAGCCAACAGAAAAAAACACACAAAAAAAAGTAAATTAAAAAACAGGAAAATACAGACACACCAAAAAGTGAAAGAGGAAGAAGAGAAAAAAAAGGGGGAGAAGAATGAAAATTGAACCCACACACTAAACCAAAACAAAACAAAAAAAGAGAGGGGGTGTAAATCAAACCCTCACACACACATTCAAACACAGAAAACCGAAACAAAATAGAATCAAAAAGAAAAAACAAAAAATAAACAAAAAAAAGGAAGGGAATGTAAATGAAACCCTCACACACACATTCTCTCTCTCTCTCTCTCTCTCTCTCTCTCTCTCTCTCTCTCTCCACACACACACACACACACACACACACGCACGCACGCACGCACACGCACGCATACTAAACCAAAACAAAAGAAGATCAAACAAGAATTTCTGGGCATTAACCACCCTCTTGAGGCAGGTTCCATAATTATTCCTCTCAACTGTTCACAGGTAAGCCTGTCTGCCATCTCCTGTGAGGCTGCAGGCTCATTCACAATATCTCCAGCATGTGACCCAGTGGGGGAGGAGGGGACAGTGGGGGTTGGTGGGACAGCAGTCCTCTCCTCCTGCTCTCATAAGGTGTGGCACTGTCTCCTCCTCAGATGCTGGTGGCAAGTGTCCCAGTCAGGCTTATCCCAGAGTAGAGTTCTTCTACTGAGACTGACATCCAGGTTCCACTTGGATTCATCCCTCTCAGTTGTGTCCCAGCCATGTAGGTCTGACAATCAGAGGGTTGCTGGGGAGGAGGGGGTTGGGTCAACCCAGGACTCACTGCTATTCCTTGGGGGGTCTTCCTTGTCCTTTTCTGGTCACACCCTTTGTCCCACGGCTGGATCAGGGTAGGGGGTGGGGTGCCTGAGACTCCGTATTCATCCTGTCCCTCTGAAGTTGTGCTTTCAGGATATTCCCTCTGGGTTACAATCAACCCTGAATAGTTAACCTGCTGGTCACAGAGAGTGAGTCTGTTGGTCCATGGTGAGCGAGCTGGAGCACTTCCCTGCCCAGTTGTCAAGATGGTGGCGGGGTGCGTTTCATCTTCTCCAGTATGAATCTGCCTCTGGCTTCCTTGCTGTGCTCCCTTTGCAGCCCTCACTGCCACTGTCTGGCCTGGTGCTGTGGTGGTTGGGCACTCCGGCAATGGCCATCCTTCTGGCAGCTTCTTCTCATGAAAAGGTTGTTGGTTTTAGAAAGTGTCTCTCGGCTTTTGCATCCTGGGAGGCACTAGGATCCAAGTGATCAGCGGCTGGCACCACCCACTGCACCAGGAGAGCCCTGGTCACTCGCTCCCAAGTCCCCACGCAGTCAGCCACTCACACACCCACTCACAAACAGATACACACGTAAATTCGTCCATGCACTCACTCACACAGGGACTCAGACAGTCCAGCTGGCTCTGTCACCAGATTCTTTCCTCCCAGGTTGGATTTTTAAAGACGCTACTTGGCAAAACAAAAAGTTAGGAACCCTACATTGATTCTCCAAAAAAAAAAACAAGTTTAATATTATACTAATCCCTGAAACCTCACGTTTTCAGAACCACCGAGTCAGAGGCCATTGGTGGGAGCTGCATGTCCCATTCCTTCCTATCACCTGGGCTCGGCTCAAGGGTAGCCCACCCAGGGTGACCCTCACTGCAGGCCCTGCCTGAAGCAGACTCCCCCCACGTTTCCTCTTGAGTTCATTACCGTCTGCCTTCTCAATTGAACATAAGCAGCATGAGGTCAGGGGCCACAAGTGTCTCGTTCACACATTCTCCCAGTGCCTAGCACAGTTCTTGGCACAGAGTGGGTGCTCAGGAAGTGTTTGTTAAGTGAATGTGAAAAAGAAATGAAGCTTGCAGACTCAGGCTGGAGAGCATCAGGAGCTGTGTGGTGCTTCGGGTCCCCCATGCCATGGCCCTGTCTCCCACCCCTGACCTCAGCCGCAGCCGGGTCTCACAGCTCCCGCACACACTCTCGCCTCCAGGCCCACCTAGTCTCTCGGCTTCTGTACCTCAAGGCTGTCTTGGAAGCCCCGATCTCTTGCTCGGGACCCACAGGCATAGCCTCACGGTGTGAAGGAGTTAATGCCCTACTCAGGGCCGTGCTCAACACCTGGGGAAACAGGAGATGGGGATGAGTGCCCCGGCCTCCTGTCCCCCAGCTGACCAATTCTGAGATGTGTTCTGTGCAGGACTCGGAGCTCTCTCCAGTCCAGCCCAGCCACCCACAATGGCCATCATCACCTGCCCCATCTTGCTTTCCTGACTCCCTTTCTCCCTCTTCCTGAAGCATCTTCCAAATAAACTGCTCATGCCCACAACTTTGTTTTAGGCTCCTTTTTTTCCAGGCAACCCGGCCTAAGGCAGGCTGGATCAGTCCCTCGTGTCTCTAAAATTCCCCTCCACTCGTTCCCTTCTCCGAATCCCATGACATACCTGCTCGCGGCTTCCAGGTTACTTTTAGAGAGAGGCCCCTCCCGCAGCCCTCTCAGTGTCTCTGGCGCACAGGCTGGTGGGCCTTGACTGACTTCCAACCTAGCCCTGGTTCTGAGAAATTTTTTTTTTTTTTTGAGTTGGAGTCTCACTCTGTCGCCCAGACTGGAGTGCAGTGGCCGCTCCCCGGGCCCCCGCAGCCTCACCTGCTGGGCTCGGCGATCCTTCAGCCTCAGCCTTCCAAGTAGCCGGAATTACAGGCATGCGCTACCACGCCCAGTTGATTTTTTGATTTATTGTAGAGATGAGGTCTCGCTGCCCAGGCGGGTCTCGAACCCGCGGGCTCAGGCAATCCACTCACCTCAGCCTCCCAAAGGCGCGGGATTACAGGCTGAGCCACCGAGCCCGGCTGGTTCTGAGAAATTTTAATGAGGGACTTGGCTGGGTACTCGAAGTCCAGGTGCTCAGAGGCGGGGGGGGGGGTGGGGTTGGGGGGGGCGGATCCTCTCTGTAATGATTAAATCATCTGCTGTCCCCTGGTCCTCCCTGGCTTTTGTTCTGGACTGAGACATTGCCGCCAATCCATTATCTTCTCTTTTTTCTCTCAGGCTTCCCACCCTGCAGCCACCTCAACAGAAACACTAAGCTGGACTAAAACAGGACAGTCCAGTGTGGGTACCGAACTTTACAGTTTACAAGGGTTACGGGCGCAGAAATGTTTATAAAGCCTTTCCTGTTTATAAATAACTTCCCTAGTATTATTATTACGATGTTGTTTTAATACTTTTTTTAATCTCAGAGAGCAATTCCTTCCCCTATGCCTCCTGTCTTTCACTAAGCAAGAATGAGCCTGGCTAGAAAAGTCATTCATTCATTCATTCACCTTTGGGTAACTTCTCTGTGTCCATGCCCAGGGAATACAAGAGGAGCCCTCCCCAGGAGCTCACAGCCTGGCAGGAAAGTGTATTGGTCAGTATCTAACCAGGACGCTCTTGAGCATTCACAGAAGAGGAACTTGAGTGTTGAGAATGGAAGGTGATGGAACTGCTGAGAAAGCCAACTGAAGACTGTGAAGCCGCCCCAAGACTAGGAACAGTGGGAGGCTGCTGCCACCGAGGCCTGTGGGCCAGATGGAGGGGGCCTAGTTGCCAGCCCAGGAACAGGGCGCTTGGTGGAGCATGGGACCCCCGTGGAGCTCCAGTGGAGCTGGAGACATGGAGGAAACAGCCCCTGCTGAAGATGCCGCCCAAGAATGACAAGAGAAACACCCGGCTTCTCCCTTCCCGTGGTGCTGCAGAATCTTACCAGTGCCTCTCATTGGCCAAGCCCAGCCCTGCAGGATGAGCAGAGTGGCAGAAGGTTGAGAACTAGAGACAGTCATGCCATCCCTCTACCTGATGACTCCCCCGCACGTCTCTGTGACAGGAGTCCTTCTATAAAGTTTCTGTACCAGCTTCCGAGCTACACTGCAGAAGGGAACTCCCTGGGTTCTCCTTGGCAAGCCAACAGGTGACTTCCATTATATTCCCATTTTACAGTGGTGGAAACTGGGATCAGAAAAGTGAAACAATTTGCCAAGGTCAACCAACTCTCCAGAGGCAAAGCCAGAATGGAGGCTTGACCTTACTCGCTGTGTGAACTTGAGAAATCCATGCCAAGACTCTGAGAACCGCCTCCTCCAAGCCCAGATTCCTCTGGGTTCGTGAGGCTGGCCACAGTGAATTCTTCTGTGCTCTTCCTCCACCAGAAATAACGGTCACCGTAATAGCGTTGTAGGATAACTGGGTGTTTCTCATGTGTCAAGCACCGAACTCAGCACTCAGCACACTCCACACCAAAATCCTCTGAATCCACTCTACTCTGAAAACACTGGGACCTCACAGCACCCCTCCAAGGTGGATAGTCTTAGCTTCATTTTGCAGACAAAGAAATGAAGGCTCAAGATTGGTAAGTCAGTCAATAAGTCAACAAATATTTGTTGAGCATTTCTGTGCAGGGCATTGCTAGATACTGGGAAATCATGATGACCAGGACAGCCATGGGACCTACCCTCATAGAGACAACAGTCTATTGAGAGAAACAGACCCTGAAAAGTTAATTAGAAATGACTGTTTGAACACCCACAGTGGGCCAGGCGCTGTGACCAAGGCCATCCTGGTTGTAATAGAAGGTGTATAATAGGAGAGCCAAATATAGTTTCAGAGACCAGGAAAGGCTTCCTGGAGGAGGTGACAGTTAAGCAGTGGGTTGATGATGAGCAGATATTATTTAGATCCACTGGAGCCTGTGACCAAGTGCCTGTCCACACTGCATGTCCAGGTTGGGCCAATACCCCAGAATCTCCTGGAGGCCCGCCTCTGGCTGGCCACACTCCTGGCTGGGACAGTGCACTGGCCTGGCCACCCCTGGGCCTGGCGATACCTCCTAGGCCATGGTTGATGAGAGAGTCCTGCCAGGGCCATACCACCTGGAACACACTCCACCCCACACAAACCAGTTCCTCCAGGAACTGCCCGGTGGGCACTGAGGCTTATCCTCCAGGCCCTGCTGGCTGCCTCCTGGAGCATTGGCAGACAGTCAGGAGGAGGCGGCTGGCAGGATGAAGAGAATTTGATTTTCATTTTGCTCCTGGTTGCCTGTTTCCAGTCCAGATGCCTCCAGATCTAATTCCGAATAAATAATTGTACTGAGTAACCCGAGTCCCTTGGTGATTAAGTAAACACGCTGAGGCGGGTGGAAATTGAATTAGTGTGGTGTGCTCAGCCATTATTACCCACCCCTTCTCATGAATATTAATGAGGGGTTATTAAGAAATGTAAATGCTGCCTCAGGGGGTTGGGAGAAGGGGAGGAGGTCAGGGTGAGAGGACAGACCGTTCAGAAGGCAGCGTGATTGAAGGCATTTTAAAAATTATGTCAGATCTTTCTTTTCTGCACTGTGGCAATGTTTCTGGATGCTTCGTTTTTATTAAAAGCAGGGTAAGGGAACACATTTTAATTCGAGGATAAAATTAGCATTTTCCAAGCAGCCTTGTTGGCGGCAAGGACATATTTTGCCAGAAAATGGACATTCGGGGCGGGGCGGTGCAAGGTTGGGGGAGCCTTGGCTGATGGACGATTAGTTCTCTCAGTTCATCTCCAGGCAAGGGAGTAAACAAATTAATCTCTGAGCAGGGAGCAGCCTGGAAGATGATGGAAGCCTGTGGGGTCCAGAGTGGGTTTGCTGGAAGCTAGGAGGCATCGCAGAGGCCTGAGATCAACTCACTGGTGCCCAGAGGTCAGGCACTGGTCTGGGGTCACACGTGCTCTGTGGCTGGGTTTGGCGGGCAAGGCAAGCTCTGGACAAAGACACAGTCTCTGTTTCCCCACCCTCCTCCCTTGGCCTCCAGGCCCCTGGGGAGCACCCTCTCTGGCTCTACCATCCGCCTTCATCACTTCTTCACAGGCTCTGCTGCCAGGTTCATTTCCCCCACTTTCCCCACACCTTGTTTCTGCTCTGCAACCTTCAGTGACCCGCTGTCATCCTTCTGCTAAAGACCAGACTCCTTCCCCAACGTTCAAGGCCCTCCTGGAGCTGACCACAACCCGCTTTTCCTGTTTAAGCCACCACTGCTCTTTGTTGCTGCAATCAGATGCTTCTAAAAAATAGCAGGAAGAGGAGAAGAATAAAGGAAGGCGGGAAAGTGGGAAAGAAAGGAGGAAGGAAGAGGAGGAGGAAAAATAGGAGGGAGGAAGGAAAACAAATGTTCAGTACCAAAATATTCCAGGTTTGCTCAATATTTTATGTACCATGATGATGGACGTGACAATGATGACAATGATCGTTGTGTCATCTGTTGGCCATTCGCTTTGTGCCAGCCCCTGGCTCGGCACCCCGTACTGTCCTGCATTGTCCCTGAACAGCAGGCATCGTTGTCTCCACTTGACGGAGGAGGACCCTGATGCTCAGGGAGATGAAGTCATTTGCTCCGGGTCACACGCCCTGTAACTGACAGGATCAGCCCAGGGGACAGCAAAACCCGAATTCTTAACTACTGTACCTCCTGCCTCCCGTGGGTGGTTATCACTCCCATTTTACAGATAAGACAAGGAGGTTCAGGGATGTTAGGAGATGTGTCCCATGAGGACCTAAGAGCAACAACAAAGAGTGATCGAAGTTCTCTAAGCCAGCCTGGTTCTGTCTTCACAAGCACTTCTTCTGGAGAATACAGGTAAAATTCACTGGGCGGCCTGGTCCCTGCATCCTGCAGTTTATGGCATCAGGCACCCCGAGGAAACCCACAGGCTCTCAGAGACCCAGCTGAGCCTTGCCCCCAGCGGCATTCGCCGAGGAAGCCGACAAGCTGCTCCTGAGCCTGGGGGCTATGAGCCTGCCCAGTGAAGCCAGATGTGGGGCCCAGGGACTCAGCCCCCTGTGCTCTGGACAGGAAAGGGTGAATATGATCAAACTCATGCATTTTAACGAGTTCTTCAGCACGCCTCGCTCCACCCGCTCCAGCTCGCAGGAATAAAGGCTGACAGGTGCAGCCGAGTTAATCAGGGTGGATAATAGAGGGAAAGACAGGAATCGCAGACCAGATTGCAGCAGAGAAAAATGGGGCAAAATCATGAGACGCAAGTCAAAGTGTCCAATTAAAGTGTGATGGCGTTTAAAGGGCAATAGTTACATTCTCAGCCCCAGGAAGTTCTAAAGCGGCGCTTACCACAGGGGAGACGCACGCCAGTAAGTGGCACATGAGATCATCTCTGGTGGTACACAGATGATGGGTTTTTTAAAATTTGAGTAGATATTTTCATGGGTATTAGAAAAATTAGACTGGTCCATAAAACCTGTGATTAGATTTATATTATTGCCTGAAATTCATCTAAATTTTACCCGTGGAAGGGATTTAATTGCTAGTCAATTAAAAAAATATTTTTAAAAATTTTGAAATGGAAGAAGAACAGAGCAAGAATTATGAAGCTGGTTCTTCTGTGACCAGAGCTTAGAAAGAAATATTGCTTTTTGCTCACATTGGGATCCATGGACCAGAAGCATCAGTATCACCCAAGAGCTTGTGAGAAATGCAGAATTGTGGAAACTTCCCTAGACCTAGTGAAATGAGCAGCTGCATTTTAACATGATTCTTTGGTGATTCATGTCCATGTTCATGTACACATTATTTTAAAAGCACTGATCAATCTTATTTATTAGCAGACAATGAAGAACCTTTCAGACTTGATCCCAGGGAAAGAGCACTTGATTGGGAGTCCAGAGTTTACAATCTCATAATTACAGAAGAGGAGACTGAAATCCAGAGAATACAAGTCCAAGATTGCACTGTGTGATTGTGTTAACATTGGTTCAGGTTCAGTTCAGGTCTCCCAACATCTTGGTCACTGCAGAAGGGAATTGTAGACAACAAACTCAGTTGCTGCCAACAGTGTGATGTGGCTTTTTAAAAAACGATTATTAAAGATGTCACAAGGAAAGAAAAGTACAGATCAATTTCTTTCATGAATATAAATGGGGAAAACCCTCAATAAAATGCTAGCAAATCAAATCTAGCAATATGTAAAAAGGATTATATACTATAACCAAGTAGGATTTATCCCAGGAATGCAAAGTTGGTTTTTTAATATATGAAAATCAGTTAATGTAATACACCAAACCAATAGAATACAGGACAAAAACACATCATCCAAATAGGTACAGGAAAAGCATTTGACAAAATTCAACACTCTTTCATGGTTTAAAAAAAACATTCAATAAACTAGGAATAGAAATGAATGTCCTCAATCTGATGAAAGCCATCTACAAAAAAAAAAAAAAAGCAGAACGTACTTAATGTAACTAAATGCATTTTCCTCCTAAGATCAAGAGCAAGACAAAGATGTTCTCTCTCACTGCTTCTATTCAAGATTGTACACGGGAGGTCCTAGCTGTAACCAGTTAGGCAAGAAAAAGAAATAAAAAGCATCTGGATTGGAAAAGAAGAACTATCTATATTTTCAGATGATGTGCTCTTGTATACAGAAAATCCTAAGAAAGCTTAAATATATACATAATTTACAAATAGGAACTAATAAATGAGTTCAGCAAGGTTGCAGGATCTAAGTTTGCTACGCAAGACTCAATTGTATTTCTATCCTCTAGCAATGAACAATACAAAAATTAAATTTAAAAAAATTTCCATTTACAGTAGCAACAAAAAGAATAAAAATTCTCAGGAATAACTTTAACAAAAGAAGTGCAAAATTGTGGTCTGGAAACTACAAAACATTGTTGAAAGAAGTCAAAGAAAATCTATATAAATGGAAAGATATCCACGTTCATGGGTCAAAAGACTTAATACTGTGAAGATGGAAAAAATCCTCAAGTGTATCTACAGATTTCATAACAATTCCTATCAAAATTTCATCTAGATTTTTTTTTTTTGCAGAAAATAATAAGTTGATCCTAAAATTAATAT
The DNA here is from genome assembly GCA_027257055.1 of Cephalopachus bancanus. Taxonomy (NCBI): domain Eukaryota; kingdom Metazoa; phylum Chordata; class Mammalia; order Primates; family Tarsiidae; genus Cephalopachus; species Cephalopachus bancanus. The sequence continues at coordinate 6,108,218 of JAPVLO010000037.1, forward strand.
GGGATTGTAAAGTGTCCTAAATAGTTAAAACAGCTTTGCAAAAGAAGAACAAAATTGGAGAGGTCACACTTTTTGATTTCAAAACTTACTACAAAGCTGTGGTAATCAAGATAATGTAGTACTGGATAAATGTCTGGATCAATGGAACAGAATCAATAGTCCAGAAATAAACTCTTATATTTATGACCAATTGATTTTAAACAAAAGGGCCAATGGAGAAATAATCATCTTTTCCACAAATGGTGCTGAAACACTGGATATGCACATCCAAAAGAATGAAATTGGACTTCTACCTCACACTCTATGCAGAATTAACTTAAAATGAATCGTAGCCAAGAGTAAAAAAAGCTAAAGATATTAGAAAAAATCAGGAACAAATCTTTATCTCATAGTTACAACACACCAAAAGCACAAATGATAAAGTAAAAAACAGATATGCTCAACTTCACCAAAACTAAAAACATTTATGCTGTAAACAATACCATCAAGAAAGTGGAAATATAACCTACAGAATAATAGAATATGTTTGAACTCATATATCTGATAAGGGACTTGTATCTTGAATATATAAAAAACTCTTAAAACTCAATGAAAAAATAACTAACTTGATTTTTCAAATGAGAAAAGGATCTGAACAGAAATTTCTCCAAAGAAGATATACAAATAGCTAAAAGCACATGAAAAGATGCTTCACTAGCCATCAGGGAAATGCACATCTAAACCACAAGATACCACTTCATACCCACTAGGATAGTTACAATTTTTTAAAAAAAGATAGCAAGTGTTGATGAAGATGTGAGGAAACTGGAACCATCATACACTATTGATGGGAATGTAAAACAGTGCATCCACTTTGGAAAAGAATGTGGTGGCTCTTCAAAATGTCAAACATGGCATTACCACATGATCTGGCAATTCCTATCCTAGATATGTGTCTAAGAGAAATGCAAGCATATGTTCACACAAAAATTTGTATACAAACTTTTATAGGAGTATTATTCATAATAGCCAAAAAGCAGGAACAAGCCATATGTCCACCAACTGATGAATGGATAAATAAAATGTGGTATATGTATACAGTAGAATATTATTTGGTAATAAAAATGAAGAAAGTGCTGATACCTGCTATATTATGCTAAGTAAGAGAAGTTAGTCACAAAGAACTACATGTTGTGTGATTCCATTTATATGAAATGTCCAGAATAGGCACATCCTTAGAGGTAGAAAGTAGATTAGTGGCCGCCTAGGGCTAGGGCTGTGGAACTTATTGGAGAGGGTGGGGGAAATGGGAGTGAAATAGGTACAGGACTCTTCTTGGGGTGATGAAAATGTTCTAAGACAGTGGGGTGACGGTTGCCAACAACCCATGACTACACTAAAAACGCTTGAATTGTACACCTTAAATGGATGAATTGTGTGGTGTGGTAGGCAGACTGACAGTCCCTCAAAGACGGCTATGTCCTAATCCCCAGAACCTGTGAGCATCTTAGGTTATGTGGCAAACAAGATTTAAATTTGCAGATGGAATGACAGTTGCAAGTCAGCTGACTTTAAAGGAGGAAGTTTATGGGATTATCCAGGTGGGCCCACTCTTATCACAAGGGACTCAAAAAGCAGAAGAGAGATTCTTCGGAGAGAACCAGAGAGATGGCATCGTGAGAAGGACTCAGCCCAACATTGCTGGCTGAGAAGATGGAGGAAGGAAGCCATGAGCCAAGGGCAGCAAGCAACCTCTACACGCCAGGAAAGACAAGGAAACAAACTCTTCCCCGGAGCCTCCAGAAGAAACACAGCCCTGCCAACACCTTGATCTTAGTCCAGTGAGGCTTGTGTCACACTTCCATTCTAGAACTATTAGACAATAAATGTGTGTGGTGTTAAGCCACCAGGTATGTGGTAATTTGTTGTCGCGCCAGTAGAAAACTAATATGATGGTATATGATTTACACATAAAGTTGCTTACAAAATGATTGGTCCTAGGCTGCATAAAGAGGTGTGACATCTGGAGGGAGGAAGAGGATAGTCTACTTGCGTCTAAGTGAGGCAGACTCCATCTGGAGCTCCGCTCTCAATGCCACACCATGAGGGGAATGTGAAAAAACCAGGGTGGGTCCAAAGAAAGGTCACTGTCACGGTGAAAAGATCTGAATTATGTTGGATGAGGAACCATCCAGGGAACCGAGAGTGGTCAGCCTGGAGAAAGGAAGGCCTGCAGACCACCATCTGCCTGAGGCTAACAGCTACTGTGGGGCACTGAAGTAGAGTTGTATTTTGTGGGCACAGGGGACAGATCTAAGGATGATGGGAGGTGTTATCTGTAGACAAGACTCAACTTGAGATGAAAATGAATTTGCGTCTTTGTTTTAAAAAATATTTTGCCCGTTGGGTGTGGTGGCTCACACCTGTAATCCTAGAACTTCGAGAGGCCAAGGTGGGAGGATTACTTGAGCCCAGGTGTTCAAAACCAGCCTGGACAACATAGCAAGACCTCATCTCTACAAAAAATGAAAAAATTAACCTGCAGTCCCAGCTACTTGGAATGCTGCGGTGGAAGTATCACCTGAGTCCAGGATGTTGAGGCTGCAATGAACGGTGATCATCCCACTACACTCCAGCCTGGGCAACAGAGCGAGACCCCCAACTCAATCAATTAATCAATCAATATTCTCCCCCAAAATACATCTTTATAAAAAATTAGAAAATATAGATAAGCAAGAAGAAAAACATAATAATCACTCAGCATGTTGTTGGAAGTTTTTCATGTTTCTAGCTGCCCCGTTCTGGGAAGGTAAAACCATATCTGCTCTTTTCTTTGCTCTATTCTCAACTTCTAGCTCAGGGCAAGTGATCATGGAACGCTTGTTGATCGGTACATGATGTGTCACGCACACTGACATTTTTAATCTACAAAAGTGGGGTCCTACTGTACACATTGCTTGATAGCATGCTTTCCCCCCATTACTAATATGCTATGAGCTTCTTTCCGGTTCAATAAATGTACATTTACATCAGGGATGTAATAGATACTTCCAGACTGCAAATAGAATTCAGGGGGTCTGCGAACTTGAATAGGAAAAAATTATATTCTTATTTTCACTAACCTCTACTGAAATTTCTCATTTTCTTCCATCTGAATATTGTCAGCAAGCTGGAACAGCATTCACCGTACCTGCGACTTCACTACCATAGTGATCATAGATATTTTCGTACCAAATTACCATTGTTGCTGCTATCTTGAAACACTGTTTACGCTCATCACTGCCTTGAAATTACAGCTGTTATTACACCTGCCACTAGGCCCTTTTAGTAAATATGTTAATAAAGAAGTGTGTATATTTCTATATCAGAATTTTTGAAATATTTCGATAACGGCATTTTATAATAATTGGTCTTCTTAAAACTCTTAAACATCTCTTCTTGGGTGTTTAAATTATTATTCTGAGGAAGGGTTCATGGACCTCACCCAAAAGGCCCAAAGAAGTCACGACTTATACCATTATCTTTATCTTAAACTTTGTGTCTTGAAATAATTTTAAATTTACAGAAAAGCTAAACAAATAAAGTACAGAGAACTCTCACCCAGCTTCCCCTAAAGCAACATGCTACACAACCACAGGATAATTATCAAAGCCAGGAAGTTAATTCTGGTACAATGTCATTAAAGGTCAGATCTCATTTGAATTTCTCGTTTTCTCACAAATGCCCTTTTTCTGTTCCCAGTGCCAGCCCAGGATCCTACAGTGTCGTGTCTCCTTGGTCTCCTCCAATCTGTGATGATTCCTCAGTCTTTCCTTGTCTTTCATGACCTTGACACTTTTGAAAAGAACTGGTCAGTTAATTTGTGAACTGTCCATCAATTTGAGTTTGCCTGATATTTTCTCACGATTAGATTGAAGTTATGCATTTTTGGCAAGCATAACTCAGGAGTGGTATTGTGCCCATCTCGGGGTGTCATGTTAGGGATGCACGATGCTAATATGTCTTATCCTGTGCATAACGGCTGTAGAGTATCCACTGTATACGTAATAGGATGTAACACGTAGTTTATTTAATTGGTGCCCTTCCAGTGGTCTGTTAGCTTATTTCCAATTTGGGGCTGTTACAAGCAACACTGTAATGAACAAAGAGTATTGTGTGAAGGGCAGGGCAGCCTGGAGAAGCAAACAGCAACCAAGAGTGATAATGAGTATCTGAAGCATGTAACAGCAGAGTGGCACCAGATTCTGCTCCTGTTCCCCCACCAGAGGGTGTCCCAAAACACTACAAAATGCACGGGGACAATGGTAAAGGATGCCCTCTCCCTGGGACCCCCACTTAGGCATCCCACCTGCAAGGCAGGGCCTTAGCCTTAGTGGAGGCAGAAAACGCTGCCCAGAAGAGGCCAGCTCTGGTTAGTATTCTGAGCTCCTTGCTCCGTTGAGGGCTAATTGCCCCTAAGAGCTGAACTCACTGGAGGGGAAAATGCAAGGCACCCTGACCTTTTCTGGGCTCAGCAAGCCAGCCAGCCTCCAGCAGAAAGGTCTGTGCCACCGCTATCCGTGATTGCTGATGGAGCGGGTGGCTCAGGGTCCCAGTGCCTGGCTGAAGAGTGGCCGTGGTGACTTATAAAATCTCAGCAAGGCTGGAGGCTGCAGGGGGTCAGCACTGAACCTTCTGGTTTCTACAATGCATGAAGTACAGCCACTGGGGAAAACTGTCTGGTGATATTTAGGAAAGCTCACCACGTGCCCCTCACCGAGGCTGCCATTTCAGTCCTAGGTGTATGTCCAGCAGAAATAGACACACATGTCTACCAAAGGAATGTCCACAGACACTTTATTCATAATCGCCCAAACCCAGATACTTCATGCGCATCAACAGAATGGACATAGACAACTTGTGATCTATTCAAACACTGCAACACCATGTGGCGATAGAGAAATAAGCCACTACTGCTAGCAACGTGATGAATCCAGACCTAGTGTGGAGTCGGGGCAGTCAGACACACGGGGCCACACCGAATGAGTCCACTGGTATAGGTTCAGAACTGGGCCATTTTAAACTACAGACATAGACTTGGGCATAACAGTTGCTCTGGTGGGGCTAGTATTGACTGGAAGGGGCCGTTCGGAGGGGACTTCTAAAATGCTGGAAATGACCCACATCCTGATCCAGGTGGGTGTTCTGTGAATGTAGACTGAAGCAAAAGTCCAGCAAACTGTGCACTTGAGGTTTTATGGTACGGAAGTTATACTCTCAATGACAACAACAGGGATCAGAGTGAGAGCAGAGGCAGGCTCTGCTGGCCAAGGCAGGTGGGAAAGGGGCAGGAAGTGGTGACAGGTCCCAGCTCCACCAGAACTATGTGGCCTGGGCAACCCGATTCACTGTCCCATTCCTCAGCTGACAGGAATGCGGCGGGGGGGGGGGGGGGGGAGGCTGATGATAGCAGCCTCCCTGCCGAGTTGCTGGGAGGAGCAAACAGGAAGGTGTGTGAGACACCAGCTTCCCATTGGAAGCTGATGTTCCTGCATTGATTCAGCCAACATGTGTCAAGCCATGCATGTGCTCAGCACTGGCCTGGGCGCCTAGGACACGCAGAGAGGGCAGACCCAGTTCTGCCCTCAAACTAACTCTCAGACTAAGCAGCGAGAAAGATGATCAACCTACAAACAAAGAAGCAGTTTAGACTCGGATGAGGGTCACAGAGGTGTTGGCAGGCACAGAGATGGTGAATAACCAGGGGGCGGATGTTGGGATCCATTGGGCTGCGGCTTGGGGAAGGCCCCAGAGTCAGAAGACGTGACTTGGGAGTCAAGACGGAAGGACAGGCAGGAGCCAGGACCACTGAGGACATGGCAGGCAGAGGAGTCAGCAAAGGCAAAGTCCTCACAGCAGGAAAGTGCCAGTTGTGCTTGGAGAACCGAAAGGAGGCCAAGTGACCCCCAGGGAGCAGGTCCACACTGGGGGAGGATGTACACAGCCTGGTGGGCAGGGGAAACCTTGGGGTTCTGCTTGAAGTACATTGGGAAGACAGTGAAGGTCTTTTTTTTTTTTGAGTTGGCGTCTCACTCTGTCGCCCAGACCGGAGTGCAGTGGCCGCTCCCGGCCACCGCAGCCTCGACCTGCTGGGCTCCAGTGATCCTTCCGCCTCAGCCTTCCGAGTAGCAGGAATTACAGGCGCGCGCTACCTCGCCCGGCTAATTTTTTGATTTATTGTAGAGATAAGGTCTCGCGGCCCAGGCGGGTCTCGAACCCGCGGGCTCAGGCAATCCACTCACCTCAGCCTCCCAAAGGTGCGGGATTACAGGCTGAGCCACCGAGCCCGGCTACACTGAAGGGCTTTTAATCAAGAGATGACATGATCTAATTTGTGTTTTTAGAAGATGACTTCAATAATTTGCTATCCACCAAACAAACAATTCCATTCTGATGACTCTATTTATAAGAGATCTGAAAGCTCATAAAATTAACTTGTGGAAAGAAATGTCAAAATAGTGATTAACCTCGAGAGTTGTGGTCTTAGGAAGGGTGATGAGGGCATTAGAGGGTCTGGAAGTGTTTCCTACATTGATCTGGATGGATGTACAACAAATGCAAAAAACCACCAGGATGTGCACGTAAGATGGGTTCTTACAGTGTGGTATACTATTCGTACACCATACCTCAATAAAAAAGCAAAGTAAAGTTTAAAATTAGCGGACTTCTTATTGACTGCCATTATTTTTTAAGTAAAGTTTCGTTTGTTTGTCTGAGTCAATGTCTCACTCTGTCACCAGGCTGGAGTGCAGTGGTACGATCATGGCTCTCAGAAGCCTCAAACTCCTGGACTCAGGAGATCTTTCCACCTCAGCCCTCAAGTAGCTGGCACTACAAGAGTGCACCACAATGCCTAGCTAATTTTTTAATTTTTTGCAGCGACGAGGCCTTGCTATGCTGCCCAGGCTGGTCTCAAACTCCTGGGCTCAAGCAACCCCAACCCTTCCCCCCACCCCCGCCCCCCGCGCGCCTTGGCTTCCCAAAGTGCTGGGATTACAGACGTAAGCCCTAAGTAAGGTTTATGGAGGTATAATTTTCATACAATAAAATTTGACCTTTTAGAGTGCAGCTAGGAGAGTTTTGAAAGACATGTACGCCAGTATATTCATCACCACGATCAAGATCTAGACCACATCTACCACCTCAGAATGTGGTCTTTCGCCCCTTTTCATCCCTTCCCCCAACCGCACTCCCTGGCAACCACTGATCTGGTTTCTGTGCCCTTTCCAAGCTGTCATTCATTGGAATCACCTAGCGTTTGGCCCTTTGGGTCTGCTGCTTTCCTTATATACGTTTTTCCATATATGTTTTTATTTCTCTTGACAAGATAAGTGCACATTTAAGGTTAGAAGAAACTCCACCAAGTTTTTCATAGCGGTAGCCAGGCACTAAGTACGTTATCTCATGTTATTCTCAGAATGGATGAGACGGTGAGGTAAAGAAAGCAACTTGCTTAAGGTCCCACAGTTAGTAGGGACTCCAGAGCCCCACAGGCAAACCCCTGTTTGAGTCAAAGTCAAAGGCCACACTCAGGAGCAGGGCCCGTGCGTTGACTTGGTCAGAGCCTGGCTCAGACAAGCTCCAGACGCACAATTAGGGCTGGGATGGAGTCAGTGGTGCACCATGTCACCCTTCCACGCAAGAAAAAAATGAAAGAAGAGGAAGAAAAAAAAAAAGCCAGGCAACATGAAAGTGGAGAAAATTGCCAGCCACAAGCAAAGTATTAATTCATCTGAAGCCAGCCATTCCTCTCTGCTCCCAGCGTCCCTCGGTCCCCTGGCAAGTTTTCCAATTAAAGTGCTGAAGGCTCCCTCTCTCCTCTGACACCCGGTGGCCAGGGCTGGCAGGCTCGGTGCTGTGGCTTGAATATTGTCTAGAAACAGCACACCAGTAGCCCCACCACCCCCAGCCCCAGACAGACCCAGACCCTGGTCCGCTAGGAGGTGGTGCCCTCAGCCCTAGACAGGCTGACCCCCACAGGGCCACCGGGACAACAGAGGTTAATGAGATTTTGATGAACCTGCAGTTTCCATTTTGTGAGGGAAAAGGCTCAGAGCCCCACTCATTAAAGGGAACTGACCTGTAAAATGAGTCTGGGGATAGCTGGTGGGGTAGGAGGGCCGGCCAAGGGAGGAAGGGAGGGGAGGCGGGACCCCCTCAGCCTTGTTGAAGCAGACCAGTTGCATGGGGAGAGCAGGCTCAGAGACCTTCTGGAAGGGACTTTTGCCCAAGGGCACACAGCAACCCAGGCCTGGGTCCAGGAAGGGGCAGGGGAGAATGGGGGGCAGCTGAGAAATGGGGAGGTAGGTATAGAGACAGAAAGAGAGCAAGATGGAGAGACAAACAGAGATGGAGAGAGACAGAGAGAGATGGAGACAAAGAGAGATGCAGAGAGATGAGACAAAGAGAGACAGAGAGAGATGGAGTGAGAGAAAGATGGAGAGAGAGAGAGTCAGAGAGAGATGGAGAGAGACGAAGAGACATGGAGAGGAATAGAAAGAGATGGAGAGAGACAGAGACAGAAAGAGAGAGAGATGAAAAGAGACAGAGAGAGATGGACAGAGACAGAGAGGCGAAGAGAGATGGAAAAACAGAGAGAGATGGAGGGAGAGAGTTGGAGAGAGACAGAGAGAGACAGAGAAAGGATAGAGATGGAGAGAATGCCATCGATCGAGTACTGAGTACTCAGTAGCAATGTCCAGCAGTCACTGAGGCCTACTCCGTACCAGCCTCTGGGCTCACTGTTTGTCCTCCCATTGTCTCACTTAAGCCTCACAACTTCAAGAGCTAAGTACAATGACCCCACTATGGGGAAACTGAGGTTCAGAGAAGCTGAGTGACCTCCCAAGGGCACTGAGTCAGCCAGCTCTACCTGACAGCATGCTCTGATCACCTGCCCCATGCTCGAGTGACCCTGGGACCCGGTGCACACATGCTGCCCTGGTGTAAGTATGGGGAGTGCCCCCTCGCTGCACAGGGTGATCCCGTTCAGGAAAATAAGATATGACCACCCTGCCTAGGCTGCATCCTATAAATCGCTTTCTGTGTGACACGCCTCGCCCAGGATGCAACACACAGCATGTGCTCAACAAATAGTCAAACCTAGACACAGATGTCACATCTTTCACGTCTCAGAATTGAGGCAGTAGAGCACAGCGGTCAGGTACTTAGACTTGAGTCAGCCAAACCTGGGCTCGGCCCAGCTGTGTGGCCTTGGATTAGTCACTGGGCCTCTCTGGGCCTCAGTCTGCTCATCTGTAAAGTGAGGATAAGCATGGTTCTTTCCAAGGTTGTGGGGTTATGTAAGTGATATTCTGGCACAGATTTGCTGGGATCACCTGGCAGACACAGGACTTCAGCCTACATTCTTTCTGCTGACACCGTGGCATTCCACCGCGTGTGCCCAGCCTGTTTGCCTCAGGATAAAGTTTGCTCACAGACCTTTTTTCCAAGATGCACTTTGCAGTTCCTGCCCTTGGGCCTTTGCACATGCTGGGTCTTTTTTTTTGCTTGCTTAAACATCCTGTGCCAGACACTGCTCCAAACATATGATGTGTGTAAAACCACCTAATCTTCACAGCAATTTTATTTCTACAAATGAGGAAATTAAGACAGAGAGATTAGGTAACTTGTCCAAGGTCACACAGAAGGCTAGTGGCAGAACTGAGACTTGAACCCCATCACCCTCGCTGAAGAGTCTACCCTCTCCAGTACTTTCTTCTGTCCTGAGGCGCTACCCCACTCCCACCACTGACTCCACCTCTGCCTTTGCCTGGAGACCTCCTAGTCACTCTTGGGCCTTTGCTGAAATGGCACTTCCGCCAAGAGACCCTCCCTGACTGCCCAGCCTGAATCTCGTTTCCCTCCTCAGCCTAGAGAATATCCCTCATCTCGCCCCCCTGTTCCTTCAGAGCTGAATTCAGTTTGTTGTTCTCTGTTTATTGGATAATGTGTCTTCCCTCCCAGACAGTGCTTTCCAGGAGGGCAAGGGCGATTTTTATATTGCCTGCATTTGGAACAGTACCAGACACAGGGAAGATGTTCAGTAAATATCTGCTGAAGGAAGGAATGGGAGAGATGGGAACAGGAAATAGAAGCACCTTCCAGACAGGAGCTATGTCCCGCAGGGATTCGTCATCCCAGGGCCACACCGGGTCTGCTTGTGCACGGTGGAGCTGTCAGTACTTCTGACTGCTGGCACCAGCCGCCTGGAAGCCCACTCCCTTGGGCCCCAGGGCGAGCCGGCCAGGGCCAGGCTCAGGGTGCGCAGGGACCCAGCCCCCTCCAGTCACAGCCGTTCCCCTCTGGCCCCCACCCCTCCCGTCTCCATCGCCCTTCTTCTTTTCCCTTCTGAGATGAAGCACTGAAATGATTTTTCTACTTGAGCAGTTTTCAATTTAGATTAAGAAAAATGTGGTCTGCAGTCACTCGGCAAGAGGCCCCGGCAGCTCCGTCCCTTCAGGGACCGGGGTTTTCGCAGCCGTTGACAGAGCAGAGTCAGTTCTGGAATGAGGGGAGTCTGGAGGGGACTTCCCACCCCCCCGCCTGCCCCCGCCCCAGCCCCAAGACTTGGTTTCCCCCTGTCTCCTGGGCAAGGCAGGGCTCAGGGCCTGGAACTAGGCAGCCCTGGCTGGGACTCCAGCTCTAACCGTGAAGACTGTGTGACCTGAGGCTGTGCCTGCGCCCAGAGCCACTGGCTTTATCTGTCGAGTGGGCCCCTGGTAAGGTAAACCCTCTCAGCTGGTCCGTGCTTCCCACCCAGACCAAAGAGCCTCCCCAGGCCTCCCAGACTGTAGGGGAATAAGTAGCAAGGACAACACAAGGACTTTCTGAGGGGGCAGAACAGCGTGGGCAGAGCTTCAGAAACCCCAGGACCAGGGCAGAAAGGGGGAGAGGCTGAGGCTGGCGGAGTTTTGACAGATGGAAGTTTCCAGGGCAGCTCTCGAGAGGCCAGAGGTCAACTCAGGTCAAAGCCCAGGGCATCTATGCTCGTCTGGGGCAGAGGAAGAGGGATGCGGAACTCCAGGGCCACTTAATTCCTTTCTAATTCTGAAGCCTTCATTCCTGGGACAGATTTTGAACTGTTGGATAACATTACCCTTCAAAATGGAGGCTGCTTTTTGCTCATGTGGATAAGGAAATGAAAGGTGTGTGTTCACCACAGCTAACAGCACCGGTTCTGGAGTCAGGCACACCTGGGTCTCGTTTCCTGCTCCTCCCCTCAGCAGCTCTGTGATCTGGGCAAGCTACTCAACCTCTCAAAATGAATTTATAAGTGTCATACTCCTTCGTTTTTATTTTTTATTTTTGTAAATCAGCTTTATCAAGATGCAAAATACTTATGATAAAATGTACCCATTTTAAGGATTTATTTCAAAGAATTTTGAAATGTATACACCCACATAACCACCACCATGATCAAGAAAATGAACATTTTTATCATCCTCAAAAGTTGTCCTGTGCCCCTTCACGGTCCATCTGTTGTTTTTAATATAAAAATAGGTTGGGGTGCAGTGGTTTACACCTATAATCCCAGCACTTTGGGAGACTGAGGCAGGAAGATAACTTGAGCCCAGGAATTTGAGACCAGCCTGGGCAACATGGTGAGACCTTGTCTCTACAAAAACTCAATAAATAAATGAATAAATAAATAGACATGGTGGTGAACGCCTATAGTCCCAGCCACTCAGGAGGCTGAGGCAGGAGGATCGTCTGAGCCCAGGAGGTCAAGGCTTTGGTGCGCCATGATCATGCCACTTGCACTCCAGTCTGGGCAACAGAGTAAGACTCCAACTCAAAAAAAAAAAAAAAAAAATAGAGGTTCCCACCCCCAGTAGATCTTGGCCACAAAGGAGCATCCCAGGAGGGTGTGCAGTGTGGACTCGGACTCTGCCTATCTGTTCCCCACCCCTGCCCACACATGGACACTGCCATGTAGGCCTGGAAACACGCATGTGCCCTGCAGAGAAACTCAGACTCGCAAGACATGAGCTGGTTCCCCATACACCGACTGCCCCTGGGGAGCCACTAGGTCCCCTGCAGGTACAACCCCAGCTGGCACTGGGCTCCTGGGCTCCCTGGTGTGCTCGCTGCCATGAGCCTTGCTCTTCCAACACCTCCATGAGTCTGAGGGCCGCTCGAGGAAGGGTCTGTGTGTGCCACGCATCATTCATGATTGCATCCTCAATGCCCCGCAGGGACCTGGCACATAGTAGGTGTTCAATAAACAGGTGTAGAGTAAATGAATGGGAAGGGGACTGCCAGCCGGAGGACCCCTGGAGGAAGTGCTTGGAACACCCAATAACTCTTCTTCAAGTTCCTTTCCCAAATGTCCTACCTGTCCTACTATTAATTGATATTCTTTAAATGAGCTCCACTCATTTCTATCCTCTCTATAGCTGCCTCACCTTAAACAATCAGATCCAGGGCATGATGGTTAGAGACGAAATATATATGGGGAAGCTGGATTTGTTGGCTCATATTTGTAATCCTAGTGCTTTGGGGGACCAAGTGGGAGGATTACTGAAAGCCAGGAATTCAAGACCAGCCTGGGCAACATAGCAAGACCTCATCTCTGCAAATTAAAAAAAAATTATTCAGGGGTGGTGGTGTGCACCTGTAGTCCCAGCTACTCAGGAGGCTGATGGGGGGAATAACTTGAGCTCAGGAGTTTATTCAAGGCAGTGATTGCACCGCTGCACCCAGCCTGGGCATCACAGTAAGATCCTATATCTAAAAAAAATTTTTTAGACAAAGATGTACTTGGAACTTTTTATTTTCACATTATTCTAAACTTTACAGAAAGATTGCAAAGAATGTCCATACACCTCTTCACCCAGACCTGCCAACTGAATCCATTTTGCCCCACTTGTTCTATCATTCTCTCTCCCGCTCCATACCTACACATACACACTTATACCTTGTTCTAATACACACTGAAGTAAAATCCTATACCAGACTGTATTCTTACTTGTGAATACTCGTTGCCACCCTTCTCAGCTGCTCCTCTGCCGATTACGTTTCCCACCTCATCACCATCACATCTGGTCACGTGAGCAATGAAAGCCATTGTGAGGTTCTGCAGTGGGTCCTTCTGCTGCTGTGGATTCAGCATGTTCCAGGCAGGGACTGCCCTTTCACTCAGGTTCTCAGAATGATGATATGGAGCAGAGTCAAAGCAGACCCTTGATGGGCATGAAGCCTGAGCAAAACATAAACGCGTATTGTCAGAGCCACTGAGATTTGAGGGAGGGCATCTGTTGCCACAGCTGAACTTTCCTTAAGTTGATGGATGCAAATGTTTACTGTTAAGATGAAAGATGTGTATGTACCATCTACACGTACACAGCAAACTTGAGCAACATGGTATTGGCCATGGTGACCCCAGAGGTATGGTTGAGTATGTTCCCATTTAATAGAGGAGGAAATTGAGGCTTGTAATGCTCAAGCAGTTTGCCCAGAGATGACTCTGGACACTGCTGTCTGGGGGTTCTGTCTCATGGAAAGGCAATGGAACTTGCCCTTGGCAACACAGTTCTTCAGAGATGGCCTTCCTGGATGGTCTCCCCCCACAAGCCCCTCTTCTCTTTCATGTCCCAAGCCAACTGTGCTCCTTCTGGCCCCATTCCTTGAAGTTCTCTCAGCTGAAATCAGCTGAATGCCAGAAGATTCTGTGAAGGAGTTAGCTGCTAACTAGAGGTGTTAACTGCTAATGAAAGTGCCAGCACCAAGGTATTAGCAAATAAGAATTAACACCTCTCGGGGTGTTGGCATATTAATAAGGGACCTCAGGAAGATTGAGATGGTTTCAAGAGCCAGAGGAACAGAGCTCAAAGGCAGCAGAATCATTTGGCTCTACCATTCTTTCTGCCCTGTTGTGAACTGGGCCCTGAGCTAAGACAGGCAGCCGAGAATTTGCGTATGCTCAGTGCTTTGCAGCATGCGTGCCCGGCAGCTCACAATGCACTGCCTTACAAAGTGCTTGTTCCCTCTTCACTCTGCCCAGTGAGGTGAGCTTGGCTGTCCCTGTTCACCTATGAAGCTGCGGGGTGGGGGTGGGGGTGAGTTACTCAAGGCCACATGCTAGTGGGGGTGGGATTATTCCTGTGGCAATCTGACTCCTCCCACTGGGGGCTAGAGCATCTTAGTTCATATCTTCCCCTTCTCGGAACTAAGATCAACTCTAACCCCAACGAGTCAGTGCCAAGACCAGGCTGATTCCTGGAACACCGTGCCTAGAAGGCCCCCTTTCCTGGTTCAACTTCTGTTCACCTTTTTAGACTTAACTTGGGCATCACATCTTCCTGGAGCCTTCCCAGATGACCCTAGGCAGCCTCCCTCTGGGCTGCCACAATACACAGGGCATGTCTTGCTCCTGCATGTTGCATTAGAAAGATCTCTCTCTCTCTTTTTTTTTTTTAAGTTGGAGTCTCACTCTGTTGCCCAGGCTAGAGTGCAGTGGCATGCTCATGGCCACCGCAGCCTTGATCTGCTGGGCTCAGGTGATCCTTCTGCCTCAGCCTTCCAAGTAGCTGGAACTACAGGCAAGCGTCACCATGCCCAGCTAATTTTTTATTTATTGTAGAGAGGAGGTCTTGCCTAGTTGCCCAGGCTCGTCTCAAACCCCTAAGCTCAGGCAATCCTCTCACCGCAGCCTCTCAAAGTGCTGGGATTACAGACTTGAGCCACTGCGCCCAGCCTAGAAAGATCTTTTTATGAACCAGATAAATCTGTGTCCCCCATGCCAGGCAGGCAGCACAGAATGAAGGAAGTGACCATAATGCTTGTTGGGTGAGTAGATCAATTGATGACTCCTAGAGTCTTTAGAGAGAACTCATCAGAGAGGGCATCATTGCCTACTCTCCAAGACAAGGCTGGTATAAAATGTGCCCATTTTTTTTTTTTTTTGAGTTGGAGGCTCACTCTGTCACCCAGTCTGGAGTGCAGTGGCCGCTCCCGGCCACCGCAGCCTCGACCTGCTGGGCTCTGGCGATCCTTCCGCCTCAGCCTTCCAAGTAGCCGGAATTACAGGCATGCACTACCACACCTGGCTGATATATTTTTTTTTAATTGTAGAGATGAGGTCTCGCTGCCCAGGCGGGTCTCGAACCTGCGGGCTCAGGCAATCCACTCACCTCAGCCTCCCAAAGGCGCAGGATTACAGGCTGAGCCACCGAGCCCGGCTAAATGTGCCCATTTTAAAGTGAAACAAGAGGTGAGCTGATCTCATCTCCTCTAAGCCCTAGTACTAGTTTGAGATCCATCCAAAGTAGGTATCTGTATCTTCGTGTGTCTCTGTGTATAAGTGCATGTAGAGACCACATCCACCAAACCAGCATTTCTGATGTATTTCCCATGGACCAGTGAGCACTGCAGCATGGGGCTAGGGTGTTATGGGGGTGGAAAGGGGAGAGTTCATGGCCAAAGATATCTGGAAAGCCCTGGGCTTAAGAGATGGATATTGTAGGACTTCTCAGAGTCTTTAAAGGTGACATTTATGGTGCATTTACTATGTGTTGAGCACTGTGCTAAGCACTTTACACTCATTTCCATAGTAGCTTACATTCCTCTAGAATGTCAACTTCTTGAGGACAAGCACCACGTCTGTCTTGTTCTCCAGTGTATCCGTAGAGCCAATACACTGTATCTACGCAATTGATGAATAAGCTAACGAATGAATAAATGGCCCTGTTGCTAGCATACCCATTTGATGGGTGAGGGATGCATCATACTGCGGAGTCTGGGCTTTCCCTGCTGGGTCGCTGCTCGGTGTGGCAACACACCTGGTGAATCTGCAGGGGCGACTCTCGCATGAGGCATTTCTAGCTGGATTTGCCCACAAAGCTCCTTGTGACTGTGGGCACCAGCAGCCTGGCAGCCCACCCCCTTGGGCCCCAGGGTGAGCCAGCTCCTTCCTCCAGGACATTGCTGAGCAGCATCACGAGAGACAAGCCCTGTGAGACCGTCATCTGGGTTCTGCAAGCGTCAAGGGCAGGCCCATTGTCCCTGATTCATTTCCCCAGACCCCCAGCCCCCAGAGACCAGAGGGCAGGAGGAGCGGAGGCTTAGCTTAGGCTCTCCTACGTGGCTTCTCGTCCTGCCGTGGCAGCCCCTCTCGCTGTGGCTCCAGCTCCTTCTGCAGTCCCAGGCACTGGCCATATCACTTTCTCTCTTTGGGTTCTTACCCCACAGCATCTTGTTCGCATGTGTGGAGCCCACCAGTCCCCCAATGGTTCCTCGGAATGTGAGGTGGGGGGACATGGTCCATAGAATCTTCCTGGTGTTGACAGTCTGTCAGTGGCTGCACTTCCAACTCTGCCAAAGTGTCCCCTTTCCCCTCTTCCCAAGCACTGTCCCTGTTTCCCTGTGTTGATGCTGTCCCCTGAGCCACCCTGTGTGGCCCTGATAGAATCTCCTGAAATAGTAAGTCTCAGGGAAGTGGATTGACCTGTTCCAGGCCACACATTTAGTAAATGAGAAACCGAGATGTGAGCCAGACACATTGGGTCCAGAACACCCTCCCACCACAGACAACAGTCATGACAATCCCTGGGAGTCAGGAAGATTGGACAGAGCCCCTCACGCTTTTAAGCTCCTGGAGCAGGGTGGCGTCCTCAAGGCCTTTCTCCTTGTCTTGTAGTGAGCCTCTCAGCCCAGGAGGCAGGCAAGCAGGCCTTGCACCAACCCTTCACAGGGTATTTAAAGGGAACCTCCTAGCCCTGGTCATCCAGTTGACTCGATGGTGCCTAAGGCTCCCCACCCTTCTCCTCCCAGTCCCCCAAAACATCAAGCCACCTGTGATGTCATCAAGACAGGGTTTCAAGATCCTGATCAAATACCACCTTCCCTACGAAGCTGTCCTAGAGGCACCATCAGAAATGAGAATTCTCTCTGTCACTCTGCATGGCTTTTTATCTCTGCCGAATCAGGACAGTCTTGTGTTGGCTGGACTGTGTTCGTGTCTCCTCTGGCCTGCCAGGCTGGAAGCTCAGGGAGAGTAGAAGTTGAAACCAATGCATACACCTTCCTTTACAGCCCGGCCCAGTATCTTGTATGTGACAGATAATAAGTGTTGAATAAATGGATAGATCGATGGATAAGAAAATGAAGAAGGAAGGAAGAAAGGAAGAAAAGTAGGAAGGGAGAAGGGAGGGAGGAAGGGAGGAAGGGAGGGGGAAATGGTCGATGGACGGGAAGGAGGGGAATGGACAAATATGGCTGGATGGATACATGGATGATGGGAAGATGAATCAATGGGTGGATGAGAAGATGGATGGAGAGCAGAAGGATGGATGGATGGATGGATGGATGGGAAAATCCATATCGATGGGTAGACAGCAGACTGGCTGGTGAACATGAGGGTGTGATGAATGGAACGGTGGATAGATACATGGATGGGAGGATGGACGGTTAGGTGGACGGATGGACGGATGGTCTGGGTGGATAGCTAGATGAATGGATGTGTACAGACTGAGGTGCTGAGCAATGTGTGGTGAGCATTCCTGTGTGGGGCAACCCTCTGGCCAGTGGGCAGCTGGTCGCTGGGTTTCCAGGACACTGTACATAAGGCTGAGAAACTAGCAGCCACCCCAGTGAAGAGCGGGGAAGAGGCGATGGAGATTACAGAGCTGACGCCCAGCTAGGCCACTCCTCAGCACACCCCCTGCAGGGGTGACTGAGATCTAGACTAGCAAGATGCTGGAAGTCTGCGGCCCTAAGAAGAGTCAAGGCTTCAGGTCCTCTGTCTCAAAGACTCAGAACTGAAGACCCTGAATTGAAAAACTCTGTATTTCTACTGATGCACCGGGCATAGTTCTCAGCACTTCACAAAGATGTCTCCTCTGAGGCCCCCTGCCACCATGGTGTAGACACTCCTGCCGTCCTCGCAACGTGTTTACCTTGTGAGACAACGCCGCTGTTAAGTGGTAGAACTGGGACTTGAACCCAAGCAGGCTAAGCAGGGTCCAGAGTCCCTGCTTCTCACCACGGCATGACCCCACCTCAAGGAATCGAGGGCTCTGCCCTCTGTTTGGGAGAGTCAGCACTCCAGGCTCGAAGAGCCTGCGGTTCTGTGGCCCTCCGTGGCTCCACACCCCAGAGGCTGGACCCGGCTCCCGGGGAAGGCACAGGAGCCTGGGGCCTGGTGCGGGCCATGCTGGCTCTGGTGAGCACCAGCCCTGCTGATGTCAGGCGCCAGCCGTCACTCTTCCTGTTCACCTTGGGGGGAAAACACATGTGTGGCAGATAACAGGCTCGAGGGTGTGTCGGCCCTCCGCCCACTCCCGGGCCTGATGGATGGGCTACACGGCCCCCCCTGACCTGTGTGTGTACCGTTATCTGCTCAGCCAAGGGAAGCCGTTCATCACGCCGACAGCTCGGCGAGGCACACCTGCTGGGCCTCGTCAACCACAGCAGCCCGTATCCTGGGAGGAAGGAGGGGAGAGCATGGGAGGGGAGGGCGGAAGAGACAGAGAGAAGAGAACCAAGCACCTGGTTGCAGCAACATCTCCAAGTCGGGACTGGCCCAGAGGGTGGCAGTGAATTCTGGGCACGATGCCTGGCTTCTCTTCCTGGTGGTACCACAAATGTGCTGTGTGGCCATGGGCTAGTCACTTAACCTCTCTGAGCTGTAAAATGAGATTAAGCTTTGCCAGAAACCTGGGAGTCACTTTTGTCTCTTTCTCCTCTTGTTCCTTGTCTGATCACTTGGTTCTGTTGGCTTGGCCTCTCGGTTTATTGTCGTCCTGTCCGTTTGTCACTATCACCTTCTGGCAACCTCCCAGGTTCAGGCTACCAGCATCTCTGCCTGGGTGAAGTTACAGCCTCCCTGCTTTCTTTCCTGCATCCTATACTCCGTTATTCAAATTTACAGCTCAGAGAGACTCCGTGGAGGAGCCCTGAGACACCCGCAGAGAGGGAAGGAGGTGTCCTGCAGCCCCTGAGGCTCCAGCCCCCCATCTTCTGAGGCAGAGCACTTTAGAATCCCCAGTCCACAGACACCATGAGCACCAATCAAACTACTGTGGTTGTAAGCCACTGGGTTTCGTTTGTTGTATAGCCACGCTCTCAGCTTAGGTGTCACCTCCTCAGGGAAGCCCTCCCTAACCAGGAGCACTACAGGACCCTGTAGCTCCTTTTTGCTTTTTTCTGTATAACACATCACAGTTGGCACTTATGCAGTTTTCTTATGTGATGGCCGATTCTCTTTCTCTCTCTCTCTAATATATAAGCTCTGCAAAAGGGGGAAGAATCTTGTCCCCCCCACTGTGTTCCCAGCAGTCAATAGTGTCTGGCACATAAGAGATGTTCAGTAAATACCACGATTTCATAATTTCATTAAATTATTATAACCACCCCGTGAAGTGGGCTTTATTATCCTTCATTTCCATACACAGAAGCTGAGACTCAGAGATGTTCAGTTTGTGCCCAAAGCCACACAGCAGAACAGCATCCGAGCCTGAATTATCTCTGACCCTGAAGCCAGAGGGCAGCTCCTGACAGGTAGAAGACAGGTAGCAAGCCTCCTGGGATCCTGGAAGCAGGGCTGAGAGCTACCACAAATGTCCCTTTGTTTAACCCTTGGTGGAAGGGAGGCCCACAGAGGGGAGGAGACTCGCCCAGATCACACAGCTCATCGCTATGCAAGTTGGACAAGGCCCAGAGCTCCACATCCTGACCAGAGCTCCTCTGGCTGTAGCCGCAAACCTGCCTTGGCCCTTGCCAGACACAAAGCCCAAGACTCGCTTCCAGAAGGACGGAATTAGGGCAACCATCTGACCCTTTGGAGAGAGGAGAATGACATTTCTACGTCCCAAGCACAGGGGACACGGAGAACGATCATTTGTGGAAAGCAACTGTGTTCCAGACAAGCCTCAAAGAGATTTCTCATGGCGAGTCGGTAAGACACCACCAGCCACCTGCCACAGGAGGACCCTGAGGTTGAAGAGGGTGGTAAGACACCACCAGCCACCTGCCACAGGAGGACCCTGAGGTTGAAGAGGGCCGAGGGCTTCCGCAGGCCACCAGGCATGGGACTGCCAGGTCGGGATTTGAATGTGCTGACGCCTCAGCCCTCTTCAGCCTCAGGGTTCTCCTGTGAAAGGTGATCTGTCTGTCCCCAGAATGTCCTCCAGGGGCCTCGAGGTCATGTCCCGGTGGGGGTTTAAGGAAGCCTCATGGAGCAAGAGCATTGGGTCAGCCTTAAGGAAGTGGCGTGGTTTCTAAGGACACTGGGAGAGCATTCCAGATGGAGGCAGGGAGCGTGGGCCAGGCCTGGAGGCAGGGTGAGGACGAGGCCTGGGCACCTGCCCCGGAGGCCGTGAGCCGGGGCCCAGAGGGGCTGCCTGTGGCCTGGGCCGCTGGGCAGATGTGAGTCCCACAGTCCCTGCCCCTTGCTGACTCCACCGCCCTCATCACCTTCCCGCCCCCACCCCCCCACCCCCTCTCAGCCAGAACAAGGACTGGAAAATAAATGAGTCTGTTTATGAAGCCCATAATGTTGCCAGCAAAACAAGGCACTCAGCAGAGCAGCGCGGCGCCTCTAATGGGATATTATTTATGTCATTTTCCTCCCGGCGCTGGAGCCATTACCGCCTGGGATGGCGCTCCGTCACCCTCCGTTCCCCCAGCGACGCTCCAATGTCACGCTGAAGGGTGCGCGCTGCACTCGTCATGGGTAGCGCCCAGCTGCCAGCCTCTGGACCAGGCTGGGACAGGTGGGGTGGGGGGTGACAGGGCAACCCCAGTTCCCCACCAGTCAGAGGTCACTGGGCCCACACCTGCTAGGGGGATCCAGTGTTTTCCAGGTTGCTCTCGGTGCCAGCCATGCTTCTAGGACTCAGAGTCCTCCACGCTCCCCACTGCCCTGCAGACAAAGGTCCACATCACAGTCAGTCAGGGAGGCCTTGGGCCTTGGCTCCTGCCCACCCCCCTAGCCTCAGCTCTGGCCTCCTGTGTGCAAGTGCCAGAACCAGATGGCCCGGGGCGCCAAGCCCAGACAATGCATCTTCCCAGACTGACTCCCACTCACCTCTCCTCTCCTGCCCAGCTTCTGCCTTTGCCTCTTCTTCTACCTCAGCTGTCTCAGTTTCCCCTGGGTGAGGAACAGCCTTCAGGACAGCCTCCGTTGAGCCTGCCAAGTGGCAGCAGCTGGCATTCAGGTCCAAGCCCATCTGAGAGAGGCTCTGGCGACTTCCACCAGGCTTAGAATAGGCTTCCCCAGTGGCTTCCTGGAGGGGATGGGTCACAGCAACCCTGGGAGCAAACAAAGAACACTGGCAGTCAAGAGCTTGGAAGGAGTCACAGACAAATGCCCTGTTCAAAAAATCTGCATCTGCCACCCCAGGTGACCCAGCACCCGGCTGCATGAGCTCAGGAAGACAGGTTTCCGCGGCAGGCCCTTGAACACCTTGCTCTGCCTGCTGCCTGTCCTTTCCGCCTCTCTCCCTGTGTTCTGGCTGCCCGAGTCCACCTCCCAGGAGGCCTCGCTCTGGCCCTGTGTGTTAGGAAGCCCGGGCGAAGCCGCTGCTTCAGTCCCAACTTCACTTGCTTGCCGCAAGAGCTGAGGCAAGCTAATGAACCTCTCTGAGCCTCAGTCTCCTCAGCTGTAAAGTGGAGTAGCAGTAGCCCTCCCTCAAGGGCTGTTGGGCGCGCTCACCCAAGGCCAGGAACGCTGGCCTCTCCTCCACCTCGGCACAGCTGCTCTTGCGCCAGAGACCTCGGTACCATTTTCATGGCAGAAACCCTCTCGACAAACCTGTTCCTGCTTCATGTGACCTTACACACTTCCTGGGGAACAGTACCCATTCCCAGGATGGCTCAGTGCCCCCGCTGGCCACCACAGTGCCCTATGCCCCTCACAGTGCCCTATGCCCCTCTCTGATTCCACAGGCCATTGTGCTCCACTTACCTGCTCCAGGCCTCTTTCACTAGACTGAAAGTTCCTGAGGGCAGGGCTGCATGTTTTGTTCACTGCTTTGCCCCGAGGACTTAGCACACAAGTCCTAACACATTCCAGTATGTGCAATGCATTTTCCCTGAGTGACTGAATGACGGGTCTTATTTAATTCTTGCCACAACTCTGTGTTGTAGGGATTATATCCATTTCAAACTCGTCAATTTCTGCTTTTATCTCAAATTCTCCTTCCACTTTCTTTTAATTTATTTTGTTATATTTCTAGTATCTTAAATTGGAATTTTAGGTGATTTATATTTAATCAACCTTGTATTCTCACAAGGGCATTCAAGACTATGCATCTCCCTCTGAATACAACTTTGTCTGCACCCCATCAGTTTGGATATGACATCCTCTCGTTGCCTTTCAGCTCTAAGTGGCTTTTATTTTACCTTCATTTTACAAATAAGGACACTGAGAGTCAAATAGCAGAAGTGACTTGTCCAAGGCCACAGATTGAGAAAGGGGCGGAACTGAAGTTTGCGATCCCACGGGCCCTGTACCAGTTTCCCTGAATGGTAGCACTGACTTCTTGCAAAACTATAGTAGAGTGTCACAACCAGGGTGTCAACTGCTTCAGTCAATTTGGGCTGCTGTAACAAAGCACTAGAAACTGGGTGGTTTAAACAACAAGCACTTATTGCACCAGAATGGACACTCACAGACTCAAAGTAAAAGGATGGAAAACAATTTATCAGGTGAACTGAACACAGAAGAAAGCAGGAGTTGTGACCCTAATATCAGACAAAATATCCTTTTAAGTTTTCAAAAATTAAAAAAAAAATACAGAAGGTCACTACATAATGATAAAAGGTTCAGTCCATCAACAAGATATCCATCCTAAGCATATATGCACCCAACATAGGAGCACCAATCTTTATAAAGCAGCTTCTAGGTAAACTAAAAAAAGACATTGTCTCAAACACTATCATAGTTGGAGACTTAAATACCCCACTAACAACCCTAGATAGATAGATCATCAAGGCAAAAAATCAACAAGGAGATCCAGAACCTCGACTTGACACTTGACCAAATGGACTTAATAGGTACCTACAGAACACTCTACCCAACAACCACAGAAAATACATTCTACTCATCACCACATAACATACTCCAAGATTGATCACACCCTCAGCCATAAATCAAGCCTAAACAATTTCCATAAGATTGAAATACTCTCATGCACCTTCTCAGACCATAGTGGAATAAAAATAAATATCCACACCAACAAAGCTACTCCCAAACCCACAAAGACATAGAAACTAAACAGCATGATGCTTAACAACTCCTGGGTCAACACAGAAATCAAAGCAGAAATTAAAAGATTTCCGGAAACAAATGAAAATAAAACCTCTGGGATACCATAAAAGCAGTACTGAGAAGGGAATTTATTTCTTTATGAACATACGTCAAGAAAATGGAAAGATCACAAGTTAACAACCTAACAAATCACCTAAGGGAGCTGGAAAGACAAGACCACTAAAACCCTAACTTCAGCAGAAGAATTCAGATCACTAAAGTAAAAGCCCAAATACAGGACATAAAAGACAAAAACATCATTTTAAAAATCAACGAGAGCCAGGCTCGGTGGCTCAGCCTGTAATCCCGTGCCTTTGGGATGCTGAGGTGAGTGGATTGCCTGAGCCCGCGGGTTCGAGACCCACCTGGGCAGCGAGACCTCATCTCTACAATAAATCAAAAAATCAGCCGGGCGTGGTAGCACACGCCTGTAATTCCGGCTATTCGGAAGGCTGAGGTGGAAGGATCGCCGGAGCCCGGCAGGTCGAGGCTGCGGTGGCCGGGAGCGGCCACTGCACTCCAGTCTGGGCGACAGAGTGAGACTCCAACTCAAAAAAAAAAAAAACAACGAAATAGATATCTGTTTCTTTGAAAATATAAATAAGATTGATGAACCCCTAGGCAGACTGACCAAGAAAAAGAGAGAAAAAACCCAAATAAACACAATCAGAAATGCAAAAGATCAAATCACAACAGACTCTGAAGAAATACAAAAGATTACCAGAGATTACTATGCACACCTGTAAAGAAACAAACTTGATAACCTAAATGAAATGGAGGACTTTCTAACATCACACAACCTCCCAAGGTTGAAACAGGAAGAAATCGAGCCATTAAATAGACCAATAATAACAACATAGGAAATAGATAACATCATAAGAAAACTACCCACAAAAAAAAAGCCCTGAACCAGATGGCTTTCCAGCAGAGATCTACAAAACATACAAGGAGAAGCTGATACCAATCCTATTGGAAATTTTCCAAGCAATCAAGACAGAACTCTCCCCAAATCATTTTATGATGCTAACATCACACTGATACCAAACCAGGTAAAGATCCAACAAAGAAAGAGAGCTACAGGCCAATATCCCTGGTGAACATAGATACAAAAATACTCAACAAGATTCTAGCAAATCGGATCTAACAACACATCTCAAAAATCATCCACCACGACCAAAGAGGCTTCATCTCTGGGATGCAGCACTGGTTCAACATCTGCAAGACCATAAATGTAATTAAATACATCAACAAATGTAAAAATAGAAATCACATTATTATATCATTAGATGCAGAAAAAGCTTTCAATAAAATCCAGCATCCCTTCTTGATAAAAACCTTTGAACACCTAGGTATAGAAGGATCATATCTCAAGATAGTAAGAGCCATCTGTGATAAACCCACAGCTAACATATTGCTAAATGGACAAAAATTGGAAGCTTCTTCCCTGAAAACCAGAACAAGACAAGGCTGCCCACTTTCACCATTCTTGTTCAACATAGTGCTGGAAGTCCTAGCTAGAACAATCAGACAAGACAAGGAAATCAGGGGTATCCAAGTATAGAAAGAGGAAGTCAAGCTATCCCTCTTTGCTGATGATATGATTCTACACTTCAAAAATCTAAGAGAATCTGTCAAAAACCTTGCACTGAAAAAGGACTTTGGCAAAGTCTCAGGGTACAAAATCAACATGAAAAAGACAATAACATTGCTATACACCAACAACAAATGGGCAGAGAACCAAATAAAAAGCACAATCCCATTCACAATAGCCACACACACACAAAATGAAATACCCAAGCATCTTTCTAACCAGAGAAGTGAACGACCTTTACAATGAAAACTACAAAACACTGCTCAAAGAAATCAAAGATGACACAAACAAATGGAAAAATATTCCATGCTCATGAACTGGAGGAATCAACATTGTTAAGATGTCCATCCTACCCAAGGGAATCTACAGATTTAATGCAATACCCATTAAATTACCAGCAGCATTCTTCTCAGACCCGGAAACAACATTACAGAATTTCGTATGGAATCATAAATGACCATGAATAGCCAAAACAATCCTCAGCAAAAGAAACAAAGCAGGAGGTATCATATTTCCAGACTTCAAACTTTATTATAAGGCTACAATAATCAAAACAACCTGGTATTGGTATAAGAACAGGCATACAGACCAATGGAACAGGTTAGAGAATCCAGAAACAAAACCTCATTTCTCAACCAATCATCTTTGGCAAAGCTTCCACTAACAACCACTGGGGAGAGGAGAACTTATTCAGAAAATGGTGCAGGAAAACTGGCTGACCATATGCAGAAGATTAATACAAGACCCCTACCTATCACCACACACAAAAATCAACTCCAAATGAATCAAAGACCTAAATGTAAAACCTCAAACTATGAGCACCTTAGAAAATGCAGGAGATAACCTTATGAAAATTGGAACTGGCAACCAATTCCTGATCAAAACCCCACGTACCCATGCCATAAGAGATAAGATAGACAAGTGGAAAGTCACCAAACTGAAATTCTTGTGAAAAGCCAAGAAACCATCAAGAAAGTGGGGAGACAACCCACAGACTGGGAAAAAATATTTGCCAACTGTATATCTGACAAAGGTCTAATATCTAGGATCTACAAGGAACTTAAACATGAAAAGAAAAAAGCAGCTCTATTAAAAAGTGGGCAAAAGATACGAATAGACACTTCTCAAAAGAAGACACACGAGCAGCCAACAGATACATTAAAAAGTGTTCAGTCTCACTAATAATCAAAGAATGCGAATTAAAACCACACTGAGATACCACTAACTCCAGTCAGGTTGGCCATCATCAAGAACTCAAAAACAACAGATGCTGGATAGGATGTGGGGAAAAGGAACACTTCTACACAGTTGATGGGAGTGTAAACTAGTACAACCTCTGTGGAAAATAGTGTGACGATTCCTAAAAGATCTAAAAATCTACTTCCCATATGACCCAGCAATCCCTCTTTTGGGAATATACCCGGAGGAACTCAAATCATTCTACAAAAAAGATACCTGTGCCTGCATGTTTATTGCAGCACTATTCACAATAGCAAAAACATGGAGCCAACCATGCTGCCCATCGAAAGTAGACTGGATTAAAATAATGTGGTACATATACATGATGAAATATTACACAACCATAAAGAAGGGCAAAATTATAAACTTCACAGCAACTTGGATGGATTTAGAGTCTGTAATACTGAGTGATTTATCACAGAAACAAAGAACTGAGTACCACATGTTCTCACTCATAAGCAGACCTTGAACAATTATTATAATACTATAAGAAAGGGATTGGCAGTAGTGGGAAACTTGCCAGAGGAGGGAGGGAGGGGGCACCCTTCAATAAGTGTACCTGATCTCAAACCAGGTGACATGGGACCAAAGTGAGACCCAAACTTTACCTGTACAATGACCATTTGTATACCTAGCCCTGAATTGTACTCTACAGTTTTAAAATAAAACAACAAAAATAAAAATAAATCACCACAGACTGGGTTAAACAACAAGTACCTACTTCTCCCAGTTTGGAGGCTGGAAGTCTGAGCTCAGGGTGCCAGTGTGGTTTGCTGAGTCTCTTGGGCTGAGATTCCCACCTTCCCACTGACTCTCACGTGATGAAGAAACAGCTGAGCGCTCTCCGGCCTTTCCTTTCAAGGGCACTAATCCCATTCATAAGGGCTCCACCCTCATAGCCTAGTCACCTCCAAAGTCCACCTCCTAACACCATCACATTAGGAATGAGTTCAGAAAATACAAGTCTGGGGGGGACAGCAATGTTCAGCTCTTTGCACTGACACGTGACCCCCTGATCTTGTTCAAATCCTCCTAGTTTTCCTTGTCTTTCTCTTTTTAAAAACACATATGCCAATGCTCTTTGCCTTGTATGATGGCACCTCCTGGCATCTCAGGACCCCGAGCATCGTTTCTGCCAAGCTTGGCTCTCACACTGTCCCTGGGAATTTTGTCTCTCCCTTGGGTCTGAGCTGCCTCCAAGCTTCCCTTCAGGACTCCCTGCTCTACAGATAACTGTACCTGGAGCCCAGCCCCCGGCTTGTGGCCCCAGGAACGAATGGTCAGCAGTTCCAAGGCATCTCCCAGCTGGACTTTCCCCTCTCAGCCCCTCCTGCAGACCCCTGAGCCGACCTCCACCTTCTGCTGGCTGCCAGCCTCCCATGGAGGAATGAGCCCGGGAGCCCGCCCAGGGCAGCCTGAGGACCCCTCGCCACCAGAAGCTCATGGGAGCTGAGGGTTGGACTTTACCTCCACTTAAGGCCTTCAGTGTCACCTCCTGGTTTTGCGGGTGAGGAAATTGCGACCGGAGCTCCTTAACTGTGCACCTATTGTGCGCTGGGCACGTTCACACTCACTGCTGCCTGAATGCTCATTGTTTTGCAATGATACACAATTTATGGGTGAGGAAACAGGGGCTCAGAGAAGGAAAGCACTTGACCTGGACCCGGAAATGAATGAGCTGCGAGGCTGAGACGAAAACCCAGACTGACCAACCCCACAGGCCACAAGGTCGCCACTGTACTTAATCTGAAGACAGAAGACAAGAGCATCTCAGGCCTGCAACCAGATGTCTTTTGTTCTATCACGTCAATTCTCCTCATTGTCTCAGTCCTGGTCTGTAAAATGGGCATAGTACTACTTCAGCAAAGATCAGCCCACGTGACAGCTGAGTGGGAAATTAGGACTCAGAGAGGTGAAGTGGCCTTTCCAAAGGCTCCAAGAGGAGGTGGCAAGGGAGGGATTTGAACTCTAGACCGCCCAAGCCCAGTGCTGGGCATCAGCCACCTTACCTCTCTGCCCCCCGGCCCTGGAAGGAGTCTGTGGCATCAAGATGGCAGCACACAGAGTTCTGGACCTGGACAGAGAAACTCTGGTTGGATCTGTGGCTGCTAGACTGGGCCTGGCTCTAAGCTCTACTCCAGGCTCCTGGGAAGGGCCATGCAGGAGGACAGCAGGCATCTGTCGGCGGCCCACTGGCCCTCCTGTGCTGGGAGAAGTCGAGGGAAGGCTGGAGAGGGAACTCACTGGGGAGAAAGCTCCAAGGACAGAGAGACCCAGCTGGACCATGACCCAAGGCGCCAGGCTAGGTCAGGCTGGACACCAGCCAGAGACCCACCACAGACACAGCCTGTCTGGCCCTATGTTTCCTCCCTGTGACTGTGTATCCACATTACCCCCGTCAGCCACCCATGGAGGAAGGTCTTGGCTGATGGACACAGGCAGCTGCGGGTTTGAATCTCAGCTCTGCCCCTCTGGAGCTGGTGGTCTCTGAGCCTTGTTTTCTGCATCTGTGAAATGGTGATAATGAGTTCCAGCTTCTGGAATCTGTCATGAAGATCAGAGCGAAGGGATGTGAGGGACGTGGCATGTAGTAAGTATCAAAGAACATCCAGGGCATCCTGGTAGCACCCCTGCCTGTTCACACACACACATCATATGTGGGGGGGTCCTCGGGAGAAGCCAGTCATGGAAGAGGCAGCTGCCTTCAGAAATTCACATGCCGGGGAGACAGCGAGGCTGAAGGGGAAACTGGGCTTGGACCCAATAGTTCTGGGTTTGAATCTTGCAGGACCTTAGGAGAATGGCTTAACTTCTCTGGACTTCATTCCCTCATCCACACAATGGAGGCCGTCACTTGTCTAGATCATGGAGTTGAAGGTGCCACGGAAACTGGGAAGTCCAGACCATATGATCGTACTCCTATTGGCCAGATATTCCAGAGAACTGAAACAGAGCAGACTCCCTTGGGAGTGCTCAGGGTGGAGAAGAGGGTGGGAGGCTGCTGACGGAGCCCCGCTGTTGCCAGGCTCCTCCCGGAGGCTTCACAGAGAGTCCCCACATTGCCCAGGAAGAAGAGGCATCTCCGCCCAGGAGTGGCAGGGCCTGATGCAGAGCAGGGGCTCATGGGTGGTTCCCAGTCTTTTCCATGTTGCAGATACAGCAGCAGACCCAGAGGGTGACGCAGCTCGCCCAGGCCACACCCGGAAGGCGGAGGAGCCAGGATCCCACCCACTGGGCTGGGGGATGGCTAGGGGATCTGAGGCTCAGAGATCTTTCAGGAGGGGCAGGGGCACGGGCCCCACGGAATCCTTCTGGGGATTGGGGGCGGGCATCAGGACCAGCCACGGGGGGCCCATGTCCATCAGCAGGGAGTCTGGGTCTGTGTGCCGTGGCCAGTCCCTGCTCTGCCTCATATGCTGTCTAAATTTCAACGTCTCCCACCTGGAATAGCAGCCCTTTCAGCCGCTCTCTCTGCCTCCCCATCCAAGCCACCTCAGACAGACATGTTAAGTCCCAGAGTCAGCCATGCCCCAGCCCTGCTCAGACGCCTGCAGTGGCTCCCACACCCCTGGGACAGGGCCCAAACTTCTCCCTTGAGCATTCAAGTGTCCTCTCATCTCACCTCCTCCACCTCCTCCCCCTCTTCATCTCCCACCTACACACACACATGAACACACACGCACGCACACCAGGAGCCTGCAGCTCCTCCCACACCTCTGTGCCTTTGCTCCTGCTGTTCCCTCCACCAGAATGCGGGTGCTCGCGGACGCCCAGTTTACCCACTGCTGCTTGAGGGACTCCTTGGTCTTCCATGCCAGGACCATCGGCTCCTTCCTTGCAGATCCTCAGCACGCAGCTCCTCCTCCACCGAGCACTGCTCCCTCTGGCTTTGCTGTAGTGGTGCTCCCAGGCGCCGCCACACCCCTCAAGCTCTGTGCATCAGCGCTATGCTGCAGCGTGTTGAACGCATGTTCCCTCACCACCTGGAAACCGCTTTGACCATCCCCATTTGACAGACTAGGAAACAAAGACTCAGAGGTGTAGGACACCCCTAGGTCACACGCCAAGCGAGCCCAGGCATCCCAACTCCAGTCGGTCGTCATAACTCCTCTGTGACACCACTCCCTGTGGATCCCCTGCTTCGAGCTGGGGGGGCATGGGGTCCATTTAGACTCTGCCAGCACATGACAGTGCCCCGAAGGGGCAGTTTCATCTGTCAGCATCCATGTGTTTTGAATGAAATGTGAGATAACAAGGGTGGTGGCATGGATAAATACTGTCCTTACTTTATTGAGCACCTACTATGTGCAGGGCACTGGTCCGGGTGCCGGGATAGAGCAGTAAACACATCTCTGCCCTCAGGGAGTCCAGTGAGGGGAGATGGCCTGCTGGGGAGAAACAGCACATAAGTCAAGTATCAGTATTTCAGATGGTGAGAAGAGCTCTGGAGAGAAACAGGGTGGGGAGGGGAAGGGCAGGGATGTGAGCCTCGGGTGTGCACAGGGCCACAGCAGAAGCTGAAGGTGCCTCTTCCAGGGTCCACTGAGGGAAGCTGATCCAAGAGGGCGAGCTCTTCACCTGCAGGGAGGGCAGCCTTGGCCCAGAGCCGGAGATGATGGAGGATGAGGCTCCATCCTTCCTCCCCCACTCGCCCCTGCCCTCACTCCTTCACCTCCCCAGCTGGCGTCTAACAGGCTCAGAACATACGACCCATGGGAGGAGCCATCACCCTCCCCTGCCTGGGCACTAAAAGTAGTGGCGTGACGGGAAATGGCGGCGCTGCGCAGGCAGAAATAACAGCTTCCTCGGTGGTCTTGTTTATGAGCTTCACTGTCTCCTCTCGGAGCCAGCCCAGGCCTTGAGGGAGAGGAAGGAGGCTGCTCCTGCCTGCCTGGCACATGACGACCTTGGGGATTGCATCCCCCAGGGTTCCCAGAGTAGGGCTGGCTTTGGGACCTGGGCCACTGCTGTTCATCCATCGGCCCCCATGCTAAGATCTCCTCCTCCAGGAAGCCTAGGACATCGCAGATGTACTCAAGAGACTAACATGTCCTGAGACCGCTGTGCCAGGCACTTCGTCACCTAAATTCTCTCATCGCTCACAATTATCCTCCTGCTCCACCTCAGAAGTGAGGAAGGTGACACAGAAGTTAATTCATGGGCTCAAGGCCACATGGGAAGTGAAAGATCTGAACCCAGGTCACAAAGCTCTTCACCGTCCCCTCCAGACCTCAGGCTCCAAGGCCACTTTTACCGCTCTTACATCTCCCAGTAAAATCCAGGACAAACCATCAGTGACTGCGGGCAGGGTAGTGTAGTGGTTAGCAGCTTGGCTGAGACCAGACAAGCCAGAGTTCTAGTCCTGGATGAGCCACATCGCAGCTCCGAGGCCTCAGGCAAGTCTCTGGCCCTCTCTGGACCTGTTTCCCAGTCTGTAAAGTAGACACAGTAATACCCTTCTCGGCTTGCTGTTGAGGGTGGACGAGACTCCAGGCGAGCAGGTCTTTGGATGGGGACTGTTAGAGTTAACGTGGTTCTGGCAGGACCAAAATCCAGGAGAGGGTTAAGGAGAAAGGAGCATTTATTGCTCCTGCAGCAGCGGCAGTGTCTTTGCAGCCAACTTCACCTGTTTACAGTCCATTAGAAGCCATTATTGCTGTGTCTGGGGCAGATGCAACCCCTGACCTTGATGCGTGTCTGACAGCTGCAGGCAGCAATCGGGGAGCAGAAGTCATTTGGCCGCACTCAGAGGGCCGCCAGGGTCTGAGGACCTCTTCCAGTGCCCTTCCCCCTCCCAACCCCGGGCCACAGCCCCTGCCAGCCAGAAGACCTAAGGAGGGACTGCCCTGAGCTCCAGGGCATCGGGCATCCCCCCAGGCTTCTGGGGGCTTCCAGATGACCGCCCTGAGTCTGCAGCCTCAGTAGGTTAACCATGAGGAGGAGGAAACACAGACAGCCAGGGCGGTAGGGACCTCGGGGCGGCAGAATCCAGCCTGCTCTTGCATCCAGGGAAGGAAGGGACAAGCTCAAGGTCAGAAGGGAGAGCCAGAGTGGGATGGAGCTCCCAGGACTCACAGGCTTGGAGATGCCGATGGTGGGAATTTCAGGCAGGGATCAGGGGCTGTTGGCGGGGGCTGGGCGGGGAGAGAGCAGGGCTAAGCATTCAGATCATATTGCATGGGCAGCTGCTACCTTTGGCTTCACAACAGGCAGTTGCTGGACGCGGCTGGCTCCGAACCAAGCTTCTTCCCACCAGCTTCCAGGGAGAGAAAGAGGGAGGGAGGGAGAGAAAGAGAGAGAGAGAGAGAGAGGGAGACAGAGGATGCACCAGAGAGAGAGGGGCGCCATGAGGTGGGGATCAGTGGCTGCAGAATTCAAAATAAGCATGTTTATCTCAAAGCCCTTATCTTTCTTTTCTGTCCTTTTATGACTTTTTCTCCAAAGGATTCATTGCCCCTCAGACTTCTTCATTACCCTTCAGCAAATTCTATTCTCAAAAAAGGAGTAAAATCTCATTTATACTCAAGTGTGAATGACTCACAACAGCTCTAAGACTGGCACTCCCCCACATCTGTTAGCAGGACTTCAAAAAAGAAGCAGGAAGAGACTATACATCTTCCCTCCCAACTAACTATCACCCCTTCTTTCACTGGTAAACCCTTATGCTTCAGATCTCAAGAGTCTCTTCCTCCAGGAAGTCCTCCTCAACCCCTCAGACTGACCCGAGTCCCTCTGCTACACCCTCTCACAGAGCTGAGTTTCTTCTCTTCAGAGACCTTTGTCTTTGAAGGCAAATCATGTGATGAACATGTGCCGCCCTCCTAAACTGTGAGGCCCCTAAGTGCCCCACTGTTGGTTGCCAGTGCCTCTCTAGAGCCCAGCACGGTTCCTGCAACACAGCACGTGTGTGATAAGTATCTTTGGGATGTCCCATGACTTACAGAATGAGTGGAACTTGAGGTAGCTGTAAAGTCTGGACTCTGCCTTCATCCCATGCAAAGCCACCCTGGAGCCCCCTTCAGGCAGTGACTGTCTCCCGTGGCTCTCATGGATTCTGCTGGCATCTCGTCCAGACCCCTCCGCAGGCAGGCACACCTGTCCCCTGTGGCTGTAGGCTTCAGAGCCCCTCGACAGCTGCTCCTTTCTCGCAGAACTGCCCTCAGCTGGCCAGGGCCACCTTTTCTGGAACCTACACCCTCCTCCCCCCACCCTGGATCAGCCCACAGCCAGCAATGGCTGATAGGGGGTACGAAGGTGAGTCCTTTGTTTCAAAGCAGGACAACTCTGTGGTGCAGCTCGGGCTCCAGAGCCCCCTTGAGTCAGGCAAGGACAGACTTTACCTGGGACAACAGCAGACTTGTTCGCTCCCTTTTCCCCCTCTCACTTCCCTGCCTCCCTGCTGGTTTTCCCTGAGAGCTCTTCCTCAATATGTCCCGGGCATAAAATTCCTCTGAAGCTCTGCTTTTAAGGACACTGACCTGGGACAAGCACTGCCCAAGTCTTTCGTAGGCTCCC
The DNA here is from genome assembly GCA_027257055.1 of Cephalopachus bancanus. Taxonomy (NCBI): domain Eukaryota; kingdom Metazoa; phylum Chordata; class Mammalia; order Primates; family Tarsiidae; genus Cephalopachus; species Cephalopachus bancanus. The sequence continues at coordinate 6,141,832 of JAPVLO010000037.1, forward strand.
AACTAACAACCCCCTCTAACGGGGAATTAATACTGATTCAGCTCCTACTGTGTTCTTGGGTGCGTGTTGGACACTTTACATCCAGGTAAAGTACTAGGTACTATTATGCCCATGTTGTAGAGGAGGAAACTGAGGGCCAGAGGGAGAATGTGGCTTTACCAAGGTCATACAGCTGATAAATAACAGAACAGGGATTTGAGCCCAATTATAGCAGGTGAGGCCGTGATGGCGATGCATCCTGGTAGTGCAGGGTGATTATCATTGCAGCAGCATGGAAGAACGTGAAACTGACATTGTCTGGAGTTGGGGAGGATAGTAAAGAACACTTCTCGGGGGGGGATATTTGAGCCTTGAAGTCTTGAGTCTTGAAGAATGAAGCCTTCAGGTAGACAAAGGAGAGGAAGAGCATGCAAGACAGAAGGAACAGCATGTGCAAAGGCAAGGAGGCAGAAATAAGCATGTATTTCATGTGGTTCCAGCAAAGAGTGTGAGGAACATGGAGGGAGGCACTGGGCCCAGGTCTGAGGTCATGGGTGTCAGAATAGGGAAACAGGGACTTGCCCTGCAGACATTGAATCCCTGTGAGAACTTTAAGCATGGGAGCAACATGGCATTTTTCCATTTAGGGAAACTACTCTGATGGCCAGGGTGGGAGGTGGATTGGAGAGAAAGACTGGTGGCTATTTAGGAGGAGGGAGCAGTGTTGGATTTTGACCTGTGAGGATAAAAGAAAAGTAGGTAAATTCAAGGGAGAGTGATTTGGGAGGTAAAAATAGCAGGTGTGGGCTGGCTGGGAGATGGAGGAGAAGGAGGAGTCTGGGATAATGCCCAGATGTCAGTCTTGAGAAGTGCCAGTTGCCAAGGTGAGAAAAAGGGACAGGCCTGGGTATTCTAACCCAGATTCGTTTTGGACATGCCAGACCTGAGGCTTTCTGCAAGGGGCGCTGTTCAGGAGGCAGCCAGCAAATGGCTCATCTCTTGTGGAGCTCAGTAGAGGTGGGATTGGAATTCTGTCTCAAACACTCTGATTGGCTCTTTGTGACATCATAGAAATGAGGCTGAGGGTAGTAAAAGAAGCCTTTGGCCATGAAGATATCGAGGGTAACTGGTTCAACCCAGTTTTTCATGTAGAACTTGCTGTCCCAGGTGAGCATGCTGGAATTGAATTCCTTCAAACTAAGTGCTTTGGACTTTTTCTCATTCTTCAGGATCATGAACTCCCTGCTGCCAGCCCCCTCACCCCTTTATCCACACCCCCCACACACATCTCCTTTCCAAAAAAAGAAAGAAAGGGGGAAAAACGGTGGAATGGATGATTTGGGAGCTGAAAACCTCCAAATGGGGAGGTTATATCCTCGAGACAGCAGCATCAATCACCACATTTTCATTATTAAGTAACATCGCGGTATGCTGGGCCGATTCTGCACCTTATCTGAACCTAGCAGCTGTGCCCTAAATTCCAGCCGTGGTGCCTGTCTGCAGGAATTCAGTTGCCTGTGTTTAAAATGAGTGTTAGCATCTATCATTTCCCCACACCAAATGGTTTTGTGTCGGCGGTTGGCAGTGCTAATCTGTCACTGGGGTACTCCACTGCCCGGCTCGATACCCTCTTCGTCACTGTTGTGGGGAGAGGGACAGGAGGCCCCCAGGATGGGGGAAATGTCACTGCGAGGACAATTGCAACATTTGGGACTCTTTCACAAGAAGGGGGAGGAGGGAAAAGCCATCTGTGTCTGTTGCAGATTCTGACGTTCTATCTCACTGATGCTGGGCAATCAAGGCTCTTCTGTCATCCTTCTCTGGGTCAACATGGGACGGAATCTCCTCTTAGAAGACCGCTGGCCCTGGCTCTGACCATGGTGCTGAATGACTTTGGTGCAGTCCGTGGTCTTTCAGCTCTCAAGGGTGCAAAATCGCAGTATGTGTGGGCTGAAGAGGTCCTTAGACCATCTGGTCTGGTATATGCCAACCTTTCTGGGGACTCATAAGCCTTTTAATATATAAGCAGCCTCATGGACCCTCTACCCAGAAAAATTATTAAAAACTCAACATTTTGCTCAGACATTCCAAAATTAGCCCACTATGTCATGGGGTTTGTAGACCCCTGGTTAAGAGTCTCACATGTAACTGAATCTCCTTCTTTTACAGATGGAGAGGCTGGGACTCAGGAGAGGAGGTTATTTGTCAAAATCTTCAGAGCGACAAGATGGGATCTGGGTGGGTGGGAGGAATGAAGGAGTTTAAGGCAGTAAGGTATGGTTGAAAAAGAACAGAATTGAGAGACAGAAAGCCATGGGTTTGAATCAGCTCCACAACTAGTCATTACTAGTCATGTGGCTTGGGACAAGTTGGTACACTCTCCAAATTTCAGTTTTGTCATCTGTAAAACTGGATAATAATATCTAGTTTATAGGATTGCAATAGGGAGTAATGCTCATGGGAGTAATATGCTGTGTTGTGTCCTGCAATGCACACCCAGATCCCCCTCAGAACTGAAGGATTTGTTTTTTGTTTGTTTTTGTTTTTGTTTGGTTTTGTTTTTTTTGAATTGGAGTCTCACTCTGTCACCCAGACTGGAGTGCAATGGCTGCTCCCAGCCACCGCGGCCTCAACCTACTGGTCTCTGGCGATCCTTCCACCTCAGCCTTCCAAGTAGCTGGAACTACAGGCGTGCGCTACCACACCTGGTTAGTTTTTTTATTTATTGTAGAGATGAGGTCTCACTGAGTTGCCCAGGCGGGTCTCAAACCCGTGGGCTCAATTCACTCACCTCAGCCTCCCAAAGCGCAGGATTACAGGCTGAGCCACCGAGCCTGGCAGAACTGAAGGATTTATTCTACTGGCTACTGGGAGTTACTGACAGGAAACTGTCAACAATCAGTGCCCTGCTGGAATGGCCTCTACCGAAGAGAGTTTCTTCCCCAAGAGTTGCTACCTCTTCCTAGGGCAGCCTGTACACGATTGACGTGGTGGCATAAAGGCTTTCTTTGATTCTGGACAGCTCTGAAGTTCCCCAGCTCAGAACACTCCCCAGGGTTGGCCAAGGCTGTAGGCGAGGCTGTGTCACCACTCTACCTTGCCCTCGCTTAGTCCCCCTTCCTCCTTCTCACCCCAGGTGTGTAAGAGTGTGCCCTAATGGCACCCTGTAAGCCGACCCTCTCAGGCTGCCTCCCAGGAACTCTAATTCACAATATATGACTAGAGCAGCGCCTGTTGTTAGAAGGCCCTGGGTGTCCTCCTGATGCTCCTGTTTTGCACAGATTTGAGTTTAGAACCCAGGACTCTGAACTCCCAGTCAAGTGTTTTCCTGGAACAAAGAGCTATCATTTCTAGTCTTTCTATTGTCCCAGGTTCCTACTCTCAGTCTGCTGACTTAGTGCCCCTTGGCAGGAGGTGACACTGGGCTCCCATGAGCCTTCCAGTCCCATCCTCTGCCTCCAGGTAGCAGAATGCTTCAAGCTGTCCAGAGAGAGATTAGGTTCCTGGGTTGCTTGATAAAGTGTCATTCAGGCGCCCCTCATCCTGGCTCCACCCTGGAGATGCCCCCTCCCCTTCAACGACCGCTTGGTCCTCAAGAGATCACGGAGAGGCAGCAGCAGTACTTGCAGCTGGAAAACGTACATATTCACTCAGTCAGCGGTTGCTGAGCACATGCTGCATGGAAGGTTCTGTGCTCGGGGGAAAACACTGCTTAGTCTTGTCTTAGGGGGTTCCAGGAATAGATATATTCACCCATTAAGTTGGCCATTCAACTAATATTTATGGACCCAGACCCTCTGTCATGCCCTGGAGAGACCATGGTGACAAGAAAGATGTGATCCTTGCACTACAGAGACCACAGCCGAGTGCCTCCCCTTCCAACAGGCATCTCACAGGGTTCTGTTCCTCCCTAGTCATCAGGGAGCCCTTCCTTGTGCTAACCACAATCTCTATGGTCTAACTGGAACTCCTCACGTTGCTTCCCATTCAACATGGGTCTTCGTGCACCCTACGGTGCCTCCTCCTCACCAGTCCTTCCGTATTTCTCAGCTTCTCATTTTTTCTTAGGACAACTCTAGGCTGAATCACACAGCAAAGAGACCAAGTTCAGAGGACCACTCACAACACTGGTCTGTTGGCATTGCTCGGTGACCAGATGGTGCTATGCCTAATCCTTCCCACCCTCCAGGCCTGAACCTAGAAGGGGGCAAGACCACCCGTCACTGGGTAGACATGTGTTTTCTTTCCTTTATGAAGGTCAGTCTTGCTGTGCTTGTTATCCCGCTGCAAGGAGTAATTATACTCCTATTGTAAAGATTAGAAAACAGAAGCACAAAGCTGGGAAATGACTTGGCCAAGGTCACACTACTCTCCTGAGATTAAAATTCTGCCATTAAAACGACAGTGAGAGATGGGTGCATTTAAACACACAGACAAGAAGAGCAAGTGAGAGCTCAGAAGGGAGGCAGAAACAGGAGATGGAGAGAAATATGGAGGGAGGACAGAATGAGAGAGAGAGAAAGAATTCAGCCCAAATGATGATTTCTTTGCTTTCCTGAGGCATTTATCTTTCATTTGACCTTATAAGAGTCTATTTGTGTTGAGATTTTAAATTGAGAATTTTTTCTTTTTAAAAAACACCCCTGTGCAGTTAGCACGGTTTTATATTAATTTCTATTCATGCCAGCGGCTTCAGTATTTATTCTCCTCCAAAATCACTGGGTTGGAAGGGACAGAGTGAAAGTCATTTGGCTCTGTGTTTGTTTGGATTCAGAGCCAGAGGCCCAAGGGGTGGGGTGGGGGCTGGGGTCATCACAGCAGGCTGAAGGCTGCAGTGGGCTGCCCAACTGTGCTACCAAACACTGCCTTCTGTCCAAGGCATGTTGCCTCCCTGGCTATCAGGACTGAAGTCCCTGAGGGGAGGGGGTATAGGCCAGGGTAATGAATCCCTTAGGATCCGGCCGTTTCGCATCCTGGAGGTGGTACCTAACTGGATCCCGGAGCTTATGGCTAATTAAAAGTCAATGTGGGCCAGGTGTGGTGGCTCATGCCTGTAATCCCAGCACTTTGACAGGCCAAGACAGGAGGATCATTTGAGGCCAGGAGTTTGAGACCAGCCTGGGCAATATAGCGAGACCCCAACTCTACTGAAAAACAAAAAAAGTCAGTATGGCCAAGATGTCAGGTATGGGCCTGGGCATCTATCTGATTGCCTGGCTATGTATCCCAGCTTCACCACTTACTGGCCGTACGGCCTCAGACCAGTCACTTCACCTCTCTGGGCCTCAATTGTTCTCATCTGCAAGATGGGATCCGTAAGAGTGATGACCTCCTAGAGCTGGTGTGAGGATGAAGGAAGCGACTGCTCACAAGGAGCCTGGCACAGGGCCTGGCACACAGCAAAATGTGGCCTCAGTGAAAGTAGTTCATGCATGTGCTAGGAATCCTGCAGGCAAAAGAGGTATAGAGGTGACACCACAGGATATGGGTTCTGGAGACAGACAGACACAGGTTCAAATGCAGATTTGGGTCCTGGTTTCACTTCTTACTGGCTATGTGGCCTCTGACCAGTCCATTGGCTTCTCTGAGGCTCCGTTTATTCCTGTTAAAATGGAAAAATAATACGCATCTCATAGTGCTGTTGGGAAGACAAAGCTAGAACACATGGGCTTGGTAAGATGCCTGGCATGCAGTCAGAGCTCAGTGACCGTAAGTTAAGACAAAACACACCCTACACTAGGAATCCACAAAGCAAAGGAATACAGTGAGAGACTTTGCACGCAGAAGGAATAGCGGTTGCAGAAGTGTGGAGGCACAAATAGGCGCAGTATGATGGGAGACTAGAAACAGTAAGAAATGGCTGAAGCAAAGAGTGAGTGGTAGAACCGAGCTGCAGGTGAGGACAGCAGGAAAGCTGTTCAGGGCCTTGAATGCCAGTCTGGGAGGCTTCGAGTTCTCTCCCGAAGCCATGAGGAGGCACTAAGTTCTTCCAGTAAGGGAGGGACATGGCATAGTCAAGCCCCATGAAGGACTCAGCAGTCGGGGCCAGAGGTCTCATTATACGGATGGGAAAACCGAGCCCCATGTGGCGAAGGGTGTGCCTGGCGCCTGGAGTGAGGCCTCAGCAGGTCCAAGACCAGAGTCCTGGGCTTGGCTCAACTACCTCTCTTGGTCCTCCCAGCTCGGCTGAAGGCAGGAGGGGCCGACACCCAGGGACGCCACTGGAGCAAGGAACTGGGTGCTGCACAACAAACAGCCAGGCAGGTCTCCGTGGTCAAACAAGAAGTGCTAAACTAGCTTGCAAGTCTGTGCATCACCTCTGGCGGGTGGCTTGCTGGACAGCTTCTGGCCCCCGCCTCATCCCGGGACTGGCAGGCCAGGCTGGGCGTATGCTAGTGGCCGCAGAGACACATGCCCACGAGCCCCACCACGCAGGTGCTGCCCAAGTCTCCGCCCAATGTCCTCTGCTCTCATTCCAGTGGCCAGAGCAAATCCCAGGCTGAGCAGTGTCCACTGGAGTCACCCTGGGAGGATACTGCAAAGTAACGTGGCCAAGGGTGTGGATGTACAATGGGGGGCATGCTGGGAGGGAGTGAGGGGGTACCTGGCATCCAGACGGCTGCAGGTGCTCTTCAGAGGCTGCCCAGGCTCCCCGCCCTCTTTCTGAGCTCACTCACCCATTTGTGCCCCCAGCCACAGCCCCTAGAAGGGCGGGGGAAAGGCTGTCCTGAGTGGCACTGGGTGTGGCACTGCCGGCCCTGCAGGCCCAAGTTAGGGTTAGGGCATCCTCCCAGCCTCCCCTGCCAGGCATCCTCCCAGCCTCCCCTGCCAGGCTGCCCACCTTGCCTGCTGTGCTGTTAACACCACACACCAAGCTCCCTATGAGCTCCCACCTCAGGACCTTTGCTCATGCCTTGCCCTCTGCCAGATGCATCTCCCCACTCTCGTCACCCCTCCATGGCTAACTCCTGCATCTCTCCTCTGAGATCCCTTCCTGATTGCCCTGCCTGAGTCTCCAGCTATTCAACACTGAAACTTGCAGCCATGTATTAATTCTGATCAAGCTCTTCTCGCTTGTAGCCGTGTGTTAATTTACTTGTTTGACTTATGCCTGTCTCTGTCTCAAGACTGTGAGTGCCATAAGGGAGTGTATCTCTCATACTCTGCACAGGGCCTTCCACACGGTGAATGCTTTGTAAATATTTGTTGAAAGGAAAGAAGCAAGGGAAAGAAAGAGGGAGTGAGGAGAATGGGAGGGCGGTTGGGAGGGAGGGAGGGAGGGAAGGAGAGATCACAGGGTAAGAATTCGTTATGCCCATTATACAGGTCAAGAGAGGCTCCAGTAAGGGAAGTCCCTTCCCCGCAGGCCCATAGCTACCACGAGGAAGCTGAGTGTGAGCCTAGGCCTAGGAGACTCCCTCGACTCTCCCCTCTGGAACAAAGTATCCCGAATCGTCTTAACCACACAAAACGGAGCCGACCATGGTAGCAAATGCTCGTGTGCCCAGCCCACAGCTCAAGCAGGGGAACATTTCGGGTACCTCTGATCCCAGTCTCTCCTGCCCAGCCTCCACAGGGGTAGCCACCATCCCGCACGGGCTGTCTAGCGCTTCTGTGCACACCATTAGACCCTCACGCTGGTGCGTGCAGGCCGTGTTGTTTTATGCTTTTAAACTTTATGTAAACGGCTTTGTCCGCGGCATCTTTCCACAACCTGCCTTTCTGCTCACTACATGTCTGTGAGTTGCATCCCAGTAGCTCCGTTTCCTTCACTTTCACGGCTGTGTGTTTGTCCCCATGTGGCCAACTGTGGTTTATTTATCTGTTCTCCACGTTGACGGACACTTAGGTTGTTCCCAGCTTTATGCCACGTGCAAACCTTTCTTTGAAACGAATGTTTTGTGGAAATGCAACGCATAAAGCAGGTAAAAGCAGAACTGCTTCATCTGAGCTGAGGAGGGGGCTACACTAAAGGCCTAGGCGGGGAGGTCTGCAAACATTCCTGGGCCTTCCTTCCCGTTTGCTTTGGGCAGCAGGTGGGGGAAGGGAGGCAAGAGGAGGCAGGATGCTGACATGACCTCAGGTTTTGAGTCTGCAGATTCAGAGGGGGCTGACGTGGCTTGTTGAGTCTCAGCTGCAGACGCGCCGCGCTTTCTGAGACCCCCGGCACGCACCACGCTTATTCCCACTTCGGCGCCTTTGTCCACGCCGCCTGATGTGCCTTCCTTTCCCTCCTCAAGTCCCGCCCATCGTTCAAGGCCCAGCTCCAGCTCCAGCTCCTCCATGAACCTCCTCTGGCGGCCCCCGCCCGAGGCCATCTCTCCTGGACAGTGCGTCGGCATCCCCATCCAAACACTAAGGCAAGTACACATTAGGCTTGTTCAGATACTCATTGCTGGTGAGCCGAGGCCGACATCACTCCATGAGCAATTGTTTCACGTAGACCGCAAGTCCAACACAAAACGCCCCGTCGTCCCTCCGAACCCGCGACTTTTACCAGTTTCTGGGATCTCGGGGACAGTCCCTCTGCTCATCCTGTTACCAAGCCCAAGGACTGACTCCTGCACCCTTCCCTCACAGCCAAGGCACCACCCATCCAGCTTCCTTTCCACCTCGGGCCCAACAGCCCAGTTCAGTCACCGCCTCTTCCTCTTTCACAAGCCTCCTCCCTGTTTCTCTGCTCCCACTTTTGCACCCTACAATCCATTTTCTAGACATCAGCCAAGGAGATCCTCTAAGAATACAGGCATGTCAAGTGAAAGAAACCAGGAAAAGAAAGTTAAACACCACATGTTTTCACTACTATGTGGAAGCAAAAAATGTTGGTTTCATTGAAGTAAAAAGCAGAACAGAGGATTAGAGGCTGGGAGGGGTTGGGGAGGTGGATAGGGAGAGAGTTGTTCAAGGATACAAAATTACAGCTGGATAGCAGGAATAAGCTCTATGTTCTATACGCCGCAGGATGACTGTAATTCACAGCGATATGTGGTCTCAAATAGCTAAAAGGATCAAATGTCCCCAACACAGAGAAATGTTTGCCATGATGGATATGCTAATTATCCTGATCTGGTTACCATACATTATATGTATCAAAACATCACCATGTACCCCATAAATCTGTTGAGTCTCAGCTGCAGACGCGCCGCGCTTTCTGAGACCCCTGGCACGCATCACACTTATTCCCACTTCGGTGCTTTTGTCCACGCCACCTGATATGCCTTCTTTTCCCGCCTCAAGTACAATTATTATGTATCAATTAAAAAATTCTTTAAAAAATATAAGCCAGATCATGCTGCCTTTCGTTAAACGCCTACAATGCCTCCTCAGAGTGCCTGGGAGGAACCCAGATTCCTTATTACAGCCTGCAAGGCCCTGTGTCAGGGATCACAGGCTGGGCTCTGCGCATCTCTGGACCTCATCTTTGTTGTGGTTGTTATTGCTGCTGCTGCTGCTGCTGCTGCTAGAGACGAGGTCTCACTGTTGGCCCAGGCTGGTCTCCAACTCCTGGGCTGAAGCGACCCTCCTGCCTCAGGCTCCCGAGCAGCCGGGATCACCACGGGTGTGAGCCACCACACCCAGCACTCAGGCTCATCCTCCTCCACTCCCCTCTAGCCCCATCCTGCCTCACATGGGCTCTGACCCTCCCACCCCCATCCCAGCCATGTCGGCCACCTGGCCCTGCCTGGACGCTTTCTCTGGCTCCTTGGAGGTCACCCACCTCCCCACCCCATGAGGTCTCCACTCCAAAGTTTCCTTCCCAGGTGGCACTCCCATTATTTCGTGCTAAGAGCCCCAGGGACCTCTTCTGGCACCCATCCTAGTTGTCATTCAACATTTCTTGGTGTAATTCTGGTTTTAAGCATCTTTCCCTCTGGAGTGTGAGCCTCCCCCCAGGGCAGCGTCTGTGTCTGGTTCACTGCCAGGCTCCTAGGCTCAGTTCGGCCTGAGCTCAAAAGTCTTTGTTGCATAAATGAGTGGAAAGCTTCAGTAAATGCGTGCACAGAGGCACACAGTGTGCGGTTCACAGGATTATGGAGGGGAGTCGGCAGGGGTGGGACACTGGATGGGGAGGGAGAAGGCAGGAGTGAGGCAGGGGAGGCAGCAGCATCAACTCTGGCGTGATGGAAGCCATATGCTTTCAGTCCAACCAAGGCCATGAGTCCCAGCCACTTGCCAGGTGGTCCCGGGGAAGGAGCTTCATTTTGCTGAGCTTTGAAAAGAAACTCTCAGCGTTGTCTAGACCAGCGCTTCCCAGACTCTGGCAAAGAGTCCTTCCCAATCTGTTGTGGATATTCTTTTGCTATCTACCCTGATCACACACTTGGATGTTACAGTAATAGCAAATGACTATAGACATTTCTTTTTTTTTTGAGTTGGAGTCTCACTCTGTCGCCCAGACTGGAGCGCAGTGGCCGCTCCCAGCCACCGCAGCCTCGACCTGCTGGGCTCCGGCGATCCTTCCGCCTCAGCCTTCCAAGTAGCCGGAATTACAGGCATGCGCTACCACGCCCGGCTAATTTTCTGATTTTATTGTAGAGATGAGGTCTTGCCTGCCCAGGTGGGTCTCGAACCCACGGGCTCGGGCAATCCACTCACCTCAGCCTCCCAAAGGCGCAGGATTACAGACTGAGCCACCGAGCCCAGCGACTATAGACATTTCTAAGCACCTACTCTCATCTCTGTATGCTAATCTCATACCAGACCAGGGACAAACGTCCACAGACCAGAGTGGGCAATGCTGTTCATACCCACTATCTCCCTTCTGCCCTCCCTCCTCCCATGCACTCTCATTTTCACAAATAATTTATTTAGAAATAATTGCAAAGCTACAAAGTAGTACAAAAAAATCCCATATTCCCTTCACCAAAACTCAGTTGTTAACAATGTATCCTCCCGGGCTCGGTGGCTCAGCCTGTAATCCTGCGCCTTTGGGAGGCTGAGGTGAGTGGATTGTCTGAGCCCGCGGGTTGGAGACGTGCCTGGGCAGCGAGACCTCATCTCTACAATAAATCAAAAAAATCAGCCAGGTGTGGTAGTGCATGCTTGTAATTCCGGCTACTCGGAAGGCTGAGGCGGAAGGATCGCCGGAGCCCAGCAGGTCGAGGCTGCGGTGGCCGGGAGCGGCCACTATCCTACAGTCTGGGCGACTGAGTGAGACTCCAACTCAAAAAAATAAAATAAAAATAAAAATAAAATTAACAATGTATCACATCATTCCATTTCTACACACACACACACACACACACACACACACACACACACACACACACACACTGTTCTTTTTCAGATTATTTGAGAGAAGTTGAAGACATGATGCCCACCATCCCTAAATACTTAGTGTGCCTCTCCCCCAAACAAGGGCACTCCCTTATACAACCTCATTCCAGCCATCCACAACTGGAGATCAACGCCAATTCGTCGTCACCATCCCACCCCCAGGCCCCTCTCTCAATCTGCCAAGGGTCCCAACAGCATCTCATTTTCTCTTCTGACCTAGGACCCCACACAGGCTCACACGCTGTGTTTAGCTGTCATGCCTCATCAGTCTCCTGCAATCTGTGGCCATCCCTCAGGCCCTCCCCACCCTACAACCTCTCTAAGGAAACAAGCAGCCTCTATCACAAGATCCACCGGAGCCTGCCATCACCATGAGGGCTGCCCATCGGAGATTCTGTTTCCATCACTTCTGCCACACTGACTCGCTGTCATTCCACGTAAGGAAGAGCTTTCCCTTCTGCCCTATCTATCTATATCAGTATGGGCTCATGGATCCCTGTCTTAGTCAACATATTACAATTTGTTACCATTGTTACTCATTTGGAGGCTCCAACTGCCTGATTTGACCAACAGGAGATACTTCCAGTCAGATTCTGTGTTCCTTCAGTGGAGAATGGCATTTAAAAACCAAGATCTGGGTACCTGGTGTGTTCATTGCTAGCAGGTGCCACTGCTTCCAGGTTCACTTGACAGGCAGGGCTAGGACATATGTACGCACATAAGCACACACACCACAGGCACCCATACCTTTATCCACAGCTAGGAGGAGGGACCCCAAACAAACCAGAATTATTTTTTTTTTAAGGACAGGCCCCTTTTACAGGCTTTCCCTGTTAGGTAAGTGTTCTAGGAACCCACTGGCATTGGTGTACCAGCTAATGTCATTGTGAGAGACTGCATTTGGCTTCAGTGAATTATTCTTTGGAGATTCTTTCTACATATTTGCCCATTTCATGACAGGTGATTTATGAGCATACCTGCCCACACCACGCTGAGTGTTCAGCAGTTTGTGACCAAAAACAGCATGACCCCCATGTCACACCCTCCCTATTCACCCGATCTTACCCTGAACTACCTTTTGTGTTTCCTTGGGTGAAAAAAAATCCTTGAAGGGAAATGTTTTGCCAATGTGGAAGAGGTGAAACAAAAATGGCAGAAGCACTAAAAGGCATAAAAATTGATGAGTTCAAAAACTGTTTTGAGCAGTGGGAAAAGCACCTTGATAGGTGTATTGCATCAAACAGAGAGTACTATGAATGTAGCTAAAGTTCAAACCTGTAAGAATAAATACAAAATTTTTTACAAATAAATTCCGGGTTTTTTGCCCCCCCCCGCTTCTTGTATCTGTCTATAAATGTCAGCTCACATTAGTTCCTCCACTTCCAGCTGAGTTCCCCAAGTTTCTCTCTAGCTTGGGAGAGCTGCCTCCCTCCTCCTCAGCATTTTTACTTGTTTGCTCAGTCCCCCAGGTAGAAACAATGCCCCAACTATTGACCCTGTGTGTGGTCCCACTATGTCCTTGGTCCCCAGCCATACTGCTGCCACCTTGGTTCTTCTGCCTTCTTAGTCCCTGGAAGCACTGTCACTTCCATGAGAAGAGAAGGGGAGAAGAGAGGAAGAGAAAAGAGGGTGGGAGAAGAGAGGAAGAGAAGGGGGAAGAGGAAGAGCCTTCCCTTCTCCCTTGAGCCCAATCCAGTCAGGCTCAAGTCCGGACCATTCCTCCAAAACCGCTTGGCCATAGTCACCAATGACCTCCAGGCTGTTCAGTGCGAAAGGCCACTTCTCAGTCCTCATCTTACTCGCCCCCCAAATGGCGACAGATGCCACTGACCACGCACCCCTTCTGGAACACTTTCTTCATTTGGCTCTGCCTGGTTTTCCTCCCACCTCACCAGAAGCAGCAGCTTCTCTGCCCCCTTCCCTGGCCCCTCCTCCATGCCCCCATCCAGTTGGAGGCCCGGGGCATGCTCCTTGGTCCTCTTCCGTCTGCTTTTGCTGCGTTGGTGAGTTTGTCCAGGCTTTGAACTCCACCTGTCCCCTGAGGCCCCCCATGTTGTGTCCACCCAGAGCCCCTCCTCCAGACCTCTACGTCTGTCATTTTCCCAGGGCTGCCATGACAAGTTGCCACAAGCTGGGTGCCTCAGAACAATAGAAATGTATGATTTCACATTTCCTGAGGTTCAGTGTCCAAAAGCGAGGTATCACAAGGTTGGTTCCTTCTGGGGCTCTGAGGAAGAGCCCGTTCCCTCCTCTCTCCTGGATTCTGGTGGTTGCTGGCAATCCTTGGCATCCTGGGCTTGAAGACGTGTCACTCCAGTCTGCCTCTGTCTCCATGTGGTGTCTTCCCGTGGGTCTTCACATCACCTTCCCTCTGTGTATCTGTGTCCACATTTCCCCCTTCTTAAGGACATCATCATTAAATCAGGGCTTCCCTAAGCCAGCATGACCTCATCTAAATTATTACATCTGCAAAGACCCTATTTCCAAATAAGGTCACATTCACAGGTTCTGAGTAGACACAAATTTTGGGAAGAACTATTCAGGCTAGTGCAGTCTCCCACTACACATCTTCCTGTGGAGCACCTAGCTCCATTTCAAACTTAGCATGTCCCAACCTGAGTCCTGATCTTCCCTGTCTGCCCCCAGATTCACTCGTCCTTCCTTAGCTCGTAAATGGCTACTGCGTCCTTCCTCAAACCTTCCTCACACCCCACGTTTAATCGAACAGGAAACCCAGCTGGCTCCACCTGTAAAATGTGTCTGGAGTCTGATCCCTTCTCACCGCCTTCCCCACTTCTACCCTAGTCCAAGCTTCCATCACCTCTCACCTGGATCACCTTTAACGACCTCCTCACTGGACTCCCTGCTTCCCCCATAATGCCTTGCAGCCTGTGCACCACACACTGGTCAGAGAGATCCGGTGGAAATGACAGACCACGTCACACCTCTACTCAAAGCCCTTCCATGTTGGGTGGCCAGATAAAATACAGGATGCCCAGTTAAATCTGAATTTCAGATAAACAGTAAATCATTGTTATTTTAAGTCTATTCCATGCACTATTTGGGACATACACTAAAAAATTACACTAACACTGTTTTGTGCTTATCTGAAATTCAAATTTAACCAGGCATCCTATATTTAAAAATCGGATACATTCTCCACGTACACTCCCATGGATCCCATGTCACAGAAATACCCGGAGTTCTTACGACAGCCTCCAGGGTCCTGCGTGATCAGCCCACTACCCTTCCAGCTTTGCGTCTTCCTGCTATCCTCCATTCTCTCTCCTCTGCAGCCATGCTGGCCTGCTCCAGGCCTGAGCAATGCCAAGCTTCTGCCTGCCTCGGGATCTCGGCCACACACCATCCAAGTGCTCGCTTGACTTCCTGTTCCCTTCTTTCAAGTCTTTGTTCAAGTATCAGTCCTATGGCCTTTTCTGACTACAGTACTCAATGGATTCACCCTCTGTGCCTCCTTTCTCCTTCCCTACTGTTTTTCTCTCCATAGCCCTTGTCATCTTCTAATATACCACACATTTTACTTGCTTCTCTTGTTTATTATCTATCCCTTGACTGGAATGTCAGCTCCATGAGGCAGGGATTTCTGTCTGTCTTGCTCATGGCAGAGCCTAGAACAGTGCCTGCCTCATACGAGGAGCTCGACAAAGCCTTGTTGAATGAATGGCTTTAGGTTTCTTCGTCTGTAAAATGGAAATGCCTCCCTAACCACAGAGTTGTTATGAGCATCACATGAGTTAACAAGAGTGGAGCTTAATAATGCCTCTCGCCCAGTCTAGGTCCTCTGCCAGCTCAGAGATTTTGATAGGTCTAGACTTAGTCTACCAGGAGTTGGCTGGCTACCTTTGAAGTTGTTGCTGTCTCCCTAGTGGCAATGGTTGGAATTACAGGCATAGTTCCCTGGATGTGTCACCTTGTTATTATGGACCAAGTCTAGCAAATTCCCTTTCAAAGCTGGCAAACGTACACCCAGGACTCCTGAACAGAACTCCCAGGAACAGAGCAGCCGCCACCTGTCGGAGAGACCCCACCATGTTCCCCAGGCCCACAAACGCTGCTGAGGCTCCCACTGCTCCCAGTCCCTGCCTCTGCTCACTCCTAGGCCTGGTTTTTAAGTCTGTCTCACTATCTGCCTTCATTATCCCCTGCCTGCCATGGAGGGGTCAGTTAAAGTGTCATTTACAGCCTCCTGTTGCTAAGCAACAGATCCAGGTGAGCCTCGAACTTCTTTCTCGGCAGCTGAAATGTATCTGGCGCAGAGGTCGGGGAGGGGTTCTGACTGAACTATTTCATCACTTGGGACGAGCCGCCAGCCTGGTGGCCCCGTCCCTCTCGGGACTCAGACAGGACTGACCCAGGGCTCTGGGCTCCACTGCTTTCAGCCTCCCCTAATTAACTCGGGCTGCTCAGGGCCTCCTGGGCATCCAGCCCCAGGAAGCACATTCCGGGCAGAGACGAATCAGACCCGGGGCTCCCCGTCTCAGTGAGGAGAGAGAGATTCCCAAGCAGGTCATTATAATCCAGGATGGAGTATCACATGAGGGAGCCAGACTTGCTCTCCAGGGGAGGGGACTGTTTGCATGGAGTCTCGGAGGATGGCCGGGAGCTGGCCAGGGACAATTGAGGGGAAAGTGCCTTCCGGATAAGGACACAGGCCATGCAAATACCCAAACCAGGCTCCTCTCAGCACCGACTTTCCCCCGAGGGGTAGGCACAGTGGAAGTGTCTGGACGCTCTGCATGTGACCTCAGCTCTGTCCTTGCTCCTCTCTGGACCTCAGTTTACACCGGGATGCAGGGGCAGGAACCAGATGTGTCAGTGCTTAACAAGGCATGACAGGCATGCTGCTGGGCTGTGCCCTAGGTCTGGGGATACTCCAGGGTCACTGTTTTAATAGTTTGAATTTACTTTAAGTAGTGCTAGAAAAAAAATCTATAACTAGTACATCAGACAAGGATATGTCATATTCCTTTAAAATACATTTAATTGATTTATTTATTTGGAGAGACAAGATTTTGTTTTGTCACCCAGGCTGGAGTACAGTGGCACAATCCTGGCTCACCATAGTCTCAACCTCCTGGACTCAAGCAATCCTCCTACCTCAGCCTCCCAAGTAGCTGGGACTACAGGCATGTGCCACTATGCCCAACCACATTTTTTTCTTTTTCTTTCTTTCTTTTTTTTTTTGGTGGAGATGATGTCTCACTATGTAACCCAGGCAGGTCTGGAACTCTTGGCCTCAAGTGATCCTCCCACCTCCTAAAGTGCTGGATTACCGGTATTGAGCCACCGTGCCTGGCCTTAAAATACTTTTATTCAAGTAATTATAATGACCTGCTTGGGAATCTCTCTCTCCTCACTAATGATGGCTTGCACTTGCTATTTGGGAGGTTGGGGTGAATAATCACTTGAGACCAGGAGTTCAATACGAGTTTGGGCAAACATAGCAAGACCCTAGCTCTAAAAAATAAAGTAAAAAAATAAAATGCTTTTGTTAGCCGGGCTCAGTGGCTCAACCTGTAATCCCGCGCCTTGGGAGGCTGAGTTGAGTGGATTGCCTGAGCCCGCGGGTTCGAGACCCGCCTGGGCAACTTGGCGAGAACTCATCTCTACAATAAATCAAAAATCAGCCGGGCGTGGTAGCGCGTGCCTGTAGTTCCAGCTATTTGGAAGGCTGAGGTGGAAGGATCGCCAGAGCCCAGCAGGTCGAGGCCGCGGTGGCTGGGAGCAGCCACTGCACTCCAGTCTGGGCATCTGAGTGAGACTCCAACTCAAAAAAAAAAAAATCTTTTGTTTATTTTAAAGAAAAATATTAAGTAATAGTACAGGTGGCACCTAGTGGGTGATCTGGGAGTGCCTGAGATTTCAGAAGCACTAAAGCAGTTTCTGAAGGCTCTTTCTCCTCTGCTGGCCACACAAGGACTAATGCTACCTGCTGCTTCTGCCACACCCCCTGGGGCCCCCCAGGCAAGATTATCACCTTCATTTCACAGATGGGTCACTGAGGCCCAGTGGGGTCACTTGGCAAGTCCACAGCTTGGGAAGCTGGACTTTAAGCTGAGTGCATTCCCCATGCCACACTGATGGTGACACCATCACCCACCTCTCCCAGCCCCCATCCCAACATGGGTGTACACTGTGAATTTTCACTGAAAGCAGCCAGGGGCACACCTGCAAGGTCAGCAGTCTGGAGATAGCCCACCCCAAGGCTGTGGACCAGTGGCTTTCCCTCTCTGGGCCTTGGTTTTGCCACCTGTACAATGGGAGAGCCACCAGTGACATTACATAAGGACCAGGGTCTTCTCCAGCTATGAGTCAGAGTTTCTAAGAGCAGAATGTCCAGGGAGCTGGGAAGAGAGTCAGAGGAGGCAGGAACAGCCTCTCAGGCCTCTTGCTATACAAATTGCTTTAAACTGGTAAGGGCGTGAAGACCCAGAAAGATGCTTCCCAGCATCCCCTTGGCCAAGACTCCATCTTTCCAAGAGCTCTGGCTTGTTTGGGCCTGGTTTACAGGATCTTCTGAGAATATCTGTTCTTCTCTGCTGCCAGGTGTAAGTGCCTGCCTGATAGAGTGACCAACATTCCAGCTGGCCTGGTACCAACAAGTTCCAGGAGGCAAGACTTTGGGTTTTAAAACCAGATAGTCCCAGGCAAACTGTGATGAGTTATCACCCTGCACCTCATGCCAGGCCTTGTGCTAAGGGATTTTCTCTCATCTCCTCCTGGAGCCTCACAGCAACGCAGAAGGTAGGGCTCATTGTTATTATCCTTGTCCCATTTCCCAGATGAAAAGACCAGAAGCTCAGATAAGAAATGTCTTTCCAGGGCCACAGTTGCCAAGTAGTGGACAATCCAGGTCTGGAGTATCAGCACTATAGGCACTTGGCATACAACCTCCCCGTGCCTGAGAGTCCCAGCATTTGGACAGGCCAGGGTGGAGTCAGAGAGGAGGTGGGTGACTTGTGTCCAAAAAAGTTCTGCATTTCATGAAGGTCTGAAACTTGGGCTATGGTGCCAGCTCTCCCCCTCATTTGTTGGGTAACCCTGAACAAATCACCTGCCTTGCTGGACCTCCATTTGTTCTAACTAGAAAATGAGAACGTTATCTTAGACCCCTATAAGACTACACAGCTGTAAAGGAGGCTTAGACATCTTCTGACTGAATTGCCTCTCCACTTTACAAAGGAGGGAAATTGAAGCCCAGGGAAAGATGCAATTAAATCTTGCAGGTGCACTTACCTGTGACAGTGGAAAATTAGGTCAAAACTCAAAAAGAAACAGAGACAACACTAAGAGAATATACACAGAGGCAAAGAGAGGCCTACAGAGAGAAGGCGAACAAGCGACAGTGAACAGCTGACGTTTGGTTTCTGGATCCAGCCATGCCTGAAGTCCTTTTGGGCTTCCTAGTGATGAAGCCAATACATTTCTTCCATTGCTTAAGCAGATTGAGTCGGGTTTCTGTCACTCACCACACTAAGTAATTTACACCAGTTCCTACACCTTTCCATTCAGGGATCCAGGGATATGCATTATGTAATTAACTCATCCATTCAACAAATATTTATTAACATGCAGCTCAAAGGACTGGCAATCCAGTTGGGAAAGCAGATAGGAAAGTAAGTGAGTGTGATGAAGTGTGATAAGGGACAGCAGAGAGGGAGAGGGAGAGAGAGGGAGAGGTAGACCATTACAGAGAAGGAGAGGGCAAGGCACTGTGTGGCAGCCATGGTGACTAAACAGGCTAGCAAAGAGGTGGAGACCACAGCGTGCCCTTGAAATGGAGTCATATGGGCGAGAGGGGTAGGGGACAGGAGAGGGCAGAATCTGGATGGAGCCACAGTGGAGTCCAAGTGGATCAGCACCTGCTCTGGGCTCAGCCCCGGGTGGACTGGGTGTTGCCACGGTGAGCAGGACCTGAGAGTAGGCTTCCAGGGTGTGAGACCCCATGAGGAAGACCTTCCAGGGTGGTGAGTGATGCTGGAAGCTCACCAATAAGAACCTGGGATATCATAGGGGCTGGGGGAGGAGTCTGACTGCAGAGATACTGAGGAGTGGGCGGTTCTGAGTGAGGACGAGAAAGCCAGCAAACTTTCTTATAAAAATCGACATCAGCAGGGTCTTTTAAGTGGAGGTGGGGCAAGCGGGGATGGGCGGTGTATTCCAGTGGGACTTGGAGGGACGGGCAGGAGCGAAAAGCCGGGGCGACCAGTCCCTCCCATGGGTGGTCCTGGGCGACAGACTGAGTGCGGCCCCTACTTTGCTGCCTCTTCGTGGGACTTTTCTCAAGCTGACCCTGACACAGGCTACAGGTTCGAGTGGCTTATCTGATCCCAGCACAGTGAAGGGATGTGAGACCAGGAAGAGAGGGAAGCCATGCAGGGTGTGTTCAGGAGTGGGCAACTGCAGTGGGCACCTGCAGCCCGCCTGCCAGGGACCCTTGACACAGCGTGTGGAACAGGCCTCAGCATGGCTCCAGCTGGGCAAGGACACTGGACTTCTCCCTCGTTGGTTGAGGGCTGCTCCTGGGGTCTTGACTCCCTGCACCCAGGCCTGCCCCTGCCGGTCAAGCAGGCTTCAGAGGCCAAAGAATGCCCTGGGCAAGGCGTGTGCAGGAGCTGTCTACTGGTGACCCCAGACAAGCGGAGCACCAAGGACATCTGTGTGAACTCAGCCTCTCTGTGCCTCAGTTTTCTTGCCTGTGAAATAGGGCAGCTGATGGCATCTCTCACACAGAAATCCTGAAGATGTAAAATGATTAGCAAAGGAATGCTAAGCATTTTGGAAATGGCTCCCAAAATGGCAGCTGGTATGGGTTTTAGAGCTCAGTGAATGGCTCTGATGGCTGGTAGAGGGGGCAGGGGTGGCAGTGGCAGTAAGAGATGCAGGGAATGGGATGAGAGGTGGCACGGAGAAGCCTTGACAATTGACAGGTGATGAGATCTGAGCTGGAGCATGGCTGAAGGATGTTGGGGAGGGAACTGAGCAGGGTATGGCGGCTGGTGGACAGGGGGCAGACAGACAGGAGGGAGTTCAGGGTGGTTCCCTCTGGCTCGCCTGGACATCCATGGATCAGGATTTCATTCACAGAGTGTCCAGCGACTTCTCTGGACTAGACACTCTCCTGGGAGGTGGATCTCGCCAGCAAAGAGTTCTTTGTGTAGGCAGGGAGATAACACTCAAGCAGAAATGATGAGCACTTGGGTAGAAGCTATTAGAACTGCCATCAGAAAGAGACACCGGGAACTGAGGGCACTCAAGAGAGGGAAGCATCGCCTCCAGAGGGATCAGTCAGGAGATGCTTCCCGAGGGCGAACGTTTAGGAGCTGGGCCTTATGGGAAGGACAAAGAACCCGAAGTGAGGGCAAGGCCCAGCCTAGACAACGCCAGAGAGGCGGGAGTCTACAGGGAGCATGGCAGGTGCAGCAGCAGGTCAGCAACCAGCTCTGAAATGCAGGCCCCACGGCGGAACTCTCTTTGGGATGAGAGTTATCTTGGCTGCCCAGTTCGAGACTATGTTTGAGTTTTATTTATTTATTTTTTGAGTTGGAGTCTCACTCAGTCGCCCAGACTGGAGTGCAGTGGCCGCTCCCGGCCACCACAGCCTCGACCTGCTGGGCTCTGGCGATCCTTCCGCCTCAGCCTTCCAAGTAGCTGGAACTACAGGCGTGCGCTACCACGCCCGGCTGATTTTTTTATTTATTGTAGAGATGAGGTCTCGCTGCCCAGGCGGGTCTCGAACCCGCGGGCTCAGGCAATCCACTCACCTCAGCCTCCCAAAGGCGCGGGATTACAGGCTGAGCTAGTGAGCCCGGCTTATGTTTGAGTTTTAAGGTTTGATGCTAGCCGGGCTTATGTTTGAGTTTTAAGGTTTGATGCTAGCCGGGCTTATGTTTGAGTTTTAAAGTTTGATGCTAGCCGGGCTCGGTGGCTCAGCCTGTAATCCCGCGCCTTTGGGAGGCTGAGGTGAGTGAATTGCCTGAGCCCGTGGGTTCGAGACCCGCCTGGGCAGCGAGACCTCATCTCTACAATAAATCAAAAAATCAGCCGGGCGTGGTAGCGCATGCCTGTAGTTCCAGCTACTTGGAAGGCTGAGGTGGAAGGATCGCCGGAGCCCAGCAGGTCAAGGCTGCGGTGGCCGGGAGCGGCCACTGCACTCCAGTCTGGGCGACCGAGTGAGACTCCAACTCAAAAAAAAAGGTTTGATGCTCATGGAACAGGTGAAATCATGGTGAAATAGCCCCTCGCCCATCCAGATGCCAGCATATGCTGACACAACCTTCCAGGGGTGTGTTGAGTGGGAATCCCAGAAGCAGAAGAGTACGCCTGGGTGGGTGGTGAGTTGCAAGAGAGCTTATCGGGAAGCCTGGGGTGGGAACAGAGGCCAGGCAAGATGGTGCACTGGTTATTCATAGCTGCATAACAAATTAGCCCGGACTTAGCTCATGAAACAGCCAAGTTGATTACCCCACAGTTTCCTGGGCCAGGAGCCCAGGTGTGGCTTGGCTGGGTGGTTCTGGCCCCGGGGTTCTCAGAAGAGACAGTCAAGCTGTTGGCTGGGGCTGCAGTCGTCTCAAGGCTCGACTTGGGGAGGATCCACTTCTAAACTCACTCTTGAGAATGTGGACAGGCCTCAGTCAGGTCTTCTCCCATCCCACCCCCTGGCTATTGGCGAGCAACATCAGTTCCCTGCCATGTGGACCCTCCACGGGGCTGCTCATAACACAGCAGCATGCTTCCTAGAAGAGGTCTGCAAGGGAGAGAGTGAGAGAGAGAGGCTCCACACAGAAGTCAGGGCTCTTACCACCTAGCTTTGGAAGTGACATCACCCTACAGCCTACACGCAAAGGGGGAATCACACAAGGTGTGAACACCAGGAGGCATGCCCCTCAGAGCGTGTGCCCGCCACAGCAAGGTTTTAGGCCAAGCCCCACCTCAGCCGAATTCCCTGGGGAACTCTGGAGTATAGATTACACCTCAGTGTTTGTTGGCTCTCCAGGCAAGGACACTGGGCTTTCATACTCCTGCCCTAAATCCTCCCCATGGACTTAACAGCCAGTCATTTCAGATTTGTCCTACGGGCAAAGCAGATCCAGCAACTGAAGAACAGGCCTCTAAGGAAGGTCCCAGACATAGGCTCTTGGCCACAGAGCACACAGGAGCTGGAGGAAGCACACCAACCCGAGAAAGATCCAGGGGCATCCAGATGGAGCGTTGACAGTGTCCCCTAAAAAGGGGTCATTTGGAAACATTCATCAGCACCAAGAATGCCTGTATCCTTTAACCATAAACCTCATTTCTAGAAATTTCTCTCACAAAGACATCAAAGAGGTTGGATGTGGTGGCTCACACCTATAATCCCAGCACTTTGGGGGGCTGAGGAGGGTTGCTTGAGCCCAGGAGTTCAAGACCAGCCTGGGCAACAGAAAGACTTCGTCCCTACAAAAAATAAAAAAATTAACCAGGTGTGGTGGTGAGCACCTGTAGTCCCAGCTACTCAGGAAGCTGAGATGGAAGAATCCCCTGAGCCCAGGAGATCAAGACTGCAGTAAGCTGTGATAGTGCCACTGCCTTCCAACCTGGGCAATGGAGTGAGACTCCAACCCTCCCTCCACAAAAAAATAGATACTGAAGAAACAGCCTGAATAGTCATTAGTAGGGTCTGGTAAGTACATTACAGTCTATTCACACATTGGATTATTATATAGCTGTTAAAAGAACTAGTTTGAAAAGATCTCCCAGACATACCAATAAGTGAAAAAAGCAAGGTGTAAAACATTAACTGGATTGGCAATAAAGGAATTAT
Organism: Cephalopachus bancanus; assembly: GCA_027257055.1. Classification (NCBI taxonomy): domain Eukaryota; kingdom Metazoa; phylum Chordata; class Mammalia; order Primates; family Tarsiidae; genus Cephalopachus; species Cephalopachus bancanus. Next base: position 6,164,912 of record JAPVLO010000037.1, read on the forward strand.
TTGTGTATATCTGTACTTGCAAAAGGATGGAATTTTCAGGTGAGATGATGAATTATTATTGGTGAGGGATGCTGAGAGCCTGAGGTGGGAGGAGACCTTTTCAGTCCATGTCTTTAGTAATCATTGAATATTTAACTGTACGCAGGTGTTACTTTTGCAATAATTTAAAAACTAGTTTTCTAATAAAAGAGAGTGAATCTGGACACTCAAGTCCCTGGAAGCCACACATATGTTTGTGACTCTTCCCGACACCTGACCCTGCTGCTCTGCGGACCCAGAAGTGGTTTCTGACTCAGCCCAGAGTTGTCACTGGGAAAACTGGTTCAGTTCAATGAGATTGTATTGCCTGTCTAATTTGTTTCTGCTTTGTGTTTTGTAATTTACTCTGAAGATTAGATTGTATTTTATATTTCATTGTAAATTTTTTACAATAGCCACCAGCCAAAAGCATTAGTGATCTGAGTTTGACAGCTGTGTAATCACCAGCCTGCACCAGCCCCTGGCTTCTGGCCCCGTGCAGGTCACCCTCCCCAGAGCCGCCTCCGGGCCTCTGAGGAGCGAATCCAACCCATGACTCCCACCCTGCTAAGAGTGCCCAGGCCTCCCCACTGCCCTCGGACAAGTCATAATGCCGAGAGCATCCAGTGACAGAGTGCTGCCTAGAGCCCATGCTCCGAGCTCCCAACTCTACGTGTATCATTGCCTTGTGTTTTTACAAAACCCCTGGGAGGCAGAGATCATCACAACCATTTTAAAGATGAGGAAACTGAGCCACAGAGAGGTGGAGTCATCTTCCAAGTTCACGCACTCAGGCAGAGTCTGGCTGAGCCCAAATCTGAAATCCTATCTGGACATGGGCTGAGAAAGCACAGGAGAGCTGGAGAAGAGAGTGGGACCCGATCACGATATGTCTAGGTCCAGTGCTCAGGATAACAGAACCTGGAGCTCAGTGAGGACTCTGAAGCCCCCAGTCTCTGTTTAAAATGAGCTTAGGTGCCCCCTTCAGGACCTACATGGTCACTTTCCTCCAAAAAGTATGTCTGGGTTTTGTAGTCCATGAGTATTCATCCATCCATTCATTCACCCATTCATTCCTTTATTCAGCAAATTAATGTGCCAGAAACTGCCAATTCTGGGGACACAGACCCAAATCAGACAAGTCTCTACCTCCAGGAGTTCTCGGTGTAAACCAGCAGCTATAATTCAGAGATCTGTGCCTGGGCTAGAGGAAGCTTCGGTGGGGGCAGGGGTTTCGGGGCACAAAGAAAGCATCTAGACAGTCTGAGGAGATGGGTTGGAGTCAAGGAAGACTTCCCAAGGAGGTGCTGGCTCAGCTGAGCTCTGAAGGCAGCAGTTGAGGTGAAATGGGGAAAATGGAGGGAAACTGGAAGAAGGAACATTCCAGGCAAAATGCTCTGTATACCTCGTACAAAGGCCTGGGGAGAGATGAAAGGAGAGACTTGTCTGAACTGTCTACTGCCAACTCCCCAGTGCCTGGAACAGTGTCAGGCACAGAGAAGGTGCGGCATAAGCATCAGTTGAGTAAATAGAGCTTGGCATGTTCAGAGAACCGCAGGCCACTCAGGGCAGCTGGATTCTGACCTGCAAGGCAAGGAGAGATCACACGGAGGCTGGAGAGTTCTGCAGAGGTCAGAGGAGGAAAGGTTTTGAATTTTAAAAATTTTAAAATGTTGAGCACCAGAAATCCGTAGAGGGGTTTTGATTTGAGACGGTGGGTGGGCAGATTGCTTGGCTGGAGTGGTTTTTGAACGATCCTCTTGTCCATCATGTGGAAATGATACAGAAGGGACAAGAATGGAGGCAGGGAGACCAGCGAGGAGGCTGGTGCCATAATTCAGATAAGAAAAGATGATTTAGAATCTCACCACCTTAGTCCATTTTCTGTTGCTTATGACAGAATACCTGAAACTGTGTACTTTATCAAGAAAAGGAATTTATTTCTCACATTTAGGGAAGCTGAGCAGACCAAGATGTGACGAGGGTCTTCTTGCTGGTGTGGACTCCCCAGGGTCCCAAGGAGGCTCAGGGCCTCACGTGGTGGGCTGAGCATGCTGGCTCAGGCATCTCTTCCTCCTCTTGTAAAGCCTCAGCTCCACTCTCATGACAACCTGTCAATTCATTCATTCATGAACACGTTGAACCGTGTACGAAGGCAGAGCCCTCGTAACCCAGCTGAGCACCCCTGTCTCGATACTACCACACTGCGGCTTAAACTTAAACATAAGTTTAGGAGGGGACAAATATTCAAACCATGACATCTTCTAATGAGCTGCCACACAGCCTACCTGTCCAGTCAGGAGTACTTGGAGCCCCAGCATCTTTTCCAGTCCTGTTCCGTCCTCCAGGTCGACCCTAATAATCACAGAGGAAATCCAGGTATTGCACTCCTAGGTCTCGGTACCACACTCTTAGGAACACAGTCAAAGACAGCACTTATGTACAGGTGAACAGGAGGTCTTTTTCATACCTTTCTAACTATTCAAAGTATATCAGTCATTGTCCAGTCGGAGAAACAGAGAGCACTCTAGATAATTCCAGGGGTTTGAATGCATGAAATTTATTTCAAAGATGTCGGTAGGGTGAGCAGAAGAGCAGACGGGAAAAGGCACCACCCAGTTAAGAAGTTGCTACCAGCCGGGCTCGGTGCCTCAGCCTATAATCCCAGTGCTTTGGGAGGCTGAGGTGAGTGGATTGCCTGAGTCCGCGGGTTCGAGACCTGCCCAGGCAACTTGGCGAGACCTCATCTTTACAATAAAGCAAAAAATGAGCCGGGCGTGGTAGCGCGCGCCTGTAGTTCCAGCTACTTGGAAGGCTGAGGCAGAAGGATCGCTGGAGCCCAGCAGGTCGAGGCTGCAGTGACCAGGAGCAGCCACTGCACTCCAGTCTGGGTGACAGAGTGAGACTCCAACTCAAAAAAAAAAAAAAAGAAATTGCTACCAGTCCAGGTTGGTCACAGGCCAGCACTCATGCCGAGCTGTTGCAGGTGCTGCCTCTGCCATGAGCAGGAGCCACCCCGGGTCACTACTGGGACCGTTGACACTGCTGGAGCCCATGTCTGTCTTCTGGCCAACTGAAATTACTGCTGCTACTGAGTATCATCTCTTGTCAGAGCCTTCCATTGGCAGAAACAACCAGCCTCACAGATGAAAGCATCTGAAAAATGTAGTGTGCAGGCTTCTAGCCCCAACCATAACAGGAGTGTCTAGAAGGGTGAGCTTGGGCTCAGAGCCATCGACAAGTAAAAAAGCCGCCTCAGTCATCAAAGTAAATAGCTGAAGAACCCCTTTGAAAACATACACAGAAGTGGACAGATTTACATCCATGTGGCACCGGGTGAGAGCCAGAACAAATCTTCGAGGTGGACGAGCCCATAGGGTCAGGATTTTCTGAAGCGTAAAAGGAGCAGCACATCTCTTTCCCCAGATGTGGTGGCCACATATGTCCCAGAGAACAACTTGCACGAGGCTGGGGAGAGCCCTGCAGCCACTTGTCCCCGTCCTTCAGTGTAGTGGCCATCCTCTCCACGGTCTTCCTGACATCCCCAAACAACTTTGCCCAACCGTCTGAGGAACCCATTTGTGATTTTCCAATCTCCTGTCCTCCAAGGACTTAACTAGCTTGGGTGGGGGCGAGAGAGCACACGGGGCCGAAGGTCTTAATTTATGAAGATGGTTGAGTTACGACGCAGAGAGGCTAAGAAGAATTTGTGACTTACAGTTCTCAAGACACAGGGGCAGGCCAAGCTACGCAGGGCCACGTGGGAAGCACAAGGCTTGGTCAGCAGGCAGAAGCAGGAGAGAGGGCCGTAGGCATGCCACCGTCTAGGAAAGTAAAGCTGAGTAGTCGGCTTAGGCTGGTTGGTTTTGTTGCAGGGAGAAGGGGTGCTTCTCCTGCTGTGAGATAGGTCAACAACGGGTACTTGTGTTCACATTTGGCTCACTTGTCTGGTCCCCGACAGTGTCATCAAAATCTGTTACCAGGAGAAGGATGTTGCTGCTCCCAGTGCGAGAGGGTTGATGACAGGGAGAGCAGGCAGCAATAGCCTATAGAAAGTCGCTGTGTCTGCACCTGACTCTTGTGGACCTGCAACTTTTATTTTGGGGAGTACTGAAGAGTGGGTTGGGGATGGGTTTTTCCTAGAATTGGGTGGTCTTATCACTGGGTTTCTGTTGCTCCCACCTCACATCGGGCAGGGGAGTTTCAGGCATTATCGGGTCACAGAGGTACTGTCATGGCATCCAGTATATGATGGGAGTGGGAGGCTCCCTTAGGGTAATTTTATGTTTCGTGTTATAGTGAAGATAAAAGTAGGTCATGGTTATCTTAGGTCAACCCTGGCTATCGATGCACATGCTCCGGGGATCTCTAAGTTGGTTCCTGCCTTGGTGGTAGGTTCTAGACTGCAAGCGTCCTGGATGGGTAGACGACAGTGAGGCAGGGGTATAAGAGCCTACAGCTAGGTCGTTAACTTGCACACACGTGTCTGCACCAGCAGCTGCAGGCATCTCATAGCCCAGAAGTTTTCCAAGTCTGACCTACCCACTCTATCAGTTTGAACAATTCTGGCAGGTGGGAAGGCATGCTCTAGTTATCCGGTACTTGCCCTGGGTTGATTTAGGGCAGGGAAAGTGATGCCTTGGTGTATGAGAGTTAGATAAAGAAAGTGATTCAGAGTACAGGCTCTGGATTGCAAGGGAGATGTAAACAACATTGGCCCTGTGACTAATGAATGCCAAATATACGAAGGCAGAATCTGAGAAAACACAGACAGGAAACCAATTGAAAAGGACTGCTCTTGTTTTAGTCTCACACATACACCCATTTTACAGATGAGAAAAGGGAAAGGACCTCTCCAAATTTCCACACTGTGTTTGAGTTCCACACTCCGGTGGGCTTGTGGGTGCTGGGGAGTGTCTGCAAGGCTGATCACCTCTCCCTGTTCATTTCGGCCGTGTCCTCCCCATGTTAGTGTCTGCAACGAGCCTCCAGCCCTGTCAGTTTTCTTGTCCCCACTCAAACTAGCCAAATCCTTGGGGGCAGCAGACTGGAACACCACCTCTGCAGTGGTGGGTTTGGAAACCATTCTAGAACTCCTTTTCGCCTAAGAAGCAGCTCAGCGTGGCAGAAAGAGAACGGGCAAAATGAACATACTGGAACTCTGTGTACCAACATGGCTGCATCTCTGGTGTGTGTGAGTCCAAACAAGCAGCTGCAGAGTGACAGGTCCATGTGACACCTTGTTCATCAGGCTGTTTCTGCACCGCCCCTTTAGGAAAGAGGCTCCCCTGCCCCATCACACACACGCACTGCCTCATGCTTTCACGCTGCAGCACCCAGTGTGTTCTCCTCCCTCAAGCCTCATCTGTAATGGCCCCTCCCTAGACAGGCCTTGACCACCCGTCTGAATCCCCTCCCTGCAGATAATCCCTTTCCCAGCTCTCTGTTGCTAATAGCAGATATTGGCGAGTTTATCTCCCAGCTGTCTGTTAGCTTCCTGAGAGTGGGATCATGTCCCTCTTATTTAAACTTTATCTCCAGTGCCTGAAACACACAAGGTACTCAATAAATGAGCCCTGATGAATGAATGAATGAATGAATGAATGAGTAAACTAGTGAGCCCTAGGAGGAGAAATTACTGGTCAACACCCCCCCATCTACTGAGCCCGACAAGGACAGACTGTGGGCTATTTCCCAGACCCCAACCCCAAGGAGTCCAGACACCAGGAGGGGTTCAACCGACCTGGGGGGGTCTCCTTGCCCCCTCTGTCCCCCTGCCTGGAGTCTCCCATCCCCAGGCCACCTGCCCCTGGAGAGCGTCCTCCCCACAGAAAGAGGAGGGGAGGGGCCTCCCCTCTCAACCAGGCTCTGGCGGGGGAGGGACACGCAGCCCCTGCCCGCCGCTCCGCGTCGCGGCCACTGCAATCTGCCGCCTGACCTCAATTAGCTCGGTGACTGCGCGCGCCAATTACCGCGTCAATCACGGCGCCAGCGGCCCCGGGGGGGGGCAGGAGAGGGCCGGGCTGGAGCCGCCCTGCCGCCGCCGCCGCCGCCGCCGCCGCCGCCGCCGTTAACTGGCTGAAACCTGTCTGGGCCTGCTGAGAGGCGGCTGAGACCCCGTTCTTCCCTCTAGGCCCGCCTCAGAGCTTCGGAGATCTCCCTCGACCCCCTCTGGACTCTTTCCGGATGGAGAACCGGGGTCTACCCCACGGTGCACTCGCCCACTCACCTCCCCACGCTCCACTCCGCTCAACTGTGCGTGCCTCAGCTTCCCCACCCGCTAGATCGAAGGCTCCACGAAAAAGAGCTAGTATGTCGTCTCTCCTGTACACCCTAGGCATCTGATAGCAAGACATATGACATAAACAAAAGAGCAAATGCGTTATATGGGAATCGAAATAATACCACAGACGACAGTTGTGAGGATAAAGCAGGCTGTCCCAAGAATTAGGGGACATTGGCACACAGGGAGTACCCACAACGCCGCTGGTATCTTCACCCACTTATTCCAACGTCTGATGGTGCCATCTCTGTGCCAGGCTCTGGGTTGGATGTGGAGGACCCAACCAGGAGACTGGCCTGATCCACACAGGAGCCATGGTCTGTTAGTTTTGACTAGATTGTTAAGGTTTGTCTTCTCCACATGATGTCTCATTTTTCAAGCCCTAGAGCCTTTCTGACCTTCAGAAATCTGAGATGGTGACACACATGGGAGGCAGAATAAGACAACTGGGTAAGAGAGCAGAGGAGACAAAAGAGTCCCTCCCCCATCCTTGAAGAGTGTCCTGTCCCGCAGGGCAGACAGACATCTTCTTGCTAACTGTGTGTGCAGGATGAGGTCTCCCCAGTCTGGTCCCCCAGCACCCTTTTTCAGTCTTCCTTCTTCTGGTGCGTTTGGGGAAGCTGTCCCCTCCTCAACTCCCTTGGGGTGGTGGGGTCTATCATGATGCTCCCCCAGCCACGACTTGGGCTGGTCTATCAGAGTCCCCCTCAGCCTAGCCACAAGGACTGAGGCAAGGATGGCCACGTGGCCCCAGCAAACTCTCAGAGTTTGCCCTGGGTTTGCTATAGAGATTCTGAAGAGAGAGGCCTATGGTTAGGGTTGCTGAATTGGGGGTTTGAGCCTGGGATTGCTGGCGTCTACTTTACTGGCTATTGAAGACTGTTTGCATAAATGGAGCCAAGCCTGGGACAGATAGGGACAGACACACACACAGAGAGAGACACTGTTTGAGTTTCTGGTTCTCTCAGTTACTTGAGCCAACAAAGTGAATCTTGCTCAAGATAGTTGAAGTTGGGTTTCTGTCCACTGCAATCAAGAGTCTTTTATTTCCCAAAACTTCCACTTTGGTCACATCTAATTATTATATTAAAAAAAGAGAGATGCTCTTAGAATTACTCAGATACAAAGATGATGTCCACCATGTTCTATTCATTTGTGCTTTTCATCATTTCTGCCATGGCAAGTGTTACTCGAGTGATGAGAAAAACATCACTAGAGTAAAAACATAATTAAAACATAATTTAAAAACATAATTCACCTAGGATTTGGGGACGTAATAATAAGTGAAAGAAGCCAGACCCAGAGGTCCACACTGTATGTTTTTATTCACATGAGGTTCAAGGTTAGGCAAACTGCGTCTATGGTACTAGGGGTCAGGAGAGCGGTTGCTTGGGGCGGGATGTGTCTGGGAAGGGCACAAGGAAGCGTTCGGGCTGATGGAAGCATCCTCCGTCTCCATCTGGGTAGTGGCTGCACAGGTGTGTACATGTGTAAAAAATCCCTGGGCTGTGCACATAAAGAGCTGCATATGTTACGGAGGGTCTGTAATACCTCAATACAAAGTGTCGAATAGAAAAATAATAACATGCATTCCTACAAGCTTCCCTCATTTCACCGACTACCCCGCTCAAATTTTACATGAAGAATGAGAAAGTCTTGACATTAGAATTCTGAAGTACAATAATGTAATAAAACAGTTTAAGTTAAAATTAAGGTAATTGGTGACCATGTCATGGGGCCCCGCCCTTCTCTCCCACCCCCAGGAGGCCTGGCACCCTGCTGGCCCTCCAGGCTCTCCCGCCACGCCCACGGCACTACCCCAGCTCAGTGAATCAGGACATGAATCAGAGCCGGCAGATCCCACAGAACAGCGTCCTCCTAGAACAAAGAGCAGCCTGGCATTTGGACAGAAAAGCCGCGCCTTCCCAGCAAAAGTGATTTCCAGTATTAATGGGCGGAACCTTCTTCTGGATTGATCCCCCCTTCACACGACTAATTATAGATTTATTAATATTTATGGGCCTCCAGTCACAGCCGATAGCTCTTGTTTGAGGACATTAAGCCTTATCTCACTACCTCCAGGAAGGGGCACTTGAAGCCAGCTCTAATTGGGTGACCTGCAATCAAGATAGAAGGGAAAAAATGACAATGGCTCGCCTGTTGCCATATATTAAAATATGGTCCGCCCAGCTTAATGATTATCTTTAGAATTAATAATCTCGCTGGTCCAGGTTTGGCCCTAATAGCAGGAAATCGTGTTAAATACTTTGCTAAGAGCAGTCAGCTTTTTGATAAGGCTAATGGCCCTGCCCCTGGCTGTTTCTCATCACTGAGCTCTCTGTTTTTCTTTCCCAGCAAAAGGCCAGTTAGTCCGTATCACCTGTCATCTAAAGCCGGCTGCTGTCTCCTGATGGGGCTCCCGCTGCCTCTGTCACCCTCATCCCATCCACCTTAAGTGCCACAACAAGATTAATCTTTGGAACACACAGTTCTGGCCCTGCCATGCCTCCACTCTACAATCTTTGGTGGCTCCCTATTGCCTACCGTATGAATAGGAATCTAGCACTTCAAAACATAGTTCCAACCACTCTATGCTTTATACTCTTCAGGGACCCACATCTTTAGCTGCATTGAACAATTATTCTCTGTGTCCAGGACACACCCATGATATCAGAGAAATAACATGGGATGGGGAATTGGACCCACTGCAGTCAGATCCCAGTGCTACAACTCTCGAGTTGATTGACTTGTGCAAAATTCTCAACTGTTTTATACCTGTTTCCTTTTCTACAAAATGGAGTTATTCATATTGTTGCCGTCACATGGTTTGTTGTCAGGAATGCATATGTCCAAGGAGCAAAATGCCTCACCAGGGTCTGGCATACCCCAGAACAGGTGCACCGTGAACGCTTGTCCCCAGCTTCCGCCTCTTCTGCAGCTTCACATCCCGCCACCAGCAGAAGAGTGAAGGTCTTCAGAGCCCAGGTGTCTGAGACTTCAGATTCAGGCCTGAGTGATCCTGGGCAGGTGTCTTAACTTCTCAAAGCCTCCGTTTCTTAGTCCACGAGAGGGGTGTAACGGTCCCTGTTAAAGACTGCTATTATGAACTTTAAATATAGCAGTATTGGCAAAACTTGCAGTGCCTGGCACATAGTAAATGCTCAGTAAATATTAGTCACACTGTCATTACATTCCCAGTATCCCAGTTTTTATCAAAACTACAGTCAAAAATCTCTTCCAGGAAGCCCTCCTGCACCTCTCCTTTTTCTAACTGTCTTGTGATGTTTTATACTTTCCATGGGTCATTTGGGTGCTTCCGTTCTTCCCCAGGCCACTCCCAAGTGGGCTTAGAGTGCTCAGGGATCAAGCTGTACCCAGTTCCACTCTCTGTCCGTGGTCCTGGGTGCCTGGCATGACGTTTGGCACAGAGAAAGAGGTCAAATATTGGCTCAATAATGATGGTAACCACTGACAAGTACTGAATGCTCACTATGTGCCAGGCAATTAACTCTTAAAAGCAATTAACTCCTAACGCTTTAAAGCAATTAACTCTTAAAGCAACTGATTTTAACACTCATAGCAATTAACAAGCAACTCATTCACCCCCATGACAATCAATAGAAATCCACTCTTACAAAGAGTCCCATGAGGGTGAGTTCTGTTAGTGTCTGCAGTTCTGGGGCAGGAGACTGAGGTGCAGAGAGGGAAATGACTGGGCTCAGGATCACACAGGGCGTAAAGGAGCCAAGGGTCAAATGCAGTCTGGGCCTGCCAAGACCCTTACCCACCTGCAGTGGGGAGTGGGAGTGGCCGTGTCGCCCCAAGCTCACCTCAGGCAGCCCTGGGGGTTGGAGCCAGGGCCTTTCTTTCCCGAGACGGAGACCGACTCTGGCTGTGTGCCCATCCCTGTGCCAGGTCCTCTCCAGCATCATCACCTTAAACTGGACTCTGTTGTCCTCATGTTATACTGGTTGCAGCCAAGTCTCAGAGAAGTGAAGTGATGTGCCCAAGGTCACACAGCAGATAAGTGGAGGAGTGGGGATTAAACCTATGTCCAGAGGGCTCCAGGCTCCTTTCAGACTGGCGGGCTCAGTCAGAAGGATGAGGCTTGGGCTCCAGTTCTTGCTGGGCGACAGCTCTGTCCTGACCTCCACGCCCCTCTCCTGGGGCCTTGGCACTGTGCCTTGTGGTCAGCAGCCTCTACTCTTGGGGACAGGAGGGCTCTGGGCCCTTCCCTGTGCCCTTCAGCCTCTCTCCCCATAAGCAGCTGGAGGGTCTTATTTTAGCCACAACAGGGTTGCCTTTCTGGGACCCAGACCCTGCCCCGCCTAACTCTGACCCTTGTCCCCTTGGATTGAGGGCACCTGAACTCACACGGTCTCCTTCCTTGACACTCAAGCATTGTGACTGGGAGCCAGAGGCGGACGTCTGCCTGAAATCTCCTTCCTGGCAGCCAATAAGTAGAAGAGATGTGTGAAGGACTAAGGAGGTGTGGGAAGGGAAGGTTGGCCTGGCTACTCATGGCAGGCTGTCTGAAGAGGAGACTGGGGACCGGGACTGGAAAAGGCAAGTCCACTGGGCAGAGAAAGGAAACCAAAGCCTCGAGACAGAGTGTCACCCGTGGTCCTAGGAAAGAGCTGCAGTGGGGATGTGTGGGCGGCCTTGGTGGCGTCCAGGCCTGCCAGGCTAATCCAGGGGTAGGGCTGGGTGGGGTCTGCAATCCCAAATGATGCGCAGGAACTGGGGCTCCCCCTCCCATGTAGAGGGGTTAAGGAGCAGAGAGCACCCCAGACCCCAAGAACGCTGTCCCTGTCACCTCCCTCTCCCACAGCCGTCTCTGGAACAGTGTTACCGTGCTGCTGAGAGGCACCACCGAGGCTCCCTCTATTGCCAGGGAGGCCTGACAGTCACTCCGCTGTCTCCCATCAGGGAGAACACATATCTGAGACCAGACTTGATGAGGCTGTCTCCAGACGGGGCATCTACAGAGAGAGGGACAGGCAGCAGGCCACTATGACAACACACACCCCACTCATCTCCCCAGCGGCACCACCAGCAAGAGGCTCTTAAACACCAGATGGCCTCAGACGGCCTTTCCGACTCCCCTGACCTTGCTGGCACATGCAGGTGCGTGAACATGCCCTTAAATAGGTCTGACAGCCCATCTGTGCCCCCCATGACACATACACACATGCGTGGACATTCTGACACGCACAAGCATGCAATAGATGCCTCTACCCTGGAGCTTAAGCTCACAAACACATACACATGTACACACACGTTCACGCCAAGTCCCGATCAGATATGCGTCCACAGGCTCACATGCATATATATGCCCATGTGTATACACTCAGGACCCCGAGCATGTGCACCCACATTCACAGACGTACACAGTGTCTAAATCTGGGTTATCTAAAAAAAAGTCAAAGAGATTTAAGTGCATACAGCTTATGTGGGATTCGGGAATCTCAGCGAGGATGGCAGGAGACAAGAAAGGCATGTTGATGAGTGAGTGACCATCACCTGGGGAGTCTGGGCCTTTGTCCTGCTGGGCATCCTGAGAAGGGACTATGTGGAACACACTTCAAAATTGTCTCACCAGTGGATGAGGAAGTTGGGGTGTTTCTCTAAAACTCCTGTCCCTCACTGGCTGAGGGCTGGCTCTTGGCATTAACTCTCTTGTATTTCTAGGTTGAGCACACCCAGGAAGCCCCTTAGATGATGACACAGAAAACCGTTCATTGTGTGGGAGCTGCCCCAAAGGAGCTTACAAGATAGGCGGGGCTCATGAGTGCACACTGGACTTGCCCACTGTACACAGAATGTACCTACCACAGTGTACCTACGTGCTCTCAAAAGCACTCGGAAAGGAAGGTGTGGAAATAAGTTATACACACTGATTCCAAGAGACAGATTCCCTGAGCTTGGGATATACAATATATGCCCTGTAAGTGAAATGCACAGTGATTTTTGTCTTCCTCTCTAGTACATAAAGTAGCATTTTCGTTGCTGGAGTCTTAGATCTAATGAAATATGATACAAATATATGCACTGCCATGTGCTCAGGGGACCTCTGGAAGGATACACAGGAAACCAAGGAAACGGCATGGGAGGAATGCAGACTTTTACAACAGTTTTACTGAGATAAAATTCACATGCCATAAAATTCATCCTTTTAGAGTGTGCATTCAGAGTTCTTAACATATACACAAAGTTGTGCAACCATCACGCTTATCTAATTCCAGAATATTTTTATTACCTCGAAAAGAAACTCTCTGCCCATCAGCAGTCGCTCAGTCTGCCTGCCCCCAGCCCTCAGCAACCACTGTCTGCTTTCTGCCTCCGTGAATTTCTTCAATCTGGGTCTCTCGTGTAAGTGGAGTCACACTGAGTGTCGCCTTCTGTGTCTTCTTGGCACATTGCCTCAAGGCTCAGCCATGTTGTAGCACCTTCCCTTTCTTGGCTCAACACCATTGTGTGGCTATGCCATGCTTTGTTCGCCCATCCGTCAGGGGATAGATCTTTGGGGTGTTCACACCTTTTGGCTACGCTGAATAATGCTGCTATGAACATACGTGAACAAGCTTCTGTGTCACTTGTCTTGGGTGTACACCTAAGAGTGGAACTGTTGGACCATGCGGTAGCTCTTATGTCCAGCCTTTTGAGGAGCTGACGGGCTATTTCCCAGGAGGCTGATCCATCTTGCATCCCCCCATAGCAACGTATGAGGAATGTTCTCCACATTTTTGCCAACACCTACTATTGTCCTTTTTTTCATCATGATACTCCTCCTAGTGGATATAAAGCAGTGTCTTTATTTACTTACTCTTTAATTTTATTATATAATTTTTCCTGCTACCTTCAGATTTCATTTTACCCTCTTTTTCTAGTTTCTTATGGGGGAAGGTTGGGTTATGGATTTGATTTCTCTCTCTCTCTTTTTAATGTAGATGTTTACAGCTACGAATTTTCCTCTAAGCACTGCCTTAGCAGCATTCCATAAGCTTTGATATGTTGTGTTTTCAGATTCATTCTCAAAATATTTTCTAGTTTTTTGGTAATTTCTTCTTTTACTAATTACTTAGTAGTGTGTTGTTTATATTTCTCATATTTGTGGAAAGTTCTTTCCCAAGTTACCTTAATTATTGATTTCTAATTTTATTCCATGGAGTCAGAAGACTTATCTTGTCTAATTTAAATTATTTTAAGCATATGAAACCTGTTTTGTGACCTGGCATCTTGGCCACCCTGGAGAATGTTCCATATGCCTTGAGAAGAATGTTTTGGTGAAGGGAGCATTCTACAGATACCTGTGAGGTCGAGATGGATTATAGTGTTGTAGTATAGTGTCTTTTGTTTCTTTGCTGATCTGCATAGCTGTCCATTATTGAAAGAAGAAAATTGAAGTCTCCATTTACTATTGCTAAACTGTCTATTTCTGCCTTCAATTCTATCAGTTTTTGCTGATATATTTTGGGGCTCTATTGTTAGATGTGCATGTGTTTATCATTGTTATGTATTCCTGATGGAGTCATCCTTTCGTTATTATAAAACGTCCTTCTTTCTCTCTTGTAACTGTTTTTGTCTTAAGGTCTCTTGTCTGATGTAAGTACAGTCTTTCTATATCTCTTTTGGCTACTGTTTGCATGTTATATATTTTCCCATCTTTTTTGCTGCTAAGTAGAATTTATGTCTGCAATTTTGCTTTGTCTTCTGTATGTCTTATGTCTCTGTTCTTCTGTTTCTCTGATGCTGCCTTCTTTTGTGTTAAATAGGTAACTTTTAGTATATTATATTTATTTTCTTAGTGGCTTGCCTGGAAATTACAATTAACATCTTTAAATAATCTAGCTTGGCTCAACATCAGCTCAATTTTCATAGTATACAAAACTTTTGTTTCAATACACTTCTCTTCCCTCCCTTCTCTTTTGTACGATTGTTGTCACACAGATTATGTCTTTATATGTTGTAAGTATAAATGTATACATTTGTACATAGTTTCATGACTATTGCTTTATGCAGTAGTCTTTTATTTTATTATTTTATTTTTATTTTTTATTTTTAATTGGAGTCTCACTCTGTTGCCCAGATTGGAGTGCAGTGGCCGCTCCCGGCCACCGCAGCCTCGACCTGCTGGACTCCGACGATCCTTCTGCCTCAGCCTTCCGAGTAGCTGGAATTACAGGCACGCGCTACCACGCCCGGCTGATTTTTTGATTTATTGTAGAGATGAGGTCTCGCAGGTAGTCTTTTAAATAAGACAGAAGAAAAAAGTTACAAGCAAAATTCCATGTGTAGAGTCATATGTTGACCTATGTAGTCTCTTTTACTGTCTTTCTTTTTCTTCTATACTCTTTTTTTCTTCATGCAGATTCAAGTCACTGTTTTGTGTTCTTTCATTTTAACCTAAAGAACTCCCTTTAGTATTTCTTGTAAGACAGGTCTTCCGGTAGCAGATTTTCTATTTTCTTTTTTTTTTTTAATCTGAGAATGGCCGGGCACTATGACTCATGTCTGTAATCTCAGCACTTTGGGAGGCGAGACTGGAGAATTTTGGCTGAGTCCAAGAGTTTGAGACCAGCCTGGGCAACATGGCAAGACCTAGTCTCTACGGTAATTTTTTAAAAAAATTTAACTGGGTGTGGTGGCACATGTCTGTAGTCCCAGCTACTCAGGAGGGCGAGGTGGAAGTATTGACCAAGCCAAGCAGGTCAAGGCTGTAGTAGCCATGATCATGCCACTGCCTGGGCAAGACCCCCACTAAAAAAAAAAAAAAATCTGGAAATGTCTTAATTTCTCCTTCTCCTTCCTTCTAAAAGAATAATTTTGCTGGATAGAGAATTATTTGTTGATAGTCTTTTTCTTCCAACACTTTGAATATACATAATGCTGCTTTCTGGTCATCATGGTTTCACATGAAAAGTCAGCTGTCAGACTTAGTGAGGATTCCTTGTATGTGCTGAGTCTTTTTTTTTTTTTGCTACTTTCAAGATTTTTTCCTTTGTTTTTGGTTTTTAACAGTTTGACTGTGACATGTCTAGGTGCAGTGCCCTTTAAGTTCATCCCACTTGAAATCTGCTGTGCTTCTTAGATGTGCAGATTAGTGTTTTTCCATCAAATGTGGGAAGTTTGGCTATTATTTCTTCAAAAATTATTTTTACCCCTTTCTCTCCCTCTTCTTTCTGAGACTCCCATTATGCATATGTTGATACACTTGGTGGTGACCTACCGGTCTCCGCAGCTCTGTTTACTTGTTTCACTCTTTTTTTTTTCTTTCTTTTCCCAGATTAGACAGTTTCAACTGACCTACCTTTAAGTTCACTTATTCTTTTTTCTGCTGTGGAGTTCCTCTAGAGAATTTTTCATTTCAGTTAATGTACGTTTTAACTCCAGAATTGAAATAAATCATCCTTATTGATATTCTCGGTTTGATAAGACATCATTCTCATACTTTCCTTCAGTTTTTTAGACATGGCTTCCTTTAGTTTTGGAATATATTTATACGAACTGATTTAAAGTCATTGTCTAGTAAGTCCAATATCTGAGTTTCTTCAAGGATAGTTTCTATTGTCTGCTTTTTCCGCCTATGTATGGACCATACTTTCCTATTTCTGTGCATGTTCTCATAATTTTAGTTGAAAACTGGACATTTCAAATAACATAATGTGGGAACTCTGGAAATCAACTTCCCACTCTCCAGGGTCTGTGGTTGTTTCTATTTGTTGTAGCTGTTGCTGCCATTTGTTTGCTTATAGACTTTCCTCGATTAATTCTGTAAAGTCTATGTTCTTTGTGTTGTGTAGCCACTAAAGTCTCTGTTCAATGAACATAGTGGTCAGCTGGTGATTGGACAAAGATTTGCTTAAATACCTTAAATCAATAAGTCTTAAAACCATTGCCCAGGAGCTCTATGTGTGTGTTAGGGGAATTTAAAACACTGCATTAGGTTTTTACTTCTTGTTTTCACAGAACCTCCAACCAGCCAGAGGTGAAATATCATGGCCTTTTCATGTCTTTCCTAGGTATGCACATGGGCATGACCTTCTAGATTCCCAGGAATATGTTGGAGTTTTTCTAAAAACTCCATTCTCCCCATTTTTCTTTCAAGATTTTTTGGTTAGCCCCTACTGGCAGTGCTGCCTCAGGCAGCTGTGATGTGGAATAATTGTCACTGATTGTTTTCAACAAATATCTTTGGAGATAGACCTGTTTGTACAGAGCAGGATCTGACTCAGTTCAGATGAAGACAAGTTCTAGAAATGAAGCTTTTCAGCAAGCTGCCAGACACGTCAAAAAATAACAATTCTCTGGAGATGAGACTTTAGGGAATCTCCTAACCTGTTCTGTCCCCCTCTCCTCTAGTGGCTGCTGGACTGCTAGTTTACACAGTTACAAGGCTGTTGGTTTTGTGGTATAGGAAAAATAAAGTCAGTTTTTTCTACTATACTCTTACAATACAGAATACTCTGTGACTCCTGGTTACCAAAATGTATGGGGATTTCTCCCTACCAATCAGTCCCTCAGTGAAGAACCAGCAGGGTATCTTCTAATTCAACTCCATTCTGACACTCTCTGCCTGGAGACAGTGTCAGATTCCACAGGCTGAGGTCTCAGTCTCACAAGATTTCCCCCGACTTCAGACTCCAATTGCCAGTCATAGGTTGTCACCTATACTTCTGACCTACCAACTGTAAATCTAAGTTCCCAATACCACTCCTTGGATTTGATCATCTTGCTAGAGCTGTTCACAGAGCTCCAGGGAACATTTTACTTATGTTTTCCATTTGCTGTGAAGGATAGTTTAAGGCATACGAATGACAGCCAGATGGAAGAGATGCACGGGATGACTTACGGGAAGAACGCGGGCTTCCATGCTCTCTCTGTGCGTGACACCCCCCCCCCGGGAGCTCCACATGGCCAGCAGTCGAGAAGCTCACTCCCATCCCCATCCTTTTGGGCTTTTATGGAAGCTTCATGATGTAGGCATAATTTATTAAGACATTGGCCATTGGTGATCAACCTAATCTTACACCCTCCTCCCCTCCCTGGAAGTTGGGGAATAAGCTGAGAGTCCCAACTCTCTGGTCATGTTTTGATGTTTATGGTGACCAGGCTCCATCTTGAAGCTGTCTGGGGACCCCCAACCACCAGTCATCTCATTAGCATGCAAGAGCCACTCGTCGCTCCAGAGACTCCAAGAGTTTCAGGTGCTATATGCCAGGACGCTGCAGAAGACCAAACGTATTTTACAGTATCACAACCTTCAAGGCCACCACAGAGATGGGGAGCGAGGGATGAAATGAAGGGAGGTTAAAGCCCACTGCTCTTGCCAAGATGCAGCTCTCTTTTTAAACACTTCTCAGACTGTTACAAGTCTTTAGTTCAAAAAAAGCATTATTTGAGAGTCCTTCCAGTGTTCTCATTACTTTTATGAAAGAGTAGATTTTTGGAAGTTCTTCCTCCATCATTCCAGAAGCCAGCTACTGGGACACTGTCTTTTCTTATGTAGCTCTTCACATTTTGTGAAGTTTTTATCATGCCCAGGCATGACTCAATCAAAAAATAAAATAACCATAAAATCAGAACAGGGTGTGCACATACGTACATGTGCACACATGACCCAGGAGCCCACATGCATGAGCATATAAATCGGCCTGTGATGCACATTTGTTCATCTGTGCTGGGGAATGGCAAGATCAGCTCTGGGTCTGAGAAAGAGTCTCCCCAAATCCCGGTTGCAATGGGAAGCATGGAAGAGGTAAGATGGGAGGCAGAGAAGCCAGGAAGAAGCGGAGGGGTCCCCTGGCAGCAGTGATGGTGAGGCATGGACTTGGTCCAGGCAGCCACACATATCCACAGCTAATGACCCCTCTGGACCCCACTTGCACACAGACCCTGGCAGGCATATATGCAGGTAAGTGGTGTGTGTGTTCAGGCACGCATGCGTCCTAACATGTGCTGCTGAAGTTAAAGGGAGTCATGGTACAGATGTCCCAGAGGGGCTGGGGGACTGGATTGTGGACCATGAAGGGACTTGGTGAGAAGGACAAGATTCTGCAAGGGAGGGTATGAGGAAGGTACCGTTTCCTGGCCCAGCAGTCTCCCTCTGTTGGGTAGACTCACACGCCATATTCTGTCCCAGGACCCACTTTTCCAGCCATGCAAACGTGTCCTGGTCCTCCCAGCAGCCCATCTTGGCCTGGACACAGCTTTAACAGGTGCTGGAGGCCATCGTCGGTCCCCCAGCTTGTTATCGGCCCTCCTGTGTCACCCTAGGTCAGTCCCCTTCCTGGGAGCAGGATCTGCAGATGAGCATTATGTTCGTATCTTGGCCTGTTCCACCCGAGTTAATCTCGGCTTCCACCCAGGCCACCCCACAGCAGGGAGTGCACAGGCAGAGGCTGGAAGCCAGCTGGGCAGGATCTGGTTACAGACATGACTAGACCGTCTCCAACCTCTTTCGACACCAGAGGTCACAGGTCTCCTAAGTCCAATATGCTACAATACAGAACTTTTAAAATATAATTTTGTTTTATTGTGAATTATTTCCAATGTCTATAAAGAATAATATAGTAAATATCAAATACCCACTATCCAGTTTTAACTTATATTAAAATGATGACTGACTTGCTTTAGTTCTTTTATTTATTTTCAAAAATTTATTTTATCAACAAACAAATGAATTCATCCACTCTCGGACTGATGAGAATTTGGGTCATTTCCAGATTGGGTGGAACTGCTCTAAGCATTCTGGTCATGTCTGCCGCGTGTGTGTACGAGAGCTTCTCTTGGGTATTCACCCAGGAGTGGAATTGCTGAATATTCAGCTTTGGGAGATGCTGCCCAACTGTCTGCCAATGTAGTTGTGCCCATTTGCACTCCAGCAGCAGTGTCTGAGAGGCGTAGGGGACCGGATCCTCGGGTGTCCTCACACAATGGAAGACCGTCCACAGTCGAAATGAACGAACAACAGCCACGGCGACCATGAGCATGAGTCGCAGCAACACAATAGACAGTGAGCGAGCTGGCCGCAGAAGGCTGCCTAGACTGCGCTGCCTTCAAGCACTCCCTAAGCAACCAGCATGCACAGACACATGCACGAATGTCTACATTTACATATACATGTCTATTAGTGATTAACTTTTAAAAATAGATAAAATGTCACAGATACAGTTGACACCCCTGTCCATACCATTCCTCGCCCGAGTTCCTTGCTCTTTCTTCAACCTTCCCCCAAAAGTAAATGCTTTGGGAGCAGCGTGGGCAGCCTCTCTACCCACCACATCTGTATGTTGTAACGGTTTATGAGTGTGTCCAGACTGTTGGTAAGTGCTTGATATTTGCATACATGGCATCGAGTCATGCAAATCCTTCTACACTGCTTTTTCTTCCCTCACCATCGTAGCTTTGAGAGCTATCCATGTCAATCATGTGACTGAAGTTCATTCCTTGTAGCTGGTGCTTTCAGTGTATTCATTTGTTACCTTTATGTCTCCATCTTCCTACAGACAGGAAGTAAGTGACTCTGAGGCTGTGATTTTGAGATTCCAAATTCCCCAGACTGTACCATTCTAATAGTTCAATGTCTATACTTTAAAGGGTGCTTTTAGAATCTGAGTCCATTTTCCTTTTCTTCCCCTTGGCTCTCCCCCCCGCCACCCTCCCCCACCCGCCCCCACCCCCAGTGCTCCAGCTGGTGTCTTCCTGATCTTGAGTTTCCAAAGAGGCAGCCCTGAGAGGAGGGGAAGGGTCTGGAGCAGACAGCAGAGGTGGAAAAAGGCTGGCAGCCTGGAAAGTAACAAAGGTCCTTTGCTTGACCAAACTCCAGTCAGGCTCCTAAGTCTTCCCCTAAACCCAACTGAGCGCTTCTCATAAAAGCCGGTTTTAGCAAGAAGCCTACCTCGGTCCAATCAGGCTCCTCACCCTTCTCCCATGTCCCAGGTGATGCCTGACCCGGGCCTATCCTGGGCAGGAATCCCTGATAGCCAGAATCTCTCTTACCTCCAATGTTTTCTCTGAGTAATTTTCCATCCCTGACCTCACTCTGCTCCTTGGCTGTAAGCCCCCAGGGGTGCTCAGCCTCAAGCCCGATCTCTCTCCCACTGCAAAATCCCACTGCAGGTCCCTGGACCTATTGCAATGGCCTTGAATAAAGTCTTCCTCACTGTGCTCCAGCAAGTGTCTTGGAATAACTTTTTCTTTAACAGGAGTGCCCCGGCTCTCAGTCACTGCTGGGGTCCCCAACACAGTCCCCTCATTCGGCTTTCAGGGGAGGAGTCAGAGGGAAACCAGGAGCCCTTAACGCCCCAGGCCTCCGAGAAAGGAGTCCCACCCCCTCTCCAGGCATAAGGGCGAGGACAGAAACCACGGCCAGGACTGGACGACTTGAGAGGAGGGTAGCCTGTGCCCTACTCCAGGCTGAGCCCCAGAGAAGTCTGGGTACACAAGCCTGATATGGCCTGACAGAGGCCCCCGTGCCCAGTGTGGTGTGGGAGCATCAGAGAGGCTTGACGGGCCCACAGGACCTTGTAGACGGTGGCACACGGTGGTGACCGGCCACCGAGCGTCAGGTGGAGCTGACAGCAGCTAGAGCCACCTCTCCTCCCCCATGACCTGTGGCAGTCCCCAAATGCCGCTTAGACTGTGAAAGAGGGAAGCCCACTCTGCCTGTTTCTTCTACCCTGGCAGAACAAGCTTACAATGGAAGTTCCGCTGCATTCTTGTTGTTTTTTTTTTGAGTTGGAGTCTCATTCGGTCGCCCAGACTGGAGTGCAGTGGCCGCTCCCGGCCACTGCAGCCTCGCCTGCTGGGCTCCGGCGATCCTTCCGCCTCAGCCTTCCGAGTTGCCGGGATTTCAGGCTCGCGCTACCACGCTCGGCTGATTTTTTTGATTTGTTGTAGAGATGAGGTCTCGCTGCCCAGGCGGGTCTCGAACCCACGGGCTCAGGCAATCCACTCATCTCAGCCTCCCAAAGGCGCAGAATTACAGGCTGAGCCACCAAGCCCGGCCCGCTGCATTATTTAAAAGGAAAGGTTACACTCCTCACCCACCCAAGTGTGGGTGGAGAGTCACACCCACGGCACTCAGAGCTGGGGCATCTGGGTTTCTAGGAAAACAAGCTTTCCACGTTCTAAGACTCTAAGCTCCCCAAGCCTCCAGGTTTGAGGAAAGTTTGGAAGCAGGAAAGGCGGAGCTCTGGGGCTCCCCAGGCCTCTGCCGGGGTTGTGTACCTTTTCCCGCCCCCCATCCTGTCCCTAAGGTCAGCTAAAGAAAGGGAGGTATTGTACCAGAGGGGAAAGGGAGGCCCAGAGAGGGCCTGACTGCCCTGGTCACACAGGCAGCAGCACAGACCCAGGCTGCTTCATCCTTCCCCCCTGACCCCAGCCCCGGGCTGCCCCCTTCCCTCTGCCCAAGCCTGGGATGGGAGCCCAGGGCAGCTGGGAGTAGGTGCCTGGTTCCCCCGGCCCGGCAACCATGGCCAGCTCCCTAGGCCCCAGGCTCTGGCTGCCAAAGGCCGCCATCCATTTTCTGCTCGCTTCATTTGTCCACAAACCATGAAGAAAAGTCACTCCTGCGCCTCTGCCTCAGCCGCCCCGTGACGCCTGGCCTCCATTGGAGCTCCTTCTCCAGCTAACACCTCCTTCACCCCAAGACGCCCCCAGGCTGAGGTCAGGCACATGGAGTGGTCGGAGTCAGCTAAGTGTGGTGCACTTTCAGAGAAACCCTTCGGGGGATGCTATGCCTGTCTCGCCTTTGCGGAGGGAAAATGGTGTAGACAGCATCATTGCTGTGTAGCCTCGGGCACTTCGTGTCACCTCTCTTGTGCACTGTCTCCTCCCCCCCACCCTAACGCCACACAAGGTCTGTTCCGGCTCTGACTTCCTTTGCTCTTCCTCATCTCTGTGGAGACCTGATGAGAACAAGTCCAGCTTGTGCTTACCCTTTGTGCCAAGGCGCGTGATGGCACTGGGTACTCACAGCCACTGTCCTTGACCAGCCCTAGCAACTCATGACACAGCCAGGCATGTAAAGTTAAAAGCAGTGTGGAAACACAATAAGCAAAACATCCCAGGGGGTAGGAGCCCTGGTGAGGAAGGGTCCCATCTGTTGGGAACGGCAGTGGGTGGGATGGACAGGGTTTGTGCCGCACAGTGGGGGAAGCTCCAAGGAGGTGGTCTCTGAGCTGGGGCCTGCGGCTCTGAGGCTAGGAGCATGGCTCTGGAGTCAGATTGCCGGCACTGGCATCTTGCTGTGTGACCCCGGGCAACTCGCTTGACATCTCTGAGCCTCTGCTGACTTCAGGAGATCTGGGAACGGGAATCCCTCTTAGAGGGGCTGTGGGTGCCAGATAAAGAAGGCATACAAAGTGTAGGAGTGAGACCCGGTGCGGAGTGTTCGCTGAAGTCCTCATATTGCGTGGAGTGTCCAGGAGTTTGCTTAAAGGGCCAGGTGGCAAGCAGTTTGGACAAAGGGAATAGCCAATGCAAAGGTGTGAACAGGGGGAATATGGACCACTGAGGAGGCTGAGCTTGGGAAACACCGAGAGGGAGGCTGGTGTGAATAGGGCTGGGATGGCCGAGGCTGGTGTGCATAGGGCTGGGAAGGCTGGGAGCTGGTACTCAAGCCTGAGGACGATGGGGTACCATGGGGAGGTCTTGAGCAGGAGATCTGTGAGGTCTGACTATTAGAAAGACCCCACTGCTTGTGACTGGAAAGGAGAGACTGGAAGGTCAAGCTGGGGCTCGTTCTCCCTGCTCAAAGGTCCGAAGTGCCCACACACAGCAATGATGCTGTCTACCATTTCTCCGCAAACCAGTAGCATCCCTGAGGTTCTCAAGTGCACCCATGCTGGGCTCGTTCTCCCTGCTCAAAGGTCCCCGCACATTCCCGCAGGATTCCAGTCCCTTGTGAAATCCAGATCCCATTCTGCCTGCAGGTTCCAGTGGCCACCTCATCATCTCAGTTGGTGTGTTGGGGCAGGGTTGGAGGAGCCCAGCAAAGGGGCAGGCGGTCCATCTGGCAAGGTCTGGCTGTCATGGCGACAGGGGCGGGCCGCTTCCTGCTCACTGCCTCTTCCACCATGGAGTCGGACAAGCATTCCTCCCTCCAAGGAGTGACGGCCATCAGGCATGTCCAGACTGCACTCCTGGCTGCCTCAATTCCGCATCCCCTAGGTAGCGCGGACACCATGAATAGGCCGGAAATTGAATGCAAAATCAAAATGCAAGAAATAAATGGATGCAAAAGTCATTTGGAGCCAATAATAAGAACCACCTCCAGACTCAGAAGCAGGGAACGCTCATGGAGGCTGGACTGGCTGGGAAGGGACATTCGTCTGGGCACCTCTCCCCGCTGTGCTGGCTCCAGCCCCACCCCTGCTCACCCACATTGCTGGGTGGTCTCCAAGGTCACTCAGAGTACAGACAGGGAAACTGAGACTTGCAGATAGGTACTCAGAGAATCAAACAGATTTGGGCTTTGATCCAGCTCCCCACTTTCCAGCACACGTGACCTGGGGGGGACATCTGATCCCCAGTTTCTACATCAGACAAACGTGAGAAGGGGACTCTCCTTGCAGTTAGACTGGACAGACTGAAGGCAAAATACAGTGTGGAAGGGCACCAAGCACTGAACAGACGAAATGCTCTGGACATGAGCTCATGCCGACGGGGGTCACTTCTCTATGCCAGTGGTTCCCCTGCGTCCAGCACCCAGTAGGTGCTCAATGCATGGGTGGTAGAATGCTCGCATCAGAAACAAGGAGCAGAGTTCTGCTTTGTTTGCAGATATAGCCCAAGAGTCTGGAACAGTGCCTGGCACATAGTAGGTGCTCAATAATATACACACAGGTAAATTTAGTTTTAAACATCAACTTCCTCCTTCCCTCAGTTCCCTGACTGAAGAGCCCCAGCACCCCAAGCCTCCCAGCTTGGGGTCCCTGGGGGTAGTGCTAGCTGAATTTCAATCCCGTAGTGCCCAGATAGGGGAGGGAAATGTACTAACATCTGGTAGTCTCAGAAACCAACAAGGCAGTTGATAGTGTGTTTGCAGTGAATGTCCTTGTTGGCCAATGGCTTCTTCACAGAAGGAGGGAGACTCAGAGACAAAGTGACTTGCCCAGGGTGGTAAGCATGTCAAGCAGGAATTACTGAGACTGGAATGCCCAGTCTCTTTTGTCATGTGTTCGACTAGTTGAAGCCGGTATGTCACAGGTGCCCCAGCGACTTCAACTAGTTGGACGCACGACGGTTTGATGGCCTGCACAGGGTCTTCTCTCCTATGGGAACTTCTCTCCTGTGGGGATCCCTCCCCCACTCTTTTCTCTTCCACCTTGAGTCTCTTGAAGGGCTGCATCCGGGCCCAGAAACAACTGAAGGTTCTTGGAGAGACCACTTCCAGGTGGACCGGAGGTCCTGGAGAAAAGATGCCAGACCACCACTGCCCAAAGCTGGTGAGAATCCAGAGGTACTTTCCTCTTTTCAGTCTTCTCATGGGCAATCTCTAGTATCCCTCTGGCAACTGGAGGTTCCTGACCACTCCCTGGTGTAGCCTGAAGGCCAGAGGGTGCAGGAGTTTGACTGCCCTGCCTGGGAGGATGGACGACTCTCCTATCTTTTCTCATCAGAAACCCCAGTTTCAACCTGTAGCACAGCTGACAGTGGCAGCTCACCTAGGGCGAACCCACACATGCTTCGGGAGACCTAGATTTCTCTCTCTCTCTCTCTAAATATCCCACAAAGACAGCGAGTCTTCCTGTCCCAGACCCCATTGAGCCAAGTAAGCCCATACGTGAGTCCCCAACCATCTTTCTTTGACCTGGACTGAACATCCAGCACTGGTCACCTTAGCACCAGTGGCCATTGTGCTGGGAGTTCCTCTCTATGAGGTGGGACACCCCTATGGAGAACAGACTTGGTGTCCCATCCTGGATGTAGGAAGTTCTTTTCCAATAGGTGGGATACCCCTTTGGAAAGCACATCTTGGAGTCCCTCAATAGACAGAAGTGGAACCCCTTTTCACAGGGGGGTTCCCAAGAAAAACTGCAGTTTGGGTCCTCAGGGGATAGGTTCTTTTTTTTTTTTTTGAGTTGGAGTCTCACTTTGTCACTCAGGCTGGAGTGCCATATGGCACATTCACGGCCACCCCAGCATCAACCTGCTGGGCTCAGGCAATCCTTCCACCTCAGCCTTCCAAGTAGCTGGAACTACAGGCTCATGCCACCATGTCCAGATAATTTTTGATTTATTGTAAAGACAAGGTCTTGCCAAGTTGCCCGGGCTGGTCTCGAGCCCACGGGCTTAGGCAATCCACTCGCCTCAGCCTCCCAAAGTGCTAGGACGACAGGCTGAGCCACCAAGCCCGGCCAATGGACAGATTCTTAACAGATGATTTTTCCGGTCCCACCATGAGACAGAAACCCCCATTCCCTCAGACTCTCCCTTGAGCTGCATTTTAAAACATTGGAATAAATTTGACCCTCAGACTTTCAAAAAGAAGCACCTAATGTTCTTACACAATGCTTCCGTACCCAGAGCCTTGGCCTTAAAGTGGAATTTTGGCCCTAACACTATTTTACAGTTGACCTCTTCTGTCCCACTTTTTTTTTTTTTTGAGTTGGAGTCTCACTCGGTCGCCCAGACTGGAGTGCAGTGGCCGCTCCCGGCCACCGCAGCCTCGACCTGCTGGGCTCCGGCGATCCTTCCGCCTCAGCCTTCCAAGCAGCCGGAACTACAGGCATGTGCTACCACGCCCGGCTGATTTTTTGTAGAGATGAGGTCTCGCTGCCCAGGCGGGTCTCGAACCCGCGGGCTCAGGCAATCCACTCACTTCAGCCTCCCAAAGGTGCGGGATTACAGGCTGAGCCACCGAGCCCGGCTCTGCCCGCTTCTAAATGGCCTGAAGGTCCTGTCTCCAGGCCTCTGTCACTCACTTGAGATCCTGATCTTCGCCAAACTTGTCAAATGTGTTGAGCAACATTTTCAGACCCTGCTGATTCTTCCGAAATTCTGGATGATCTGTCCGTCACTTGCTCTCATCCCCCCGCCCGGCTGGCTTGGCTGAGGCCCTGACAAATCTTCCTCACTCTTGACTCTGCTGACCCCACCTGCTCCTTGGCCTCCTCTTCCCGGCCACCCATGGTGCCCTCTGCCTCCCCCTCCCTCCGCTCCCGCCCTCACTTCCCCCTGGCCATCCAAAACCCCAGCTCTCTCCTTCAACACCTCCTCCTCATCAGGGACCCTTCTTCTAGGCCTGGGGTCACTTATGATCCCACCCCAGTCCCAGAAAATGTCATGCCACTCAGGGAAGTGGCAGATGGGACCGTGCCACCCTCAGAGACTGTGTCTCTCTCCTCGTTAGGATTTACCCAATTGCTGTGGGCCTAACTGGGCATCATAATTCTTCACGCCTTTCCTTTTGCATCGTTCATCCTTCACCTGGGGTACAACAAGTGCCTCCCGGCTGGTTTAGGACTTACGACCGCATGCAGGCACTGGTCCCCACTCTGGAGGCAGAGGGGGTCCTGGGGCAGCAGGCTGAGAGCCACAGCCCACCCTCTGTCCCCAGGAGCTGTGGGGAGGGGAGTGAGGAGCAGGAGGAGGGACGAGAGGAGGAGCTTCTGGCTAGGTCCCTTGGGCAGCCAGGACACAGCAGAGAGCAGGACAGAAAGACAAAAAAGCTTGTCCAGCTCCCTTAGGTGATTTGTTAGGCTGTTGACTTGTGATCGTCCCATTTTCTTCATGTGTGTTCATAGAGATATTAACTCCCCTCTTAGTACTGCTTTCAAGGCATCCCAAAGATTTTTGTAAGATGTTTCTTCATTTTCATTTGTTTCCAGGAATCTTTTCATCTTAGAGTGTGTTCCAGGTGGTGATGAGTAGAATGTATATTCCATGGTTGTTGGGTGGAGTGTTCTGTAGGTATCGGTTAAGGAGACACCACCTAACTCCAGTCAGGATGGTCGTCATCAATAACTCAAAAAACAACAAATGCTGGAGAGGATGCGGGGAAAAGGGAACACTTCTACACAGTTGGTGGGAGTGTAAACTAGTACAGCCTCTGTGGAAAACAGTGTGGAGATTTTCCTAAAAGATCTAAAAATCAACGTCTCATGTGACCCAGAAATCCCCCTTCTGGGAATATACCTGGAGGAACTCAAATTATTCTCCAAAAAGATATCTGCACATGCATGTTTATTGCAGCACTATTTACAATAGCAAAAACATGAAACCAACTGTGCTACCCATGGAAAGAGGACTAGATTTTTTTAAATGTGGCACATGTACACGATGGAATATTATGCAGCTAAAAACAAGGACAAAATTATGAACTCCACAGCAACTTGGATGGACTTGGAGTCTAGAGTACTCATTGATCTCTCACAGAAACAAAGAATTGAGTACCACATGTTCTCACTCATAAGTGCACCTTGAACAATAACACTATAAGAAAGGTATTGGCAGTCATTAGAAACTGCTAGAGTGGGGGCAGAGTAGTGGGAAACTGCCAAGGGAGGAGGGGACACACCTCATCAACAAGGGTACCTGCATAATGAAAATTTGTCTATCTAACCCTGAGTGGTACCCCAAATCTTCAAAATTAAAAAAAAGCATTATACTGGAAACATCTGTTAAGGTCACTGAGGACACAGCAGCGAGCAAGACAGACCAGGAACTTCCATTCTGCTGGGGAGACAGACCCTGGCTTTTAATTATTCATGACAAACAGAAGGAGGGACTCCCAAGGCAAGGAACTCAGTTTCAGGAAAGTGTGTGACACAGGGATGAAATCTGGGCCCGGGAATCCGGGAGGACTCCTTGGAGGAGGCAGTGCTTGCTCCAAATCTGGAGCTTGGAGCAAGAAGAAGGGAGGGAGGGAGGAACAGAGACAGAGACAAAAAGACGAGCGCAGGAAAGACAAAGTCAGAGAAAGAAACTGACAAGGTTGGAGGAGAGAGCTTGCGAGGGTGAAGAGCACAGAGAAGGGCCCAGAAAGGACAGTCAGCCGGAGGACGAGGGAAGGGAGGGCAGAAGTGAACCAGACTGGGCCTGCTGCATGCACTGACGGAGAGAGGGGTGGGGAGAGGGAGGCTAACCGAGAGACAGAGAGCCGAGGAGGAGAGGAAGGTGGAGGGAGAGAGAGCAATTTGCAGCCACTGTGTTGTCGTCTGTCCCTTCGGAGGCTGGGGTTCCAGAGCGGAGCCTGGCTGCAGTGAGTGGGGCGTGGGGTGGGAAGGGACTTGTGGGTGCTGCTGTGAGGCAGGGCAGGGGCTTTGGCTCCTCCCTCCCCAAACCCTCAGTGTGCGCCTCATCCTAGTTTTCAGCTGGAAACGTTCTTGTCACCGGACTGGCTGTCAACTCAAGCTCTTGTGCGAAGCAGGGTGCTAACTGTGAATGAAGGTGTTAACTGTTAACTAGGATGTGTTCATTGTTTACTAGAGCGTTCACTGTCAACCAAAACATTTGTTAAGTAGCACGTTCACAGTTTACTAGGGTGTTAACTGTTAAGAACGGTGTTTGGTATTAACTACAGTGCTCATTGTCAACTAGGGTATTCAACAACAAGTAAGGTTTTTGTCAGATAGGGTGTTTGCAGTTAATTAAGGTGTAAACAGTTAATGAAGATGTTGGCTGTTAACTAGAAGGTTCAACATCAACTCGTGTTTGTTAATGGGGTGCTCCCTCCCACCCCCGCTTTTTTGCCTCAATTTCCCTTCTCCTCGCCATCTGATTCACTGATGAGGCCACCTGTCTCCCAGGCAAGGACCTGGCTTGGCCTCAGAACACCTCTCCCCTAGTGAACTGCCAGAGAGTCCAATCCCTCTCCCTGGTCCCAGTCTTGATGGACAACCAAGATGGAAAGTGGAACTCTTCCTGAAATAGCCTACCTTTTAGAAAGAAACATTTGAAAGGTTTCTGTAGCCAAGTGGCTAGCTCTCAGTGGTGGGGTGATAGGCAGGTGGAACCTCCTTCCTGGCCTTGAAACCCTGCAGAGAGGACAGACTACAAGCTCTGGTGGTGGCATTCCCAAGTCGTCTCAGGCTTTGAAGGCATGCTGGGGTCTGCCAACATGCCAGGGGACATCATCCATCAGCTATGTCCCTCCTGGCTGAAGTAGTCTGTTGGGCAATGTCTGGAGAACAAGGACTCCATGCTGGTGTTCCAGAATTTCTGAGAGGCCCTGCCTCAGCGACCATGGAGGCCAATTCTGCCCTCCATATATGAAGTCATTGCCCATTCAGGCCTCTCAGGTGGAGTTTGAACCTGCAGAGGTTGGGGGATCTGGCCAGCTGTATCTTTCGGGGCCATTTCTCAAGGGCCATTTCACAGATACAGAAACAGAAGCCCAAGGAGGCGGCTCCATCCTGGGCTTGTACCCAGTCTTCTCCATGCCCACTGGGCTCTGTCCACCACCCCTAACTCCTCCATCCTGGCCCCTCCATAGACTTTCCATCATCACAGAGGATGGACTCAGCGGCCACCAGCCTCCTCCTCAATCTGGGAATCAGCTACTTTGGGAAGGGCTGGAGGGGGTGCCAAGGCTGCCCATCAGACCACTGCCAGTCCCTCAGTACCCCTGCCACCCCAGCCTGCTGGGTTTAGCCCAGACACACACTCACACACATTTGCAAACATGCTCAGAAACGTAGGCAAGCTTGTGCAATGTACTCACAGATATGCACACACATTACACAGACACACAAATGTTCTGCAGATACACTCACAGATACACCCTCAAATCACACACACGTGCACACCTGGCACACACGCCGGGCACACTACCTGCTCCCGCGTTCCAGCCAACCCCACCATCCCTCCCTGCCTGGACACTAGCAGCCTCTGCCCCACCCCCAGCTGCCCCTGTGCCCCTGTGGCCCAGCCCACACCCCACTCTGTAGGCATGACATTCCCTGTTGAAAGCATATTGATGGCTTCCCAGGTTCCCAGGGAAAGATGCTGCCCCCGCTTGGTTCACCTACCCCCTCTCCTGCAGGTAAGCACTCAGCCCTAGCACAGGCAGCCCCTTTCCCCGGGTCCAGAGGCTCCATTCACATCTGGCACCCCAGCTGGGGCCTCTCAGCCAGGCAGAGAAAACAGCTGTGGTTGTCAGTCCTCACAGTGGGTCATCCAGACAAGAGCTTGATGGGCAGTTTCTTATTTAATTCTCTCAGCAGCACCAAGGACAGTAGGTACCTCTATTCACCCCATTTCATGGAAAAAAAGATGGAGGCTCAGAGAACTGGGCCTAGGGTTTTGGGAGGAGGGGATGACAGTTCTGTGTGAACCCCTTCTCTGTACCTCCTCGCTCCGACTTCCTTTGATGTTCCCTCTCCCTTCCTCTCTCTCTCTCCCTTTCTTTAGGTCCTTCTCTCTCCCTTCTTCTCTCTCTCCCCACTCTCCTCCCCCGTCACTCTCTCCCTCGCCCTCTCCTTCCTTCCCTCTCCCTCCTTCTATCACCCTCTCTCCAGTCTCTCTCTCACTCTGTCTCCCCCTCCCTCCCTCTCCCCTCTCTCTCTCCCTCTCTCCTCCTCTGTCGTCTCTCCCTCCTCTCCTTTCTCTCTCCAATCTCTTTCCCCGTCCTCCCTCCCTCTCTCTCTCCCTCCAGTCTCTCTCCCTCCAGTCTCTCTCTCCCCCTCCTTCTCTCCATCTCCTTCCCTCTCTCTCTCTCTCCCTCTCTCTGCCTCCCTACCGCTCCCTCTCTCTCGCTCTCATTTACCTTCCTCTGTCCACATGAGTCTCTTAAAGCCTCTTCTCTCTCTCCGCTTCTTCCGACAGCTGCTGCCCCGTGGCCGACAGCTTCCCCCACCACTGGCCACCTCCTCCTCCCCCTCTACCATCTTCCCTTCCTCCCAAAAGAGAACAATGGGAGCTGAGTACAGGCCTCAGCCTGGCCCAGGCTCTGCCCAGCTCTGACCGTCACTAGCTGTGTGATGCTGGGCAAGTTGATTCACTTCTCCGTGTCTCAGTCTCCCCATCTGCAAAGTGAGAGTGATAATAATACCACTTAGGGTTGTTATAAGGAAGAATTGAGCCAATACAAGTGGTGTGGACACCACTTTTTGTTGTCCACCTCCCATCGGTTGACATTTACTGTGTGCCCATGCCCAGCTTCTATGTGTTTTATGATACTAAGGTGTGCTTACCTTGGACCACAGAATGCCTGAAAGGCCTGGGCATTTCTGTCCCTGGAGTGGCTCTAGCCAATGACTGACAGGCACAGGAGTGTGACAGCCTGGCTCTCTTCTTTCCAGGTGGGGCAAACTCTGGGAGCTCTTTGTACTCCAAGTGGTTAGTCTGGGAGGGGGGTGGCTGGCACTTGCCTGAACTCACACCACTGCCTGTTTTCCTCCCCTTCCTTTTCTCTCTTGTCCCCTTACCGAGGACACCTTTGTAACACACCTCTCACAGGAATCTTGACCTCGGAGTCTGCTTTGGGGACCCAGATGTAAGCAAGAAGTCGAGCTGTTTAGCAGAGACCTGGCTCAGGGCAAACGCTCAACCCATTTGCATTAGGAACCGCTTATTTCTTGGCGACGATGTGACTGGTAACAGGTGCCTTTGCCTGTCTGGGTCTTAATTTCCTCATTGGTAAAATGAGCACAGTGATCACTACATAAATCTTCACTGAATCACTGAGTGAGGACACGGGCAAATGTCCGCCTCCACTGAGGGCAGCCCGCTGGAGGGACAGTTGCTGCCCTTCCTTCTCGCCCCACCCAGCTGCCTTCCCAGTCCAGCACCTCTGCTGGTCCATCCGTGCTTCCCTGGCCCAGAGGAGGTAAAGCAGCCCTCTGCATCCATCTCCTAGAAACAGAAAACCTTCCCATCAGGATCCAGACTCAACTTGAGATAAGCACAGCCTTCTTCCTCACAGCCACACCCCCGACCCATCCTGGTCCAATGGCAGAGACTGGCCAGCCACATGGTCCCAGGACACCCCGGTCCCAGGACACCCCGGAGTCAGCTCTTGCTGTGTCTTAATAGGAGACTGTTACATTTCCAAGAATTTTGAGAACTAGTTAAACTGTTGGCAACTTGAAATTAGCCATGGTAGGAGTATTTACACCGTGGAAACTGGCAGACACTATGGACTCAAGCATTTTTTGGAAACATGTTTACCAGCTCACAATGGACTCCATCCCTTACCAAACTCCCACCTGAGCTCCAGTCCTGCTTGGACATATAAATACTTTCTAAATCACGTTGTTTTTTGTATGCAGTCTTTTTACAGATTTCTCTTCTGTGGGTAGGTGGTTCACCTTGGGAACAAAAAAAAGACTTCACATTCATTCCTTAGCACCTCCACCGCTAACATACATTCCTCTTGGTCTTGCCTCGATTTTCCTTTTAAAGATTTCTTGACTCATAGGGTCTTAGGAACGTTGACTTCCAGAAGCTTCAAGTTATAGAAACTTTAGATTCTGGAATCCAGAAACTTTAACACTCTTGGAACATTCTCATCAAGGAAGTCACATTTCTTTCAGGGATCAGATTCTAAAGTTAACAGGTGAGCAAAGACCCCATCTGGTGTAGACCCCAGTTTGGGGTAGTCAAGATTCCCTAGCAAATCCTTCGGAGAGACCCTGCGCTCTGGGAATCATTCGTCTCTCGGCGAGTCCAGCCCAGACAGCCCAGACAGCTTTTCTTCCGGGGAAAGAACAAATTGCCTTTTCAGTTGAGCAGATGATCAAGTATTTGGTACAAGTCTGGGAGCTGCAGCAGAACACGGTAGGTATCTTCAAATCCTGAAACTCACAGTGGCAAGATGCCCGCACTCACTATGAGAGGCATCCGGAAGGCAGAGTCACCCATCTGCCACTTACGCTCTTGTCATGTATACAGAAACCCCAGACTGCTCTCTCTCTCCCTCTCTCCAGTCACAGTCAGCGTTCTGTAAAGCCTTCAATCATAGACAATTAAAAGTAAAAGGATTGGGAGGAACCTCAGCCCCGCCCTGCCAAATGCTAGAAACTCTCTTATAGCATCCCCCAAAATAATTCATTTGGCCTTTGCTTGAATTCCTTCAGAGGCTGGAAGCTCACCACCTTGCAAGATAGCCTGGGTCATTTTTTGTCACCTTTAGTTATATTGTTGGAAAAAGATGCACCTTCTCGTATCTCTGATCATTAAGAAACGTTTACAAAATATCTCTCCTGCAGGAACCAGGAATGCACAGGAAACAATACCCTGCCTTGGAGTCGCAACATGTCAGTATTGAGGAAGAAACTCAGAGTCAGTCACTCCAGCAAACCTGTGACTCCCTTGAAGTCACCCCAATTCCACATGCCATTAGAGTCCCGGAGTCGATCCAAATCTCTCACAGAACAGGTGAGGAAATTGTAGCTCCGAGTTGGGAAATGATTTTCCCAAGGTCAAGGTCACACAGCATCTAGGAGGCAGAGTCAGGATCCAAACCTGCATCTTCTGTCTCCAGTGGACTCCCGTTCCCACTCCCACGTCAGGCCGCTTTCCCTGCCAAGCCTAGGCAGCCCGGAATCTGAGATCTGAGCAGAGCACCCCCCCATCTCCCAGCCCCCATTGCTGGGGGTGGTGGTGGGGGGGGTTCGATCATCCTAGCAACCCCCAACCCTTCTGAGCCACAGGAGACTGGCAAGTACCCAGGCCACTGAAGGGGGCAGACAGCTGGGCCGGTGATAGGTGGTTTTAATATTTAAACACAGTTTGCGCTGCACAGCCAAAGGCAAAAGCAGCTGGCTCCTTTTTCTTCTCCTTCCTCTCCTTCCTTCCTTCCCCTTTTTTTAAATCTTTAATGTCTCCCGCCAGCCGCCAGTGGGGGAGGCGTTGTTCGAGTGTCATATTTCAAAGGGTTGCCACAGCTGGAGGGATATTCAGCGCCTTTCGAGCCAATCCATTGTGTATAAATATATAGATATATATATATAGGTTTCATTATCCCCTTCAGAGCTGCCAG
Source organism: Cephalopachus bancanus (assembly GCA_027257055.1). Lineage (NCBI taxonomy): Eukaryota > Metazoa > Chordata > Mammalia > Primates > Tarsiidae > Cephalopachus > Cephalopachus bancanus. The sequence goes on from JAPVLO010000037.1 coordinate 6,199,144, forward strand.
GGAATATATTCTTTTAATATGTATAATATATTTGAGCTGCTACATGACTTGCAGGAGGGGGGAGGGAGGGCCGCTCACAACTGACATTTCCGAGGCATTTCCAGGGACAGAGAAACAGCTGACTTTGGGGAGGGAGGGGCATCAGCTGAGGGCCCTGTCGCCTGAGCTGTGAGGGGTCCCTGCCTTGTGCCTGGGCCTAGCACCGACCCTCCCTTGGTCCTTCAAGATGACTTGTCCCCCCCTTCTGCGTACCCACAACTTTCTGTCATGAAGTGGTGCTCGGCTATGACAAAGGGTCTGAGGGCACAGCTTCCTGCATTTGTGCAGCCTTGGAAGCACAAGGCGGCATGCAAGCGGTGTGACCTTGGGCAGGCTGCTGGAAGTGTCTGAACCTTGGTGCCTTCCTCTCTTAAAGGAGGCGGCAGGTCTGCCTTGCAGGGTGGAAGGAGATCACAGGGGGCGCGGAAAGGGTGGAGTGGGTGTTCACACTGTGATGTGACCCAGCAAGAGGGGGAGGGAAGCCTTCCTGGAGAGGGGATGCCTGAGGGGAGACCTGAAGGATGAGCCCCAGAGGAGAGAGAGCTCCATCATCATCATCAAAAACCTGTCATTTTTGAGACCCATGAGTGGATGGTACTGAATGAACTGGCTGCCCTCGGCCACCAGACGTAGGATAGAGTAAGCCCGGCCGAGGGGCCTCTGGGGGCCCGGGATCCCCCACCTTCACGTCTGACCTCATCCTCTGTGTCTGTTTGCTCTAACATCAGCCTCTGTGTCCTGTTAGCTCACCAGTTCCTCTTGGCGCTCCCACACCACTTCCCAGGAGGCAAATTAATGTCTTCTTTGGTAGCTGCGATTATTTAGAAATGAGGTCAGAATTAAAAGGTGTCTTGTTTTCCCTGGCATCTCTCAGTGTCCCTGACTCCAGCATCCTCTGCGCACTTCTCTCTCTAGTGTCACCTGGCACTCTAGCCACTAGCTCCCCCTCACCTGGAGTCAGCCACCTGAATGAGGAGGACAGAGTTCACCAGAGTCCCAGTGGGAACAGAATCCTGGGCTCTGTAGTCAGGGCTCCCACCTAGGGCCACTGAAAAGCTTCTGAGGCAGTAGATCTGGGGCCCAGGAATTGCCTTTACCAGAGCTCTGGGTGATGCTGAGGCGGCCCGAGTGTGGAAGCCTCACCCACCTGCAAAGGCAGGGGAGGGCAGAGAGAGGGCTGGACTCCAGCCTAAGACCCCTGAAATCCCACCGCCCTCCCTTCCCACTTTCTCACACCCTTCACCACACTGGGAAACCGCACTTCCAACCACCCGGCTTTCCAAGGCGTGCTCCTGGATTCCCCCTGCCCCCTGCCTTGCACTCAACAACAAGACCATCGGCCCGACTTTAAAACACGTCCAGAATCTACTTGCCGTCAGTTGTTCCCCCTGAGTCGCGGCAGTCCCTTCCTTGTGGCCTCTGTCCGTGCCCTGGCCTGGCCCTTCTCCACCCAGCCGCCAGAGGAGCTTTGGAAATGTGCATCTGGTCACTTCCTTGGCCCGCCTTGCCCTTTGCACTTGGCTCATCCTGCATGGCTGGCTCCATCTCATCCTTCATCTTCTGGTCTAATGCTGCCTCGTTGCAGGGCCCCCCCGCCCCCCCGACAGCGCCCGCCGAGAGTGCCAACCCCCTTGGCCACCCTCGGTGTCCACCGTTCCTTGGCTGCCTTCACAGCATATATCACAGTTTGTAATTACTTGTTTGTGTGCTTGTTGTCTTGTTTGACAGTCTGGAAGGTGGGGTCTCTGGGCAGAGCCTCATTTTCTGTTTGCTGCTGTCTCCTAGCACCTAGGGCGAGGCCTGGTGCACAGCAGGTGCTCCACATACATCTCTGGAAGAACAGGAGGGCAGCAGTTGACCGGGTCCAGTTCCTCGCTTTGACCCAGGCTGCTTAGGTAACAAAAATGCATGCGCTTGGCTCAGACGACCGTCCTGTGGCCCAGTAAGCAGGTCCAGGATGGGCAACTCTGGAAGGGGCAGTGCACAGGTGGAGTCCCCAGGACGCCGGCCCAACCACCTGTTTTAAGTCTCTAGCCTGAGCTAGGGTAAAGCAGAAAGGAAGGGAGAGAACTGGAGGTGCTTGTTCCCTGCAAACCCGTTTTACAGTTGAGCCCACAGGCCCTCAACCCCTCCTTCACAGCGGCAATTTCCAGAGGGGCAAGTGCCCCAGCCTTGCCCTCCAGACTTGGCCCGGGCTGCAGACTTCTCCGCAGCTGGGGACGGTCTCTAGGGGACTGAAGGCCAGCGCGTACCCACCAGCCTCTGAGCAAGGCTGAGAGCCGATAGGCGACATTAACCCCCGTATTTCCGAGGGGACCCCGGCCCCCACTAATTCTAAAGAGTGGCTGGGCGCCGTGGCATTTGGGACTGGGATTAGGAGGTCTGAGAAGCCTCCTTCTCCTTTCTGGGCCTCAGTTTCCCTCTCCTGGAGGCGCCGGGAGCCCCGGCAGCCGAGCGGCCTCAGCCCGCAGCGGCTGTCCGCGGAGCGCCGGCGCCCCCTGCTGGGGCGGGGCGGACGGGCAGGCGCCGCTCCCCCTGCGGCGCCGCTTCTGAAGGCGGAGGGCGCCGCGGGCCTGAACCGCAGGTGGCGACGGAGCCACAGACTGCACAGCCTCGAGCAGTCTGGTCCCTGGAGCGTGGACACAACACCCCCCAGCCTCCACCCGAGCAGCCCCGGCCCTGCCCGCGGTCCCGGGAGACCCCAAGAGCGAGGGAGGCTGAGGCGGCGGCGTGGACAGAGGCGGGCGGGTGGGGGGGGCGGTCCACACGCAGGGGGGGGAGGGCGGGCCTGCTGGAACACCCATGCCATCGGTAGGCCGGTCCTAGGGACAGAGAGGACGCAGGGACTCTCCGGGGAAATCCCAGGAGTGAGCCAGGGACTGTTGGCCTGATCTAGGGGTGCCTTCTCCTCTGGTGCGGGGTCCTCTGTGGACTCAATGGGGTTCAAGAGTGTCCAGGCTCCCCCAGGATCGCCAGCGGAGCCTGCAATTGAGGAGCGGGACAGGTCATTCAGGGTCTCCTGCCCTGCCCCTGCCACAGCTGGTGGCTGCGGGGACCCTGCATATCCTGCGGGGGCAAAGTCCCTGCCCCGACGGCCTGAGACTTTATCTGGCACAGGCATCCCCGAGGTCATGAAAACACGCCCCAGTCCTCACGGACTTGCTGAGTGTCCTAGCGCTTTGCTCCTAGGAGTTGAAGACTGGAAGCCGCCCAGGTGTCCATGGACAGGAGAGAAGGTAAGCAACCCGGAACACCCGTGCCACGGGTCACCACAGTCGTCAGGGATTAACCAGGGTACACGCAGCACGTGCATCTCAGAAACAAGAGCTGTCACTAAGAGAGGACATGTAACCAGTCCATGTCTGTGACATTCTAGAAAAGGAAAGGAGGGGCAGATCAGCCCGCGCCTGGGCAGAGAGGGGGCCCCTAACGGAAGGGTCGAGAGCTGGCAATGATGGCCTGGTGGTTACCAGGGCACGTGTGTGTCACACTCATCAAACCGGATGCTGCAAGTGAGTGTCTTTGATTGTATGCAATTATACCTCAATACACTTGATTTTTAAAAAGATATAGTGCCAGGAGCTATCAAGACAACAGCACAGAGAGGAGGGGGCATGCAAGACACTGGTCAGAGCCGTCTCTCAGGAGGCGCTGTGTGAGCCGGGACCTGCATGAAGTGAGGGTGGGACTCCGGCGTGTCTTGGGGAGACACCCAGGCAGCGGGATCTGTAAGTGGAAAGACCCTGAGGCAGCTGGCTTCTCCCTCCATGCTCTAAATAACAGAAATAAGCTTATGTGGCGTGTACCCATGGGTGCCAACCGCTGCCCTTGTGAAACGATAATCGTGGTTTTCTGGCTGTGCCCCCGAAGACAGCTGGCGGTGTCAGGCTGTCTCGGGCCAGTCAGCTCTCAGCCGCACGTGAATGAGTGAAGCCTGCAGCTTCAGAGAAGGCTGGGGACACAGGGGTGACCCTGACATTTCTTGCTTTGGGGTTCCCATGGAAGCCGAGCCTTGGCCAAGGCTTGGGTGCAGGTGGCTTCTTTGGGAGGTCCCAGGAAGCACAATCTGGGAGCGCCAGCAGGAAAAGAAGGCCAGCACAGGGTTGTTGGAGAGGAGCTCCTCTGTGGGCAGCTGGAGACTGTGGGGACCTCACCTCACGGTGTCCCACAGAGAGGAGGGGCTGGGCTGTCCACCCACCTCTGTCGCCTGGCGAATCTGGGCTTGTGGAGGCCAGAGCTGGCCAGTAAAGTGCTATCTGCGCTGCCCCCAAGAGGGCGAGGGAGGGATAAGGGCCGGACGCCCCCACGCTGCTGCGCCTCGGACTGGGGATGCCAGGAAGGAGCCCTGCACCACACAGAGGTCTGCGGATTCTGCTTCACCGCAGCAAAGGAGACCGAGTCTTGCACGGAGCGGTGTGCCTGCTCTACTGTGGCCAGCCCACATCGCCGGGTGCCTCCAAGCCCCAAAGCAGGCTTTCCCCAGTTCCCGCCGCTTCAGCCCACGTCCCAGCAGACTCCCTGTCCCAGGGGCCCTGCTGGCCTCTTGCCCTCCAGCCCAGCACGCCCCAGTCCTTCCAGGGGAGCCCAGGCAGCCTCCAAAGAGCCAGGCTCGCCCTGCGGCTGCCTCGCCCTGTCCTTGCTGAGGCTCCCACCATCTACAGCAACACTTGCCGACTTCCTGCCCCATTTCAGCCGTATTCGTTATTGACTTAATGCATTTCTTCAGACCAACTCGCCTTTTTTATTTATCCGCATTTATCTTTATCAGGAAACTATTACAATAATATGCTGGCCGGGCTCGGTGGCTCAGCCTGTCATCCCGCGCCTTTGGGAGGCTGAGGTGAGTGGATTGCCTGAGCCCGCGGGTTCGAGACCCGCCTGGCCAGCTTGACGAGACCTCATCTCTACAATAAATCAAAAATTAGCCGGGCGTGGTAGCGCGTGCCTGTAATTCCGGCTACTCGGAAGACTGAGGAGGAAGGATCGCCGGAGCCCAGCAGGTCGAGGCTGCGGTGGCCGGGAGTGGCCACTGCCCTCCAGTCTGGGCGACAGAGTGAGACTCCAACTCAATAAATAAATAAATAAATAAAAAATAAAATAAAATAATATGCTGTTTTTTCATCCTTGTGAAGTGATGAGTTTGACGTCCCACCTCAAGTCCCCGGCCAGGAGGCACCTCTGCCCTCCAGTGGCGCTGACGTCACATGAGAGGAATGCTGGGGGCCAGAATCACCCCACCTTCCTCGGCTGAGTGTCAGAAACCTTCTGAAGCCTAGGCTCCAGCTGCAGCTTCAGACTCACACCCTACACCCTACACACACACACACACACACACACACACACACACACATACATCCTACACACTACACACACATGCACACACACATCCTATATACACACACACTACACGCTACACACACACACCCTACACACACATGCACATGCACACGCACACCCTATACCCTACACACACTCACATACCCACACACACGCACATACAAACACCCTACACACACACACACTACACCCTATACACACATGCACATGCACACACAAAAATACCCCCTACACCCTACACACACACCCCCATACCCACCCCACACACACATCCCACACCCACACACACATACACACACAAACACACACCCTACACCCTACACACACCCTACATCTTACATATACACTCTACACATACACCCTATACACACACACCCCTATATCCTACATACACATGCACATACACACACATACCCTACATATACATATACCCTACACCCTACATGTACACACACCCTACATACACATCTTACACCTTACACAAACATGCACATACACACACTCTACATCCTACACACACACATACCCTACATGTACACACACATACACACCCTACATACAGACACACACATGCATATACATACACACATCCTACATACACACACACCCTACACCCTACACACACACCTTGCCCACACACACCCTCACACACAAACACACACCCTATACACACACACTCTACATGCACACACCCTACACACACACCCTATACACACATCCTACATACATACACTATACCCTACACACACACAATACATCCCATACACACACACCCTACACCTACACACACACCCTACACACACACCCTACACCCTATATACACACACCCTATACACATCCTACACACATACACACCCTATACACATACACACCTGACACCCTATACACACACACCTTACACCCTACACACGTGCACATACACACACAAACACACACCCTACATACGTGCACACACGGCCTCTACTCCCAAACACCCTACACCCTACATCCATACAAACACCCTACACCCTACATACACACACAAGCAAGCATATACACACACTTCCATAGAGATACACACACACACTCACACCTCATCATCCTATCCCACATGTATGCACACACATGCAGACACACACACACTCATACCCTACACTCACAGATAGACATACACACACCCCACTCTATCCCACACACATAGACAGACATACACATTCCCACCATACCAATCTACACACACACACACACACACACACACACACACTCACATTGTATACATACAGACTTGCACACTAGCATGCTATATACACACGCAAGCAAACATACACACACTCACATCCTATCCACACATAGACACACACACACATAGACACACCCGACCAACCTATACACACACGAGTGCACACACTCACACCTCCCACCCCCTCACACACACACAGCCACGGCACTGGCAGAACCTAGGTCTTGGCTGTGCCACTCCGCCTGCCATTCTCCCACATCTTCCTGCACCCGGTATCTCCTTTTAATCCCTCGAAACCCAGTGCACATGGCACTTGCTCTCTGGATTTTATTTTCCTCTGAGCCCCAGGAAGAATCCATTTCTCCCTCATCCGGCTTCCCACTCCCTCCTGCTCACCTACCTGTTATAGCACAGACCATCTGACGCCGTAGACCCTGGCCCAAACGCCTCCCTCCTCTGCTGGTCGTGCTTGTTTGGAGCCTGGGTGTGTGTCTTATTCATGAAGCGTCTGACAAACATTTATTTAGCACCTTTCACATGCCAGGCACAGAGAAGGCCATGATGGAAACAGTCATGAACAAAACAGACCCAGTCTCTCTCTTCTGAATCTTCTTGGTGGAGAAGACAGACACTAAATACTTAGACAAATGAGTATATAATCCACATTGTGATAAGCGTTATTAAGAAAACATTCTGGGTGCGGTGACTCATGTCTATAATCCCAGCACTTTGGGAGGCTGAGGCAGGAGGATCACTTAAAGCCAGGAGTTTGAGACCAGCCTGGGCAACACAGCAAGACCCTATCCTTACAAAGCATTAAAAGAAAAATTAGCTGGGCATGGTGGTGCACACCAGTAGTCTTAGCTAATTGGGAGACCAAGGAGGGAGGATCACTTTAGCCCAGGATTTCAAGTCTGCTGTGAGCTATGATGGTGTCACTGAACTCCAGCCTGGGTGACAGAGCAAGACCATGTTTCAAAGAGAGAGGGCAAGGGCGAGAGAAGGGGCGTGGGGGGAGAGATAATGAATTCTGAATGTTTTGAGAGAGAATAATGGATGGGGCAGAGAGAGATGGGGCCGGGAGAGAAGACCTCTTTGAGGAGGTGACATCAGGCTGTGTCCTGAAGGATGAGAAGGAGCAGCAAGAGGAAAGGCTGGGACAGTCTCCGGGCAGAGGAAACAGTCCTTGCAGCAGCCCTGGGTAGGACAGTGGTAGAGACTGGTGTGGTAAGGAGGCAAGCAGGGGATGGTGGTGGCCAGATGACACCAGGCGTAACGGACATCGACAACACCGTGGCCATCAGTGGCCACACCCCCACAGCTTCTTGTGTCTCTGCCCAAGGGTGTCACCTGCCCATGGCACTAGAACTGGCTGGTACAGAGAACAAACCAGGGCCAGTCCTCAGTCAACGAGGGTCAGAGTGTAGAGCATCAGTGCCCCATCCTCCGCCAGGGCCAGGAGGGAGTGCTTAGGGCAGAGACCCTCACTCCCTGGGCCACCCAAGTACAGAATCAGTACCTGAAACCAGTCTGGGCAACAGAGCAAGACCCTAGCTTGACAAAGTATTAAAAAAAATTGGGCCAGGTTCAGTGGCTCAGTCTATAATCCCAGCACTTTGGGAGGCCAAGGTGAGTAGATTTCCTGTGCCTGCGGGTTTGAGACCCACCCGGGCAACTTGGTGAGACCTCGTCTCTATAATAAATCAAAAATTAGCTGGGCATGGTAGCACACACCTGTAGTTCCAGCTACTTGGAAGGCTGAGGTGGAAGGATCGCTGGACCCCAGCAGTTCGAGGCTGTGGTGGCCGGGAGTGTGCCACTGCACTCCAGTCTGGGCAACAGAGTGAGACTCCAACTCAAAAAAAAAAATTGGCTGGGCATGGTGGCGTGCATCAGTAGTTCCAGCTACTTGAGAGACCAAGGAAGGAAGATCGCAGCCTAGGAGTTTCAAGTCTGCTGTGAGCTATGATGGTACAACTGTACTCCAGGCCCTAAGAATGAAGTCCTTCTTAAATGTTTTTTGTTTGCTTGTTTGTTTGTTTTGAGGTGGGGTCTCACTCTAGAGTGCTGGCATGATCATGGCTCACTGCACCTACAAACTTCTGGGCTCAAGCAATCCTCTAGCCTAAGCCTCTTGAGTAACTGGAACTATAGGCATGCACCACCATGCCCAGCCAATTTTTGGTAAAGACTAGGTCTTGCTATGTTGCCTAGGCTAGTCTTGAACTCCTGGACTCAAGCAATTCCCCCATCTTGACCTCACAAAGTGCTGGGATTACAAGCATGAGCCACCATACCCAGCCCTTAGATGTTTTATAACAGCTCTATTGAGGTACAGTGCATGCCCCAAAATTCACCCTTTAAAGTCTATATTTCAATGATTTTGAGTATATTCACAAAGTTTTAGAATAATATAATATAAATTTTAGAATAAGCTTGCCTGTGTCTACAAAAACCTCTTTGGGATCTTTACAGAAATGTCATTAAACATATAGATCAATCTGGGGAGAATTGACATCTTTACTATGTTAAGTGTTCCACACCATGAACACTGTGTCTCTCCATTTACTCAGGTCTTCTTTGAATTCATTCACTAGCGTTTTGTAATTTTTTTTTTTTTTTTTTTTTTTGAGTCAGAGTCTCACTCTGTCACCCAGGCTGGAGTGCAGTGGCTCACTCACAGCCACCGCAACCTAGACCTGCTGAGCTCAGGCCACCCTTCCACCTCGGCCTTCCAAGTAGCTAGAACTACAAGCATGCACCATCACGCCTAGCTAATTTTTCTTGATTTATTGTACTTGGTGAGTTGAAGTCTCACCAAGTTGCCCAGGCTGGTCTCTAATTTGCGGGCTCAGGCAATCCTCTCACCTCCCAAAGTGCTGGGATTATAGATGTGAACCACCACGCCCGGCTGTGTTTTATAATTTTAAGCATACAGACCCTGTACATGTTTTATAAGTTTGTACCTTAATGTTTCATTTTCTTTGAAGAGACTTTAAAAGATGATGTTTTCATTTGGGGCTTTCACATGTTTGCTGTTAGTATATAGAAACAAAACAAAGATACTTGATCTTAGAAAAATTTTAGTGTGGGATTCCACTTCTACTTGGGATATAAAAAGCTGTGAGAGAATGTTACACACATCTTAAAAATGAGAAAAAGACAATTTATTTATAAAATCAAAACTTTTCTTGAGCTCCTCAGGGAACTGAGGTCACAAGGCGATTCGGTGGACTGAAGGAGAGACAGACTCTGTGAGGCGATTCCCGTGCACTGGCCACCCTTCTGTCCCCTGCGTCTTGGGCTGCACTGTGTTACTTGCTCAAGTCTGGTGAGACAGCATGCTCACACACACCACAAGTTGCATGAAGCTGATTTATTACTTACAGGTAAGCAGCAGGGAACAGCAGAAGCCCAAGATTCATGGCAAGCTGGTCCTCTGAGGCACAGGGAAACTGCCAAGGCAGTCTCCTTTGTGCCCACATGCACCGCAGCTGAGGGACCCCAGAAAGCAGTCTCCTGAGTTTTATACCCTGAAGGCTCTATGACATACCAGCCTAAAGGGCTGAAGGACGTCCTGTTTCTAGAGGGGACTGGAACAGAGCCCAAGCTGTTCCAGACAGCCCCTCCTTATCTCAGGACGCTGCATTCCCTGGACATTCTACACATATCGGGAGAACCACAAGCAAAAAAGAGGAAGAACGGGTTGGTCCTTGGCCACTCAGAGAATTGCTGCACCTGCAGACGGCTTCACCCCTGGCAGAACAAAGGGAGACAAGACTGCCACCATAAAAGAAATGCCATAGCCTGAATGTTTGCGTCCTCCCAAAATTCACGTGTTGAAACTAATCACCAGTGCTATGGTAGGAGGTGGGGGCCTTTGGAAGGTGATTAGGTCATGAGGACAGATTTTGCACAATCAGGATTAGTGCCCTCATAAAAGAGATTCCAGTCTGGGAGCAGTGGCTCACGACTGTAATCCCAGCATTTTGGGAAGTGGAGGTGAGAGGATTGCCTGAGCCCAGGAGCCCAAGGGTTCAAGACCAACCTGGACAACTGGGTGAGACCTCATCTTTACAGTAAAAAAAATTAGCTGGGCATGGCAGCACACAGTTGTGGTCCCAGTTACTTGGAAGGTTGAGGTAGAAGGATCGCCTGGGCCCAGCAGGTTGAGGCTGCGGTGGTCCTGATCCTGTCACTGCACTCCAGCCTGGGTGACAAAGTAAGACTCCGACTCGAAAGAGAGAGAGAGAGAAAGATAGAGAGAGAGAGAGAGAGAGAGAGAGATCCTAGAAAGCTAGCTTGTCCTTTCCATTCTGTGAGAACTTGGCTAGAAAGCCCATCTATGAACCAGAAAGCAGGCCTTCGCCAGACACCATATCTGCAGACACCTTGATCTTATACTTCCTAGGCTCCAGAACTGTGAGAAATAAATGTCTGTTGTTTATAAGCCATCCAGTCTATGTACTTTGCTAACAGATTAGACAGCAAGTAAAAAGGAAAATGTCCAGGATTCTAGCAAATTTTTGAAGGCTGAGAGTGGGCTTGCATGACATTCATAATCCCATGGAGCGCCACGCACGAGGAGAGTCCACATCCACTTGCAGACTTTTCTCCACAGGCCACTAGCAGGTGCTCATAAAAAATGACCTGGGAGGGTCTCCCTTTGTGGGACACAAAAACCCCAGTCATGTTCTAGAATCTTCTTGCATATCAAGCAAAAGCATTACACTGTCAGAAGAGGGCCAAGACAACATTGTATCCCCAGATCCCAAGAAAAGACCCACTGCTTTAGGGGGAAAAGAACAGCCCCCAGGAAATTAAAGGAAACTGCCATTGAGGAAGAGTATCTGCCCTGGAGGGAGAGACAGAAATCGCCTTCACTCTCACCCTCAGCACAATCCTTGTGCTCAGTGAAAAGCAATAGCTGGAGGAGTGGGGAAACTTGCTCAGGCCAGGGTCCTGCAGTGATATGAAACTGAGATCACCCACCACCGTTCAAGTCCCCCATGGATGTGTGACGGGGTTTGCCCTGTCAGGAGAGACAAGAATGCTGAGAAAGCTCAGCTCAGAAAGCCTAAGCCCACAGGGCTTGCCTGAGCCCAAGATCAGGAGCAGCAGTATCCTCCCACATCTACCATGAGCGTCCACTGCTGGGGAAATAGTAAGTGCATAAAAAGAGATCCTCATGGCGCAGGTATACAGGGTCTGCTGAAAGCTGAGTGTGGAATGAGAACACTGAGGAAAGCTCTCTGGCCGTCCAGTCTTATGTTTTTTGTTTGTTTGTTTTTTGAGTTGGAGTCTCACTCTGTCCCCAGACTGGAGTGCAGTGGCTGCTCCTGGCCACCGCAGCCTTGACCTGCTGGGCTCCGGCGATCCTTCCGCCTCAGCCTTCCAAGTACTGGAACTACGGGCACGTGCTACCATGCCTGGCTAATTTTTTTGATTTATTGTAGAGATGAGGTCTCGCCAAGCTGCCCAGGTGGGTCTCGAACCCGTGGGCTCAGGTAATTCACTCACCTCAGTCTCCCAAAGCGCAGGATTACAGGCTGAGCCACCAAACCGGGCTCAGTCTTATGTTAAGTAGCAGCCCATAACGGGGGGACGCTGAGGCCTGGGGAACACAGAGCAAGCACAAAGTCAACTCCACAGAAGTGTGCCTATTTTAAAGCATATATCCATTTGCTTCCATTTCTCCTATTATTTTACTTACAATGTCCAGCATTTAATCAAACATTATTATAAAACACAAAAAGGATGAAAACTCATGCAATCCCTTTTCAGTAGATAAAGCATTTGACAGAACAAGACCCAGAGAAAACCCAGATATTGGAATTTAAGTAACTGCAAAATATGTTAAAGGATCTAGTATAAAAGGTACACAATCTATATGAATGGACAGGAAATCTCAGAATAAAAATGGAAGCTATAAAAGTGTCAAATGGAAACACTAGTTTCATTTTCTTCTTCTGGGACTCCAATTAGACATATATTAATCTCTATTATTATATTATTATTATTATTATAGTCCAACAGCTCTTTCATGTTTGTGTTTAATTTTATAACTGTTTTTGTCTCTTTGTGTTTCAGTTTGCACTGTTCCCACTGACTTATCATTAGGCTTCCTGATTCCTTCTTCAGCTATGACCAATCTGCTCATATGTCTATTAAAGACATTGTCTCCAACATCATATATTATTCCTAGTGTGTACACATGCATTCTCTCTCTCTCTCTCTCTCTCTCTCTCTCTCTCTCTCTCTCATCATAGTCAAACTGCTGAAAACACAAGAGGGGAAATATCTTGAAGGCAGACCTACAAAAAAGACACATTCCATGTAGAGGAACAAAACTAAGAACTACAACAAACTTCTTGTCAAAAATTATGCAAAGTAGCTAAGGCAATGGAGTGACATATTTGAAGTACCAAAAGAACCCAAGTCAAATCGAACATCCGGTCAAAAGTATGAAGAAAAAGAAATTGAAACAAAGACTGTTTTGAAAGGAGAAGGTGAAGCAAGATGCCAAACAGAACCCTCCAGTGATCATCTTGTCAGAGGAATGTCAAATCAAACAACTGTCCACACAAGGAGATACCTTCACAAGAGCTAAAATCAGGTGAGAGACAGTAGTACTTGGTTTTTAGCCGAATAATAAAGAAAGATACATTGAAGAGGGCAGGAGGGACAGTTTCACAGAGCCCACACCACCCCTTTCCAGGCAGCACAGCACAGACAAAGAATCTGTGTGCTGGGGGAGGGAAAAATGAAAGTCCATAGGCACTTTGCACTGGAACTCAGTGCTGGCCTCACCACAGTGGAACACAGGCCCAGGTAGATCCCTGAAGCCCCTCATTCCAGGCCATTGCTCCCAGATGCATTTCTAGAGCCACCCAGGCCAAAGGGGGTTTTGCCACCCCATGAAGATGCAGCCAAATCCTGGCTGACTTTACCATCAATAGGACCTTGAATCAACATCAACAGCAGTCATACAGTAGTGGTCATGGCCTTGAGTGAGCCTCAGTGCTGCACTGGTATGGGAAACCACGTGTCTCAGGTGTGACCCACTGAAGTGCCAGCTGCAGTGGCCTTCTGCTTGGGAGAAGAAGAGTCACAACATAGCTGGGCTTAGGGTGCCCTCTAGTGCAGAAACAGCATCAGGGCCCATAGGCTTAGAGGACAGCAATCTTGGAAGGCGTCTGAAGGACAAAAACAAGGCCAGACAGCAAAGACTGGAATACCTAACTCTTCAATGCCCAGACATTGATGAACATCCACGAGCGTCAAGAATGTCCAGGGAAATATAACCTCTCTGAATGGATTAAACCAGGCGCCATTGACTGACCCCAGAGTTAGTTCTCAGAGATCAACTCTAGGGTCACACTCTGAGATGTGTGACCCCTCAGATAGGGAATTCAAAATAGCTGTTTTTTGAGTGTAATAAGCATCTAGTAAACACAGAGAAGCAATTCATAAATGTATGGGATAAATTTAATAAAGACACCTAAAATTTTACAGGTAAAACACAAATTCTGGAGCTGAAAAATACAACTGAAAAATGCATCTGAGTATCTCAACGGCAGAACTGATCAAGCAGAAGAATTAATGAGCATGAAGACAGCCTTTTGAAAATACACAATCAGAGGAGGAAAAAATGAAAAAAAATAAAGAACACTTATGAAGTATAGAAAATAGCCTCAAAGGGTCAAATCTGAGCATAGTTGGCCCTTAAGATGGAATAGAGAAAGAAATAGGGTTAGAAATCTTATTCAAAGAAATAATAACAGAGAATTTTCCAAACCTAGAGAAAGATATGAATGTCCACACACAAGAAGGTCAAAGATCACCAAGTAGGTTCAAAACAAATAAGACTACCATAAGGTATGTAGCAATCAAACTTCAAGAACAAAGATAGTAGGACCCCCTCTCTACAAAATAGAATAGCCAGGTGGTACATGCCTGTAGTCCCAGCTACTCGGGAGGCTGAGGCAGGAGGATCATTTGGTCAGGCACAGTGGATAATGCCTATAATCCCAGCACTTTGGGAGGCTGAAGCAAGAGGGTTGTTTGAGCCCAGGAATATGAGACTAGCCTAGGCAACATAATGAGATCTCATCTTTATATATATATATATATATATATAGTGTATATATATATATATATATATTATATATATATATATATATATATGAACAAAGAGAGTATTCGAAAGACAGAAAGAGAAAAGAAGCAAATAACATATAAAGGAGCTCTGATATGTCTGGCACCAAACTTCTCAGTGGAAACCTTACAGGATAGGAGGGAGCAAGATGACATTCAAAATGCAGAAGAAAAAACTACCAACCAAGAATACTTTACCAGCAAAGATAACTTTCTTTTTTATTTTTAATATTTTTAATTTTTATTCTTATTATAGAGATGTGGGGTACAAATGAAGGTTAACTACACAAGTAGGCTGCATGCAGGTGAAGTTTGGGCCATTAGGTGGCCTTCACCCCCCAGTAGTGGACCAGGTACCCTTTGTGTTGTCACATGCCCCCCGCCCTCCTTCTTCCCTCTCTCCCCTAGCAATGCCCAGCAACTGCTGATCTCTCCATTGTGCTAATGTGGTTGGCGTTCAGGGCCTGCTTATGAGTGAGAACATGCAGTATTCAGTTCTTTGTTTCTGTGATAGTTCGCTTAGTATGAAGTCTCCAATTCCATCCAATTTGCTGCAAAGTTCATGATTTTGTTCTTCTTTATGGCTGCATAATATTCCATTGTGTATATGTACCACATTTTCTTATCCAGTTCACTTTTGATGGGCAGCAGTGTTGGTTCCATGTTTTAGCTATTGTGAATAGTGTGGCAATAAACATGCATGTGCAGGTGTCTTTTTGGTAGAGCAATTTATGTTCCTCCAGGTATATCCCTGGGAGAGGGATTGATGGATTTTATGGAAGATCAATTTTTAGTCTTTTTAGGAATCACCTGTTTTTCATAGAGGATGGACTAGTGTAGAAGTGTTTCTTTTTCTCCACACCTGCACCATCATCTGTTGTTTTTTGATTTATAAATGATAGCCATCTTTACTGAAGTTAGGTAGTATCTCATTGTAGTTTTGATTTGCATTTCTCTGATGATTAGTGAGGCTGAGCATTTTGTCATGTGTCTGCTGGTTGTTTGTGTGTCATCTTTTAAGAAGTGTCAGTTTATGTCCTTTGCCCACATTTTAATGGGGCTGTTTGTTATTTCCTTTCACTTTGTTTGAGTTCGTTGTAGCTCCTGGATATTAGGCCTTTGTCAGATGCAGAATTTCCAAACATTTTTTTTCCCATTCTATGAGCTGTTGTTGTTTGTTTTTTTTTTAACTCTCTTGATTGTTTATTTTTGTGTGCAAAATCTTTACAGTTTGATGAGGTCCCACATGTCTATCTTAGCTTTTACAGACTCTTTTTCGGGTACTTGGACAAGAATTTGTTGCCTACTCCAATGTGCATAAGGGTGTTTCCTATGTTTTCTTCTAGGACTCTTATAGTTTGAGGTTTAACATTTGGGTTTTTGATCCATTTCAAATTGATTTTTGTATATGGCGATAAGTAGGGGGTCTTGTTTCATTCTTCTGCATGTGGTCAGCCAGTGTTCCTAGCACCATTTGCTAAATATTGTCTCCTTTCCCCAGTGATTGTTATTGTGGTTTTGTCAAAGGTGAGTTGGATGAGAGACCGTGTTTTTACTTCCAGAATCTCTATCCTTTTCCATTGGTCTATGTGCCTATTTCTGTACCAATACCAGGCTGTTTTGGTTACTGTAGCCTTATAAATAAAGTTTAAAATCTGGAAGTGTGATACTCCTTGCTTTGTTCCTTTTGCTGAGGATTGTTTTGGCTATTTGTGCTCTTTTTTGTTTCCATATGGAATTCTGTATTGCCATTTCCAGGTATGAGAAAAATGATGTTGGTAATTTGATGGGTATTGCACTGAATCTGTATATTGCCTTGAGTAGGATGGACATCTTGACAATATTGATTATTTCAATCCATGAGCACAGGAAGCTTTTCCATTTGTTTGTGTGATCCTTGATCTCTTTGAGCAGTGTTTTGTAGTTTTCATTGTAAAGGTCTTTCATTTCTTTTGGTTAGGTGGATGCCAAGGCATTTCATTTTTTTGTGGTTATTGTGAATGGGATTGTGTTTTTTTTTAAACATATTTTTTATTTTAAAATTGTGGGGTACAGTTAAGGGTTAGGTATACAAATATGCATTGTTCAGGCATCCTTGTTGGTAAGGGGTGTCCCCCCATGGGATTACGCTTTTTATTTGGTTCTCTGGCTGTTTGTTGCTGATGTATAAGAATGCAACTGTCTTTTGCATGTTGAATCTGTATCTCAAGACTTTGCTAAAGTTGTTTATCAGTGTGAGGAGGCTTTTGACAGACTCCCTAGAGTTTTCAAGGTATAGTATCATTTCATCTGCAAAGAAGAATAGTTTAACTTCTTCTTTCCCTATTTGGATACTCCTGATTTCTTTCTGTTGCCCAATTGCTCTGGCTAGGACGTCCAGCATTATATTAAATAAGAGGGTCTTTTGTCTTGCTCCTGTTCTTAGGGGGAATGTTTCCAACTCCTACCCATTGAGCAAAATGTTGGCTGTGGGTTTATTGCAGATGGCTCTTACTGTTTTGAGGAGTTCCTTCTACGTCTAAGTGTTCAAGGGTTTTTATCAAGAAGAAATGCTGAGCCAGGCTTGGTGGCTCAGCCTGTAATCCCAGCATTTTGGGAGGCCGAGACGAGAGGACTGCCTGAGCCCACAGGTTCAAGACCCGCCCAGGCAACTTGGCGAGACCTCGTCTCTACAATAAATCAAAAACTAGCCGGGCATGGTAGCACACGCCTGTAGTTCCAGCTACTTGGAAGGCTGAGGAGGAAGGATCGCTGGAGCCCAGCAGGTTGAGGCTGCAGTGGCTGGGAGCATGCCACTGCACTCCAGTCTGGGCAACAGAGTGAGATTTCAACTCAAAAAAAAAAAAGAAGAAAGGTTGGATTTTGCCAAATGTGTTTTCTGTGTCTAATAATTACGTGGTTATAATTATGTGGTTCTCGGTTTTGCATCTGTTAATGTGCTAAATTACATTTATGATCTTACAAATGTTGAACCAGCCCCGAATCCTGGGAATGAAGCCCACCTAGATGTGTTGAACAAAGATATCTTTCTAACATGAAGAACTAAAGACTTTTCCCAAACAACCAAAAGCTGAGGGAATTCCTCACCATCAGTCCTGTCTTGCAAGAAATGCTAAAGGGAGGTCTTCAATATGAAAGGAAAAGGTGCTAATGTGCACCCAAAAAATCATCTTGAGGTATAAAACTCACTAGTAAAAGAATAGACACAGACAAATTCAGAATACAGTAATTGTGGTGTATAAATCACTCATATTTTTAGTATAAAAACTGTAAGACAAATTTATCAAAAATAATAATAACTACAGCAATTTGTTAGAAGATAGGCAATATTTAAAAGTATAAATTGCGACAACAGAAAGCCCAAATGTAGTGCAGGTGGAGTTCAAGGGCAGAGTTTTTTCTTTGTCTGTTTTTTTTCCTTCCGATAAAAGTTTAGTTGTCAACAGTTCAAATAACAGTTTAAATAACTTGCTATAACTATAAGAGTTTTTTGTCAGCCTCACGGTAACCACAAAGTGAAAACTTATAATAGACACATTAAAAATAAAAAGCAAGGAATCAAGACATACTACCAGAGAAAATTGACCAGAAAGGAAGACAGCAAGAAAACAAGAGGCCGGGCTTGATGGCTCAGCCTGTAATCCCAGCATTTTGGGAGGCCGAGGCAAGCGGATAGCCTGAGCCCACAGGTTCGAGACCTGCCTAGGCAAATTGGCGGGAACACGTCTCTACAATAAATCAAAACTTAGCCAGGCGTGGTGGCGTGCACCTGTAGTTCCAGCTACTTGGAAGGCTGAGGCAGAAGGATCACCAGAGCCCAGCAGGGCAAGGCTGCGGTGGCCGGGAGCGGCCACTGCACTCCAGTCTGGGTGATGGAGTGAGACTCCAACTCAAAAAAAAAAAGTAAGAAAACGAAGAGAGGAGCTACAAAACAACCAGAAAACCAGTAACAAAATGACAGTAATAAGTTCTTCTTTATCAATAATAACATCGAATGTAAATGGACTAAGTTTTCCAATTAAAAGACACAGAGTAAGTAAAGGGGGGGGTGACCCAACTGTATGCTGTCTACAAGGAACTCATTTCACCCGTAAAGACGCATATATACTGAAAATGGAGGGATGGAGAAAGATGTTCATGCATATTGAAGCCAACAAGGAGCAGGAGTACTTACACTTACAAAAGATAGCAAAGGTCATTATATAATGATAAAGGGGTCAGTTTGGCAAGAGGGCATAACAATTGTAAATATATCCAACATCAAAGAACCCAAATACATTAAAGCAAATATTGACCAGACATGGTGGCTCACATCTGTAATTTCAGCACTTTGGGAGGCTGAGGCAGGAGGATTGCTTGAGTTCCAGGGTTTGAGAGACCAGCCTGGACATTAGGAGATCCTATCTCTTTAAAAAAAAATTAGCCAGGCCATTTGTATATCTGATCCTGAATTATACATCTTTAAAATAAAATAAAATTTTAAAAAATTAACCAGGCATGGTGGCATGTGCCTGTAGTCTTCACCTGGGAGGCTAAGGCAGTAGAATTGCTTGAGCCTAGGAGTTTGAGGTTATAGAGAGCTATGATCCCACCACTTCACTCTACCCTGGGCAACAGAGCAAGACTCTCATCAAAAACAAAACAAATGGTCGGGCTTGGTGGCTCAGTCTGTAATCCTTTGGGAGGCTGAGGCAAGTGGATTGCCTGAGCCTGTGGTTCAAGACCTGCCCTTGTAACTTGGCGAGACCTCAACTCTACAATCAAAAATCAAAAATTAGCTGGGAGTGGTAGCATGTGCCTATAGTTCCAGCTACTTGGAAGGCTGAGGCGGAAGGATCGCTGGAGCCCAGCAAGTCGACACTGGGGTGGCCATGAGTGTGCCACTGCACTCCAGCCTGGGCGACGGAGTGAGACTCCAACTCAAAAAAAAATTATACATCGGAAGGAAGAAATAGACTGCAACGCAATAATTGTAGGAAATTTCAACACCCCACTTTCAACAACGAAAATCTCAGCCAGATGGAAAATCAACAAAGAAACATTGGAATTCAACTATATTCAAGACTAAATGGATCTAACTAACATTTACAGAACATTTCATCCAATTGCTGCAGAATACATTCTTCTCATCAGTACATGGAACATTTCTTGAAGACAGACTATATGTTAGGACACAAAACAAGTCTCAACAAAATTTTAAAAATAGAAATCATATAAAGTATCTTTTCTCACCACAATAAAATAAAACTAGAATGAATAAGAAAAGGAACTTATGAAACTGTACAAACACACAGAAATTAAACAACATGCTCCTGAACAACCAATAGGTCAATGAAAAAATTAAGAAGGCAATTAAAAAATTTCTTACAAGTGAAAATGGAAAAACAATACACTAAAGCCTATGGGATACAGCAAAAATAGTACTAAGAGGGAAGTTTATAGAAATATGTCAAAAAAGTAGAAAGACTTCAAACAAACAGCCTAACAATGTACCTCAAAGAACTAGAGGAGCAAGAACAAGCTAAATCCAAAATTAGTAGACTGAAAGAATAAAGATCAGAGCAGAAATAAACGAAATTGAGACTAAAAAATACAAAAGATCAATGAAATACAAAGTTGGCTTTATGAAAAGCTAACACAATTGACAATTATCTATACTAAGGAGAAAAGAGAGAAGAATATAATAAATATAATATAATAAATATAATATATAAATATAAAATATAATAAATAAATTAAATAAATAAAATCGGAGATAAAAAAGGAGGCATCATAACTTATAGCGCAGAATTACAAAGGATCATTAGAGACTATTAGGAGCAACTACATGCCAACAAATTGGAAAACCTAGGAGAAATGAAGAAACTCCTGGACACATACAACCTCCCAAAATTGAGCCATGAAGAAATAGAAATTTTGAGCAGACCAATAATGAATAACAAGATCAAAGCAGTAATAAAAAGCCTTCTATCAAAGAAAAACCTAATGGCTTCACTGCTGAATTCTGTCAAACATTTAAAGAACTAATACCAATTTTACTCAAGCTATTACAAAATATTGAAGGGAGAGACTACTTCAAAATTCATTCTATGAGGCCAGTATTACCCTGACACCAAAACCAGACAAGGACACAATAAAGGAAAATTACAGGCCAATATCCCTAATGAACATAGATGCAAAAAATCCTCAACAAAATATTAGCAAATAACATTCAACAATATGTTAAAAACATCACTCAACATGATCATTTATCCCAGGGATATAAGGATAGTTCACCATATGCAAATCACTATATCACATTAACAGAAATAAGAATAAAAGCCATATGATCATTTTAATAGATTTTGAAAAAGCATGCAATAAAATTCAACATGGTTTCATGTTGGATAAAGACTGTCTCAACTAACTGGGTATAGAAGGAACATACCCCCAAACAATAAAGACCAGTTATGATAAACCCACAGCTAACATTATACCAAATAGGGGAAACTTGAAAGCTTTTCCTCTGTGATCTAGAACCAGGATGCTCGCTTTTACCACTTTTATTCAACACGCTACTAGAAGTCTTAGCCAGACCAATTAGGCAAGATAAAGAAATTAAGAGCATCCAAATTGGAAAGAAAGAGGTCAAATTGTCCTTGTTTTCAGATGACATAATCTTATATTTAGAAAAACATAAATAATTCACCAAAAAATTTTTAGAACTGATCAATAAAGTCAGTCAAGTTACAGGATACAAAATTAACATCTAAAACTCAGTAACATTTATATAAACCAACAGTGAACAATCTGAAAACGAAATCAATAAAGTAATTCCATTTACAAATATAGGTACAAAAAATACCTCAGGAATAAACTTGACCTAAGAAGTGAAAGAGCTCTACAGTGAAAACTATAAAACACTGATGAAAAAAATTGAAGAGGATGAACAAAAATGGAAAGATATCCTATGTTCATGGGCTGGAAGTATTAATATTGTTAAAATGCTTTCATACCCAAAGTGAGCTACAGATTCAATGCAATCCCTATCAAAACACCAGTGACATTTTTTACAGATATAAAATAAACAATCCTAAAATTTGTACAGAATCACAAAAGACCTCAAATAGCCAAAGCAATCTTGAGCAAAAAGAACAAAGCCAGAAACATCACACTACCTGACTTCAAAATATAAAATATAAAGCTATAGTGACCAAAATAGCATGGTACTGGCATGAAAACGGGCACATAGACCAATGGAATAGAATAGAGAACCTAGAAAGAAATCCTCGCATTAACAGTCAACTCACTGAAAATTGACAAAGACACCAAGAACGTACACTGGGGAAAGAATAGTCTCCTCAATAAATGGTGCTGGGAAACTGGATATCCATACACAAGAGAATAAAACTAGATCCCCCATTGCACCATATATAAAAAGCAAATCAAGATGGAGTAAATACTTAAGTATAAGACCTAAAACAACTGCAAGAAATCATTGGGGGAAACACTTCAGGGTATTGGTGTGGGCAAAGAATTTTTGAATAAAACCTCAAAAGCACAGACAACTTAAGAAAAAATAAACAAATGGGATTACATCAAGTTAAAAAGCTTTTGCACAGTAAAGGAAACAAACAATAAAGTAAAGAGACAACCTACAGAATGGGAGAAAATATTTGCAGACTATCCACCTTTTTGACAAGGGCTTAATAACCAGAAATACAAGGAACTCAAGCAGCTCAATAGGAAAAAACCCAATAATCAGTTTTTAAATGAGCAAAAGATTTTAATCGACATTTTTCAAAAGAAGATGTGCAAATGGCCGAGTATATGGCAAATGCTCAACATCACCAATTTTCAGGGAACTCCAGATCAAAACCACAAAGATATCATCTCATCCCAGTTAAAAAGGCTACTATTAAAATGACAGAAAATAATAGATGCTGGCAAGAATGCGGAGAAAGGAAAATGCTTGTTGTACACTTTCGATGGGAATGTGAATTAGTACAGCAGCTATGGAAAACAGCATGAAGTCTCCTCAAAAAACTAAAAATAGAATTAATATATGATCCAGCAATCCCACTGCTGGGTATATAGCCAAAACAAGCACAATCAGTATCTTGAAGAGATGGCTCACGTTTCTCGCGGCACTATTCACAATAAACCAGTTATGGAGTCAACCTAAGTGTCCACCAGAATAAGACTAGATAGAGAAAATGTGGTGTGTATATATACACAATGGAATATTATTGTCATAAAAAAATGAAATTCTGTCATTTGCAACATGTGTGGAACCAGAGGACATTACACCAGGTAAAATAAGCCAGGCGCAGAAAGTCAAATGTCACATATACTTACTCAATATGTGGGAACTTAAAAAAATGATCCCCTGGGGATAATGAGTAGAATGGTGGTTATGAGTGGCCTGGAAGGATAGAAGATGAGGGGTGAAGAGAGTTTTGTTAATGAGTACAAAGTTACAGTTAGAAGAAAAAAGTTTGAGTGTTTGGTAGCACAGCAGGGCAATTATAGTTAAGAATTCATTATATACTGGGGGTACCAAAAAATGCGTACACATTTTAAGAGATGTTACCCATGTTTGTCGTTATCAGAAGTGTCTGGACTCTGATAGAAACCACTTTGAGCACCTCTTGTAACTACAGAAGTCAAATGTGACTCGTATTCATCTTTTGCTATTGATAAAATTGAGTATTACCATTTTAATACAGTTTTTTCTTTCTTAAAATGTGTATACATTTTTTTAGCACCCTCTGTGTTTCAAAATAACTAGAAGAGAAGATCTGGAATGTCTCCAACACAAAGAAGTAATAAATGTTTGAGGTTCCTAATTACCTTGATTTGATCATTACACATTGTATGTATGTATTAAAATGTTACATGCGCCCCATAAATATTACAACTATTAGGTATCAAAAAATACTTCAGATAAATAGAAGCAGAGAATTCATTTCTAGCAGACCTTTACTACAAATGTTAAAGAAAGTTCTTCAAGCAGAAGTAAGATACCAAATGGCTTCAAATGCATCTACACACACACACACACACACACACACACACACACACACACACACACACAAATACAGGATATATTATAAGTAAAAATTAATATGACATGTTTCTATTTTTAATATATTTAAAAGATGGCTAAGAAAAACTAGTCACAATGCTTTGTGAGATCTAGAACATATACAAAAGTAAAATGTATGACAACAGTAGCACAAAGTTTAGAAGGAAGTAAATAAAAGTGAACTGTTGGAAGAGTCTTACACTGCATGGGAAGTGATACATTTTGAAGGTAGACTGCAGTAAGTTAAAAATGTACAGTGGAAATCCTAAAGCAATCACTGAAGTTTTTTAAAAGGAGGTGTAACTAATAAGCTAAGAGTGGGAATAAAAAGGAATAGTAAAAAGTACTCAATTACTCTAATAGCAACCAGAAAAAGAGAAAAAAAGAAAAAGGAAATAGACTGTACTAACATAAAACAACCAGAAAGATTATAGTTTAAGTCTAGCCATATTGTTAATTACGTTAAATGTAAATGATCTAAGTATCCCAATTAAAAGAAAGAAATTGTCAAACTGGGTAGAGAAACAAGATCAACTATTTGCCATATGCAAGAAGCCTACTTTTAGCCTTTGCAAATACGTTAAAAGTAAAAGAATGGGAAAAGATACATCATGCAAACCTAATCAAAAGAAAGCTATGTTAATATTAGACCAAGTAAATTTCAAGACAAGAGACATTTCTGAAAATAAAGAGAAACATTACATAATGAAGAAAAGATCAACTCATCAAAGACAAAATAATCCTAATAACAACAGGGCTCAAGACACATGGAACAAAGCCAACAGAATGAAAGAAGAAATCAGCAAATTTACACTCAGATCTGGAGACATCAACACTCCTCTCAGTAATTCATAGAACAAGCGTTTTTAAAAAATCAGTCAAGACATAGTAGACCTGAAAAACTCTATTAACCAGCTTGACCTAATTCATATTTATTGAACACATTCACCCAACAATAGAATGCACAATTTTTTCAGGTGCACATGGAATGCTCAGCAAGACATATTATGCTCTGGGCTATAATGCAATCAGCAATAGGATTAAAATAACTTAAATCATAAAACATATGTTATTGGGCCACAAAGGAATTAAACTAGAAATCAATAACAACAGAAATATATTTGGAAATTCACCAGCATTTTGAAAATGAAAAACCACATCTCTAAATAATTCACGAATCAAAGAAGAAATCATGTGGGAAATAGAAAATATTTTAATTAGAAAAAACAAAACACAACATCAACATTGTAGGAAGTAGCTAGAGCAACACCCACAGTGAAATGCACAGACTTACATGGCTCTACTGAAAAAGAAGAAAAGTCACAAAAGAAAAACCTGCTATTTTCCATCAAAGAACTAGAATTAAGAGCAAATTAAATTCAAAGAAAGCAGAAAGAAAAATATAATAAAGATTAGATTAAAAATCAATGAAATAGAAAATACAAAACCAACAAAAAAAATTAGTGAAGCAAAACTGATTTTTTGAAAAGATCAATAAAATCGATTTTTTTCACAAACAAAGAGACATCAGTACCAATATTAGGAATGAAAGAGGAGACATCAGTATGACTTGCAGACATCAAAAGTATAATAGTAATAGAATATTATGAGTAAAGTATGTCCATAAGTTCAATAACTTAGATAAAATAAACATTTATATGAAGGGCACAAACTATCAAAGCTCTGTTAGGAATAAATAACCTTAGTAGTACCACTACTATTAAAGATGTTGAATTCATAGTTAAAAATCTGCCAACAAAAAAAACCCTCCAGGCCTAGATGACTATGCTGGCAAGTTCTACCACACATTTAATAGAGAAATAATATCAATTCTACAAAATTCTTTCAGAAAACCCAAGAGAAGGGACTATATTCCAACTCATTCTATGAGACCCATCTTACCTAATACAAAGTCAAATACAGTTTTTTAAATGAATACAATAGTCTTCATAAACATAGGTGCATGATCCATAATAAAATCAAATCTAGCAAAATATAAAAAGGATAATGCATCATGATCAAGTGAATTTTATCCTGGGAATGCAAGGCTGGTTCAATCAATGAAAACTAAAAGGAAAAATAAAAGATTATATCAATATGTTTCTATGTTTATAAAAATCCATAAAACATATCAGTGGTTATTTGGAGACAGGGCTAAAGGCAAGAATGGATCACAAATAAACATAAGGAAACTTTTTTTTTTTTTAGTTGGAGTTGGAGTCTCACTCTTTGTTGCCCAGGCTGGAGTGCAGTGGCATGCTCACAGCCAGCCACCACAGCCTTGATCTGCTGGGCTTAGGCAATCCTTCCACCTCAGCCTTCCAAGTATCTGGAATTACAGATGCACACCACCATGCCCAGCTGGTTTTTTGTGACTTATTGTAGAGATGAGGTCTCACCAAGTTGCCCAGGCTGGTCTCAAACCCCTGGGCTCAGACAATCCTCTCGCCTTGGCCTCTCGCCTTGGCCTCCCAAAGTGCTGGGATTACAGACTGAACCACTGCACCTGGCCAATAAGGAAACTTTTAAGTTGATGAAAAGTTTCACTATCTTGGTTGCAATGGTTTCACAGATGTATACATCTATCAAAAATTGAACAACTTAAATATGTGAAGTTTATTCTATTTATTTATTATTTATTATTTATTTATTCTATTTCGGTTATTCCTCAACAAACTTTAAAAAATAAAATAACCCAAATGTACTCCCAAAACGTGCTCATTTTATTTTATGTAAAATATACCTCAACAAAGTTGATTTTTAAAAGTAACATAATTCATCTATGCAATGGAAACTCTAATATTGTCCCAAAAAAATGAGTTGCATCCCTTGCACTGATCTATATTATTTCTTTTTTTCTTTTCTTTTTTTTTTTTTGCGTTGGAGTCTCACTCTGTCGCCCAGACTGGAGTGCAGTGGCTGCTCCTGGCCACCGCAGCCTCGACCTGCCGGGCTCCGGTGATCCTTCCGCCTCAGCCTTCCAAGTAGCCGGAATTACAGGCATGAGAGACCTCACCCGGCTGATTTTTTTGATTTATTGGAGAGATGAGGTCTCGCTGCCCAGGCAGGTCTTGAACCCGCGGGCTCAGGCAATCCACTTACCTCAGCCTCCCAAAGGCGCGGAATTACAGACTGAATCCCCGAGCCCAACTTTATTTTTTTTGGAGTAGGAGTCTCACTCTGTTGCCCAGGCTGGAGTGCAGTGGCACGCTCACAGCCACTGCAGCCTTGGCCTGCTGGGCTCAGGAGATTCTTCTGTCTCAGCCTTCCAAGTAGCTGGAACCACAGGTGTGTGCCACCATGCCTGGCTAATTTTTTTATTTATTGTGGAAACAAGGTCTCACCAAGTTGCCCAGGCTGGTCCAAACCCTTGGGCTCAGGCAATCCTCTTGCCTCTGCCTCCCAAAGTGCTGGGGATTACAGGCGTGAGCCACTGTACCCAGCCTGTATTCTATATTTTTGCTAGTGGCAAACTGTCTTGATTACTGAAGCTTTATAGTAGGCCTTGATTCTTCCATTTTAAAAAAATTGCTTTGGTTATTTTGTTCCCTTTTTATTTCCATATTCCATATACATTTTAGAATTATCTGCCAATTTCTATAAAAATCATTTGGAACTTTGCTTGAGATGGGGTTTAATTTGTAGATAAATTTGGTGATATAAATATAATAATTTCCTAATATCGAGTCATGCAGTCCATGAGCATGCTGTATCTCTCCATTTATTTAGGTCTTCTTTAATTTCTTTTAGCAGTGTTTTATAGTTTTTTGTGTAGAGGTCTTAGGTATCTTTTGTAAGATTCATTTATAAGAATTTTTTATGCTAGTGTAAATGGGATTTTTAAAATTCATTTTCATTTATTTGCTGTTAGTATATAAGAATGTATGCATTTATTTTTATACAACTTATTTTTTTATACAACCTACTTTTTAAATTTAGGAGTGTCGCATGTTAGTGCGTAAGCTTCTCAGTAAGGAGAATTAGAACAAGCCTGTCACCTCAGTGCTGCTTAATTTTGGATGAAGATGAAGTTCTAAGCAATAAAGTTATTAGATAATTCTAGTTTTTTGATTTTTAAAAAGATCCATCCATGAGAATACCTCCTCACATGTATATGTACTCAGAAAGTCGTCAGATGCATTCAACAAATATTTACTGAGCACTTATCCTATTTTGTCAGGCACTCTGCTAGAAAAAAGGGTTACGTCAGTGCATGCAACAGGCAAATACTCCTGCCTACATGGAGCTTACATTGTAGAGGAAGAGACGGATAATGAGCAGGCTGAGTAAATTAATCACATAATATGTTAGCGAGCCATAAGTGTAATGACCAGAGCACAGCGAGAGGAAATCGAGCGTGGGAGTAGCCTGGAGCTTCTGAGAGGATTGCCAATGTCAACCTGGTCAACAGGTCACACTTGAGTAAAGACTTGCAGGATGTGAGGGAGAGGGTCATGAAAACACCTGGGGGAAGAGCATTTCAAGGGAGGGAAGAGCCAGGGCAAATTTGTAGGGGGGAAGCATGCCTGGAATCTTCAAGGGACAACAGAGAGACTGGAGTGGTATGAAGAGGAGGTCAGAGGGGCAGCACCAGCTCGTGGAGAGTCTTGCAGGGCTTGGGATTGAACGCTGGGAAAGAAAGAGAGGCGTTGAGGATTTCGAGGAGTGGCATGGTCTGACTTATTTTTAACAAAGCTGCTCTGGCTGCCAGGTTTTGACTATGGCAGCACAAGGCTAGAAACAAAGAGGCCAGCCAGGAGGCATTTGCTAATCCAGATAAGAGACAGCAGTAACCTGGACCAAGGCATTAGAGGTGGGAATGGTGAGGAGTGCCTGGATTCTGGAGAGACCTCAAAGGTGGAGTCACAGAGATTGACCAGATGTGGAGGAGTCAAGGGTGACTCTAGGGGTGACTTCTCTGCCTGAGAAGATGGAAGATCTTTCTAATCAACTGAGATGAAAAAGACCCCAGGTAGAGCAGATGGGGTGGGGCTGGGAAACAAGAATCGGGACTTCCGTTTTGGACGTGTTGGATTTGAGATGCTTGTTAGCTCTTCAAGTGAAGGTGTCCACTAGGCAGTTGAACACACAAATCTAGAGTTCAGAAGAGAGATATCAACTCCTTATCTGATACGGGTGGACACTGAGAATCAATTCCTTATCAAAAGCCTTATCACGGCTTCTCCCCCTTACGGCGTCTGTCGCCCCAGCCGGGCCACAGGCCGCTCTCCTGCACTCGTACAGGGTCGGGGGGCACAGGCGTATGGATTCGCCAGAGGTCGGGGAGCGGTCTGCTGAAGATCTGTGCATTCCATGGCACATGCACGTTTGACATAAACACTGAGCTCTCGTGAATGACACAGATGGTGAAGTGTACGGGGAGTGGGCTGATGTTTGCAACTTACTCTGGAATGCGTCAGGAAAGAAGACAGATGAATGGATGGGCCGAGAGATGGATCTGTGATAAGACAAATGTGGCAAAATGTTACGTGTAGAAGCTAGGTGGAGTATTTTGATAAGGAATTGATCATTTTGATAAGGCTGATTTTTTTTATTTATTGGAGAGATGAGGTCTCGCTGCCCAGGCAGGTCTTGAACCCGCGGGCTCAGGCAATCCACTCAACTCAGGCTCCCAAGGCGCGGGATTACAGGTTGAGCCGTGACGACCCGCGGCGACCGTGACTGGCCCCTGCATGCCCACGTGCTCCCGTGGCATAGGCAACCCTCCCAAAGATGCGTGACCAACCGCCCCAGGGGTCACGCGTTTCAAAGGGGAGTCTGAGGTGGGAGAAGCCGCACACGTTTCGCCCTGCAAGCTTGCTCCGGGAAGGGTGTGTTCTGGACGCGGCCGCCCACGACACGGCTTCTGCCTGTGAGTTCCTACTACAGGCTTCTGAGAGGCGACTTATCAGCCTCTCTCTGTGACCTCTCAGCTTCCTGGGGTAGGTCTGTGCCACCTGCTGGTCACGGAACAACAAAGATGTGGGACAGGACGATCGATCCAGGAAGTTCCCTCGCGCTCCTCCCAGCCACCCCGACCCTGCAGCCATCGCTGTGACTTTCTGCCCTGGAGGGGGTTTGCCTGTCACTCGGTGACAGGTGTGGCCTGTCAGGTTTCTCCACTCTACTGTCCCTTTTTCCCTCAGCCTTCAGCTCCGAGGAAGGGTCTCCTTCTCTCCCACTTACTTCTTTACTGACGGCATAGACTCCCGCGTTCTCGATGTGTAGTGATGTATGGCTGTTGTCATTTATGCTGATGTCTTATTGTCACAAACAGGGTTTGCACCCAGAAATTTCTGATTCCAACGCCCATGTGCAGACGCCTGTGTGCCATACCACTTACAGTTGCGCCAGCGTGAGCAAACCCTGTGCCCGCTCTAGAGCACACTTGATCGGCGAGGCCTCCATGACAGAGGACAGAGGTCCTCAGGGGAGCCTGTGTCTTTCCCTCCCTGCTGTTCCAGGCTTCAACTCTGCTCAACCACCTTCAAGCTGCGCCAGCCTCCGCCTGGTCCTGGGACCAGGGCTTGGTGCACACGGGCGGGTCACTCTCAGCCCTTGCCAGATGGAGGCTGCTCCATCAGACTGGGTCCCACGGTGAAATAACACAGAGCAGAGCCACGCCAAGCTGCCACAGACATGTCACATGAACAGAAATAAACACCCGCCGCCGTCAGCCACAGAAGGGTTGGGGTTTCCGTCCACAGCGTGACTTTGCTGCCGTTCCCAGTGCCGGGTTCTGAAAGCACAGCAGGAACCAAGGCCGACGCAGTCCCTGCCTCAGAGCGCTCACTGGCTACTTGGGAAGACAGGTGTTTGTCCAGCGAGCACTGAGTCTGTCACGGTTATGCAAAGGGTCAGCAGGAAAAGGACCCAGCCCTGGGACAGCACCTGCAATGTGCCCGCCTTCATCTGGAAAGCCAGACAGGGATTTTGAGGAAGTGAAGACCTTCCGAGTGAGCTGGAGTCAATTGGGCAAAGAAGGACAGGCAAGACACTTCCACGGCAGGAACAGCATGTGCAAAGGCCCTGAGGCAGGGAAGGAGCCTGCTGGGTTCCTGTGGTGCCACGCTTGCTTCTTCAGTGGCATCTTAACTCCGAGAGCCTCATGGTTCTGCTGATACACTTTTTTTTTTAAACTTAAATCAGCAGGAGTTCCACTACTTTCCATAAAATAGTGGAAAAAAATAAAATAAGAGCAAAAGAGAGAATGCTTTGGATCTTAGGTAGGAATTTTGGGCCACAGTTCTGCACCCTTTGCTCAGGGGTGCATTTATTTAAGTCTCTCAAATAAATCCCCAAATCCCCACCTCAGCTGCTGGGAAAGAAGTTCCTGCCCTAATGTGTACGGGGGCAGGGGGCGGCTTCTCCAGGAAACAGCCAGGCAGCCCTTTGTGCACCTCAGCAGTGAAAGCAGCCTGTGCTCCTGCTGAGTCTCAGAGTCCCTGGCGCTGTCCTATACCACGGCCAGGGCAGCAGACGCCTGGGCCTCTCCGAGCAGCACCCTGGCACCATGACCTCCCCCCTCCCTGAGCGAGGGTCATCTCCCGGCATGATCTGAGATGGACGGAACACAGGAAAAACGATTCTCCGTCTGAGCTTGGCCCAAAGGCAAGACAGCCTGCCCAAGCCTGCCGCTCCCTGGGCGCGACCCACTCCAGAAGATTCGTCCACTTTCCAAGCCCAGTCCCAAGACTTAGCCTTGAAGCCGTGTCCCGCACCTGGAAGCAACCAGCAGGTCCTGACAGCCCCAGCTCCTCAAGGCGCCACACACCAGCCTACCGCCCCGCCTCCCCACTGCCTCCGCTCTGTCAAGCCCCCACCCAGATGCCCGCCTCCCCCTCTCACCCGCCCACCTCCTCTCTGCTCTCCAATCCCTTCACCCTGGCCAGGGTGACCTTTTAAAAATGGAAATCAGGAAATATCACTTTCCTCTTGAGACCCTTCCACTGGGTCTCCATTTTCTCTGGGATAAAGTTCGAACTCCATCCTTGGCCTGTGAGACCCTGCGTGATATGACCCATGCTCCCTTCTCCCGCTCAGAGATCCCGCCACGCTGATCCGCTTTCAGCCTCTGGAACGGCCCTGCCCTCTCACCCTCCCCGCTCCCTCAGATTCTGTCCTCTTTGGCTGCAGTGCTGTCACTCATCTCCGTGACCCAGCTCCTTCCTCCTCAGGGCTCAGGTTGAAATGAAGCCTTCTGGGGCCACCGCCAGACTAACTTAGGTCTGCCTGCCTGTGATCCTCTGCCATCACCCAGGGACACGCTTCGTCTCGGGTCCCAGGTCTGGCTCTTCTGCCGTGGGGCTGTGAGTCCAGTGACATCAGGGACTCTCTGTCTTGCTCACGGCTGTATCCCAGAGCCCAGCGCAGTGCCTGGCTGGTGACAGGTGCTCGATAAACATCTGCTGGAGGGGTGAGTGGATAAATGAACAGCAGCCGAGACTCTGGAACCTGGGTTTCACAGCGAGTTCTTACCAGGATCGCTTCATCTTCCGGGAAGGACTTGGCTCCCTGCCTCCCAAACCCTCCAGAAGAGCCTGGGAAGACAGTTCACAGGTTTTCCAAGCATGGGAACCGGATCCTCATTTAAATAGCTACAGATTACATGTATGTTCTGCATGAGGGCAGGAGCATGACTTGTCACATTTTCCCAGTGCCTGTCCAGAAATCTTCAGACTTCTGGTCCGTGTGGCCTGGGTTCAAATGTGTCTAGATCTGTGTAGCTTCAGACAACTGACCACATCATTCTGCACCCTCATTTCCTCTCTTGTAAGATAAGAACAGTCTGTACCTTATGTGCTTGCAATGATATTAACTAAGGCGGTTCATATAGCACTCAGTATCTCGCACATAGTAAGAGCTTAATATAGCCTTATTTGTATCATTAGCAGGTGGGAGAAAGTTTAATTAGAAAGTTAGGCCGTTCCCCATGTGACCACTAGGTGGCGCCACAGGCTTGGCTAAAACGGCAGCACCTCCTTTTCAGGTCAGGAAGCCCGGCGAAGTCTGGAACAAAAGGGCCTCCGAGTTGGGAAGACTTCCCACCGTCGCGGAAGCAGGTCCGCGATTTGGACCGGTTGTCTTGCTGCCTCAAGGGCCCTGGTGGGGAGAGCCCCTCCCGCCAGCGCTCCCACGGCGCCTCCCGTCCCTGGATGCTTTTCCCGTTTGTTTGTTTGGAGTCGGAGTCTCACTCTGCCGCCCAGGCTGGAGGGCAGGGGCCGCTCCCGGCCACCGCAGCCTCGACCTGCCGGGCTCGGCCATCCTTCCGCCTCGGCCTTCCGAGTAGCGGGAACTACAGGCGCGCGCTACCACGCCCGGCTAATCGTTTTTTGATTTACGGTAGAGATGACGTCTCGCCAAGGTGCCCGGGCGGGTCTCGAACCCGCGGGCTCAGGCAATCCACTCACCTCAGCCTCCCAACGGCGGGGGATTACAGGCTGAGCCACCGAGCCCGGCTTGTTTTTCCCATTTGTAAGAGAAGATAATTGAGTGCGAAGTATGTGGCAGGTGCCATTCCAAGCACTTTGTAACGTGAACTCCCTGAACCCCTACAAATGACCACGAGGTAGAGTCTAATGCTTTCCCCATTTACAGACCGGACAAGTGAGGCACAGAGAGGTTTATTAACTTACTCAAGGACACACAGCTAATAAATATAGAATGGAAATAAACCCTGTGCTATCCCAGAGGTTATTACTTCTTTCTTTGGTCACTTTGGTAAGAACGTTTCTTATTACATCTTAAATCATTTGACATCACATAGCTTCTTCAGTGCTCTAACATTTAACTATTGTTTCATTACAGGTTGAATTTCCAGAATCTAATTAAGTTTTGGCAGGGATATAATGTTGGTTGCTTTTAAAAATTTTTTTTTAAGTAATTGTCAATTGTCCAAAGGAGTGAGGCCTAGGAAAGTCCTGTGATTTTCCACAGTATCATTCTGTTCATAACAGCCGCTTCCTTATTCATCATTTGGCCCAGACTTGCCGTCCAGCTCAGCTACTCTGTAGCCTGGTCACCAGCTCAGCCAGAGGCTCGGAAGACAACAAGAAAGGGAGGAAAGCCGGGCTCGGTGGCTCAGCCTATAATCCCGCACCTTTGGGAGGCTGAGGTGAGTGGATTGCCTGAGCCCGCGGGTTCGAGACCCGCCTGGGCAACGAACCTCATCTCTACAATAAATCAAAAATCAGCTGGGCGTGGTAGTGCATGCCTGTAATTCCGGCTACTCGGAAGGCTGAGGCGGAAGGATCGCCGGAGCCCAGCGGGTCGAGGCTGCGGTGGCCGGGAGCGGCCACTGCACTCCAGTCTGGGCGACAGAGTGAGACTCCAACTCAAAAAAAAAAAAAAAGAAAGAAAGGGAGGAACTAACAGTTCCTGCTCTTCCTTCCTGCCAGATGCAAAGTGAGCCTGGCCCTTCAGCAGCCCCCGCAAGGCTTGGCCCACGGCAGGACGTGCCCACGCTTGGTGTTCCCTCACTGCCCTACTCGCCAGACTGTCTGCAATGACATCGATCTCAGTCTCTTTCCCAGCCCTTATGCCTAGCACAGCGCCTGACACGTTTGCGGTGACCAAAAAGTATTTGATGAATGAGAGCAAAGGCTTTATGGAGGAGGTGGCATTTGCTCTGGGCCTTTGAAGATCGGGAAAGGCCTTGACAGGGAAGAGGGGATGCCCCCTCCAGGACAAAAGGGACAGTCGTTTCGTAAAGGTCATCCTGACTGCTGGGTGGGGGACAGTGGCTCTGGGTGAGACGGGGCTAGGGAGGCAGTGAGGAGGCCTGGGAGACAGGACGGTGTCTGGGCCACACGCTGGCGGTGGGGACAGCAAAGGCCAGCAAGGGACCAGGAAGAACAGACAAGACTCGGGAGTGTGGAGCAGGAGTGGCAGGTGAATCCAGGTACGTGATAGGGATGGGGGTGGGGAGGCCTCGGCAGGGAGTTGAGGTCTGCTAGCAAAGTTTTAGGGCAGAAAGACACTCCAGGTGCCCAGGTCAGAGCCGGGGTTGGTGTCTCCACCTCCTGGAGCTGAGCCGGGAGGGTGGAGCCATCTTGTGGGGAAGGAGGAAGGGGCCAACTAAGCAGAACCCCCTCCATGTGCGTGCCTGCCTCAGCTTCCCCAGTTCTCTTGGGCCCCAAGGGAAAGAGGGTTGGCCACCGCCGCCTTGCCAATGCCCAGACCTGGCATGAAGCTGCCCGGAAAGTGGTGCCCTTCCACCAGACCTTCTGATCCCTGCTTGGCAGCATAGGTCACAGGCCATGCTTTTCTCGTTTTTCTTCAGGTATAACATATCTAAGGTACATAAAGTCCCCTTGGCTTAGGGTCTAGCGCGATGAAATTCCACTCAGGTCATTGCCACCCAGGGGATGATGCAGTCCTGTCCCAGCACCCCAGAAAAGTCCCTTCTGAACCTTTCCCATCCCTGCCTCCACCTGACCAGGTAACACTGTTGTGAGTTCTATCACCTGGATTCGTTTTGCCTGCCCTTGAACTTTATGTAAATGGAACCAGACAGCATGCACTGGCTTCGTGTCTAGCTTTTTTTAGTCCACAGGCTGTATGTGAGGTTAATCCGTGTTACATGTATTGGGTTTTTTTAAAAATATGTAAGACACCATATTACACCGGATGCCAAAGTTTGCTTCCTCATTCCCCTGTTGATGGACATCAAGCTGTTTCCAGTTTGAGCTGTGAATAAATCTACTATGAACATTCTTGCACAAGTCTCTGTGTAGACACAGACCCTCATTCTCCTGGGTGAACACTGAGGAGTGGAAATTGTAGGTCATAGCAGAGGCATATTTTAGATTTAGCAGATGTTGCCAGTTTTCCAAAGTGGTTGTACCAACTTCCTCTGCGATCCGTGTGCAAGGATTCCAAATGCTCCACACCCTTGCCAACACCTCGCTGCCTCTCTTGTTCTAAACAGGAGCTTCCCCTCCGAGACTCCACTCACCCTTCAGGGGTAGATACTGAGCATGCCTGGTTGGATAAGTGCTTCAATTCCTTGGTCCATGAGCAGCAGAGTGGCGAGGAGCCACATCCAAGACTGGGTGCGGCTCAGCTAGAAGAGAAATGACCATCTCCTGGACTTGGATGTGACCCCAGGAACTGGGTGTCCATCAGATGGCCATGAGCACGAAGCCAACACAAGGACAGCAGCAAGATGAAATGAACCCAGGTCCGTGATAACACTGCCACTCTGCTGAATGAGTTTTTTTTTTAAGCCAATTGATTTAGGCTTTGTTCCGTTTTTTTTTAACTTGCAATGTAAAGGCTACAGTCCACAAACCCTCCTTCTCCCAAACCCAGCAGTGCCATCTCTGTCCTCCACAGCATCAACCGCATGGGGTACTCTGTCTTGCCACCGTCTCTCCAGGGCCCACGCTCACCTGGTCCTCCTCCTATCCCCTAGCCACGGCCTCTGTCTCCTTCCAGGATCCTCCTCTTCTGCCAGTTTTTCTACCTGCCCTCCCTCCCTAGGGTTCTCACCCAGCACCATGACCTGGGTGCTGACGGCACCCAAATGCCAGCCTCCCTTCGGAACGCCAGTCTCATACCAAGGTGCCCCGCCCCCTCCACCTGCACACTGCCCGGGCCTTCAAGCTCAGCTTTTCAGAGCCAGGCCTCCACCTCCGTCTACTCCTTCCCCAGGTTCTCTCACCCTCTCGCTTGCTCAAGGCTGAGACCTTCCTGGCGTTGCGGCTGACACCTGGGTGTCGCCTGGTCCCATCACAACCCTCTCCTTCTCCACCTGCCCCAGTCCCCACCGATCTGAGTCAGCCCCACTGGGTGCCCCGAAAGCGGCAACAGCCTCCCGCCTGGTCTCCCCACACCCACTCCTGAGCGCCCTCCAGGCCGTGCAGCCAGGTGGCCTTTCGAAACCCCGAGTTGACATCATGCCCCCGATGAAACCGGCCTGACCTCACTCTGCAGATAAAAGCCACGTCTGGGGGGGCGTGGCCTGCCCGACG
The DNA here is from genome assembly GCA_027257055.1 of Cephalopachus bancanus. NCBI lineage: Eukaryota > Metazoa > Chordata > Mammalia > Primates > Tarsiidae > Cephalopachus > Cephalopachus bancanus. The sequence goes on from JAPVLO010000037.1 coordinate 6,235,937, forward strand.
CCCGGCTCGCTTCTTACTCGGCCTGCCTCTGCCCGCCTCCACATCTGGGACGCGTTGTCCTCTCTGCCTAGAACGTTTCCCATCGCGCGTGCTCTGCACAGCCCCTGCTCGTCCTTGTTTCGGAGCCGACGTGCCATCTTCCCAAGAGGCTCCACCCTCGCCCTACACGGGGACTCCATTAATTTCGCACAACGAGCCTCACTTTCCCTCGCAGCACTTCCCTGAGGTGTGATTATGCACTGACTCGATCGAAATCATCAGGACGTGGCGGCGGCGACGGCCTCCCCGTGCCCCCCAGACCGCGCCTGGAGGTCGGGCGCAGACGCGGCTCGCCGCCTCCACCCCTGGCCTTCGGCACTGCGCCTGCACACAGTAGGCGCTCGGGGAGTGTGCTCGATTCGCTGATAGACGGACGCAGTGATTCACTCAACCCCCCCAATAAGCCCGGGGTGGCCATTTCGTCAGGCAGGCGGAGCTGAGGGTAGGGGTGGGCGAGTGACCCGCCCGAGGGACAGGGCGAGGGGAGGAGTCAGGCCTGACCCAAGGTCGGCCCCGGGCCCAGATATTTCCGCTCCTGAGCCTTGGCCCCTTGATGAAAGGGCGAGGGAGGAGCGGACTTCGAGCCGGGAGGCTGCCTCCGCGCACACGGACCGTCCAAGCTGGCCGCGGTGAGCCCGGCTCCCCACCCGGCGCCAAGCCCCGCCCGCCCCTCGCTCAATGCGTGCAGATCACAATCTGCTGCATATGCATGAGGGGACCGTGAGGCCGAGAGCCGGGGCTGCCCAAGCTGCGCCTGATTAAAAATCATTCGGATCTGAAGACTCCGGCGCCCCCAGAGTTTCATGAAAGGACGTAGAAAGTCTCATAATGATGGTCTGTGGGGATACTGGGGAGACAGCGGGGATGGTTGGCCCCATTTCGGGACGTGTAATCAGGCGTTCGTTCTAGGCAGCCCGATTCTGGGAGGGGGTCCTCGGCCCGCTCGGCTAGAAGACGAAGGGGGCGTCTCCCCGGCTTCCTGCGGCGTCGGCGGCGAGCTGAGGCGGAGGCTGGCTGCGGCGGCGACGGCGACAGTGGCGGCGGCGCCATGGCAGGGCTTACAGGTACCGTGGCGTCAGCCTGCTTGGGGCGGGATGAGAGGCCCTTGACCAGGCCCCGCCGCCATGTTGTCCCTTCTGGGTCACCTTAGGCGTCGCCGGGTCCCCTTCACTGGGGTTTTCCTTCCGCAACCCGGGGGGGCACTCTTGTCCGACATCAGGTGATTGCTCTGCTTGGCCCTGGCCTGGGGGGGGTCCCTTCCCAGCCTAAGGGCAGACCGCTGGACTCTTGGGTTCTCGCTCCGGCCTCCAAGGTCAGCGCCCTCCCACGATGAGGCAGGCAGAGCCCGGAGGCGCGGGGCGGGGGTGCGCGCCCATCACCTCGTAGGCCCCGGGAGCCTGGAAGGGCCTGTCACTGAGTCCCCATCACTTCCGTTGCATTTTATTTTTAAGAGGCATGGGGAGCAGAGGGAGAAGCGTCTCCCGCCCGGGGCCCGCCCGGCGTCGGTGTCTGGGTGGTAGGTAGACTCTTTGCCCCGCGTCGCGGGCGCCTCTTCCTCCCTCTAACTTGACGCCAAATCTGGACACCCATTCCCCTTCCTCCAGCACGTGTGGGGAGCGGTCCTCAAAGGCAGCTGAAGTGGCCTGGAAAGAAAGAAAGAAAGGGGGATGGGGACAGTTGCTTTTTTCTTTCCCCTTTCCAAATCTTTGGTTTCTTTCCAGGCCTCCGTGTCACTTTTCATCGCTAAATGTTGGGAGTCGGGGGTCTGTCCTAGGAAAGAAACGGCCTTTCTGTTTATAGGTTCGGATCATCTCTTATCCCTTTCAGGGAACTGGTGTGTTGGGGACGGTTTCTCTGCCCTGCCTGACACGGTCCAGCCACCCGTCAGCCTTCTGGACAGCGACACCAAAGCCGAGACCAAAAAACAGTTCCAGCCTAAGTGCTAATACCAAGTGTTAGACATTGTTTTCGTGTTTGTTTTAAATCAGAGACTAATTACTGTCAAACAAATCTGTGAAAATATTCAGTCACAGGAAGCCCAGTTGGTTTCCAGTGACCAGGTCAATTCCGTATCTGAAATTGGTCTTGTTGCTGCCAAGAACACTTTAACCTTTTATCTTTAATATGTTGTTTCAAAGAGGAATCTGGATTAGGCTGTCTTTTTTTGTTGTTCTCCTATCTTTGAAACACATGCATTCCATTTCAAGCCTGTCACTGCGTGATATACCAAGGACCGTGTGTTGCCTGCCTCTCTGACTTCCTGCTCTGGGAATGCTCAGGAATCTGGATCCTGCTGGAGCCTGGGCCCTGTGGGAGGGAGGAGCAGATAAACAGGCTCATTCCCAGAGAAGTTGGTGACACCATGTCTCTGGGGCATGTGGAGGAAGTCAGAGAACACCCGGGAAATAGACTGTTGTTAGATAGCATGTGTGTGCGAGCGTGTTTAAATCTCTGGGGGAAGATTAACTGCAAGTTCAGAATCTCTCTTTGGTGTGTTGCCTCCTAAAGAGATGCAGGTTTCAAATTAGATGTCTAGTAAATGGCCCACAGCAAACCCGTTCCTCCGTCCAACACATGTGTGATAAGCCACTGCTGGCCCTCCAGCGGAAGCTCAAGAAACTTGCTCCTGCCCTGCCCACCCTGAGAGCAGACATCCTTTCCTTCAGTCACAATCCAGAGGTTCCGCACATGGAGGTAACAGTGTCACACAGCACCCACGCCTCTGAAAGTCATGGTGCCTAACGGCCCCACCCCCAGGACTTCACATCACCCGATTAGGAGAAGAAACGAACATCTTTCTGGGCATTAGGCCCAAGGTCTCCCGTGTTGCTGGAGTCCTACAGACCCCTTCCCAACACCCTCTCAACTCACCTGCTCTGTCCTTGGCCTTGTGGGGACAGTCTTGTGGGAGCAGTGACAGGGAAAGGAGACATTCAGCACTGTGACTAAGGACTTTGGAATAAAACACTAGTCATTTTCAACCCCTCCCATTGCTCTCTATCAGAATAAAATGTTTTAATGGTGTAGCTTGTGGAAGAAAATTTATAAACAAGGTGTGTTTGGACCAGACTTCCAGGCATTGCACAGGATGAAAAGTGAACGCGCTGTCTTCTCCAGGGGGCTAAGTCTGCCGCCAAAACATGAGGGTTTAGGGGTGGAGGATGAATGTGGGGAGTGGACATTGCACGGTCAAGCACACCATGCAGGTGCGGCCACCAGAGCAGCCCTTGCCTGTAAGTCTGCCATCTCACCGTGCCACACTCAGAGTCCTGCTGACGGATGGATGGAGGAAAAGGGCTTTGCCATGATCATCTAGAAAGCTCTGAGGCTACCAGCAGCTTCTTGCCTTCTGGCAGGGGTCGCTTGGGGGGACAAAAAGGGCTGTACTCAGAGCAGCCAGACCATTCCATGCTGCTTTGGCCTGCCACCTTGAACTCTGCTGCCTTGTAACTTGGGCTGAGGCTAGAGTCTGGGGCAGTGGGGCCCCTCAAAGGCTGAGGAGAGGGTCGGCCTTCATTGAGAACACATGTTGAAATATGCTCATGGTTCTGTGGGTTTAGTGTGGAAAACCACAGGCACTCCCAGCTTGAGGCCTGACAAGACACAGTCTTCAGAAGAGAAGAGGTGTGGGCAGTGCCTGCTGATGAGTCACTCTGGGACAAGAGGGGACCCACCTCACCTTTTAGGCTGTGGTAGCAGCTGTAGCCACCCAGTCTAAGGCAGAAGGAGTCTCAGACTGCACATCCTTCCTGCATCCTGATGAGTCCTGATTGACATTTTGATGGCAGTGTTTCCAGTATGTTGGGGTTCACTGGGATCTCAGAGGCCTTCTTACAGAGGGATCCTGAGGGTGAGGGGTAGAAGAGAACCGGTCCAGATTCCCTAGGCTGGTTGATGGCAAAGCTAAGACCAGAACCGAGATCTGCCCTGCCCAACCCCCTAATTTCTGACACTGAATGAAGTGGTAGGTGCCTTGGGAGGTGCTGATGATTGGGCTGAGAAGCTTCAGGAGCTTGCTTAGGGGACGGAAACATGATCAGGCTCAAGCAGGCGAAGTACATTGTGCTCCATAAATGTTAGTGACAACTGTGACTAAGGGATTTGAAGAAGTAGCAGAAAGAGAGATTTATGGCCCTCTGACTCCCATTCTTCCTTGGTGTCGACCCAGGAACAGGTGTGCAGTGACAGGGACACATAAAGCCAGAGACAAGGCTGAACAGGCGGCAGGGCCATTTGGTGAGAGTCAGCTGACCCCATGTAAAAAGAGCCCTGACTCACTGAGCAGTGGGAGAGGGGAGAGAAACGAGCAGTCAGCCCACCACCTGCCTGACATGATGGCAGGGGAGAGCCCAGGGCCGGGACCCGGTAAGCGTCTCTTAGGGACAAGGAGCTGGGAAAAACAGGGAACCTGGAATGGGGGGGCGGGTTTCAGGGCAGGGTGCAGCGCCAGAAGATCTGGGTGAGTATCAGGGCCAGGCAGGTTGCCCTTGTAGTGGCCAAGGGCCGGGAGTGCTAAGCCGGGCAGAGGAGGTGCCACACCACACCTCTTATCCCACATTCACTGTGTGAGCCAGAGTCCACTCTGCCCAGTGCTCATTTCCTTGGGGCTCCTGGATGGAGACCTGGAGTGAGGCTTTGTGTTCTGAAATCACCCCCCTGGTCCCTAGTGCCCCATTTCGAGGGCTACTCCCCTTCCCCCACCCCCAACTTTCCCAAAGTGATTACCTGCTATGCCCCTTTATCCCAGGCCCACAAGTAAAGGCGCCCATCCCTTTGGGGGGGGGTGTAGTAGTCCCTTATTCTGGGACCACAAGATGTCAGTCTTTCTTAGGGGAAGGGGAAATGGTCCTTTATCTCAGGACAGTGTGGAAGTGGGGCTGAGTGTGTGAAGGGCCCAATTTATTCCAATTTTGACGCCCCCCTTTCCTCCATCCTCCCAAGTAATGTACCCACCCCACAATGTGCACATCAGCCCAGTATTAGAAGTGTGTTAAGCCGCAAAAGAAGCCACAAGAGACAACTTTTTGGTGCACCTCCACTGCCCCGCAGGGTCCTGGGACACTGTGCGAGACAGGGGAGGTATTGCTTTTTTATTTTTTGTAGAGGTGGTCCCTGTCCTCCAGGAGCTTACAATCTAGCTGGGGAGACACAACTAATGCACACTTAAACAATCAGTACAATTAGCGATTACCACAATATTGACCACAACTGCGTGAGACCAGGGAAAAGCAAGATCAGTGAGGGGCAGGGGGCTCGGAGAAGATGCTTTAGTAAAAATGGGATTCATTTACTGGTTGAATAGGCCCAAATCAGGTGACACATTTCCTGGGGTGGGGTGGGATGGGCTTGGGAGTCAGTGAGGGGGGAAAGGGGAATTGAGGGAGCAAAGGCAGCAAGGCTGAAATGCATGTGCCCTAGGTAAGGGACAGTGAAAGGGCCCCGTTCTATTAACCTCCCCTTCTGGGGCACCCTCCAGTCCTGCCACAGGGGCACACGGGCACGCAGCGGGTGCCTTCTCTGCTGCACTGAGGTTCAGGGCTTTGGCTGGTGATGTTGGAATGTCCATTCTGCTGGCTGGTGTGGTGTTTGTCTCCGTGGTGGGGCCTGCTGGCCTGGCTGTGGCTGCAGGGCTGAGATGTTGCTGTCCCAACTTGGTCCAGATCAGAATGCGGTGCCTACGCCCAGATCTCAGCTCTGCTCCCCCATTCCCCCTCCTCCCCCGACCCTGCCCCGGAGTGGGACCGGTGCAAAGGGGTTAGGAGGGGATCTGGTATCGTCGTCATTGTCGGTACTGCTTCTCCTGGGGCCTACCAGCCCCTCACTGACCTTGCCAAGTGCTCCTCTGGCGAGGGAGCACAGGGGACCCCCCATTCCTGCGCGGCACGGGCTCCCATGCTGGCCGAGATGCACAGGAGCACCTGATGACGCGGCCGCCCAGGGCTGGGAGCTGGGGCCTCAGTTGGGGGCTCGCTGCCTGCGCTCCCCCAACACCTGCCGCCCGGTCCGGGACACGGTGTACGCCAGCTTCTGCAGGGAGTACCTGAACACCTGCGGGGAGAAACCCAAGACCCACCCTTAGTGGAGGGCACCCGCAGCGCCTCTGCGGTGCGGCCGTGCCCACCCCCGCCCCGCCCCCTGCCCCGCCCGCCTGTCCGGCGTAAGCCCGAGAGGCAGGCGCGGGCGCAGCTTGTCCACGAGTCAGGGCAGCTGGAGCTTTTCCAACTGTGCTGAGGGCTGCATGGCGGCAAGCTGATTGGACCCACAACTTAGGTATACCTCACTTCTCGCAATGGGCTGTGTCCCTGGAGGATTTCGAAAAGCGAATCCTACCCAGTAAATGCAGCATTCCAGGAACACCTTGAAGGAAATATGCGATTCCTTTGGCAAATGATTCTTTTAGCAGGGAGTTCTTCCTGCAAAGGGAGCTCTTGGGGTAAATGATTTTATGGGCTAAGCGCTTTCTTCTGATGTATATCTTTTTACACAAAGCGCTTTTGCCTCTATTTGATTTTATTTTTCCATAAAGCGATTTGTCCTTTTTGGAAGCACAATTTCCCCCTTCCATTTTTCCTGCGAAGGGCTTTTTCCTCTAATTGTTTTCTTCAAAGCATTTTTCTGATTCATTTTTTTCTGTTAGCTTCTTTGTCTATTTTTTTTTCTGCAATGCGCTTTTTATCTAATTCATTGTTTTCTGCCAAGTGCTTTTGTCTGATTTATTTTTCCTGCAATGCGCGTTTTTCTCTTTTTTTTCTAATTCGTTGTGGGTTTTTTTAAGTGATGATTTTTTCTGAGAAGTGCCTTTTTCTAACTTATTTTTTGTCTCACCCCCGCAAGCGCCATATATATATATATATGTGTGTGTATATATATATATATATATATTTTTTTTTTTTTTTAAGAAAATTTCCCGCAATGCGCAATTTTTTAAGGCGGAAAATTTTCACTCTGTGAGCTGTAAAGTCTCGCAACACAGAAGTGCCCCGCCTCCCTCCAAGGGTTGAGTCCGGGTGTAGCGGGTTTTTCTTACCGCGTAGGTCTCTAAAAGCCTCGGTGATCATCCGCGGCAGGACCGCCGCGCCCCGAGTCTTTGTTCCCGGCCGGGCGCGGGCGCACTGGGGAGGGTCTGCGCGAGGAGGACCGCGCAGCGAACGGGCAGGGGGCGCGCGTGTGGGCTGCGGCACTTGGGCAGGCGGGGATCGCGGCAATCGGAATAGGACGGGTTCGGAAGGCGGCAATCGCGATGTGGACTTGCGGGTTAGGAGGCGCGCGGGAAGTCTTCTCCCACCCAGAACCCTGGCACACTTACCTGCAGCAGTACGCGGAAGATGTACCAGCCGATGATGAGCAGTTCAGCCGAGGCTGCCGCCACTGCCGCCATGGTTCCGAGCGCGGTGGGTGGGTGGTTGAGAGCGAAGGTTCGCCGAGGTCCGAGATCCGCTGGTCTCTCAGAGTCCGCTGTTGGGCGCACTGCCGCAGCGGCGGTGGCCGCGCCTTAAGTACCCGCCTGCCACCTAAGTGCGCATGCGCGTTTTGGGGGGGTTTCATGAGGAGGGGTGGCTGGGGGCGCTCCTCATTCGCCAGGAGAGGAGAAAAATAATCCATCTGCTCTTTCCACACCGACCCCCGCCTCCTGAGTTCCATCTTAACCCCCTTCCAGAAGATTCCGCCGTGTTCGCTTTTGAATTTTAGTGTAAAATGGAGGAGTACTGTGACTCCGGGTAGCGGATAGGGGAAGGGTAGGGGGTTACAAGCCTCTTGGTGTGGTACCCTTCGCTCTGAGCCCTGGCCTGCACATTTGAGCCTAGTCTTCAGTGCCACTCCAGAACCCACGCTGGGCACGGAAAACCGAAATTAAGGAGAGTTCATCTGCCCCGTAGAAAACAAAGTTGCACAATCCAGGAGCCTTGGCTTCACAGGCTGGTGCTCAGCATGAATATTTGATGAGTTTTAAGCCCGGGTCCTCTGCTTCATGAGTGTCCCTGAGCGCAGAACCCTTCTCTTATTCTTCGCATCCCGCCTCTTACAGTAGCGAGGCGTTAGGATCTGCAGCGAGATGGCTACTGTCGGGAGCCCAGCCATGGCAGTGTGCTCTAGGCGCCAAAGTGCTAGTGACCAGGTGTCTACCCTGGGGGCGGGGTTCAGAAGGATGGGCGCCCTTTGCCTGCGCGGCAGGAGTGAGCTCTACGGAGACAAGGTCGGGATGTGACTGGGAGAGTTTTGCTGAACGGATCCTGTCGACCTCATCTTCCGCTCCCCCTCCCCCAGGCCCTGGTAGGTCTGCTTTAGCCGGCCCGGTTCTTTGTACCCTTTGCGCTGGGCGGCCGGAGCATGGAGCGGGTTTCCGCTGCCGCCACCAGAGGGTTGTAGGTATTGCAGTCCCGCTTCTAGGTGAGGCGGGTCCCTTTCGGTTCCTGGTTTGTGGATTCCTTTCAGAGTGCCTGTCTTGTAGGACCCTCTCAGAGTGCAGGTTTTACGGGGGGGAAGACCGCAACTCAGTGTGTGAGCGCGGCCCGGCATACCCGTGGCCCGCCAAAACCACCTCTCTCCACAGGCCGCCTGGCACAGGAGCCAACTGGAATTTGCCCCTGTGTGAATAAAAAATTTTGATTAAAAGTTCATGGAGGTTAGGTTCTATACAGTGCCGGCAGCAGACGGAAGTGTAAAGATTTAAGTGAGTTTAGTTAAGACAAAGTAGCATAGTGGGGTTTTTTTCCTACATTGACTTTCAAAGAAGTTGACTGTTTTTGGCAAAATGATGCCGGGCTCTTTGAAAAGCAAGCTTGGCCTAGACTTCCATCTTAAAACAAAATATTTGGAAATGCCGCCTCCGCTGCAGCTTCCCTGTCATTCCCAGCAAAGCACCATGCCCTCACCGTGAGAGATACTAGATACAGAACCCTGCTCTTACCACATGGGGGCACAGTACGGAGCCCATGGCCGTCCTGTGGCAACCAAAGGGCGGTATTGCGAGGTCTGGGCCCTTGAGGACGGGCCGCAGCCCCAGGAGGCGATACATGATCTCTGCTGGGCAGGGCCCAGGCAAAGCCAGTCCACTGTGCGAACCTGTGCCAAAGAGCCCTCTCCCTGAGCCCCCAGGAGAAGCCCAGGGGAGACATCCCAGGAGGCTTCCCCAACTGGTGACTTGGAGAGGGTGGGCAGGGAGGAAAGGGCATTCACATTTGCTGTTGTTAATCATGATCCATTTTCCCAAATAAGTATACATTCTGTTCCTGTTTTTTTTTTTTGTCTGTCTGTCTGTCTGTCTATGTCTGTTTGCTGTGTTGACTTTTCTCTTCAGGATCCCTGCTGCCTTGGTGATCCCGGGCTGACAGCCAGAGAGCACAGCGGCTCAGCTCCTGGAGAGTGAGGGCTGAAGAAAGCGGAGGGCAGCCGCCTGCGCCCGCTGGCTCCCATTAGGTCGGTTCCTGCAGCGGTGCCCGGCAGCCTTGGCGAAGGCTCTGCCCGGCAGAGATCATGTATTGCCTCCAGTGGCTGCTGCCCGTCCTCCTCATCCCCAAGCCTCTCAACCCCGCCCTGTGGTTCAGCCACTCCATGTTCATGGGCTTCTACCTGCTCAGCTTCCTCCTGGAGCGGAAGCCTTGCACAATTTGTGCCTTGGTTTTCCTGGCAGCCCTGTTCCTCATCTGCTATAGCTGCTGGGGAAACTGTTTCCTGTACCACTGCTCCGATTCCCCGCTTCCAGAATCGGCGCATGACCCCGGCGTTGTGGGCACCTAACAGCTCGCCCTGTTAGCTTTCCAAGGAAGCAGAAGACGGGAGGGGAGGCATTGACATAGGTCATAAAGCATTGGAGTTTCAAATCCCGCAGCCCCGCGGGTGCCACATTCCTGACGGCGCCTTTTTGGCCTGTGATGTTTTATCCTTATAATGTGAATAATGGCACTGACTGGTGCTTTTATCGTAGAGTCCTGTAGTTGTGGGTGGTCTTGTGGTTGTGAGTCTTCTGTCCCCATCTTGGTCCTGGCTGGCCGGATGGCCACCCCCCTCACCTCATTACTGCGAGGGGTCTGGACCCATCCTGATCCACCAACCCAGTGTGACCTGGGCAGATAAAATGCCAGTCTCACTGTCACCTCTGTGACCCCTCCTTGTCAGGGTCTCCTTCCTTTCCAGAATGTTATTGACTCCTGAGTCCCTCTCCTAGTTTCCTAATTTCTCTTCTACCCCTTCTCCTTCTTTGGTGAGCACCTGTCTAGGACAGGGCCCATTTTTGCACTTATCTCGAATCTGAAGAGATTGCTGACGCCCGAGAGCCTCGCCTTTTCGTCCTTCTTTCCTTACTCAGCAGGCCAGACAGAAACATGTCTCGCTGTGTGTTGTCCACAGATCTCCAGTATTTTCTCCACTTCATTTTGAAGAAAGGATGCAACAACTGTTGCTCTTTCACCTGGGTGTCTGGGCCCATGCTTTCCCGCCCAGCCTCACTTCCTCTGCCCTTCCTCCTGACTTCCTCGCGAGGAGGGGCTCATTGTGTCTCCCATGCATGCTCTGCAGGATTGAAGTATGGTGTGTTCATGTAGACCTAGCAGTCTCCAGCTGAGTGAATGGAAGAGTCCTGTGTGTTTCATAATAGCCATGATCCCCTTGATAGGTGTTTGGATATTTTTTGGTGTGCCCTGTGTGTGTGTGTGTGTGTGCGTGTGTGTGCAAATATATGTGTATATTCCTTTTAAAGAAGCTTTATCGAACGTGTTCTGATTTTGAGGTTTAGCAATAGCTAGCTATATATAGTAGGTACTGCTATAGTTTTTATTTAGCATGGGGATTGCAGCGTGACCAGCACACTGGACTCCGATGTTGTTCAGACAAGACAGAGGAGAGCAGTGGCCATCGTCCTCCTGCCAGGAGCTTCTCCGTTCCTGCGCATGTAGACTGTGCATTATGAAGAACACACAGGAAGACTCTGTGACTGTCACTTGCTTCTTCCTTTTTCTGCACTTCAGTAACAAGTATTGGCAAATGAGACTTTCTCCTGGCCCTTACCTACTGGGGATAATCATGGTTATCCTCACGGCTCGAATCATCCATCTCTCTCTTGCCCAGAGGGAGAGGGAGGTGGGCCAGGCAGAGAACAGAACTGGAGGCAGTCCATCTAGGGAATGAGACTGCGAGGCCACCCTTGTGAATGTTTGGACTGCTATTCTAGAGCTTTTATTTCTGGTGTGCTCGTTGCACAGCTGTTTGAAATGTTTAATAAAGCTTTATAAACTTTACTTTGTGGTTTTGTGTGGCTGCAGTCCATTTGGGTCGTGGTGTTGGATTTCTGAGTTGGTGGGGGGCAGGGGAAAGCATGGAAGAGCTGAGTCCTTGGCGCCAGAGTACCTTAGCCCGAAAATTTGATCTGCTCCCTGGAGAGCAGATGGTGGGACTGGGGGAGGTGGAGCAGGGGCAGGCCAGGCGGTGAACAGGAGGGAGTCTGAAAGTTTTCAGAGATGAGACATTTGCGTTTTTCAGCTCCCATGGCTTCTCGCCTGAAATTGTTTCCCTCCATAGGAGATTTGAGTAACTGATCCCTTGACAAACAACTTAAGACAGCTGGAGCTCTAATCATCAAGGATTTTTATGGTGCTGCTTTTGAAGTAAAAATAAAGTGAAACCCCTTATGGCATTTCAAGTGGAAAAATAAATAAGGCTGACTGTCCAACCAGCAGACTGAAGATGATGGCTTGAAGTGTGAGTGGTGTGGTTCCATGGTGTAGATGTGCATGCGCTGCTGTGACCATGACCTTTGAGACAAAGCGGGCTAACTTGTCAGAGCCTTGTGCTGGGTGTGCATCTCTGGATCTCTCCTTCTGTCTTCTAAACAGCACAGTAGGAGCACTGCCTGTCCAAGACATGGACTGTTGGGAGGATTGAACGAGATGACAGATGTGAAAGGCTTTGGTAATTGCATAGAAAATCACCTGTTTTATTTGTTTAGTTTGCTGCTATAGAGTATATGTGGTTTTCTCCTGCTCTCTTAACTCCTCATTGTCACATCATCCTCTTTTTCACTTGCATCGTTGCCTATCGACGCCTTCTCATCTTGATCCAAACTTGTCAAAGATGTGTCTTTTAGAATTATTTTCAAAACTTTTATTGATCATATCTGCTGGGTATTTTTCCTATCTGACTGTTTTGTGCTTTTATCCCTCAGTGCGTCTTTTCTGGGTTTCTGGATATATTTCATGGCTTGTGAAAGTCTTGACTAGCTGAGGAGTCATACACATGGAAGGCTGGCTCGTTTAACAGACTGGACTGAGCTTGCTAGCGATTTCAGGGACAAGACTCAGGCCTGACTCTCCAGGAGCTCATGCTTCTAGCCTAGTGGGAAGACTTAACAAAATAGACACTCGCGAATTCCAAAAACAAAACAAGCAAAAAGGGCTTTTGTGTCCCTACTCTCCTGTGGAGGCACCTGGATGATAAATGAAGCCAAGATTGTGCTTATTTTGCCCTCCCTCAGAAAGCAACTTTCTGTTGTAGTTCAAGCCCACTTAAGAATTACAAACAGGCCTCCCTCTGAAAGATTTGTGGCTCTTTCCATCAGGGAACCTGCAACCTACCCCCCCAAGGTGATTGCCAGATCAGCATTCTGTCTGCCTAACAGCACTTCCCACCTTGCCAAGCACCCTAGCAATTCCTGAACTGCCTTTCAGGAAAATGAAAAGTAAACACTTCTTCTGGAAGACAGTATGGTTACCAGGCCTCAGGACACCATGCTTTGCAGTTCTGCTGGCTACTGTGGCTCCCTGTATGAACTGGTTGCCCACTTGGTGCTTAGTAACCAGAAGACCCCATGAGGCCTAGGTCTGGCCAGGTTTTCGGAACTGGTTTGTGACCTGCTCTGGGCCTTAGTTTCCTTATAGGTAAAATGTGGTCTTTGAAGCAAACGCAGTTTTTTCCATCCTAATATCCTGGGAGAAATAACTCATTTGAGGATGGTAGCTAGGCTCTGAGTAGGTGGTGGTGCAGTTTCAGGATAGCCTGAATGTAAGCCCACATACTGCCTCTGTCAGAACACTTTCCTGGATTTCCATCTTCTCCCTGGAGATCTTGCCTAGAGCATTTCACTCAGCCTTGTGTTGCGTGCCATTGCTAGTGTTAGGCAGCCTTCCTCTGCTTAGCGACTGAGTTCCTGGAGTACATGGCCCATGAGAACTTCTCCTGCCTCCCAAGGGGACCTGTATTATTAATCGTTCCGCCGGTATTTGTCAGAATCCCATGTGAGACTAGGCCTTAAGACTACAGAGTTGACAAGGTAACTGCCATCAGGGAGTCCTCCCGCCTAATGAAAAAGAAGATGACATTGAGCAGATAATGTGAGACATACATGACTATGGACTGTGACAGGTGCTAGAAGGGCATCTAAGATGCAGGCCTGGAAGGATTGATGTCCAGGTGGAGACCTGAAAGACAAGTGTACATGTTTGAACAGTGGAGTAAAAAATGAGCTATTATTTTTCACCATCGAATCAAGCTTCTGTGCTATCAAGATCAAGAGACCAGATTAAAAGTAAAATGAAAGGCCACCAGTATCTGGCTGCCCTAGAATCAGAACCCAAAAGGCTTTTGGGAAAAAAGCCTTTTATTTTTTCTATTTAAAGCTAGAGAACTTTGGGATATGCCAAGGGGATCTAAAACTGAAATGCTATGGCAAACCCCAAAACTGAGTACTCTCGCTTCCAACTGACTGGGAATCATCACAAACAAGGACCTGGGAGTAGGCAGAACAGGGGATTTTTTCAGCCTGGAGCAGGACCATAGAGAAGGCTGCTGCCCTGTCTAGATCACTGAGAAATGGGGAGAAGTGGATCTAAGGAGAGATTGGGTGAGGAGGAGAAGGGGGAGGCTGGGGAGTGAGGAAGCAATGAGAAATGATAGAAGGAAAGCCAATGCCCATTGAAGAGCTGCAGGAAGGGAGGCTGGAGAATGGCTGTCACCTGTGTCCATACAGTTGGCAGAGCTGAAACCCATTTCCTGTCACACAGGACAAAGCTTACCCCTCACCCCACTCACATAGGTGAAAGAGTTGTCCTGAAAAGAGGAAAAATCTAAGTGCTGTCCTCCGTGATTGATGGAAGGTGATCCTGACTGAGGGGTTTGTCCAGCCTCTGCCCAGTGTCTTCCTGAGAGTCCAAGGAAGGATAGAGTTGGGGTCTGCCAGGCTTCGGGGAGGAGAATTAAGCATGTTGAGAAAAACTTCTATTGTGGGGCGGGCTCCAGATGAGGAGGTGAGGCTAGCTAAGCAGCAACTGAAGCCTTCAGACAGAGCCCTTGGTCCCCCTGTGGGATGTTAGGAAAGGGTCTCAAATGTTGAGTAGAAGGTAGGGTAGACTTAAAGTAAGATACAAGGCTTCTAGAAGCCCCAGACTTTGTGCCTTGCCTTTATGACTGTGCCTTCCTGAGCCTCTGTTTCCTTACCTGGGAAATGGAGACCATGCCACCCACCACAGCATCTGCCTCAAGGCAGTCACCACAACAGAAGAACAGCCTTCCTCTGTTCTGTGGCCCAGTGCTACCAGCCCTTACTGGCCTCAAGCCTCTTAGGGATGTGTTCTGACAATCCAGCTCTCCCCTTCTTCCTTCGTGTGAGGGGCATTGGCTAGGCTCTTTGCCAAGCTCTAAGAAGCTGGTACAGATTAAGACCATGCCCTCCTTGAGGAGTTCAGGTCAGCCGGAGGGAGGGCACTAGTCAGTCTTGTGGGCAGATAATTACCAATACCATGTTATTAGGACTTCAGTGGAGTTAGGGGGAAAGATTATTTGGGTGACCATATCTCAGTACCTCAGGGTAAAGTCCCTTAATTATTTTCCACATTCTCTGAAAAGACCATATCCTAAAAAAGAAAACACCAAGACGTAGCTTTATCCTGGGAGACCAGAGTCCTGGGTTTGAGTTCTGCCTGGCCACCAGCTGCTCAGTGACTCTCCATGGATTTCCCTTTCTTGGAGAGTAGTACCTGCCTCCTTCCCATGAGAACCCAGAGCAGGGATATGTTTTGAGAGTGCTTTCTCAGATAGGGGTTGAACATGACCCTTCTCCAAAAACTGATCCTCTGGGTGATCCTGGCCTCTCATCTCTTTTCCTGGGCAACTTGTGGAGAACATGCACTTAGACAGCTCACCACTTCTTCCAAAGTCAATCCCTCTACCAGTCCTCCACCCCCACGCTGGCACTGGTAGCCCTCCCCAGCTGGGGCAGGTAGCTGGGAGCTAAGGCCCAGGACCTGATTCCTACCCACTTCACATGTGGCCTTGCTCTCCACTGCTCACTCTTCTCCTCTAGGCTTCTGTTTTCCCATTTATAACCAAAGTGGGACTGGACCAGGAAGTCTTTAACATTTCCAAAGCCATCTTCTGTGAAACATCAGTGAACTTTATTCTTGTCACTTCAGTCTTACTGATGGAAAGAATGTTAAGACAATCAGGTGTTTAGTCAAGGATCTTTTGCGTGAAAGAATAAACTATCTCTTGGGTGCAGAACTGTGAAGGATCTTAGTTTAGAGCCAAGGCAGACATGGAAGAGGGAGGAAGTTAGCCAAAGCCCTTCAGTGTTGCCAGTTGCCTGTAGTCCCAATTCCTTGGCTTGATGGTCAGGGCCCTGTGCAACCCTTGAGGATATGGGGCTTAGTCTTTGTCTCTTGACCAAGCACAGAACCTGCCTGACCTGGCCTGGCATAGTACCTGGTGGTTGCTGGCCTGGAGGGTGGAAACATGTATGGCTTAATCAGTCACTTACTAGATCCCTAAGGAATTGGGTGGCCTAGTCTTTCCTAGAAGGAAGGGAATTCAGTTTGCCCCCATCTCCTCCTGGCAACT
Organism: Cephalopachus bancanus; assembly: GCA_027257055.1. Lineage (NCBI taxonomy): Eukaryota > Metazoa > Chordata > Mammalia > Primates > Tarsiidae > Cephalopachus > Cephalopachus bancanus. The sequence goes on from JAPVLO010000037.1 coordinate 6,251,798, forward strand.
CTGAAGTGACAGATTATTTTCCAGCCTCCAGGCTATTTTGAACAAAGATATGTGGAAGAACCCTGTAAAAGGCTCCCCAGCCAGACGTCTCATGGCAACAGGCCACTTGTGGTTTAGGAGTAGCCCATCCAGTGGTAGATAGCCCATAGAAACTGGATGCGGGTGGACTCTAGAGTTGCTCGTAAGCTGAAGAGATTCCCTCTTCACCCTCTCTGCATGTGGGCCTTCCCAAACTTTCCCGCTTTGATGAATACCTCCTGTGCACTGGCAGGCAGGTAAGCTGGCAAGAGTGCCGAGGAATGACCCTGACTGCCCTGTTTCATAGAAAGCTGACAAAAGATCTGCTGAGAAGTTCTCTGCCTGGCCCAAGGGTTCACAGCTGTGCCATGCTAGCCCCTGATTCCTGAGCTTTGACCACAGACTGTGTTAGTCCTCAGCATTGCTCATCCTCGCATGTCCATCTTCTCCCCTCTTAGATCATAGCGTCCTCTTCAGAGTGATGGTCTCAGAGCTCCCTCCCCATGGCCCCCCCATTGCAACACATGCCTGTGTGAAGACATTACTGAGATTCAACCCCTTCCTTTGGCACCATTCCTCCAGACCACTTGGAGGAAAGGAAAGGCCCATCCTCAGTCTAACACCTCATTCAGTGTAGGACTGTGGGAGTTAGACTATTCCCAGGTGGGATGGGCCCTTTGGGGGCTGCTTTTTGGTGATTGGCTTTTGGTTTTGTTTTGACGTACTGGCCAAATATGAACCCGTTCTTATTTCCACACTCAGGGCAATTTTGGTTAGTGCCATATGGTTCCATTTTGTACCGACAGGAACTGAGGACCACAGGCGCATAACACTCACCACAGCTTCTGTGACTTCTGGCCCTCGCAGCTGTGCCCTCCTTAACGGTCTGACTGTGCAGCATGAGTAGTGTTTGGAACCAATCAGATTGGATTGGGCTTCCTCATCCCTAGTCATGATGATGCCATTGCACCTCTAGTCCTGTCTCTGTAGCTCCTTAATTTTTCCCAGGTCCTTCTCCTTTTAATTCCAATCATCTCTTCTGTTCAAGAGAGTAACCCCTTTCATGGGAAGAGTCCAACAGGCTGCCTGGGGGGGAAGGTGTCGAGGGAGGGATTTTGAGGAAGAATGTGAAGTCTCCAGTGGCAAGCACCGCCAGCAAGAAGACCAAGAAAAGGCTGTCAGACTGGTTAGTTAGGAGGTCTTGTCATCTACATTGGGGTCAGCAGAGTGACAGCAGTCGACATCATGTCACTATGGCAAGAGGAAAGCGTGAGAGGAAGAAATGGGGATGAGGGCCAGCGCTTCTTCCAACTACAAAGGGAGAGAGAGATGGAGAACCAGAAGTGACCCGTTTGGACTGTCCTTTTGTTGTTGGTGGTTAATAGTTGGCTTGTTTGTTTGTTTGTTTGTTTAACAATATTTGGCTTTTCTGAATCAGGTTCTGATGAGCATTTTGCCAGTAGTTCCTCCCTGAAACCTCACAGATTATGCCAAGAAGAGATTCCAAGGATTGAGTCATTTGCCAAGATGGGGGTAAAGCTGGGATTTGTACCCTATTCCATTGCCCTCTAGAGCCTCACTGTCACCCACTCTTCCTGTCCTCCCTGCAGCCGTGAGGAAAAGAAGGGGGGGGTTGTGCAGGTGGAGAGCCGGGGTTGAGGCATGAGGGAGGTTCCTGGGGCTTAGATGGGACTGGAGGGCTGGAACACATCACTTTTCAGTGGAAGGGGGCCGGGGAAGACAGAGGCTAACTTTTTAAGTCAAGTAGGAAATACAAGCCCATTAAAAACCAGAAGAAAAAGGAATCAAATACTTGACAAAAGTCTGAGCGGTGACCTCCTCTAAGCTAAATAGCAATGAAATGACATCGAGAAGACAAAGGCCAGCAATGAACAGGGGCAAGTGATGCCTATGTCCCAAGATGCCTGGAGTGGACTGGACTGGGTGGGCAGGTGGGGCTGAGCTTTCCACTGACTTGCTGGGTGGCTGTGAGTCACCTCCCCTCACTGGGCCTCGTTTTCCCTATCTGTGAGATGAGGCAGTTGGACTAGAGAACACCCCAGTTCCCTTCCAGCTTTATCATCGCTCTTGGATGCCCTGTTGTCTAGAGCAGTCATTGAACAAGAGTGGTCACCCCAGGCTCCAAGTGAAGCCTGCATCTTGGAGCATGAAGGAATCGTGATGATGGCTGCAGCCTCCTGGAAGATGAACTTGGCAGGAGCTGGCTGAGATGATTTTTCTGTTGATGGCCAAATGTTCCAGCAGAGTATACAGGTAGGTTGGTGCAGGTGAGGCATGGGATGGGGCTCTTCTTCTTTTGGGACCCTTGAGAAGTGTTTTCTTGCAGAATTAGAAGCCTCCAGGACAGGTGGATGCCAACTAGACTCAGCCATTCATTGGCAAAGTAGGTGACCCATCTTTCCATACACTATCCTGGCAGGGATTCCAGAAAGGTTTTCTGTTCCCTTCTCTTAAATGCCTCTCTGTATTTTCTTGTCATTGCACCTGGAATCATACTTTCCTGTAGCCTTCCAGTTCCCTGCTCCTACTCAGGCTGTGTGTTCTCTGAGATGGCTATGACCATAAATGCACAATCAGCCAGGAACAGCATAGCTTGGAGCTAGAGCCAAGAGAAAGAAGCGTTACTCAAAATTGGGGCTCAGACTGTATATTCACTATTCACAGAAAGAAAAAAAAATGTCCATTCCAGCCTCACCTCAGAGCACACACCCAAATTCAGAAGTTATTTTAAAAGGTCAAAAAAGAGATATGAGCCCATTAAAACCCCAGGGAGAAAAAGAATAGTTAACAAGTGACTGAATGGGGAAGCCTATTTAAGCTAGAAAGCAACAAAATGACATTAAGAAGGCAAAGACCAACCAATGTTACTGCGTTAAAAATAAATATTTTCAAAGTCAAATAATGTCACAAACAACCAAAAAGGAGAGTCGGTAAAATATTTGCAGATTCGTCATGTATAAGAGAACACATCCAAATCTTTAACGATAAAAGCGAAACATAAATAAGTCACCTAAATAGAGTTAACAGAAAAGGAAATGGAATCGACTAAAAAAAATTGGAGAGGTTGACACCTGTAATCTCAAAACTTTGTAGACCAAGGCAAGAGGATCACTTGAGCCCAAAAGTGTGAGACCAGCCATATAAATATAAATAAAAATTTTTTGAAAATACATTCAACTTCCCTAACAAAGATCAACAGTAAAAATAAGGAAATATAAGTTTGCGCCAACAAATAGGGGAAAAAATTTAAGAATACCCAATGTTGATGAGAATACAGTGGGATAGGCACTGTTATAAATTACTGGGGGGCATGTGGTAGTCAGAAGAAGAGGAAAAAGGTTAAAGGAGGGTGAGTGGCCTTTATTTTAAACAACATCTATTGAGGTCTACTTTGTGTCAGGCATGGTGCTAAGACTTTTAAAATATAAAGGTAAATAAAATGTGATCCCTGCTCTTGGGTGTACAAGGAGGTAAGAAAGACACAAATAGATCCCAAAATAATGCATAGGGAGGAGAAGGGCAGAGATATGCCTGAGACAAAGGAGCATGGCACAGCCAGGTTGGCAGTGGTGTGAAGCTTTATGGGAGGATCTAAGCAGAGGTAACGTGAGCAGGAGTTACTCAGGTAGAAGAGACATGGGTGAGAAGATTATGGATGAACTCACAGATGGTTGAGATTTGCTGGAGCATGGAATAAGAGACTAGGGTAGACAAGATGGACCCAGATCACACCGTGCTAGTATTTCTAATTCAAGAGTTGACTATTTCTATCTTGAATGACTGGGTGGATGGGAAGACACCCAGAAGACAGAGCGAGCAGACTTGGGCTGGAAGAAGATTACGGAGCTCAATTTTGGGCAAGTTGCATCACAGGTGGGCATCCAGATGAAGGTGGCCTGCTAGAAGTTAGGTAGAGGCTCTGAATCCCAGCAGGAGATCCAAATAAGAGATTTGGGTTGGGGACTGATGGTGACTGTATCCATGGGCCTGGATGAGCTGTCCCTAGGAGAATATTCCAGCTGAAAAGAGAGGGGTCCAGGAACAAGAACCTTGCCCCCATTTAAGGGGTGGACAAAGAGAAAGGGGAGCCCTCAAAGGCAAAAAACTAAGCTAGTAAGATACTGAAGAAGCACCTGCAGCCTGTGTTGGCATAGAAACCTGGGATGGGGCACATTTCCAGAAGAGGAGAATGAAGAAGAAGTCTAGTTAGATCAGGACTGAGAGCCCACTGGATCCTCTGCAGGAGCAGCTTCCTGTAAGAGATGAGCAGAGGGAAACGGAAGGGGAAGGAAGAGCAGGCAGCGTGGCCATCTCTCTGAGAGAAGATGCTAGCGTAGTAATTGGGACTGGGTGTCAGTTTTCTGAGCTGGAACTGCATTGAGATGAAATAAGGATTGATGTGATAGAGGCGGTCCAAAGGACAAGAATGGAAAGGAAGGAAAATGTGCGTTGGTGACCTTGACTCACGCTGCTGTCAAGTAGGAAAGTCTGTGTGCCTATTGGGAGCTCACCAAAGAAGTGTGGGCATCTCCCAACAGGGACAGATGGAGAACCAGGGATGTGCTCAAAGAAGGCCAGAGACTGGTCCATGACAGGGATTTTAGGAATGGCTACGGAAAAGGAGACTGAGAAGGAGGGGCCAACAGAGAAGACCAAAATCACGGGGGGTCCTAGAAGCCCAAGGAGGAGAGTTTCCAGAAGGATGATGGCCACGGGTGGGCTATGTGCACAGAGGTCAGGGAGGCACGGGCAGTCCCTGGACCAGGCCTTGGGGACCCTTGCCACAGCTGCTTCAGGAGAAGGCACAGCAGCCTACCTGGGTGGGGAAGGGATCTCAAGTCTGGCTGAGGGAGCAGGAGGGGAGCTGGGGGAGGCAGCAGGTCCAAGGAGGCCTGATTCTGCCAGGGAGCATTGGAAGGGCAGGCTGTGCAAGCCCAGTTGGAGAAGCAGGGACAGGCAGTGAGGGGCCCTGGAGCGGTAGGATTAAGTGTGGGGGTGAAGGGATTAGTCGTGTTGGTGGAAAGGAACAAAAGTAAATTATGGACATTTTACCAAGTAACCTGATCTCCATTTTCTTCAGCAGCCCTTTTCTCTGCCCTCTGGGTACAACTCCAGCTCTAATTAGCAGTGGTCTCATCTGCCTCGTGGCTGTGGCTGGGGCTGAGTCTTACGCATTTTTGTACCTTTCAGCACCTAGCAACAGGCAGCCATCTAGGTAGGGGCAGAATAATTATTTCCTGCTTGAAATCCAGGGTCTGAAATGGAGGTTCCAAAATTCTTCTTTTTACCCAAAAGACTTAGTGGCAACACCCAGGGAATCAACAAACAAGGAAGTAAAAGTCAAGATTGAGGCTGTCTGGGTCTCAAGAAATGTCCTCTGCAATACTGTATAGGCACAGTTTATGTCATGGGTTCATGGCCATTGTCTTATCTGGTCATCACAATCCCACACTCGTACTCCCACTGAGGCAGATAGCCACTATTAGTCCCATTTAACAGGGAAGGAAACTGAGACCCAGAGAAGTAGGACAGAGGGAGGGAATAGTGAGCAATTAAGTGGGAGGGGACCACGTCACAATCTGGAATGTGACATTCAGTGTCTCAGTAGCAGCTCTACTTGGTAGTGTCTCCTAGACATGGAGTAATTCTAACTATTTCTTCCATATTTGGACAGAAGTCAAAGTCCAGAGAGAGCCTTGGTTTAGCTGACTGAGCTAGGGCTTTGTGCCACACCCCGACAGGACCTGGGTGGAAAGAGGCCACACCTGGTGGGTCTCTGTGGCTTTCCTTAAGAGAGGGCAGCCCGGGTGCCACCACAGCCACATAAAAGGGGAAACAGGAGATTTCCTTACAGGTAATAAGGGGCTTCAGGGGAGAATAAGGGATGCTAGGAAGCCAAGCATCAGATGCCCCTTATGAGAAATAACTGTCTCTGAGGCAGGAGACATCTGACCAAGACAGGGAGAGGCCTGCACTAAACCATTGGGGATGGAGAGAAAGCTCAGAATGTGTGGTGGCTAAAAACAAATTAGTGGTGAATGATTGGCTGAGTGGTTGGTGGGGAGGCCTCTGGGTTGGGAAACACAGCATGGAGAGCCAGTGTAAGGGACAGGATGGATGACTCAGATTTAGCCAAGGGGCCAGGGACGCAGCCAGGTAGGACCCAGCGGGCTCTTGGATTCTGTATCAGGGCTCAGGAAGATTGAACTGGAAGCACTGGCCCAGGACTGTCACTACTCACATTATAGGGCCCCAGAATAAGTGAGATCATCAGGAAGCAGGAAGAGAATGTAGAGAGAATGGGAGAGGGCCCAGGGCAGAATTGTGAGTCACAGTGACATTTGAAAAGCTGATCAAGGTGTGGGCAGACGACAAAGGAGAAGGAGAAGGAAGGGCCTGAGAGATGCAACAAACAACGAGGAGAGAGGGGTTGCCATGACAACCAAGGTAGGGAAGAGTTTCAAGGAGAAAGTAATCAGCACTGTCAAATGCAGCAGAGAATTCCAATAAGATAAAGACAGAATTTTTCCCTTGGATTTCATGATTGGTAAGTTTTGGTACCTTAATAAGAGCATTATGGGGGAGCAGTAGGGGCATAAGCTGGAATTAATGCTGAGATGTGAGGGGAACAGGTATCTAACTGAGAGTCCTCTAAGGCCTCTAGAACACGCAAGTGGGTAGACATTGGGATATGAAGGATGGAGGTGGAGGGGCTGAGGCTCAGAAAGATGAGCAAGTTGATAGGTGCAAATCCCAAATGTGTTAAGCATCCACTGTTTAGGGACAAAAGTTACACATTGCACATATCTAATTTAGCACCTATTATGTGCCCAGCAGTGTGCCTAGTACTGTGGATACTTTGGTGAATGAATTAAAACCAAAGAATCCCTGTTCTCCATGGTAGTAGGGGAGAAAGATATAGTTAGATGATCGCTCACAGAAGTGTACAGTTTCCAGCATTGGTGGGCACTCTGAAGGCAAGGCACTGAGTGCTAGGGGGTACAGCAAGAGGCCCTGGCCTCGTCTGACTCTGGGAGGCTTCTCTGAGGAGGTGCTGCTCCAAGCCAAGATGTGAAGAAGGGGACATAGTTAACTGGATGAAGCATATTAGGGAAAGCATCCGGGCAGAGGGAACAACAGCCTGTGCAGGGGACTTAACTTAGGAAACAGGAGAGGTGAGACCAGAGAGGCAGGCAGTTGTGGTTTTGCAGAGCTCTGGAGACCAGGGCAGAGTTCCAGTCTGCACCCTGAGAGTGAGGGAAGCAAGGGATGTGACCTGCCCTGCTATGCTGCTGTCATCTGGGGCACTGACTGTTCTGGGAAGAAACATTAGAGGAACGTGGGTAGACTTAGACCAGTTAGGAAGCTTTGTCATTATGGTGGACAAGATTGGGACACAATTCACACATGCTGCTCGGTCTTGATGCTGGATGGAACAGAGGGGCAGGGAGCAGGGGCAGTGTTCAGGACGGTCCCCAAGCTTCTGGCTTGCCTTACTGGTAAATGGCAGTGCAGTTTTCAGAGCTGGAGAACCCCAGAAAAGCAGACCCCAAGTCTGGCGGTAGGCAGCTGAGACATCCAAACGAATGGGGAGGAAATGGTGGAGGGAGACCAACTCAGGGCTTCTGAGGACCCCTGTGTGGAGATGTGGGTTGTCCGGGGCATTTGGAGACTAGAGGATGACTGAGGAGAGAGAGGCCAGAAGTCAAGCCCAGGGAGCACCAGCATTTGTGGACTGGAAAAAGAGAAGAAGAAGTTTCTGGGAGTGCTGAAATGACGGCTGGGAGGTCTCTGCGCCGAGAGACGGGGTGGTCAGCAGTGGCTGTCTACAGAGAGGTCTGGAAAGCCAGAGCAGTCTCTCTCTGGTGCCCCCGCCCCAGAATTGGGCAGCATGGTGGCCCTGCTGACTGGCACCCCACAGGATTGTTGGGGGACCTCAGGATCTTTGCCAGAGCCTTTTGGATGGGGGTCAATTATGAAGAGGAAGGAGGAAGTAGCAAGATGCCAGGCTTTATAATTTTAAAGGAAAGAGCAGTGCTGGCATATGAACATTCTGAGGGTAAGGAGCCTGAGTAATTGAGTAATTAGGGATAGAGACAATTAGTGAAATGAGCTCCCAAAGGGCCTGGGATCAACTGTGGAGGTGGATAAATTAGTTTGGGGCATTCGTGTGTATTTGACTGAATGGGGCAAAATTAAATTATTTACCTTTTAGAGAGTAACTTGATCTCCATGTTCTTTTGGGAGCTTTATCTGACCTGTGTACTGACTACAGTTCTAATTAGCACCAGTTTTATCCTGTCTCGTGACTGGGATCGTGTCTTATTATTTTTGTGTGTCTCTCAGTACCTAGCAACAGGCAATATGCTCTTTGGGTGCCAAATCAATATTTTCAACCCTGGAATCAAATATCAGAAGTCAACATTTAAACTTCTTTTGACCAAAAAGAATCCATGACAGTTCTCTAGAAGTTACAGTGCAAGAAAGAAGAATTGGGGGTTTTGGTGGGTGGGTTGAGAAGGAGTAGAGGAGTCTGCGCCCTGTTCTAAGCTCTGTGCTACTTACCCACGTTCACGCGCATTGTCTCACATGACCCTCACATTTCCCCACAAGAAACAGAGCATTACCACATTTTGTAGAAGAGGAAGTAGCAGCTGGGGAAGGAGATGCCTTATTGATACGCAGCACCAGTGGCAGGAGCTGGCTTCAGACTTCAGTCCATCTGATGTGGCGGTATCTCGTCCCAGGACCTGGATGAGCAGGAGAGAAGGAGGAAGAGGAGTCTATGAGGTCCAGGAGGGGATGCTCAACCAGCCTTTGCAGAAGGTGGGAGGTGAGGTCCCCTGAGCCCTCTCAGATGCCAATGCACCCTGTCACACAGTGCTGGTGAAATCTACATTGCTAGCACAGGAGCGGGCAGGGCCCCACCACAGTGGGTTCACATTCTGTGTTTGCATCTAAAAGATCTGTGGTTGTTTGGCATGTTTCTCTCTTTAATCCATCTGAAGTGTGTTGTTACGTATGGTGTGACACAGAGATTTGATTTGCTATCTTCCCAAATGGATATTCAGTTTGCTAAGCACCATTTATTGTCCCAACACCACCTTTTCTCCCAATTCCCTATGCCTAGATCTTCAGTTCTGTTGATCTAGTTGTCTGTTTTTGAGCTAATAGTATTTTTTGATGAGCAAACTTTATTAGCTGATGAGGTAAACACCCCTCCCACCAGCTCTTTATTCTTTTTAGAAAAATGATAGCCGGGCTTGGTGGCTCAGCCTGTAATCCCGCTCTTTGGGAGGCTGAGGTGAGTGAATTGCCTGAGCCCTCAGGTTCAAGACCTGCCTGGGCAACTTGGCAAGACCTCATCTCTACAATAAATCAAAAAAAATTAGCTGGGTGTGGTAGCGCGCGCCTGTAATTCCAGCTACTTGGAAGGCTGAGGTGGAAGGATTGCCGGAGCCCAACAGGTCGAGGCTTGCGGTAGTTGGGAGCATGCCACTGTACTCCACTCTGGATGACAGAGTGAGACTCTAACTCAAAAAAAAAGAAAAAAGAAAAATGATCATGGTCATACAGCACATTTACTTCTTCACATACATTTTATATTCAGTTTGTCCAATTTCCATGAAAAGAATCCTGTTGGAATTTTGAGAAGAATTGCACTGGAGGGGAAAATAACATCTTTATGATATCAGTTCTTCCCATCTGTGAACATGATATCTGTCTCTTTTTAGTCAGTTGTATTTTTGTTTTTAATGCCTTTTAATAAAGATTGGTTGCTTTTGTCATAAAGGCTTTTCACATTTCTTAATATATATTCCTAAATACCTTATTAGTTTGTTGCTTTTGTGAGTGGAAAAACTTTCCCTTTTTTTTCATTTTGCTTTTCTAATTTTAATCAGTTTACTAATCACCGTGCTTCATTCACAGACACACACAGAGTAAATGTGCTTTGTCCCTGGGCTCACAAATGAGAACACAGCACACATGTAGATCAGAGCTAATTGTCTGGAAATGAATTAGAATTTTGAATTAAATTTTAATTATACAAGTAATACATGAATACATGTTCCTTTAAATATAATTATAGTGTTACAATAAAAAGGTCCCTACTGGCCCCCACCCCAGCCGGAGGCCCCTCCCTGCTTTAGAGGTAGCTGCTCTAGGCTTTTGCTGTTTATCCAAAATGTTTTCCTGTGCCAGTTGAACATGTCTTCTGTTCTGTTGTTTTTGTTTGCTCGCATAGACATGTTGGCGTACACGCTGGAGGTGTTACACCTGAGCTCAGGGCGCCCTACAGGACTCTTCTCTGTCACCTGCTGCAGCTTGCTCCGGTGTTCCTTTCAGCTGGCCTCTGGCAACCAGAACTGACTGTGCTACATTTTATTGAGTTGTTGCCTATAGACTAACTTTTAAAATGCTTCCAGTGTTTTCCCATTAAGACAAACCTTTAAGCGCATCCTTGTACATGCCCTGCTTGCTCATGAACAAGTGTTCCTCTGGGCAGATACTTAGAAGTGGAATTGATGGGTCATAGGGTATACACATCTGAAATTTCAATCAGAACTCGGAATGGTCCTTAAGGTGCCTTTCTGATTTAACTTCCTGCCAGCAGTGTGTGTGTCCATTTTCCCAGGCCATCTCCACGTTTACGTTTTAATCAATCTGGGGGGTGAAAAACAGTATCTTGTTTTAGTTTGCATTTTTCTGAATATCAGGCTGAAGTCTTTGTGTGTTTACTATTAATAGTTCCTCCTCTGGATTGCTTGTCCATATCCTTTGCCCATTTCTTTTTTCTAAGTATTTTGTCTTTTCCTTATTGATTTTTAGTAGTTCTTTATGTATTTTGTATTCTAATACTTTGTTATATACATTACAAATATTTTCTACATTGTGATTCTTGTATTTAGTCATATGGTATCTTTTGTCTTAGAGAAATTTTAAATTTTGATGCAGTCAAATCTGTCAGTTTTAATTATATGCCCTTTTTCTGCATTCTTATTTAAGAAAGCTTCCCTATGTCACAGTCATAAGCAATTTTTCTTTATTTTCTTGTATAACATTTATAGTTTACACATATACAGGGGGCCAAAAAATGTATACACATTTTAAGAGATGTCATCTATGTATTACTTTTCAAAGTTGAATTAAATTACAGTAGCAATGTATAGTATGACATTTGCTCAACTGTGCTTTTATAATTTTCTTTGACTATCCTGCCTGTCACATGGTGACACTGGCAGTCATTTGAGTAAAACCATCTTTTGAGCAAACATCATACTTAAAACGTATATATGTTTTTTGGCACCTTCTGTATACTTAAGCCTTTATGCCACACACAAAAAATAAATTTCATAAGCACGAATCTTAGAATCTAATGTTACCCACCCCGCCACACCATGGATAGATAATTGTCCCAACACCACTTATGGAATAATATATCGCTTCCTCCATTAATTTAAAATCGCCACCTCTGTGTGACACTAACTCCTAGTGCAGATCTGTGCCAGGGCTTTTTCTGGTTCTACAGATCTAGTTGTCTGCTCCTGAGCTTGGTTATCTGCTTTGCTAACTGGCAGGACAAATCTCACCCTCTTTGTTGTCTTTGCAAAATTGCCTTGGTCATTCTTGCATATTAGTCTCATCACATGAATTTTTAAATTAGCCTGTCAAGTTTCAGGAAAATTCTGCTGGATTTTGTTGGGATTGCATTGAGTTTATGGATAAATCTCACAGGAGATTTGACATCTTTATCAAATGAATGCACCATTTGATAAAGCACCAAAGCACCTTGTTCCACGCTCAGCTCAGGTCATCTTTTATGTCTTTCAAGAAAGTTTTACAGTTTTCCCTGGTGAAAGCCTCAAATGTTTCTTTATAAATCTATTTCTAGGTATTTTATAGGTTTTGCTATCAACTGTGAGTAGGTTTCCTGCTGTTCTCATTTGTTTAGCCCTTGTTTTTCCATATTTCATTTCAACCTGTTTACTAATCACTGCGCTTGATTCACAGACCCACACAAGGTAAACGTTCTTCCTCCCTGGGCACAAACAAGCAAGCACAGCCAAACACACAGAGTGGCATAAATGGTTGAAAACAGATGAGAATCCCTTCAAATTATACTTCAATTAAACAAATAAAGCATAAATACATTCTCCTTTTTTAAAGTAGAGCAATATGACTATGGCCACCCTCTGAAGTCCTCATCCCCTGCCCAAAGTTTTATGTGTCCCCAGTAATGCATAATATTGATATGAGCCATACCACATTTTATATATATATATATATATATACTTTTGTGGGGGAGCCAGGGTCTTGTCTCATTCTGTCACCCAGGCTGAAGTGCAGTGGCATGATGGCTCACCACAGCTTCCAGCTCCTGTGCTCAAGCGATCCTCCATCAGCTTCCTGAGTAGTTGGAATACAGGCATGTGCCACCACGCCCAATTAATTTTTTAAAAAGTTTTGTAGAGACGAAATCTCACTATGTTGCCTAAGCTGGTCTCAAACTCCTGGACTCAGGCAATTCTCCTGCCTTGCTTCTCAAAGTGCTGGGATGACAGGCATGAGCCACCGTGACCAGTGTCAAGCTTACATTTTTACAGTAGACTCATCTTGATACCTACAGCTTGCCCTTTAATATAAGCTGTGTTGTATTCATTCCCATCAGTGTACCACATTTTGTCTTCTCTGAGCTCCACGGACATGAGTTGCTTCCTCTCCTCTCCTCTCCTTGAGAAGCGCTACAGAAACAGCACTGCATGTACCTCCTCTGCAGCATTTCTCTCGGGGCGTGATTGAGAAGTGGAATGGGTGCTCTCAAGATTTCCACATTTGTAGCTTTAGCAGATAATACCAAAGTGTCCTCAGGATTTCTGTACCATTTGAGCTTCCAGCTGGAGGGTATGAAAGGACTCTAATCCCTATACCATAAGCAGTTATTTTTAAATATTTGCCAATCTCGGGTGAGAAACTGAATCCCTTTTAAAATTTGTATTTTTCTGTTTGCCAGTGAGATTTTCATGTGTGTATTGGGCATTTGTGTTTTCTCCTTTCCGAATTGCTTGTTTATTTTTGCTCATTTTAAACATTAGGTTGTCTTTATCTCATTGATTTGTAACATTTTCTAATGTAATCTGGATATTAATCTTTTGTGAATATGTGACAAATATTTTCTTCCAGCTTGTCTGTTGCTTTTAACTCTTTGTAGACTCTTTTGTTAGACAGAAGTTATCAATTTTGACACAATCAAATATATCAATCTTTTCCTTTTTTCCTTTTTTACACAGATAACATGTTTACTTCTTCCCTGCTCCTAAGATTTAGAGATATTCTTTCTTCTTTTTTCATAATGTTACAGTTTTGTTTTTATTTAGTTCTTGAATACACTTGGAATATATCTGGATGTTGAACTGAGATATGATCTAACCTTTCTCCAAATGGGCAGCCAGTTTTCGCCACACAGTGGATCCTCTGGTGATCTGATCTGATGTGATGTGGGTAAGCTCCTTCACATACCGAGTCACCATGTCTAGGTGGGTCTGCATCCCCCACTTTCTTCACTAATCTACTTAGTCCTGTCAGTAGCAGGCTATTTTATTTGCTATACCACCTTTGCTATCAAGTAAAACGCCAGCTTCACTGTGCTTCCTTCCCAGCTGTCTTAGCTGACTGGTACTGCACATTCACTCCTCCACATGAATTTTAAGACCTGCTTGTCAGGTTCCATGAATTTAAAGTTTAATTTGGGGAAATACAGTACTGAGCCTTTCACTCCATGGATACAGGAGAGCTCTTCATTTATTCTGATCATTTTTTATGTCGTTCACTCATGCACTATTGTTTTCTCCATAAAGAACTTGCCTGTTTCCTAATGGGTTTATTCCTGTAGTTGTATTATTGTTGTGAATGAGTTCTCGCCACACGCCCTGTTTTGTTTTGCTTTTGCATTTCTTTTTCATCTACTTACTAATCACTGTACTTCATTCGCAGACACACACAAAGTAGACGTTCTTCCACCCTGGGCACAAATGCACGAGCACAGCCAAACACACAAAGTGGCATAATTGACTGAAAATGAATAGGAATTTTTTAAAATTAAAGTTTAATGGCAAAAGCGAAACATGAATACATTCTCCTTTTTAAAAAATAGAACATTGCAGATGAAGCTGAAGTCCCTTTTGGCGACATGCTGCCACCCCACTTCCTTCTTTCTCCCCAGAGGTAACCACTGTAATGGACTCAATGTGTACTTTTCTAGACCTTTCTAAAAACTTTTAAATACATAGAGCGGTACCTACAGGAAATACATGGTATAGTTCCCTCAAATAATGAGACTATTGTCTTTTCCAGTTTTCACTGATATTCAATTTTATATTGAATTTTATTATGGTTACAGAATAGAATGTCAACATTATCATCCATCACAATGTGAAAGTAAATACGCAGAAATTGAGAGGTAGCAATGGCGGGAAGAGGGAAGGCTGGGGAGGCAAAGGCTCCTGTGTACACATGGCGGAACAAAGAACCAAGGGGAAGTATTTCTTAATAGTGAAAAGAAAACCAACAGAGGCAGTAGCTTCCAGGTAGCCCGAAGCCTAATCTCATATGGGAAATCGGGGGATCTCATGACCTGGAATAGGGTGTAGTAGAGGCTGTTGAGACCCAGTTTTGACTTGGGACTTGTAAGGGGACATCTTCAGGCTTTAGAGAAACATTTTCCTCCCTAAGTAGAGCTGCACCTAGAGAGGTCTTTTGGCCGCCCTCTTTCTTTCTGCCTAGGTGCTATTGAGTGATAACGTAACGCTTGGAGCTCTGACGGTCATCCTGTGACCAGGAGGGGACAGTCAGGAGGAAGAGTCTATAGTTGTCTCTGCCTCACACTGAGCCTGGATACCTGGAACTATTGGCTCTTGAAATAAATAAATGAAGTAAATGTTCTTGTTGTTTAGCCACTGTTATGCACGCTGTTATGCACGAGTAAAAGCATCCTTCCTAACCCAATCAATCCAAGCACTCCACTAGCAGGGCCAGTGTGTCATGCCAGAGTTTGGGCCTCTCTCCTGAGGGTAATGAGGAACCAGTGACTGTTCTTAAGAACAGGGAGACAGGTGTGGTCACATTTACATCGAGTCAAGCTTCTTTCCTTTGTCAGTGAAAGAAACTCAACTCAAACCATCTCAGGCAGAAAGGGAACTAAGTGCACTTCTGTAACGAAACCACAGGCCAGGCTGGGGTCAGCTGGCCCTCTAGGCTGCTGGAGTCAGGGACCCAGCCACCAGGCCCTCCCTCTCCACGTTCTCTCCTGCCAGCCTTCCTCTCTGAGACATGCTTCTCCCTTGTATGGCACGTATGACTACCATGCTTCACACCTTTCGGATTCATGACCACGGGGAGACTGAGGTGAAACACAGGAGCTTGTGTAAGGAGGCCACACTCACGTCAGTGCAACCTACATACTCACCGTTTTGTCTAATTTCTGTGTCCTTTGTGTCCTCATCTGGGTGGTAGGGATGATAACAGCACCAACCTCAGAGTGCTGGGAGGGTCAAAGGAAATGATTCTGCAAAAAGTTGACAGTCAGTTCTCCATAAATGTTAGCTATGAGCTCTCTCTCTTCCCAAATGTGGAAGAAAGGCTCCCATTGGCCCGGCCTAAGAGAGGGCTCACCTCTGACAAATCAGTGATGGCTGATATGGTGGGTAATGTAATAAGAAGGTTAGTTCCATTCAAAACAGATAGGTTGGAGTGCAGAATGGTTTCCTAGGAGGGTTGGCACTGTTCTAGGTAAAGAAAACAATGGGTTTGCCCTGCTATCCCTCTGGCTGCCATTAAGAGAGGGTTCTAAGTGGGCCCCAACAGCCTTAGGGAAAAATACCTAAGAGGCACCACAGTTGTCCAGGTGGGAAATGATGCAGGCCTGGGCTTAGCAACTGTGCAAATAGAAGGTGGAGCCAAGAGATTTGGAAGGGTAAGTGGGAGCATAGTGTCAACTGTGCAGGAGTGCTGAGAGAGAAGGGAAGGTTGAAGGTGGCCCCCAGAGCTGGCCCAGAAATAGCTACAACAGAGAGCCTTGCAAAAGGCTGTTTCTTTACTGCTCGAGTCTGCTCTGACCACCACCACCCCGTTCTGCTCAGTAGCACAAACTCAGTCAGCTCAAGGTAAACACAGCCACACCTGGACTTTTCCTACATCTCAAGTAGATTCCGGGTCCACGTCCAGCTCCTCAGCTTCCTACTCCTCCTCCCTTCTTCCTGTGGGTAGTCCTGATACCCGAGCAAAACGGCATCTGATCCAGGGTTGCCAGCATCCACCCGCTACCATCCACTGAGTCAAGGCATCCTTGATGAGTTCTTGTCCTGACCGCAACTCATCTCCAGCTCCATTCATTGTCTTCTTAACACCCTCACCATCACCACCATGCTATGAGAACAGGACCCTGGAGGACAGCCCCAGGCCCGTCGTCAGACCCCTTCTCCCCCCAGGGTCCCCAGCCTCTCCAGCTCTTGCTGGGAGCTTTTGGTCTCCGGGACAACACCCAAAGAGACAGGCAACAGAAAGCTCTGAGGTACTCTGAATCTCTTTTGAGAGCTCTAGTATCTACTGTTAGTTACATCTCCTATCATTCCTCTCCTACTAGCTGGTCAAACATATTTCCGGAAGAAAAACAGCTTCTGTGTTCTTCCCTGTTTACTGCTCATGGCACCAATTTCAAGCTCTTGAGTCCTTCGAGTACTTTCATTTTTACAGAAGCCCAGCTACTGCAACCAAATACCCTGTCTCTACCGTAGGTTTCAAAAGACTGTTTGAAACTCTTGGCTGTCTTTCTCACCACATTCATGCGGGAGCAGCCCAAATCCTCCTCTGAAGCTTTGACTACATTAGGAGAGTGAATGCGGTAGCTAGTCTCCAGAGATGACCACCACTAATCCCGGCCCTCCACATAGATATATACTACTCCTGGCATCTGGAGGGAGTATAATTCCCCTCCCGTGAATCTAGGCTGGCCTTCGCGACTTTCTTGGCTAGTAGAATGTAGCAGAAGGGACATTCCGGGATTTGTGAGCCTAGGTCATACGAAGCCTGCAGCTTCTGCTCAGGGCTTTTGACGTACTTAGCCTTAGAACACTCCTCTTGCAACCCAGCTGCCATGCTGTGAGGTGTCCAGCCCATGTACTGAATCCACACATGGCACCCCACTCAACAGTCTCAGTGAGCCCCAGCTGGCTGTCTGTGAATGAGCCTTCAGACAATTGCAGCCCCAGCTGCCATCCAACTGCAGCTCCATGAGGGACTTTAAGCAAGAACCACATAGCAGAGCTCTGTCCGCCCCCAGATCTATGATAAATAATACATTGTGTTTTTAAGCCACCAAGATTCGGGGTAGTTTGTTGTGCACCAGAACAGTGATGGGCAAGGAGTTGTGAAGGGGAGGCACATCAAATCATTATAAAATATGATCTTCCTACCCAGCACTTAGGGGACCATCATACAATAGTGTGACAAATGCAATAGTGAGCATAGATGGGCATAGAACTTTCAGAAGAGGTGACCATTGCTCTGAATTGTTAAAAATAAGCAGGAATGATCAGGATAGAAGGGACAGGAAGGATATTTCTTTTTTTTTTTTTTTTTTTTTTTGAGTCAAAGACTCGTTGTCACCCAGGCTGGAATACAGTGGCATGCTACTGCAGCCTTGACCTGCTGGGCTTAGGCAATCCTTCTGCCTCAGCCTTCCAAATAACTGGAGCTACAGGTGTGCGCCACCACGCTCAATTTTATTTATTTATTTATTTATTTATTGTAGAGACAAGGTCTCACCAAGTTGCCCAGGCTGGTCTCAAACCCCTGAGCTCAGGCAATCCTCTCACCTCAACCTCCCAAAGTGTTGGGATCACAGGCGTGAGCCACCGCGCACAGCTTGGAAAGATATTTCAAGCAAAAAATCAGCCGGGTGTGGTAGCGCATGCCTGTAATTCCGGCTACTCGGAAGGCTGAGGCAGAAGGATCGCCGGAGCCCAGCAGGTCAAGGCTGCGGTGGCCGGGAGCGGCCACTGCACTCCAGTCTGGGCAACAGCGTGAGACTCCAACTCAAAAAAAAAAAAAAAAAGGCAGTACAAGCAAAGTCCTGGAAATGAGAAGCAGTAGAGTGAACTTGAGGGCATTTGGTGAAAAGAAGGAGGGAAAGGGAAGGAGTAAGACCTAAGAAGTGGAGAGAGACCAGACCCTGCAGGGCCTTGGATGCCACCGTGTGAAGGGTTTAGACACTCCCTTCAGTCAGTGGGCACGACCGAAAGGTCTGGCATGAGAGTGACATGTTCAGATTTGGGATTTGGGATCATTGTGGTGGTCAGTGGGGACTGCATCTGGAGGGTGGCAGTCTCTAGGTAGGGAGAGCCAACTTAGGAAGTCAAGTCAAATGCCTCATGGTTGTTGACTGTTGGGGTGAGACTGAGGGTAGAACCAAGGATGACATCCCATGGGACCCTCGGCAGATGGTGCGAGGGGGGACATGGCATGGTAGCCAGTTTAAGCGGGGCAACAATGGGCTCAGTTTCAGAGAAGTAGGACTCAGAGCCCTGGGGCACAGTTGGGAGGAGCCCGACAGACCTTCGCCAACCCAGGGACAGAGGTTAACGGCCCCCGGGAATGAGCACAATCACCAGGGAGAGAGTGTAGACAGAGAATGGAAGAGGACCCAGGGCAGAATCATGAGTCCCAGACATTTGAGGGGCTGACTAGGGCGTGGGCAGTGACAAAGGAGAGAGAAGAGGAAGGGCCTGAGAGATGAGAGAACAACAAGGAAAGGGGGTCGTCATGGCAACCAAGGTAGGGAAGAGTTTCGAGGAGAAAGTAATCAACACAGCTAGATGCCCTGAATCTCATAAAAGTAAGAGGCCAGCAGAGTCCTTTGGCTCTAGTGATCAGGGGGCTATTGCAGACCTTGGCAGGAACTGTTTTGGGGAACCAAGGGGTAACCGGGGCAATGGGGTTCTAGCTGGGTGGAGGAGCGGCAGAACCCTCCGAGAAGGTTGGACGATGAGGGGAGGAGTTGGAGGGTAGCAAGAAAAGGGATGATGGAGGGAGGATTTGTAAAGCAGGAGAAACCCTAGAATTTTCCTTGAAAGAGAACACCAGCAGAGAGGAAGAGAATGACAGGAAGAAAGATGTGTAAGTGAACCGGGATCCATCCTCTGAGTCCAGGTGAAAGAAAACGAGTGGAAATGATTGGCGATGGCTCAAGGAAGGAGGGTGATGTGTGAAGACGCCCTCATGATACGCTTTCCTGTCCTGAAGGAGGTGGAGTTTAGGCTACTACACTGTCAAATTCTGCAGGAGGGTTAAAATTGATAAGAGAAAAGCCTGCACTGAACTGAGTAGCTAGGGATCATTTGGTGACTGTCCCAGGTGTCCCCTTCAGAGCCCTTCTCTGTCCTCTCCCATCCCGTCCTGTGCTGGGTACCAGCCTTCACACCAGCCGGGCTCCTTACCCATGGCTTCTACAGTTTCCGGACTTACAATGGTTCAACTTAGGAATTTTTTTTTTTTTACTTTGTGATGTGTTTATTGGGGTAGTGAATGCATTTTCAACGTGTGTCTTTCACTTAAAATGGGTTTCTCTGGATGTAACCCCATCACAAGTTGTGAAGCATGTGTAGTTGAGTTTGACCAGCGGAGGAGCCAGTGGTAGATTGGAGGTGCTGAGGAGAGTGAGCTCCCCTGGCTGCCTTCCCATGGCTGTGTTCCTTTACTTAGGGTCTCTTAAAGCCACAGCTTTCTCTCCGGGTTCTCACACCCTCCTCTCACCCCTTTAGGCCTCAGAATGTGATGACTTCCAAATGCTGCTTGTCCTTGGAGCCTCTGAGAGAAGGCTGAGAGAAGTTCTTTCATTACAGTAGTTTCAGCTCAGTGTGCCATTTCTCTCCCCTTCCCTTCCACCGATGGTGTCTAGGAATTGGGAACTTGTTCTTCTGAGCTCTGTGGCAGACGCAGTGAGAGGGTCCACCGCAGTGCCCTGGGCCCTGCCTGCATGGAACTGTCTGTCCAGTGGGGGAGCCAGGTGTTAAGCAAGTCAATAAGGAAGTCTGTCATTCAAAACTCTGATAGGTGCCTTGGAGAAACTTCCCTGATCAAAGAGGTACCATTCACTCAGAAGAGAGTTAGCTGAGAATGAGAAGAGCACGTAAGGAACCATAGCTGCAAAGCTCTGTGGTCAGAGGGCAGCGCATTCCAGAAGACAGAAAGCCACCATGGCTGAGGCACTTTTCAGTAAGCATGACTTGGGCCCGCGTGATGGAGAATCTAACTCAAAAATGTTTAAACAGCAAGAGATGTATTGTCACACACAACAAGAAGTCCCAAGGGAGGGAGTTCTGAGTCTTCAAGTTTCTGTGCATCTTTCAGTTCTCCTATCCTCAGCCTATGGGCTCCTGTCCCTGTGGTCACTCCGGGGATCGTATCCACCGTACCAAGTTCAGAGATGAATGAAAGAAAGTGCTTCCTGCTCCTACTTCTATTTAAGGGCTAAGAAACTGTAAGGCGGCCAGACTCAGTGGCTCAGCCTGTAATCCCAGCACTTTTGGAGGCCGAGGTGAGTGGATTGCCTGAGCCCGAGGGTTCGAGACCCACCCAGGCAACTTGGTGAGACCTCGTCTCTACAATAAATACAAAATTAGCCGGGCATGGTAGCGTGCACCTATAGTTTCGGCTACTTGGAAGGCTAAGGCAGGAGGATCGCCCGAGCCCAGCAGATCAAGGCTGTAGTGGCCGGGAGCATGCCACTGCACTCCAGTCTGGGCAACAGAGTAAGACTCCAACTTAAAAGAAAAGAAACTGTAAGGCAAGTGCAGAAAAAAAGAGAATGGGCCAAGTGGTTAGGTAAAGAAAAGAAAATTTATTAGAAGGAAAGGAAAGGAAGACTGGCCCTTAAGAAGAACCAGCAGCTTGTTCTTTTGGCGTGTCCGTCTTAGACCCCTTAGCTGGGCTCTGGTGGTCACATAGTGCACGTAGTCCTGAGGAAGCAGGTGCTGGTGGTCATGTAGTCCCAAGATGTGGCCTTGAGGAAGCAGGTTGATGCTGGTGGTCACGCAGCCTGCAGACGTGGCCTTGAGGAAGCAGGCCAGTGCTGGTGGTCATGTAACCTTGAGGACGCAGGTGTTGGCAGCGAAAACAAGACATCACTTAAGCAAGCAGGGAAGGAGTGGGGAAGTGAGGGTTGTAGCTCCCTTACAGAAACCTTTCCCAGAAGAACCACACCTTTCGTTGGTCAGATTTACATCAAACGCCCACTCTTAAACCAATCACAAACCCTCCATGACTGACATAGATCAATCGTTCACCACCTGGGAGGGACCACCTCCCTTGAAGGACATGGAGAGTGGCTTCTGTTAGCAAGAACCAAGCAGGAATGACCACTGGGTAGAAGCCGTGTTGGGGTGGGCCATGGTGTATGAAGAGGCTGAAGAAATCAGTTTGATCTTTCTCTAAGAGCCATTGAACAGTTTTAAGTACAATATGGGCATAAAAAAGATACCTGCTCTGTGGGGGTTGGGTTCCTGGGCAGATGGTTAGCAGGTAACTGCAGTGGATCCAGTGAGAGGTGATGGCTCGGACTGAGCCATTGGAGTGATGACGGAGACGGTTAGGAGGCAAGGTCAGCTGGCCTCCCCATGAGATGTGGCAGGTAAAGGAGGAGATTCCTGGGAGCCTGCCAAGCGTCTGCCTCCATCGTGGCGGTGTCATTCCCCAAAACAGAAAACCCCCGTCAGGGATAAATTTTGGGGAGGAAAGATTAGGAACCTCAGCTAAAGTGCTAATCACATGAAAAAGAAGATCAGTCCAGGCGTTTCATCTGTGATGTATTGTGAGATGTCTGAGATGGCTCTCCCTCAGGGTCTGGAGCTCAGAGGAGGGCTCTGGGCTGGAACGGAGAGTGGACAACAGGAAGTGGGGCTTGCTGGGCTCGAGCTCAAAGGTGGCCCAGGCTGGACTATCAGTTTGGGAATCAACCTCCAGGAGGGAGGAAAAGTTTCAGGGACGCATGAGATGGAGGGAAAAGGTGCACAGTGAGAGAAAAGGCTGGACTGGAGCCCCAAGGAGCATTGACATTTGACAGGAGAAGGGGAGCCCGAGAAGGGGGAGGGCAAGGAAAGAGGGGTCCCAGAAGCCCAGGGAGAAGAGTTTTCAGAAGGATGGATGGCCACGGCTGGGCCATGTGCACAGAGGTCAGGGAGGCACGGGCAGTCCCTGGACCTGGCCTTGGGGACCCTTGCCACAGCTGCTTCGGGGGAAGGTGCAGCAGTCCCGCTGGGTGGGGAGTGATCTCAAGTCTGGCTGAGGGAGCAGGAGGGAGCAGGAAGGGAGCTGGGGGAGGCAGCAGGTCCAAGGAGGCCCGATTCTGCCAGGGAGCATTGGAAGGGGAGGCTGTGCAAGCCCGGTTGGAGGAGTAGGGAGAGGCAGTGAGGGGCCCTGGAGCGGTGGGATTAGCGTGGGGGTGAAGGGATTAGACATGTTGGTGGAAAGGGACAAAAGTAAATTATGTACATTTTACCAAGTAACCTGATCTCCATTTTCTTCATCAGGCCTTTTCTCTGCCTTCTGGGTACCGATTCCAGCTCTCATTAGCAGTGGTTTCATCTGCCTCGTGGCTGGTCCCCAGTCTTTTTCGTACCTTACGGCGTTTTCGTACCTTTCGGCACCTAGCAAGAGGCAGCCAGCTGGGTGGGGGTAGAATTAATTATTTCCCGCTTGAAATCTAGTGTCTGAAATGGAGGTTCCAAAATGTTTCTTTTTACAAGAAGACGTTGCAGGAACTCTGAGGGAGTGAGATTACAGGGAAGGAGTTATCGGGCAGGTGGGGATGGAAGGGCAGGGAGCAGGAAGTGTTATCTGCCTGATTTTGAGGCTGGGTACCTGGATATATGCTAGACACAGGAGGAGGTCTAGGACTCCTTGTCCCATGCGAGTCCAGGTCTCCCCAGTTGACACAGCACTGCTCACTGGCCTGGCCTTGCTCAGCCTGGGTCGTTCTTCCCAACAACCCCCACTACCCAGTCCAGCAAATGTTTTTCTGTCCTTAACTCAGCCTGGTAGCAGTGTCTGACATGGCCAACGACTCCCTCCTGCAAGTAGCTGTCCTTGGCATCCCTGACACCACCACCATCGTCATGACACCATCTACTCTCAGCTCTCCTCTCCTTCATTGGCTGTTCCTGCTTTGTCTCTGCCACCCACCCTCCGCAAGTCGAGTTCCTTTGGAGCTATGTCCGAACCCTTTCCATCTTTGCCTGTATTCTCATACAGAGTGATCACTAATGACCCCAGTGTCATCCCATTCCTGCCTCTCAAGACCCAAGCACCCTCTCAAGCCCCAAGCGTTACATGACAGCTCTACTTGCCACAGTCAAGCAGAAAACTGACTTCTCAAAACTGTCTCCCACCCACCGCCCATTGACGGTCTTCTCCGTCTCGGTCAGTGGCCCAAACTTCAACCCGGTTTTCCAAACCAGTGACCCTCGGCCCTTCCCACACCCTCAGCCGTCTTATTCAACCCCAGCAAGTCCTGGCAGTTCTGCCTCCAGAGTCCTGCCCAGGCTGGCCTTCTCTGCACCCCACTGTCACCTCAGGGGTCCAGCCCCCTCCCATCTCCCAGCCCCTTACTGGAAGACCTCACAACTGTCCTCCTCCCTACCCATCTGCTTACCACACAGACGTAAAGCAGGCTTCTTTTTTAAATTTTTTTTAATTTTAAAGATGTGGGGGTACAATTCAGGGTTAGATACATAAGTGGCCCTTGTACAACTAAAGTTTGGTACTCTTATTGATCTTATGTGTCATTTTCCTTCACATCACCAGCTTTCGGTGACTTTCCATCAGCCTGAGAACAAAACCTGGTCTCTTTCTTGGGCTCATGGCTCTGCCCTGTCTGTCTCCTCAGTCCCCCTGAGATGCCCCCACTCTCCACCTCTCCAACACCCTTGGGCACCCCTGCTCCTTGTCCTCCAGCCACAGGTAGACTCCTCTCGTTGCCCACGTACCCCAAGTTCTTTCCTCTCTTCGAGCTTCCATTCCTACAGTCCTCACACCTAGAAAGCACCTACCACTCTTCTCAGCCTTTAGGCTCAGCTTCAACATCTCCTGAGAGAGGCCCTCGCCAACCCCCTATCCAAACAGGGCCCCGTCCATGCGCCCCTCATGCTCTGTTCTTCTTCTACGGCCCTTGCAGTCACCTCCTCTTCTGCTCTGGAGGACTCTTCTGCAATGGACTGTGAGCTCCCTGAAGGCCACTGCTTCATAATCCAGTTCTGCCCTGCCCGCTCCTGTATCGCTGGCTCAAGCACACATTTGCTGAGTGAAGAGTGAGGCTGTGTTGACATCGTCCACCTCACATTGTCTTCACAACCCCATTTTACAGAAGGGGAAACCGAGATGTTCCAGAGACCAGATAGTGTGAGGACAGCCCAACACTATGTGGCTGGCAGGGCTAGGGCTTACACCCACATCTCCTGACCCTGCCTCCTGCCTCCAGATTTGTGGGCTGTGCCCACCAGGGGCCTGCCCCTGTGGAGCACAGTGATACAACATGGCTTCCAGGGAGAAGAATGGCTGGAAATGTGTACTGTGGGAAAGAATCGTGCTGTGGGAAACCCAAGGAACACGCCAAATGGAAGCTAGATGTGGGAGGTGTACACTCGGAAAACTGATCTGATTTGAAATACAGATTTCAAGGGGTTTGACCCTAGCAGACATCGCAGTAATATAAAATCAAATAACAACTTTTTTGCAACACAAAGAAGAACATCTCAATGGAATGGAATAGGAAGGCACGAAGCAGGTCCCTAGAATATCTAACACTGTGACTTTTGAAAGCAGAGACACCCCACATTAACAGGGAATAAAGTGATCTGTCAGTGGGAATGGAAAAGTATCTATTTAAGAAACAAAAACAATTTTGTCTCTCTTTATACCAATCACTGAAATCAGTGTCAGGTGATTTAAATGCAGAAAAAGAGACAGTAATAACCAGAAAAATTGAAATGACTCATTATCCAAACTGTGGTTGAGGAGGCCATTGTAGCATTCCCAGCAATAGTGGAAAATACAAGTATAATTGACTATAGGAAATGTAAAGCTTCTGTGTGTTGAAAATTTTCATAAATAAAACATTCACAGAGGCATTGAGAATTTTCATAACGAAATGTTGGGGGCAATAAAAGGCGGTAAGAGTCCATTTATGCAAGATGAAGTTCAAAAGGAAAATTCAGTTTTAAATGTTGAACTTACTCATAATAAAATAAATGTAAATTCGAAAGCAGGAATACTACTTCTGGCCCATCAAATGAGTACTTTACAAAATAAGAGCACACAGTGCTGGTTCAGCTCTGGTGGCGTGGGACCTCTCATGCACAGCTGGTGAGGCTGAGAAGTGGAAAAACCTTTCTATAAGGCAATTTGCTTAAAACGTGTGAGGAACCTCAAAAAGGTTCATACTGTTTGATTCGGGGATTCAACTTGCAGGAAGTTCATCCCAAGAAAATGATCTGAAGCAATGCCCAAAAATTTGTGCAGAAAGATGTATATGGTGGCTTTTTTTTTTTTTTTTTTTTTGAGTTGGAGTCTCACTCTGTCACCCAGACTGGAGTGTGGTGGCCGCTCCCGGCCACTGCAGCCTCGACCTGCTGGGCTCCGGCGATCCTTCTGCCTCAGCCTTCCAAGTAGCTGGAACTACAGGCGCGTGCTACCACAGCTGGCTAACTTTTTGATTTATTGTAGAGATGAGGTCTCACCAAGTTGCCCAGGTGGGTGTTGAACCCGCGGGCTCAGGCAATCCACTCACCTCAGCCTCCCAAAGCGTGGGATTACAGACTGAGCCACCAAGCCCGACTTATGGTGGCTTTAGTTATAGTCGTGAAAAAAGAAAAAAAGGAAGAGAAAAAAAAAAGGAAGCTATCAAGTATCCAGCTCCAGGGGAATGTTAACCAAATAATCCATTCATTAAATGGATTATTAGGCAGGCATTAAACATAATAATTACAAAGAATGTTGACCAACATGGAAAAATGTTTAGCATATAATCAGTGTAAAAAGATGCTGCAACATTATATATAAGCATTTATTGTAAACAAATGTCTTAAAAAGACTAAGAAGAGATGTGCTTTCAGATGTATTTTCACAGAACTTGAAAGTGAATGCTGGAATTCTTATCAAGATTTGTTAGTTCTTCATGCCACAATTACTCTCCAAATTTTCTACCATGTTTGGATATGACTGCTTTTATAATAATATACTTCAAAAATACAAGAGAAACAAGAATAAATAGTGAATGCAATATACTTATCATACAAGATTTCAGGTATCACTTTTATAATAGAAAAACCAAGAGGAAGGAAAAAAACAGGCAAAATAAGACCTAGGTCTTAAGGAAATGGTAACTGCATCAGGCAAGTTTTGAAGGAGGGAGGAGGGGTAGGCAGAACATTTTTTGGAAAAAAGGTTCAGTGGGAGAGAGGATGCCTGGTGGGCCTTCTTCAAAGAACCTCAGAGCTAAGGAACAGGGACTCTCAAGCTTCTAGTGGCCAAGGCCCATTGCTTGAAATGCCCTTTCTAATGTATGACAAGTTGCCTGCAGATGCGGGTTAGGTCCTAAGCTCCTCAGTTCCATAGGTCAGTGTGTCTCTCTCTGTGCCATTGCCATGCTGCGTAATCATTTTGTTGCTATGTCGTTTGTGACCTAGTAGGTCAAATCCAATCCTTGTCCTCCTACTGTGTTCCACCACCTGTTTTTCTTTCTCAAAATCATCTTGGCTATGCTTACCCATCTCCTCTACCATCTGACTTTTAGAATCAGCTTAAATTTTTTAGAATCCATTAAAAAATCCTGGTGGGATTTTGATTAGGAAGGCATTGAATTTGTACATTAATTTGGAGAGAATTGACATCTTTACAATTCCGAATCTTCAGGACCCTAACATTTCAAGGGTGGTTGAATCAGAGGCTCTGATTAATGAGACTGGGAAGAAAAAGTCGTCATAGAGATGGGTTAAAAACAAGGAAAGGGTGTTGTCATGGAAACCAAGAGAGCCTAGCATTTCAAGAAGGCGAGAGTGATCAACAATATCAAACCCTGCAGAGAATTCCAATAAGACAAGGATGGAAAAACACCCACTGAAGTTGGTAATTAGGAGGTTATCGGAGACCTCAGCAAGAGCAGTTTCAGGGGTGTGATGGAGCAGAACCCCGACTGCAGTGCCTGAGGATGATAGATAGTCAGTCAGTGAAGACGGCCCTTTTACAGAAGTTTAGATAATTAAGTTGAGATAATTAGAAAAGTTTGGAGGATTGTCTGGGAACTAGAGAGAAGGTGTGGAGTCGAGAAAGTTTTCAATTCAATTCAACAAACATTTTTGAGCACCTCCTATATGCTGTAGCCTATATGAACAAGACAGACGCATCCCTGCCCACATGGAGCCTATAGTCTAAACAGGGATGCAGACAAGAA
Source organism: Cephalopachus bancanus (assembly GCA_027257055.1). Taxonomy (NCBI): domain Eukaryota; kingdom Metazoa; phylum Chordata; class Mammalia; order Primates; family Tarsiidae; genus Cephalopachus; species Cephalopachus bancanus. Next base: position 6,279,333 of record JAPVLO010000037.1, read on the forward strand.
CCTCTAATCTCTAATTGAATAAATGGATAATTATGAACACTGGTAATCATGCAGGAAAGGTGTGTGGTTCTAAGAATAGAGAGGGAAATCCCAGAAAGGGTCGAAAGACTAGAAGGTGTCAACCAAGCTGGGAGGAATCAGAACATTCCAGGCAAAGGGAGCGTGTAGGCAAAGGCCTGGCAGGGGGAAGGACAGGGCATGTTCTGGGGAGGGGAAGAAGGCCGGTTAGGCTAGACTCAGTGGCTGAGGAAGAAGCAGGATGAGAAATCCAGCTGGAAAGGTCAACCAGCTGGGAACGTTTGGGGCTTTAGCCCAAGAGTGATGGGCAGCCTTTGGAGATCTGGAAACATGGTCACGTTGTTCCAATTTGTCTATTGAAAGTATGGCTCTGGTTTCCAGTGAGAGACAGATGGGAGGGGTACAGGAGGGGCTGCAGAGAGACCTACCAGAGGGCAGCTTCCCATCTGTCATCCAGACCAGGACTGGGTGCAGCTTGGACTGAGACATTGGCAGTGGCACTGAAAACAACTGGAAGGACCCAGGAGCCATTGGGAGGCTAAGTCTCCAAGACTGGAGGCTGGACGGTGGATAGGGACTGGTGAATGCCAGTGAGCTATGGAGGAAGACCCTGGGCAGCACCTGGGTCTGCTGGCTGGCAGCATCTCTCCATGAGATGTGGGACTCTGGTGAAAGACTAGGCTTTGGACATGAGAAGATTTGTCTATTGAGTATGTGGAGTATGAGGGGCCTTTGGGACTCGTGGGTTCTGGAGCCCAGGGGTGAATTCAGGCTGGAGATGAACTTTGGGCTCAGGATGGGGAATGGAAGAGGTGCTGAAGCAGCTCAGAGATGGGTGATAGTAAGGGACAGAGTACAGGGGAGTGAGCAGAGGACAGAGGCTGAGCCCAGGTGAGTGCCGGCATTTTGGGAGTTGGGTATGGGAAGGATGCTGAGAAGGAGGGACCAGAAGGGAAAGCAGGAGGGGGATTCCCCAGGGCCCCGGGAGGAGAGAGGCTCCTAGAAGATAGAGTGGCTGTGGAAAGGAGGTCGGGGAGGCGCAGGTTGATTGGCGACCCTGGACTTGGCCTTTGAGGCCCTTCGCCAGTTTTCTGCCGGCTGAGGAGAGGTGGGGCCAGGAGCAAGGGGAGTCAGGGTCTTACCTGTAAAGGCAGGAGGCTCGATAAAGGGACGGAGTATTTTATTTGGTTGAGGTTGTAATAAAAGAGCAATATTTGCATGCTAACTTTCCAGAGGAGGGTGCCTGTGGGATAGGCTATGACAGAGCAGGGCAATTAGCTAAATGAGCCTCCAAGGGTCTGAGGTCACACATCTGACCTCCCGACAGAATTGACTGGATTTTCACCCAGTTATGTGGGCCAGGTTTCTTTCGGGGAATTCATATGTGACCTTAGTGGCTTAATGTGTCTCCCTCTGACAGAAATGTCTTCCCACCCCGGGCCAGGACCTTGTCTCATTCATTCTGGAATCATCTCCAGCCTGGAGCAGCCAAATGGGGGCTGTTGAGTAAATATTTTCTGATTTGAAATAAAAGGTCTGAAATGGGAGGTCAAGAATTTTTAGCCAGAAAGAGTCTGTGATCAGCAGAATGAACAAATGAGTGCTGTGTGTGTGCTAAATTGTGCAAGGCGGGGGGGGGGCGGGTTAGGAGGAGTGGAAGGGAGGCCGTGTGGTAGACATCCTGGTCGTGGCGTGGGGAAGGACGTCTATCAAACTAGGGCCACCCACCCAGCGTGGGCAGAGCCATGTTTCATGTGGACATCACAAGCCCCATGTGGCAGGCAGGGATCTCACGGAGAAGCAGAGAAGGATGGTGCACCCTGGCACGGGGCGTCGGCTAAGGAAGGCCTCAGGGTGCATTCGTGGCAGGCAGCGGACTCAAGCTCTGCTCCCTTGCCTCTGACTCCAGCATCCCAGCCCCGCTACATCCTGGGGTGATTGCTGTTGGAGCTCACATCTTGGCTGTGGGGGATCCAGTCCACACACAGATGTCAAAGTTCTGAACGATGAGAGCAGAGTTTGCAGGTCCCCAGGAGAGGACATCCCCAGAGGCTGCCTTGAGCGGGAGGTTTGACCAGCCTTCCTGGCTAGCAAAACATCACCCCAAACCATGTCAGTGAGACAAGTGGCAAGGTCAGGTCCAGGCCCCAAGACTCAGGGGGCGGTGACTTGTGTGTGATGGGAGTGAATGCCACGTTGTTACAGACAGAAGAAATAGGTGCTCTGCTCTGCCGGGCAGGATCTGGCCTCTTCCAGTCCCATCTTCTCATAGTGGCAACCACAGCCACCGTCTCCCCAAATTCCACATCCTCCTCACTTTCTCCAGTGCCCCTGGGCCTGCCAGTTCACCCAACCCCATCTGGTCCCTGATGGGGCCCCGGACACTCTCGGGGGCTCGCTGGGCTCCACAAAGCTGCCCTGGAGCATTCTGCTGCATTTGCTCTCTTGGATGTGACCACCAGGAGACTTGTCTGGGACCCCCAGCTCAGGGACTTGGGCATGATCCTGTTCTGGGGGATCTGGGCAGTGCTAAAGCTCTTGTGGAATCCCTTGGGTTTCCCTTCTTCCACCCACAGGTTGACCCCTGACCCCCTTCAAGGAGCTCAAGCTCTGACATCACTGTGGATTGTCTTCTCGGTTTCTGCATAAACCCCACCTCTCCCTTCAGCTTTGACCCCAAATCCTCCAAGCGTTGTGGAATCCAGAGCCTTTCCTTTCTCCAATCCCAGCTCTTGCCCTGAAAAGCTGTGGCTTCCATTTCTGTAGTCTCCCCTGTGGACAGTAGCCTTCACACTACTGTTTGTGCTATAGACCCACAAAAGCTCACACAGGCACTCAAAAGCCAAGACAGGGACTCCATGTGATCCTTTGGGGGCCGAGAACAGTGCACCCAGGAAGCTCGGGCCACGGGGCAGACAGTGAGGTGGAGGACATTCAACCTACACACAGTTTAAGAGAAGAATATCACAGGCCTCCACACAGTTAAAGAGGGCCACCCTGAAGCAGTGAGGAAAGAAGGGATTAGTCCATAAAAGGCGCTGGAACAATTGCTAAGCTGTTTGCAAAAGCAAATCCACCCATTCTTCACTTCATGTCATACATCAACATCAAGTTCAGATGGATTAAAGACTTAAATTAAAAATCACACTTGAATACAGTAGACGTGAACATTCATCCAAAACTCAAAGCTAAAAGCAAGAGAAGCAATCACAAAGGAAGGAGAAAATTAGATTTAAAATTTTAGATTTAACTATATGAAAATTGAAAACAACTTTGAGGATGTCACAAAGAGGGTTAATATCCTTGGTGTTTAAGAATCCATACAAATTGAGTTTTAAAAATTCAAATCACTGCTGGATAAATGTGAAGGATAGGAACACTCAATTAACAGAAGATTAATTTTTTATGGCTCATAGGTTGAACCTATTTTCCGATATCTAATTATTTTTTAAAAAGTAAATTAAAACAACAGTGAGATAACACTTTTGCCCGTCACAGAGTGAAGAAAAAAATTTTAATGAGAATCCCCCATGCTGACTAGGGTGTGATGAAACAGACAATAACGCTGATGGGAATGTAAATTACTACAGCCTTTGACCCAGCAATTACACTTATGGCGCTCCATCAGAAGGAAATAATCTCAAATTGACAAAGATTTATGTACAAAGAGATGTAGTATGGCCTCATTTATAATAAAAAATGGAAACAACCAAAATAACCAAGTAGTGGGAAAATGTTAAGCAAATTATTTTATGTCCACTACAATGGACTATTATTCATCCACTAATCGTATTTTTACAGAAAGCTCTGGAAAATTCTTATGATATAAAAAGTGGAGCAGTAGCTGGGTTCGGTGGCTCAGCCTATAATCCCGCTCTTTGGGAGGCTGAGGTGAGTGGATTGCCTGAGCCCGTGGGTTCGAGACCCGCCTGGGCAACTTGGCAAGACCTCATCTCTACAATAAATCAAAAAATTAGCCGGGCGTGGTAGCGCGCGCCTGTAGTTCCAGCTACTTGGAAGGCTGAGGCGGAAGGATCGCCGGAGCCCAGCGGGTCGAGGCTGCGGGGGCCGGGAGCGGCCACTGCACTCCAGTCTGGGCGACGGAGTGAGACTCCAAATAAAAAAAAAAAAAAAAAAAAGAGCAGCAATTGAGAAATCTAGGTGCAAATCGTATGCAGGATATAATCTCGGCTGTGACAACAAAAAAGAACATTCAAAAAAAGACTGGGAGAAAGTGTGCTGGGATCCTGAACCCAAGGGCAAGGGGCTCAGGACAAGTTTAGCTCTGATGGAGGAGAGGGAAATAAATGGCCGAGAGCCCTGGAAGGTGCCCGGGTGGGGTCTTAGATGTAGCCTCAGATTCCAAACCTTTCTATCTTGAGGACAGGGGGAATGGAGTCTTGCCTGGTCATTGATCCAGTCTGTCTCAAAGCTCCAGGAAGGAACCACCTTGGGCACTGAGCTCAAAGAGTCCACTGGGTCTGTGCATCCAAAGCACAAGGGTGCTGGGAGGTGCCAGAAAGGAAACAAGTGGGAAATCGAGCAGGAAGTTCCTGCAGGCCCTTTGAGCCATGCTAGGGAGCTAAGGATTTTATCCCAAGGGCAATGAGGAGCCACTGAGGGTCTTCAAGCTTTGCCTTTTCAATAGATTATGATATTAGCAATACCAACACTAATAGCCCAACTCTAACTTGGGTATAAAAATAAGTCAAAAATAAAAAGAGTAAAACCTAAAACTATAAAACTTCTAGAATAAAACAGGTGAGAAAATAACCTTCATGATCTTGGGTTAGGCAAAGATTTCTTATATACAGCACCAAAAAAAAAATGATGAAGTCATGATCTGTAAAGAAGCAAATTGACAGTTGAACTTCACCAAAATTTAAAACATAGGCTATTTGAGTCTATGACCATACCACCCTGAATGTGTCTAATCTCGTCTAAAAACATGAGTTATCTGAAAGACACTACAGAGAGAATGAAAAGGCCAACCACAGACTGGGAGAAAATATTTGTAAATCATATTTCTATCAAAAAAAGAACTTGTACCCAGAATATCTAAAGAAGTCTCAAACTCAATAATAAAAAAGTAAACAACCCATAAGAAATTAGCAAAAGATTTGAACAAACACATCACCAAAGAAGATAAACAGGTGGCAAATTAACACACAAAAAGATGCTCATCATCTTGTACTTGTAGGCAGTAGAAACCATGGAAGCCTTCTGAGCAGGCCAGAACCGTGGGCAGATTTTTGTCTCATGGAGAGCTCATTTGGACTTGGGGAAGCAAGTGGGCCAGGAAGAGGTGATGGTCACAGTCCAGAGCTGCCACCTGGGTGAGATGACCAGCAGGGAAATCAGGTCTAGCAGTCTGGTCCTCAGGTGGACATCTCAACTGGAGATAGAGTTGGGGTGGGCACTGTATCGACGGCATGGCTGGGGGAGACTGAGCGGTGGAGCCAGCCCCACCAGAACCTAAGGACCTCCAACTCATCATTTCAGGGGCTGGCAGAGCCCGGGGCACCTACACAAGCAGCAGACAGAAAGAAATGTCAGAGCTACATAGCCACGTGAGCAGCGCTGGAGAGCAGGTTGTCATGGAAACTGGGCTAGTGAAGCGTTTCTAGGAGAGCGAGATCAGCAGGACCAAATGTAGCAGAAAATCCAAACCGATGAAGGCTGAAAATTTCTTTTGATTTGGCAATTAGTGGAACATTGATGAGCTTAACAAGAGCAATTTCAGAGGCCCGTGGGCCAGGGAGAGGGTGGAGATGAAGAGAGATTGAGGAGGTAGAATGGTTGAGAGGTGATGATGGGGCGCACACTGGGGAGGAGCAGCGGGAGAGGAGGAGGAGGGTGAGTAAGGCAGGGCCAGGCAAGACCCCTGGGCTTCTGGTGTTCAGAAGGGGCTGGAGGGCAGTGGGAAGGGATGCTGCGAAAGGATCAGGTTGGCAAGAGGAAGATCGGAGTTCCACTGGAGAAACTTTCATCTAGCAAATGCATTTGAGCATTGACAGTGTGCCAGATGGGGTTCTAAGAGCGTGGCTTGTATTCATTCATTCATACTTATAGCTCTCCTGTGAGGTAGATACTGCCTTATCTGTGTCACTTACACACAAAGAAACAGACACAAAGAAGTTGAGGAACTTGCCCGTGGCAAGGAGGTGGCAGAGTCAGACCTGTTGGTGTGAGGTCCCGAGGTGAATAAATGGGGTGGATCTGGGGCCTGGTGGGGAAGGCTTGGACTGGAGGCAGAAGGGCGGGCCCCAAGCAGAAAAGGACCTCGATTTGGCATGCCATGTACACTGGAGGTCACTGGGTCCAGGAGGTAGTCTAAGCTTCAGGGAAGGGTAACACTGCAGGACAGAGTCCAGGCGGAGGCCTATACAGGCCAGCATTCATAGGATCCCCTTTATAGGGAGGTTCAAGAGGTAGGGCCAGAGGACAGATGTGGGGAGGAGGAACCTGGGCGCCCAGGGAGGAGGACTTCCAGAAGATAGGCTGGTGGCCAGTGGGCTGCATCCAGAGAGATCGGAGAAGGACCTTGGCCACAGGGAGGCTTTGGAGGGTCTTTGCTAGAGAGCATCAGGGGAAGGTAGAGAAACCCCAAAAGGGAGAGCAGTCCAGGATCTAGCTCTGAAGGCCGCCGTGCGGAGGAACAGAAGGGATCTGGATGTGGGAGTTCTCTGCACCAGAGGGTTGAGAGGCCCAGCAAGAATGTGATGGAGACGTGAGAGTGTCACCAAGGCGACGGGCTCCAAAAAAGGAGGTGGAGGAGCTGGAGGGGCAACTGCCCTGGGACCGAGGAGATGAGTGGAAGGCCTGGGCCATCAGCTTGCATCCCAAGCAGGGTGGAGGCTGAGAAGTGCCCGCCATGGTTGGAAGTCATGGCTGGAAGCCACTGTGGTGGCCTGCTGTACTGGTCAGAGACCAAAGCCTAACCCAGAGCACCATGCTGCGGGGGAAGGACCATCCAGGAGCCCAAGGAATTGTCAAGGAGGAGAGGCCTGGGGCTGAGCTGGAACACTGGTACTGGGCTGGGAAGCAAGGGAGGATGGCATTTCCAGAAAGTGGGCATGGACACCGTGGGCTGGCGGAGCATGAGGAAGCAATGGCACCCTGTGGGCATGGCCACTGGGAAGTTTGGAAGAGCTTCCTGGGAGCCACTGGTCAGGAGGGACAGAGCCCCGCTGGCTGGAAAGCCCCCTGAAAAATGGAAAGAAAGGAAGGCGAGGGAGGGGCAGGGCCAGCGAGAACTGATTATTATCAAGATGAGATGTGAGCCTCTAGGAGGAAGAGCCCTAATGCTGAGCAGTTAAGGAGGTGACAATCAGTGAGCAGATGGAGCGGAGGTAGGGGGATTATCGGGGAACAATTGCGTGTGTGAGGTTAATGGGACCTAATTAAAGTGACTGCCTCTCATGAGTAACCTAATCCCCGTGACCTTCCCCTCCACGATGATGGTACCCACACGGGCACCAGGGTCATCTTACCTCCTGGCTGGGATCATGTATTTCTCATCTTCTGTTGCCTCTGGCTCTCGCAGTGGTCAGTAAAGCTGAATATTTTTTATTTTGTATTTTTTAATTGTTTACTTATTTTTTAGAGACAGGGCCTCCCTCTGTCACCCAGGTGGAGTGCAGTGGTGTCATCACAGCTCACTGTAGTCTCCAACTCCGGGGCTCAAGCAAGCCTCCTGCCTCAGCCTCCCATGGGTTGGTATTAACATACCTAGTATGTATGCAGTATAGTGCACAGATCTTAAGTGTGGGGCTCAGTAAATTTTTAATGATGCATATGTCCATGTAACAACCACCCAGACCAAGCTATAAAATCATTTCATTCCTCTAGAATCTTCCCTTGAACCCCTTCCCAGTTAAGACCACCCCCCACAGAAGGATTTACTGTTCTGACAAGATTGATTTTGCTTGTTCTTAAACCTCAATGAATAGAATTAGTTTGTGCTTCCTGCATCTAACTTCCTTCCTGAAACATACGTCTATGAGATTCACCCAGGTGGCCGTATGTAGATGTAATTTGTTCTTTCTCATTGCTATGTAGCACTCCTCATGAATACACCCCAGTTGATCTCTTTATCCATGTGTTGGTGCCCTGACAGGAAGGGCCAGGGACACAGCAATTAAGGAGGTGACAATCAGTGAGCAGATGGGGTGGAAATGAGGGATTATCGTCGGACAATTGCCTGTGTGAGGTTGAACAGGCTCTGATTAAACCGGCTACCTCTCGTGGGTAACCTAATCCCTGTGTCCTTCTAGGGCCTGTCGCTGATGGACAATGGGTTGCTTCTAGTTTTTTGCTAGGACAAATAAAGCTGCTGTGAGCATCCTGTGCGTGTCTTCAGGTGGCCCTGTGGCTCATTTCTGTTGGGTACGTTCCTAGGAGTAGAAATGCCGGGTCATGGGGAGGGCATATGTGCAGCTTTCACAGGTATTGCCAAAGTTTTCCGAAGTGGTCGAAGCAATTGGCACCAGCAGAGAGGGCTTTTGGAAAGTCAGGCTTATTGGAGCAGCAGTTATATACAGTGACATTCTCTCTTTTTAGTACACAATTTTGTCAAATATATATACTTGCATAACATTGTGGTGGGCCACAATCAAGACGTAAAACTTTCCCATTGTCCCCGAAAAATCCCTCATGTTCCCCCCAGCCCCTGGCACCTGCGGATCTGTCTCTCCCTACACTTTTGCCTTTTCCAGAAAGTCATATGAATGGAATTACGCGGCATGTAGCCATGGGGTCTGGCTTCTTCCACTTGTCATAACACATTTGAGATTCATCCGTGTTGTTGATTCAGCATTTGTTCCTTTCATTGCTGAGAGCTGTCCTGCTGTATGAATATGCCACAGTTTGTCTGTTTGTTTTCATCTCTTTACCAGCTGAAGGATACTTGGGTTGTTTCACGTTTGGGCACTTATGGATAAAATCACTATTGGCATCTATGCAGAGGTGTTTGAGTGGACGTAAGCTGTCGTTTCTCCAAGGGAAACACCCAGTGTGGGGAGGCTGTATCATGGGTAAGCTGTAGGTTCTACTTTGTAAGAAACTGTCGAACGATTTTAAAGGTTGTACCGTTTTGCATTCCCATCGGTTGCTGCTCCTTCTTGCCAGCAAGCACTCCATGTCATCGGGTTTTGTGTTTTTGTTCCTTCAGTTTGGGCTATTCTAGTGGGGAGGTATGGTTCAACTCTTTGCCCATGTTTTTGTTGGGTTGACTGGGAGGGTTTTGAGTGAAGGCCTGATCAGATGTGTGGTTGAGGGCTGGCTGGAGGGAAAATGAGACCAGAGTGGACAAGCCTGGACTCTGGAGTCTGGGGAACACTCAGTGCATTCATCTGAATGGCAAGGCCTGCCCGGGATGATGGCCCCAGGAGATGAGAGGCTCTGAATGAGGTTTCAGAGGGTGTTAGGTTGGGGAGCTGGTAACTCCTGGGATATTGTGTTCTCCACCAACTTGGGTCGGAATCTGAGAAACAGACCCCGGGCCAAGTATGTAGGTCCAAGTGATTTATTCAGAAAGTGGTCCCAAGACAAACTGGTAAGGGAGGGGGCAGCAGGATAGGAAAGGGAGGAAGTCCAGTGAGGCATGATCTCAGGCCAGGTCTGCAGGTCTTGCCTCGGCCTGACCCCAAGGGGAGCTCAGCAGCTTAAGTCATGCCCCCTTGAGGCGTCCCTCAGGAAGCAAGGAGGCTGGGCTGTCATGTTCTTGCACCAAGGCAGGCACTGGGCAAGGGGCATGGGGTGCACAGTGGGGTTGGGAAAGGGACACATAAATACCCATGTACTTCTGGCTGTCCATACCCTGGGAAAAGAAGCTCCCAGAGCCCAAGCACTGACCAGAAAACAAGTACAGGTGCCAGTGGTGGGAAACCAAACACATCAAAGGGGTTGGGGGCACAAAAACACAGCTAAGAGGGATCTGAAGAGGCTAGACAGAGCATGGGCATGGTCCACTGCATGAGCAGTGCCACAGCACCCAGAGCAGAGTCTGCCACCTAGTCGATTCTCGGTGAATACTTGCCAACGGAATGACAGAAGCCGTGGAGCTGGGACACTCAGGAAGGAGAAACGATAAAGAGTTTGTTTTGGAACCTGATGTGCCACCAGTAGTGTTAACAAAGGGTCTGGCGCTCAGGAGACAGTAAGGAGGCCACAGCCGGGCAGTGGGGAGATGGCCCAGGAAGAGGCAGTCGAGAGAGAAGAGACGCAGAGGGAGGAGCCAGCAGAGGCTTAGTGTGTCAAGGAAGAGGAAGCACAGAGGGCGGGGCGGGGACAAAGTGGCTAGAGAGGGGGCAAGAAGAACAGGAGAGGTGTGGGAGCTGGGGAAACCCACAGGCAACACGACTGAGGAAGAAGCGATCAGCAGTCTCAGATACTGCCACGGGCTGGGACCCCCTGGAACAGCTGATGGCGTTGATCAGGGAGGTTTCGACTGCCTGGAGGGCCTGGAGAAATCCAGAAGGGACAGCGAGGCCTGGGAAGGAGAGAGGCTGCTGGCAGGTGGGTAGAGGAGGAAGAGAGGGTTGTCTGAGAAGGAAAAAGCAGGCTGGGAGGCCCCACAATGGCAAGATCCAGGCCAGGCAAAAGAATTAGATTGACACAATACCTCAGTGTTAGGCTGAGCTGCCAAGGTGAATCAATTAAGCCCTCGGCGGGTAACTTTATCCCTGTGTCCTGTGTGAAACTTGGGGTGTCCCAAATGCTCCCAGAGGTGGAGGCTGCTCCCTGTCCAGGGTCCCCAGCAGTTTTCCTACTTAACTGTGACTGATATTGAAAGCCACTGTTCAGATACAGTGGCTCACACCCGTAATCCCAACACTTTAGGAGGGGCTGAGGCGAGAGGATTACTTTAGTTCAGGAGTTCAAGACTTCATCTCCATAAAAAAAATTTTTTAATTAGCCTGGCGTGGTGGTGTGCACCTGCAGTCCCAGATACTTGGGAGGCTGAAGCAGAAGGATCACCTGAGCCCAGAAGCTCAAAGATGCAGTGAGCCATGATAGTGCCAGTGCACTCCAGCTTGGGTGACAGAATGAGACCCCAACTAAGGAAAAAAAAAACCCTGAGAGGGCAGGTGGGCAGGCAAGCCTAGAAGCCTGGTGGCACCTTGGAAGACCAACAGGGAGGTGGTGAGGATGGTGGCAAGAGGGAAGATGGGGAAGAGCTTGCCTGGGAGGGAATGGGGCGTGCAGCCTGTTGGAGGCAGAGGCCATGGATGAAAGCTGTCAAGGACTGTTATGGGTGGAGTGGAAAGAGGTAACAGAGAGAGAGAGATCGGAGGCAGGAAAAAAGAGGTGTGAGGCCCCGGAGGAGGCAGGCAAGGGGCAGCTGGCCTCGACCACGGGTCGGAGCAGGCAGATCGCCGCAGAGGCATGAGGTAGGAGAGTGGCCAGGGCTGGAGTCTCCATCAAGGCCTCTGTTTTCTCCATGGAGTGGGAGCTTGGGGCGTGGGGGAGGGTTGGTGGAAGACAGAACAGCTGCTGCAGGATGGAAAGGGAGGAGCCTGGGGACCAGTTGAGGGGTTGTGAGCTGCACTTAAGATCCAACCGAGGCTGGAGAAAATTAATCTGCCTGGTGCCGATCAGTGTGGCAGTGCAAAGTGTGCCTGCCGCACTTGGCAGCCCAGAGGCTTGATGGAGGACACAGATGACTTTCTCAGCTCCTGCCCCTCCGCCATCTCACCGAATCTGCCTAGTCACCCCACCACCTGTGATTCACAGATGAGGAAACTGAGGTTCAAGGGGAGGAGCCTACACGCCTGGAGTGTCACAACAAGTTACTGATGAGGCAAGACAAAAGAACATGGACTCCCTGCTGGGGGCAGCTGCTATGGCCCTGAGACCCGCCAGCACACCCTGTGAAGAAGACACCGGTAGCTCGCTGCTCCCCCTCAAACACAGAGAGCCCACTCCCTGTGTGCCCAGAGCTGGGCTTAGGGCAACTTGGCCTGCTCACTGAAACCTCTCAGGGAGACAGCATTAAGCTATCAGTTCTTCCCAAATTGACCTATAGAGTCAGTGCAATTTACAACCAAAATCCTAGCAGGTGTAGAAATCGACACACTGATTCTAAAGTTGATATGGAAATGCAAAGGGTCTAGAATAGACTAAACAATTTTGATAAAGAAGAACAAATTAGAAGGACTTGCACGACCTAATTTCAGGACTTAGTGTACACCTACAGTGATTAAGATAATGTGGTAATGGCCTGTGGGCAAATGGAACATAATACAGAGCCCAGAAGTAGAACCATGCATAGACAGTCAATTGATTTTTGACAAGGGTGCCAAGGCAAATTAAATGGGGAAAGGATCACTTTCTCAAAATGGCGTTGAGACAATTGGAAATCCATATGGAAAAAAAGTGAGCCTCCACTCATCTCACACCATACCCAGGATGTATAAAGAGATTCTACACTCGACAGTAATAAGATACTCAAACTGACTTTTTTTAATTAGCAAATATCTGAACACTTTACCAAAGAAGATATATGCATGGCAGACAAGCATATGAAAAGATGTCAGCATTATTATTTATTCAGAAGATTCAAATTAAAGCTATAAGGAGATACTACTGCACACCCAGTAGAATGGCTAAAATTCCAAGATTGACAATAGCAAGTGTTGACAAGAATGTGGTACTCTCGTGCATTACCGATGGAAGTGTAAAATGGTACAAGCACTTTGGAAAATATTTTGGCAGTTTCTTACTAAGTGAAACCTTCAACCGAGTAATTCCATTCCTGTAGACTTACCTAAGAAAAGTGACACATGTGCCCACACAAAGACCAGTCCTCAATATCAAAGCAACTTTGTTCCTAATAGACTAAAACTGGGGAAAAAAACAAATGTACATCCACATGCAAAAAGGTGAACAAGTGTGTATATATTTATCAGTGAACTACTACTCATCAACAAAAGATAAATCTCAACAACAGTGTAACAAGTAAAATAAGCCAGAAGCAAAAAAGCACACGCTGCGTGATTCTGTTAATGCACAACTTGGGAGCAAGTGCATCTGATCTATATTGGTGGAAAACAGATGATGGGTTGCCAGGGGAAGGGGGTGGTGGGAAATTTGACTCCGAAGGGGCATTGAGGGAAATTTCTGGGGGAATGGAAAGTTCGACCTCTTGATTGTGGTGGTGGTTGCTTTGGTGTATACGTTTGTCAAAACTTACCAAAATGCGTACTTAAGATGGATGCATTTTACTGTATGTAAATTATGCCTCAGTGATTTAAAATACTATTGAAATTGTTATCATGAGAAAAATTAGACATTTGTGGCCCTCCTTTGTGGTTTACCAAGTGTTTTTATGTATTTTGGGGAGGGGAACCATAATCCTCTGAAAGGTCTTAATCCAGCCCTGGAAGGTTAGTCAGGGCCAGATGCCAGAGGGTCTGGAATGCAAGTGTGGTGCTTTTAAGATCGTCTACACTCCTCCGTCCAAAAGGCACAGCCTAATTCCCCGGCTCTGAGTGTGGAGTAGATTTAGTGACTCATTTCTAGTGATAGGACAAAGCAGAAGGGATGGTGTAGGATCTGGGAGACTAGTCATCGCAGGTCTGCAGTTCCTCCTTGCCCTTGTTCCCTCCCATTCCCCTTCTCTGTCATCACCTACTCTGGGGGAAGCCAGCTGCCACTCCCTGAGGACACTTGGAGAGCCCTGGCAAGAGAAGCCCGTGGCAAGGACCTAAGATCTCCTGCGGACAGTCAGCGAGAGAGCTGACTTGACAGCAGGTCCTCTGACTCTGCCCGTGGTCCCAGCTAACAGCTTTGCTGCAGTCTCCCAGGAGACCCCGAGCCAAAGCTGTCCAGACTGCTGACCCTCAGGAACGTATAGAGAATGGCTGTTTGTTGTTTTAAGACGATTAATTTTGGAGCCATTTGTTACACAGCCATGGATAATCAACATGTATTTTGGTATTTGCAAGTAGAGCACCGCCATAACAAAAAAAGCAAAATATGGGAATCGCTTTGGAACCAGATATTTGGGGTGAAGCTAGAAAGAGTTTGAGGAGAATGATAATGAATGTTTGAAGAGTTGTAAGGAAACTGTTATTTGTATAGACCCATGATGTCCTCTGGGGATGCTGCAGTGAGGGTTTAAGAGAAAGTGAGGAAAATCACACTGGAAACGGGAGGGAAAGGGGTCCTTTTAATGTAGTGACAGGAAGTTCAGTGACACCATTGCTTATGGTGACGTGAAGAGTCGGGGATGTGCCTCATGAACTGGGTGATCTAATTAAGGAGATTTCCAAGCAAAGTGCTGAAGATGCCATCTGGTTTATTTTTGGTATTTGTAGTAAAATGCAGGATGAAGGCGATGAACTAAGTGAATAGCTGTTACTACATATGAAGAAGTCAGGACTTTTTGGTTTTAAAAAATCTTAGCCTCTTCAGACAACAAGCAATGCCGAAATTGGGAAATGATTTAAGCAAAGACTAAATTCAGATCATTGCCAGACATAAAATGAGAGTGTGACTGAAAAGCATTAAAGTTGGTGCCTCAGGGACTCGCAGTCAGCAAAGAGCCCTCCACCATGTTTAAGAACTTGCCTCACAGACCCTGTAAATCAGACATTTGGACAGTTAAGAAGTTTAAGAGATCATCTCTGCAGAACCACAAAGTAGTGAAGGATTTATCTCAAGATACTTGTGGGTATGGCTTTTGTCTAGTAGGGTGGACCCCAAACAGATACACAAGAGACCAACAAAGTTTTTAAAGGAAAGATTACCAGCAGAAATAGCACCAGCATGGACTGAAAGGGACAGAGGCAATGTAAAATGAAAAGACACCTCTGGACTTGCTAAATTCTCATTGCAGGAAGCAGGCTGGAAAAATGATACCATTGTAAACATGGCTACTTTTCACTCGAGGTAGAACCAGGAGCCCCAAGGGAGGCACCAAGAGCACAGCACCTTGGACAATTTTTTCTGAGCAAGAATAGGATGAGTTCTCACCAAGGAACTGTCAACATTTCCCGGCTGGATTTCAGAATTACTATGGACCAGTGACTTCTTGGTGCCTTTCACTTCTGCCCTTTCTGAACAGGAGTGTCTGTGTGGTCATCCTGTTCCTATTCCGCCATGTATTTTGGATACCGGGTGGGGTTCGAGGGCAGGCAGATAGCAGCTCAAATTCACAGGTTTCCAGATGTAGAGGATCTGTGCTGGAGGAGCTGTACTTAGGGAACAACACCCAAGGAGCCTCACCCACACCCACACCTCATTTAGATGACTGCATTTTTTTACTTCCAGCTCATACTGTACCAGATGAGACTTCAGGGGCCTTGGGAGAGGGAAGTATATTTTGCATACCAGAGGAATGTAAATAATTGTGATCAGAGGGAAGAGTAGTGCTTGTAGGATATGTCCAAAAATTATCAGCTCCTCTCCCTTTTAAGAGGTAGAGCCTAATTCCCTTCCCCTGAGTGCAGACTGGACCTAATGACTCACTGGTGAATAGAATGAAGTGGAAGTGACAATGTACAACCTCAGAGATTAAGTCATAAAAGTCACCGGGGCTCTCTGAGCTGGCTTGCTCTCTCGCTGTCTCCCTCTCTCTGTTATCACTCTCTCTGGGAGAATCCTACTGCCATGTTGTAAGAACACTCAGGCAATCCTGTGGAAAGCCCACAGGTGAGGAACTGAGGCCTCCTGCCAACAGCCCTGTGAGTGAGCCATCTTGGAAGCAGATCCGTAGCCCCAGCTGAAGCCTTCAGCACACTGCAGCCCCGGCTGTTGGCTTCAGTACACCTTACGAGAGAACCTGAGCCAAGCCACCCAACCAGACTGCTCCTGCATTTCTGAGCGTCAGAAACTGTGAAGCTCAGTAAGTGCTGTCTTTAAGTTGATTCTTATGAGAGTGATTTGTTCCGTAGTAAAAGATGACACACCAAGTTAAGGAGTTTGGAACTTCTCCCGTGGGCAATGGGGAGTCCTAGAAGGTGTTAAAGAAAAGGAGTGACATGGAAAGTTCTGGGATTTAGTGCTGTGCTCTGAATGTTTGTGTCCCCCCAGAGTTCATATGTCAAGATCCTAACCCCCAAGGTGATGGTATTAGGAGTTGGGGGGATATGGGTTGGATATCTGTTCCCTCCAAACCTCATCTTGAAATGTAATCCCCAGTGTTGGAGGTGAGAGATGTTTGTGTCCTGGGGGCAGTTCCTCTCCGTTAGCTTCCGTGAGAATGATTGTTAAAAAGAGTCTGGCACCTTCCTCCTTCTCTCTCTCCCTCCCTCTCTCACTGTATGATCTCACCTAGTCCCCTCACCTTCCACCATGAATGGAAGCAGTCTGAGGTCCTCACCAGAAGCAGATGCCAGCACCTTGCTTCTTGTACAGCCTGAAAAACCATGAGCCAAACAAACCTCCTTTCTTTATACATTACCCGGCCTCAGGCATTGTTTTATAGCAATGCAAAACAGACTGAGACATAGGCCTTTGAGAGGTGATTAGGTCATGAGGGCTCTGCCCTCATAGACGGGATTAGTGCATCTGTAGTACTAGTTACTGGAAGGCTGAGGTGGGAGGATTCCCTGAACCCAGGTATTTGAGTTCACAGTGAGCTGTGATTGTGCCACTGCACTCAAGTCTGGGGAACAGAGCTAGACTCTGTCTCTAAAATTAAAAAAAAGAGGGGGCACCGAGAGAGACCCCTCACCTCTCCTCTTCCACTATGTGAAGACACAGCTAGAAGGTGTTGTCTGTGAACCAGAGAGCCCTCACCAGACACTAAATCTGCTGGCACTGTGGTCTTGGACTTTCCAGGCTCCAGAACTTGGAGAAATAAATATGTTGTTTGTAAGTCACCCAACCTATAGTATTTTGTTACAGAAAAATACTATTTGTTACTGAAACACTTAAAAAGAAATCTCTTATTGCCAGAATGAAGAGATTAGAAGTTGCAGGATTCAGAGAACACTGGATAGATGTGCAGACTCAGTAGCTGGGTGTCTGTGCAATGTGGTTGAGTTCAAGAATTGCACTCTGGCCAGAAGAAAGAGCCTGTGCTGAGGCTGGGAGGCTCAGTGTCATTGCTCAGTGTCAGGGCTGTAGGTTCTGGTAGAGAATAAGATTGTGATCACAGGTGTGGGTGGACAGTCAGCTGCCTAGGGCCTGGTCAGGCCTTTCCACTCCTCCCTTACCCCAGCCTCAGCCAACAGCAACAGCTACTCCAGGATGTATTGGACATCTCCAGGGCCCCTGCTCAATTTCAATCTCTAGTGGGCCCCACAGTCAACTGTCCCATCCCCACTGCCTACTGGGGATGCATCAGTGAATAAAGTTCCCTGCCCTCATCGAGCTTCTAATATAATGAAAGAAGGCCAGGCTCGGTGGCTCAGTCTGTAATTCCAGCACTTTGAGAGGCCGAGGTGAGTAGATTGCCCGAGCCCACGAGTTCGAGGCCAGCCCAGGCAACTTGGCGAGACCCTGTCTCAAAAATTAGCCAGATGTGGTAGCGCCCACCTGTAGTTCCGGCTACTCGGAAGGCGAAGCAGAAGGATCGCCGAAGCCCAGCAGGTCGACGCTGGAGTAGCCATGAGTGTGCACTGGTCTCCAGCCTGGGCAACAGAATGAGACTCCAACTCAAAAAAAAAATAATAATGATGAAAGAAGACAGATAATGAGCAGAAGGAGTCTAGTGAGAGAAGATAGGTCATCTCCTTTTATAAAAAAGTGAATACATCATGGAGAGAAATACTCAAAGTAACAGGGATTACAAGTTGAGGCAGTTGCAGTTCTAAGTCCAGTGATTCTTAGTCAGTTTGGGTTACTATAACAAAATACCATAAACTCAGTGATTTAAACAACAGACCCTCATTTCTCAAAGTTCTGGAAACTGGAAGTCCAGGATCAAGGTGCTGGCATATTTGGTGTTTGGTGAGGGCCCCTTTCCTGGTTTCTAGATGCATACTTTCTTGCTGTTTTCTCACATAACAGAGAGAGAGAAAGATCTGGTGGTCTTTTCCTCTTCTTATAAGACACTAGTCCCACCAGAGATGTTTCACTGTCATGATCTCATCAAAATTGAATTACCTCCCCAAGTACCCATTTCCAAATACCACTTCATTGGGCATTAAGGCTTCAACATATGAAGTTTGGGAGAACACAGACATTCAGTCCAAAGCAGGTGTTAGGGAAAGGTTTACTGAGAAGGAAATATCTGAGCACCTGTGAAGTAAATGAGTTGGCTGCGTGTATGTCTGAGAGAAGTGTTCCAGGTGGAGGGAACAGCAGGTGCAAAGGCCATAAGGTAGGATCATGAGTGTCAGTGCTTCAACTAACCAATAAAGAGCTCTGTGAAAATTAGAAAAATGCTACCCGGACTTACACTTCCAACCATGAAGGAGTAATAAGGACTGGATGGATTTGTCCTCTAGTCATATGCTAGACAAAACATTAGAAACAGCTATTTGCAGATATTGAATGATAGTTAGTAGCAGAAGACAGTGATCTCTGAAAAATTGTAAGCAAATACGGTGAGCTCTACAATTGACCCAGCTTTCTGTCTGGAGACATTTAGCTGTCGGGATGGAAAACTCATGTAGACCCTGGTGGTACTGCTGAGTTGATCTTTGAGTTCAAGCAGGCTGAGGTGGTGTCAGACAGAGTACCTGACTGGAGGAAGCTATACAGAAAAATAGCTCCAGAAATCTACATATGTGTCCTCTTGAATCATTGCTAAGTGCAAGGCTGAGTATGTGTAGGGTAAAACTTCATGAGGCCAGGCAAAGGAAGACTGGAGTGTTTTAATCTAAACAATTCCCAAAACTCTCATGGGACAAGGAGACATTCAAGTTTTTATTAGCCCTCAGACTAGTTCTTGATGATTATCTAGGGTATCCAATCAGGCTTTAGTAACAGGGTAAACTATTCCAAGAATAAAGACAACTGTGGACTCACCTAAAAGAGTTTAAAAATAAACCTCGAAATGATCAAAGTAATTAGCAAAGTAACTTGACTTCATGCCACTCTTTAACAGAAGACAACAAAATTTCAAATGATTAACAGTATAACATTTACAATGCCCAGCAATCCAATCAAAAATTTCTAGACAGTCCAAGAAACAGAAAAATGTGACCCATATCTAGGAGAAAAATCAGTAAACAGAAACAGATCCAGAAATAACAAAGATGATGGAAAGGGTCACAAGAATGTTGAAGGGTTTTTCTATTAACATATTCAAAGGAAAAAGGCAATCTTTCTTCTGAGCAACCCCACCCGGACTCATGGCTTGATGAACAGAATAAGGGTTGGATTCTGGCCTCTGCTCATGCCCTCCACTGTGTGTTCTCGTGCCATGAACAGCCATGGGTGACAACCCTGGGGTCTGCCTGTTCAAGGAACACCAAGGAGGGTCATGCAGCTGGAGTAGTATGAGCAAGGGGGAAAGAGAGAAAGAGAGACAAAGGGAGAGATGTAAGGGAGGAGATGTTGTATGTGAGCCTTGCTGAGGACGGAAATGTTTACTCTCAGCGACCTGGATGCCATGGAAGTGTTTAAGCAGAGAAGATTCATGATTCTTCCAGAGGTTAGTGGAAGGTGAAGAAGAGATATTGACAGCAGAGAGTGGAGGGTGGAGGATGAAGGTCTTGTCAGTAGTCCATGCACAGGATGCTGGGTCCTGACCAGAGACAGGGCTAAAGGGGTTGGGGCTAGCAGGTTCTTGGAGTGGCTCCTTGGAAGGAGACTTGGCAAGAAGTGAGGCTGATGAGCTGTGGATGGCAGGAAGAGCCAGAGGTGACTCAGGCTCCCGCTGCAGCCCCAGAAGGCAGCGGCACTCACTGCTAATGAGAGCGGGAAGAGCAACACAATTCTTGTGGGAAGATGATGCAGTGGGTTTGAGGCTCCTGTGGGGAATCCAGTTGCTAGAGAGGAGGAGAACAAGGTAGGGGGCTCGGCTGCAGGAATAGGTGGAGGGATGTTGGCACAGAGGACTGGGGATGAGCATGAGGAGGGAGCAGGGGCAAGGAAGGAAAAGAGACAGGACAGACAGACAGACCCTGCTTCAGCGCTAACTACCTATGCTGTGGATGGCTGGATGGACAGGCAAACGGGGGACAGAGAGGGTGGGAACTGACCCTGACCGTGCCTCAGAGAGAGAAATGACCCACTTACGTGGACACCTGTGTTCACACGTACAGGGTTAGCGACACACAGAGCAACAAGGCTTCCCTAGAGAGAGGAAGGAAGAATGGCTGAAGAGGATGAAGACAGAAGCGGGAGGAGACAAAGAGACAGGCGCTTGGCTAGGCGGAGACACTGATTCGGCACAAGGGGAGTGGCGCAACTGCCAGCTTGCGTCCATGAGCCCTCCCAGGTTCCAGCTCCTGGGAGATGTTCAGTGTCTGACATGGATGGCCGAGGAGATGTGAGAGTGAGTGGGTGCAAGGGGTGACAAGTCCAGTGCATGAGAATTTGAATGAGAAAAAACTCCAGGTAAAGAGGAGCATCCAGGTGTGACCCAGAGTGAGACATAGAGACACAAGCATGATGCTACATGAGAACCAAATCTGGAGGGAACATGGAACAGTGAGAGAGAACTGGGAGAGGAAGGAGAGATTCAGAGATCTGGATAGGCTGACATGTGCACGCACGGGACAGGCACACAGGACAGGCACACTGCAGCCTGGCTGCATGCTGGGGTTTCTGGATGAGCGGTTGCAGAAAGAGATCATGCATAGAAGCTGCTACCACCTCGTCAAAGGAGCAGGGACACCCGAATGCTTGTGGGCAGGAGGAGGCCAGCTCAGCCAGGGTGTGCTGGTAGAAGACGTGTCTAAGTCGGACTGGAAAGAGGCCCAAGACATGTTGCTGAATGAGGAAGACCATAGCCAAAGCACACGCACTGCGTATAGCATTTGTGTTGGAGCCACAGCAATAACAAGCCAAGAGGAAGAGAGCCACGCTTGCCCTTCCTCCGTTGCTTCCCTCCCTCCTTCCTTCCTCGAGGAACCAGCATGATCCCCGTCACTCTGACAGCTGTGAGCCGTATGGGAGATGAGCTGGAAGCCACGACTCGGGATGAGGCTGCAAAGGCAACTGAAGTCCTGCCCATAAGCTTTTAAATGTTTTTCAAGTTGAAGGTGTTCACCCCATCGCTTGGATCATTAAAAATTGATTTTTCAAAGGAAGAGAATGAAAGAGAAAGCAGAAAGGGGATGAGAGACAGAGTGGGAGAACGCGAAGGCGCTCACACGCTCACACGCTGACGTGTCTCCTGCCTGCCTATCCCCTCTGGCTACACACATTCCTCAGCCCCTCCTGTTGTGAGACCCAAAGAGAACTCCGGTGCAGACCCTGCCCACGAGATGCTCATGGTCTGGTGGGAAAGCAAGGACCCCCGCCCCCCCAGACACACAATATGCCTGGCTGTTCCCAGGGGCCAACAGAAGTCAAGGAAGGGCCTCTTGGGAGCCACAGTGGACTCGAGGCAGCTGGACCAGGAGGTGGGTATGGTCAGGGCAGGAACAGAAGCAGGTCGAGTTGAGGGTTCCTTTCCCAGCTCTTCTGTGGGTAGACAGAGAGAGGACAGAGCAAGGGAGAAACAACAGGTCCCCAGAGCGTGTCTCTCCCCATGCTGGAGGCGGGAAGAGGACAGCTGTCGCCAGGGCAACCATGCTGGCTGTGAGACCAGAGGAGCAAAGGAGAAGATGGAGATTTTGGAGGCAGAGTTGGCGCAAGTTTGAAGGAAAGAGGCAGGGAGACGGGCGCCCGGATTTCTGTCTCTGGAGATGAGGGTGAGGAGAGATGAGAGGTGGAGAGGAGGGAGGCTGGTCAGGGCTGGGGAGTCTGTGATGCTGGGGATGTGGCCAAGTAGGGCTGCAGAGGGCACAGGAGTGGGGCCCAGGTCTGGGTGGAAGGGGTGAGCACAGAAATGCAGGGCCTTTGTGGGAGGGCGCCTCTGAAGCCCTGGTATGGACAATATGGGCCAGAAGCGCATGGAGGGACAGGGAGAAGAGACACAGCCCTGGGAGCACTGAGAGGGGAGACTGGGATGAGAGCAAAGGGTTTGAGGAAGTGGCCAAAACAGAGCACACACATGCACACACACATGCCTGTGGGCACACACGAGAATGTGCTCAGAGACTCCAGAAGCCCCCATCTCCCCATCTTCCCATGGAAATGGCCAGTCTTCCCTCCCCCTGGACTCCTTGGAACGCAGCCTGGTGCTCCGTGGATGTCGGTTGGTTGGATGGATGAGTGGATGGATGGATGGAGGGACGGATGAAGCTGTCATCTGCTCATCTATCCACACGGTGCCTCGGCAGGGGCTGAGGGGATGGGGGCTCTAGCAGCCTTTCGGGGGGAAGTTGGCAGGGAGGGGAGCAGATGGGCGTGGGTGGCTACACAGGAGTGTTGGAGACAACACGGGCTCCTGGCTGCGGCACCCACCAGAGGATGGGACATGCTGCATTGAGGAGAACAGGAAGAGGGGCCGATGAGGGGTGGAGAGGAAGAGACGAGCTTGAGGCACCTGTGGAGTGCAAGGCAGAACGGGATGGCATGGTTCTGGGGTGCAGGGGGAGATGGGGTGTCCTCACAGGGAGCTCCATGCCCATGGGGAGCTTGAGCAGGGAAGGGGAGGAGGAGCGAGGACAGATAGGCAGACTCGGTCCAGGACTCCCTCGACATTCGGGGAACAGGGGAAGAGGCCACGAGATGACAAAGAGCATGGGACCCAGTCCTGACCCTGCATCAGAGAGATGCAACCCCTACATGTGCGCCTGCAAGAGCAGGGGCACTCCCCACTCCCAGAAAGAAGAGGAGAAGCTGGAGGGGAAAGCGGCATGTGTGCATACACACACAGGAGCACACACACGCATGGCAGCAGTGATGCACAGACTCGAAGCTGAATTCAATAAGCCTCCTCTGGAGAGCAGGAGGGAGCGTGGCTGAGCGAGGCGAAGCGAAGGCAGAGCCTGGAGGCCACATCGATAATAAAGGTCAGCAACCAAATGAGGGGGAGATGTGGGACCCTCGGGAGACACGGGCGGGAGGATGCAGAGATGGGGCCCGCGGGCACACTCGGAAGATGGGGAGTGGCGAAACCTGATGGAGAGCCCAAAGGGAGGGGGCACAGCTGCAGCCCACATCGCCACCCGTGAAGCCGACTCAAATGGCAGCCCTCAGGGCCAGGGCCAAACTGGAGAGAAGGAGAAATGAGGGAGAGACGGAAGAAAAAAGAGGGAAGAAGTGGCAAGGACTCGCAGAGCTCTGGAAAGGCAGCGTGTGGCTGCTGAGACACAGACTGGCAGAAAAGAAACCACATACTGCAGACAAATTCGGGGTCACCCCTAGCCCAGAGAAGTGCAAGGCAAAGAGGAGTCCTGGGCGTGGATTTGTGGCAACCTTGCCTGCCGTGGTGAAAAGAGAAAGCAACCCACATGCCCATGCCATGGGGAGAGCGGGTCCCCCGAAACGCAGCTCTGCCCGATGTGGGCTTGGAGTCTGTGAAGTAGGCACATCCTGGGGTGAGATTTGCTATGTGTGGTTTGCGCCCATTTCCGTGGTGTAAATGTGACCACCAGGCCAGTTTCGAGCTACCAACGTGCCATCACTGAATGGAGTCATAAGAAGTGCCCATGCTGATGGCTGAGCACCTACATGTTCATGAAAGAACTCTGAGACTTAGCACTGGGCAAAAAGCCATTGGCAAACCTTGCACAGAGTAAATGTCATTTACATTTCCAAGCTCTCCTCTCAGAGCAGCACTAGTTTATCTAGATGAGAGGACGCACAGAGACTGTGTGGACAGTCTGTCCACCATCCTCCACCACAGCCACAGATGTTCCTCAACTTCCTCCTGGGAGCTGAGGCACAGAGAGCAAGCAAATGCAGGTTCTGCCCGCAAGGCGCTCACAGCCTGGAGGACAAGGGCAAGATGCCCAAATGCACATATATCTGGGTGCTCAGGCACAGGGCATCCTCACCCGATAGGGCCCCCAGGAAGAGCTTGGCAAAGACTTCTTTGAGGAGGACATGGTACTTCCTGGGGCCTCCTGTGACTTTCCTCAACAGAGCTGCAGGTGTGAGAAGAGGGAGTATTGGGCATGGTCAGCAGCAGGATGTCATTGGACTCTAGAGGAGACAACCCAGGGGCAGACAGCAGGAAGAGGTAAGATGGGATCCTGGGGCACAGACACAGAGGCAGAGGGGGCTGTAAGGGAACAGAGGAGGGATGGCCAGGGAGGTAGAGTCAAGGAAGGAAGGGAAGTCCAGACCCCAGAATAGGCCCCAGCATCAGAGGCCCCAGGAGAGAGAAAGTGGTCCGTGGGGTTTGGAGACCTCATCCAGTAGGCACAGGGCAGCTGCAGTGGTGACCAGGTTGGGAGGAAGGGCGCAGACATGGCCAGACCTGGGTTTCAGCCCCAGCTGTTCTGGAGTGGAAAGAGAGATGGCAGGAGGGAGAAGTCAACAGAAGGTCAAGGGAGAATGGGCTCTGCAGGTGGGAGGAAGGTGAGCATGCCCACATGCTGAGCAAGCCCCCGGGAGGAGAGAAGAAAGAGGACAGCTGTTGCCAGGGCAACTGTGCTGACTGGGAGCACTGAGAGGACCAAAGGAGAAGATGGAGAGGGACTTCGGAGGAAGAACAGCCTCGGGGTGGAAGTGGGAGGCAGATAGAGAAAGTGGCTTTATCTGTGTTTTCATACCTGGATTTGGGAAATTGGAGGAACATGGAGCTCATCGAGGATTTGGTGGGCTACATGCTTGGATGTGCAGTGTTTCGGCAGAGGAGTCTATAGTGGACCCAGAGATGTGGGGCATCTCTTGCCTTCACATGCACAACCACACATTGCGATGCTCAGAGTGACATGAAAACACAGGATGCACATATCATCCTGTATTCTCATTGCAGATAATGGGTCTGCTTCCCCATGGATTCAGCTCCACCAGGATGTAGCCTGGGCTGTGAGATCTGTGTTCTTAGCAGAACACCCCGTAGGTGTTCAGTGTATGTTTGTTGGATGGATGGATGGAAGAGGATAGGTAGTTGGATGGATGGATGGATGGAAGGATGGATGATGGATAAGCAGATGGATAGATGGATGATGAATGGGTGGATAAATAGATGAATGCGAGGGAGAAAGAAAGGAAGGGAGGGATAGAAGGAGGAAGGGAAGGGTGAGGGAGGGAGGGAGGGAAGGAGGAAAATAGATGGATGGGTGGGTAAATGAAAAAATGGAGTGGTTACTGCAAGTCTATGGTCCAGGCGTGAGACGCTGAGGCCTGGGCTGGGGTCTTGAACTGGGGTCTTGAACTGGGTGCTTTGAAGGAAGATTCTGCAGGAAGGGAAGACAAATGGGCCTTGGGTGACAGGAGAGAGCAGGGTTAGAGGTGACTACCGGCTGCTGAGCCTCAGGTGAGTGATCTTCAGTGCCGAGATCAGGAAGTGTTTGGCTGGCCCTAGGGGGTGGTTGCTGAGGATGAAGATGACTTGGGGGCAAGAAAGCTCTGTATTGGTCCTAAATCTGAGGGTGCAGTTGAAGGCAGAGTCCAGATGGCCGGCAAGGAATAGAGGTGTCGGCCAGAGGAACAGGGCAGGACAGGGAGTGGGGCCTGATGCTGGAGGGCAGGGAATGGAGGTGGGATGGAGAGGGAGATGAGAGGACACATACCACAGCCTGGAGCTCAGCAAACATGTGTGTGCAGATGGATGGATGCACAGAGGGCTGACTGGGCACAGGTGTCTGCAGCGAGCTCGTCTGTGAGAGTGAATGTGGGGAAGCAGCTTGCGTGCCTGTCCATGGAGTGGCATCAGCCATGCACCTGGCCTCTGGGATGTGATGCGTCTCAGGAGCCACTGAGACATGGCCACCATCTGTGACCCGCTTGTGTGCAGAGAAACCCATGGCAGATCCGGTCACAGAATCACATGCCCGGTTCAGTACAATTCCTACTTAAAAGAAAAAATCCAAAGCCAACACCTCCCTCCATTATTTTCTTCACAAGAAAATAACATACACAGAGAGTGGGATGATTCTCCCAAATCAACATCATGACTTCCTCTGGGACTAGATGGGATGGGAAGGGGGACGAGAATGCCAGTCTTCTGTGTAGTGCTTTGATGTTGTTGTTGTTGTTGTTGTTTTACAAAGACAACAGGTCAGTGACTCACATGTTAATTAAAGATTAATTTGATAAAGGGTAAGAGAAAAGGCCACAAGAGAGGAAGAGAAGGACCGCTAGAAAGACGCACCTTTCACTTGACCATTTGTCCATTCTCCTGTCCAAACTGAAACCCAAGAAGAAACCAGACTCAGAACCCAGGAAGCTCTGAGTCTGAGTGGAGAGAAAGATGCCCTCAGGCCCACGTCAGGGGCCTCCTGGAGGCTTGGTCAGCCTGTAGGGCCACAGGGTCCCAGGGCCACCTTTCTGATGATACCCATCAGTTGTTCACCGTCCCTCAGTGGGTGTCCCTCACTCTTCCTTGTCTGGTTTAGCATCCAATCTATCAGCTCCCTTTCCCCACTGGTACTTACAGCTCTCATGCCCCCTCTCTTTGCTGCTGAGCTTGCAAAACCCCGACCCTACATGGAGTCCAATTCTCCACTGACTCTCAGCTTCCTTTGTTTTTTCAGCCATGCCTTATTCTTAATACATGAAGGGGGAAGGGAGAGGAAGATCGATGGTGGAGTATGCAGACGTGCCTGAAGGACGTTCTTGGGGAGACCCATCACTACCACAGGCAGATGGGAGCTCAGGTCTAGGCTCAACTGGGTGTAAGAGGGTGTGGACAGCAATCCACCCTGCTTCCCAGCAGAAACCACTCCAGCAGATCCGGGAGAGCAAGAAGCAGCTAGGGAAGTTCAGGCATGAGCTCTGCAACATTCCAAGGAGGGTGGACAGAAAAGTCCCCAAGGAAGCAGAGATGCCGAAGCCAGAGATGGGAGAAATATGTGAGCCGGCACAGCCCTGGAGCCCATGGGGAGAGAAGGCCCCAGTCAGAGATGCCCAGAGCATGTGGGGCCAATGACATGAAACAAACTGGTTGGGTTTGGCCAACAGGAAGCTAGCTGGTAGAGGTCTCGCCAAAGCCTGGTGGTGGGTTCAGGGCCAGCCACACCCCACCACAGTGGAATGTGGTGGGGAAGAGGACAGTAGAGCTAAAGGTTCCCTCCCTGGCACTCCTGTGGACAGGAGGAGAGAGAGTGCAGGAGGGAGATGTGAGCAGGTCAAGATCTCAAGGGAGTGTCTCCCTGTACCCTGAGCTTCTGCAGGACATAGCCTGGGGCTTGGGAGTCTGTGTCATCAGTAGAGCATCCAGGAAGTGCCCAACTGAAAGGATGGATGGATGAAAGAATGGATGGATGGATGATAAATGGATGGATGGATGGAGGATGGATGGACGGATGGATGGATGGAGGATGGATGGACGGATGGATGGATGGATGGATGGATGAATGAATGGATGGATGGATGAATGGTGAATGGATGGATGGGTGAATGGATGGATGATGAATGGATTAATGGATGATGAATGGGTGGATGGATGGATGGATGATGAATGGATGGATGGATGTTTGGATGGGTGAATGGTTGGAATAACTTTATCAATCAGAAAAAAGGGACCAGAAAGAGAATGACTTCTGTGATCACTTTGCCAGTCATGGTCATGGTATCTGAGATTTCCTCTGGGAAAAGGGGGTGGGAACCAGGATCAGAGAAATCAATGAAAATTTCAGGGCTTTAGAGTAAAACTCCACAAGCCCACAGAAAAGAGAGCACTGCAAGGGAAAGACAGCCAGCGCGTGCGCGCGCGCGCGCACACACACACACACACACACACACACACACACTGCAGGAATGACGCACAGCCTCAGAGCAAAACTCAATAATCCTCCTCTGGAGAGAGGGAAAGTCAGACACAGGAAGAGAAGGGGGGTGTGCGTCAATAGGAAAGGTGAAAACAAGAGGGGGCATCAGACATGTAGGCAGACAGTGGAAGTGGGAGGCAGGGGTCCAGCACAGGCTCACAGGTACACCCATCCCTCCCACGGGTGCCCCACCCTACACAGGGCAGATGGGAGGGGCTCTGTGTATGTTTGACTGGATGGACATGTGGACCACATCCCCCAGAGACTGGAAATAAACCTGGTACAGGGCCCAGAAAGAGGAAGTTCTTGATGGCTCCTGCTTACTGTTCAGGTACCCCTCTCTACCCTTCCCTCTCCAGGAGGCTGTCTACACCAGCTGCCATCAGGGAGCTCCCCACCCCTACGGCTTCCAGGGGGTGTGACCAATGGAAGACCAGGGCAGGAACCCGTAAGCGGAGTAGGGGTGGTGGCAGCCTCACCACTGTTTGCTCTAGGTGTATGCAAGATCCCTGGGGTTCTCCTACTCCCATACCCTGCGATACAGCACTGATGTGATCAACTCATCTCAAGTCTTCTGAAATGTGAGTGTTCCATCTCTTCCCTGTTGGGACCCTGACGAACACAAACCTCAACAGTGGGAAAAAATAGACAACACACATACACACATCGTTGGGACACAGAGAGTGATGGCCTCCTCCAGAAAGAGTGGAGAGAGGCCAGGCACGGTGGCTCATGCCTCAGTACTTTGGGAAGCTAAGGTGGAAGAATTGCCTGAGTCCAGGAAGTCTGAGGCTAAGGCTGCGTGAGCCATGATGGCGCCACTGCACTCCAGTCTGGGTGACAGAGTGAGACCTGTCTCAAAAAATAAAAAAGGAAGAGCTGAGAAGCTGAGAAGGAACAAGAAAGGGAAGGACAGTGAGGCAGGGAGGTGAGGGAGAGGCACAAGTGGACAGGAAGTGGAAGTAGAGACTGGGTGTTTATGGCAACCTTGTTCTAACTGTAAAACGTTAGAAATCATCTAAATATCCATTACCAGAGACTGAAGGCCGTCTGCACGCATGGAGCTAAAGGAGACCCCAGATGTTGTGGAGTGAAAATCCCTCTGAAGAGCAGCATACATGGCTCGATGTCATTTCTTTTTTTAATTTTTTTAACTATTTTTTTAGAGATGGGTTCTTGCTGTGTTGTTCAGGCTGATCTTGAACTCCTGGGCTCAAGCAATCTTCCTGCCTCGGCCTCCTGAAGTGCTGGCATTACAGGCATGAGCCACCGCACCCAGCCTCAGTGTCATTTCTATGGAAAAAAATACCCTAAGCCAAAGCCTACCAAAAACACCTTAGATTTCTATAGGAAAAAATGTACATTTTTATATTTTAAAATGTGTGGAGTATAGAGTGATTCCTGGTAGGGTACTAGCTGTGGTTTCCCCCCGGAGGATGCGACTGGGGAACAGGATGGGTGGAGTGTCAAAGGGGACCTTTTGATCCTATCTATTTTATCTTTTCTGCAAAGATGATGTGGTCATGTGTCACTACAGTAACTAAACACTAATTTTTAAAAGTGAAAGAGAACAAGAGAGTTGAAGGAAGAGGCCCTCTAGACAGACAACTCCCACCCCTCTGTCTACCTGTCCTCCTTTCCAGCCAGCCCTTTCTCTGTTCCCAGCACCAGAGGTGCAGACCCTGTCCTGGGAAGAACAGAGAACGATGTCCAAACTCCACCGTTCCAAGTGTCCCAGGCACCCTGGGGCTTCTCCAGGGGAAGGGGCAGGAGGGTGCTCCATGGAGAGGACACAGGAAGACGGCCCGTGGAGGCCACACCAGGGGGAGCCACCCCTCAGGCTAGTGGATGCGGAGGTCTTCGCTCAGATAGAGGAGTCTGGGTCACAGACAGTGTCAAACGCAGCCAAGGTACCAGCGGACCCTGCCACGGGAGGGGGTACTGACCCACGGAAAGCAAGGGAAGCAGGCAGGGGGTGGCCTAAGGAGCCCTGGGATGCTGCAGATTGTGGAGCAAGAGACCCTGAAAGGAAGCAGGAGAGATGGAACAAAATGGGACCCTCATTGTCCAGCAGCTCAGGGAGGGGCAGGGATTCAGGTCGCAGGGCCAGCGCCCAGAGTCAAGGGACCCTAATAAACGAGGGCAGAGGAGGACAGAAAAGATCTGACTCAGAGAGGCCAGTGGAGGCCTCAATCAAGCCCCGTAGTGGGCTGGAGGTCAGCCGCAGGTGGTTGCCGAGGGTGGGGAGGGGAGGAGGAGAAAGTCAGAACTAGCAGGTCCTCCCAAACTCCTCTGTGGTTGAAGGAGCTGGCAAGAGGGAAGGGGGAACAAAAGGTCAAGGGGGGCATCTCAAGGAAGGGGAACACGGCATTGCCAGGGCAACCACAGGACTGGACCCTGAGACTAAGGAGGATGGAGTGCAGTTTGGAGGAAGAATCGTCAAAACCTAAAGGTGGGGGGCAGGAGAAGGAGGGGCGCCAGAGAAGGGGAGGGGAACCTGGGGTGAAGATGGGAGGCCAAGGATTTCCTTGCAGACTCGGAGAGTTCCAGGCATGGAATGTGGGGGGATAAGATGTCCAAACACGTGGGCCGGAGGTGCACAGGAGAGCCTGGGGGGCGCAGAGGCACGTGCAGGAGGCCCCAGAAGCCCCACAGGAGGGTGGGCATGGCCCAGAGAGAATCTGAGGGTGGAGAGGGCTAGGTGAGAAGAACGCAACCGGCACTGGTCACTACAGAAGGGGGAGGCGGGGACAGGTGTGGAGACACAGGCAATGCAAGAGACATCACACACAGAGGCACACACTCGTGCACACACGCGCACATACATGTGCATGCTCATTCACAGGCACATGTGCACATACACACCCGGAGACCACCCTCCTGTCTTCTCGTGATGTGATAACTGGTGTGTCTCCCTTGGACCCTGAGTTTCTTCAGGACACAGCCTGGGACTCTGAGCTCTCAGCCCTCAACAACACAGGCAATAGATGTTCAGCTGGCACTTGCTGACCCTCCACTGGATGGAAGGAAGGATGGAGAGACAGACAGACAGATGAAGCAGGACAGGAAAGGGGGGCATCAGCCCTGATCATGTACACACACACAGGCATGCACACACTCACATGCACATGCATGCATATACACGCACACTGCAAGACACAGAGAAAGAGAAACTCCACTAGCCTCAGGAACAAGAGAAAGTTGAAGGGGAAGGTGGCAGCTACACACATGCGTGTGCGCACAGACACACACACACACACACACACACACACACTGCAGGAATGACACACAAAAAGCAAAATTCAATAAGGCTTCTCTGGAGAGCAGGCGGAGGGAGCTGAAGACAGAGGCAATGAGAGGGGCTGGTGTGTCAAAGAAAAGCTTAACAAGTTGAAGAAAGGAGCAGAAGCCTGGGAGGCAGACAGGTGGAGGCACACAGACTCACAGCCTCTGGGGGCTCCCGGGAGATGCTCACGTGTGCTGGTGGGTGGGTGGTGAACTGGCAGCCGGGGGAACCAAGCCTGAGAAAGGCCCCAAGGGATAGACACCCCAGGGCGACCCACGTGCCACTGACTCCCACAGCCCTTCTGGCTCCACCATCCACCCTCCTCCTCCCTGCTCCCGGTCCTGAAGGCTGAGCTGTAGATGAAATCGCAACCCTCAGCCCCACACCCAGGGCTACCCCCAACAGGAGAGCTGAGGAAAGAGGGACGGAGGGAGGTCGGCGCGTCTGCTCAGTGGAGCTCAGGCTGCTGTGCCCTCTGTGCTCAGCTGCCCTCTGTACATGATTCTGGAAACCTCTCCCTCTGCTTCCCTAGGACTCAGTGCCTGGTAAACAGCCTCTCTTCAGGTTTCCTGAATCTGAGGGAGACATCTGTTTCCTGTTGGGGTCTGACTGAGGCTGGGATAGGAGCAGGGGTCATAGGGAACCTTGACAGTGGTTGCGAGCCCTTCGTGTTTTTGTTTTAATGTGTCACATATGGAATTGAAAATTATTTTCAGAAAGGAGGGATAATGCACCTAGGGGAGAGAGAGCAAGGGACTGGCCAAGAGGAGGTCTCCGTACCCCATCTGTCCCGTTCTTGCTCTGTGCTCCCAGAGCAGTGCTCTCTGCATCCAGCAGGGCCCCATGGAGGAGTCCAACACAGTGGGGGCTTGGGAGAAGGGGGGGCCTGGTGGCCACTCCAAAGAGACCCTCCCTTCAGACCAATGATGCTTGGCTCTGCAGACAGGCCTGAGCTAGGGTGGGCCTTGGAAGGGGAAGGCAGGGCTCGGAAAGCAGGCAGGGCAGACAGAGGCAAGAGCCAGAGCAGAGCCCCAGGAGCACCAGGATCCCACCCAGGCTGGTGGGAGAAACTCTCTAAGCCGGGAGGCACAGCCTGGGAGGTGGAGGAGCCAGGAGCCTAGGAGGAGCCACGAGCCCTCCTTGTCGTAAGCTGGTACAGGACACCAGCTCGCAAATGTGCCCATTTGCGAGAGAGGCGTGAATGGGCTGTAGGCTTGTCTGGTAGCCTTGGGGGCACTTCACAGGGGCCTGGGACAGGGTCCTCAGTAGCAGAGGGCAAGGCAGGGAGCAGCCAGGACTCATATTCCCTCCAGCTCATCTGCAGGGAAAGGAGAGAGGACGGGAGGGAGTCCAGCATGGCCACCTGCTGAGAGGGCCGGAGGAGGGGATGGACTCGTGGGGAGGGCGAGGAGGCATGGGACTGGGGGAAAGACTGTCGACCGGGGCAGAGGGCACTGTGAGGCCCATAGGTGGGTCGGGAGAGGTGACCAGACTGTGGCTCTGGAATGGGGTGGCAGAACCGGAGCTCTGTTCTGGGTTGGTGAGTTTGGGAAGCTGATGGGAGGACCACTCGGACCGAGGAGGGAATGATGGACAGGTGGGGTTTGGGACCGAAGCAAAGGTCTGTGGAGAGGAAACAGAGAGGTGGCGGCATTTCGTTCGGAGTCTGTGGACTCCCAGGAGTGCACGCGGGGTGGGAGAGGGCGGGGAGGGAGAGAAGCCGAAGGACGTAGTGTCCCGCTGGAGAGCCGGGAGGGGGGCAAGGGGGCTGGAGAAGTGGCGGGAACGACCCTATGCGCTCACACTGTGATGTGTAGAATGACATAAAGTCTGGGGGAGCCTTGTCGCCCATCTTGCAGTGCAGTGAAAGCTGGTCTGTCTTCCCCCTGGACTCTGATCTCCTGCAGGCTGTGATCTGGGGCTTTGGGGCCTGTGTCCACATCAGAGACCCAGTGGGCACCCAGTTAAGGCAAACCTGTTAATGGATGGATGGATGATGGGTGCAGTGGGGGGGGGTCCCGGCATCCAAGAGCTGACACGATGAGCTGCAGCAGAGGCGGAAAGAACTGGAGTGGGAGGGCTCTCCTGAGCAGCCCCTAGAGGAGACAGCAGGAAAAGGGACAGGCAGGGAGTAGGCAGCAGCAAGTGGAGTAAGCGGTGTGCGGCCCTAGGTGGCAGTGAAGCTCAGCGCTGCTTAGAACCAGGCCAGAAACGCGTTCTGGGGAGGTGACAGGATGTGCCAGTTCAAGGGCAGGAGTCCAGCTGGTGTGAGCCACCAGTCGGTGGCAGGACGGGGGAGAGTGAACAGTCTAGACTGCAGGGGACACGGGGTGTCAGTGCAGAAGGACCCTGCAAACTCCAGGGGGCCTGTGAATAGTGGGGAAAGTCC
The DNA here is from genome assembly GCA_027257055.1 of Cephalopachus bancanus. Classification (NCBI taxonomy): domain Eukaryota; kingdom Metazoa; phylum Chordata; class Mammalia; order Primates; family Tarsiidae; genus Cephalopachus; species Cephalopachus bancanus. The sequence goes on from JAPVLO010000037.1 coordinate 6,312,865, forward strand.
AGGACAGGGATAAGGGCCCCAAAATGTGAGGGGTGTGAAACTGCAGGAACCAGGGGAAGAGAGACAGGAGAGGCAGGTAGACCTCGGCGCCCAGCTCAGCAAGGGTGGTGTCTTGGATAGGCTGACAGGCAGGTGAATAGCCGTTGAGAGCAGCAGAGGGGGTGGGAGCCAGTGGGGACCAGCGTGTGTGCATGTGTGCACACACACACAGCAGGAAGGACTCAAAGACTCAGAGCAACACTTCTCAGGAAAGTGAGAAAGAGCTCAAGGCAGAAGCAGGAGCAAGATGATGTGGAAATAAAAAAGCTAGAACACAGGAAGAAGGGGGCACAGACCTCAGGGAGGCCCCAGGCACGCAGACACCCTGACACACTCACAGCCCAGTTTAAACCTTGCTCCCGGAACAGACACGTGAACATTTTGTGGGTGGACATGTGATGGCTGGAAGAAGGGGTGACCAGATAAGGGCATAGGGTGACCCAGGGAGTGAGGACAAAACCCGAGAAAAGCCCCGAAGAGAGGAAGTCTCCTGAAGTTCCCCGATGTAACTACGACATCAGTTTCCTGATGGGACCCTTACTGTTGCACACGCGGGAGGCGCGGGGCACAGACAACACACACACACACACGCACGCACGCACACACACACACAAGAACCAGGGTCACATCCAAAGAGAACTGGAAAGATGTAGGAGAAGCGAAGGGTGAGTGAGGCAAGGGAGGGGAGTGACGGAGACGCAGGCCCCAGTGGAAAGAGAAGTGCACAGATGAGACTTGGGGTGCTCCAGAACCCCCAAAGAAGGAGCTAGAGGAGACATGTTTGTTCGCTGCAGCCCCATCCATAATGGTGAAGAGCCAGAAATAACCAAGAGGTCCATCCCAGGGGAAGGGCTGAACACACTCCCGGGTACTCTTCTGGAATGCTGGGCAGAGAGGCGAAGAACTGAGCACGACTGCACGCCCTGACAGGAGGGACCCTTAGGGACCCCCTGAGGGTGAGAGCTCACTGGGGAGGAATATTCACAGTACGAGGCAGTTTCTTCTAAAAGCAAGAATAACAGTATTCTGACAAGACTACCAAACCACCATCTACATTTTCTAGGGGGATATATAGGCTTTCATTCCCAATTGTTCATTGATTACTTTTATATTGACCTTTTATTGGACAGTCTTGCTGAGCTCACAACAGCTCTAGAAGCTTTTGTGTAGGCTCTTTGGAAGTTTCTACGTAGACCATAATGTCATCTGCTAATAGAGACAGTTTTATTTCTTCTAACCTATGTGTTCTTTTATTTCTTTTTCTTATTGCACTGGCTGAGACCGCCAATATGGCGCAGAATCACAAAGGTGAAAGCAATGCCATTGCCTTTTTCTAGATCTTAGAGCAAGGCAGCCTTTCACCATTAGCTATGATTTTAGCTGTTTTAGAAATATGTGCGTAGGCCGGGCTCAGGGGTTCAACCTGTAATCCCCGCACTTTGGGAGGCCGAGGTGGGAGGATTGCCTGAGCCCGTGAGTTCGAGACCAGCCTGGGCAACTTGGTGAGACCTCGTCTCTACAATAAAATAAAAATAGCCAGGCGTGGTAGCATGTGTCTGTAGTTCCTGCTACTCGGAAAGCTGAGGCGGAAGGATTCCTGGAGTCAAGCAGATCAAGGCTGGGTTGGCCGTGAGCATGTGTGTCACTGCACTCCAACCTGGGTGAAGGAGTGAGACTCCAACTCAAAAAAAAAAAAAAAAAAAAAAAGAAAAGAAATGTGTGTGTAGCCGGGCACGGTGGCTGACACCTGTAATCCCAGCACTTTGGGAGGCTGAGGTGAGAGGACTGCCTGAGCCCAGGGGTTCGAGATCAGCCTGGGCAACTTGGCAAGCCCTTGTTTCTACAATAAATCAAAAAATTAGCCAGGTGTGGTGGTGCACATCTATAATTCCAGTTACTTGGAAGGCTGAGATGGAAGGATCGCTTGAGCCCAGCATGTCAAGGTTGTGGTGGCTGTGAATGTATCACTGCACTCCAGCCTGGGCAACAGAGTGAGACTCTGACTCAAAAAAAAAAAAAAAGTTCTGTGTGTATGTGTGTGTGTGTGTGTGTGTGTGTGTGAATTTTTTTCCCACTGATTTGATAACAGAATATAAGGGGGGAGGTTAGTGGAAAGAATTTTAGTTTCATATACAATTATTTTAATATTTTAAAAAGACAGTGTAATTGTATATCACTGGTAAGACTGCCAAGTAATTTTTGTTAAAAAAAAGAGAGAGCGAGTGCAGGCAGAGGAGAAAGAAACTGATAAAGAACAAAGAAGAAGAGGAAACCTACCCATCTGTCCATGCCTCCTTCCCACTGCAGCCACACACTCCCTAGCCCTCTTCTGTGCTGACACCCAGAGAAGACCCTGACCCCAAGCTTTGCAGTCTGGTGGGGGAGAAAGGCACCCAGATCTGCCTGTTCCAGAGGGAGCTCCTGGAAAATGCTGGGGGTCCTCAGGGGGAGGGGGACAAGTAGAGGCTCCATCGAAGAGGACACAGTGCCTCATTCTTGAAAGATGGGTTTGGGAGGGGAAGGAAAAGAGGCCACCGTGGCCGATGAGGAGGAGGAGGAGCCCCTGGGACATCCACGGGACCTTGGCATCACACAGGTGGACACCAAAGGACAGAGACTGCGGATCTGGTGGCCAGGAGACTGGTGGGGGCTCTGTCTGAGCACGTGGTGGGCACAGAGGACGTGGGGATGGCAACGGCAAAGCTGAGGCGGGAAGGAGAGAGGACAGGAGCGAGCCAGAGCAAGACGAGCGTTTCTCCACAGTTAGAAGTGGCACGTTCCCCGCTGAGAGGAGCCGGGAGAGAGAGAGGATGGCTGTTGCCAGGGCAACGATACTGGCCATGAGGAAGGGGAGGCCCAGAGGGGAGACTGGAGAGGGATGCTGGAGAAGGAATAGGCCAGAAATTCGAGTTAAGTTGGAGATGGAGGGCCAGGGGGAAGCAAAGGCATCTGGACGCCTGGTCTCAGGGATGGAGATGGGAGCAAGGGGCAGGGGGTGGGGGACATGCTGAGGAGTTTGACCTGCCTTGGCAGATCTGTGATGCTTCTGGGCATCCGAGTGGGGCTGGGTAGAGACAGTGGACATACACGAGGGCCGTGTGCACGGAGGGGTCTCTGCAGCCTGAGCTTGGGCAGCAGGGTGTGGGTGCTCTCCATGGAAGAGTAGGGACCAGAGTGGGAGGACACGGCCCTGGGGGAGGGCTGGACGGAGGAAAAAGGCATGAAAATGTACTGTGCAAGACCAAAGGGACATAAAGTCTTTGGAAACCCCTGCCACCCATCTGGTCTGACAGATAGCTGGTCTGTCTTGCCCCTGGACTCCGAGCCCCTGCAGGATGTGGCCTGGGTCTTTGGGGCTTGTGTCCTCAGCAGAGACCTCGTGGGAGCTCTGTGCACAGAGAGGTAAAAGATGGATGGTTGGAGGGATGAATGGATGCAGTGGTCCAGCTTCACTTTTCTAGCCTGGGCTGAGTCAGGGGCTGACAAGATGAGGGGTGGGGGCTGCTGAGCGGCTTCAGAAGAAGATTCTACAGGAAGAAGAGCAGCTGGGCCGTGGGCGGCAGAAGAGTGAGGACTCAGGATGACTTGGGGCTCCTGGCTGCAGACCCAGGCAGGCAGTGACACTCGGCGCTAATGAGAACAGGGGAGAAACACATTAGGGTGCGGAAATGATGTGGTGAGTTTCTCACAAGCTGGGGCCGCGGTACTGAAGCCAGCTGGGAGTGGCTTTGAGTTTCCACCTTGTGAGCACGGAGGCGGTATGGCCCGTGGGGCTGTGGGCACCAAGGGCAGGGAGAGCAGGTGTGGTGGAGGAGGGCTGAGCCCTGGACACGCACCAGGGCCCCAAGGTGTGAAGGCAGGTGGAAGAAGAGGAGGAGGAGACAAAAGTAGGCACAACAGACAGTGTATGTTCACACACATACGCAACGACCCAGCCCAGGACTGACTTGAAGCAGGTCTTTAATCAACCTCTTGTGGATGAAGCGACAAATAGATGGACAAGGTGTGAATAACAGTGACCCAGAGACCAGGAACTGCCCAGCCCAGGCCCCAGGGGAAACCTATGAGAGATTAGCATACACACACACACACACACTCACTCACTCACTTACAGCATGAATAGCTTGCAGACTCAGAAAAACTCCAGCAAGACTCCTAGGTGAGAGAAAGGGAAGGTGGCTTTGGAAGAAGATAAAAACCCAGGAAATGAGGGAGGGAGATGGGACCCTCAGACACACAGCAGGAGCATGAATACGGGCACAGTATACACATAGACTCACCTTCCCACTGACTGGCACAGAATCTGTTAGATGAGGGATGGACAGGTGAATGAGTGGATGGATGGCTGTGTGGGTGGATGGATAGAAGGGTGGGTGGGTAGATGGCAGGATGGGTGGATGGATAGGTGGGTGGGTGGGTAGGTGGGTGGGTGGAGTAATCCAGAGATGAGAGCAAAACCTGAGGAAGGCCCAGCATATGAGAGATCACAGACATGTCCATGTGCATGCCACACAGCTAAACCATCTAGCATAGCATTTACCAGGCGATATTTACGATGGAATCACCAAATAAATAATAAATTAACAAACGAATGAACCAGAAGTGACATCAAAGTCCAGTAAACGAGAGAGAAACGAAAAGTTGGCCCACAGCAGGGCAAACAGGCACAGACGCTCGTACCCAAGCACGGGTGTGTGTTCATGCATTCATACACAGTGAGACACTCACAAAGGGAGTCTCTCTCACAGGGAGAGCTCAGAAGCCAGGAGAGGATGAAGCAGGGGCACCAGAGCAAGGCAGGGAGGGGCCAGGCGGGCTGGTGGGGGGCGCCAAGACGGGAGCCGCTGAGGAGCCAACTCGGCGGGACCTGCTCGCCAGCCAGAGCCATGCGTGTGAACCCGGAAGTGTATGGCGCCCCTACTGTGTGCCAGATGCTATCGAGTGACCCAGTGACAGCGGGGAACAGGACACACCCACCCCCGCTCTTCTGGAACTGGCCTTCCAGAACAGCAGACAGAAAGAAGGCTGCTCAAGGAATCAGTTCAGATATCGATAAGAGCCAGGAGCGGATAGAACAAGTGGTGAGACCGCATGCAAGGCGGGGCCTTTAGGAGGGAAGGTCAGGAAAGGCCTCCCCAGGGGGCAGCGTCTGAGCTGAGCACTGAGTGACAAGAGGGAAGGGGGGGGTCTTGTGAGTTTCTGAGAGAGGAGTCTTCCAGTCTGAAGGAACTGCAGAGCTAGAGCCCTCAGACGCGTGTGAGCTTGGCACGCCTGGGAGGGAGCAGGCCAGTGGGAGCCACCCACGGCAGGGAGAAGACACGGGAGATGAAACAGCGGTGGGATCGGGGCAGACCACATCGTATCTTGTGAGTCTGGACTTGGATTCTATGATCTGTGGGTGGCATGACCTGGTCTATGGGAGGATCTCTCTAGTTCTGGATAGAGAATAATTTGGAAACAGGAGTAGAAGCAGGGAACCCAGGAGAAGGCTGAGCTGGTGTTCCAGAGAAACCATGGGGGCTCAGGTTAGGATGGGGCAGCTGGGGTAAAAAAAATGGAATGAACCTGGGTATTTTAGAAGTTCCCCCAGTGAGACTTACCAGTGGACTAAACATGGGTGTGAGTGTTGAGAGGACAGGGGCGCCAGGATGACCCCAGGGCCTGAGGGGGAGTCACTTGCCGATGCAGGGGGACTGGAGAAGGCAGGTCTGCAGGAGCGGTGGATCGGGCTCGTCTTGGCCCAGTGAGTCCGGGATGCCTGCTGGACCTCGGAGTAGAGATGCTTAATGGGTGGTGGAGTCTAGAGTTTGGGGAGAGGTGGAGACGGAGTCATCAGCAAATGGACAGTGTCGAACCATGCATGAGATCACCCAAGGAGAGAGGGTGGATAAGAAAGAGGAGGTGCCATGTAGAAGCTGGGGGAGGCAACAGGATCCAGCGACAGAGACTAAGAAGAACAGAAGAGTGTGGTGCCTTGAAGGCCCAGGTAAGTGAGTGCTCTGAGACTGAGAAGGTGATCGGCCACATCTGACATCATGGATGGCACAAGGAAACTGAGGGCTGAGGACTGAGCATTGGTCTGGACAAGATGCAGGTCACTGGTCGTCTCGCCAAGAGCCATGTCAGCAACAAAGTGGACATGGAAGGCTTATGAGAGGCAGTGAAAACAAGGAGAGTTGGGGGTTGACCTCCAAGATCTCATTGAGATCAAAGACTTGCTCGAGTAAATGACATGGGATGTCCCAGTGGCTGCTGAGAGTGGGTGGCTCAAGATGGAGATTTCTGAGTTGATGCTGTCATTGTGCAGCAAGGTCAAAGATAAGTCATAGCTGAGTTCAAGCAAGGACAGAATTGTGGGCATCTGGGAGGTCCAGACCACGGGGTTGGCTACACCATTCTTGTGGGTGTTGAGATCATCAAGGATGACCACAAGACTAGGGACAGAGAGACAGAGACCAGGAAGCACAGACCTCAGTGACTGAGGGCGTGGTGGAAGGTTGGCAGTGACTGTCCCAGTAACAGGTACTGGTGGGGTCAACGGAGCAGAAACCAAAGTTGCATGGGTATCACCCTCCACAGGAGGGAACATGGTGGTCTTTTTACCAAGAAGGACCCCAGAGGAGAAGCACACATAGAGGAAGATGCCTAGTCTGCTCTATGCCATGGGGAGGAGCAGGTGCCGGAGGGACCACCATGTGGAAACCCCCGGGAGGTGGCTGATCACACACTCAGAGGCCAGAAACTCAAGAATCACCAGTGCTAACTGGATGTTGAAACACTGAGCAGGGCCAGGCACGGTGGCTCACACCTGTAATCCCAGCACTTTGGGAGGTTGAGCCAAGAGGATTGCCTGAGCCCAGGTGTTCAAGACTAGCCTGGGCAACTTGGCGAGACCTCGTCTCTACAGTAAATCAAAAAAGTAGCTGGGCGTGGTGGAACATGCCTGTGGTTCCAGTTACTTGTAGGCTGAAATACAAGGATTGCCTGAGCCCAGCAGGTGGAGGCTGTGGTGGCTGTGAGCATGCCACTGCACTCCAGCCTGGGTGACAGAGTGAGACTCTGACTCAAAACAAAAAGAAACGGTGAGCAGGCAAGGGGTATAGGGACCCAAGAGGAGGGTTGCAAGTGAGGCGGGTGGCATGTCAGGAGGGAGGCCCTCTTTTTAGACTCAGGTGGTGAGTGTGCCCCTTCCTGGGGGGGGATGCGGGGGGGGCAGGCTTGGAGGGTGGACATCAAGGGCTCCCCTGGAGAGTGCTAAGTTGGAGTGGCCCATAGACTCACATGGAGGTGCCCCTGGGGCTGCTGGACACCCAAGACTGTGATCAGGCCCTGGCTAGGAGTCACCAACAAGGCTTGCTGGGTTTTCAAGGCACAGCACTGGATGGATCAATATTCCCAGGAAGAATCTTGGGACTCTCAAAGAGAGAGAGTTAGAGACAGAAAGAGAGGTTGACAGCTAGGCTCAGTGGCTCAGCCTGTAATCCCGCGCCTTGGGAGGCTGAGGTGAGTGGATTGCCTGAGCCCGTGGGTTCGAGACCCGCCTGGGCAACTTGGCGAGACTTCATCTCTACAATAAATCAAAAAATTAGCTGGGCGTGGTAGCGCGCACCTGTAGTTCCAGCTACTTGGAAGGCTGAGGCAGAAGGATCGCCGGAGCCCAGCAGGTCGAGGCTGCCATGGCCGGGAGCGGCCACTGCACTCCAGTCTGGGTGACAGAGTGAGACTCCAGACTCCAACTCAAAAAAAAAAAAAAAAAGGAAAGAAAGAGAGGCTGTCCAAAGACTGTGGGCTCGCTGACATTCCAGCAACACCTGAAAGGGGCTCCCCAGGGTCAGTCATCCAAGGTCATGAGGAGAGGCACAGTGGGGTGTCCTGGCGCCCAGAACAGCAGTGATGTTGCTGAGAGTCCAAGTGGGATGAAAACTAAGAGTTCAAGTGTCCGTGAAATTGGCAGCATGAAGGCCAACGACGGTCTTGACGAGGCAGTGGCTGGTTGATGGGAGTGGATAAAGGACATGGGGTGTGGAGACTAGGCAACTCCTTCCCTGAGCTTTTCTGGCGAGGGTTGGAGTCCAGGGATGGGACTAAATGAACAGAGGCTTGCTAGGGAGATTTGAAAAATGTTCACAGCGTAGCCATTGTTCAAAAATGCTAAAAATTCCTGCCCTGGAGACAAGGAGTGGGGCAGGGAGGAGATTCTGAGAGGAGTACAAGGGAGAGAAGAATGGCACACCCACGGGTCATTCATTCACTCATTCAGAAAATCTTCCATAACAGCGACCCATTTAATCTTTAATAAGAGCTACGGATTGCAAGCCTGGCCCTGCTGCAACAGCTTTTCAGGATTTGCCTAACCCTCGAGACACCCCAAGGGGAGCGTGTTTCCACCAGCTTCCTTTACAGATGAGGGTTCTCGGGAAGGTAACAGGTGTCGATCAAGACATGGAGGGTGAGGGTGGAGGCAGGGGCCCAGGGAGGGAGCCGTGCTTCGAGGACCCCTCAAGGGAGAGTCAGCAGGCACGGAGGAGTCGGGAGGATTAGGGGGACACCCAGCACTAATGGGAACGGGAGAAAACCCCACCTAGGGGCTGCAGAGACAGGCAGCAGGTCTGAGGCATCCGAGGAGCCCAGCAGGTGCTGGCTTTGTGTCTTTGTCGGGGTGGACTGCAGGGAGGGACTCCCAGGGTCAGCACAGCAGGGAGGGTGTGAGCTGCGCGGAGATAGGGTGCAGAAGGGGAGCCCAGGAGCCCAGGACAGGATAGGGGATGCAGAATAAAGCCTCCAGGGTCCTTTGCACCATGAGAGAAAAACCCTTAGCTCGTATCAGCTTATGTCACCTCACAGGGTGATTTTAGAGCTGCCAGCAAGGGCTCAAACCCCGAGTGACCTGGGGCAAATCATCTAACCTCTCTGCACTTCGAGCTTGCCATTTGTAAGATGGAGAAAACAATAGTCCCTCTGATCATTTTCTAAGGATGAGATGAAAACCACCCGAAGGTAGGTACCAGGACAGCACAGGTACAGAGCTGCTGGCTCCTGTCGACTCTGCCTTCAGGCAGTGCAGTTTGAGGGACGGCAGAACTACAAGAGCAATGGCATGCCCTGAGGTTTGTTGTTGTGGGGTTCTGGGGTTTTTTTATTTTGAGCCGGGGTCTCACTCTATTGCCCAGGCTGGAGTGCAGTGGCACGATCACGTCACGCCAGCCTCAACCTGCTGGGCTCAGGTGATCCTTCCGCCTCAGCCTCCTGAGTAGCTGGGACTACAGGTGCGTGCCATGATGCATGGCTAATTCTTTTTTAAAAATTTTTTTGTAGAGACAAGTCTTGCTATGTTGTCCAGGCTGATCTCAAACTCCAGGCCTCAAGCAATCCTCCCTGTTGGCCTCCCAAATACAATCACATTTATGAGAGAGCACAGGAAGGGGATCACTAAAAGGAGATCTGGAAAGGCTATACCAAGGAAGGGCCATCTGAGCTGGGCCTTGAAGGTTGCAAACAAGTTAGCCAGGTGGAGAAGGAAGGTCGTCTATTCTTCCAGCCACTCCCGAGCGCAAGTGTGCTCAATCCTGTGCTGGGCAGGTGAGGGCAAGTCTTCAGAGGGAACTGGCGTGCCAGGCCCGTCTCATGCCAAGCAGTCTCAGGGCCAAGCAGGCACAGAAGAGATTATGGTTACAGGAAAACACAGGGACAGCAGCCACAGGCACCCGTCTGGGAGGTCCTGGGAGCCCCAAGACAGGATGCCCACTAAGGAAATGACAGGAGGAAACCACGTGGAGGAGGGACCCGGGTAGCGGGAGAGGGGAAGAGGATGCACCCAGGCTGCCGAGGGACAGCCACAGCAAGCCTGGCAGCTGAAAGTCACTCACATCCCCAGTGTTTCTGACCAGCCTTCCCTCCTCATCCCCACCGCCTGCAGACCCCCATGATTCCCCCCACCACTCCCTGGGCTGCTACTAAACACATGAGCAGGCTGGTCTCCTTCCTTCTCCCCATGCCACCCGGTCCCCATGCCTCGCCACCTTCTTTCTTCTTCAGTTGCTGCGGGCATGTTACCAAGCTCCATCATATGACTGGGTTACTCCCTTGTTCCAACTCGTTAAGGGCCCACGGGATAAAGCCCAGAATTCCCCCTGGTGGCTAAAATTCACCCTAGGGAGCAACAGCAGCTTTCCTGGTCTTGGCCCAGGATCTTCCCAAGCCCAAGACCCCTCCTGGGGAGCTTCCTCATCCCTCAGGCCCCACTGGGCAGCTCGCTCACCTCTGAGCTCTCTCTCTCTCTCTCTCCCTCTCCTGTCTCCCTCTGTCTGTCACATCACTCTGATTCTCTGTCTCCTTCTGTGTTGCCCCTGTCTCTGTGAGCAACTTTCTGTTTCTCCCTGGGTCTCTCTTGTCTTTCTGCCTCACTGTCTCCCATCGTTCTGTCTCTGGGTCACTGTTTTCTCCCTCTCTTTCTCTGTTTCTCTCTCCCTCCTTCCTCCCTCCCTTTCTCTCTCCCTCTGTCTCTCTCCTCTCTCTCAGGTTCCCCGTTCCTCCCTCCCTCCCCCTGTCTCCTCTGTCTCTGTCTCTCCCCCTCTGTCTCTCCCCCTCTCTCTTTGTCTCTCTCTCTCTCTCTCACCCTTGCTCTCTCCCTCCCTCTCTGCTTCCCCCCTCCCCATCTCTGTCCTGTATCTCTGTCTCTCTCACTTCCTCTCTCCCCCTCTGTCTCTCTACCCCCTTGCACTCCGCCACCCCATCTCTGTTCATCCCTCTCTTTGTTTCTATCTCCCTCTGTCTCTCTCTCTCCCCCCCTCTCTCCTCTCTCTCTCTCCTCTCTCTCTCCCCCTATCTCCTCCTCCTGTTCCCCCCTCACCCCCTCTATCTGTCTCTCTCTCTTCCCCCCCCTCTCTCCACCTCTGTTTGTCTGTCTCTCTCTTTCCCCCCTCTCTCCCTCTCCTCTCCCTCCCTCCCCTGTCTTGTTCTCTCACTGTCTCAACCCCTCTGTCTCTCTCTCCTCTGTCTTTCTCTCTCCCCCTCCTGTTCCTCTCTCATTCTCTCGCTCTCCCATCTCTCCCCACCCCTCTGCTTCTCCCTTCTTCCCCCCTCTGTCTCTGTCTCTCTCACTTCCTCTCTCCCTGTCTCTCTCCCCATCTCTCTCGCTCTCCCCCCCACCCCATCTCTGTTCATCCCTCCCTCCCCTCCCCTGTCTCTCTCTGTCTCTCTCTCCCTCTCCCTCTCTCTCTCATCCCCTCTGTCCCCCCTTTCTGTCTCCCCCTCCTGTACCTCTCTGTGTCTCTCATGCTCTCTGTTTCTCTTGCTCCCTCTCTCTCCTGTCTGTCTCTGTCTCTCCTCCCCCCACCTGCACTTCTGTTCCTCCCTCCCTCCCCTCTCTCCCTCTGTCTGTCTGTCTGTCTCTCTCTCTCCCATCTCTCTCTCCCTCTGTCTCTCTCTCTCCCCCCACCTCTGTTCCTCCCTCCCTCCCCTCTCTGTCTCTCTCTCTCCCTCAATGTCTGTCTGTCTCTCCTCTCTCTCTCCCCTCATCTCTCTCTCCCTCATCTCTGTCTCTCCCCCATCTCTGTTCCTCCCTCCCCTGTCTCTGTCTCTCTCTCTCACTCTCTTCCCCTATCTGTCTCTTTCTGTCTCGCTCTGGGTCCTTCCCCCCTCTGTCTCTCTCTCCCCCGTCTGTCTTTGTCTCTGTCTCGCTCTCCCCCTCTGTCTCTCTCTCTCTCACTCTCTCTCTCTCCCTCTGTTCCTCCTTCCTCCTCCTCCCCAACAACCCCCCCATCTCTGTCTCTGTCTCTCTTTTGCTCTTTCTCTCCCCCTCTGCCTCCCCCAGGTCTATTCTGCTGCTGTCTCATCAGGGGAGACCTGAACAGCCCCCTGCAGGGCAGGCTCTGTGCCAAGCCCTGGTCTTGGTGTCAGGCTCTGGGTCTGCCCACTGAGGGTATGTCTCCCGCCGCAGCCCTCCACTTGTCTTCTCTTCCTTGCTGCCTTCTCTAGAGTTGAGATCCACGTCCTTCCACCCTTGGGCTGGCCCAGCTGTGGCTGGTGTGTTCATGCTCACGTGTGTCACGTATCTGTCCGTCTGCCTGCCTGCCCCAGCCAGGCCTGCTTTCCAAGTCGCTCCCAGTCACCTTTCAGGTGCCAGCCAGGGGATGCTGTCACCCACACAGGAGCCCCAGGCCAGGAGGAGACAGCTGTGATGAGACCGACTACAGAGCCAGAGCACACATCCCGAGCCCTGGCCATGTGCCGGGCCTCCCCTCAGCCCCGACATCCATGCTTGAGCCTCGCACAGCCTAGGAAGGGCCCCCTGGCAGCTCTGTTTAGAGATGTGGCCACCGAGGGTGAGTGTGAGGCGCCCCACCGGAAGGGTGATGCTGGGGAGGCAGACCTGCTGGCTCCAAGCCTACACTGATGCCCCGGAGGATGGCTGGGGTTTCTGGGGGAGCCTGAGGCAGAGGTGGGGCAGAATGGGTCGGGTCTGAGTTTAGGCTGGGAGCCTCCTGAGAAGGAGCCACCTTTGTCGTCTTCTGTCACTCTCCTCTGCTCACCATCCCCACCCCCAGCCCCCAGGACCCCTCAGGGAACCACAAAGCCCACCACAGGCTAGTGGAAGGGCCACAGGTGAAGTCCAGGCCTGCCCCAACGAAGGCCCTGCCAGGCCAAGGGCACGGGGTAGGGAGAACAGGCTCTCCAGGGAGATGTGCCAGGGACAGAATGGGCAGGAAGCTGTGGGGCTCAAGCTCAGGTGGCAGAAGCCGGGGGTCCAGCAGGGGCCTGCCAGGTGCTGACAACACGGGACTGGTGCTTCTCACAAACCATGGCCCACTTCCCCGTCCTGACGAGGGCCCACCCGAGGCCCTTCCGGAAGCACCATCCAGCTTCCTGCCCCACTGGCTTCTGGGGCCTCCACCTCCAGGGCCCCTCCACACTCTAGAGCTCTGTGTCCTCCTCAGGGGACCCGACAGCCAAGGAGTGGGGGCTGGAAAGGGGCTGAGGGGCACCGGCAGGCACAGAAGGGGGGGAGTGGGGATCTCTCTCTGTCTCCCCCTCGCATTCTCTGTCTAGCTCTGCCCCTCCCCACCACACACACGAAGGGAGAGAGGCAGAAGACATTCAGACAGGCTGACAAAGACATGCAGGCTGTCCCAAGTGGGGACCCCCACGTGCCTTTGAAGGAATGAACACGTGAGCAGGGCGTGAGGTTGAATCTGCGAAGACACACACGGAGAGGAGGGGAGCGCAGACACGGACCGAGGTCCTGAGAAGCCCCAGGCACCCCGGGGAGGTGGGCGCAGGATCGAGTCATACTTTTCTGGCATTCTTTCTGGTTTTTCTCCCCTTTCTTCAGGGAACACACAGGACATCTGAAATCAAAGGTAAGCAATACATGTCGTTTCTAAAAGAGAAAGTGTTCACAGGGGAACAAAGGCTGGCGAGGCTGGGGTGGTGGCGCGATGCCAGGATTCACCCACCCAGCCCCACGCTCGCGCACATGCACACACACAGATGCACACATGCACCCAGATGTGCACACGCACACACGCACGGCCACCTTTAAGCTCATAACTGAGCAGTGAGAGTGAAATTCCAGAAATCTTCAAGGAAGAAAAGGGTGGAGAAGAGGAAAAAGGGGAGGCCAACAGGCAGGCAGGAAATGGAAAGACAGACGGATGCTCTCTCCACACCACCACACCCGCACCGTCGCCGGCCCGGGCTTTGGACACCTCATTTCCCTTTTGGTGACTGCGTTGGCCTTTCGCGGGTGTTTCTTATTGCCAAGGTAACAGCTTCCTGGCTCCTAGCAGGGTGTTTAGGGAAAGCAGGGTGTTTTCTGAATGAGCAAAAGGACTTATGAATGGGAGTGGCCCACGGAGGGAGAGTGAACAGAGGGAACCGCAGAGGGAGCAAGTGTAGGACACACACCCACTCACACAACAAGCACACACACTTTAATTCACACGCATTCATAACCACTCACACAACATGTACACATACATGCACACGCTCACACACTAACACACAATTCACACATGCACACACACTCTAACACACATTCACACACACACATGAACTCACACACACACTCACATGCACTCACACAACATGCACATATTCTCATGTGCACATATTCTCATGTGGGTGTGAGTGAGTGTGTGCACATGTGTGTGAGTGTGTAAGCATGCTGTGTGAGGCACATGCATGCACGTGCCTCACACAGCATGCTTACACACACACATGTGCACACACTCACTCACATCCACATGCGTGCGCACACACGCTAACACTCACACACTCTAGCACTGACACATGCACTCACGCACTCACACAACATGCACTTGTGCACACACACTCTAACACACACTCACACGTGTACATACACACTCACACATGCTCACATTCACACCCATGCACACACACGCTCTCACACACCTCACACACACATGCACTCACACACTTATGGGCAGTCACACTCATGCGCACACACATACAGACTTACACACTTGCACATTCACACGACACGCATGCTCACACACACGCACACATTCACACACATTCGCATGCTCACACACTCTCACCCACACACACTCACTCAGACACACGCACACACACAACACACACACACACACGGGATGCAGAGAAGCTGAGATGGCAGTCCCAAAAGGCTGCAGAGAAGGGGTTAGAAAGACAAGTGGACAACAGTGAGACCCGAGAGTGTCAGAAGGCACACACACAGACACACTGGTGCCCTGGCCCACCTGCTCAGAATGAGTTTTATGAATGAATGAGAGTAGATATGAGTGGGAACCCTGGGGTGAGCGTGGGGCGGAGGCAGAGAGTGGTGCCCAGCAGGCAGAGTCCCTGAGGGGAGCAGGGAGTGCCAGGCAGAGCCTGAGTAGGGAGGTGCAGGCTGGAAGACCCTGGCCTCCCAGCACAGCCCCCCAGGGGCCCGCTCTTGGGAGGAGGACACACAGGGGATGTCTCTTGTCTTGTCTGTGCTTTTGTGTCCTTTCTAAACGTTCCATCATGAAGATGGATGCATTACCTTTGGAATCAGGGAACCACATGCCTGGAAAGAAAAAAAAAGAGGAAAAAAGAAAAATGGTGCAGAGAGTGAACGGGGACAGAGTCACAGAGAGTGGGAGGGGCGAGGCTGCTGTACATACACATACAAGCATGCACATGCACACACACCGGCACATGCAGGAGGGCAGCAGGCACAGGAACTCAGGAAACTGTGGTGCATTCATGGATCACCTGCTGTGTGCACGATCTTGGGCTTGGGTTCGGGGCTGCAGCCTCCCCTATGCTTACCTCCATCTGCATGGCAAGCCTGCCTGGGCTGATCCAGGGGCTTGGGCAGGAGTAGACTCTCCTGGAGGAGGGTCCTGGAGCCCAGGAGCAAAAAGCAGGACCGTGTGGAGGGAGAGGAGTCTGCCCGCAGAGGGGGGTGACAGCCCGAGGGCAGAGGCTGAGCAGAGGAGAAGCCTGGTGTGAGAAAGACAGAGGCGGATTCAGAGGAAGAGGAAGGAGCAGAGGAGGCCAGAAAGGCAGGCAGGGCAGGGTAGAGAGGGGGCTGGAAGGCCCAGGAAGGGATGCTGTTCAAGCACAGAGGCCAGGTGACAGTTCAGGTTGGGGCTGACCCCTGCTGGGAACAGAGACAGAGGGACTGGAAGAAGCTCAGCATCTTTCCAGGGAGAGATGGGGAGGCCTGGTGAGGGCAGTCATGAGGAGGTGGTGAGCACTGCTGGGGACAGTCCAGACACCTCCATGATGGTTTAGGAGAGAGCGGCTGGCCTGGCCTGGGAAATGGGGGAGCAAGTGGACGCTCCCACTCGAGCCCTGGGGGACCAGTCTCAGAAGGAGAGGGTGGGTGTAGTATAGTGGCCTCTGGAATGAGGGGGGCAAGGGTCCTTCAGCATGGAGCCCCAGGAGTGGGGGAGGCCACAGCCAGGGAACACAATCCTGGGACAGAACTCCCCAGGGGGTCCCAGCAGGATAGGGATAGGCAGAGGGTGTGGAAGGAGACACACACACCCTCACACAGACAGAGACATACACTCACACACAGACACACACAGACACACACTCACACACAGATGCACAGGAAGCTGGAGGAAGCAGAAGATAGCCCTGAGAGAGGAGGTGGGAGGGACAGAACGTGGCGTGAGACATTCAGACATGGCACATCTGGAAAAGCTGAGAAGGTGGGTGGGGGGAGAGGCCAAGGGCAGGAGAAACAGGGAGAGGGCGGTGGGAGCAGAGACAGGGAGGGAGGGACAGGGACGGAGCCTGCGGGGGGGGTCATGACAGAGGGATGGGATAGGGGCAGAGACAGAGAGTGGGAGAGACCCAGAGACAGGAGGAGGGACAGAGTCACGGGGTGGGGACTGAGGATTGGAGAGTCTGAGACGGGAGGGGCACAGGAGGGGCATGAGGGTCGCCCCCACCCTCGCCTCCCTCTCAGTCTCTCTCAGAGCCAGGCAGATTTCAGTAGTGCCTTAGAGACAGAGCAGGCGAGGGGTGGGGGCACACACCCACACACATGCTCACACACATGCACACGCTCACCCACGGCCAGCATGAGGGAGAAGGGAAGAATGCTGTGACTCACAAGAGAAACACAAAAGCAGGTCCCCGAAGAGGGGTCCGGGTGGGTTTTCTCTGTCTCGCTCTGTGTGTGTGTGTGTGTGTGTCTGTCTGTCTTCTTACATGCTTAAACAATGACAATGACGCAGGGCTAGGACAGAGAGAAAGCAAGGAGCACAGCGTGGTGAGACAGTCAGATGGATAGACAGGCAGACTGACCAAGAGAGAGGGATGGGATATGGCACTGTGATACACACACACACGCACACACACACACACGGCAGAGCACTCGATGCTCCAAAAGAGCAATAGCCCACCTAACTCTAGGGAGGAAAGTGTCACAGACAGTCAGACAGACAGACACCCACAGGGCGAGAGGAACCTGGGCAGGGATGCTCAGAGGAGGAAGGGGAGACAGAGTATGGGGGGGCCCAGGGCAGGGACGCATGGCCCCTCCCCTCCCTTCCCTCCTTTTGTCCCCAACATGTCCCCCCTATATCTCTCCACACTCACCCAGGGGAAAGCCCATCCCGGACCAGACCCAGAGCGGAGTGACTCACGGCCACTGTCAGCGCAGGCCGTGGGGCAGGGAAGCCCCTTCCCTTGGGAAGCCACAGGGGAGACACAAGCTCTGCTGGGAAGTTAGGGCACAGCCACCAACCTGCAGGGCGGTGACCGGAGCAGGGTGCCCTCCCCAGGGCAGGTCAGAAAGGGCACTTGAGGCAGAAAAGACACAGGGACTGAGGCTGGAGGGATGTCAGGACGGCAGGCCATCTGGGCAACCAGCAGCTAGCGTGGGGTACAGAAGCGGTGAGGCTTGCGAGGCGACAGGGATGAGGTATGGCTAGCCTGGACTTTGCTGGGGGAGGTGGAAGCAGGGAAGGACAGACATGGTCACTTGTGTGTCTGAGGAGGGGCTGTTCTCTGGAGAGGGTGAAGGGAGCGGGCAGCTGGCCACAGGGCAGCAGGAGGAGTGGCTGGAGGAGGGGAACTGCAGTGAGACTGCCGAGGCAGCCATGGCTGATGGCTCGGGAGGGAGGAATGAGTGTCTGGAGCCTGCCCGCACAGCCAATGTTGGGGGAAACACAGGCCTTGAAGGCCAAGTCCCCAGCTTTTCCCAAGACCTTTGGAGACTCAAAGGGTACATAGTGAATAAACAAGACAAGGTCTGTCCACACAGTGGAATATTATTCAGCCCTAAAAAGCAGACAGTTCTGAGACGTGTGACAATGGATGAACCTGGAAACACTGTGCTAGGGAAAGAAGCCAGACACAAACGGGCGCATCTTGTGTGACCCGTTGGCACGAACTGTCCAGTCTAAATGGATCCAAAGAGACAGGAAGTGGACGAGTGGGTTCCAGGGATGAGGGAAGGGGAGCGGAAACAGGGACTGACTGAACAATGCATGGGGTTTCATTTGGGGTGATGAAATGCTTGGGAAATAGGCTGAAGAGGTGGTCGCCTGATGTTGTGAATGCACTAAACCCTCTGAATTGTTCACTTTAGAGTGGCTAATTTTATGTTCTATGAATTCCACTTCAATAGAAAAAGGTTTTAATCAAAAAATCAATATATAAGATAGCTCACACCTGTAATCCCAGTATTTTGGGAAGCCAAGGTGGGAGAATCACAAGAGATCAAGGGTTCAAGACCAGACAAGGCAACACAGTGAGACCCTGTCTCTACAAAAAACTTAAAATGAAAAAATTAGCCCGGCGTGGTGGTGCCTGCCTGTAGTTCCAGCTACTGGGGAGGCTGAGGCAGGAGGATCACTTGAGCCCAGGAGACTGAGGCTAAAGTGAGTGTGCCACTTGCACCCTCGCCTGGGTGACAGAGTGAGACCCTGTCTCTTGAAAAAAAGAAAGAAAGAGAGGAAAAGAAAAAGGATTTCAGGGAAGTGGGAGCATCGTGTGCAAAGGTGCAGAGGCCCGAAGGCTGTGGTGGGAATGGGGGGCTGTGGCCAGGCCAGGAGGGACCTGGAAGCAGGAGTGGGAGCTGGTGCTTGAACACTTGGAGTGGAGCCTGGGAGCTGGGACGCCGGGACACGGCAGGAGCAGGGCTGCCTTTCCGAGCCGGCCCTGATTGCTGCACGGGGAAAAGGGCCAGAGACCGAGCCCGCAGACAGGGAGACTGAGACCAGGAGGGAGGCAGGCTTCAGAGCCAGCCAAGTGGAGGTGACATCACGGCGGGAGCTGGGAACCGTTAGCCAGGGGAGTGCAGAAGGGGGGCGAGGAGGAACTGAGCTGCTGCCTCCCTGCAGACCAGCTGGACAAGAAGAGGGGTTTCTGCTGCACCTGGGCCAGACAGGGTCGAGACACTTGGTTGTTCATTCAGACCGTGAACTTGTGCTGAGCCTTCTGTGTGCCAGGCACCGTCCTAGGAGCCGGAGATGCAGCACTGAACAGGACAGACACAGTCCTGCCCTGGTGGGGCTGACACAAAGTAGCACAGGGGGTGGAGGGAGAGGCTGCAGATAAGGCGAACACCAACGTGGAAGAGGATGGCAGGAGGCTATGAGTGTTATGAAGACGAATAGAGCCGGGTGGGATAAGAGCCACGGAGGGTGGGCTTTAGGAGCAGTGGTTAGGGAAGGCCTCTCGGAAGAGGAGATCCTGGAGCAGAGACCCACAGGAGGTGAGTGAGGGAGCATGGGGATCTCTGGAGAAACAGGCGGTGGAACTGCACATGCAAAGGCCCTGAGGCTGGAGCAGCCCAGCGCACTTCCGGAGAGGCAAGGGCAGGGTGACTGGCCCAGAGGCAGCGGTGGGGCACTGCTGGCGGGGCGAGGCAGTGGCCGCCCTTCCAGGGGGTGGGGTCCTGGAGGGGAATGGGACCCCAGTGCAGACGGGAGGAAGGAAAGGGAGAGCCCATTAGGCCCCTGGCCCTGCCCACCCTGCCGGCCTCTGGGGCTGTGGGTGAAGGACTCCAGTGCACCCCGAAGGCTCCTCGGATGGACGGACTCACGGCAGAAAGGTAGCAGACGGGCGGGCAGAGTGAGGCGCCGAAGGAGGAGCTGAAGTTCCTCCCGCCTCAGCCACAGCGCCTCCCACCCCCACCCCAGCCTTCTGCCTGACAGGGAAGGAAGAAGAAAGCTCCAGAAAGGCTCAAGGGAGAGAGGGAGAGGCAGGAGAGCGGGAGCAGCGAGGCGAGACCCCCGCACGGCCGGGGGCTCCTGGATGACGCACGTACAAGCACACAAGCCCACGCTGGGGAGAGGGTCTCAGCAGTGGCTCCGGTGACGCATGCCGCCTCGCCAGGCACAGACTGTGACGTGCAGACCCCGACAAAGCCCCTCAGAGAGGGATGTGGAGAAGGAATAGGAAGGGGAAGATGTCAGCCAGACAGCAGGGCGGTGGGACAACAAGGAGCCCGTGATGCCTCCAGAGCCTGAAAGAGAAGAGCGACACACGGACAGGGTCACCTGCTCACCTCTGAGCTCCTCTCTGCGCACAGATGGGGCTGGCCAGCCCACTCAGACACACAGAGACCCAGACGCAGATGGCTGCTGTGGGACAGGCACAGGGACCGGCAGACCTCCATCCGCATGGACGAAAACGGCCAGAAACCCACACCAGGACACACGACTGCCAGACACACACAAACAGCGACACAGAGAGAAACAGACACGCACAAATCAAACACACACACAGACACATCCATGGACCTGAAAACAGGCAGACCAGACACACACCACGGCACAGAGACAGACAGACAGATATGGGCAGGGGCACACAGCCCCTCACTCAGTCAGATCATGGAGAGTGGCAGCCAGATGGGACCCCGAGGGTGGGATAGCAGGAGGGGGAGGTCGGTGGCAGAGAGAAGACACAGCTGAGGAGGAGAGTGAGACCATGGGCCGCGGCCCTGCGGTCCCGACTGGGGTCTCCCCACCAGACCAGGGGCCAGGGCTGCGGAGACGGCTCTGTCCTGAGGCCTGCCTGCAGAAGGTCTCAGCCAAGGAGTGTTTACTGAGTGCACGACCAGCAGGGTGGAGACTGTAGTAGCTGTTGCCAGCAGCTGGTGACAGGTGACAGGGACATCAGGGAGGAGGCTGACCAGTACCAAGGCAAGGCAAGACTCTGGGCTGGAGAGGAAGGGATGGGACGAGGCTTCCCCAGGGGCGGCCATGCGGACAGGATGTGGGCGAGGAGGGGAGTCTGAGCTGGTACCACTGGGCAGCAGGGCTCAAGAATGCCCTGTGGCTTCGCAGGGGTGGTGAGTCCTGTTGTGAGGTGCCCATGGAAGGGTGCACACACACACCGACATCCACATGCACACACTCACACACCAACACACATGCACACACCACACGCACACTCACACGCACATGCACTCACATGCACGCACACATCCCAGGGCAGGACAAAGAAAGACAGGCGTTTAATGAGCCGTAGCAAGACAGGTAGACAGGTGGACAGGGGTCCAGGATTTCATGAGCCCCCCCCCCACCGGAAGCACCAGTCTGGGCACTGGGCAGGAAGAGCCCCAGGAGGGGGTAGCTGGGGGAGCAAGATCCAGACACTGACAGACAGACAGAGTCTGTCGGCTCATCTACCTGCCCCTCCCGCCCCATCCCCGACTCCAGCCCAGCCGGCTCCATCTGGGTCCCTTTCCGTCTGCCCTGTCTCCATCTCCGTGTCTCTGCCGGTCTCTTTTGCTCTTGGAAAACCACGGGAGAAATCTGGGAGAAGACAGAGATGTGAGAAATGCAGACAAGAGACTGCGTGTGTGTGTGTGTGTGTGTGTGTGTGTGTGTGTGTGTGTGTGCGTGTGCGCGCGCGCACACCCAGCACAAAACCTGAAAGGAGTACAGGATGAATGAAGGTTGTGGCAGCGTGGGGGCCACAGCCCATGGAGGCAGCCGGAGCAGCACGGGCACTGTGCACACAGCACAGTAAACACCCTACATACGCCACAAACACCACTGCACGCTACACACTGCACACATAGTCCATCCACACCCCACACGCTCCCTATGCTCCACATGCTGGCAGAGCAACACTGGAAGGAGGTCGATGGATACACGGAGAAAGGAGGCAGGAGAGCCAGTGCGAGTTGCCTGGAGGCTGGAGAGGAACAGACAGAGGGACACAGAGACCGAGAGGCAGAGAGGCCCAGAGGCAGAGAGCCGTGACAGGCCCAGACGGTCACAACTATCCCAGAGACATGCCCCAGCCTCCAGGAGGTGGGAAATATAGCTGGTTGGTTTTCTTTGTGCTTCTCTCTATTCTTCCTATTCTGCCAGAAAGAACACATATTTTTTTGTCATGGGAGAAAACATTTTATTTTTCTCAAATATTAAACAATGCTTAGAGAATAAGAGTAAAGCCACGTGAGACCAGAAGGGAAAGGCTGAGGACACAGAGCCCCAGAGTCTCATGAATTCGAAGAGGGTAGGAAACCACCAGGGACAAGAGAGTGGACAGAGCCCGGAGTCAGTGGCCCCAGAAGGTGGATGCCAGCTCTTGCCTCTCCCTCTGTCTCCAGGACCTAGCTCAGTCTCCCTCACACACAGCGTGAGGACAGGCCCAGAGGGGACATCATAGCCAGAGAAGGAGCTTTCCCGCCCACCTTTCCCTGCCCAGACAGCACCCACGTGGCGTGACCCGGGCTCACCAGTGAACTTCCCCAGTCCCTCGAGCGCTTGTTCTGCTGGTTAAGCTGTGTGAACTACCATGATGGGCCCTGCAGATTCCAGGGGGTCAGGGAGTGCTCCCTGGGTGGCCTGCAGCCTCAAAGATGTGTTTTGAAGAGTGAATAGCAGTTTGCCAGATTGCAGAGAGGGAAGAAAGGGCATTCCCAGAGGTGGAAACAGGCTGGGCAAAGGCATGGAGGCATTGAGGGCTGGGAAGAGTGAGAGACGTGGAGAGATGGAGGGAGGGAAGCCTGAGAGAGAAATAGCTGGGACTAGAAAAAACAGAGAGAAGACAGCAAGGGGCACAGAGGAAAAGGCCAGAAATCAGCAAGAGCGAGACTCAGAGAGACATGTGCAGAAGGAATGGAAAGTCAGAAGCAGACTCGCAGAGAAAGGCCAAGAAACTGGAGGGGCCTGGGAAAAGAAGCAGAAGAATGTCTGCCATGGTACCAAAGAGAGCTGCAGAGGCGCTGACAGAGGAACAGGAGAGAGGAGGAGGAGCAAGGCCTGGAGGAAGAGGAGGGAAGAAGAGGAAGGCCCACGCGGTCCCGTCCTGCTCTCCTGGAGCTGCAGAGGCGCTTCCCACCTGCTAGCAGTGTAGACCCGCTTAGACCCTGTCAACTGGAACATGTCACACCCCCCATGTGCTCCTTTTGTACCTGGGTCCAGGTGGGCACTGGCAGGAGTAGCTGGTGCTGGGATTCCCCACAGCAGTCCACACGGGCACACATGCCGCCCCTACAGACACCCACATGAAACCGTCAGCTGCACACGTTGATGCCCACATGTCCCAGGAGCCCCCAGGCTCACAGACCCCTACAAAATACACACATCCTGCCCACACAGCCAGAACAAGCCAATCTGCTTGCCTCACCCCCCATAAGTGCCCAGGTACATGCATCTGGGACACTCCCAGGACCCAGACTCACAGACCACCCGGACCAACATCCAAACAGCTCATCTGTGAAGCAATCGATGTGGTGAGCAAACAGGTGCACATACACACCCACGTGAACACAAAGGCACACACACCCAGCAACAGAGGATACTCACCACAGACCCCACCTCCATTCCCCTGACTCACACACACCCGTGGGGTCTCCGGGTGTCCATCTGACCTGGACACCATGGTATATTTGGCTTGTGAATAACACAAGAAACAGAGAAAGGTCCCATTTTGCAATTTGTGTTTAATTAGGCAGCATCATTCTGGTCAAAGGTGACTCACATGCACAGATGTGTGACCTGATGGATATTTGTGTGAAAAAAACATCTTGGTGTGGACTGTTGCAAGTCAGCATTCCAGGTTGTGTCCTCTGGTGGGGGAGGAAAGGGCCTTTGGATTTTTCTAGCATGCTCAGGTCTTTTGTTGACCCGCACTCCTGGGAAACATACACATACATATAGTACATACATACCACATACATATAGCACACACACACAGCACACTGCACACACACAACACACACAGTGCACACACACGCATGCACACACACCAGGATGCCCCAGTGTGTGTGACCTCCCCACGAACACCCCCAAGCCCTGCAACTCCACACAGGTCCACCCAGTCCCCAGTGTCAACTGTCACCACCCACCGTGGGCATCTGAGTGTGGACTTCGTCACATGGTGGGAGGCCCAGGCTCAGCTTTGCCTAGTTCTCCACCTGGGTGCTCTCCCCTGGACACAGGACATATGTACAAACAGCCACATTCCGCCATGGCTGTCTCCAATCTGATCACGCCACCTCTGCCTGGCTTGATGTCCTCCAGCCAGGACTGCCCAGGACAAAGTCAACTCTCATGATGGTGTGTTCTCACATCCCGGCCTCTCTCACTCTCCAGCACACAGTAGATGTTCAATAAACCATTGGCCAAACTCTGAGGTCTGTTCGTGTTTAATCAGACAATATGCAAAGTATTTACAACCAATTCTGCATCCCCCCCACCCCAAAAGCCTGGGCCATGGAATTTGGGACCCCCAAGCCCTGCCCAGAGCCTGGGATTCCCCAGGCCTCTGCATAGTCATCTGAAATCTACAAAACACTGTTTAAAAAACAAAAAAAAAGGACAGTATCAGGACACCTTATACAAAAGGCCTTGGGCAGTTGGAGGGGAGGTGGGAGCCCGCCAGGTGAGCAAGCCTGGATGTGACTGGAATGGACGGGAGAAGATAGGTCTCAACATGTAGTTTGGAAAGGGTGGAATCCCACAGGCAGGCACTGCTTGGCCTCCTCCCCGCTGGCAGGGCCCGGCTGGCTCGAGAGCTCCTGGCAGCGGGAATGTTATTGCTATGACGGGGGCCACAGGTGAAATGTACATGGCTGGGGGACAGAGAAAGGAGCACTTTTACATGTTAAATATGGACACACATGGAGACGCACACATGCACATACATATGCACACACACAGGGACCCTTGGCGAGATGCCACCAACTTTCAGTTGTCCTTTACAGACGGGCACACTGAGGCCCGGGGAGAAGCCACCACACACCCTAAGGCTGGAGAGCAGAGCCAGGACCAGAACAGTCACCTGATGCCCTTGGTCTCACCGGAATGTCCTGACATGGGGTCTGCACAGGAGCTGAGCAGTTGCAGGGGCCACAGTCACATAAGGGGCAGACTCTGCAGCCAAGAGAGGAAGCAGGGGCCACCCAAGATTACACAGCCAGTCCTGGGGCTTGGCAGTGGGCACCACGTCCTCTCGCATCCCAGCCCAGGCACTCCTTTCCCTGCTTGTGAGTTAAAGGGTACCAGCCTGGGGACCAGGACAAGTGGGGAAGGAGCACTGGGATACCTCCTGAGGCCAGAGCCAGGGCCTCCCAGCCTTTTGGCTCTGCAATTTCTGCTTGATTGCCTCCAGAGCCCAGGAGCTCACTCCCTTTTGTGGCTGGCTGGCTCCAAAGGCCAAAAACCACCCACCCCTTGGTAGAAGCCTGCCTCTCCACCCTTACTCCTAGCTCAACCCACATCTGCCGCCATGCTCTTTCCGCCAAGCCCAGCCAAGCAGGCAGGCAGCAGGACTCTGCCATCGCTAACCCATTCTCAGGCCCCTTGTCTCCGGGGCCGCCCCAGTCTGTCCATAATGCCTCCGGGGACAATTCTCACTGGTTCCTGAGGAAGACAGAGGGAGCACCAGTTCTGATCCTGCCTCACACCTGAACTGTTCTGTGGCCTTGGGCAAGTCACATCTCCTCTCCGGACTCAATTTCCCCATGGGTAAAATGGGGGCAAGTAATAGATGATCTCCAAGGGTTCCTCAGGTCTGAGAAGGGAAGGTTTGAGGGGTTCCTCATCCTACCAGCCAGTGTCAGGGCGAGCTGGACTTCAGGCTGCCCAGCTGGAAGCACGAGCAGAGGAGTCTGAGGAGTCTGGCCAGAGGAGTCTGGCCGCAGCCTCCACCCACTGATGTTTCCAAATGAATGACAAAGGGCAAGGTGGTGGGTGGGCTGCAGGCCAGGGCCCAAGGCTCCTCTTTGGAAAGACTCTTTGGCCAGCTCTTGAGACAGACCTGGGGCGGCCCGGGAAGCGGTGAAGGAGCTCGATGCATGGAGGAGGCTGAGGCTGGGAAACTGTGCTCTTGGGCCCAGCCCTTGTCCGTGGCTCCTCCCCAGAGACGCACAGAGCTCAAGGAGGGAGTGCAGGGAGGGACGTGTGGCTGGAGCTGGGACACAGTCCCTGTGCGGCCTCGAGGGCTGCCTGGGTCCCAAAGCCCTTCCAAGCCACAGAAGAGGAAGGGGCCTGGCCCCTGGAAGTTCGGCCCGTGAGAAGGCCCTCGGTGGGCAGGCGGAGGAGGCGAGACCGTCGGATCCAAGCCAGTCTGGCCTGTGGTGCCTAGAGGTTCTCTCCAGGCTGGTACTGGGGCTCCGTGGACGTGAAGTAGTCCTCCAGGAAGGCCTGCAGATACTCGAAGGTGGGCCGCTCCTCGGGCTCCTTCCGCCAGCACTGGCACATGAGGTCGTGCAGGGACTCGGGACACTCTGGTGGGCAGGGCATCCGGTAGCCCCGCTCCACCTGGTCCAGCACCTCACGGTTCACCATCCCTGCGGGCAGAGCAAGGGTTGGGGAGCCGGTTCCGCAAGGGAAGTGGGCAGGGAATCTGGTGGGGAGGACAAAGAGGGCGTCCTGCCTAGGACGGGCTGGGCATGATCACCCGCAGGCCCTGTCCCCAAGGCTGCAAGCCCCGACCATGGAGAGAACCTAAGATCAGATGCTCAACCTCTTTGTTACACAGATAGAGAAACAGAGGCCCAGGAGAGGGAGTGGCTCGATTACAGCAAGGGGGGGTCAGGGACTAAAGATGCGTCACTGGGGACCCTTCTTACCAGGGTAGGGCACCCGACCCTTCGTCGTGAGCTCCGTCAGCAGGATCCCAAAGGACCACACGTCCGACTTGATGGTGAACCGGCCGTAGAGGGCAGCTTCTGGAGCCGTCCACTTGATGGGGAACTTGGCGCCTGCAGGAGCGAGAAGGATCAGTCGAGGCGCACCGGTGCGTCAGGACCGCTCTGCGTGGCGGTACCACGCTCACCCCCACTGGGGCTAAGGCGGGGTGTGGCCGGCCTGAGGCTCGCGTGTCTCCACAAGACCCCGCCCACCCTGCGCTCTCCCAAGACCCCGCCCACCCAGCCTCCCTCGTAAGGCTCCACCCACCCGCCTCCCTCCCACGACCCCACCCTGCCTCCCGCGCAAGACCCCGCCCACCTTGCCGAGCAGTGTACTCGTTGTCTTCGATGAGGCGGGCCAGGCCGAAGTCGGCCACTTTGCACACCAGGTTCTCCCCAACCAGGATGTTGGCGGCTCGGAGGTCCCGGTGGACATAGTTCATCCGCTCCACATACGCCATGCCCGAGGCGATCTGCAGGCAGAACCCATGGAGCCTGGCTGGGGTCGCCTGCACCCTCCCCGGGGCCGCGGGAGCCCCCAGGGTGGACAGCCGCCCACGCTCCCTGCCCTCCCACTTCTTCAGGCAAGTGAGTCGGTTTACAGAAAACGCTGTTGGCATAAAAATCAGGGGCCACGCAGGGAAAAGGGGAAAGACAAGATACAGCCAGGACCGTGGGAGACCATACATAAACGAGGCCCCAGCTGACCCGCGGACACTGATGAGTGTCCTGCCTGCTGCTCCAAGTCCCCTCTCTGGGCCTCGGTGTTTTAGTCATCCAATGGGAGTAATAACAATCTCAATTACTCCTGGTTTGATAAGGATTAAATGAAAAAATGGTTGCTGAGCACTGCCTGCGGCAAGCACTAATACCTGTTTGCTGAGTGACTATGGGACCTTGACAGAGAAGAAAACTGAGGCCTGAGGTCCCCCAGCAGGTCAGTGACTCCTGATACCCAGGTAAGGGCTTTCCTGGGCCCAGAAGCACCACTCATGGCACCTGCAAGTGGTCCTGGTGATACACACAGCAAGATCAATGAGCATGGGGGCAATCAAGGCAGGATTCCTAGAGGGGGTACTCAAGAGGCCAGAACTGGCTGAGCCAGATGATTCTGGGTGCTGCAGGGCCAAGGTGTGGGGAGGCAGTAGGGGCTGACTCACCTGCGCAGCCATGTCCACCAACTGAGGCAGCCGCAGGTACTTGCCCGTTTCTCCCTTGAGAAAGTCCAGCAAACTCCCTGGGCAGAGAGAGAGAGAGAGCCAGCTCCAGCCCCTGGGCTGTCCTCCCTGAGCCAGGAAGCAGTGATGCCTGAGCCTGACCCCCCAGGTGGCTGGCCTCGCTTTAACCAGCACAACAGATTTTAAGTAAACCCTGCTCTGAATGAATCACACTCAGTGTCTGAAACTCAAGAAGTAAGCAGAATGGGACCCCAGCAACGCCCGCCTACAGGTGAACAGACAAACTGGGACAGGCACCCAGCGGAACCCTGAGCCATGAGAGAAAAGGGACAGACTGCCAACAGGTGCAACCAGGATGACTCTCCAGTGCAAGGCTCCCTGTGTGAAGTGCCAGGACAACTGATCAGTCTAGACTGACAGCAGGCTTCGGCCGCCCAGGGAACTTCCTGGGGGATGCAGGTGTTGCATAGCTCGACTGTGACGAGGGACACACAGAGGATCCAGTTGTCAACACTCGCGGCGCTGGACATGTAGCATGGGTGTACGTCACCATATACAAATGATACCTCCAAAAAGTGAAACTTTGAAAAATAACTAATTAATTTAAAAATTAGGCCAAGTGTGGTGGCTCATGCTTGGAATCCCAGCACTTTGAGAGGCTGAGGCAGGAGGATCGCTTGAGCCCCGGGAGTTTAAGGCCAGCCTTGGAAACAGAGCGAGACTGTGTCTCTAAAAAGATAAAATAAAATAAATTAGCCAGGTGTGGTGGCACAGGCCTGGCATCCCAGCCACTCTGGAGGCTGAGGCAGAAGGACCACCTGAGCCCAGGAGGTCGAGGCTGTGGTAAGTCATGATCATGCCACTGCACTCCAGCCTAGGCAACGGAGTGAAATCTGGCTTCAAAAAAAAAAGAGAGAGAGTAAAGTTAAGGTCAAACCAAGGACTTGGCCTCTATGGTTCAGCTTGGAGGGCTGAGGGAGATCTCGTTGAGCCCCAGAGTGGCAAATGGCTTTAGAAAACCAGCAAACTGGGGGAGACGAGTTGCACGGTGGGAATCCATTTTTAGAACCGAAAGGAGAAAGGCAGTCTTGGGTCTAACTTTCCACGAACGTGAAAATTCCACGCTGTCCCACTCCACCCCCGAGGATGCACATGCTAGATGGGAGAGTGCGGCCATCTGCCGCTCGGGCCTCACCCTGGCTCATGTACTCCGTGACAATGTAGATGGGCTCCTCAGACACCACTGCATACAGCTGCACCAGCTTCTCGTGCCTCAGTTTCTTCATGACCTGTGCCTCCTGCAGGAAGGCCTCTGGGGACATCGTGCCCGGCTTCAGGGTTTTGATGGCCACCCTGGTGGTGCCGTTCCAGGTGCCTGTGGGTGAGCAACGCAGGCTGCCTCAGTGGGGCCGTGATTATGAGGGGTGGCCCCAAAGGCAGCCCACGAGCCTGACAGATGGGAGATCAGGGGTCCAACCCAGTTGCTCTCCTAGGTGGTCATGGTCCTTCCGGGCATGGCATGGAAGATGCCTCGGGCATCAGCAAATGGAGCATGGGGCCAGGGGTGAGATAGAGCTGGTCCAGGGCCACTGGGGCCACCAGAACAGGAAGTCGCCTCCGGAGCCCGCCTTCCCAAAGTAAGGCACTGCGCTAAGCTCAAGGCTTGAGGCTCAGACTCTGACTCCCACCTCTGTCTCCCGCCTGCAGTGAGACGGTGGGAGAGTCAGTCCCCTCTCTGAGCTTCAGTCAAATCAGCTGGAAAGTGGGGATCCCACAACCTACCTGTGGGGCTGTCTGGGACCCAGATGAGACTTAGCCATCGGGCCCAGCCCACTGCGAGGACTCAGTCAACAATGTAGTTACCATGTCACTGTCATCTGGGGTTTTAATTGTAGGGCCTTGGGGGAAGCTGTTTTCTAGATTGATGTGTGTTCAACCCGGGTTCTTGTCCCAGCAGGACTCAAGGTCCCTCCCCATCCTGGGTCTCCATCTGCACGTGCCCTCATGAGTCTGCTCAGAGCACCCAGGGAAGAGGCAAGAACCTCCTCCCGACATCACCACACACCCAAGCCAGGAGTGAGCTCTGCAGCCCCAGAGCAGCCGATGCTGTGGAATCCCCAGGTCTTGCTCAAATCCTCATCTTGGGGCTGTGCCACGTGCTGCCTCCTGTCCTCCCCCCTCACACCAGCCCAAAGCCCACACCCTCCCCTCCCTGGCTGACCGCCAGCCTCCAGGCCTGTCCCTGCCAGGGCCTTACACCCAGGAGGTCTCTCTGCTCCCCTCCCCCAGCAGAGAGAAGCAGCGGAAGGGAGGAAGGTGGAGACAGGGATTCCCAGTGAATATCGCGATGCAGATGAAACACCCTGGAAAACAACGCACGTGGATGCCACAGGCTCACAGCTGCCCCCCATTCCCAGGACCCTGTGATCCCTGTGTCAGCAGAAAGCAGCCAGCAGAAAGGGGCCTGGGTCTGGTCAGAGCTGTGTGGTGCTCATTTCCAAGGATGGCTTTGCTGTTTCTCCAGGGTTTGACAGGAAATCACTAACGGGCTCAGAACGTGCCAGATCCCAGGCTTCCCAGCACACCCATCCGCGCGGGGCTTCCCTTGCCAGGGCTAACAGCTAACGTGCAGACTCCCACCAGGCCAGTCTGCTATCACCAGCCCCATTATACAGTGGGGAAGACTGAGGCACAGCACGAGGCCACCTGGCGCAGACCCCGCTGTAGGTCTGTGGGAGCTGTGATGCCCAGCCCTGACAGCTCCTGTGAGTGGGTGCTGTGTCCTGAGGGGCGTGACCCAGCACTGGGGAGCCATGCCCACCTTGGGGCGCTCCATATTGAAACAGGGCCCCACTGCTGGGCAGAGGAAGCCAAGGGAAGGGTGGTACCTCTCCCAAGGGACAGTGCAAGGCCTTACCCATCCACACCTCTCCGAAGCAGCCCTGGCCCAGCTTGACCTCCAGCCGAAGCGACTCCCGGGGGATCTCCCAGGCATCCTTGGCCAGGCCCTGCGTCTGCGGCTTGGACGTGGGGCACACGGTGGTGAGGCGGTGGCATAGGCCATCTGCGTGTTCTGAGAATGAGGCAGGAGACAGGAAGGTGCAGTTCAGGCACCCGGGGGCACTTCTGCCCTGGGGCCTGCCCCCCTCAGTGTGTGCCACCCACAGAGCGAACGCACACGAGGGGACACGCAGGATGCGCTCGAAGCCAGCCGTCTATGCCTACGTGTGCACTGACTCACCCCCCCACCAGCCCACATTCATTCATCCATTCATTAATTCACTCAGCAGACTGTACAGGGTGTCAGGGACCTCCATGTGAACAAGTCCAACAAGTCCAGGAAATCTGTCCTCAGGGAGCCACAATCTGGGACCCCAATTGAGGGAAGAGGTCTGAGGGAGTCCCAGGAGGCTTCCTGGAGTAAGTGGCAAGTGGGCTTGCATTTGCAGGAGGAGGGTGAGGGCTGAGGAGGGAAGAGCCAAGCAGGGAGAAGCCGGTGCGGAGGCTCCGAGGAGGGAGCCCTGGGAGACGCCGGAGGAAACCAAGGGGTCTGAGCGGGGGGCGGGCACCAGGTGGAGGCAGGGTGTTGGGAGGGGGCCACCCAGGGCCTTGGGCCAGTAGGTCCTTGGTCCTCAGATTGCGGGACAGCCCCTGGAGGGCTCTGATCCAGAAACAGGTTCCATGCACCCTCAGTGTGGCTGAGGGGACAGAGCGGTGGGGTCCCATAGGGAGCCGGCGGGCCCAGCGGAGAGGAGGCAGCGGCCTGCGCAGAAAGGCACGCACGCCGCAGCCACACGGGCCCCCACGGCCCCCACACTGCCGGCCACCGGCAGCCCCAGGTGTCCGGAGGCGGGGCACACCCGCGGCACCGCCCAGCCCCGCCCCACAAGCCAGCGCCAGAGCTCCCTCTGCTGCTCGCTCCCTCTTCGCAGCCATCGATCTGGCCGCCCCGCCTCCTCTCCCGGTAACCGGTTCAGACCGGTCTTGGGGCTACAGACAAACGACACCAGCCCACGTCCCCTCCCGGCGCACGCCGGTGCTCCTCGGGGCAGCCCCCTCCTCACCAGCCAGCTGCAGAGAGAAAGGAGGAGTAGGGGCAGTGGAGCAGGAGAGAAGGCGAGTGGACAGGGGAGGACCAGGGAGGGGGGAAGAGAAAGCGGAGGGCGCCAGGAGGACGCAGGGGCGGGGGTGCGGGGGTGCGGGGGGGGACCGGGAGGAGAGCAGGAGTCTGACCTCAGGGTGTAGGAAGCCCCAGCCCCCCTCCTCAGGGGCAGCAGCTGAAGCCCCCACACCTCCCCCCTCGCCCCCAGGGCCTGGCCCAGCGCGCCACCCCCCCCCCCGCCCCCACACACACTCACTGGAGTAGTAGGCCACCAGCTGAGGCAGGCTGTTGAACTGCGTGCGGGAGGTGATGTAGAAGCCGCCGCTGTCCAGCTTGCGGATCTTGTAGTGCTTCACGTTGAGGCCCTTGGCGTTGTCGAAGTCAGACACGGAGAGGCAGTAGGCACCTGCAGGCGGACCGCAGGGCGCTGGGACTGTACCTGTTGCCCCCACAGGCCCCAGCACGGAGCAGCCGCCAGAGGCGGGGCTGAGTGGACACAGGGACACTTGACCAGAGGGAGCATCCTGCCTTGCACCCTTTTCCCTGGCAAGGCCTCTGAGTCCCGGGTGTACATCCCACTGCGTGACCTCAACAGGCAGTTTGCCCTCTCTGAGCCTCCGTTTCCTCCTCGACACAATGGAAGTACTCCCAGGGATGCTGGGAATAGTCAATGAGACCACGTATAAGAGGGTCTGGAACATAGCAGGCACTCAATAAATGTTTTCTGGGAGCCTGGGAACGAACCCATGTGGCTGTGTGTCCTGGGCCTAACTGCTTTTCCTCTCTGTGTCTGCCCATGTCCACCCCTTCCTGATGACAGGCCCAGGCTCAGGTGGGGGGGGGGGGAGCTTTGGCTGGAGACCGGATGCTGGGCGTGGCCTAAAGGCCGCCAAGGTCAAGTTGGGCCAGCCCGGGAGGTTTCCCTTGAGCCTAGAAAAGCTTAGGGCTGGGAAAGGCTCCTCATGCCCTGCAGGCCTGGGCAGGAGCCCCTGTTTGCCTGAGCTCAGGACGCCTGGGGAGGCAGCAGGGAACAAGGCTGCGCCCCAGAGGCAGGGGGGTGGCTGTGGCGGCCAGAGGCATTCTCAGGTGCCTGGCCAAGCAGTACACAGGCGTCAGGATGGAAGCCCAGCCCTCGGCCCTTGGACCTCCCCCAGACGGTCCTCCAGCAGAGGTTACCATCCCAGGTACAGAAGGGAAAACGGGGCCCAGAGAATGGCTAGCTTGTGGTCACCCAGCAAGTCTGACACAAACTGGGACTTGAAGCCACATCGAGTACTCTCAAGCCTGCACTGGGCAGGGAGATTTTCTACAGAAAACCAGGTTGATGCATGCAGAAGCCTGGGCTGGAACTAAAGCCAGTCCTGGCCACCTGAGCACACACGCACGCATGCTGTGCCCAGCGGCCACAGGCTCACCTGGTACACGCTCCCCAGGCCCCTGGACAAACCACAGCAATCCACTCCCACACAGCAGCACACGGATAACCCCACCCCACATGCACACACACCCAGACCTCCACACAGCGTGCACACGTGCACACAGCCACACAACTCATAAACGCACACATATGGCACGGACCACAGACACACCGCCTTCCCATCGCCTGCTGAGCCCCAGGCCCACAGGAAGCAGCCCAGCTTGGTTGCCATGGTGACGGGGCACCTGCAGCCCACTGCAGACAAAGGGGGTGATCTTCATTCTCTGGCTGGGGAGAGGGACAGGAGAGGCACAAGGGCAGGAAAGCCAGGCCCTGGCACCTAGTGCAGCCCCAGAGACCCCCTGGGAAGGGGAGAAGGGCCCATTGCGCCAGCACCTAGCCTGGGAACAAGCCTTTTGCTGTGTGGTGCTCAGACCTCCTGGCAGCCTGTGCCCATTTCTCATCTGAGGTCACTGAGGCCAGAGAGGCTAAGCCTCATCTGTTGCTGCCCCTCTGGCCACCCAGATTGCTCAGGGCTCCTCAGATGTACCTCCCTGACTTTGAACCTGCCGTTTCCACCACCTGGAGGGCTCTTCCCTCCTGACTCCATGTACCAGACTCGTATTCATTCTGCAAAACCCAGCTCGGACCGCCTACAAAAGACTCAGTTTCCACTGGCCAGCAGGAATGCTCGTACCTTTCGTGGTCTCGCTTTCTCGCACTAGGAAGGTTCCTCTTGGGTTCTCCGCATTGAGCAGCAGCCGCTCTGACTCCCGCCGGGTGATCTTGCCAAAGTACCACCTGGGAGCGGGGGGCGGGAGGGTGGTGTTGGCGGCCCAGGCTTCTGCCCACCATGGCACCTCTCCCTGTTTGTGCCTGGGGCCCTGGGCCGTCAGGCCTCCCACCCCAGCCTGGGAAAGACACTCTGCATCGGCCAGGATGGCGAGCAGACAGGCAGCCGGGACCGTACTCACTCCTCAGCCTGGATGGAGTCCGAGGGCGCCACGTAATTGCTGGGGATGTATCCCGTCTGTCCCGTGCTGAGCGAGTGGGCCAGCCACCAGTCTCCCTCTCTGAGCAGGGAGAGAAGGAGGGCCGGGAGAAGGGGCCATCAGCAGTGCACCTGGGCCTACAGTCTCCCCGGGAGCTGTGCTCGGGCCTTGAGGCCGCACGAGGCCAGGGGAAGCAGGGCCAGCACGAGTTCCGCAGCATGCTGGGTCCAGCTGGCCTGGACCTTCTCCCCGCCCTGGCCCAGACGCCTCCTTGCCAAGGCTGGATCCGACGGGCTTTGTCCAGGACTGTGGCCAGACTGACCTTGGTCAGCCTGAGGCCCGAATCCACAGGGGCAGAGTCCTGGGACAGGACGTCCTCTGCTTGCTTTCAGATGTACCAAGACATCTCAAGATGCCAAGGGCTGCCTTGGGAGTGAGGGAGGGTGCTCCCTGTCTCTGGGGGCAAGCAAGGTTATAACAGGAGAGAAGAGTCCTGCCTGAGACAGAGGCAAATTATACCCACAAAGTCTCCCCAAGCCTCGAAATTCGGGTGCCCTGTGGGGAGCTGGTGAGACCTGAGGGGAGGGAAGGGCCCAGGGACGGTCCAGGCCCCGACTCTGTAGCTACAGCAACACGTGCCTGTCATCAATCATGGGTCACACCTAAAGGCTCCTCGGCTGAAAACTACGGGCCTCCTCCTGCAGACTGCCCATCTGCAGGGGGAAACTGAGGCCAGAGGGGGCTGGGACTTGCCCAAAGTCACACAGTGAACCCTGTTGGAGGGGGCCGGGGTGGCAGCACCCCAGTGCCCAGGGCGCCTCTAAGCTAGTGGCCCCATGAGGAAGAGGAGGGGGAGAGGAGGGAGGAGGAGGTGGGGGCAGGGCGGGGCAGAAGTACCTTTGCAGCCATCTGAATGTGAACCAGGTCTGGCTGGAGCGGGGGTCCAGAGACACAGAGGAGGGAGGACAGAGCGAGAGCCCAGGAGAGAAGAGGCAGAGATGGGGGTGGTGAGAGGCGGAGAGGCAGGAAGAGCGAGGGAGAGCAGGAGAGCCAGGCGGAGCTGGGCACGGGGCGAGGGACAGCCACGGAGGCCGCACATCCAAAGCAACCAAAGGGGCAGGGAGAGGGCCGGGGGAGGGAGGGGAGGTCGGTGGGCGGGGCGGCCTGGGACTCGGTCCGGCTCCCTCCCACCCCCCCACAGATGGGAAGCCTGAGGCCAGAGCAGCACAGTCCTCTGCTCAAGGTCACACAGCCAGGCCAGTGCTCCTGGCTCCCGGCTGAGAAGGGACCCTCCCTACAGGACGCAGTGGGCCTGACCGCTTGCCCGGTTCTCCACCCAGGGCTGCCTCTGACCCTTGCCCTGACCTGAGAAGGAGCGCCCGGAACGGGAGGGCCCCACCCGCCGCCAGAGCCCAGAGAGAGGAAGGCCCTTGCCTCCAGTCACGGCATCTGGGTTGGGAGCCGCCCCGGCTCCCAGCTCTTCTGAGCTTCCCTGGCCCTACTCTTCGGCCTGTTTGAAAGAGGGACACGTTGAGGCCAGGTGAG
This sequence comes from Cephalopachus bancanus, assembly GCA_027257055.1. NCBI lineage: Eukaryota > Metazoa > Chordata > Mammalia > Primates > Tarsiidae > Cephalopachus > Cephalopachus bancanus. The sequence continues at coordinate 6,348,725 of JAPVLO010000037.1, forward strand.
ACCAGGGCTGGGAGCTCTCCGAGGACCTGTCAGAGGACAGGCGAGCACCCAGACCCCGGGGCTCGGCTGGATGGGTCCCTTCCCGACAGAGTGAGGCACAGGGTGTGGGTGGGCCACAAGCCTGACTACGCCGTGTGACGGCTCCAGTACACAAGGTCTCAGGAAGCGGGGGGACCCTGGGCTCGGGGGCAAGTCCCACTCAAGGAAAGAAGCCTTCAGATACCCCAAATCTCCACCTATCTGCCTGCTGCATTCCCACCCAGGGTATACACACGGGTCTGTCCCATTCGACCCTGCAAGGGAGGGAGGCAAGGCCCAGGTCCCCCCACCCCCGAAGAAGAAACTGTGGCTCAGAGACGTCGAGGGACCAGCCCAGGGACACACAGCACACAGGCTAGAGTAGCCGGTGCTTTCTTTTGGGTTGGGGAAACTGAAGTATGGAGAGGGGCAGGGACTTGCCCAAAGCTACAAAGCAAAGACGCCAGTCACAGGGAACAGCTCTCTGAGACCTTTCGATCTGCATCCTCCATTCACCAGTGGGGAGAATGAGGCACAGAGAGGGCAGTGGTTTGTCCAAAGCCGCACGGAGACTCATGGCACAGCAAGGGTAAGCACCAGGGCCCGAGTGTCCACAGCCACAGCAGGCCTCACTGGCCCCCCAGAGGCTGAGACCCTCGGGGAAGCCAGTGGAAGGAGGAAGAAGAGATGGCAGGGCTAGGGCAGGGGACAGGCCACACCAGGACTGGGCCAACGTCTAAGGTCAGAGGCTACAGCATGTGGCCGCTTGACAAGGCCAGTCTGCCAGCTGGCCAGCCTCGGGGAAGCCCCTGGCCACCCACGGAGAGTGGCGGCCAGCGGGAAGCAGGCGCCCAGAGGCCAGCCTCGTGGGGCCCCAGAAGCAGGAGTGCAGCTCCCCGGCAGAGCCCCCAGCTCCCCCCCATCAGCCCACACGCGAGTCCAGGCATCCCAGGCCAGTCTGTGGGTTTGCTTCCCAGGGGCAGGGACAGAGACACACAGCTGCTTTCCTGAAGGACCCCAGGCCCCACTTCAGCCCGGCCCCCGAGGGGGAGGTGTCTGACCTGCTGGCTGCCTGCCCTCAGCCCCTCCACACACCCCCACCACCCCGGTCTCAGCTTCCTCATCTGCAGGATGGGAATAGTCATGCCTCCCTCCGAGGATAGAAAATGCCAGAACAGGGCCCAGCACGTAGTAGGTGCTCAACACGCATGAGCCACTAGGGTCCTGAATTGCTAAAACAAAACAACATAAAAATGACTACATCTGTGTCTCTGTGGTGCCCCTCCCTGCACTGCACAGCATTTTTACAAGCCAAAGCAGCAGGGTCCCAGCTCCAGCATGGATGTGCTGTGTGACCCTGGGCAAGTGCCCTGCCCTCTCTAGGCCGCACTCTCCTCATCCGTACAAAGGAGGCGCCACTCAGAATATGCCTGGCACAGAGTGTGTCAAGAGTGAGGATCAAGCTGGGCTCGGGGCAGGCTGAGGTGATTACTGTGATTATCATCTGAGCCCCAACTTGCCCACCTGGGGGCTCCCCAGCAGTCCCCGTCCTTCCACGTCAAGGGTCTGGGAGGCACACACCTGCCTCAAGTGGCTGTGCTGGGCATCCGTCTACCAGGCCGAGCTCACTGCACCCAGCACCTTTCCTGGGGCGGGAGGAAGGTAGGGTCTTTCGCCACCCCCCCACCCCACCCCACCCCGCTTCCCATCAGTAGCCAGAGGAGGAAGTACTGGCCTGGAGGCCCGACCTGCGGTTTTACATCCCTACTGCTGTTCACCAACCGTGTGACCTCAGACAGCTGGCCTCACCTCTCTGATTCTCAGGGTCTCTTTGGGGACCTGAATCTTTGTGTCCAGCCAGGCAAGCACGTGGATCGAGGTGTGGCAGCTCTGGAACCAAGACATGTGCCCGTTTGGGCATGGACACGAGCCCACTTGGGCCACCGGACCGGTCAGGAACGCACCATGGGGAGGGGTAGCCGGGCGTGGCCAGCTGACACTAACAGCCCTAGGCTACTGACAGCCCCAGGCCGAGGCTGGCCGGCCTGCAGTGGCCAGAAGTTACATTTCCAAGCCCTGACCCCCTGGGGTACATGGTCTGTGGGGTGAGGGAGAGGTGAGGACAGGCAGCTGTGGTGAGAGGGTATGAACACAGGAACCTGGGGGCACTGGAGTCCTGAGGTGGTCTGTGGTTGAAACGCCCAAGAAAAGGAGGCAGAGGTCAGCCGGAAAGCTCCCCCAAAGAAGCGGCTAGAACATGGGTGGGAGGGAGGGCAGTTCAGAGAGAGCCCAAGCTCAGCCCAGGGGGCCTTGGCTCCTAGAGATCGGACCTTGGGACAGTGAGCTCGGGGCAGTCAGACCTCAGTCCCTGGGGGGCTTCCTGGGACCCAGGGCCACTGGCACCAATATCCTGCTCCAGTGAGGACCCAAACCTGGCCAAGCCCCAGCGACAAATGGGCTCCCTTCCGTGCTCTCCACCTCCCTGACCGCCAGGCCAGCCCCTACGCCTGACGGGGCCCCATCTAGATGCGGGAAGCCCCTCACTCTCACAGAGGCGGGCAAGTGGGCACAGCCACTTGAGGCAGGTTTGTGCCTCCCAGACCCCTGACATGGAAGGACGGGGACTGATGGGCAGAGTCCCCGGGTGGGCAAGCGGGGCAGCACAGTGAGCAGCTAAACAACACTGGACCAGAAGCGAGGGTGGCAGAAGGGTCTGCAGGGGGCCCTGGGCGAGGTGTGAGCCTTGAACACCTGCAGTGTGGGCAGCCTGCCTTCCCAAATCCCCTTCTCTCTCCTCATCCTCCAGGGCCGGGTCCCAACTCTACTCCCACCCCAAGCTCTAAGCAAAGAGCAGCTGAGCTCGGGGAAGAAAAGGCCCCACCCACACGCCCCGCCCCAACCAAGGCCCCTCACTGCCCCCGGGCTGGCTTCCCACAATGACACCCTGTCACTTCCAGCCCTCCTGACAGCTCTGCGCCCAGCCAAACGCTCCCAGCCCATTCTGGAGGAAGAAGGGAGGGGGAGGGGACAGAGAAGAGGGGCTGCCCTGACTCGGGAAAAGAGCCGGAGCCCCTGAGCCTTCCCTGAGCCACACTCGGCTCCAGCTATGGCCCCAGGATCTCAAAGCCACCACTGTGAGGCACCCTCCCTGCACGGCCCTTCTCTCCACCAGGCTCAGCTGCACCCCACAGAGGCCTCCTGCAGGGGCCATGGGTCGCAGGGTGGGCCTGCCGCTCCCAGCTCAGCCACGACTAGCTGTGTGACCTTGGGCATGTCACTTCACCTCTCTGGAGCCTGTTTCCTCCTCTGTAAAATGGAGCAAGCAAGAGCTCCCACTTCTGCGGCGACGTGCAAGCGCTCAGCACAGGACCCGGCTCACACAGAGCACAAGGCACGGGGATGATGTCGCTGCTGCTCTTGCCTCCTGCTCCTGACACCTGCCGGGCACCCCCGGGTGCTGAACGACAGGGGCATGGGGACCCGGAAGTGAGGAAGACCAGCGAGCTCTCCAGAGGCTCCCAGTCTGGGGAAGCAGATGCAAACAACCGGTGCCAATAAAGAAACCAGAGCCGCTCCGGGACTCCGACAGCAAGTGGGGGGAGCACACTGCCCACGCGCCAACCCTGGCTTTGCCGCTTGGCAGCCGTGTGGCCTTGGACAAGGGCCTTCACCTCTCTGAGCCTCAGCTTCCTCATCTGCAAACTGGAGACATCCTCCTCCCATCACTTCAGCCCTGCCTGGACTGCAAAGAGGAGTAAGTACGGGGACACGGGTGAAGACGACCGGCACAGCACCTGACACCTCTGTTCCCTCTGCCTCACTGAGAAGTTAGTCCTGCGCTGGATCTTGAGGGATGCATAGGAGTTCACCAGGCAGAGACTGGAGAAAGGGCGTGTAAGGCAGAGGAACAGCATGCACAGGGAAGGGAGGCACAATAGGCAGGACGTGCTGGGGAGGGTGGAACGTCCAGCTTCCTCAGGCAGGCCTTTGGGGGTCGGCTTCTCCCCACCCACCCGCAAGCTGCCCCTCCTTGAGTGGTGGCCTTCCACTTGCGGTCTTCCTTCCAGACCCTGGGCCCTGCCAGTCCCCGTGATCACCGCCAGAGGCAGGCTCACGGCAGGGGCTCCATGAGTGGCCCGGATCTGGCTCTCCACCTAGCCCTGGGCCTGGACCCTCTGGCTCCAGGAGGGCGTGGACAAGGCCTTCTCCACCCAGGACTCACCGGACAAAGCTCTGGCCCTGCATGCAGCGGCGCTCGAGGGGGGTGATGGTCAGAATGGGAGGGGCCGTTAGTAGGAAGGGGGTGGGGAGGAGATGGGGGTGCGGTGGGGGCCCCCAGCCTCCGCCTGGGTTAAGGTCCCGACCAGGACGCTGGAGGTGGTGGAGGGGAAGCTGGGACAGCGAGGGAGCCAGAAAACGCAGGCGGGACAGGAGAGGTGAAGCCAGGCAGACAGCAGCCCCCGCGCGAAGCCCCAGCCCGCCGCCCACGGAGCGTGTACACACCTGACATCCACCTTCCTCCTACAGGCCAGCGAGAGAGAAGCAGAGAGAGGGAGAAGCTGACAGAGGGCTGGACGCAGCAAGCGGGAGCCCGGGGCGGGAGGGTCCCCAGGCCCAGGCCACAGGGGCGCTGCCCAGGCGGAGCGGCAGGGCCGGCTCCACACTGCCCTCTGCCGGCAGCTCCGCGCGGCGAGGAACCCCCGCGCGCAACCCCCGCGGGCCGAGGGGCGGTGGGGAAGGGGGCACTCACGTGTTGTTGACAATCTGGAGCCGCTCGCCTTTCTTGAAGGATAGGTCGGTCTCCGTCCGTGACTCATAGTCGTAGAGGGCCACAAAGGTGGTCACTCCGCCTGCAGAGAGGGGCCAAGGCGTCAGCACGACGGCCACGCAAGAGGAGTGGGCGAGAGGGCCCTGCGTCAGGGCTTGGCCTCCCACCCACCGTCGGTGTCCAGCCCCGAGGAACGCCCCGTTCAGCGGGGGTGGCCGGTGCGGCCCTCGAGGCGTGCGGGGGCACAGGCACCCTGCGCGTCTGAGTGTGCCCCCTGGGCTTTGGGGGGCCGGGTGTTGCCCTGTCTGTGTGGTGTCTGTCTCATCCATTGCACCAGAGTCCCCGATAACAGGCATCTTTGTTTTGTCCCCAGAGCCTGGCACACAGGAGGCGCTCATGAGCTGTAGGCTGCATGAGCCAGGGAGTGAGGAAACCTGCCCCGGGGACTCGCTCCCTTTCCCTGTAGACTCTGGGTGCTCCCGGGATCTGGGAGGGTCTGACTCCTGGTAGCTGCCCCTCAGAGGCCCCTCTGCCCCCCACTTTAACGTATACCCTCCACCTCTACCTCGCACCATGTGCCTCCCCACCCGCAATGTCCACCTCCCGGCCCTGTGGCATCTGCACACCTGGCTTTTGGCACTGTCCCTTGGGCTCTGTCTGCACTGCGGGGTCACCAGCACCAGAAGAGGCCTGGCACAGAGTGGGGCGCCACAGATACATCCTGAACAATGAATGGGTGTGTCCGTGGGCCTGTGTGTCTCACTTGGGTGTGTGTCCGTGCTCTATGGGCCTGCGTGTCCTCACCGCACGCGGGTGTGTTGGTGCAGCCGAGTCTGGGTGTCCACGACGGCATTTCCAGCTGAGTGTGTGTGTCCTGTGCATGTGTCTCTAACTGACACTCCTTCTGAGTGCACATGCATGTGTCATCATTTGGGAGTATGAGGCTACCTGTGCAAGCAGCTATGTCCGCACATCTGCTTGGGTGCGTCGCCTTCAGGCGTCCGTGGTGTGTCTCTATGTGCCCATAGGTCTACAAGTGTCTGGTGGCGTCTCCACTCAGCATGTGCAGCCTGCCAAGTATGCCATGAAGAGTGTCCACGTGTGTGAGTGTCTCTGTGAGTGTCCTGGCACACAGGAGGCGCTCAGGAGCTGCCGGCTGCATGGGCCAGGGTGTATCCATCTGTGTATCTCTGTGTATGAGTATCTGTGTGTGAACGCTGTGCGTTAATGAGTATCTGTGTGTGTATCCGTGAGTATCCACGTGTGTGATTACCCTTGTGTGCATCCATGTGTGTACCCATGGGAGTACCCGTGTGAGTATTCCTGAGTGAGTACCTGTGTGAGCACCCGTGTGTGAGTACCTATATGAGCATCCGTGTGTGTGAGGACCCGTGTGCGCGCATCTCTGGGAGGATCCATATGAATGGATGAGCATCCGTGTATGTGAGCATCCACGTGTCTGTGTGTGTGCGCGTCCGTGCGTGAAAAACCATTGTGTATCCGTGTGTGAGGATCCGTGTGTGAGGGCCTGTGCGTGAGGATCCGCGTGTGTGAGGATCCGCGTGTGTGAGGATCCGCGTGTGTGAACATCCACGTGAGCACCCGCGTGTGAGCATCTGCGTGCGCGCGCCCGCACCCGCGCGCGCATCGCTGGCGAGCGCCTGGGCCCGCCGCCTGGCTCCGCCCAGCCTCGAGCGCGGGCCGCCGCGCCCCGCCGCGCCAGCAGGGGGCGCAGGGGCGCACCTGGCGCGGCCCAGCCCCGGGGCCGGCCCCGGCCGCGCGTCGGAGCCCTCGGGGCGCCGCCTCGCGGCCCTCGTCCCCGGGCCCCGCGCCCCTGCGCTGCCGCTGGGGACGCGGGACGGGCGCCCACCGTGCCCCCCAGAAAAGAGGCCGCGCCGGGGCGGCCGGCGGAGGCACCCGCCCGCCGCCAGCCACTGACCCGCCAGCGGCCCGGCTCTCTGCGGGGAGGTGACCGTGTCCGAGGAGTTGAAGCCTCCGAAGAGCTTGGGCTCGGCGGCGGCGGGGGCGAAGGCTGCGCTGGGGCCGCGGTGGCCGTCGGCGGAGGCCGGCTTGCTGGGGGTCTGCGAGGCGGGGAAGGCGCCCCGCCCGCGCCGTGCGCGCTCTCGGCGGGCTCCAGGCTGCGGCGCCGCTGGCTGGCGTCCTTGGGCTTGCTCTTGTTGCTGCCCATGGTCCTGGCGGGAGACCGCACCTCGAGTGCAGGAGACGCCTCCTGGGCGCCCGGCCGCGCTCCGAGGGGAGGCCGAGGCCCGGAGAGGGGCGGGCTGGTCTCTCGGAGCCTCCGTGTCTTCCTCTGCAAAGTGAGCAGAACGGTGGCGCCCGTGAAGGTCTTCCTCGGGGCCAGAAGCCCGATCCGCCCCTGGAGTCACCGTCTGTGTCCCTAGTGGGCAGTCAGTATCTGAGTCCTGCCCATGTCCCCAGCGCCTAGCACAGAGGAGGGGGTTCACAGAGGGGTTGTTGAATGAATATGTGACTGACTGGAATTGGCTGACACTGGGGGAAAGGTGCTAGCAGTGGCAACCAAGGCAGCGACACAGAAGCCCTGGGGTTTCCTCTGAGAATGGCAAAAGTCTCCCTGACCGGTTGGGCTCTCGGACGAGGCTGTGTGCTCTGAGAGATGATTGGCACCCCAATCCAGTCACATGGGGGCTTTGCACATGCTGTTCCCACTGCCCAGAACGCTCTTCCCTGACAACTTCACCACGGTAACTGGTGCCCCGTTCAGCTCTCAGCTCAAACGTCACCTCCTCGTGAGGTATTCCCCAAATCCTCTCACTGGTTCTGCCTGACCTGGGTCTCTCCTTGGTAACATGGGCCCTGTGCTTTCTTTTTAAAAAAAAATTCATGTGATTCGTGTGATTATATGATTATTGTCCTGGGTCCTTGTCTGTCTTGTTCACTGATGTGCTCCCAGTGCCTAGCATGGGCATGGCACACAGCAGGTGCTTAATAAACAGCTGAATGACTGAGTGCTATGCAAGAGCTAAGGTTTCTGAGCCAGAAATCTGGGAGTCCAGAGAGCAAGAAACGCAGAGGGAGCTGAGTTGAAAACCGCCTGACGCCCACAGCCCTGACACCCATGGCTCTGCCACCCCCTCGGCCTCCCGCCTTCCCATCCATAGGCCGGGCTGGCCACACCTCCGGTCAAGCCTGTCTGGGGTCTCCCAGCCCATCTGGAGCCATCACCTCACCTGGTGGGAGGCGGAGGCTGTTCCAGGGGAACTTGGAAGCTGCCTAGGGTCTCAGCACGTACACCAGGTGTGAAGTCGGGGTCTCACACTGGAGGCCCTGCTCTACTTCTCCCCGCTGCGTGTCCCTGGACAGGTCACTTCCCCTTTCTGGGCCTGAGTGTCTTCATCTGCGGAGCAGAGATAAAGCAGAATAGTCAGGGCTGCTGTGAGATGATTGGCCGGGGAGTTGCGGTGACCCATCAGGCTCCAGCGCTGGTGCCAGGGGCCTCCAAACCTGAAATGCCCTCAACCCCTTCCAAAGTGTGTCATCGGCGAGAGGTGAGGCAGGCCGAGGCACGGAGGTGGGAGTTGTGGCACCCGCACAACTTCTCTCTGGGCCTGTTTCTTCACCTGGAAGGGATGGGTCATGTGGCAGGGGACCCAGGCACCAGCAAGCAGGGAGTGCCGCAGGGCACTGGCCACCCCAGCTGTCATTGACACGCTGGACATGCCGGCCAGGTGGGCTCCGATTTCCTCCTGGGATCTGAAGGCCCCAGAATCGGTCGGAGCATCCTCTGAGAACCGTGAACAGGGAAAGCTCCCATGAAGGTTGGGTCCTCAGGTGAGCCATCTGCCCTGAGCACCCAGCCCAGCTCGGCAGCCCCTCCCCACGGGAAGGCAGCCAGTCCTGGCACCCTCCAGGCCTCTCGGGTTGCCCAGCTGCACAGTGTGGGGGTGGCCTGCATGCTCCCTGGGGACCGCACAGCTCAGAGAATGTGGGGCTGGGGAAGCCCTGGGGAGACCCGCTCCGCGGCCCAAGAATCACTGGGTCCTCCTGGAGATAGGCCAGTGGGCACAAGGAAGGCTGGTGTCCATGGCAACTGGCCCATCAAGGTCATGGCACATATGGGCACTCACAGCTGCTGTCCCACGGCACCTGCTGACCCCTGGTGGTTGATTCTGATTGTATGATGACACGTTTGTGGCGAGGACTCGGGTCAAGTTAAGAGCCAGAATGCTGGAGCGGATGACCTGTGTTTGAATCCCAGCCCTGCCACCCCAATGTGGGGCCCTGTGGCTCAGTGTCCTCCTCTGTCAATTGGGGAAGACAACAGTATCCACGTCACAGGGCTGCGGGAGAATCCGTGAGAAAGAACTCAGAACGTGCTAGGCAGTGTGGAACATTGCCAGTCCTCGATAAAATGGCAACTCTGATCACTGGACTCCTTGTTTTGTTTTTGTTTTGTTTAGAGAGAGAGTTTTGCTCTGTCACCCAGGCTGGAGAGCAGTGGCACGATCACGGCCCACTGCAGTCCCAAACTCCTGGGCTTGAGGAATCTTCCTGCCTCAGCCTCCTGAGTAGCTGGGACTACAGGCTGGGACTACAGGCGCAGACCACCACACCCAGCTAATATTTTTATTTTGTTGTAGAGATGAGATCTCACTATGTTGCCCAGGCCAGTCACTAACTCCTAGCCCCAAGCAATCCTCTCGCCTCAGCCTCCCAAAGCCCTGGAATTACAGGCATGAACCACCAGTCCTAGACCAGAGTGTGTGTACTTTTTGGGAACTCCAGGAAGACAAAAAGAAGAAAACAAATGCCCCATGATCCTGCCCCAGATGAAGCCACCTGGGAATGGGGGCGTGTGTCCTCCAGCACAGAGCCACATGACCGTCAACACACTGGGATCCCTTGAATGTGTGTTCCCTTCAGGTGGGGCGGACCCAACCCCACACTCCCAGCAGCCAGGACAGGCCTGGCATTCACTAGATGCTCTGGAAATACTTGCACAGCAAAGACGAGAGGAGCACGGATGTCTAATTCCTTTCCTGCTTCATTCCCGAGGTGCCACACTGCAGAGACCAAATATCATTCTTTGACATTCAAATACTCCCAGAGCGCCAGCCTGTCCTGGGCCCTGTTCTAAGCACTCTGCACATACTGACTCAGAGAAGCCTCCTGGTGATCGATGAGGTAGACACTAAGTGTCTTTGTCTTACTGAAGAGGAAACTGAGACTCAGAGAAGGTGTGAGGGTAAAAAGCAGGGACAGGGAAGCAGCTGGGCAGGCAGGATCAGAAGCTGCTCCCGAGGCTGGAGGCTGGAGCGCCCCCTCTCCCCTGAAGAGCAAGGCCGTGGCAAGGGCTGAGTAGACAGCGCAGCCTGGCGGCGCCTAGAGAAGACCAGATCTCAGGCTTCCGCAAGGCAGAACATGCTTGAGGGAGGGCCCTGAGGGCGGGCGGTCCGGTGGGCCTGCTGCCATCGGGGACCTGGGGAGAAACCACTGCCCCGGAGGCAGGACCCATCCACGGGCTTCCTAGGCCCCAACGCCACGAGTCACCATGAGTCGCCTGTTGGAGAAGGGCCAACCCCCACATCTCTTCCACCACGTGCAGCCTCGAATGGAGACAGACCCCTGGTGGGGCGAGGGAAGCAGCAGGGGCCCACTCTGTGGGTGCCTGGGCTTCCAGGGATGGCCGCCCCTTTCCTCCAGGAGGCTCTCCTGACCACAGGCTCCCACCCCGGACCTGGCTGTTCCCACAGGGCACCCGGAGCTGCATAGCCAGCCACACTCCTCCGACTCAGCATGTCCCTCGAAGCCTGTGTCCCGCCCCTGAACCCCTCTGGGTGACACTGACAGCCCCCGGTGGCTCCCCAGGTATCTGAGGAGCACCTCCTGCAAGCCAGCCTGGAATCTCCCAAATCCATGCCTCTCCCCACCCTGGCCCTGTCCTCCTGGGCCTGGACAGAGCAGTGTGGCCCCTCAGCCCACCCACCCCTGCGGCCACACAGACTGCAGGGCCTCCCCTGCTTGAAACTCCCCACAGAATTCCAGGGATGGCCCGAGTGTGCCTCAGAGGGGGCTGGCTAGAGAAGGGGTGCCCAGGACGCCCAGGGACAGCCAGGCAGCCACTGGAAAGAACAGGCCGCCGGGCTCGGTGGCTCAGCCTGTAATCCCGCGCCTTTGGGAGGCTGAGGTGAGTGGATTGCCTGAGCCCGCGGGTTCGAGACCCGCCTGGGCAGCGAGACCTCATCTCTACAATAAAGCAAAAAATCAGCCAGGCGTGGTAGTGCGCACCTGTAATTCCGGCTACTCGGAAGGCTGAGGCGGAAGGATCGCCGGAGCCCAGCGGGTCGAGGCTGCGGTGGCCGGGAGCGGCCACGGCACTCCCGTCTGGGCGACGGAGTGAAACTCCAACTCAAAAAAAGAAAAAAAGATCAGGCTGCGTGCGGCCTCAGGAAAGGCTCGCGACACACTGTGGAGGCAAAGAGGAAGACGGCAGGCAGCATAGGCTCTCCTTGGGGCATTTCCATCTTAGGGCCTTGGTTTCCTCCTCTGGAAGATAGGGACAGCGAGCTCCCTCCATCCAGGGCTGGGGGAGGAGCCAGTGTGAGGATGCACACAGTGGCTGGCGTGGCACCTGGCCTGCGGCACGCAGGAGCTACAGGGGGTGCCAGAAATGTGTGCACATATCTTAAGAGATGCCATCTATGTATTACTTTTTGACATCAAATTAAATTATGGTAGCAATGTGTAGTATGGCGTTTGCTCAGCTGTGCTTCCTACACTTTTGTTGTCCTGCCTGTCGCATACACAGTAATGCTAGCATTCATTTGATTAATCCCATCTTTGCTCGAGCATCATATTTGAATATATATGTGGTTTTGGGCACCCCCTGTACTATTAGTTCTGCACTCTGGAGGCTGAGAGAAAGTTCTGGAAGGATTCCAAATTCCTCACAATGTTTTATCCAAAAGATGTGAGATGGGGAAAGGAAAATCCCTTTTTTACTTAGTATCCTGTGTCAACTGACATTTAGAAATGACTGGCTGATGGTGGTGGCTTAGCAGAACTTACATCAGTGTCACTAAAGTTGGTATACAACTCCCCCCAATTTCCTAAATTTGCTTTAAAAATTACTTTGTCGTGACTTTTTAAATGAGATTTTTTAAAAAAATCTTCAAGAGCGTCCCATCCCCAAACCCTCCTCCCTCGGCTTCTCACTCCCCTCCACGATCTGCCTGCCCGGAGGGCACCATGCTCTTCTCCAGACTCCAGACACTCCCAACAAACGACTGTCCGGCGTGACAAGCCAGCCCCTCCTTCCTGGTTCTGAAGAGCATTGTCTCCACCCCCTCTCAGAGCAGAGGGGAGGCCAGGAGCTTAGAAGTTGGGCCTGGGTTTGAGTACTGGCTCTGACCCTACCAGCTGAATCTTCTTGGGTGAGTCACTTTGCCTCTCAGTTCTCCCCTTCAAAATGCAGATAGCAGCCGGGCTCCGTGGCTCAGCCTGCAATCCTGTGCCTTTGGGAGGTTGAAATGAGTGGATTGCCTGAGCCCGTGGGTTCAAGACCCGCCTGGGCAGCGAGACCTCATCTCCACAATAAATTAAAAATCAGCCGGGCGTGGTAGCGCGTGCCTGTAATTCCGGCTACTCGGAAGGCTGAGGCGGAAGGATAGCCGGAGCCCGGCAGGTCGAGGCTGCGGTGGCCGGGAGCGGCCACTGCACTCCAGCCTGGGCAACAGAGTGAGGCTCCAACTCAAAAAAAAAAAAAAAAAAAAACCAAACAAAAAATAAAAAAATAAAATGCAGATAGAAATAAACCTGATACCTGAAAACCAAGAAAGCAAGTCCATGTGCCAAGAAAAGAGTACATGCCTGATAAACCGCACACCATGCGGCTTACTGTTGTTATTATCATTACAGGAGATAAGAGGAGGCAGGAGTAGGGGCCTTGAATGCCAAGCACAAAGGCAGATACTTTGCACACAGTTGGTTCTCAGTGTGCAAAACAACACAATGAAGCAGGGATTGTAAGTTCACCCACTTTATAGATGGGGCCAACGTTCAGAGATGTTAGAACCTTGTCTAAAGTCGCACAGCACAGCTAGGATGCTCTCGGGGAGAGTGCTGTCATCAGACACTGAATCAACCTACTCCTGGATCAGGACTTGCCAGTATCCAGACTGTGAGAACTCAGTGTTGGTTGTTCAAGCCACCCAGTCCGTGGTATGTCCCTATGACAGCCTGAATGGACCGAGGCACACATCCACTAGTCAGCCTTACTCTGAGATAGTTGCCAGTGCAATTAGGTCAGAAAAACAAATGGCAGAAGCAACACGGAATTAGAAAAGAGAAGATGAGCATGTCGTCGTTTGCAGACAGTGTGGATGTAGATCTAGGAAATTCACAAGAATTAGCTGCAAAACTGTTAAACAACAACAAAAAAAATTAAATAAAGCAGCCGCAAATTAATTAAACTAATGTCCAAAAATCAATCATGTATCTTTATACCAGTAGCAATTGGAAAATAAAAGAAAGATTAGCATTATAAAAATATCAATTATTCACAAATAAATCTAAAATTGAACAAAAACGTCAATAGATTTTTGTCTTTAACTAGGCAAGTCAATGTTTAGACTTATCAGTAAAAGCATATGGATGAGAGTGGCCAGGAAGATCCTAAAAAGAAGAGGAAGGAAGGAGAAGTAGCCCAACCACATAGTAAAATTTATGTCACAGTGATTTAAACTGTGTGAGGCCAGGAGCAGCAGCTCATGCATGTCAACCCAGCATTTTGAGAGGCCAAGGCAGGAGCATCACTTGAGCCCAGAGGTTTGAGACCAGCCTGGGCAATATAGCGAGACCCCGTCTCTACAAAAAGTCAAACACTTAGCCAAGTGTCGTGGCATGCGTCTATAGTTCCAGCTACTTAGGAGGCTGAGACAGAAGGATCACCTGAGCCCAGAAGGTCGAGGCTGAGGTGAGCCATGATTGTGACACTGTACTCCAGGCTGAACAACAGAGTGAGACCTCAACTAAAAAAAAACAAAAAACAAAAACATGTGATATAGGCACATAAATAGACCAACAGGCAAAGTAGAGGATCCAAAATTTGTCCACAAACACATGGGAATTTAATACATGATGGGAGTGGCATTTTACACAGTGATAAGAAGGTGGACTATTTGTAAGATGCAGTCGGGACCCACGATCTGTCCTCAGGAGAGAAATACAGTTGACCCCCACTCTCGCTCCATGTGCCAAGAACTTCCAAATCAGTCAGAGTTAAACCACAAAAAAACAGAGTAATGAAGCTCTAAGAGGGGAAACAGAGAATAAACTGTCTAATCTCTGGGGAAACCATTCCTAAACATGACACAAAGCCAAACAGTTATCTTTAAAATGAAAAATCAATCTACAGAAAAAGCTAAAATGTCTACAGGGCTCAATAAACATCACAAACAAATTCAAAAGACAAACAACAAACTGGTAGAAATACCTGCACTTCATGATAGACAAGGATTTTTTTCCCTTAACGTATAATAAGCTCCCACAAAATAAGAAAAATGACCAGACACTTTACATAAAAAGCAAAACAAATGGCTCTCAAACATATGACAATGTGCTCAACCTCACTCATAAGATGAACGCAAATTGAAACTACACAGGCCGCCCAACAAAGGCAGAATACACATTCTTCTCAAGTGCACATGGAACATTCTCCACAGACCATATGCTCCACCATAAAACAAGCCTCAATAAATTTAAAAGGAGTGTAATCATACAAAGTGTGTTTCCAACCACAATAGAATGAAATAAGAAATCAATAGCAGAGAGAACTTCAGGAAATTACAAATATGTCAAAATTAAGCAACACACTCCTCAATAACAAATGAGTCAAAGAATAAATCACCAAAAAGATTAGGAGATATTTTGAGATGGATGAAAATGAAGATACAACATATCAAAATGTAGGAATATGGCAAAAGAGAACTTAAGGGGAAATTTATAGCTGTAAATGTCTATATTAAGAAAGAAGGTCAGGCACAGCGACTCATGCCTGTAATTACAGCACTTTGGGAGGCTGAAGTGGGAGGACTGCTTGAGCCCAGGTGTTCAAGACCAACCTGGGCAACACAGCAAGACCTTGTCTCCAAAAAAATTTTTTAAATTAGCCAAGCATAGTGGCATGTGCCTGTAATCCCAGCTATTTGGGAGGCTGAGGTGGAAGGATTGCCTGAGCCCAGGAGGTCAAAGTTGCAGTGAGCCAGGATCACATCACTACACTCCAGCCTGGGAGGAGGAGGAGGAGGAGGAGGAGGAGGCAAATTTTAGATCAATAACTCAACTTCCACCTGAAGACACTGGAAAAAGAAGGCAAACTAAAGCAAGTAAAAGAAGGAAATAATAAAGACTAAAGCAGTAATTAGTGAAATAGGAAACAGAAGAACAATTAAGAAAATTAACAAAACCAAAAGTTGGTTCTTTGAAAAGATAACAAAATTGACAAACCTTTAGCTAGGCAGAACAGGGAAAAAAAGAGAGAAGATTCAAGTCACTAAAATCAGGAATGAAAGAGAAAACATTACTACTAATCTTAAAGAAATAAAAATTATGAAGAAATACTATGAACAACTTCACAGTGACAAATTAGATAACTTAGATGAAGTGGGTCAATTCCTAGAAAACCATAAACTACCAAAACAAAGAAAAAGATCTGCAAAACAAATACAGAGATTGAATTAACGATTTTTAAAACTTCTCACACACACACAAAAAAACTCAGGCCCAGATAGCTTCACTGTGAATTCTACCAAACATCAAAAGAAGAATTAATACCAATTCTTCCCTGGAGAGCACTTATCAATTCATTCTATAAAGCCAATATTACCCTGATGCCATAACCACACAAGGACATGATAACAAAAGAAAACTACAGGCTGATATCTCCTATGAATATGGATGTAAAAATCTTCTACATGAGGTGAGTGGATTGCCTGAGCCTGAGGGTTCGAGACCCGCCTGGGCAACTTGGTGAGCCCTCATCTCCACAATAAAAAAAAATTAGCTGGGTGTGGTAGCGCACGCCTGTAGTTCCGGCTCCTTGGAAGGCTGAGGCGGAAGGATCGCCAGAGCCCAGCAGATCAAGGCTGCAGTGGCCGGGAGCAGCCACTGCACTCCAGTCTGGGAGACATAGTGAGACTCCAACTCAAAAAAAAAAAAAATCTTCTACAAAATACTAGAAAATTAGATTCAGCAACATATGAAAAGAATATATACCATGACCAAGTAAGATTTACCTCAGGAATACAAGGTTGGTTTAACTTCTGAAAATCAATTAATGTAGTATACCATACTAATAGAATAAAGGACAAAAAATATGTAATAATCTCAATACATGCAGAAAAAGCATTTAACAAAATCCAACACCCACCCTTTCAAGATAAAAACATCTCAACAGGGACCAGCTCATGCCAGTAATCTTAGCACTCTGGAAGGCTAAGGCAGGAGAATTGCTTGAGCCCAGGAGTTCAATACCAGCCTGGGCAGCATAGCAAGATCCTGTCTCTACAATAAATAAATAAATAAATAAATAGCCAGGTGTGATGACATACACCTGTAGTCAGTCCCAGCTACTCGGGAGGCTAAGGCAGAAAGATCACCTGAGCCCAGGAGGTCGAGGCTACAGTGAACCATGGTCATGCCACTGCACTCCAACCTGGGCAACAGAATGAGACCCCAACGCCAATAAACAAAACCTCAGTAGAAGGGAACTTCCTCAACCGGATAGAGGGTAGCCATGAAAAACTCACAGCTAACATCCTGTAAAAGATTTGGTACTGCCTGTAAGATCAGAAGCGATAAAGATGTCCACTCTTGTCACTTCTATTCAGTACTGTACATGAGGGTCTAGCCAGGGCAATTAGGGAAGAACATGAAATAAGTCATTCAAGTTGGAAAGAAAAGTAGAACGACTTCTATTTACAGATAACATGATCTCATGTATAGATTATACTGAGAATTCCACTAAAAAACTATTAGAACAATAAACAAGTTCAACAAGGTTGCAAGGCACAAGACCAATGTATTAAAATAAAAACAAAGTTAAGAAAACAATTTACAATAGCATCAAAGGAATAAGTAGCATTTAACAAAATCCAACCCCTCTTTATGATAAAAACATCAGCAAAAGGGAATTTCCTCTATCTTATTAATAAGAATAATAAAGAATATAAAACACTCTAAAAACTACAAAATGTGTTGAAAGAAATTAAAGACCTAAATAAATGGAAAGACATCCCATGATCAGGGTTCAGAAAACTAATTGTTGTTAGGATGGCAATACTCCCAAATTGATCAGCTCCCTAGCAAAATCCCAGCTAGTTTCTTTGCAAAAAAAATTGACAAGCTGGTCTTAAAATTTATATAGAATGCCAAGGCACCCAGAATAGCCAAAACAATCTTTAAAAAGAAAAACATAGTTTGAGTACTCATGCTTCTCAATTCCAAAACTTACTGCAAAACTATAGTAATCAAGAGAGTGTGGTACTGGCATAAGTGTGGAGCAGAATCAAGAGTCCAGAAATAAACCCTCAAAATTTAGTCAATTGACTGGGTTTGTTTGTTTTTTTTTTTCTGAGTTACAGTCTCACTCTGTCGTCCAGGCTGGAGTACAGTGGCACAATCACGGCTCTACCACAACCTTGACTTCCTGGGCTCAGGAGATCCTTCTGCCTCAGCCTCCCCAGTAGCTGGAACTACAGGTGTGCACCACCATGTCAGGCTAATTTTTAAATTTTCTGTAGTGATGTGGTCTTGCCATGTTGCCCAGGCTAGTTTCAAGTACAAGTGATCGTCTGCCTCAGCCTCCCAAAGTGCTGGGATAGCAGGCGTGAGCCACCACACCCGGCCAGTCAATTGATTTTTGACAAGGGTGCCAAGACAATTCAATGGAGAAAGAAGAGTCTTTTCAACAAATGGTGCAGGAGCAATTAGGTATCCGTAAACAAAAGAAGGAAGCTGGACACCTTCCTTCCTCAAATCCTACACAACACTTAACTCAAAATGGATCACAAACAAAAACGTAAAAGTTAAAGCTAAATACTCTCAGAAGAAAATACAGGCATACATTTTGTGACCTCGGATTATGATGATTTCTTACATATGACACCTAGAGTACCGGCAACAACAGGAAAAACAGACAAGCTGAACTTCATCAAAAGTAAAAGCTTTCGTGTTCCAGAGAACATGGTCACGAAAGTAAAAGGACAACCCACAGAATGGGAGGAAACATTTGCAAATCATTTATCTGGCAAGGGACATGTATGTAAAAAAATAAAAATAAAAAAACACAAAAAGACAAACAATCCAATTACAAATGGACAAAGGACATGAATAGACATTTCTCCAAAGAAGATATACAAACGGCCAATGAGTCCGTGAAAAGATGTCCAGCATCTAGCCATTAGGGAAATGTAAATGGAAACCACAATGAGAAACCACTCCACGCACATCGGGATGGCTAGACTGAAAGCCAAGCGTTGGCAAGGCCGGAGAGAAACACGCTGCTGATGGGAACGTAAACAAGGCAGCTGCTTTGAAACGGTCTGGCAGTGCCCCAAAAGTGAAGCATGGAATCACCATATGATCCTGCAGCTCCACTCCGAGGAACACTTAGGTACATACCCAAGAGAAATGAAAACATATATCCACCCAAAAACTTGTGCATGGAAGTCCGTGACAGCAGTATTCATAATAGCCAAAATGCCCATCAACTGAGGAATGGATACATAAAATACGGCATATCCATCTGATGGAATATTATTTGGCAAGGAAAAGGAATGAAATACTGACACATGCTACAACGTGAGTGAATCTTGAAAACATTATGCTAAGTGAAAGAAACCAGTCACACATTTAGTATGATTCTATTTGTATGAAATATCCAGGATAAGCGACTCTATAGAAACAGAAACTGCATTAACAGCAGCCCAGGCCTGGGCAAGGAAAGTTCAGGGAAAGTAGGGAGGGACTGAAACGCTGCAGTTTCTTTCTGGGGAAAATGTTGGAAAAGCTCTAAATTTGAGTATGGGGATGGCTGCACACCTTCGTGACTTTACTGAAAACCACCGAATTGCACGCTTAAATGGATGACTTTCATGGTGTGTAAATGATATCTCAAAAAAGCTGTGATTTTTTTTTAAAAGAAACTCCACTGGAGGCTACTGTTCATCTATCAGCAGGCACATTAGCAGCTATCAGATTTACACCCAAATTTGCTAACATCTGTGTCAGTGAGGAGAACCAGAGAGCATGGCATACATCAGCACAACCTCTCTGAAGGATAATCTGGCAATATCTATCACAATTACAACACACACACCTGCTGACCCTATAATCTGGAGTGAATTCTAAAGGAATCGCACACATGAACACAAGGCATGGGGCCAAGGATATTAATTTGCGGAATGGTCTATAACAAGCAAAAGATTGGAAACAACCAAAATATCCTTCCTCAATTAAATAAAGCATGGTCTCCAATCATGCACTGGAAAACTATGCAGTCATGAAAAGGAAAGACGCAGCACAGAAAGATCGCCAAGGTTCATCATCAAGAGAAGGTCGGCTGTGGGATAGGGGAGGCTGGGTGCTATCATTGGGTAAAAAATGTTTTTCTTTGCAAGTGTTTAATATTGAGTCAAGTGCAAAAGTTAAAAATATCAACATCCCATCATTATAGAAATTCACATTCTGCTTTAAAAAAAAAATTTGTTAATATACATGCTTATATGTGCCTGGATCTCCCTGGAAGGATACACCAGAAATTCCTTGAAGTGGATGCCTCTGGCAAGGAAACCTGGGTGTGAGAGAGATTTATCTTTCCTTGTGAACAGTTTGGATTATTTTTTACTGTGTGTATATGTGTTGATGTTTTTTTCTTTTCTCTTTAAGAAAAAGCACAGGCTTACCTGGTTTCAAATCCTGGCTCTGTCTCTCATGGCTGGGCAAGTCCCTCCACTGCTCTGAGCCGTTGTGTTCTGTTCTGTATAGGGAGGGATAACAATAATATCATCCTTGCAAGGTTGTTATGGAGGATAAAATATAAATAAGAAAAAAAAAAAAAAAAAAGCAAGCACAGGGCTTCCCAAGGTGCCTGGTGAGGAGGTGCATGGTCCTTGTAGGTTATGAGTCTGTTACTGTGGACACCAAGGTGGACGTAGCAGGGACCACCAGAGAGCCTCAGACCAAGTGTTCCGAGAACCAGCCATTCCACTCTGGCTGGAAAAAGCTGGATAAGGCTTCCTGGGAGAGGCAGCGTTTGAGAAGGGCTTCAAGGACAGGACGAGTCTCCACGTTAAGGATGAATGGGCACAGTGTTTTTGAAAGGGAGCCATGTGACCAAAGGGCTGGAAGAAGGAAGTCCTGGACACTCAGTCAATCATGGTGCATGCACGGGCTCTTTCAACAAAGCTTAGCTGAGCACCTACTACTCACCCAGCACAATAGTGGAAAAGACAATCAAAAGCCAGATGGCTGGGCCAACCAAGCTAGGAATCACAGAAAGTACAGTGACAGGGACAATGAGGGGCCAGGTCCAAGTGGTCATACAGTAGACCAGGAAGTGGAAGCTCAGAGAGGGAGAAGGGCTGCCCGAGGTCACACAGCAGGTTTTCAGCTTCTGAAAATAGCCTCCTGTTTCCCTAGGTCTGGAGGAAAGCAAGTGGACACAGGTGGACACAGGTGCCGAATAAACTAGGGGCTCCACTGAGGAGGGATAGCTGGCTCTGAGCTGATGACAACAGCTACCGTGTTGTCACAACAGCTCTCCTGCGAGGCAGGCTCCATGTTAAGAAGTGCATTGCACATCAGAGCCCAGGTGAACTCATCCCAGGCCTCTGTGGTCAACCCCATTGTGCAGATGAGGAAACTGAGGCACAGAGCAGTCTAGCTGCCAGCCTAATGGCACACAGCTCCTCGGAGACAGTATCAGGAGGCAGACCCGGACTGTCTCATACCCCAGGGTCCATTCCCCAAGGAGGCACCAGCAATGCCTCCATCCACAATTGCACCCCCCCAGAGGAGCCCAAGGTGTTCTCAGCCAGTCCAGGATTGTCCCTGATGACAGTGGCCCAGCAGGGAGCAGGGAAGTGGGGGCTGGAGCCCACAGTGGGCATGTAGGGGATGGAGGGAGGAGGCGGCGGGCGAGGACGGGCAGCCGCTGTCCTGCTGTGGAGAGCAGACAGTGAAGGCCTCAGCAGACACCTGTTGAAACCAGGTGAGGCGTCCTTGGTAGCACAGAGACACCCACAGTCCGCTCAGAAAAGCGCAGAAGCCAGCGAGTGAGTCCCTGCCAGGCCCCGGGCCTGCTGCCACTGCACACACAGGCCCTTCCTGCAACTGCCGACATCACCACCATCGCTCTTGCTGCTCGGCTCTCCAGTTCTTAGGCCTGTGACAGGGGACAGTCAGTCCCGTCTTCCAGGGGAGGGACAGAGAGACTCGGAGAAGCCAGGGCAGGTGCCCTGCCACAGCCAAGGCAGCAGAGAGCCAGCAGGGACTCTTTGCCACTGTTGGCACCTCTTCCCAGGCCACAGTCCCCCTGGGCTCTGAGTTCTCACCAGGAACTGACAGAGCTCCCTGGCCAGTCCGTTGTCCAAAAGGGAAACGGAGGCCCAGGCAGGAGGGTGGCCGGCCCAAGGCCACACCACAGGCTGGGGGAGGGCAGGGAGCAGGCCCCGGGAGCCCACTCCCACCTGCTCAGCTTCTGAGTTGAGATTGGCAGTGTCAGCCACAGCCGAGAAGCCCCAGAAGGACCACAGTGGATTGAGTGCATGATCCCTCAGAGCTGCCAGGACTGTCCCCAGCCAACGCCCCACGTCCCTCACGCAGCCCCAGCCTGTCCGAGAGGGAAAGCTGAGGCTCCAGAGAGGGTGCCGGCCCCACCGGCCACTGTGCAGATGGGAACTGGTCCCTGGGACCGCCACCCTCTTCCTGCCTCAGGCACTAGAGTGGAAGCTCCTGGAGGGAGTCACCTGCTCAACCGTGAGCTTCTCGACACATGGAGACACGCAGGGAGCCGCTGGCATCAGTGAGGGACACGAACGGGGGGAGCAACCACGAACCCTGACCTAGCGCCGGTCGTGTGCTGTTCCTGTCACCCACACACAGATGGGGAGACGAGGCACAGGTGGCCGAACGGCGAGTCCCCACCCCCGAGCATCTCCCTCACAGGGCTGCACGCAGAGCCGTGGGAAGGGCCCGAGGAAGGACCTGGGTCTGGGCCTCCTGGACAGGGTCCAGGGCCCACTCAGCTGCTTCCCCAGAGCCCCGTGTCGTCGGCGGCTCCGAGCAGGGAGGGGCAGTGTGGAAACCCAGCCTCCTTCACCTTTCCCCTCAGGCCCGCCAGCCTGGGGCTCATTCCCCCTCGGTTCTCCCAGCAGCCCTGGGGTGAGCTGTGGACACATTCATCTCATATACGAGGACGCGGTACTCCAGGACACTGCCCCAGCCAGAAGGTGGACAGGCCGGCGTGCCGACCAGATCTGAAGGACACCGAAGCCCGTCCTCCCCCACGGCACCTGCAAGGGGTATGGTGAAGGCAGCAGTGGGAGGCACGGCGAGGACAGCCCGGGGGGGGCACAGTGAGGCTAGCGGGGGGGGCGTGGCGAGGGCACGGGGGCACAGTGTGCAGAGGCCTGGACACAGGCGGGTCAGGTGGGCAGGGCAGGGGGTTATCCAGCAGGAGGTCTGGCCTGAGTGGGTCCTGGCTTAACTGGGTCGTTTCCGGCCTGTGGTCTAGACATGAGGTGCTTTGAGGAGACCCCAGGAGGGATCTGCTCAGCATTTCTAGTTGGGAAGGCCTGAAAACCGAGCGGGGGTAGGGCATGAAGGTTTCCTCGGGCCCCTGGGGGTGAGGTATCAGGGCATGGAGACCCCATAGCGACCCTGTCCAGACACAGTCACCTCCAGCTCCAGAGGACTGCAGGGACAAGAAGAGACAGCTAAACCACCGTGGGCTTCCCAGAGGAGGGAACATTTCAGTTGGGGTCCAAAGGCTGGGCAGTCTGTGGAAAGATGGTGGGGAGTAAGATCCAGGCAGATGGTAGCTCTGGCAAAGGACTACAAGTGGGGCCACTTAGGGGACGGCAAGGAACCAGGGCGGCTGAAGTCATGCAGCCTGTTTTCTTAGCAGCAAAATGGGGGGAAGACAGGCACATAGTATGGCGTCCTCTCCCATACCCACTGCCTGCCACCTCTCCCTCCTCCAAGGGCCTGTGTCCAACAGTGCAGTCACTGAGTAGGAGCCTGCTGGGACCTCCTGTCCGTGGAGAGTCTGGGGGCTGGCAAGGTTGGTGGCGTCGGGTGGCTTCACGGCTCCCCAACCCCACGTCCGCTTGGGAGTCTACCGCAGGCAGCCCTGCAGAGGGTTGAGCAGGATGGCTCACAAGGCCAAAAAGTCAAGCCCCAGCCCCGGGAGCCTTTGTGAGCTCTGCCCCTTCACAGATGAGGCTCAGAGAGGAGGCTGCCCAGCCCTGGTCCCACAGCAAGGCTGAGGCCTGACTCAGAATGAGGCTCTGGGCCGGGGACACTGACCCTGGCTGGGGAGGTTGCCCAAACCTGAGCTCACTGGGCTGAGGGGGAGGTGGGGAGTCTACCAGGCAGGTCTGGGGCTCTTCGTGGCCAGCCTGCTGAGGGCTGACCCCGAGCTGAGTGGAGGCTCCGTCAGCCACTGTGTGTCACTGCCCAATCCGGGCCCCAGCACCAAACTCCCAGGATCAGGATGACCGTCCTGCTGGCGGATGCCTGATGTGCCTTTGGGGACAGCTGGCAGCCAAGCCCTGCCCACGGCACCCGCTATTCCCTGCCAGCCGCTCTGGGAACGCACAGTGCCCTGTCCTCCCCACCCACACCCTTGCAGGATCTCCCCTGAGGGACACTGGTGGGCAGGCCCCTCCACACAGTCCACCGAAAGCTCAAACAGCCCGCCCAGCTCAGACCCACAGGGAGCCCACCTGGGCAGCAAGGCCAGCCTCCCCTTACTCATCCTTGAAATGAGGACTCAGGCAGACCTTGAGGGAGACGGCATCTGAGCCTGACGGGGGGATGGTGGTCAGCAGGTGGTCAAGCCTTAGCACTCCAGTCTGCTGCTCACAGAACCAAGCCCACACTCGACAGAGGGCCAGCCCTTCCTCCCTAACACTTAAACTCCTAATTCACCTCAGCCTCTAAGACTTCACTTGTGGCTTCCCCTGAAGCTTCATTCCCCACCCCCTTTCCCTGACCCCATGAACTCCGGTGACCCTTGTGCCTGCCTCCCAAGTTGACAGGCACCCCCATCACATGGGGATTAAAAGTTGGACTACCGGCATTCAAAAACCCAGCTCTGCCCTTCCTCGTTGTATGACCTTGGGGAAATTACTCCACCCCTATGCCTCCCCTAGAAAAGAAGGATGCACACAATAACCTACTTCAAAGACCTGTTGTGAGGATTCAATGACCAATATCTGTGAAGCGCTTGGGGCAGGGCTCGCACCCTAGCAAGTGTGCCTACGTGGTGCCCTCCATCATGTGACAGAAGCAGCTGCCAGGCATGGTGGTTCCTGCCTGTAATCCCAGCAGTTTGGGAGGTGGAGGCAAGAGGATTGCCTGAGCCCAGGGATTCTAGACCAGCCTGGGCAACTTGGCAAGACCTCATCTCCACAATATAAAAAATGCTGGGCCTGGCAGCTCAAGCCCACAATCCCAGCACTTTGGGAGACCGAGGTGAGAGGACTGCCTGAGCCCAGGAGTTCAAGACCAGCCTGGGCAACTTAGTGAGACCTCATCTCTACAATAAATCAAGAAAAAAAAATTAGCTGGGCATGGTGGTGCACACCTGTAGTTCCAGCTTCTTGGAAGGCTGAGGCAAAGGATTGCCTGAGCCCAACAGGTCGAGGTTGCAGTGGTTGTGAGCATGCCACTGCACTCCAGCCTGGACAACAGAGTGAGATTTCAACTCAAAAAAAAGAAAAATTAGCTAGGTGTAGTGGCACACACTTGCAGTTCTGGCTACTTGGAAAGGCTGAGGCGGAAGAATCACTTGAGCCCGGTGGGCCGAGGTTGTGGTGGCCATGAGCGTGCCACTGCACTCCAGTCTGGGCAACAGAGTGAGACTCCTAACAAAAAAGTAAAAATAAAAGCAACTATTATTTATTGATCACCTACTATGTGCCAGACCCTGTGCTCAGCATCCTATCTGAATTCTCTCAAAATAGCATGGAGGGGGCAGTTGTGAGCCCCACTTGATGGCAAGGAGGGAGGCCCAGAGGCATCAGCTTCACATAATATATCTGGGGAAGGAGGGGACTTTGTCAGTACTAAGGAGTTAGTGTCCATTTCCTTTAGATGGATTATGGATTTGTGGCTACTTTTTAACTCATGAGTCCTTATCTTTCAGAGATACATGCTGAAATATTTACACATGAAACATGACCCCTGGGATTTGCTTTAAAATGACACAGGATGGGGGTGGGGACAGATCATGGGCTGGTGGGGCCTGGGCTCAGCATTGGATGAAAGAATGGATGGATGAATGAATGGATGGGTGGATGGGTGAATGGAGGGATGGATGTGTGGATGGATGGATGAATGGGTAGTTGAATGATGGATGTATGGGTGGTGGGTGGGTGGGTGGGTGGGAGAATGAATGGATGGATGGATGAATGGGCTGGTGGGTGGGTGGGTGAATAGATGGATGTGTGAATGGACAGATGAATGGGTAGTTGAATGATGGATGTATGAGTGGGTGGGTGGGTGAATGAATGGATAGATGGATGGATGAATGGGTTGGTGGGTGGGTGGGTGGATGGGTGGGTGAATGGATGGATGAATGGGTTGGTGGGTGGGTGGATGGATGGGTGGGTGAATGGATGGATGGGTGGGGGGATGAGGGTAGATTAATGGATGCATGAATGGAAGGATGGGTGGGTGTGTATATGGATGGAAGGATGAGTGGATGGATGAATGAGTGGGTGAGTGAATAGATGAATCAATAGATGGATGGGAGGATGGGTGATGGATGAATGGATGGATGGATGGGTAAGTGAATGGATTGGCGGGTGGGTAGATGGATGGGTGGGTGACTAGATGAATGGATGGGTGAGTGAATGGATAGGTGTTTGGGTGGGTGTATGAGTGGATGGATGGATGGATGAAGAGTGGGTGGGCGGGTAGATAAATGGATGGAGAGATGGATGGATGGAAGGATAGATGGATGGACGGGTAAGTGAATGGATTGGTGGGTGGATAGATGGATGGATGGGTGGGTGAATGGATAAGTGCGTGGGTGAGTGAATGGATAGGTGTTTGGGTGGATGGATGAATGGAAGGATGGATGGGTGAGTAGACAGATGGAGGAATGAATCGGTGGGTGGGTGGGTAGATGGATGGATGAATGAATTGATGGATGGATGGATGGGTGAATGGATAGGTGGGTGAATGGGTGGGGGAGGATGGATGGATAGATGAACAGATGAATGGATGGGTAAATTGGATGGGTGAATGGATGGATGGATGGTTGGGTGGTTGGGTGGATGGGTGGATGGGTAGATGAATGAATGGATGGACGAGTACGTTGGTGAATGGATGATTGGTTGGGTGATGGATGGATAGATGGATGGATGGATGGACGGATGGATGAATGGATGGGTTGGTGGGTGGGTGGGTGGGTGAATGGATGGATGGATGGATGGATGGATGAATGAATGGATGGATGGGTGGATGGGTGGGTGGGTGAGTGAATGAATGCATGAATGGGTGGGTGGGTGGATGGATGGGTAAGTGGGTGAATGAGTGGATGGGCGCTACCTGAGGCACTACTCAGCCCCAGAAGATGAGGAGGTGGCAGGCCTCAGCCCAGCTCTGTTCAGGCACAGCCTATACCCGACCACTAGGCTCTCCTGCCTGCTGCCTGGCCCATGGCAGCAGAGCGTTTGCCCACCCTTGACTTTCCACAGGGCAGTACGCGGGTCTGAGACAACTCCAGGCCCGATCCCCACCCAACACAGCTCAGACCCAGAACTTGGGTCCCAGAGGATGTTTGCTGAGTGAGCAGGAGTGACTGAAGGGTGAGCAAGGGGAAGTCTGCAGGCCAGGGCAGCCAGAACATGTCTGGTCCCGCATCCATGGTGTGAACATGCTCAGGGCTGCTAGGCCTCAAACCGGCTCTGCCAGTGGGGCTGGGGTGGAGCAACAGCAGGCTCGGGCTGGCACCGCCAGAGACGGAGGGGAGCATCAGATGGGGCCTGCAGCCCAGGGAGGGCAGGAGCTCAGCGAGGGGGCCGCAGAGCTCGCACACACTCACGCCCCATGGAGACAGAACTGCCTCAAACCCTGCTGCTCCTGGGCAGGATGGAGCCCCTTCTTGGACCCCAGCCTCTGACCCACACTGCAGGGGACGGGATCCCTTCCCGCCAGGACCCCAGCAGGGCAATGTGAGCTAAGCCCTTGGGCCTGGGCAGAGGCTGCCTGGTAAAGAGACCCCAATCTGTCCCAAGTCACTAGGTAGCCTTGAGCAAATCCACTTGCCCATCCGGACTCAGTTTCCCCACATGGAGAGTGGTGCTGGGCGGGGATTCTGGAGCCTCCAATCCCAAGGTGCTGAGTTACCTGGAAGGGACCGCTCAGCACTCCAGCCCTGCCCCAAAGTCCAACTCTGGGGTGGACGTAGTAAGAGCCCAGACTCACACGCATGTCCTTCTATCCCACAGAAACGACAGCAGCCAAAACACTCACTGACCACCCAACACACACTGTACACCGGAGCCAGGCCAGTGCTTCGCACTCGCCATCTCCTCCAGTCCTCCTAACAGCGATGTGAGGCAGGGGCCATTACGGTGTCCATTCCACAGTAGGGGAGACTGAGGCCCAATTCCCATGACATGTTGGAGTCCAGGCCTCCTGACCCCACCCCAGGGTCACATGGGACAGTCTCCATCTCCTCAAGATAGTCCAGGCATTGTACCAGGTACAGTCTGAAGTTGTCAGTTTAGAGGCAAGGTCCATATCACCCAAGTCCACGGGGCTCCTGGACCCTAAGAGGCCATGTCCAGCCAGCCCTGCCCCACTGTGTAACCCATTCTCAGCCTCAGTTTCCTCATCTGTAAAACGGGTAGGATCCTGCCAGCTTCACGTAAGGTACACCCAGTGTTTGAAGCCACAGGACTAAAGGTCAAGTCCTCAGGGCAAGGCGGGAAGGCCCCGAGCCTGCGTGTCCCCAGAAGGATGAGGGAGGAGACCAAACAGACCAGGAGCCCACACTGTCTGCAGGGGGACGCTGCCCTCATCACCAGCTGCCCAATTCCTCACATTCCCTGGCCCCATGTAATCCATTCCAAATCCATCCATCCCACCTCCACACACACTCTGAATCCTCCTCCCTCCCTCCCTCCACGGCCACAGGATAATCCAGGCCCCGCATGCTCCTCTCTGGCTGGCCAGTTCAGGGCAGAGAGCCTTTCTGAAGCGCCAGTCTGAATCCTTTATCCCTGCTTGACACTCCTTCCATCCCCACACTCCTAAGCCAAGGACCAAGCCCTCCCAGGGTCCTCCAAGGCCCACAGTAGTCTCCACCCACTCTATCCCTTTCACTCGATCTGCCCCATCCACACCAGCTGCCTCCCCTTTCCCTGAGAATACAGCATACTCCTGCCTCAGGGCCTTTGCAGCTATTGTGCAAAGGGCCTTTCACTCTGCCTGGAGCACACTTCCCCCAGACATCTACGCCTCTCACTCCCCCCCTTCCTCAGGTCTTCAGGACTCCCACACCACCAGCTCAGGGCCTTTCTGGACCACCTATTTAAACGGCAACCATTCAGCCAACTCTGCTCTCCACGTCTCAGTTCAAAAGCCATCTCCTCACAGAAGGCCTCCCTCATGCCCCAGCCCAAATGAGGACTTCCAACTTCTTCCTAGCATGAACTGCAGCTCTGACAACAACTCACTGTGTGAGTACATGTCTCCTGAGGACCCCATAGCTGAATACTCTGCAGTGGGTATATTTAAAAGTCAGGATGCTTTGGCACCACGGGGTCAGAACAGACACTGGCCAACGGCCTAGCATGGCCTAGCATGGAATGGGTACTTGAAAATGAATGAATAACCGGGCTCAGTGGCTCAGCCTGTAATCCCCGCGCTTTGGGACGCTGAGGTGAGTGGATTGCCTGAGCCCGCGGGTTCGAGACCCACCTGGGCAACTTGGCGAGACCTCATCTCTACAATAAATCAAAAATTAGCTGGGCGTGGTAGCATGCGCCTGTAGTTCCAGCTACTTGGATGGCTGAGGCGGAAGGATCGCCGGAGCCCAGCAGGTCAAGGCTGCGGTGACCGGGAGCGGCCACTGCACTCCAGTCTGGGTGACAGAGTGAGACTCCAACTCAAAAAAAAAAAAAGAAAAGAAAATGAATGAATAAAGGGATGAACAGGTGGACGGATGGATGGATGGATGGGTGGGTGGGTAGATGAATGTGTAGATGGATGGGTGAGTGGGTGAATGGATGAGTGGGTAGGTGGATGGGTAAATGGTGAGTGGATAGATGTGAATGTGTAGATCGATGGGTGGATGGATGGGTGGGTGGTTGGATGGGTGGGTAGGTGGATGGATGAGTGGATGTGTGGATGGACGGATGGGTGGGTGAGTGAAGGGATGGAGGAATGGATGAGTGGGTAGGTGGATGGATGGATGGATGGATGGATGGATGGATGGATGGGTGGATGGATGGATGGGTGGATGGATGGATGGGTGGGTGGGTGACTGAATGTGTGTATGGATGAGTTTCTGAGTGGATGGATGGATGGATGGATGGGTGGGTGGGTGGGTGGGTGGGTGACTGAATGTGTGTATGGATGAGTTTCTGAGTGGATGGATGGATGATGAGGATGGATGTGGATGTGGGTGGATGGATGGGTGACTGAGTGGATGGACGGGATGGATGGAGGATGGATGGGGGGGTGGGTGGGATGATAGGATGAGTTTGTGATGGATGATGGATGGATGGTGGGTGGGTGGGATGGTGGGATGAGAAGTGTGATGGAGATTTTAGTGGATGGAGATGGATGGATGGATGATGGAGGATGGATGGATGGAGGGTGGATGATGATGGTGGTGGATGATGAATGGTGTATGGATGAGTTTTAGTGGGTGGTGGTGGATGGATGATAGATGGGTGGATGGATGGATGGATGGATGGATGGATGGACGGATGGAGGGAGAGGATGGATGAGATAGAGAGGTGAATGTGGATGTGTGACTGGATGGATGTGTGATGAGTGGTGGGTAGATGGGGGTGGACTGGATAGATATGTGTGGCTGATGGATGATGGTGAATGGATGGATGGATGGATGAATCAAAAGGGAAGGAGAGAGGGAGGGAGAGGGATGGGAAGGTAGATGGGTGGGGAATTGATGAGTGGGAATGGAGAATGGATGTGATAGAAGGAAGGAGGGAGGGAGGGAAGGAGAGAGGGATGGGTGGACGGATGGATGGAAGGAAGGTGGGCGGGAGAGAGATGGATGGATAGATAGGTGCAAGTGTGGATGTGTGCTTGGATGGATGTGTGGATGAGTGGGTGGGTGGATGGATGGATGGATGGATATGTGGATATGTGGATCCATGGCTGGATAGGTGGGTGGATGGATGAACAGGGCACCCACAGTGTGCCTGACACTTGCCAGGAATACACGGGGACCTAAGAAGGTAGATCCAAGAAGGGAAAGCCCACCCGAGCTCACCAGCAAGATCTCGGCCAAAGTAACTGCAGCCAGTCTGACTTCTCCTTCCACACAGGCTGACTTCGACTTTCGTTTTCCACCCTCTCCACTGAGGAAGAACCTTCTGCCCGGGGGAACTGAGTGAAAAGGAGGGGCAGGCGGCCCCTGCTCCCTGAGGGGGGGCCCCCCGCTCCATCCATCCCACCACAAAGGGGCTTTGTCCTGGTGCTGAGAGCCCAGGGCAGACCGGAAGCTGCACTCTGCAGTCCAGCAGTCCCAGCACCCCCGCCCACTGGGGCAGCAGCTCCAAAGCCAGATCGGCAGGCTGGCACAATGCTGGGCACAGCACTCCGAAACCTCATTTAATTTCCTCAGGAGTCCTAAGAGGGAGGCTCTAGGATGACTCACTTTTGTAGATGGAGAAACTGAGTCTTGGGAAGGCTGTCACTTGGCCAAGGTCTCCCAGCCAGTAGATAACAAATCCAGGATTCAAATCCAGATCCATCTGGCACCAGAACCAGCAGCCATAGCTGTCAGTCCACCCTGCCTCGAGTCCGGGCCCTCTGGGTTCAGGGGTCTTGACAGAGGCATGAGTGGGCAGCCGTGCCTAGCCCTTCTCCCAAGTGGGCGCTTTGCCTTTACCAGCAAGGGAGGAAGCCCTGCCCCGCCCCACACATTTTGGAAACCCCCAAGTCAGGCTGCAACACATCTGTGAGGAAAGGCTGGGCAGAGGGCCCCTCCCTCCACCCCACCACTCCCCTGTCCATACCAGGCCAGGTTCCCAGCCAGCACCCCATCTCTCCAGGCTCATCTGTTCTTGGTGCAGCCACCAGAACCAACTCACTGGAGCCACATGCCTGTGGGTCAGGTACTACCCACGGTGCCACATAAATGTCTCACCCAGTAAGCCACTCCCAGACCAACAACTCCCAGACCCAGGTCAACAGCACCCCTTGGGATGCTCTCCTGGCACCATGCTGGGCTGCAGAGCTCTGTGACCCTCTACTCTGTGGTAGGGAGATGACCAGGGTCTGTGTCAGGCTCCCCAGAATACAAGTTGTGCCCAGAGAACGTCCTTAGACCCCAGCGGCCCACACGAGACCCTGAATCCCTGGCAGTAAACTGAGTTCCCGGCTGCCACCTCCCTGCCCAGGAGCCCAGGCAGGGCCCAGTGGCAGCACTGAGTCCTATTTTGCCACAATGCCAGAGATCTAAGGTGTAGGTGGAGTGGGCGGAGAGGGGGGTGCTCTGCAAATGGCCAACTGGTAACCAAACCCACATCGTTTCTAAAACTAGGGCACAGGAGGGAAACGGGAACAGCAGAATCGTCCCCAAATAGAACCGTGGCTCATCTGGTGCTGGGGCCTTTGGGAACACCTGGTGGGGTGAGGAGCGGGGGGGAGGGCAGCAGCTCCCAAGGCTTCACACGGAAATCTGAAGCATGAGGGGCAGGAGGTCAGCGTCGCCCAGAGGCACTGCAGTCCGCACTGACACAGGCCCATCCCCCTCAGGGCTAGTCCGGATGCCGGGGCTCAGGGTGTGCCCCCCCACTCAACCCACCTGGACACAGGGTGCTCCCAAGCAGTCCGCCCCTTCAAGCCCTGCTCACCCACGTCTTCTGCCTGGGATGCCGCCCCCCTTCCAGCCCAACCCCGGCGCGGTGCCCGCTGACAGCCATGACATGTCCCATAAGCCCGGCATGACAGGCGTGGGACAACGAGCTCACCCACAGCCTGTGAGGAACAGCCTCCTGCCCCCTCTCACAGGCGAGGAGAAGGCAAGAACGGGAAGGTTACTGCTCAGGGCACACAGCAGGCCTGGTGGGGCCTGGTTCAGCCTCCTCGCCAGGCCCCGACATGGGGCCTTGGCCCAGCTCAGGGACAAAGTCCACGAGGCACAGCGCCACTCACCTGGGCCGAACAGGAGCCTCTACCTGTCCTCCCCACCCCACGCCCCACTAGGGTGCCGGCTAAGAGAACGAGGAGTCGGCTGGAGGGATAGGAGAGGACGGTCGTCCCCCCGGCATGCGTAGACCCACTGAACGGATGCGAACGCAGTCCTGCAGCTGCTTGCTGCGTGCTGCCTCCGGGCCGGGCCTTGGACTAAATGCTGTGTGTGCACGATCACATCTCATCCCCACCACGAAACGCAGAGGCAGACACGCTTCTTCCCTTATTTCCCAGATAAAGAACAGCCCCGGCGAGGGGAACAACTGGCCCATTGTCCTGGAGCGGATGAGCAGACAAGGAGGTTGCTGCCCAGTCTGAAGACAAGAAACTGGGATGTTGGTGGAGTCCCTTCTCGGGTGTTAGGCGTCAGTTTCCCATCTAGAAAAGGGGGTTGCCTTTCCCTTCCTCCCCAGGTTAGTCCAAATGATAAGAACAATAAGCACTCATAGGGCACTTACTGTGCGCTGGGATTGCTGACAGCACAGAGCACAAGACCTCGCTCGATCCCTGGAACACGCCCGTGGCAAGGGTTTGGCCACAAGGTCCACTTGGCACAGAGTGGTAAACTGACTGACCCAAGTCACACAGCTAGTGGGTGGCAGTAACTGGGGACAGGAAAGTCTCCTGGTCTCCACGCTGCCCTGTGCGAACCTGGGGAGGGCCGCTGCAGCGGCCAGGGGTCTGCTCAGCCCAGAGGGGGCGGGTGGGCCTGCAGCGCCCGGAGACCCTGGGTTCGGACCCACACACTGGATGCCCTTGGCACACCCCCGTGCTTCCTTGAGTCAGAGCTTCCTTCTTGGCAACCTGGGGCCAGGACCACTATCTTGCTGTGCAGGTGAGACCCCCCATGGTCTCAGCCACAGGGCTCAGCTACGTGCTGAGGATGGATGGGAGAAAGCTGTGGGCAGTCCCTGTGGCTCCAATTCCTTCGGGAACAAACCCTCAGCGTCTGACCCTCCCCTCAGGCGGAGAGAAAAGTGGGCATATCTGCCTCTTCTCTGATTCTTACAAGGAGCTCTCCAAGCTCTGCCCCTTCAGGGCTGTGTGACCTTAGGCAAGTCGCTTAACCTCTCTGGGCCTCCAAATCCTCCTTCTGACAGTAAGTCGAGGCTCTGAGAGAGGGGCTCCTGCCTGGAGAGATTGTGGGTTCGGGGGTAGTCCAGTCTCATCTGCCCAAGCAGAGAGTACCTGCCATGAACCTGACCTGAGGCTAGAGTTTCCTCATCCTCCACATGAAGTTTATCATGGTGGCTCTGTCTCTCTCAGCCCTGCTGAGGATGTGCAGAGGTGAGTGTAGAAAGTTCTTTGTAAACTGTAAAGTGCTGCGCCCTTGGGAGTTAGGATTATCATCATATTCCCTTAGAGGCAAAAAGAATCCTATGACATGCCCTCTAAGGAGGAATGCGTCGGAGCCACGAGGAAGAGCCAAGAAGGGACAAGGGGGTGCAGAGGAGGGCAGTATGGATGGCCGGGGTGGGAGGTGGCCATGGAAGCTTTCTGGAGCCAGAGGCTTCCTGGCCCTGGAAGTTACCGGGAGGGAAGGCACATCAAGCCAGGGGACCCGCGGAACCAAAGGCACAAAGGCAAGACAGCCCAGGCAGTCCGGAGGCTGGCCAAGGCTCGGAAAGGCCACAGGCTCAGCCGAGCGACAGGAAAAGGGCCCGAGTGGGGACGCTGCCGGGAGCCTGTGCTGTGCAGCCCGAGCCACCCGTGCATCTCTCTGAGCCTCAGATGCCTCCCAAAACCACTCGGCGGGAACAGCCCCTCCTCTGGCAGAGCAGGCAAGGGCGCAAATGGCAGCCCCCTTTGAAGAGATGGCCCATTCGGTGAGAGGCCTCAAATGCCAAGCCAAGGCCTCAGGAAACCGGGACGCTTTGGAGGGTCACAGGTGGTCAAGGGCTAAGGCAGGAGCTGGGCTCAGGGAGGCTGGATGGAGCTGGCGGCCTCCAAGCGATCTGGCCACCAAGCTCATCTGTTTCTGGTTAACCTTCCGCCTGCTCCCTGCCCATAGGACAAGCCAGTCACAGACAAAGGCAGCCAGGGACAGCCTTGGGGATTCCCAGATCAATTGGCCGCAGAGGCCCAGAACGCCTGACTCCTCAGGGGACTCCCTTCCTAACCACTCGGAAATATCACGCACTTTCTGAGTGCAGCACGCACACACATGGGTCATCGGACCCTTGTGCCAGAGCCCACGTGGTATTTACACTGTCATCTCAGTTTCACAGATAGGGAAACTGAGGCTCAGAGCAGTCATTTGCCCACCATAACAACAAGTGGTCAGGTCAGGATTTGAACCCAGAACCAACTGGCACCAAAGGCCTTGCTTCTCCTACTCCTCTATGCCACGAGCATCCAAGACCCCAGCACTGTGTCTGAGTGGAGACCACCAGCTGGCGCTGGAAGCCCAGCGCGTCAGGGTCACCTGCCCCCTGCACCACGCCCCTCCCATGCCTGGGAATGCTTCAGCCACATGGGTCACTCGCTCAGCAGGAATCGATGCCCACAGGCCACCCAGCTGCCAAGTCTGGGCTCACACCCCTGTGCTGTGCGAATGTGGCCCCTGCCCTTAACCTCTCTGAGCCTCAGTCTCCTCTTCTGTGTATTTGTATAAAGGTCCCACCCCCCCCGCAGGTGGGGCAAGGGATAGAGCGGGTCACCTTGCTAAGACCCAGCTCAGGAGGGGACAACATGAGGACATCAACATCAGACAGAGTGAAAGTCAAGGCCACAGAGTGGGCACAGCAGCCTGAGGGAAGTTTCCCATGCCGTGCCTGCTCAGGATCCAGCCCCAGCACCCGGTTCTGTCTGTGCTGGCCTCTGCCCAGCGGGCCCAAGGATGCCAAGGAAACCATTCCTGGAGTCTCCCAACAGCTCCACAGCCACCAGCATCCGCCCACCCAGACACCCCTGCCCTACATGGACATCAGAGGGCAACTCAGCTGGGCTTGGCCCAGAGGACTCCCCAGCTAGAACCAGCGTCCCAGAGCCTCAGCCAGGTAGGAGCCCTCTGTACAGATGAGAAGACAGAACATAAAGGGTTTTGGTCAAGATCATTCAACTTCTCCTCCCTGCTGGCTTCTCCTTTTATTCTGGAACTTTTCTGGGTAGCTCTAGGGGAAGGGAGAATGGAAGGGACCAAGGTTGTGGGTAAGTCATGTGCCCAAAGACCCACAGCAAGGAGTAGGGAGAGAGGGGTCTGGCTTCTTGCCCTGCGATCCTCCCCAGACATCTACTCCTCAACTCGGCCCCACAGGCTACACTGTGGGAAGGGGCAGGCTGGTTGGCTGGCTGGGAACAGTTCTCCCAGCTCGGATGATTTGCCCAGGGTCTTTCTGGTCTCAATCCCCCAATCCGTGAAAAGAGAAGATCAGATAGATCAGGAATGACAAACTCATGGCACACATACAATACTCTCATCCTCTGCCCATGGCAGACATTACTAATCTATTACAGCACTCTTTCCATGAAGCCAAGAGTGGGGGCCTCAGAATGCTTCTCAACCCAGCACTTCAGGACTTAAGCCCCAGACTATCCCTAGACTAGACAACATCTGAGCCCCAATGAGGGAGAAGAAAGGAGAAAGAAAAATGTAAAATATACTGAGCGTCCAGTGGATCCAAGGCCCTGGGAATACACTAGCTGAGCTCATCCTCCCACAGAGGTGTGCAGAGGCTGAGGTTCAGGGAGACTAAGTGGTTTGCCTCTGCACACAGATGGGAGGGAGGCCTTGAACACAGGGAGGCCTCCAGGGTCTCCCAGGAGTGGTGACGCAGAGCCAGCCACAGTGAGGCCTGAGCCTGACCTCACACTGTCGTCTTCCTGACCCCCTCGGCACAAGCCCAAGGTCGGATCACAGCCTCCAGCGCAGCACAGGAAGGGGCACCAGTGGCCAGAGGAGGCGGGCCCCGAACAGGTGTTTGGCTAGTCCCCGCCCCGATTTATTAAGCACTTAATGTGGCCAAGCACTTTATTGTTGCCCGCTTGGGGCATCCTGGGAACCCTGACTCACTTCGTAGATGAGGAAACAGGCTCCCCAGAGGAAGGGGCCCCCAGGAGCTGGAAGGAAAGCCAGAGGGGTTTCCCACGGAGAGAAAAGGCGGGAGCAGCGGAGGAGGAGTCGGGCTGTGGGAATCTGAAGGGAGATAGGGACACGGAGCCACCAGCCAAGGCCGGAAAGGAGGGCCTCAAGAGGCCCAGAGCAGGGGAGTGAGGCCCAAGCAGTGGCTCTGAGGCCTGCTGAGACCCGGGAGAAGCCGGACGATGCTAAGCACTGACCTAGGAGTCCAGGGCCCTGAAGTCTGGACCCTCTCGCTGGGCAGCTGGGAGACCCTAGGCATGCGGCTTACCCTCACTGGGTCTCAGTCTTTACAGCTGGGAAATGGGGCCAGTCTCACCCAAGGCAGGCTTCTGAGACCCAGTTACCCAGGTCAGCCTCCTCACATGCAGAGAAGGCAGAGGGGGCGAGGCAGGATTCAAGGCCACCCAGAACACTGGAGGCCCTGGCTGCCAACAGTGACTCTCAGTTCAGCCCTGCCCAGATGGGTGCCTTCAGACTCAGCCTTGGGGCCAGGCCCAGAGATACCAACTGACCTACCCAGTGTAGGTCCCATTTGCTGAGTACCCACTGGTGCCAGGCACAGAGCATACAGTCCTCCTTTAACCCTAATCCGACAGGGAGATACAGATGGCCCCATTTTCAAAACGAAGAAACGAAGTCTTTCAGAAAGATACGGCAAATGACCCAAAGACACACAGCAAGCAGGCACAGCCGCCCTTGCACGCAGGCCTCTCTGACCCCTGAGCCCTTTCCAAGTCTTCGTCTCCATCTCTTGGAATGACCTCCCTGCTCCCAGCCCACTCCCAGCTCCCAGCCCCCTGGCGCTGCACTTCCTAAGCCCCGGCTCTCAGCCTCTCTGGCCTGCCTGCTAGTGAACTCCTACTCCACTTCCAAAGCCCGGCCTCCAACGCCTCCTCCTCTTGAGCCTTGCTCCAGGCCCCCGTGGAATACTGGAGTCCAGCCCACAGATCTATTTCCATCAGGTGTCTTGGTCAGCTCTGCGCCTCTGGCCTCCAGCATGGGGCTGTTCACACAGGGGACACCAGTCAGCTGCGGGGTGCCAATGAAGGCCGAACTCCTCCCCAAGCCCACAGGATCCTGCGTGGCCCAGCTCTGCTGTAACACCCCTCGCTCCACCTCTCGAGCACCACTCTTCCTTCTCCATGCTCTGCCTCACAGGTTTTCCCATTGCTTCTCCCCTACCCCAGGGCCTTTGCACATGCACGTCCTGCTGCCTGGCCAGCCCTTCCCTAACTCCACGTGCCTGAACAACTCCCACGCACCTCCTTCAAGGCCTGGTTTGCCACCCCCTCTGGCCCTTCCACATCTGTGAGAAGAGATTAATTATCTGGCAACTTGGTTGCTACTTTGCTCACCCTCCGGATTCAGACTTCTGGGATGCCAACAATACGTTCACATTCCCCAACAAGTATCCAATCAGACCGACAACTCCCTATGAGCCCAGGGGCCTTGAGAAGGGAGAAAACAGCTCCCTTTCCCCTCAGCTCCCTGCTCCTCCTCAGTTCAGTTGCCACCTCCTTCTGGAAGCCCCCCACGCCTCCCCTCATACTCCGTGATGACCTCATCACATGACTGCTCAGCCTCGGTTCAAAGTTCCTAGTACACAGCAGATGCTCCATCCAGGGCCACAGATACTTGTGTCTGGGCAGGTTGGGGAAAATGGGGTCAGCTGAAGGGGGAGGTGTCCACCAGCAGGTCACTGAGCCACCTCCTCTCTGGTTCCTGGGGTTCGAGGAAGCCAGACACCCCCTTCCCCACCCCAGGTCACCACCAGAGAGGCAAAAGCAGGAGCTAGACTGTGCGCTATGGACAACTCATGCTCTGAGAAGTGGCTGGAACAGGAGGAGGCCACAGGGGCCTCTCTCCCTGGTGGGCCTACGCTAAGCCTTGGAGGGGAGAGGGCACTTCTGCCAGGACACCTTCACAGGCAGAGGCCCCGGGCACACCGGAGAGCCGGGGCTGGCTGTCAGCTGAGAGAGGTGACACACTACCAGTCATTCTCCGGTGGAAAGACCACATCACCACAGCGCCAGGAGGGCCGCGTGGCTTCCTCTCAGTCGCTCCTCAGGACAGCCCTGCCCGACAGGGTCTGGCGGCCCACAGGGCACTCCGCACCTTCACTGAAGGGGCACGGGCACAGCCAATTGAGGGTTTCGCGTCCAGGTGCAGATTCCAGCTTCCAGCTGCCTGGCCTTGGCCAAGTCACTTCCTGCTTGAAGCTTCAGCTTCCCCACTAGCAAGCTAAGGATCAGCAAGAGTCCCCAGCCCTCAGGAGGTGTCCAGTCTTTATTAGCAGCTATCATTACTACCGGCTCATTTTATCCTTGGCAAAGCTGAGGCTGGAGAGAACAGGGAGGTGCCAGGCGGTCAGTGGCAGGATTGTGTAGGGCTGATTCCTTCCCAGGCACCAACCCGTCGTCTTCTGGAGCCCGCCCCAGTCAGTGTCCTCACCGCCCACCCTCCTGAGCCTTGATCAAGGCCCCTTGGTCTCAGGCAGGTTGTCCAATGGAGGACTCATTTATTGAGCACCTGCTGCATGCTAAGCCCCTGCATGCAGAAGCACACAGATTCTTCACCAGAGGAACCCCACTCCACAACGGGGACTTAGAGGACAGTCCCTTGGTCCAGGGCACCCAGGGAGGCACGAGGCCTGTGTCTTGACTCCCCAGCCAGGGGGCTGAGAAGAGGGGGCGCAGCAGGACCAGCCCGGCCCACCCCTGAAGCCGAGCTGGCTCTGGCCGCACGGTGGCTGGGCCTGGACTTACCCCAGGTAACCCGGCGGCCACTGCCCCGGCTGAACAGAGCCCAGATTCTAGATCAGGAAGCCTCGCCGGGGCCACACACGCAGACTCTGTCCACTCTCGAGTGCACCCGAGGGGCCAGGGACCAAACGGACACGCCGCAGGTGAGCCCCTTCGGTTCACCCCATCCTCCCACCAGCCCGGCAATCTCAGCCAGGCCCCCCTGCCACCGATGAGGACCTCGGCTCAGAGAGGGCAGGCAGGCAGCTGTCTGAGGACACACAGCAGGGCGAGTGGCAGCCCTGGTGGGAACCGAAGCCGCCCAGCCCCAGCCAGGCAGACAGGTGGACCTGGCCGGTGGAGAGCACCCAAACTTTTGCCAACTTCTGGGCCGGACGTCGCTGGGCCTGCTGGGGTGAGGGCGGGGGCCGCGCGCCGCCAGGACCAAACGCAGTCCGGCCCGGTCCCTTCCAGGCCGGCGGCACCAGGCCCCGCCGAGGCCCCGGAGGCAGGCGCGTCCTGGCGGCCCGGCCGGCGCCCCCACCCCGGCGCCCGGCCCGCGCGGCCGGCCCCCGCCCCCACCCGGGCGGGGGCGCAGGGCCGCGCGGCCGCGGCCGGGGGCGGCGCCCACCGGCTCAGATTTCGGATCCGGCCCAGACCGGCCCAGGGGCGAGGCCCGGCCGCCGCGCCTCCGGAGGGTCGCGGCGG
This sequence comes from Cephalopachus bancanus, assembly GCA_027257055.1. Taxonomy (NCBI): domain Eukaryota; kingdom Metazoa; phylum Chordata; class Mammalia; order Primates; family Tarsiidae; genus Cephalopachus; species Cephalopachus bancanus. The sequence continues at coordinate 6,388,710 of JAPVLO010000037.1, forward strand.
GAGCGCGCGCCGGAGGGGTCCCCGCGCGGCCGGGCCCGCGACCCCGCCCGCCCCCTCCCCCCGCGGCATCACAACAAAAGGCCGCGCCGGCAGGTCCCCGCGCGCCCGCCCGGCGCCCGGGTGGCCCGAGGCCCGCGGGGCCGGGGCCGGGCCGAGGCCCGCGGGCCGGCCCGCGGGGGTCCCGGGGCGGGGCGCCCACGCGGGCGCGGCGGGGCCCGCGGCGGGGCGCTCACCTGGGCCGCGGCGGGCGCGCCGGCCGCCGGACGCGCGCGAGCGGAGCGGGACGGCCGCGGGGCGGCACTCGGCGGGCGGCCTGGCCCTCCGGCTCCGGGCCGGATGGAGTCGGGCCGGGCGAGACCGACCGCGGGAGAAAGCGAGGAGCGGCGGCGGCCGGGAGGGAGGCGGAGGGAGGGCGCGCGAGCGGGGGCGGGGCCGCGGGCGCGGGAGGGGGAGGAGGAGGAAGCGCGGCCGCGACTCGCGCCGGGGACCCGCAGGGCCCGACCGGGCCGAGCCGCCCGGCCGCGCGCCCCCCGCGGCGGCGGGCGGTGGCGATAGTGTCGCCGCGAGGGGCGCGCCGCCCCTCGCCGGGCGCCGGCTGGACGCGGGGGTCGAATCTGACAGCCCCCCGGGCTGGCTGGCCGAGGCGTCTCCGCTTTACGGACGGGGAAACCGAGGCACCGGCCAGAACCGGGCCTCAGACGCCGCTCTGGGCCCGGGTGTCTCGGGGCGGGGGGGACCGGGTGGGAGCAGCAACGTCTGCCTCAAGGGCCTGAGGGAAGACACATCCCGGCAGCCCGTGGGAAGACGGCGGGTCGTGACATGGCTGCTCCAGGAGAGCTGGGAGGGTATCCGGTGGCAGTCCCACCCAGGTAAATGAGCAGAAAACACAGCTGGACGGGGGCAGGAGGCACAGCAGAGGCGGGACACTGAGGAGACCCTGCTTCAGGCCACGAAGACTCCCCTCTGGCCGCCAGGCTCCAGGGCTGCCCTGTTGGGGGGTGCCCCACCCTTGGTTCCCACCTTCCCTCTGGAATCACCCCTGGGAACGGCGGCCTGGATCCAGCTTTATTTGATTTTTTTGGATTGTTTGCTTTTAATTTGTCACTGACTTGGACCTGATGGATCCAGCTGTAAATCCCACACCTGTCTCCACGTTCCTCCTTTGAAAGTTCTCTCATTTTGCGACTGGGAAACCAAGGGCCAGCCAGGTCAAAGCAGCACAAGGCTTGGGCGTCTCCTTCCTGGGCAAAGGTCCTGATGAGGGGAACTGGGAGGAACGCCCTAGAATGTGGGAGGCAAAGGCCTCAGGGTACAACATACCTTCCAGGGGCCAAGAACCAGCGAGGCTTTGGGCCTGACTGGTCTGGGTTCACATCTAGGCTAACTGCTTCCCTGCCATGCCGTGTGCAAGTCCATCAGCTTCCCCAGTCTAGTCCTCCTGCCTGAAAAACAGGAGTGAACGAGCCACCAAAGACTCCAGGGAGGTTGGAACTAGCCAGCGTGAGGGTGGCCAGGGTGGTGCTCTGAACAGGGGCAGCTCTTGCCGTGATAAACTGAGACCAGAGGGGGAAGAGCCTGCCCAAGGACCCACGGCAAGCTGGCAGCAAGGCCAGCACCAGCAGGCAGCCTGGGCCGGTGAAATAGCCGCAGTGTCTGCAAGGCTGGCTTAAAGATTAACCGCAGCTTCCCAGGACTCGGGGCGGGCCCTGCCACAAGAGCAAGTTCCTCAGCCTCCAGCAGTCCTTGGCCACGTCTGAGGTCCTGACTGGCCATGCTGGGTGGGGCAGGGGTACTCACCCTGTGACATGCCGGACTTCTCTTACCAACTTGCGAGAACTGACTGGGCCCATGGCCACATTCCGTGATGCCACACTGGCAGCTTGACATCAGCCGCCAGGGGATGTTTCCACTGTGGATATCAGCAAATGCTGCAAACCAAGCCTTTCTTCCTTTCAGAGAGCCGGTTGTTAAATCTTGACCAGCACATCACTAAATTCATCTGGGCTTGTCTAGCGGTGGACTGAGGGAGGCTTGGGACCCGCGGAATTGGGTTCAAGTCTCAACTCTGCCGCTTCTCAGACGGGTGACCTTGAGCATGCCATCTGTCTGAGCCTTGGTGTGCCCACCTGCAAAACGGGCTACAGAGAGCAGCCTCAGAGTCAGAAGGCTCAAGGGAATGTGAGGTGACTCGGCGTGTGTGAAGTCTCATTATTCTTAACCTACATGTAGAGGGGTGACTTGGGCACATATTGGTTCCACACACACAGACGCAGCCTCCCCCGGAGCCGCTGGGGGCTCCTGGGGCCTGGTTCAAGGAGGCAGGAGGATGTGGCCAGCACAGTGGTTTCCTTATTGAGCGTTTCAAGCGCGCTTTCTCTTCAGCCAGCCCTCTGGGCCTTTGCTCAGGCTGCAACCCCACCAGGAGTGCTCGGCCCCTGTCCCCAGTTTCCCAGCCTCCCTGTTCCTCAAGTCCGGAGGGGACATCACCTTGGTGACATGCTTCCTGACACGCCCTGATGGAGACACACCCCCTGTTCGTTCTGAGTGTATCGGTCCCACCCTGAGGACAGTGACCCTGGCTCGGCCCAGGCCCAAAGCAAGCGTTGCCCAGCTGGTCAGGGAGAACACACCGACTTGGGATTCGCAGACCGGAGTTCAGGTTCCAACCCTTCCCTCCACTCACGATGTGACCCTGCTGTCTCTGGGCCTCAGTTGACTCATCAGGAGAATGGAGAGAACAGCGCCACTAACCCCAGGGGGGAGTGTCTGGTCAGGCCTGGTGGATAAGTGACTCTTGGGCATTATTTTGCTTAAAACATTCTGTTTGTGGCCAGGTGTGATGGCTCACACTTGTAATCTCAGCACTTTGAGAAGCCAAGGTGGGAGAATTGCCTGAGCCCAGGAATTCGAGACCAGCCTAGACAACATAGCAAAACCTCATCTTTACAAAAAGTAGCCAAGTTTAGTGGTATGTGCCTGTAGTTCCAGCTACTTGGGAGGCTAAGACGGGAGGGTTGCTTGATCCCAAGAATTCAAGGCTGCCATGAGCTATGTTCTTGCCACTGCCCTCCAGCCTGGGCCAGAAAGTGAAACTGTGACTCAAAAAAAAAAGACTGTGGGTTAGTAAAACAGGCATTTATTGCTTAATACATGCAAATCATTCATCATTATTACTGGACTGCAAGAATTTATTGAACATCAACTTTATGCACAGCCCTGAACCAGCCTGGAACACCAACAGGGGCACCTTCCCAACCCAAAGCATGCAGCGGATAACACCGATGTCAGCATTGTTGGAATGGTGAGCACTGGTTCTATAGTCCTCTGTCTCCAGAAACCTCCTCTCCCCTCCTTGCCTCCGCCTGGGTCAGAGCCACAGCTGAAGTAGGATGGAGGCTGTGGGATGAGGCCTGGCCTCACACGCCGGGCTGTGAACCCAAAGGCCGGAGCTATCCTATGACAGGGGTCAGGGTGTTGCCCACACTTCACCCAGGGTTCTGGGTCTGGCTCAGTTGTGGCCAACCTGCCACGCCCATCCAACCCAGCTCACCCATGGGGCAGTGACTGGAAAGCTGGATGCATGCATCACGGGCACTTGGTGGGAAATTCCAGGCCAGCTCTGCTGTTCCCCAGCGGGTTCACTGAGTCGATGCATGAAGCCACTGGGCTCAGGGCTGTGAGATGGGGGGAGAGGCTCCAGCCTGAGGCCATGGTTGGGTTTGGCACCCCCATGGCACTGCACCAGCACAGTTTACACAGAGATATCCTGCCTCACAGGACCTGAGCACCCCTTCCGGCCAAGTCTGCCTCCTGCTGCCCCTCCTCCAGACAGCTCATTCCTACCCTGAGGCCTGTGCACTTGCCGGTGCCCAAAGGCTCCCCAATCCCAGCCCTGGCCTAGGCCATGCTCGGGCATCTGCTGTGTGCTGGGGTTCATGCTGGGGATACAGCAGTAGCACACCAGGGATGGTCTCTGACTTGGAGGAGCCCACAGGTTGGACAGGCACAGGGGGCAGGAGGGGCCCCGAAGGCCCCAACCCAGCTTGTATGTTGCTGGGAGTCATCTAAGGAGATGGCTGCCGCGTGAAAACAGGCAGGGCAGGTGTCAGGCAGAGGCACGTTATGAGCTGAGAGAAGCGGGGAGCAGACATGGGGTGGGCTGGGAGAGAGAAATGAGGTGGGAAGGGTGGCAGGGGAACCTGAGACCTTTGCGCGTTGGGTCTGTCCTGGAGGCAATAGGGAGCCGTGGGGCAGGGTGAGCATAGCAGGGCCTGGAGATGAGAGGAGTGGAAGCCAGAGAGGGGGCAGAGAGGGAGCGGTCCGAAGGCCTCTGTGCTAAGGCCCAACCCTGGCCGAGATCAGGCTCACACAGGTGTGTGCACCCGGGCACGTCTCTGTTCCAGGGAGCGAGGCCAGGCTGACCTGAGGCCTACAACCCAAGGCACTAGAGCAGCACCCCAGCTGCATGGGAGTTGAAGGGGCCAGGGCAGGGGAGCATTGCTCCCCAGAGACCGGCCCTGGGAGGGGCGTCCAAGACTCAAGACTGGCGCCAAAGGCAGAAAAGTCTGAGAAACGGTCATGATCCTGGCACAGAAGAGGGACACTAGGAAAAACTAAGGAAGTCTGAGGGAAGTATGGACTTCAGTTAGTAATAATGTATCAACATGGCTCCATCCGTTGTGACAAATGTCCCTCCAGCATCCCCCTGCCCACCAGGGAGGCAACAGAGGCAGCAGCACCTGAGGGGGGGAGGCTGAGCACGATGGCGCTCACCACTGAGCACACAGCCCCACACGATCAGAATCCCCCAGCCTCACCCTCAGGGCAGTGTGGCCAGTTCACAGTGGGTAGCCTGAGGCTCGGGTGCACCTCTACCCAGTGGAGAGACTGGAGACAAAACACGGACCAAAGGCAGAAAAGACCTGCCCGGGTAAAAAGCGGGGAGATACCAGGCCCCACCAGGCCAAGAAACTCAGCCACTCACCACGTCATTGTCACCCTGCCAGGCCACAGGAGAGATCCAGAGAGGGGCCAACACTCTCCCAAGACAGCACGCCCCTCCCCCAGCCCACACCTCTTTCTGCCACATCCCAGAATGTTTGCGAGAAAAGATAAAAGGAGGCAGGGCCCTTGATCTGCCTGGCCTGATGGGAGGGCAGAGGACAGCCTGGAAGTCTGCAGCCAGAGCTGCGCCCCACAGACAGAGGGCTTAGGCACCTGCTGCGCACAGAGGAGACCTGCGATGGGAGGGCTGAAGGTGTCAGTGTCATCGCACTGACAGCTCACCTTCACTGTGCAGGGCGGGGCGTTGCTGAGCAGAGCTCAGTCCCGGGCCCTGGGTGGTGTAGCACCCCATTTGTTGTCCCCAACACGACAAGGAAGGAGCTACTGTTATCCCCACTGCACAGGTGGGAAAACTGAGGCTCAGTGAGGTGACATGGCATGGTGAGCACTCAAACCCAGGCCGAAGTCAAGCCTTCCCGAATCTGGAGCTCAAGCGCTGTGGCTCGGTGTGGCCGAGACCTGTGAACCTCGAAGTCAACTTACTTCACATCCAAGAGGGACAGGCTGGACCCACAGGGGCCCCACAGGGAATCACCATCCCCCTCTGAGCCTTGGCTTCCTCCTCAGGGGAATGTCTCGTCTTCTATATTTCCCAGGCTTTGGGAGATGGAATGTGGCAATGATTTGTGGGAGTACTTTGAAAAGAAGATACTAAAGAAGAAAAAAAAATAAGCCCTACACTCCGCCCTGGAGGAGGGTGAAGGACTCTCTCCTCCTCAGGTGTGGGCTGCACATGGCGACCTTTCCAAAGAGAACCACACGGAGGATGTGAGAGAACTTGGCAGCAGACATCTGAGAGATGCCACCTCAGCCAGGTAAGCAAGGCCAGTGCCAGACGTGGCTGGTCTCACACACTCTTGCTATGATGTGATGAGAATGGCATCTTATCTCTGGTCTTCCTGCCTGGAACCCAGAATCCCGGCCTACCATAAGAAAAATGTCAGATCCCAGCAGAGGAACATTGTACAGGATACCTGACCAGCACTCCTCAAACTGCCAAAGTCACACAAACAAGGAAGGGCTGAAAACTGTCACAGCCAAGAGGGGACATGGTCCTGGGTCAGAAGCAGGACTCTAGGGAAAAACCAAGGAAGACTGAAGACAGTATGGACTTTGTCAACAACAGTGTATCAATATGGACTCATTAATTGTAACAAATGTAACTTACTAATGTAGACATCAATAATAAGGGATTCCCCAGCAAGCAGACTCAGAGAACAATGTTTAAAAATATAATAATAGCCATAATAGCTCATGCCTGTAATCCTAGCACTTTGGGAGACCAAAACAAGAGGACTGTTTGAGACCAAGTTTGAGACCAGCCTGGGCAACATAGCAAGATCTCATCTCTAGAAAAAATTTTAAAAACTAGCCAAGTATTGTGGCGCGTTCCTGTAGCCCAAGCCCAGGAGGCTGAGGCAGCGGTGAGCCGTGATTATGCCACTGCACTCCAGCCTGGGCAACAGAGGAAGACTTCAGTTAAAAAAATAAATAAATAAATAAATATTAAATATATATTTATAAAACAAGGGCAATTGGTGGTGCTGGGTATGTGCTATGCTATGTTTTAGAGCAAAGGACAGAATTTAGGCAAGGGAGGAAACTGAGTGCTGTCCCTAGACATTCCCTTCTAAAGCTGGGGAAACTGAGAACTGGAGAACAGAAGAGCCTTGCCCAAGGTCAAACTGCAAGTTTATGACAGAGCCAGGAGGAGGTTCAAGGCTTCTCGATGTTACAAGCATTTATTAGCCTACAGTATACAAGGCCTAGGTGAAGGCAGGTGGAAGGTTCAAAGATTTGTCCATAGGCTGTCCCCTCCCAGGACCAGGTCTCCCGGGACACAGACCCTGCCCTTTGGAGGCTCCCAAGCCAGAAGAGGAAACAGACCCTGAAGCCCTCTGAGCAGGAGGGCCAGAAAACCACGAGCCTCAGTGTCTAGGAGACCCAGCCCACCACCTGCTGCCCGTGTGATGTCCCTGCCCTTACTGTGCTGCTCAGTAAAATGGTCCCACTCCCAGGGATGCTGAGAGGACCCAACAGGGCGCTGAGGGTGCTATGTGCTATGCTATGTTTTAGAGCAAAGGACAGAATTTAGGTATTGTGAGCACTGATATCGGTGACGCTTCTCACGTTGAAGTGTCTTCCGAGGGATGCAGGAGCCCGGGGGGCATCTGTCTGCTTGCCTTGGTGGGGGTTCTCAGCGAGCTTCTCAGGTGAGGGACATTCAGACTGGCTCTTGAAGGATGGAGAGGCGTTCACCATCAGGGAGGCGTTTACCATATGTGGAGGCTGCAACCCTGGCCTCTGATCTCACAGTCTCAGAAAGTGAGGAGCCACGTCAGGCCACTCTTCCAGGGGATTCCCACGCGACTGGACTTCCCCATTCCCCAGACTCCTGCCTGGCCTCCCTGGGTCCTGAGGTCCACCGGTGCCTGAGACAAGGGCAGAAACAGCAGAGGACAAGCGGGGTGGGGGCGGGTGGCAGGGCTGAGCAAACTCCAGGGCTTGTCTGGAGAGGAAACGGAGCCCTACCTCCCACTCACCAGCTGAGTGTCACTTGTACAACTTCCTCCTTCTGTTTTATTCAGGAATTACCCAGGGCGGGAGTGGGGGCAACTGGGCCTGGAGCCTCTTTAGTCTATGCTGGCCACTCTCAGAGTCCCAGATCCATCGCCTGGCTGAGTTCCTCCCGGCCCCTCCTGCCTCTCCCCCGGCATGGCTGCCCCCTCCCTTCCTCTCCACATCTGCCCACGCAAAACCAGCATCTCCCCTCTGCTGCTCCAAACCCCCCTACCCCCGCAGCTCACCCCAATCACCTCTGGGAAGTCTCCCACAGAGTCCCCTCCCTGTCTTAGCCTCTTTATCCTCTGTCCATTTGCGCCTCTGGTGCTGGGATTGGGGACAGATGCAGCAGTGGGGACAAACGCTGGTATGACCTGTGCCCCTTGGAGCCTGGGCCTCTGATTCCTAAGTCCTATGTGTCCTACACCCTGCAAGCCTCTGCACAGTATGGCCTTGGGCAAGTCCTTTCCCCTCTCTGGCCAGGGTTGTTTCCACAGCTGAGACACGGAAGCCCCTCGGGGAATGGGCAGGAGGGATGGTAAGGACTGCCCAGCCCACTCTGCCCGCTTCAATGTAATTCCCCAAAATAAAGTTTCCCTCCATGTAAAGCTGGTAAAATGCACACACAAGGCTGATTCCTCAGAATTTCTGTGCAGAAACAAAGATGGGGCCCAGAAGAGGTACCCACAGGTGGCTGAACGCCATGGCCAAGAGCAGCTCTGGGCCCTGAAGCTCACCTTCTGTGGCCTTGGGCAAGGCATTAACACACCGATCCTCACTGCTCTCATCCGTCAGCGGGGGATAATGGTACCCACCCTGTGCAACTGTTCAGCGACCAGCATGATGTACACACGCTATGTGCATGCATGGATATTATTTTTATTTTGTCTAGTGCAGCCAAGCCAGGGTTACAGCAATGAAGTGGACAACTTCCACTGCCGTAACATGAATGATGTAGACCTATGCTTTTGACATGGAGAGAGTTCACATTATTTGGTAAACTAAAATGTTACAGTATTAATGATACTACCCCATTTCTGTTTTTTTTTAAAGCAGGCCTAGGAGAAATGGAAGGAGAGACACTTCCATGTGACTAGCAGCTGTCCCGGGGGTGGGGATCACAGATGAGTGTAATAATTTTTCCACTGTTCTTGTCTTTCTAAGTTTTCTACAGTGAGCGCGTTACTCAGCAATAGAAAACAGTGTATGTGACTTCAAAAGTGCCATGCACACCCTCGTCACAGGGGTCTTTGCTCCCCCATTGGCCTGAATGCCCACATGAGAGATCTGGTCACAGAGCTCCAGAGCCCAGGGCTCCTGAGAGCAAGATCCCCCAGGGTGTCTGGTCACCACATGGCCTTCTCAGCCCCTGGGCTGGCCCCGCCGAGTGGGTCCGCTGGGATGTTCTGTCGGTCTGTTGCGTTTTGCCTCTGTCCCGGCCCTGCTGATGAGGAAGAGAGAGACTCCAAGGGGGAAGTGCCCCGTTCTCTTCCATGACGTCCTGGGACCCAGCTCTTCCTCTTCTCCTTGGCCTTGGCTCACCCTGTCTACGTCCAGAAACTCTCCCAGGGTGGGGCGGGGCAGGTGAAAAGGAAGGGGGACTCCTGTGCCCTGGGCCTGAGGCTGAGGATTCCTCCAGTGTTGGCTGGAAGAGCCACTGTCTGGTGCCTTTGACTAGAATGTCTTCGTTCAGGTCCTCCTGAAGCCAGGCCTGGGACAAGTACTCTTTGGAGAAATGGTCAATCCCAGGAAGCTGGAGAGGGGGTGCAGGAAGAGAAAGATGGGGAAGGAGAAAGGCCCATATAAGGCATGTTAGGGAGGTCACAGCTGAAGGCCCACAGAAGAAAATCTGAGAAGAAGTTAGCCACCCAGCTGCCAGGGCTCCCTCCCCAGCCTTGGCCTCCCCCTGGCCTCTGGATCCCCCCTGGTCTGGTCACCATCCAGATCTTTACCTAGGACATTCTCCCACCCCCACCCGGCACCCTGGAGATGCGTCTCCCCAGCAGAACACACCCCTGTTCCCTGAGACAGGCCCTCCTCCCATCCCAGCTCAGGAACAGAGGCTCCCCGCTTCGGGAGCTTCAGCCAGAAACGCAGCGCCCCAGCCTCCTCCTCCCTCCCCACCCAACCACCCTTCCTTTCGCCTCCTCCCCCGCTCCCACCCCCCACCCCAGATCCCAGCTGTCCCCTCCACAATTACTTCTCTTTTTTTTTTTGAGTCGGAGTCTCACTCTGTTGCCCAGACCAGAGTGCAGTGGCCACTCCCGGCCACCGCAGCCTCGACCCGTTGGGCTCTGGCGATCCTTCCGCCTCAGACTTCCAAGCAGCTGGAACTACGGGCGCGCGCTACCACGCCCGGCTGATTTTTTTATTTATTGTAGAGATGAGGTCTCGCCAAGTTGCCCAGGTGGGTCTCGAACCCGCGGGCTCAGGCAATCCACTCACCTCAGCCTCCCAAAGGTGCGGGATTACAGGCTGAGCCACCGAGCCCAGCTCACAATGCCTTCTATAACAGCCCTTGTGGTCTCTCTCCAAAACTCAGCTCTGGTCCTTCAGTGGCTTTCCTGTGGCCTCAGACCAGTCCACCCTTAAAGAGGCCAAGCAGGGCCCTACCAGCCTCTCTAGTTCGGCCTCCCCCTCCCCCAGGGCTGAGCTGCTGACCACCCCCGCCCATGTGACTGTCTATCCTGCAGGCTGCTCCTGGGCTGTCCTTCCTGCCTCTGCTCCCCAGTTAACTCCTGTTCATTCTCTGGGCCCTCCCCTGACCCCCCATCCTAGATCAAAGCTTCACAGTCCCCATCTGCACTCCTCACAATGAGTATTTACTGGAACCCACCCATCCCCCCCACAGGCCAGGCCTGCTGAGGAAGAGGCTGGGCCCACCCTCATGCCCAGCATTGCTCAGACCAGGGCTTGATGCTGAACAGGCCCGATGCTTGTTAGGACAGGAATCCCAGGCTGGATTCCGCAGGCCTGCTGGAGCTGTGCCAGGCGTCTCAGCCCCTGCCCGAGGCTAGCACCTTAGCCCAGCTTCCAGAGCAGGAGCTGAGCCAGCCACCCCACCCCAGGTCATGCCCCAAGTCTGCCCTCACCTTCTCCCAGGGTCTCTGCCAGCCTAGGGAGGCGCTCAGGGGGCAAGTCCCTGGAGGAGCCCGGAAGGAACCTAGCCTCGGTCACCTGGGGCCACAGGCCCTGGCACCTCTCCCACCCAGATGTCTGGGTCTGGGGGAGGCCAAGTTGGCAGGGAGGCTCCTCCCCACACCCTGAGTTTGAACCAAGCCTCTGCCATTTGTAGTCTATGCTCAACTCTGCACCACAGCTGCCTCCCAGTGATTAAATCTACTTAATAACCAATATTCGTGTGAACTCCCAGGCCCTGCACCAGCTCCACCAGGTCCTCTCATTCCTGGAGTGCAGGATCTGAGTTTCCAGGTTCTCTGATTCAACTCAACAAACACTTGTGGCAGTCGCTCGTGGACACTCAACCCCGAGAGGCACAGTCAAGGGGCCGACCTGGGCAGCAACCCCCCCCACCCACAGATTGGAGGAGGAATCCATCCCCAGCCAGTCCCCTCTAGCTGCAAGACACCAGAAACCCAAGCCCAGAGAGGACGAGCAACTTCCCCAGGGCCACAGAGCCCAGGTCTGGAGATACAGTCCAGGCCTTGGCAATGGACTCACATGTACTGTGTCGGGTGGGGGCACCCTGGCCACTGAGTCACACACAGCTCCTGCCTCGGTGGTGCTCACAGCTGCTGTGGAGAGGGGTGTCGGTTAAACAGAACAAACCTGCTGGTGCAGATCATGCTAAGTGCTGAGAAGAGAATAAATGAGGGACAGGACGGGAGGAAGTGAGGAACTCGAGGACAGGAGGTCAGGGAGGTCTTCTCAGAGAAAAGGGACTTTATCTAAATGACCATGGGAAAATCTAGGAGAAGCATTCAGGCCGAGACCCCGGGGTGGATGGGGAGTGGGCAGTGGGGGATAGTAGGAGATGAAGGAGACTGTCACAGGGTTGGGGCGGTCTGGACGTGGGAGAGGCTCGAGTGTTATCCACAGGCACTGGGAGACCACTGTGGACCCTCAGGGAGAAGGCAGGTGTCAGTGACAAGATCCAGTGCATGTTTTGGAAAGACTCCACTAGCAGCTGCATAGAGGCGCATTGAGGAAGGCAGGTGGAGCCAGGGAGGCCAGCAAGGAGCCTGGAAAGTCCTCTAGTAGGGGAGAGAGTGGCAGGAGAGGTGGTGAGTAGATGATTCAAGTACATCTGGAGGAAGCACCCATGTCCCCGCTGACAGATCAGGAGTGTGGGTGCACAGAGGGTGGACCTGAGACCAATTCCCGAGCTTGGGGTGAGTGGCTGGGGTGCATTAACAGAGATGGGAAAGCCTGGCAGGAAAAAACCAGGAGTTCAATCTTAGACCTATTAGATATCGATGCAGATGCTGAAAAAATTAATAACTAACACTTACTGAACTCACTGCATCAGGCACTACACGCACATACATGTATTAACTCACTTAATTCCTTTCTCAGCCCCTTGGAAAAGGTACAACAGGTGGAATCTCCTTTATCTGAAATACTTGGAGCCAGAAGTATTTCCATTTGGGATTTTTTTAAAATTTTGGAATACTTGCATTATACTTACATGTTGAGAGCATCCCAAATCAGAAAAACCAAAATCCAAAATGCTCCAATGAGCATTTCCTTTGAATGCCATGTCCATGCTCAAAAAGCTTCCGATTTTAGAGCATTTCATATGTTGGATTTTTTATTGGGAGGTTCAATCTGTATTATTATCTCTATTTCACTGATGAGGAAACAGGCTCAGAGTAGTTATGTGCAGAATGAGACAGCCAAGCAGAGACCCAAAGCATCCTCATGTCTAACAGGCTGTAGGAAGAGGCCTCTAAGAGGGTCCCAGGCTTCCCAGAGGGTGTCCTCTCTGATTAGAAGCTGCCAGGATGCATGTGAAGTGAGACAGGGCCTCTGAAGTATGGTGGGGGAGGTGGTGGTGGGGAGCCCAGGTCCCAAGGTTGCAGGGGAGTGGAGTGCAGGACTTAGGAGGTTCTGGAAGAGAAGGGGGTGGAGAGAGCAAGGGAGCCCCACACCTTTCAGGAGCCAAGCTGGGCTGATGGGGGCAGGAGTGAGACAAGCTGCAAACAGGGATAGAGCATCCTGGACGCCCCCTGCCAGTGAGGGCCAGACCTCTCGCGACGTGTCAGACAGATGGCCACTGTAGAATATGAACATCCTCTTGATGTTGTCCAGCTTGAGCAACTGTCCTCTGTCAGCACGGAGGACTGTTTCCTGCCCTCGCAATTCTCCAATGGCCTGAGGATAGGCCAGGGACAGGGGGGAAGGGTGTCTCACTCTCACCTCTCAGCTCAGTGTTCCCACACAAACTGGGACTTGGTCAGAGCTGAGAGGACTGGAGGGCAGTGCCTTGATGCTCCTGGAGGACTCTGGACCTGCCGGAGATGAAGAAAGCTGTAGCCTCGAATGGCAGGATAGGACAGTCTCTTCTGGCCACTGGTGGGCACCCACCAAGCTCACAAATGAACGTCAGTGCTTTCCCATCTTGGAAGACCAGAGGTGGGGAGACCACTGAGCCATCCGTGGAGTCAGCCATCCCCAAAATTGTACTCTGGGGAGACGGAGGCCCAGTTGGGGAAGGGCCTTGTTCAAGGTCTCATTCCGTCTGATCATCTCCTCCTGTCACCAGTGCTACCAGATGCTAACCTCCAGCACAGCCATCTCCTCTGAGGCCTTCTCTGACTCCTCCAGGGAGGGTTAGGTCCTCACTGGGTTCCCAAAGCCCCACAGGCATCCTGTCACCAGGCCTGCCACAGTCTGCTGTAATCGTCTGTCTGGGTCTGCCTGGCCCTGCAGACGGAAGGCAGGGGCTGGGTCTGACCCTCCTGGGCATCCCCAGTGCCCAGTTCCAGGTTGGACAGATCAAGGGCTTAGTTGTATGTGCTGAACCCACCTCACTGAACTGAGCCGCTTCGTCTCTTGTTAAGGGCCACAGGCCTTGAACCTTCTCTGGCTTGGGAAGCAGAGTGCCACGTTTCAGGCCTGGCATTCCTACCAAGCGACAGTATAGGGACCAAGTCTCAAGGTTCCTGAATGGTGGAAAACCAAAGGGACATCAGGCCCCTTGCCCGCATTTTCCAGAGGAGGCAGCTGAGGCTTCCTGTGATGAAGGTGCGAACCAACCGATGCTGTGGGGCTGAATCTATTCCAGTGGCCTCAGCCCAGCTCCCAGCATGCTCTTATGTAAGGGCTGAGGCCTTGGTCTCCTCGTCTGCAAAGCAGGGGTGGATCCACAGTCTCCCAGCACTCAGCCACAGTCCAGCTCCGTGAGCTCACAGGCTCTGGCCCTGGCGGGGGAGCAAGGGACTTCAGGAAGCTGATCTTGTTGAAGCCTTACAGCTCTCAGAGCATAACATTCCCAAGCGGCAGGGTGATTCACCCCAGCACCATTTGCCAGTTCCAGAGAAGAGGCAGGCGTGAAACACCCTCTGCAACTCTACAGAGGGGGAGAAGAAATTTCAGCATGAAGCAGCTTCTTAGTGGACAAAGTCAAAGAAGCTGGGACATATATTTTTTTCTCCCAGAAAGTCAAGCTTTTTGGGGAAGAAACGATCATGGTTCAAGCTCAATTCTCTCAAAATACAAGATGGTGCCCTCTTAGAACGCCAGAGACAACACTGGCTTTTTTTTTGAGTCAAGATCTCACTCTGTCACCCAGGCTGGAGTGCAGTGGCACGATCATGGCTCACCACAGCCTCAAACTCCTGGGCTCAAGCAATCCTCCATCCTCAGCCTCCTGAGTAGCTGGAACTACAGGCATGTGTCATCACACTCATCTATTTTTTGGGGGGGGGCTCTTGCTTTGTTGCCCAGGCTGGCCTTATACTCCTGGGTTCAAGCACTCTTGCTACCTCCCAAAATGCTGGGATTACAGGCATGTGCCCGCCTGATGACACTGCTTTTTAAACAGCTTGGGAGGCTGAGCCTGACAACAGCCCCTCTCAAGCTGACTAATCGGATGTGGGTCAAAACCAAGCTCGATGGGCTGTTTCAGTTGTTCTTGACGCAAATCCATGTCAGAATTCCGACTGCCAAGAAGAGGCTGAGAAACTCGTGCTTGCCCCTAACACAGGGAAGATTGTGGATATGCTGGTGTTGGGCGTCTTGTCACCCAAGAAGACATGAGGGAGATAGCAGGAGAGTCCGGTGGGAGTCCTTTGGGCCAACATGGAGTGACTTCAGGGCAGGTGGACGGCAAGTCTCCACCACCCACAGAAAATCGACCTGGAACCACTCCAGCAACACTGACAGTGGAAGCGCCACCTCTCATTTCGAAGTCCCAGGATATCCATGCCTCAAAGTGCAGTCTCCAGTAATAGGAATGCCATCCTCAACCTTTGTTTTTTCCCCAGGTCCTTGGTTACTGCTTTATTGCTGTCTGGCTCGAGTACAGTAAATGGAAGTGGCTCTGAAAGAGCCTGTGTACAAGGTAGGAAATACGCAAATGAGGAGGAGGGAATTCTACTCAACTCTTTTAAAGCGTACTTTTATATCCCAACCCTCAGCTGGGCAGAAGATGGGCCGAGCTTGACCTGTTTCCCCAAGTGTGATGCAGTAAAAAAGCTCCGGAGACCTGAGTTCTGGTTCAATTCTGACTCCAAAAGAGCTAAGTGACATTGAGCGTGTCTCTAGCTCTCTCTGGGACTCAGCTTCCCTATTTGTAAAGTCTTAGGAAAAAGAATGGTTTGAGAGAGAAGAGGTGATCCTTGAGGCCTAGGCTTTGGGTTTTAATCTCATTTTAATTCACACTGTTGGGTTTTTGGTTTTTTTTTGTTTTTTTTTTTTAGCTGGAGTCTCACTCTGTCGCCCAGGCTGGAGTGCAGTGGCCGGCTCCCGGCCACCGCAGCCTCGACCTGCTGGGCTCCGGCGATCCTTCCGCCTCAGCCTTCCGAGTGGCCGGAATTGCAGGCATGCGCTACCACGCCCAGCTGATTTTTTGATTTATTGTAGAGATGAGGTCTCGCTGCCCAGGCGGGTCTCGAACCCGCGGGCTCAGGCAATCCACTCACCTCAGCCTCCCAAAGGCGCGGGATTACAGGCTGAGCCACTGGGCCCGGCCACTGTTAGGTTTTAATCTCATTTTTCTAGCTGTTGGTCCTGAAACAAGTTTCTTAACCTTTCTGAGCCTCCATTTTCTCATCTATAAAGCAGAGACAATAATACCTACCTCAAAGGATCTGCTGACAAGTTAAATAACATAATACGTACAAAGTTCATAGCTTAGTTCCTGGCCCAGAGGAAAATTTTGTAATTCACACGTAGCGCAATGCTCAGATCTTAGACATTCAGTCGACTTAGATGACTGCATATCAAGATATGAAACATTTCCATCACCCCAGGAGGTTTTCTCATGCCCTTTCCTAGTCAGTCCTCTCCCAGAGCAACCATGTGTCTGATTTCTGTCACCACAGGTTAGTTTTCTATATTTTGGAATTCCACTCGAAAGGAACCAGACAGTCTACAGATGCTCCTCAATTTACAATGAGGTTACATCTTGATAAAGTCATCATGATTTGAAAATATCATAAGTAAAAAATGCACTTAGTACACCCAACCTGCAGGACACCATAACTTAACCTCACCTACCTCCAGTGTGCTCGTACACTTCCATTAGCCTACAGTTGGTCAGAACTGCCCAACGCAAAGCCTATTTTATAAGGAAGTGTTGAATGTCTCATGTAATTTACTGAATTCTGTACTGAAAGTGAAAGGCAGAATGGGGAATGGGCACTCAGAGTATGGCTTCTCCCCAGGCTAGAGTGCAGTGGTGCAATCATGGCTCACTGCAACGTCAAACTCTAGGCCTCAAGTGACCCTTCTGCCTCAGCCCAAGTCACTGGGACTACAGGCGTGCACCACACACCTGGCAGATTATTTCTTAATGGTGTGTAGTATTTCACTGTATAAAGACACTGCATTCTACCCATTTTATTGTTGATGAGCATCGGAGCTGTTTCCAGTTCTTGACTGCTATGAATAAAGCTGTGTGAACATTCTAGCTTGAATTTAGTGCAAGGCTTTTGTGGACAAATATTTTCATTTCTCCTGGGTAATATCTAGGAGTAGAATGCTGGCTCATAGTGTAGATGTTGAATTTTTTAGACACCTCAAGCAGTTTTCTGATGTGGCTGTACCATTTATACCCCACTAGCGACATCTGGGAGCCCAGCCTGCATGCTCACTCCATTGTTTGCTGTGACCCGTCTTTTCGGCTTTAGCCATTCTGGTGGATTTTAATTTGCATTTTCCTGATGACTGCCGATGAACCATTTTCACGTGCTTATTTGGAGTGTTTTTAAGGTAGTTCCTCCCCTCACTGCCATGGAGCCTTCAACCTCCATGACTGGAATGGCGGTTGAACAAACGAAACATGGGGAACTGAGGCAAAATCTACTAGAAACACGAAGAGCTCTGCAAATACAGAGCCGAGCATGCACTCAGTCCGAGCCCCTCCCTTGACTTTGGCTTCACAGGACTCGGGGTACCAAAGACAGGCTTACCTCGCAAGGAAGCCAAGAGCATGGCTGACTTGAGGCTGGAACGTGTTCATGGTGAATTTGTCCCTGACTAAATAACCATTCTCACTGCCACCATTTATAAACTACCTGCTATGCTCCAGGCACCCTACCAACACACAGTATGTCTGATTTTTCTAACAATCCTGTGAGGCTGTTGTCTGCTTTCCACTGACTGGACTTCACTAGTAGACAGACAGCAGAAGAGCAGTAGCCGGGAGTGTGGGGAGAGAGTAATGGGGAGAAACTACTTAATGGATACAGGGCTTTCTTTTGGGGTGACAAAACTCCGAACTTTGGGAGGCTGAGGCAGGAGGATCACTTGAGCCCAGAGTACAAAGTTACAGTGAGTTATGGTCCCACCACTGCACTCCAGCCTGATCAAAAGAGCAGGACCCTGCTTTAAAAAGAAATGTCAGCTGGGCATGGTGGCTCACGCCTACAATCCCAGTACTTTGGGAAGCTGAGGTGAGAGATTGCCTGAGCCCATGGGTTTGAGACCAGCCTGGACAACTTGACAAGACCTCATCACTACAACAAATCAAAAAATTAGCTGGGCATGGTGGTACATGTCTGTAGTCTCAGCTTCTTGGGAGGCTGAGGAGGAAGAACTGCCTGAGTCCAGGAGGTTAAGGCTAGGGTGGTCTGTGACTGTGCACTGCACTCCAGCCTGGGAGACAGAGTGAAACCCTGAATCCAAAAAAAGAAAAAAAGCCAGGCATGGTGGTTAATGCCTGTAATCCCAGAACTTTGGGAGGCAGAGGCAAGAGGATTGCCTGAGCCCAGGGGTTCAAGACCAGCCTGGGCAACTTGGAGAGACTTCATCTCTACAATCAATCAGTCAATCAATAAATTGGCTGGGCATGGTGGCATGCACCTGAAGTCCCAGCTATTTGGAAGGCTGAGATGGAAGGATGATTACCTGAATCCAGCAGGTCGAGGCTGTGGTGGGTATGAGTGTGCCACTGCACTACAACCTGGATAACAGAGTGAGACTCCAACTCAAAAAAAAAAAGGTTCAGTTTATGCTATGTGAATTTTGGAAAGAAAAAGAAAACTCTTCCGTGGATCCCTTTCTTTACCGATGAGCATGATTTGACCACTGGTGATTCGGTCCTTTGGGTTAGTGAGACCTCCAGCATCTCGGTTTGATCTTTTCTCCCCAGAGAACCCCCTTGAGAAGTCCACGGCAGAAAGGGAGGAATGGGCAGCAGCACGACTCAGACAGCGGGCTCTGGCGCCAGGCTGCCTGAGGTGACTTCCACGCACCTCCATGTCCTCCTCTGTAATGTGGGAGTGATGATGTACCCAAACTCATGGGGTTGCCAAGGGACTGAATACAATCACGCATGTCTGGGCACGGGTCATGTTTATCAACCTGCTCCTGCCATCATTCATGCCACAAATACTTACTAAGCAACTTTCCTCCAGGTACTCGTCTAAGCCCTGGGGGTGGGTAAGCAAGAACAACGAAGTTCCTTTCTTCTTGGAGCTCACATTCCATTTGCTGTAGACAACAGACAAAATGAGTAAAATACATAGTATGTTAGGTGGTGGAGTATGTGAAAGAGAAAAAATAAGTAGATAAGGGATTAGAGACAGGAAGTTAAGGGAAGGTTAAAATGTTCAATCGGGTGGCGGCAGGCTTCCTGGAGTGGCGGTGGGGGAGAGTGAAGGGTGTTCGTTTCCTACTGTGGCTGTCAAGTGACCACAAACAACACAATTTTAGTGTCTTACAGTCCTTGAGGTCAGGAGTTCAGAGTGGCCCAAATCAAGCTGCTGGTGGCACAGTGGTCCCATCTCCTTGCCTTCTCCAGCCTCTCCAAGCTGCCCGCCTCTTGGCTCATGGCCCCATTACTTCAGCCTCAGTTTCCATAATCTTACCTTCTCTGACGCTGACTCTCCTGCCTCCCTCTTTTTCTTATAAGAACTCTCGTGATGACACCAGGCCCACCTGGATAACCCAGAATAATCACCCCATCTCAGGATCCTTATCGTGATCACATCTGCAAAATCCCTTTTGCCATGTAAGAGGACGTTTTCACAGGTCTGGGAATCAGGACCTTGGACACTTTGGGGTGGCTATTATTCTGCCTACCACATGAAGCATAGTATCGAGAGGAAGTGTGAACAGCAAGTTCAAAGACCCAGAGATGGGGGCAGCCTGGTATGCTGGAGGGAGATGGAGACCAGTGAGGATGGGGTAGAGTGGGAAAAGGGAGGTGGGGGAAAGCGAAGTCACAGAGGTGAAGGAGGTAGCGTGGCTTCTGTAGGCCCTGTGGGGCCCAGTGAGGAGTTTGGCCCTCGCCTGATCTCACAGGTTTTAACAGGATCCTCTGGCTGCTCTGTTGAAAGCAGACGACCCATGAGGAGACTGCTGCAATTTCCAGGTGAGATGATAGTGGAGGAAGGTAGTAAGATGGTATCATTCTGGATTTTAAAGGTCAAGTGGCAAGGGGATACTTAAGAGTCAGAAGCTGAGTGACAGAGAGATGGAAATCAAGATGACTTCAAAGTTTTTGACCTGAGCAATTGGAAGAACTAAGATGCCCTTTAAGACACAAATACATGAAAAGATATCCCATGTTCATGGATTGGAAGAATTAATATTGCTAAAATGTCCATGCTACTCAAAGATTAAAAAACCTAAAGATTCAATGCAACCCCTACCAAAATTCCAATAGTATTTTTTCATAGAAACTTTAAAAAATCCTAAAACTCATATGGAATCATAAAAGATCCAAAATAGCCAGAGCAATCTTGAGAAAGAACAAAGCTAGAGGCATCAGAATTCCTGATTTCAAATTATATTACAAAGCTATAGTAATTAAAACAATATTGCACTGACATAAAAACAAACACATAGACCAGTGGAACAGAATACAGAGCCCAGAAATAGACCCAAGCATATATAGTCAACTAATCTTTGACAAGGGTACCAAGAATACACAAAGGGGGAAAGAGAGCCTCTCCAATAAACAGTGCTGGGAAAACTATATATCTACATGCAGAATGACATTGGAAACCTATCTCACACCATATGTAAAAATAATCTCAAAATGGATTAAAAACTTAAATATAAGATCTGAAACTGTAAACTCTTAGAAGAAAACATAGGAAAAAAGCTTTTTAATACTGGTCTTGGCAACAATTTTTTGGATACTACATGAGCAACACAGGCAACACTCACAAAAACAAACAAGTGGGGCTGCTTCAAACTAAAAAGTTTCTACATAGCAAAGGAGACAACACAATGAAAAGGCAATCTGTGGAATGGGAAAAATATTTGTAAATCACATGTACGATAAGGCAGCAATATCCAAAATATGTAAAAAATAAAAAAAACTCATGCAACTCAGTAGCAAATGTGTAGAGTGAAATAAGCCAGACACAGAAAGAGAAATATTGTATGATCTCTCACATGTAGAACCTAAAATAGTCAAACTCACAGAATCATAGCTTAGAGTGGTAGTTAACAAGGGATGTGGGGAAGGGGAGATGTAGGCTTAAAAGTTTTAGTTATGTGCAATACTAAGTTCTGGAGATCTTTACCATACAGCATGGTGACTGCAGACAAACCACTGTATACAGTCATCTCTCGGTATCCACAAGATTGGTTCCTTGACCGCCCCAGATACCAAAATCCATGTGCGCAAGTCCTCAGTCACGCCATGCTGCCTGTATAGGAGACGTCAGCCCTCTATGTACGAAGGGTTCACACCCTGCATTGTATTTTCTATCTGCCTTTGCTCGCAGATGCAGATATGGAGGTCTGACTGTATTTATTGAAAAGTCATCTGTGTATGAGCAGACCCACACAGTTCAAACCCACATTGTTCAAGGGTCAATTGTATGTGCTTAAAAGCTGCTAAGAGGTTAGGTCCTATGTGTCCTCACCACACAGATACTAAGGTAATTATGTGAGGTGATGTACATTTTAATTGGCTTGATTATGGTGATCGTTTCACAATGTATACATATATCAAATCAGCAGGTTATATACGTATACCTGAAATATACACAATTTTTAAAAAGCTGCCCCTTGAGATGGGACACACCACAAGTGCAGGCTTGAGCTGCTGGTGAGATCAGGAATGTGCTGAAATGTCTGTTGGGTATCCAAACAGAGACCCAGAGTGGAAAGTCAGACACGTGCATCTGGAATTTAGGAGAAGGTTTGGAGAAACCCATTGGGAGGTATCAAGCACACAGGTGGCTTCATCGTTAATTTCACACATCTACTTCACTGAGCTGCAGGATGCCCAAGTGTCTGGTTAAACTTCTGGGTGTGTGGGTGCTCCAAAGATTAGCACTTGAACTGGTGGTCTGAGTCAAGTGGTTGGGCCTCATCCAATAATTTTAAGGACCTGAATAGAACAAAATGGCAAAGGAAGGTTGGATCAGCCCCACCTCAGCCTGCCCGCGTGAGCCGGGACAGCCATCTCTCCTGCACTTGGCACTCCAGGTGCTCAGGCCTTCAGACTCCAACTGGAATCTACACTCTCAGACTTTATTGGCATTCTTGGGTTTCCAGGTTGCAGACAGATCATGGGACATCTTGGCCTCCATAACTGCCTGAGACAGTGTCTTATAATAAATCGTTTTATGTCCCTCCTGTTGCTTCTGTTTCTCTGGAGGGTCCTGAGACTGGATGAGATCACCAGGAGAGTACTGCCGAGAGGTGCCCAGAGGTGGGGGCTTCTGCAAAACAGAGGACCACGCAGAGGCCTGGGCCCTGTTGATGAGGAACCTGTACTGCAGGAGAAAAACCAGGAGAGGAGGGGATCCTGCGAGCCCACAGAGGAAGAAGATGGCGTCCTTTCTAGGGCCAGAGAGCCAAATGCTGCAAACTATGCCCACAGCAAGTGTGGAAGGGTGAGCAGAGGAGCAGAGGATGGCTGCCCTTGCTTTCCGAGGCTCATCCTGGCACAGCCTTGAAGGGAGACAGCTGAAGGGAGTTACCACTACTGAGGAGCACTGCTCCTGGAAGTTCGAAGCTGTTATCTCCTCTACCAGCTGGACCGGGTCTACACGAGCGGTCTGGTCTCCACTCTCCCAGCATCAGTCTCTCCAGTCTCAATTCCCACTGAGCCTTTAAGACTCCACTGGGGCACTTCCACTGGGCCAGGTGGCTGCACTGCCCCAAGACTCAGCTGAGTGCCCCTGGGTCCAGCTCCTACAGCAACTGGTGCTTCCCCTTGCTGGACTCCCCAAACCAAGCCTGTTTATACTTGACTAGACCAGGTGCCCTTTGGGTTTCTGGAAGGTTCCTTGTTCCTGCATCCTTAGCAACTAGCATGGTGCCTGGCATCTAAGAGATGCTCAGTAAGTGTTTGTGAAACAGAAATCCTCAGCAGAAGCTCCTCTTCCCGCCGGCAGGTCTCGGGACAGGCCCTTTGTTATACAGAAGTTTCAGTCCCTGGACTTCCTCTCCTGAAAGATCTTCCTCTCCTGGGAGATCTGGCCAAGCCCCTGCAGCATGGCCAGGATCCTCAAAGCACTGTGCCTGACACTCACCAAATATCTGTTAAATACCAAGGATCACACCATGGACTTGGGTCCAAATCCCACTTCAGGCACTCTCAGGTCGCATCCCTCCTCTTAGATGAGAGGAAGACGCCCATCCCATAAGATTCTCGTCAGTCCTGGCAACACTGGGAAAGTGAGGCAGTAACTGAGCTGGGCCCATGTGAGTTACCAAAGATCGGGCTTCTCCCCAGCAGCTGATTCAGGGCACATGGCCAGGCCCACCCAGATCCATGTGAGGCCTCCCACTTGGTTTTTCTCAAGCCACCTGGAGGACAAGTCGCATCTTCCTCAGTAACAGGAACCAGGAAATGAGTGGGCCCTGGACCCAGTGGAAACTCTAACACACGTGGAGGTTCACAAGTGTTTCCAGTGACTAAGGGCCCTGAAAACTTGTTCCAGAATGGCTCGGCCTGCAGAGCCACCCTGTTCTGGTCATCCCTGCCCCATGGTCCCCTTTCTCTGGGGGGAAGGGGTATGCGAGCCTTTCCCTTACCCCCAGGGCAGGGACCAGGTATCCCCTCTCAGATTCAGCAGCAGAGACAACTCACAGGCAGGTTCAGCATGTGGGACCGTTTATTAACCTTCACTTCACCCAGTAACTTTCCTCACTGGTCAGGGGATGAAAGAATTGAAGGGCAGGGGATGCTTGGGTAGAAGTCCAAAGACACACCCTGAAAGGTGCTAGATGGGGTGAAAAGAGGTGGCCTGAAATTGGCAAGCCTCCTGTTTCAGAGGCTCAGAAAATTTGTGTCCAAGAAATACATACTCGTTCAGTCATTCCCTTCCACCTGCTGGAAGAGAATCAGGCATTATCTTGGCTCAGGCCTTGTGCTGGCTCTCACGCCAGCTGTTTCCTGGCCCTAGCTGTCGCAGCTGGTGAGATCACTAGCACTGTGTGGCCCCAGCATTGTGGCCCCAACGAATAGGCAAGGCCTGGCTCTGTCCACACAGCAGAGGCAACAGTGACTGATTAGCAGGAGATCTGCGGTATACACATAATAGGAGAGGGTGCTGGTCAGCATCAGATGACTCCAAGACGTAGTGCAAGCCCACCAGGGGCTGGACTGAAGGCTGGCTGCCATGATAAGAAAGCATGACTCTGCGAGCGGACTGGACTTTGGAACAAAACTCCCAATACAGCCTCTGCTCACAGTGTATTTCAGTCCCCTTGACTCTAAACAGAAGCAGAAGGAAGAGGAAGTGGCGGTCAGCCCAGCTGGAGCCTGGGGACTGTCATGACTGTCAGAATCTTTGTGGTCAGAGGGCACTGCAGCCATCTCAGACTCCAGGCCTGGGATGGAGAGGGAAACAGGATGCTGGTTCCCAGGAGGGCAGCCCCCAAGGTCCCACCCCGCCCACTGGCTCCCCAGGCCTCCTCTTCTACCGCTTCTTCTTGGTCTCCTTCTTGGGCCTCTTGTTGGCAGAAGGAACTGTAGCCTTGGGCTTCCTAGTCACCTCAGCACTTCTGGGCTCAGCTGGTTCTGCCTCCTGCACAGTGATAAAAAGGAGAGTCAGGCTTAGATGGACCAAGACCGATACCAGCAAAATGAGACTATGTCTGAAGGATCCACACACTGAAGCATGTCACAGACACACAGGGACAGAGTCCATCAGCACTGGGTCCAGGATCCATGGGTGCGTGGAACTGCCCCAGGGAGCGGTGTGGCTCCCAGGGAGATACAGGGAGGCCTGTGTAGGCTCACAGGCCTAAGTGGAGCTCCTTCACTTTACCGCCAATGACCTTGTGGGAGATTTACCTCCCCCTTTGTGCCTCGATGTACTTATCTATGAAATGGAAACAGCAATGTACACTTAGAAGGCCGATAGGAGAAGGCAAAAATACATGGAAAGCACCAAGAAATGGCAGCTGCACCCAGTGGCTAGTTGGTCACCCTGTGCCTGGGACAGGACAAAGCCTAGGTGAGAAGCTGGCTATGGGGCAGACCCATTGCATCTTGCTCTCTCCAACTGCCATTCTCCTGTTCAACCTGCAGAACAGCAGGGCTGGGAGGTGGGTGAGCCAGCGGCAGGCAGGCAGCCACCACACTGTACTCTGTGGAGCCCAGCAGAGGCGCTCCCTGGAGAGAACAGAGGCAGCCTCGGGGCAGAACTCCAGACTCTGCTTGCAACTGGGGCAGCCCTGATTCTTCACCTGTTTTGTATACTGTGATTTGTTTCTTGTAAGGTGTAAATGAGGCCGAGTGCAGTGGCTCACATCTATAATCCCAGCACTTTGGGAGGCCAAGGTAAGAGGACTGCCTGAGCCCATGGGTTCAAGACCAGCCTGGACAACTTGGCGAGATCTCATCTCTACAATAAATCAAAAAATTAGCCTGTAGTTCCAGCTACTTGGAAGGCCGAGGCAGAAGGATCACCTAAGCCCAGCAGGTTGAAGCTGCAGTGGCCGTGAGCATACCACTGCACTCACTCCAGTCTGGGCGACAGAGTGAGATTCCAATTCAAAAAAAAAAAAAAAAAAGATTTGAATGAAACAAAGTTCTGCTGCTAAGAGAAAAAGGGTTCAGAACGCTAGATGTAGCCTGGCCTCTGCTGTGATGATGATGATGATGAAGGCGAGCTCCAGGACAGGGACACAGACTGCCCCAGGCCACTTGGGGTCATGTCAGAGAAGAACCTGGAACTGACTGTCTGCTCCTGCCTGGTGTCCTCTTATCTTCAGACACCTCATAGTGCGCTGTGACAACTCATAGTGCACTGTGGCCAGAAAGGACATTAGAGAAGCTGGGCTGGCCCAGAGTCACGAACCACAGTCCCAGGGCTCATCCGGCCCACAAGCAGACTTCATTTGGCTTGTAGTATTTATTTTTTAAAATTTAAGCCAATTGGAAGCCAATTGTATTTCTAGCTTCTCTTGAAACTAAACATCCGGCCGGGTGTGATGGCTCATGCCTGCAATCCCAGCACTTTTGGGAGGTGGAAGCGAAAGGACTGCAAGCTCACGATTTGAGACTAGCCTGGACAATATGGTGAGACCTCATCTCTTCAATAAATAAAAAAATTAGCCAGGCACAGTGTTGTGTGCCTATAACTTGGAAGACTGAGGTGGAAGGATCGCCTAAGCCCAGCAGGTTGAGGCTGCAGTGGCCATGAGCGTGCCACTGTACGGGCAACAGAGTGAGACTCTGACTCAAAAAGAAAAAAAAAGAAAACTAAATATCCGCGGACACTGGCTCTGATTCCCAGCAGCAACAGGCTGAGCAGTGGTTGCCCCTTTATTCAGGTGCCCACCCCATGGCCCCCACCACCCTGCTGCCTGGTCCTATGATAGGGAAATGTTTCTCAGTACCCACATTATTAGAAATGGGAAAATTAAAAGCAGACTAGGATTGCTACGGGGAACACACTACTGAATGAGAAGAACACCCCTCTGTGTTTGATCTGCCAATCCCAGGTTGCCAGCTGGCTTTACACTCTGATCTTCCCTGCTCACCCCCTATTGGTCCCTGACCCAAGCCTCTGCCCTAGAGTAGGGACCACTCTAGGGCAGGAGCAATCCCTGACTAAGATCCAGTCCAGAGGCTTGTCAGTTCCTCTTATCGGCCATCATTGTCTCCAGCCAGCCAGGCAAGATATCAGCTATCAAGGGCTTGGGGGACCGAGGCCCCAAGGAGTGATCACCTCCCCCTTGTCTGACAGGTCTCTGGTTATAGCTCTGGATTCCCTCACTCCACCAGCCAGAAGTCAACCAATCTGAAGGTCTCCCCAGGCTGACACTGTTTTTGTAACCTGGCCAAAAGAAAACAGCTTATGAGGCCTGCCCGGATTTCCAGGATGGAGCCCACCTTCTGAGCTCAAGGTAGGTACCTCATCTGGTTTCAGTGGGGCCTGGTTCAGAGATCATAGGGACGGTGACACCCAGCTGCTGCCCCAGTGCTTCCCTCAATCCACAGGCCCTCTCTCTGGCATCTTGTCCATTCAGACACCTCTCCCTGATCCAGCTATCTGCCAACAACCGAGACCGGCACCTCCCAGGCACCTCAACTCTACTACACCCGACCCAGAAGAGGCCATTCTCGGGCAGGCCCAGCCCTCCTCCTGTCAGTGGAGCAATGCACCCTCTCCCTGCTCCCCCCCACCATCCAGTGGGTCCCCAAGTCCTGTGGATCTGACCCCCTCTACCTCTGGACTCTGCCTCTCTCCAGCATGCCATCCCCACCTTTAGATCCACTCCCTGCCAACCAGCGCATTCCTCATGTACCTGCCAAATTGTGCCGAAGTGCAGACCTGACCACTGTACCTACCAGCTTAAGCCTTCCCATGGCTCTCCATCACCATAGCCTCATGTCCCACAGCTGGGATGGCATCTAAGGAGGCCACTTCCACCCCCACACTGGGTCAGGCCCCAGGACTTTCACTGGTCACCTCTATCAAGAGGAATACCTTTCATTCCTCGTCACCCAGCGGACTGCTCCCTGTGGTTTGGCCCTGCCCAGGAAGGCACTCCTACTCACGGTCTAGCCTTCCTTCTCTGCTCCACCACCACGAGCCTGAGGCAGCTCCTCTTCCACCCCTATCCCAGGCATCTAGGAACCTTATAATGCCACAATATTTTCCCATAGCTATCTGTTTTCATGTCCGTCTCCCCTATTTGCCCATGAGCTCTTTGGGAGAGCTCAACAGCTGCTGGACGAATGAAAGAAATGAAAGAACAGACAAGGTCTCCCATAATCATGGGAACTTCACTCTTGTTCATCCCTATGAAAATATAGCACTTTTCCCATGGGCAGAGAACACAAGCAGATTAAAACCCAACACACATGCTCTAAAGTATGGCTAAACACACACACTAAAGTAAAAATACATACATCCTAAAATGCACACAATATACCTGCTGAAATATGACCACCAATAATCATAACAATAGCCAGGCACGCGGGTCCAGCCAGGAGTTCCAGCTACTCAGGAGGCAGAACGATTGCCTGAGTCCAGGAGTTTGAGGCTACAGTGAACTATGATCACCCCTGTGAATAGTCACTGCACTCTAGTCTAGGCAACATAGCGAGACCCCATTTCTAAAAAATATATAATAATAAAAATAATAATAGCTACAACAGCTGCTAATACTTATTATACCAGGCCCTGTGTTATGTGGTCTGAACATATTTTAGCCTCACAAGGTACCAAAATGAGCCCCATTTGATAAACGAAGGAAAACACTCAGAGAGGTCACATAACATGGCTAAGGTCTCAGCTGGTGAGGAACAGAGCCAGGATTTGAATCCCATCTCTTCAGGGTTATCCGGTACAGCCTCTCCCAGTTTTCCCGGGGTCCTTAGGGCTGTGGATACCTTGAATACGAGTTAACTGTGGAATCAACTCTCTCTGTTTAACAACCCCCAGAATCACAAAGTGACTATGAATGACAAGAACAGCTTGTTCCAGACTCTATTTGTCGATGGGTCACTCAAAGCCCCCTCGTTTATGACTAAAGTTCCTACAGGACTCAGAGAATCAGGTTAGTGCTCCAGAGTCACGCCTGATTCTTCCAGCTGAAAGCAGTCCTGTGGGTGTGTGTGCATGTTACAGCTATCGACTCATCTGCATGTGCTATCCGCACCCCAAACCTCCTCCTCCCTTCCCCACCTCAGTTTCTAGGATTGCCACCCACCCAGTTACCCAAGCTAGAGACCTCTAGTCATTTCTGAGTCCCTGCCATCCCCTCACACCCATGCATCCAGTTCTCCCCAAGGTCTGCCTTTCTACTTTCTGAGGGGCTTTAGGCTCGCTGGCCCCTCTGGACACACTCCACTGCCCAGCTCAGATCCACGGTCTCCAGACAGCCACTCAGTGCACCATCTCCCATAGGTGCTCCTGCCCTTCCCTCCATCCCTCTGTCTCATCACCTGCTGTGTTGCTTTCGGAGTCACTTTTCCTAAAGCAATGACTTAAAGTCACTTTTCCTTAAACAATGACTTTTCTTAAAACAGAAATCATGTCTGTTTTCTGCTTTAAGAACTTCTCTGGCTCTTCTTCATATGAGGTAAATTTCATGACTCAGCACAGGCTCAGGCCTCTGCATTTCTACCCTGGCCCCATCTCCAGGCAGGGCCCTCGTGCAGCTGCCCTATAACTCTGGGCTACTGGCCAGCCAGCATGCCCCAGATCCTCTGCCCCTTTCATCCTCTGTGTAGTGCTCAGCACTCATCACCTATCCCTGTACCCAGCACACGCAGGCGCTGTACCAGTCACAGTGGAGGAATGAAGAGGACACACCCTTGGCGGACGTGTACCATGTGGGTGCGTCCCAACTGTCAGCTCAGCCTCCCAGTCACTCTGACAAGCCAGCCACTGTGAGCCACATTCTACAGGTGAGGAGACTGAGGCCCCCGGAGACCCAGACTGGCCCAACACGACATAGCCACATGTCCCCAAGCAAAGGCGGCTGTGTCACATGTGGTCTGGATCCTGGGGTCCTAGCCACACAGAGCCTGTAGTTCCAAATTCTTCACTGACAGGAATGACTCTGAATGAAGGGCTGACTTTCCATTTCTCTTCAAATGTGCATTGCCAGCACCAGTCAGGCAGGTGCAGACCATAAACCCTGCGGCACCACCTAGAAGCCGGAGGCACATTTTAGGCTTCCACAGCAATCACACCATTAAGTGGGAAGGAGAGCCCCTGCTGCCGGGGTTCCTGGGCTTGTGAGGCGTCCTCTGTGGACACAGGCTCATCGGTCCTGAAGCAGCTCTGCAGTTGCTTACCAGGCCGGGACACTGCTGCTCTTCATCAGCTTCAGTAATCGAGCCTGTGCTGCAGTGCATCCCATCCCTTCCAGCAGGGAAGGTGCACTGAATTTTACCATTTCCACTATTCAGTTCAATGTGGATTGAGTCCTATAAATCAGGACCAAAGCAATCTTTCCTTGTGAACGGTCCAGGCAAAGAAGCCACGATGCTCTGCTCAGCATCCGTGAGCACCATGTCTCACCGGACCCTCCGAAACCTGCATGGGCTGGGCAGGGTGTCCTCTTCTGATGGCTCAGGCAGGTGAAGGGCAGGAAGGCACTCAGATCCATCCCACTGCTACACACACCCAGGGATCTGAGCAAAGCAGGGGCTAAGAAGACCTTGCAGTGATGAACTATCTCTGGCCTTGGGGAGCGAATGGGTCAGTTGAAACAAGGAGCGGGGGAGGTCGTCCATGTGGGCTCAACAAGGCAAATAGAGACAGGGAGTCCAGCGTGTGCTTAGCGGGCAAGGAAAACTGTGATTAGAAAGAACAGCCTTGGGAGCTCATTCCAGACACAACTCAGCACAACTCCGCAGGCCCCTCCCGCTGGCTGGTCTGCGGCTGCTCGTGTGGCCAGCCGTCTCTCCCACCAGCTGGTACCCATCTCCAGTCAGGGGCTGATGGGAGCTTGTCCACACCCTCACCCTGCCCACCACAGAGCAATCTCGCAGAAATAACTTGTTAAGTAAGAACACCCTGCCCCCTCAACTCAGCTGTAGCCTCCTCCCAAGCTTCAGAAAGACACGGATCACAACTACACAATGGTTCCCTGAGCCTGTCTCCTAAAGTAGAAAAAATGGGCAGACGCTTGCCCAAGGTAATTACTGATTTACGACAGCCCTCACTGGCAAGAAGGAACCTGGTTTAAAACCAAAACTCTTGTGCAAAATTCTCCAAAAGGGTCCTGACCTTAGGCACTGTGCCACTGTGCCATGGGAAGGCTCCATCCTTCGCAGGGCTCCAAACTGCAGAGCTTCTTCCTGGCTGACAGTGGAGTCTGTGTGGGCATCACGCCAAAAGCCGTCACCCTTGCCATCAACTGTAGTGAGTCCTCCACTAGATCCCAAGGCTGCACCTCTGTTGCTCTTGCCTGCTCCGTACCCCGTTTCCATCAGGGCTCTGCCCTTTCCCTGTCCCATGGGGTTCCGGGGAACTCTCAGTCACTGTGGACACAGGAGTAGGCAGTTAAGTACGGCCTGGCCAGGAGCAGTACTCAGTCCCTTCCCACTTGTGCAGCAAGGAGTGTGCATGTGGCCGAGCAGGCCTGAGCAGGGGCCTTCCGTGAGATTTGGAAAGTGAGTCCTAGGTAGGGAAAGGGCTTCCCACTCATCAGTCACGAGTAGCAAGGATACCGATGGTGGCTGCTACCGCCATCTCTCCCAACACATGGCAAGGGTATCAGAAGGAAGCCAATACTCCCAGGAAAGTTAGATGAAGGAGAGACAGGCAAAGCCCTGAAGATTTTGAGCCCCTAAATCTAGTGGGGTCTTGAAATCCCCAGTTCCAAGAGCCAGCACCTGTTGGGGAAGCTGCTGGAGCCAAGTTTCAGAACTTCCCACAGGCAGAGTACCCATGAGCAGAAGAGACTCAGTAACCAACACACACCAGAGTGGAGGTGAAAGTACCTGCATGCTAGGCTGCGGCTAAGACATGACAGAAACACAAGGAGATGGGAACAGACAACACGGATGCTACAGGAGAGCCTGTGATGTGCTGCCAGTTCAACCACTGCTGACTGTCTGCTCCAGGAGGCGCAGAAGTTGCTCAGAGCTGACTGGATCAACTTTCTGTGTAGAAACTAACCCCAAGGAGGTTCAGGAGGTCTGTGGGAAGGGAGGAGAGGGCACTTCCCCTTGACTTCCGCACTCTCCATTCCTGAAACTCCTGGACCATGGCTCCCACTTCCCACTGTGCTCCAAAGAGGAGCTATAGATTATCTCCCCAGAATACGTACCTGGGCATATAAACATCCCATTTTTTTACACAACTTCAGGGGGTCCACAGACTCCTGGAACCTATCCAGGGATGTCCTTAGAAAGCCAGGAGCTCGGCTGGACTTGGTGGCTCAGCCTGTAATTTCAGCACTTTGGGAGGCCGAAGCAAGTGGATTGCCTGAGTCCAAGGGTTCGAGATCAGTCTGGGCAACTTGGTGAGACCTCATCTCTACAATAAATAAAAAAATTAGGCAGGGCTCGGTGGCTCAGCCTGTAATCCCAGCGCTTTGGGAGGCCGAGGTGAGTGGATTGCCTGAGCCCGTGGGTTCGAGACCCGCCTGGGCAACTTGGAGAGACCTCATCTCTATAATAAATCAAAAATTAGCCGGGCGTGGTAGTGCATGCCTGTAGTTCCAGCTACTTGGAAGGCTGAGGCGGAAGGATCGCTGGAGCCCAGCAGGTCGAGGCTGTGGTGGCCGGGAGCAGCCATTGCACTCCAGTCTGGGCGACAGAGTGAAACTCCAACTCAAAAAAAAAAAAAAAAAAAATTAGCCGAGCGTGGTAGTGCACACCTGTAGTTCCGGCTACTTGGAAAGCTGAGGTGGAAGGATGGTGGAGCCCAGCAGGTTGACGTTGGAGTGGCCATGAGCATGCCACAGCACTCCAGCCTGGGTGACAGAGTAAGACTCAAACTCAAAAAAAAAAAAAAAATAAAGCCAGGAACTGCTCTGGGTGAAGAACTGTGTTCTGCTGGACACTGTCTCTGAAGGAGAGCAGCCTGCACACGGCCCAGTCGTGGAGCTAGGCCGCCTTTCCTCAGTCATCTCTGGAAACTGGCTGCACACGTGCTCTCTGTGGACTGCGCAGTGGTTTCAGGGACACTGCTCTGTGTGTCTCCTAGGGGTAGTGGGGATGGAAATCCAAAGGGACCTTCCCCTCTTCCTCAGTAGTCACTCCACAGGACCCCTTCCCCAGCACTGGCCATAGTTGTCCCAAGTTGGGTCAGCCACAGTTCCTTCCCCGGGGATTTGAGAACTGGGACTAAGCAGGAGGGCAGCTTCTCTCTGTGATGCTGCAGCTGAAAGGTGTCAGTTTTGGGAGCTGTCAGTAATTATGCTTCCTCTCACCACAAAGACAGTGAGCAGAGAAGCAGGGCCCTAGGGAGAGAAGTGAAGGAGAGGATGGGAGGGGAGTAGAGGGCATGCAGGTGGTGAGCAGCAAGTGTCCGGTTCCCATCCCCTTCCAGAGGCCCAGCTGCATCCATGCTCTTGGGTTCTGAGAAACTTCCAGCACCTGCAACTTTTTAGTATGTCTGCACTGCACAGATGCTACTTTCTAGCAAGTTGGGCGTGCCCCAAATTCAAACTGTTCCTGAATCTTAATTTCCCTTGGAAAACTCAGCAACTCATTCTTAGTTTTCAAATGATACAACCACGTTTTAAAAATAATTCCCAGTCTCTATCCCCAACTTCTCGCTGGCTCTTCCTTTCCCATGTGGGATGTCTTGCTATCACACATCTAGAGCTGAACATTTCTTGTCCCCCTAAAATTGGTTTGCACCTCAGGGAAATCACCTAAAGCCTAGACCAGTGGCTGCATATTAGAATCATCCCCGCACTTTAAGAAACCACTGATCAAGACTTCGGTGAACAACTGAATCAAAATCTATATGAGTGCGGTCCAGGCCTTTGCAAAGTTCTCTAAATGGTTTGAAGAATCACAAGCAAGCCCAAGAGTGGGCAATCTGTACCATCCCTCCCTAGGCCCTTGCTCATAGCTAACATCATTGATCAGTGATGCCTAGAAACAGCCCCAGAATCATTTTCACCAAGGCCACCATACAATCAAACTTGGGAACAAGAGACAGAACATACCTGCCATCCCAGACTAGAAAGACAGACTAGAAAGAAAGGTATAAGGATCTACTATCTTCTGTTTATAACCCAGCCTACAAGAAAACTGCTTGGATTAAGTGTGGCCCAGGACTCAGTGAGGCCCAAACAAATGTTTTTTTTCTCAGATCTTAGTTTAATGAGGTGTCAGTGAGAAAAACTTCTCATTTGGCTTGGGATTCTAGGGACTTGGGTTCTGATTTTTCAAATTGGTTCTTGTTCCTACTATAAAAAGGAGGGGGGTGGGGTGGGAAGCATTTGCATGTGTACTTTTCTCCTTCCCTGATTACCCCCAAAAGGCTTTCAAATAATTTGCTAAGTATTTAAGTACTGAAGTCATAAGCTAGTTGCAAAAAATCGGCTTACTGGAACAACAGGAAAGACATTCTTTTGCTTTTCAAAGGCTTTCCCATCATCTAGAGCCAAAAATATTATCTTCTGACCCAAAAAGTCACTAATAAACATTGTTTCTATAGGCTAAGAAAGAGGGATGATTTTTGCCCTAAGAGAAACAGCAAAGAGAGCAAGATTATTCTCTGGGTCCTCCCGCCACCTCCATTGCCAGGTACGGAGCTCTCTACAGCCTCCAGGCTGCCAGAGTCCCACAAGCTGGCCCTGCTCCCACAGGCTCCCTTCCTCCCTGAGCCGTCAGGTACCTAGTTAAAACCCCTGTCCTCCCTTTCCCCAGCAGAATTCCAAATTCCAGCTCATTATTAGGCACCACCTCCAGGCAGCACAGCCTCAGCACTCTCTTTGTGCTCTTGTTACCACAGAATCTGTGTTTCCTTCCCACCTGGCTAGGAGTTTGGGAGTGAGAAGGGCTATCTCCTAGGAACACACAGAGGAAAACTCATGGCAGAATGCCCGTGTACCTGGGGGCCATCTGCTGCCCACATGCACCGATAAAAAGTTAGGTCGGCCGGGCTGGTGGCTCAGCCTGTAATCCCGTGCCTTTGGGAGGCTGAGGTGAGTGGATTGCCTGAGCCCGCAGGTTTGAGACCCGCCTGGGCAACTTGGCAAGACCTCATCTCTACAATGAATCAAAAATGAGCCAGGCGTGGTAGCGCGCGCCTGTAGTTCCAGCTACTCGGAAGGCTGAGGCAGAAGGATCGCCGGAGCCCAGCAGGTCGAGGCTGCGGTGACCGGGAGCGGCCATGCACTCCAGTCTGGGTGACAGAGTAAGACTCCAACTCAAAAAAAAAAAAAAAAAAAAAGAGTTAGGTCCACAGTACTATTGTTTTTGCTACTGATCCATTAAAAAGCTAAAAACAGGTTAACACAGTAAGCTTCAGTTACGAGGACAATTCACTCGTATGAACCTTGTTCCCTTAAATGCAAGATGAATAAAAAAAACTGAGATGTGATGCACTATATTTTAAAAAGATGAAGCTGTTGTCCCAAATTAACCTCGAAATGGCAGTGGGGTGGGGGCAGGGGATAAGGAGGGATATGTCTGAGCTGTTTGTCAACTTCCTGACAGATCTTCCTCAAAGGACCTTAACCTACTATACTACTAAAATCCCCAGAGAGCAGTAAAGTGCTCCATTTTCTGAAAGTCTGCCGACCTGACCCAGGCCTCAAGGCTTCCCTCAAAGGGTTAAGAACACAACAGGAGGCGAGCAGTTTCCAGCTCTCCTAATGGCCACACATCTCTGCCTATAAAACAAGAACGTTCATCACCTTCCTCCCTTGGGACTCTCAGCAGGTTTCATCAGCAGCCAATGACAATAAAATGTTATTTATAATACCCAATAGCACAGCATGTCTGTGAGGATAGAGACCAGGAGCACAGGAATCACACTATTAACATGTGATATAATTGTGGATGGAAAAACTCCAATTGTGACCTCCTTCTCAAAATACCAGAATAAGAAATGGACAGAACAACCCAGAGGCCATAAGCCTGTTGAGTTCACTAAGATTTTACCCTTTGATTTTACCCTCCTTCGCCCCTGCCTGACCCCTAAGTGCTGAAGTCCCTCAAGGCTCTATCATAGGCCCTCTCATCTCCCTCCATATTCTCTTCCCAGGAGACCTCATACCCTCAAATGACTTCAACAACATCTTCTCAGTTCCCAAATACTATTCAACACTCAGCCCAGACCTTCCTCCTGCCATAGACCTGCCAATCTACCGGCTTTCTTGACAGAACCACCTGGACACGTCAGAAGCATCTGTTTAAAACTGAACCTGGCATGCTCCTTCCCTGCCCCACCCCAAGCCTGCTCCTTTGCCAGAGCTCCCCATTGTGTGGATGGGTTCCCTGTCACATCAGTAAATCCCCATCATCCTCCCAGCTACAGAAGCAAGTCTCCAGGACACAGTGATAGCCAAGATATATGGATCTCCAGAGTACAGTATACACCGGTCAATGGGAGAAGAAAGGGGCAAAATTTGTGCTTTATAGTAAACTATCTTTTATGCATCTAAGGGGGGAATACAAATACACACACACATATGCATTAGTTTATGCTTTCAAAAAGAAACAAAGAACAGGTAAACCAAAGTAATAAAAATGGTTCCTTTTGGGGAGGAAGGGAACAGGGTGGAGGATAATGAGATTAAAGGAAATTTCTGTGAATGCTGGGAAATACTGTATATAAATCAAAAAACAAAATCAAAAAGGAAAAAAAACCCTAAAAATTAAAAACAAATTAAAGCAAATGAACCTGTCATAGTGGGAGATCTAAACAGAGAAAACCATGACTAAACACAGGAGTTTAACCACATATCCCTACAGGGACAAATTCTAAGGCCAAAAAAGAACCACAAAGAAATCTTACATTTATTCTGAGTTGTCTTATTAGCAGTAAAAAAACAACTTAATTTTAAAACTATGGCCAGGCGCAGTGGCTCAGCCTGTAATCCCAGCACTTTGGGAGGCTGAGGCGAGTGAATTACCTGAGCCCACGGGTTCAAGACCAGCCTGAGCAACTTGGTGAGACCTCATCTCTACAATAAATAAAAAAAATTTAGCCGGGCATGGTAGCACACACCTGTAGTTCCAGCTACTTGGAAGGCTGAGGTGGAAGGATCGCCAGAGCCCAGCAGGTCAATGCTGGGGTGGCCATGAGCATGTCACTGCACTCCAGCCTGGGCGACAGAGTGAGACTCCAACTCAAAAAAAAAAAAAAAATTTTAAACTATAATTAGTACATTGTAGGTACGCACAATAGAGTTAACCAACTGCTAACCTTGGAAAAGCCTGCTTGTGGTCGGGCACAGTGGCTCACGCCTGTAATCCCAGCATTTGGGAGTCTGAGGCAAAAGGATTGCCTGAGCCCAGGGGTTCGAGATCAGCCTGGACAACTTAGTGAGACCTTGTCTCTACAATAAATCAAGAAAAATTAGTGAGCGTGGTAGTGCATGCCTGTAATTCCAGCTACTTGGAAGGCTGAAGTGGAAGAATTGCCTAAGCCCAGTAGGTCAAGGTTGCAGTGGCCGTGTGCGTGCCACTACACTCCAGCCTGCGCAACAGAGTGAGAGCTTGACTCAAAAAAAAAAAAAGAAAAGAAAAGCCTGCTTACAAGGTTGGCCCTTGGCTGGCATCTGGTACCTTGGCTTTTGGTGGTTTCCACAATTCCCAGAAATGATAAGAGTGGCCCACTGTGCCTCAACTGTGTCAACAATATGGCTTATGCTGAACACCCAGACTCACTACTCTGAAAATTGAGAAATAAAAGGAACTGGGATAGGAAATGTACAAAATGAGCCTGGGAGCCAGGCTTGATGGCTCAGCCTATAATACCAGCACTTTGGGAGGCCGAGGCGAGTGGACTGCCTGAGCCCGTGGGTTCGAGGCCAGCCCGGGGAACTTGGTGAGCACTCGCCTATAGTTCTGGCTACTTGGAAGGTTTGGGCAGAAGGCAAGCCGAAGCCTAGCAAGTCAGTGCTGGGATGGCCATCAGTGTGCCACTGCACTCCAGCCTGGGAGATGGAGTGAGACACCAACTCAAAACAAAAAAACAAAAATGAGCCTGGGACATCTTATTGAGCCAGGGAGCAAGAAAGGTATAAAAAACTAACGCAGTATGACAAGGATGGCAACTTGTAGGGACTCCCACTGAGACAATATGAGCATCAGAAAACAAACTAATTAAAAGATATTAAATATATAAAAATATATGTTCAAAATGATATGAAAACTGAAGCTTTACTGGTCAACAATGGAGGCTGCTAGAGTCGGAGCTCACAACTTTGGAAATTGATAAGTAAAGGGAAAAAGAACCATACAGGTAATGAGGAAAAGGTCTCCAACAAGAATTTGAGCATATGAATGCAGAAGGAAACACAGTAAATTCCCTAGATACAAACGAGTTCTGTTTCAAGAGTGCATTTATAAGTCCAATTTGTTTGTAAGTCCAACAAAGATAGCCTCGGTGCCTAACTAACACAATCAGCTATACAGTACTGTGTTGTAATAGGTTTACAGTATTTTTACACAAATAAAGAAAACATTTTTAATCTTACAGTACAGTGCCTTGAAAAGTACAGTAGTACAGTACAGCAGCTGACATATGGGGGCTGTATGTACACCAGACATGTGAACTTACGTGACTGGACATGCAGACACATGTTTACATCTTTGAAAGTTTGCAACTTGAAAGTTTGAATGTAGGGGACTTACTGTAATGGATCAAAGCAATGATCATCAATGGATGCTAAAACTACTTAGGTGAGAGATTAATGGGGGATTTTTATAATGGAGGAATCCACTGACACCATCTGAAGTCAGTGATTGATCCTGGAATCTCTACATGCATGGCAGCCAGACACTATACACTTGCTGACAGCATGCAGCAGGAAGCACATGGCACCAGCCATGAGATGTCTGCACCACATAACCTGATTAAACGGAGTCAGGTCTATGGATGAGCCTCCCGTTGATAGGAAATGGGAGAAACAGAGAAACTGCTTAAATGACATCACAGGCTGGGCACGGTAGCTCATACCTATAATCCCAGCACTTTGAGAGGCTGAGGTGAGAGGACTGCCTGAGTCCATGGGTTCAAGACCAACCTGGGCAACTTGGCAAGACTTCATCTCTATAATAAATCAAAAAATTAGCCAGATGTGGTGGTGTGTGCCTGTAGTTCCAGCTACTTGGAAGGCTGAGGTGGAAGGATCACCTGAGCCCAGCAGGTCGAGGCTGCAGTGGCCATGAGCATGTCACTGTACTCCAGCCTGGGTGACACAGTGAGACTCTAAATAATAAAAAAAAAAATGACATCACAGAGAAGCAATTAGCCAGATCCTGGGACATGAATATAACAGATGACAAAAGACCTGCTTTCGCCAACAAATCAAGTCATGAGGAAATACAGATAAGAAAGAAAGCTGGTAGGACAGTATATAGTCATAAAATAACGACACTTACAGAAGACCTAAAACAACAAAAAAAGCCATCTGATGATGTCATTCTCTTACTTAAAACCCACTGGGCCCTGCCCACACTTCTGGTTGCAACTTCCACTATGCCCCTCTGTGCTCTGGGCAAAGTCACCTTTATTCATTTCTTTTATTCCTCAGGTCCCTTGTACACGCAGTGTCCTTTCCCTGGAATGATGTCCTTGCCCCTTGCCCACTTCATAGGGCAAAGCCCACTTATTCCTTTAGTCTCGGCTCAAACACTCTCAAAGCCCAGCTCCTGCCCTAGGGTAAGATCAGGTTTCCCCTCTTGTTGTACACCCTCACTGCACCCCATACTTCTCATGGAAGCACAGGTGGATATTTTTTTAGTATCTGCCTTCCCTCCCAAAGACTGGAAACTCCTTGAGGGCAGGCAGACACCACATTTTTCAGCAGAGTCTGGCATGTAGTAGGCACAAAACAAAAATCTGCTTAACCGGTATGTGAACAAATGAAGTATTAGCTATGTGGTTCCATCTGTGTGGGGCTTTAGGGGCACACTAAGCCAGGAAGCCCCAGTATAGCCCTGCAAGCCTCAGCTGCAGTGGTGTCTGCTTTGAGTACCCAGAACCCAGCCTGGCCCTTCGAGGAGCTGAGGTTCCCAGGGAAGGACTCACCGCATCGTGGGACTTGGGGATGGGTACAATGATGGCTAGCACACAGATGAGCTGGAAGATGGCCCCCAGGAAGAGTCCGTATCGCAGCAGGTTCTCCAGGAAAGTGGGCTCAGGCACCTCAGGAGGCGAGAAGTCCAGGTCGGAAGCCATGGCCCACGCTGCCTGCTCCTGAGGTCTCTTCTGACTCACTCTCTCAGGAGCGAACCTATAAATGCAAAGGGTAAATGTCACATTTCTACAACTGCCCTTTAGCTTGTACAAACACACACACACATGCAAGAAGATAGAAAGCAACTGTGGTGAAATAGCAACAACTCTTGAATCTAAGAAGAGGACATAGAGTCCCTGAACAATTTTTTTGCATGGTTAAAGTTTTGCAAATATAAAGTTAAAGAAAATAAGTAAATGCAAAGGTAAACAACTCCAAAAAAAGCCTCAAATCAACACACATCTACTGAAGGCCTGCTGTGTTCAGATTCTGTTGATCCACTTATTTATTCATCTAGGCATTCATTCAACGAATATTTATTGAATGCCAACCACTAAAGAATGAGTAAAACAGGCAA
Source organism: Cephalopachus bancanus (assembly GCA_027257055.1). Classification (NCBI taxonomy): domain Eukaryota; kingdom Metazoa; phylum Chordata; class Mammalia; order Primates; family Tarsiidae; genus Cephalopachus; species Cephalopachus bancanus. The sequence goes on from JAPVLO010000037.1 coordinate 6,428,644, forward strand.
GCCCCTGCTCTCCTGGGGCCGACATGCTCAGGACAATGAGCACATGGAGACGTGATATGCCAGGTGTTTTAGGAAAAGCTGAAGAAGGGCATCAATTTATTTTGTACAGGGAAACAGGAAGAGCTACTCTAAGACAGAGATGGGAATAAAGTGGTAGACATGCCAAGGGAGTCATTGGTGGATCTGAGGGAGCCATAGTCCAGGCAGAGAGAGAAGCAAGCATAGAGGCCTGGGTGAGAAATGAAGCCACATTTCATTTCTCACCCAGGCCATATGTGGTATGATCACCACATAATCAGGGAGAGGGGATCAGGAAGAGGGCAGATCAGAGAGCTGGGGTGGACCTTGAAGGATCCAATGTGATTGAATGAATGCAAAACCACTGAAGAGTTTTGAGCAGAGAAGTGACATATATATATATATATATATATTTTTTTTTTTTTTTTTTTTTTTTTAAGTCAGAATCTTACTCTGTCACCCAGGTTGGAGTGTAGTGGCTCACTCATGGCCAGCTCAGGTGATCCTTCCGCCTCAGTCTTCCAAGTAGCTGGAACTACAGGTGCATGCTACCATGCCAGGCTAATTTTTTTTAAATATATATATTGTAGCGATGAGGTCTCACCAAGTTGCCCAGGCTGGTCTTGAACCCCTGGGCTCTGACAATCCTCTTGCCTCGGCCTCCCAAAGTGTTGGGATTACAGGCTTGAGCCATTGCGCCAAGCCTGTTGACTTTTTTTTTAATGGAGGAGGGAAAATGGGGGGGCGAGGGCAAGGTGGACACGAGGTGTGAGGGAGTAGGGCAGATGAGAAGTCCACTGCTAATGGGCTAGACAAGAAACACTAGCAGTTTGAATGACAGGGGCAGTGGTAGCCAGTGGAGGCAGCTTCGGCCTCAATCCTTCTCTCTAGCCTCTAGCCTCCCCCAGCAGGCCCCCACTTCTAATAGCCTGCATGTGGTTCTCCAAGAGCACTGAGCTCTCTCAAAACCCTAGGTCTCTGCCCAAGCTGCACTCTGCCAACAATGTCCTCCCCACTCTGACTGCTTGGTGAAGCCCAAGGCTGGGCTCACGCATCACCTCTACAACGTGTCTTTCTTGTCACTCTCCTCCTCCCCTGAGACCACTGACCTGCTCCACCTCTACCATGGGAGGAGGTAGACACTGTCCACCCCGATGATAAAAGGGCAGTGTACTTTGGAACCGGGCCAACTGCCTCTGAAGCCCTTTGTGTTTTCAGAGATTTGTGCCACAGTGAAACTTTCTGCTAAATCTGAGCTATGCAGTATGGTGGCCATGAGCCACATGAGATGATTAAAACCTGAAATGTAACTACTCTGAACTGATATGCTAAGTTAAATACACACCCAACTTCAAAGACTTAGCATGAAAATAATAATGTACTATAGCTCATTAATCTTTTTATATTGGTTACATGTTGAAATTATATATTGAGCTAAATAAATTATATTATTAAAATTAATTTCACTGGCCGGGCTCGGTGGTTCAGTCTATAATCCCAGCACTTTGGGAGGCTGAGGTGAGAGGACTGCCTGAGCCCACGGGTTGGAGACCCACCCAAGCAACTTGGTGAGAACTCATCTCAACAATAAATCAAAAATTAGCCGGGTGTAGTAGCATGCGCCTGTAGTTCCGGCTACTTGGAAGGCTGAGACGGAAGGATAACAGGAGCCCAGCAGGTCGAGGCTGCAGTGGCCGGGAGAGTGCCACTGCCCTCCAGTCTGGATGACAGAGTGAGACTCTAACTCAAAAAAAAAAAATAATAATTCCACCAAATTTTTTTTTTTTTGAGTTGGAGTCTCACTCCATCACCCAGACTGGAGGGAAGTGGCTGCTCCCGGTCACCACAGCCTCGACCTGCTGGGCTCCTGCGATCCTTCCACCTCAGCCTTCCAAGTAGTTGGAACTACAGGCGCGTGCTACCATGCTCGGCTAAGTTTTTGGTTTATTGTAGAGATGAGGTCTCGCTGCCCAAGTGGGTCTCCAACCCGCGGGCTCAGGCAATCCACTCATCTCAGCCTCCCAACAAATTTTTTTTAAAAAACAAAGTTCGATAGGCCAGGAGTGGTTCACACCTGTAATCCCAGCACTTTAGGAGACCAAGGCAGCAGGATGGCTTGAGCCCAGGAGTTCAAGACCAGCCTGGGAAACACAGCCAGAACCTCAACTCATAAAAAAAAAAAAAAAAAAAACTTAAAAATTAGCTAGGAGTGGTAGCACATGCCTGTAGTTGTAGCTATTTGGGAGGCTGGGGCGGGAGGATCACTTGAACCCAGGAGTTCAAGGCTGCAGTGAACCATGATCATAACACTGTATTCCATCCAGCCTGGGTGACACAGCAAGACCCCATCCCCCCCAAAAAAGAACAAAGTTTGAGTCCCAACTTTACAATTTCAAAACTTATTGCAGGCCAGGCACGGTGGCTCATGCCTGTAATCTCAGCATTTTGGGAGTCCAAGAAAGGATGGCCTAAGCCCAGGGATTTGAGACCAGCGTGGGCAACTTGGCAAGACCTTGTCTGTACAGTAAGTCAAAAAATTAGCCGGGCTCGGTGGCTCAGCCTGTAATCCCACGCCTTTGGGAGGCTGAGATGAGTGGATTGCCTGAGCCCACGGGTTCAAGACCCGCCTGGGCAGCGAGACCTCATCTCCACAATAAATCAAAAAATCAGCCGGGCGTGGTAGCACGCACCTGTAATTCCAGCTACTTGGAAGGCTGAGGTGGAAGGATCGCCGGAGCCCAGCAGGTCGAGTCCAGCAGGTTGGCCACTCCCGGCCACTGCACTCCAGTCTGGGCGACAGAGTGAGACTCCAACTCAAAAAAAATTAGCTGGGTGTGGTGGCTCACACCTGTAGTTCCAGCATTTTTGGAGGCTGAGGAGAGAGGATGGCCTGAGCCCAGGGGTTTGAGACCAGCCTGGGCAACTTGGTGAGGCCTCGTCTGTACAATAAATTAAAAAATTAGCTGGGTGTGATGGCACACACCTGTAGTTCCAGCTACTTGGGAGGTAGAGGTGGAAGGATCGCCTGAGCCCAGAAGGTTGAGGACATGGTAGCCATAAGTGTGCTACTGCACTCCAGCCTGGGTAACAGAGTGAGACCTTGACTCAAAAAAATAAAAAATTATTGCAAAGCTACAGTAATTAAAACAGTGTGGTACTGGTATAAGAACAGGTGGGTAATCCTGTAATCCTGTAATCCCAGCACTTTGGGAGGCCGAGGAGAGAGGATTGCCTGAGCCCACGGGTTCAAGAACCTCCCGGGCAACTTGGCAAGACCTCATCTCTACAATAAATCAAAAACTAGCCGGGTGTGGTAGCGTGTGCCTGTAGTTCCGGCTACTTGGAAGGCTGAGGGTGAAGGCTCACCGGAGTCCAGCAGGTTGAGGCTACGGTGGCTGGGAACATGCTACTGCACTCCAGTCTGGGCGACAGAGTGAGACTCCAACTCCAAAAAAAAAAAAAAATAGGTATGCAGACAAAAGAAATAGAATAGAGAACCCAGAAATAAACACACATTTATGGTCAACCAATTTTCAAATAAGGGTGCCAAGATCATCCAATGGGGAAAGGAAAGTCTTTTCAACTAGCGGTGGTAGGAAAACTGGATATTCACATGCAGAAGAACAAAGTTGGACCCTTACTTACAAAAATTAACTCAAAATAGGTCAAAGATCTAAATTCAAACACTTAAAATACAGCTTAAAACTCTTAGAAGAAAACTCAGCAGTAAATCTTCATGACACTGGATTTGGCAGTGACCTCTAGCATATGACATCAAAAGCACAAGCAACAAAAGAAAATATAACTTAGACCACATAAAAATTTAAAACTTTCGGCTGGGCACAGAGGCTCACGTCTATAATCCCAGCACTGAGAAAATATTTGTAAATCATATATCGATAAAGGTCTAGTATCCAGAATATATAAAGAATTGTAACACAATTACGATAACAGAAATCCAGAACAACCCAATTTTAAAGTGGATTAAGGACTTGAAGAGACAGTTCTCCAAAAAAGATATATGAATAGCCAGTAAGCACATGAAAAGTCATGTAACATCATTAGTTGTTAGGGAAATGCACATCAAAACCACAATGAGGTACCACTTCATACTCATGTACGGTCATTAAAAAAAAAAGAAAGGAAAATAACAAGTGTTGGTAAGAAACCGGAAACCTCATGCAGCTGGTGGAAATATAAATAGAGCAGTCCTTGAGGAAACAGTTTGGTGATTCCTCAAAAAGTTAAACACTTAATCATCATAGGATCTAGCAAATCAACTCCCAAAAAACCTAGAAGAAAAGACACCAACGCTCATACCACCGTCATTCACAATAGCCAAAGATGCGTACAACTAAGAGTCTATACACATACGGCGGAGTACTATTCAATCACTAAGGGAACTAGATTCTGATACATGCAATATATATCGCATGTATGAACCCTGAAGACACTGAAATTTTGAGAACTGAATAAATAAATGTGAAATAACCCAGACACAAAAGGACAACAAATATTGTATGGCTCCACTCAGCTAGACAGGCAAATTCAGAGACAAAGTAGGACAGAGAAGATCAGCAGCTGGGGGCAGGTGCGATAGGGGATTACTGTTTAATGGGTACAGAGTTTCAGTTTGGGATGATAGAAAAGTTGATGATGGTTATACAACATTGCAAATGCCACTGCATTTTATACTTAAAAATGGTTAAAATGGTAAGCCTTGTTTTGCCACCAAAAAACCCTCAATTTTTTTTTGCTTTTTTATTATTTGTTAATTTTATTTATTTACTTATTTATTTACTTATTTATTTTTTTGAGTTGGAGTCTCACTCTGTCGTCCAGACTGGAGCGCAGTGGCCTAAGTGGCCACTGCAGCCTCAACCTGTTGGGCTCCAGCGATCCTTCCATCTCAGGCTTCCAAGTAGCTGGAATTACAGGAGTGCACTACCACACCCGGCTAATTTTTTGATTTTATTGTAGAGATGAGGTCTTGCCTGCCCAGGCGGGTCTCGAACCCGCGGGCTCAGGCAATCCACTCACCTCAGCCACCCAAAGACACGGGATTACAGGCTGAGTCACTGAGCCCGGCTTTGTTAGTTAATTTTAGAGAATGGTTCTTGCTCTGTTGCCCAGGCTGGAGCGCAGTGATGCAATCATTTTCTTTTTTTAGAAACAAGGTCTTGCTCTACGGCCCAGGTTGGAGTGCAGTGATGCAATCACCTCTGCTTCAACTCAAGTGATCCTCCCACCTCAGTCTCATGAGTGCCTGGGGCTACAAGTGCATCTCCCCATGTCTGGCTAATTTCCTTATTGTTTTCTTTTAGAGACAAGATCATGTTGTTTCATCCAGGTTGGTCACAAACTCCTGGGTTCAAGCAATCCTCCCACCTCAGCCTCCCAAGCACTGGGATTACAGGTGTCAGTCACCACACCTTTTACTTTTTAAATGTGGCTGCTCGAAAATGTAAAATTACACATGGCCTGTATTGCATTCCATGAGATGGTCTGAATTAAAGAGACCACCCTACAAGCGCTTCCTCCACCTCAGCTCTGCTACCTCCCTGCTTCGCACTGGAGAATAATAAAAATGACTTTCTAAGTAAACAGTGGGACTTACACAGATAAATATTGCTTCCCTTTCACCTGGTCATAAGACTGCATGCCTGGGTCAACAGGGCGGCCACTTTTCACATCAGTTCTGTCTAGTTTGGGAATGGCCTTCAAAGCCTGAGGCTATTCCCTGGCACCCCCCCCAGAATTCTCAGAGCTGGCAGATCTTCATCCTCCCAGGAAGGATTTGACTTCTGGAAAGAACCCAGCATCATCTGGCTCCAAGTGTGGTGAATCAGGTAGAGCGCCGAATCAGTAACACCATTTTTGGTCAAATACAAGGTATGACGCTCAGACTCCAGGCAGATTATCCGGGGAGACTCATAAACTGGCCCTGAAGTCAATTCCCATGTGTGAGACCGGTGTCACAGGAAAAAGCATCTGGCCTCTGTGGGCAGCGCCCTGAATACCAAGTGCAAAAAGCTGTGTACTCCTCACCGTGCACCTCTTTTAAACACGTTTGGCCCCAAGCTTGTGCTTAAGGCTGTACCAAGCCCACCGGGTTTACACATACTCAGGCTAATTAGTAGTTTAACTAACGGCAACACTGTTCCAAATCTTTGCAGTGTGCAATAGAAACATGAGGCAGAGTCGGATGCAGGGGCACCAACCCTCCTGGGCTCCTAATCTCTTGACCACTAGTCTCCTGAGCTAAGTAACAACATCTAATCAAAGCTATAACACATTAGGCTTTTTTTTTAATGGCAATTAGGCAACATATAACAAGAGTCATAAAAGTGACTCTATCCTTTGACTGAATAGCTTACTTCCTAGAATTTATAGAAAGGAAACAATTCACAAGAAGAAAAAGCCTCCGGTTACAAAAAAGTTCACGTCGGCACTATTCATAACACTGAAAGACAGGAAGCAACTGAGATGTCCAGCAATGAGGAAATAGCCCAACGCTGGTGCATCATGGTATAATCCTCACTAAAACGGCAAATAAACACATCGTGTATCAGGTCAGTGGAGTCTTTGTGGAACATTGAAGAAAAGTAAGCAATTGTATAAACACTGTGCCTGCAACCATCTTTAAGCTGATTTCATGGGCTGAAGATCAAAAGGGGCCACAGAAATATACATAGCTGCTGTCAAGGTGAAGGAGTCACTGAGCTTTAATTTTGTGGACTGTTATTGAAACAATAAATTCAACGTAAAAGAAAAATCTATGCCCTATCTACTTCCTTCGCAAGACTTCTGTTAGGATATTATGAAGCACATTCAATAACACTCTCTGCAATGATGAAAATGTTCAATATTTGTGCTCTCCGAACAGTAGTTGCCAGCCTCCTGTGGCAATGGCTACAGAGGAACTGAATTTTTAACTTGAATTTAACTTTAATGATATAGACATGTGGCCAAGGCTCCCTCCAGGCTACAGGGCGCTGTGACATATCCTGGACGTGCCTTCAAAGTCTCCTCTGGTTCTCCCGGCACCTCTGCACTTTACTTCCCAGCCCACCTGCCAGTGCTTCTGGGTTTTCCTTTCTTGATGGCAGAAGTCACACGAATCCTGCTCACCCTCCAGACCTCAACAGGAAGCACTTATACCCGAGACACTGTGACAGGCTCTGTTCCCACATCAGCGTCGAGCACATCCCAGGTGTTGTGCCATCACCTCACCTCACAAGCACTCTGGGAGTGGGAGTTACCATTGACGATGCGGAAACTCAGCCTTGAAGGTTCCACCACCTGCCCAGGGACAACATGGTGCTAAGTGGCAGAGTCAGGATTCAAGCTGGCTCTCCTAAGCCAGGGCACTCACCCACTATACCAGTGGTCTCCAAATTGCAGGCTGTGACCCTTCCTAAGCCACAAAAGCTACTGGAGCTGCAATCAGCACTTGTTCTTTTAACTTCATTAGCCTGCAATTTTAGCTCTTTGAATAAATGACAACAGAAAATATCAGAGTGTATCACATTAGTGAGGGTCGGCATTCTGCCCTGAAGACTTTTCAATATCCATCTACATCCAAGAATGTATGTTCTGGATCCAATTTTAAAATGCTCTTCTTACCGTTTGAGAAATATTTCACTGGAATCTACTGTCTTTTACTTGATCCACTGTGATCTCTTGGACAGCAAGGTTCCTGTGTCTATCTTGAGTTTACCCCAGGGCCAGACTAATAAATATCTGGTAACTGGCGAAGACTATGCCTTTGTTTCCACCTCCAAAGCAAGAGCAGACGCCTCACCAACTGTGTCATTTAACGATGAGGAGGGGCTGAAAGGTCATGGGCTTCCCTGGGTCTCCCAGTGAGTCAAGGCAGAACTGACCATGCTGGTATCCAGCTCAGAAGGCTCCTGACTTGCCCAAGAGGGAGGCTTTTACACACTGGGAGACTTTCACACCCCTATCAAAACCTAACAAAAAGGGCACACTTAGTTATTACCAAGCAAAGCAAGTAATTTTATGAGGCTGCTGATACTGTGAGGCTCATCCCTGAACACCAGACACTGGTGGTCTGCAACATTCATCCGCTGGACAAATACGATCTACCATCTGCCAGGCATTAATCAAGTCCCTCCATGGAGTTTCCATCCAAATGGAAGCACTCCAACACATGAAACATAATGTCAGGGATGAGTGTTACAAGAAAACATGGAGGGAGGAAGGAGGTGCTATTTCATGAGGTGCTCAGGGAAGGGCCTCCTGAGAAGGTGACATTTCAGCAAAGGCAAGAAGGAAGCACAAGAATAAGTCACTGAAACATCCACAGCAGTGTCCTGGATAGAAGAACAGCAAGGGCAGAGGTCCTGACACAGGAATGCCCTTCGTGATCAAGGAGAGAGTCAGTGAGTATAGGCCATCATAAGGACTCAGGCCTCTTGTCTGAGTAGCAGGGGAGCACTAGGAAGGTTCCTTGCAAACAAATTACATGATCTAACCCACTTCAAAATGGTGTCTCTGGCTGCTGTGTAGACAAGAGACTGCAGGCAACAAGAGCTAGGTCAGGCAGACCCACAAACAGGCCGCCTTACCAGTCAAAAGTCTGGTTTAAAAAAAAAAAAAGCCTGCCACCAGGGTGGCAGCAGTAGAGGCAGTAAATTCTCAGGTTATGGATATCTTCTAAAGAGAGTGCCATTGGTATTGCTAAGGTGAAATCTGTGAGAAGTTAGAAATGAATCCCTGAGGGAGGGAGAACTATTCTGTATGACACTAATGGTGAGTACAACACATTGGGCATTTGTCAAAACCCATAAAACTTTAAAAAGATTACACTTGAACGTATATAAATGTTTAAAAATCACATAGGAGATCAGGAATCCCAAGACAGAACGCACAATGTGACATTCTGAATCTAAACGTATCCAACAAGTCCTCTGAAGGGGCAGGGGGAAAGGTAGTGACCTACGAGACTTCGGAAATGAGTGGAGTCGGGAAGATGAAAGGCAGGAGTCGCACGTGAGGTCTGTGCTCAGGTGAGAAGGTAGCTTCCATGAGGAATGGATTGACAATCCTGCTTCAGGTAACCAGAACTGAACAGTGAGCCGAGAGGGTAATGGGAGGTGGGAGTCAGGTTGGTCACAGGTGGAACGGGAGGTTATAGATCTAAGCAAAAGAAGAAGACTGGAATAAACCACATGGTAACGGATGAGAGCTGAGGGATCAGCCCTGTTTAGCTTAATATAGACACAGGTGGTCACACACAGAAACACGTGTAGATCTGTGCATACACACGTACAGTTCTCACTGTCCACGGAGGGTCTGAAGCAAGGACACCCAGGAGCAGAGAGCACACCTTGAGTAGAAAGTGCTCAAATAAAATGCACACACATTGGGGGGTGGGTATGTCAAGGGGACACAACAGGCAACTGAAAGAGCTTCCAATAGCCAAAGTTGAAACAATGTGAGGAACAGAATAAAGTAGCACTGGGTTACAGTCTAAATATAAAAAAATCCACTTGACAGTAGCGGGAAACTGGGGGGGGGTTGACAGTAGTCAAGATCTGCCTGGCGAGAGGGGGTCACACCTCATCAACAAGGGTACCTACACAATGAATATTTGTATACTTAACCCTGAATTGTACTCCACAATTTTAAAATTAAAAAAAAATTAAATTAAAATAATTTTTTTAAATCCACGAAGTCATACTGATAAAAATGACTGAAGAAGAAAATAATGCTTAAATGTAAAGCATAAATCCATACTCCTTAAGTGTGGGCAGTACATAAGAACTTTCTCCACAAGTACAGCAAGGAAAGGAGGGTGGAAAGGTAACCTGACAGAAGGAAGCTTGACTACTGCCTCCAGTCCAGTGACCTAGGTTACCACCAACAATGGTAACTATACTGACAGCATGTGCCCCTGATGCGATGTGATGAGTAGCATTTCACTTCTGTGGTCTTCCTCCCTAAACCATAACCAGTCTCACCATGACAACAATGGACAAATCCCAACTGAGGATCATTCTGCAAAATATTTGACTAGTCAGTACTCCTCAAAACTGTCAAGTTCATCTGAAACAAGGAAAGTCTAAAAAACTATCCAGAGATGAGCCTAAGAAAACACACCTACTCAGTGTGCTAGGACATCCTGAATAGGGGACTGGAACTGGAAATGGCCATCAGGAAAACACTTAAGAAATATGAATAAAGCATGGTCTTTAGTAAACAACGTATCAGTACTGTGAAAGATGCACCATACCAAGGTAAGTTGTCAGTAATAGGGAACAGTGGATGTGGGGTAGAATGGGAACTCACTGAAACATCTTTGTAAGAACTTTGTACATTTAAAACTGTTCTAAAACCAAAAGGTGGCCAGGTGCAGAGGCTCACACCTGTAATCCCAGCACTTTGGGAGACCAAGGGAGGATCACTTGAGCCCCAGTTTCAGACCAGCCTGGGCAACATAGCGAGACCTTGTCTCCACACACAAAAAAATCAGGCAGGCGTGGTGGTGCACACCTGTAGTCCCAGCTACTCAGGAGGTTGAGGCCTTAGAATCAAGGATGGCCTGAGCCCAGGGGGTCCAGGCTGCAGTGAACCGTGATCCTGCCTGTGATTATGCCACACTATACTCCAGCCTGGACAAAAGACTGAGGCCCTGAATCAAAAAAATAATAACAATAAATAAAAGGGTTATGGGGGGAAATGGGTCAACATTTCAAAATATATACATAAACAACTACCGAGACACGTATAGCTCTCAAGACTTAATCTTCCCCAAGACTGAAAAACCCAGATTCCAAAATTGCTGTAGGCTTCACCACCTCGTGTTCACAGCGTGCTGGACAAGGATCCATGTTTTCTAATGAGGGGGTTTTAAATTCTGTTCTTAAAATTCAACTGAAACAAATGGGGACCTAAAAAACCGTGCCGAGAGTTGCCGCTTTATAGCAACAGGCTGTCTGCACTGACCAGTACGTGACAAAATTCCCAAGAATCACTCAAAGCTGGGTATGGAAAGCCGGGCCATCTCTCAAAGCATAGTCACAACTGGTGACTGATGGGCTAAAACGGGTGTGCAGAAAATTTGTTGCCACTATTTAAAAGTGTAAGACTTCTCATGCTCAATTCCCGCTTCTCTTAAAAAGTACTCATCCAACAAACATGACCCGGGCACCTACGAAGCGCTTTACAGTCACCTCCTTCCACCCTCCGAAACAAACCTATGTGCCCATTCTACAGAGGAGGAAACTGAGGCCCAGGGAGGACATATGATGTGCCCATGGTAATACAGCGATACAGAGTGTACTGAGGCTGTGAACCCCGGTCAGCCTGACTCCCGAGTTCAGGCTCTGTGGGAGGAAAGGCCCGGACACAGCCACGAGGAACCCTGGGCCCCGGCTCCGCCCTCCGCTCCCTGCACTCGGATTCCGCCTTGCAAGCGACGTCCTCGCGAACGCCGCGGGAGAGTCTCCAGGCCGCGCGCGGAGAGACCCCGGGCCCGCGTGACGCCGCCGGGACAGGCCGCCAGACCTCCGCGTCCGTCGCAGCCCGGACTCCAGCCCGCGGCGAGGTCGCCACCGCCGCCGCCGCCACACTCACCTCCCGCGCCGCCGAGCCGCACCCCGGAAGTGGTTCCCGCGACCCCGCGTTCCGGAAGTGACGCGCCGGAACCCCCGGCGGGCTCGGCTCTGCCCGCGCTGCTCGGGTGTGTCTGTCTTATGTGTCTGGGTCGCCTGTTTGCGCCGGTCGGAGCGGTCAGGGGAAGCAAGTCTAGAGCGTGTCGTTTCTCCAGGCCCCTTTGTCACCCGGCCCACTTCGGCAAACGCTTCCGGAAGCCGTCCTCTGTGCCATGCCCCGGCAGAAGCCGCCAGGCACAGGGAGCCAGCCAGCGCAATCGTCCCAATTCCTTCAGGAGGCGTCGCCCGGCACCCCCTCCGTGCCCGGCACCTCCTCCGTGCCCGGCATCCCCTCCATACACGGTACTCAGCGCTGAGCAGACCAGTGCAGGCCCTGCCCGGTGAGCTCACGGTCTGTGGGAGGGAGGCAGACGACAGGTAAATGAGCGGGGGATCCCGTAGCGTGATAAGTAATCGGAAGGCAAAGCAGAGTTCCCAGATGGGGAATGGGCGGGGGAAGGCCCGGTACGGCGTGTGGCGGCCAGCCTCCACCGTGGGCCCCAGCCATTCTCTCCTGGTACCCTGCCCTAGCGCAGCCCCCTCCCACAGTGACTGGAGCCGACCAGTATAACGATGGAACGCTTGAAACCATAGAGGCTGAGTTCCATGATAAAGCCAGAAAAGGCACTGCAACCTCCTCTTTGCTCTCTTAAGCACTGCGGGAGTCCATGTTTTGGGGACACCCAGGCACCCCCGTGGAGGGGCTCACATGGGTGGTCACTAGGCCCCGTGTGCGAGCCACCTGGAGAGTGGGTCTTCCAGGCCTGGTCGAGCCTTCAGGTAACTGGCCTGCCAAAATCTTTTTTTTTTGAGTTGGAGTCTCACTCTGTCGCCCAGGCTGGAGTGCAGTGACACACTCACAACTACCTCAGCGTCCTCCTGCCGGGCCCCGGCAATCCTTCTGCCTCAGTCTTCCAAGTACAAAATCTTAAATAGAACCTCATGAAGTCTTTTTTTCCTCCTAGGAAGAACACCAGAAAATGAAATCTTAAATACAACCCAGCAAAGTCACTTGAATTTCTGGTCTACAGAAATTGTGAAATAAGAAGTTATATAGTTCAAGCTTCTAAATTTCAAGGTAATTGAATATGCATTGATAGCTAACACATAGAGCATCAGGGAGAAGAGATTGGATGCCAGAGATTCAAAGAATGAGACCTGTCATACCCTCAAGGAGTTCACTCTCTTGAAAGACACAGAAATAACTCACTCAACCACCACTAATCCCACACTATTTGAGGTAGTGTAGAAGACCCAGAATGCATCATTCATTCATTCAATTATTCCCTCAGCAAATATTTTTGAAGTGTCCAGTCTGGATCATGCACTACGAAACTCGGAAGACAATGGTGGGTAGGTGGCTTCCTTCTCTCACTGTACTTACAGGTTAGGGGTTAAAGTTTTTGCCCCCACTAATTAGTCACACAATAAATGTATACTTATGAACCATGAGAGAATAAGTAACATGGGAAATACAGTCAAGAGAGGTGATGGGGCAGGGCTCTCTGCGGAAGTAGTATTTCAGGTAAGAAATGAAAACTGGGTAGAAATTTGCCAGGCAAAGAGGAGGAAAGAGCACAGTGGGAGGGTGAGAAGGCTTGGAGCATAATAACAGCTGAGGGGTTTTGGTATTTAGGACAGGAATTGGGATTCGCCCTGGAGAGGCTCACTGTGAGATGTGGATGAGTAGAGCATTTTATGGGTTGCATCGTGTTTCCCCAAAAAGATGTATTTGAGTCCTAACCTTCAGCACCTCTGAATATGATCTTTGGAGACAAGAGCCTTGCAAAGACAGTCAAGTAAAAATGAGGTTGTTTGGGTGTACCCTAATGCAGTACGACTGATGTCTTTATGTAAAGAAGAAATGTGGACACACATGCTGATGTGGGAGAATGTCACGTGACGAAGAAGGCAGATGTCAGAGTGGTGCTTCTGCAGTCAAGGAACACCAAAATGGCCAGCACACCACGACAAGCTGGGAGAAACCTGTAACAGATTCCTCATGGCCCTTGGGAGGCACCGACAGGTGCCTAGCCTCTCAGACTCCTAGCCTCTAGAACTGCAAGAAAATCAGTATCTGTTGTTTAAGCCACCTAGTTTGTGGTACTTACTTATGGCGTCCCCAGCATGTGAATATGTGCATGCAGGTACTTTGAAGCCTGTTAAATCCAAATGTAAAAGATCCCAGTGGCAGGCACAGCTACTCTCTCATCCATCTGTGCTTTGCTCATCTCTGCCCTGCATGGCTCTGTTAGTGCCAGAGCATGGTGAAGAGCTTTTGGGCATACTTGTTCTATCCAGAATATCTTTTTTTTCTTTTGTTTTTAATTTTTTTTTAAATAGAGACAAGGCCTCACTATGTTGCCCAAGCTGGTCTTGAACTCCTGGCCTCAAGCAATCCTCCTGCCTCGGCCTTCCAAAGTGCTGAAATTAGAGACATAAGCGACCATGCCCAGCCTCTATCCATAATATCTATGTGAGGTGTAGTGATTGCACTACAAGGGAGAAAAAGTTGAAAAAGACATGGTCTCACCTGCACACGTACGTTCACTGCAGCAGTGTTCACAGTAGCAAAATCTTGGAACCAACTCAGATGCCCACTGAGAGTGGTCTTGATAGAGAAAATGTACGTATACATGATGGAATACTACACAGGCATAAGGGAGAACAAAGTCATGTTCTTTGCAGCAACATGGATGTAGCTGGAGACCATCATTCTAAGTGAACTATCACAGAAACAACAGTACCACATGTTCTCACTCATAAGCAGGCCCTAAACATTAGGAGAGTACAAAGGCAGGAACACAGACTTGACATACTAGCAGGGGAAGGAAGGGAGGATAAGGGACACACAGCCACCCATTGGGTACCATGTCCACTGCCGGGGACATGGTAGAAGCCCAAGCTCAACGTGCACACAACTTACTTGTGCATCAAATCCTCAGATGTACCCTACGACTCTAAAAATAAACTTTTAAAAAACCCAAAAATGTACCAAAAAAGGCATGATCTCTTCCAAAAAAAATTTTGTAAACTCTGAACAGTTGACTTGGTAAGCTAGTGTTTTGAGTGTTATAGTTGCCATTTACTGCACGTTAACTAGGTGCCAAGAACTTTACACATCAGTGTTCTCCCCTCAGCAGCCCTACAAAGTGGGTATTATGATCCCCATTTATAGGTGAAGTAACCTAGGGCTAGGAAAGTTAAGCCACTTCCCTAAGGCCTCACCAAGGCTGTAGACATGACTTAAATAACCCATTGGAGAGCTCAGAGGAAGGGGAGAGGAAGATCCAGTGGGAACTGAGGTGTCTGGGAAGGCTTAGTGAAGTCCCAGATGCTGGGCCAGATTTGAATGTGGAAAAAGGAAAGTAGAAGGCTGCTCCCTCCAGCCTTTCATGTGCAGGTCTCTGCCTAGAATGCTCTCTTCTGCTGTTCACAAGACAGGCTCATTCTCATCCCTCAGGCCTCAACCCAAGTACTTTCCCAGGCCTTGGGCCCCTGTGTAGTTGGTTGTTTTCTAAAGATGACTGCAGCAGTACTTCCCATCCCACATGCCATTCTGCCCCAGAATTGCTTTGAGTAATGGACTATTGTGGAAAAGACAGTGTCGATTTCGAGCATGGCACTGAACTGGCCTGGAAATTGGCCACCGTGCAAGAAAAACAACCACCCTGAGACCACCAAGCTGTGAGAAGCCCAAGCCACGTAGGAAGAGTCAAGGTGCATCAGGCATGAGACTCAAGAGTGAAGTGGCCATCCTGGAGAGGCAGGGAGGTGGGAGGCTGTATGATAAAGGAACTGCCACAGCATGGCATGCATGGAATCCAGTTGGCAGATATTGTATTTGCTCTACAGTGCTCAGTTTCACTATAAAATTTTGGGCAACCAAGAAACTATCTTGGAAGTAGATTCTCCAGCCCAGACACCTCAGCAGATGCTTCATGAAGCAGAGATGGACCCCCAACCGAGCCTTACCCAGATTCCTGGCCCACACCTCATGAGCTCCATCAATGAGTACTTTAAGCCTCCAAGTTGTGGAGATCTTGACAACAGAAACTAAGCAAACCTCCCTTACTTTCTACCACAGCTCCCTGCCTGTTTCTGTGATTGCAGGTACCACAGCCTGTAATTCACTAGTTTGCTTACCTGTTTATTACCAGTCTTTCCCCCATTGGAATGTGTCTTCATTTCCTTCGTTCTCACTCCCAACACCTAGCATACTGCCTGGTGTGTGTAGGTATATATGAATATGGAATGACTAGCTAGGACCAGGAGATAGAGCCCTGCTGAAGAGTAATGGGAGAGAATATCAAGCTCATAGAAAGGGTACCAAGCTGGTATTTATCACTTCAGCTGTCTGACATCTGAGCTCCTGTTTGTGGGAATCTCAAGGAGCAGTGAAATCTGGCAGACGAGTGGGGTAGACACACCTCCTCAGTCCCTGCTGGAGAGTGGATGCTGGACCTAACCATGACCAGTGAGGAGTCCCCACCGAGAACCCTGAATTCAGAGGCCAAAATGCCAACTGTAAGGGTCAGAGACTGGGGAGTCCAGAGTCCAGGGCCTCGTTCAAAGCAGGTGACTCAGTGCAGGATCTTGGCCACAGTTGAGCTTGGGTGGGTCCTGCCCGAGCCCATGTCATAGTGTTTCTATCAACTCCTCACCTTGGACACGTGGCTCCATTGTGGATCCAGGAATGCAGAGTGTGGTGGGTCCTGTGAATCCCAGATGTAGGACACAGTGAGGGACTGCTCAGGTAGTGGGGACATCTTCATCCTCCATCCAACGGACCAGATAGCAATGGGACTCGCCACATTCTGGACTCTTTGGTTATTCAAGGCCTGCTCTCCTTTTGCTTTCCACAAGGAATGAACTTGGGGTTGGATTCCACACCCACGTGTCTGGAAACCTGCAGACCCAGTTCCTAGTCCTGGGCTCCAGGATCTTCCAGCAGGTCTCCTGCAAAGGAGAACAGATTCGTGTTTCAATGCTGGGTCCATTAGAGATGGCATCAAATAAAATTTCTATCAAGATAGAGCACCACGGAGGGTCAGCCCTTCCCACATGCCCTGAGCTGTTCTTGAGACCCAAGATCTCCCACAGTTCTGAAACCTGAAAAGCTTCATTCAGCAGGTATTTGTTGAGCACCAACTGTCTGTCAAATAAACCCTGAGGACAAGACCTTGACCCTGGCAGGGAGAGATGGGGATAGAAACAAACTAACTCAATAGGATGTCTTGAGTTCTATGAGAAGTGTGTGCAGAGTGACAGGAGCTCAGGAGAAGCATCAGACTCTGCCTTTGGTGGTGGAGGAAGGCTTCCTGGAGTAGGTGACATTTAACCTCCATGAGCAGGGTACAGCGGAAGCAAAGGCCCAGGCCAGGACTTATACTCCCCACTCCCCTGGGAAAAGACTCCAGAATGTCATCTCTGAAGTTCTCCAGGCGTGGAAGCAGCACACACAACACCACCCGGCATCTAATTACCTCCAAGTCGTTTCACTTAGCTCCAGCTGACAGCACAGTTGGTTGCCTGGGTAAAATCCGCACTAAATATTCAATTATACTTAGCACAGGCAGAAGCATATTTGGTGGGATTAGTTCACTTGTTCTGTGAAGGCACTTTTCCAATTGAATAACGATGATGCCTTTTAATTGTGTGGTGTTTTCCTCTTGAGGGACTTTAAGCCAGGCCATCTCCCTAAAGGATGCAGAAACTGGGTGCCACTGTCTCCATTTTGTAGCTGATGAGGTCAGTGAAGAGCTCCCACTGTGGCCACATAGCTTTACTCACTCCTTCAGGGCCCAGCTCAGATATATCCATCTTAAAGGCTTTTGGTTCTCCCTCAGAACTTCCAGGCAGTACATGACACTGAGAGAAGCTCTGGCTTACGGAAAATGGTCAAGCACTCACGACACACAGGGCCCCAGGTGGATCCTTGACCTGCACTTGTTCACATGCTCCTCCCAGCAATCCCGAGGGAGCGTTTCCTGTCATTGCCGAGGAAACCGGTGCATAGAGAAGTTGAGTGATGGAGCTGAGGTTATACAGTCAAGTGTTCAGCCTGGATTCAAAAGAGGTCTCCAAGCCCATTGGCTTAAGCTGGTCCATTCATTCATTCATCATTCATTTATTCAACAGGTATTTATTGAACACCTACTATATGCCCAGTGCTTGCTAGGGATATAATATTTGCTAGGGATGTAGGAGTGAGGAAAACATGGTCCCTGCCCCAACAAAGATCCAGCAAGAAAGACAAATTTTAAATGCTTTCACAAACAATTACTTAATTACATATCGGGCGCCAGGTAACGTTAGAAGAAATGAACTGAATTAGTTAAGACACTAGTATGGCAGGAAAAGAAATCAGGTCTCTGGATGGCTCTTTATTTTCTCTAACTCGGGTCAGTCAGTTCTTCCTTCTATATTCTGTAGTTCAGCAGTGCCTGAGAATGCCAACATTTGCTCTGGGAACTTCCAGGAGTCACATCCCCGTCTGAATCACAGTTTTTTCAGCTGTAAAATGAGGGTGAAAATAGCAAAAGCAACCCAAATATCCATTTACTGGGGACTGCTTAAATAAATGAGGGTACATGTGCACTATGGAATATGAAACTATTTAAAAAGCACGAGAGACTGGGCTTGGTGACTCAGCCTGTAATCCTAGCACTTTGGGAGGCCGAAACAAGTGGATTGCTTGAGCCCGTGGGTTTGAGACCAGCCTGGGCAACATGGCGAGACCTCATCTCTACAATAAATCAAAAAATTAGCCAGGCGTGGTAGCAAACACCTGTAGTTCTGGCTACTTGGAAGACTGAGGCAGAAGGATCACCGGAGCCCAGCAGGTCAACTCTGGGATGGCCGTGAACATGCCACTGCACTCCAGCCTGGTTGACAGAGTGAGACTCCAACTCAAAAAATAAAAAAAAAAAAGCATGAAGCCTCTTTAAATGCTGGAGGAGTGTCCCTAAGGAGTGAAGGCTGCAAGGCATGGAACAATGGGTATGCAGTGCTGCTGTTTGTGTGAACAAGGCGAGGAGGTCAAGCAACTTCTTACATGTGCACAGCTAACTTAATAAATCAGGAATGAGGCACAGAAACAGATGACATGAGGGGCCTTACTTTCAATGTGCACCATATTGTATCTTTTGAATTTTGCATTCTGTGCATGTACCTTCTTGAAACATAATCAATTCAAGAACATTTTTATACATTTTGATGAGAATAAAAATGTGTTCAAATAGCCCTGCTCACATCAGCTACCTCCTGGTATTATTGTTAGTTTCAAAGGTGAGGTCAGATGTGGCAGCTTCTTGGAAAATCTAGAAGTTAGAACACATGTTGCTCTTAATGAAATGAGGAAGGAATAAGGGACCAAGTAAAGAAGAGGAGAAGGCGGGAGAAACAAAGAGGCCATACCCGGGTAAAGTGACCCACAGAGGGAAAATCCACAATTACTTTAGCGCCACTGAGACCCCAAGGCAGTCGTGCTACCTGCTTCTTTCTAGCCAGCTGTCGGGTTACCATGGTAATGCAATAGCTCCATGATAAGCTTATCTTTTCTAAAAACAGTTTTTTAAAAAAAGCTAATAAGCTGCAGATGAAGCAATGAACAGAGAAGGTGCCGTGTGCAGCGTCAGGCAACCCCCTGAAACCTATAGGGTCGCTCGAGAGCCAAGGGCTGCAGCCCTGAACAAGTGTCTGCATCTTCCAAAAGAGTTGAAACAAATTGCCATGCTCTGTGCCAGTTCCTGATTAAGTCAGTCTGGGGGGGTGTACTTCTCCCGAGTTCCCAGGAGGTGCAGATGCTGTGGGCTGTGGGCCCCGCTCCCACCTTCCCTGGGCACAGCATCCCCTCCATTGGCCTCCGCTGTTCACTCAGTAGTACAGCCTCCTAGTGGGAGGGCGCAGCAGGGGCCAGAAGATGAGCCAAAGCCCCGGATGGGCCATGGGCACAGAGGGCAGTTTTGAGGCAGAGGCCAATGCCTCACACTAACAGTTGCCTGGGAATGTTGGCCAGCATTCCAACTGCCTTTGCCAGAACTCTCTCGTGGGGCCAATTAACCGGGTGTGATGGCCAACAGGTGCTACTGAGCCAGAGGAAAGGCAGCTGCCAGTCAAAAATGTGGCTGAGCAAGGGCCAGGTCCGGCAGGAGAGGATTTGAGGACGACAGAGCCAAATCTTCAGGCATCACAATTTACCTCAGTGGGATCTTAATTCCCCACAGAAATCAAGATGGGCAGACAAGGCTGAACACCCAGCCCCACCCGACACACACAGTATGCTGAGGAGAGAGCCGGGAGCTGGTGAGAATGCAGTGTGAGAGGCAAGTCCCTCAGAACTCGGGGTTTCTCATACATTCAACAAACATTCAGAGACTCAGCTGTGTACAGGTACTATGCTAGGTGACACGCAGGGCAACGGGCAAGACCGAGCCACAGACAGATGTTCTTCAAACAATCCGACCAGTTAAGTGTGCTGTGGCTGTGCAAGTGATTGGTCTTGTTCTTGGGAAATAATGCTTATTTAAGAGCAGAGGGGTAAGATATCTGCACATTATCCTTAAGGGGTTCAGAAAAAAATAACAATCATATATTATCTATATATATGTATGATTGCATATATAATCTATACGTAGAGATGGAGAGAGAATGACAGAGCAAATATGACAAAATGTTAACAATTGTTGAATCTGGGCAGATTATATGAGAGTTATTTGTATTATTCTTGCAACTTTTCTAAAAGCTTGAAATGTTTTCAAAATTAAACATTTAAAAAAATCACGTGAATATGTGAAAGATTATTACAATGATGAGCACTATTTTTAAAAAGTGCATAATGGTGTCAAGACCTAAAATGGAGTTGTGTGTCTTAGGGAGGCCAAGAAGAGCTTTCTGGCGGCAGCAGCCTTGAGCTGAAGTCTGAGCAGAAGTTGACCGGGGGAAAGAGCTGCCTCCAGGCAGAGGGCACAGCAGAGGCCATGCGGTGGGAAAGAGCAGAGTACACAGGAGGAACCGAGAAAAGAAACCAACAGCTGGAGCCAAGAGCCCCCCCACCCCTCCTTCTCTGCCCAATGGCGAGGAGCCGTCAGAGCCAGTGCTCAGGACAGGGCCTCTCTTCTGGCCCAGAACAGGGTCTGTTTTTTTTTCTCCCCTGCCCCTTCTGGCTCACGTTCTTGTGCGTCCTTCTCTGGCTCCCCTCTGGCCACTGTTCTTGAGACTCTGCTCAAATGCAGTTCCCAGGCCAAGGCCCCAGAATCCCAGGAACATGTGGCAGATTGATCTGCTGGCTTCTCACAGCCCCTTCCCTTCAGCTTCATCTCAGCCTTATATCCCTGGTCACCAGCCATCAGTCACCTTACCTGCCATTAAGACAAAGCACATGTTGGGCTGTCAGTCCAACTTCTTTCTCAGTTGCTTCCTGGGCCTCAGGCAAGCGGTTCCATCTGTGGACGGCTCTGTGCAGCACCTGTGCTGATTTCTGAGCGCTCACAGAGTTGCCTTTTAGATTTCCACTGGGTGGTCAGCCAAGACCAACCCCGGGTGATTCTGAAACAGGAACCTGCATAGTAAGCATGTGGCGTCTCCATGGCGCCCTGCATCTGGGTTGTCCAAGCATTTCACGGATGCAGGGCAAAATGGAACCAAATCCTAATAACTCTTTCTAAACCCAGGAAGTGAGCACCATGTCCCTAGGTATTCACTGAGCCAGAAAACTCAGAGCTTGAACACCTTCATTTACAGAACAGCTCAGAGCAGTGAAATATCTCGCTCAAGGACACAGCAACTCTGGTGTCCACAGTGGGTCACAAGCAAGTGCAGGCCCTCCCAGGGAGCAGTGTTATGAGCAGTAGTGGTCTAACAGCCCTCATCCATGAATCAAGTGGTTCCTGCAGCCTTGGTGGGAGATGAGCCCTGGGAATCTGGCTGGTTGCATTTAGCAATACTGTACTTGTGTTATTTTTATCCAGTTGGTTTCACTTGAGCCCTGGTTCCTATTTCACATTTATGACTGAAGATCCTTGCAGGAGGAAAAGGGAAGTCAGAAAGAAGAGTCTTGTCGTTTGTACTCTGCAGACCTTTTCAGACTTTTTTTTCCTGTATAACATTTCGTTTCCAGAGCCAGACAAGCCTCTCAAATTTCCACAATTCCAATCCCCTGTTTTCCTTGACTATAATTATCTTCGGAAAATTTAATCCCTTATCATGTCTTTGTGACAATACTGGCTCAAGATAAGTGAGCCTGGTGTCCATCCTGAGGCCTTATCCAATTGTCCCTCAGTAAGTTCCCTTGATAGGAGTTATTGTTCGATTTTTTTAAGGGATGATAATGGGATTGTGACTATGCTAAAGAAAGAGCTTATCTTTTTGAGATAGCATACTGAAATATGTTTGGATGAAGTGATACGAAGTCTGGGATTTGCTTCAAAATATTCTGGTGGGAGGAGGTAATGAAAACGTGCTCTCTCACTAGACTAGCCTCAGCCTTCTTTCTCTTGCCAGCTCTCCTGCTGCACCTTCCTGACCTTCACCTCTCATCCCAGGCACCTGGGAACAGGATCTGCCTCCTGGAGACTCGGCAGAGAGAGAGTTTGGGCACTGGAACCAAAGAGGTTCAAAATCCTGGCTTCAGCCTGATGAGCCCAGAAACAAATCATTTAACTGGGTTCCAGCTTCCAGCAAAGTGGAGATCATAAACGGACAGCAGTCCAGCAGCCTTCTTTTCTAATGGACTCTTCTTGTCCCCTTTTTCTAATTCTGCTTCCACCTGCCCTGAAGACTTGTAAGCTCCCTAAATTCCCTCCATACCTTTTGCTCTGTAAAGACTTTCCCCATGGCTTCAGCCATTTTCTCCAAAACTCAGACTGGATCCAGCACCTGTTAGCCATATCCTTCTGGAGGCCCCATGAGTCCTAAAAACCACAGATGCAAATCGGAGCTATTGCTTCTCCTCTCAACCCACCGCTCCAGAGCATCCCGATCACCTCTGAGGTCCCAGCGCCTTCTCAAGACGCCCTCTTTTGCCTCCCTTATCTGTCCGCAGCAGGCCCGGAGACCCATCTCCCAGGGCTCTCTCAGCTCCAGTGCCCCCATGCTTCCCACCCCACTGCCAACTCAGGTCCTCAGGATCAGTGGCCTAGACAGCTGTAAACACTTCCTCAGTGGACTGCCTCCCTCCAGGCTGCTGGCAACATTCTCCTTCCAGAGCCATCACTCCAGAGCTTGAAAGCTTTCCCTGAACTCTCCCCACTGAGAACAGGAAAGGTCCACATGCCTTAGCATGGCATTTGACACCCTGCACAGCTTGGCCTTGCATATGGCTCCAGAATCATCTGCATTCCTGTAGATAAAGCCCCAGGCCTGAATTTCTCAGTCTGTGGTCTCTCATGCCTGTATCAGAACCACTTGGGGCCTTGGTTAAAGATCCAGAACCCCGGGCCCTTTCCCAGATGAGTGAATCTAAGGTCCAGGTCCAAAGCACACACAGACCTGAGGCCCCTCCCTCCAACCACACCAGCAGTCACCAGCCACCTAGTGGCCCCCGGTCTTTGTTCTTGCTGGAGTCATTTTCCCCCTTTCCTTAAGTTCAGGTGAAATGTCCTGTCCTCTGCAAAGCTTTTCTTGCCCCTTAGCAGGGTGAATGCCCTACCACTCGGCTCCCACAGCACCTTGTACACTCCTCTGCTACAGACTGTGTGTCATGCCATATGGAATTATCTGCTTGCCTGCTGTTCACCAAAGCAAGTCCACAGAATGCCTGGGCCCCCAGCACAGAGAATGGCACATAACACTACTTGATAAATATCAATTCATTTGAATTGTGTCTTCCTCTTTCTTGGCTCCTGAACACCAAACACAGTGCTTAGCACCCAGTAGATGTTATTACATCAGTGCCTGCTGGATGAATTTCAAAAGGATAAAAGGAAGCAGAATGAATGACAAAATATGCAAATAAGGAATGATGACTCTTCACCCTCGATTGATATTCTGGACTACTTGTGAGCTCCTGGGACCATCACAAACCGGAAGGATGTGTGAATTGGGTCAGAGGTCCAATGGGGTCCCAGTACCTCTAGCTCCAGGTTCACAGGTGAAATCACCAGACCAGAGTTCTGATGTTAATCAGAAATGTCACTATCACCATGACAAGTGCACATGAAAAGTCCAGTGTCATCTTCCGTCAAGTGTCCCTGTCATCAGCCACAGGAAACCCTCACTTGTCACACTTGTCGCTCCGCCTCACAGGACCACAGAGACCCCGCTGATGCTCTCCAGCGGAAATCTGATTCTGGTGAGCAGCTGGCAGACATCAGCCCGAGGACACTAAGGCCAGGGCAGAAGCTGGTGCTGCTCAGGTTGGCGAGCGTGTCTGGAGGCAGAAGAGCACCACTCCTAAGCCCAGCTTCTCGTTTACTGTCTCTGTGAGGTTGGATGAGTTTCCCAATGTCTCCAAGACTCATTTTCTTCTACCACAAAATGAGAACACTATGTTCCTAACCCGCAAGTCTGCTGAGTGAGATCATGTGTGTTACGTGATAGCACATAGGTGTTATCACCATACCACTGGGGTCCAGGGCAGCCATACTCCCAGAAGTGATTGGGTGGCGGTGACTGGGGCTGACCCAAGGTGACAGGAGTCAGACAGGAAGCCAGGTGCCAGCTATGGACTGGGGATTCTGGGTTTTAGAGGACAGCACCAGCTCCAATCAGGCCCAGCCACTAGGAGTCAGGAACTGGGCAGGGCTGGGTATGGAGGTTGATATTTCCTCTGCACTGTGGCCTGGGCATTCAGGGACCAAATGATACAGAGCTGGGGAAGCCCAGGAGACTGGGAGCTTCAGACCCTTGGGGGAAACCCCAGTGACTGCCTCTAGTCTAGGGCTCTTTGGGCCTGACTCTGAAGCCCAGGTTTGCTACAGTCAGGGCTACTGGGGTTCCCTTAACTGCACTGTGACCACAGAGAGGAAGTAAGGCCATAACCCAAACCCTGGCATGTCATTGTAATTTCTAATGGGAAATAGAAACTGGAAATTGGAGTCCTAGGCAGACCTTGGGTTTTGCCTGTAGACACCCAAATAATAGAATCTTTTCTCGCTGTATCTGCAGGTCCTTCTGTCACTTAGAGCCTCCAACTCAGAGAATCCATGTGAGGGGGCCTCCCGATGGCTGCTCCCTTCTTGCTAGACTGTGTTCTTGCTGATGAGCCAGGCATAGGGAACCCCCCCATCCCATGACACACGTTCTATTTTGGGTGGGGCAGGGTCTGGACTTGGGAATCACAGCGCCCCCACTAATTGGAAATAGCAGTGGGAACCTGGGGCAGGAACAAGGCAGGGGCAGATGAGGGGCTTGAGTGGCTGAGGAAAGGGCAGCAAGACAGATCTGATCTTGACCCCTTGATGGTCCCAGGATTTAACAACACAAAGCCCCTGGGGCCTCTGGTGTGGGTCGTGAACCCTGACATGCTGATAGCTGGGGAACAGCGACATCTGTTGGCCACCTGCAGCACAGTCCTCTCTGTCAGAAGCCTGAGGCTGTTAGAATCCTTCCACAAAGAGGGTTTAGCCTCTGGTCCAGTTGGTCTAAGTGGAGCCCAAGATTCTGCGTTTCTACAAACTCCCAGGTGCTGTGGATTTTTCTGACCTATGGACCACACTTTGACAAGCTTTAGGGACTCAAAGATGAATCAGATTTTGTCCCTGTCACCCAAAGGGTCTCAAGAAAGGAGAGTTTTCCACGTATAAAATCACTCACCAACATGACAAGGATGTGGGGAGGATGCTTCTTGGAGTGATGGGATCAAAGGGGCTTTTGAAGGGACATCAGATCTTGACAAGGGAGAGGCTGCTGAGGATCAGTGGGGGTGGCCTCCTATGGCAGTGTGTTTGGCACCTACACCAGGTCTACCAAGCCCAGATCCAACCTGGTTTCAGAATTGACTTGTGGCAGGACCAGAAGTTCCAAGCAAGGTGAATCCTTCTGATATTCATGGGACTAACATTTCCAAGCAACCCAGAGTTGCTTAATTGATTCATTCAGCACAATCGACATCACCTCTTCATTAAAGAGCTCTTCTGATGACCTCCCCAAATGCAGGCTTTTCAGAAAGAGATGAAACTCTGCGTCACCATCCAATCCCCAGCCCTTCTGTGTGGGTGAGACACATAAAGTAGGAGAAGTGACCAGATCAGCCGACTTCTCGGAAGAGTACACAGACGTACAAGGATGCCAAGTGACTGCTTGAGGCCACCCAGCAAGCCCACGCCACTAGAACCCTGGTCACCTCACACCGACAGTACCCAGGAGTGCTTATGTGACATCTGCTGCTGGTGACTCCATAGAAACAGGCCTAGAAGGGCAAGGGGAGGGCCAAAGGTGTCTGAGAATCTGGGGTCCAGGCCTCCCCTTCCTTGCACAATGGCCTCAGGCTGGGAACACTGCCACGATCCTGGGAAGACGCTGAAAGCAGCTTTTACAGAGCAGGGGTCTGAGACCTCAGACAGGCCCCTTTTGTGGACTCCCTTTCCCTCCCCAATCTCTGGCTGACTGCCTTGAGGGTCACCCTCTCTGAATGGCTGACTCACACACACTGGAAATTTGCAACACAAATGCACAGCTTGTCTCTTGGGCAGAGCCTCTGTCTCAGCCTTCGGGGCTTTTTAGAGCCTGCCTTTCTCTGGGGTGCTTGTTTTCCCGCAAGCTCCCTGGCCACTAGATGCAGCCATGATCGCTAATTAATGCCGGGTTAAAACACGTCCTGGGACAGCGGGCTGAGCAACGAGCAAGGCGTTCTCACCAGCTCTTCTTTGAGGACAAGGATGAGGTGGTGGGAACCAGTGGAGGGGGCTGAGCTTTCATCCTGGCTCTCTCCCTCCCTATCCTCTGTCTCAATGGGTTTGAGAATTTACTGCAAATAAAGCCTGTCACCAAGATGGCTCACAGCTCTCCACAGCACCACGCTGCCTGGCTTTCAGATCGCAGCTCTGCTCATCAGTACTACACTAACAGACACGACTTGCCAAGACATGTATCAGACACCCACAACACGGGAACGTGGGTGTTATCACTCCCATTGTATGGATGTGGTAGCTGAGGCTCAGAGAGATCAAGAGGTTAAGATCACCCAGAATCACACACCCTGCAAGCTGGGTTTCATATCCAAATTCATTTGCCACTTAAACCCATGCTCTGTGCTCCTCCTGTGTGATGATGGGCTCCCAGCTCTGTGCGACTTCTCAGTTCTTAGGGCATTTAGGATGTGTCCCTCCCTGGATCTACCTGCCGCTCTTGGAGGACAAGCACTGTCCACACGCTCTCCCCTCCTCACAGCACCCAAGAACGTGCCATGTAGAGGGAAGGCCCACCCACACCCCTGATGCAGAAATGGGACCAGGCCCCACGAGGAGAACACTGATCCTGCAGACTCTTCACGGGTCCAGCTGGGTGCTCAGCAGGGGGCTGCGGGACGGGAAAATCAATGCTCACTTAACGGGCAGCCCTCCGTCACGGCAGGGAAACGTTAGTGGCACAGCCCTGCTTGGAAGTTTGGCAGCTTCTTAGAAAATTAAATGTTCGTTCACCACACGATCCCAAAGTTCCTTCCTAGGCACCCACCCAAGATCAGTGAAAGCACGGGTTCACACGAGTCTCATACTGAGATGTTCACAGCAGCATTATTCATGATGGCTCCAAACCGGAATCAGCTCCTGTGTCCACCAACGTGAATATAAACTGTCTACATCCATACAATGGGAGAACAAGGAGCAAACTATTGCTGCCTGGATCAACATTCCCCATCCAAAACATGATGCTGAGTGAAAGAAGCCTGACCCAAAGGGTGCGTATTGTATAATTCTGTTTCTATGGAGAGGAAAAACCGTAGAGACAGAAAACAGATGGGTGGTGGCCTGGGGCTGGGACCGGAGGGGGGATGGGTGGCGCAGGGCTGGGGAAAAACTCAGGGGTGATGGATGTGTTCCAGGACGGGACTGGGAGGTAGTGATGCCATTGTGCAAAAGGATGAAAATTAATGGAACCATGGACTTAAAGCAAGGGCGCCTGTGGTATGTGAGTTATGCTTCAATGCAACCATTAAAGTTCTTTTTAAACAGTATTAGAAGAAGTTGAGCTGGTGGACCAAGAAAGGGCCTTCCGAGAACCTTAGCTTTGTATGGGACACTGCATTTGGCAGTCAGAAGTTTTTGTTGTTGTGGTTGTTGTTGTTGTTTTAGAGACAAGGTCTTGCTCTGTCACCCAGGCTTGAGTACAGTGGTACAACGGGCTCAAGTGATCCTCCCTTCTCAGCCTTCCAAGTGACTGGGACTACTGGGAAGCGGGAACATGTGTTGGAGTCCTGGCTCTCCCACTGAGCATGTAACCTTCCATGCCTGGTTTCCTCGTTTCTTGCGATAACAAGAACTATAATGGTAAAAACTCAGTTGCAGCTGGGCTCGGTGGCTCAACCTGTAATCCCGCACCTTTGGGAGGTTGAGGTGAGTGGATTGCCTGATCCCGCAGGTTTGAGACCCGCCTGGGCAACTTGACGAGACCTCATCTCCACAATAAATAAAAAATGAGCCGGGTGTGGTAGTGCGTGCCTGTAGTTCCAGCTACTCAGAAGGCTGAGGCGGAAGGATCGCCGGAGCCCAGCAGGTCGAGGCTGCGGTGGCCGGGAGCGGCCTCTGCACTCCAGTCTGGGCGACAGACTGAGACTCCAACTCAAAAAAAAAAACAAAAAAAAAACTCAGTTGCGAGGCTTGTCCTATGCCAAGCCTGCACCGTGTGCACTGTCACAGGAAAGACACCCAGCAGCCTCATGAGCTGAGCTCTGTCACTCCCATTTTACAGATAAGGAAACTGAGACCAGGCATGGCAGCTTTAGAGCAATGCCTGGTGCAGAGTTTCAGTTGGGGCTGAGTTCTGACTCCCAAGGTTTTTCCAACCAGCTCCACGTGCCCTGTATCTGTGCTCTGGCCCTGCCTCCACACTGGGTGCCCAGCTCTGCAAGGTCACCACTGTATCTGTTGGAGTCTCACCCATCCTTTCCAGCTGCACATGAGCCCGTTGCCCTGGGTTCCCAACTGCCCCATCAGCCACCTGCTGTCTCTCTTTTTAATAACAATATTTATCTCAAAGCTGTCAGCCACTCTTAGTCCCTGGGGATCTGACCTGACCCGACCGCTTCATGTCCAGCCAGCGGGGTGGCATACAACTCAATACTTGCTTCTAGCCATCACAGGTTTGCTCATTGCCGTAGAACAGGGCTCAGTGCAGGCTGTGAAGCAGGATCATGGGCTGTCATTTTGAGGCAGGCCTTCCAAAACAACTGCCTTTGACTGCGACCCCCAGAGGTACCTCAGGGGCAGGCAAGGGGTCTCCACTCCTCTCCTTCGGCCACAGCAGCCCCATTTTAAAAACCTGCCTTATGAACTGTTTCTGCAGGAAATTTCCAAAGAAAGGGTTATGCCACTTTTTTAAAAGTTTGAAAGTTGCTGTTCTGTGCCAGCTCTGGAGTGTCCAGGCATAGAAACTGAGGCCTGGGGGGTAGAAGTAACTTGCTGAGGATCAGTGAGGTCATGACTGACAGCTCGGGAGAGGCGGCTGATCTCAAGACTCCGGCTTGGCGTTCCTTCCACACCCCTGCCAGGACCGCGTGGGAAACCAGAGCTTCTGCCTCGTATACTTTTATGTCATTCTTGAAGAGTTCTTAGCTATAGGCTAGAGAAACCTGGAAGCACAGCAACTCTCCCAAGGTTTTCCATCTCCTCTCACTTCAGACTTCTCTGAGGCAACTGCTGCTGTCTGGCTGTCTTGACACATGATGATGGGTGCTCCCCAGGCTAGCTGTTGGACTCGGCCTGTGACCACAGCAGGTGTAAATCAAATGGAGGAAAATTCTGATAATTGGACGACAGGGGAGATGGCGAACAATTTTCCTCATGAAGGAGAGAAAAACACTTATTTGAGATGTTGTCTGCCCAAAAATGAAATGAAGTTACCCATGAACAGAACTAACTTATATGAACTTTTTAAAAGGCACATTCATCTCAGAGAAGAAATGAACCCCTGGAGCATTGCTGTTCTGAATGCTCCAATTATCAGGCAGCAGGTATTACACTCTCTCTTCCTCGTGGAATAATATTACAACTCTGTCTGCCTCCTTGGGGAGGGAAAGTTCCACAGGAGTCTTAATGTGCAAGGGGCAAAGCCTCTTTCCCCAATTGGGGTTTGTCAGTGTGATGCTAAAAACGGCCTTTTGGTGGACATGCGGGTAATTGATTCTGACGTTGGCGACGCTTAGGAAAATGAAGGTATAAATGATGGGAGCGCAGTGCAGCTGCGGAGCCAACGCCAGTCTGAGGCCTGAGGACTGGAGCAGCGCTGTGGAGAGGGAAACCTGCCACCACAGAGGTGAGGGGCGGCCCCGGGAGCTGGGTGGGGGGTGGGGGGGAGCAAGAAGCATCGACACCGACTCCAAGGGGCCCTCCACCACCCTCTTTGCCTGTGGACTGCTGAGCACACTCGGGCCACTCTGGATAGAACATCCCCTCACAGGAGCTCTGGAACATGCTTTGTTGGTTGGCACCATTTTTGGCTGGTCTTGGGCGTGTGGCACTTCATCCCATGGGGGATGGCAGGTCGACCTGCTCCCGTGCTGCTGAAGGCTTGTGAGGTCTCGGTGCTTCTTTGAAGGTATGGGGTGGGCTTCTGGGGAAGACTCGAGTGGGCACCACTCAACGTCAATGCCGGCATTGTGCTATGTCTCAGAGAAGAGCCAAGTGGCTGTGCAGATCAATACCGCTCGTGGACTGCTCAGAACCAAGTCAACATAATTGCCTATAAATTGATAACACTTTACTTCTTGCTCAGTTGCAGCCATACTCTTTGCTGTAGGTTTCAAACACAATCATCTGCTCTTGAAGCCCTCCGTTACCCTGCTCTGTCTCCTTGCTTTAATAGTCCTGAAGTATTTGTGCTTTTCACCAGAAGCTGCCTCAAACTCTTTCTAGGAGGTGGGTGTCCCTCCCAATGACAGTTCAAGATGCTCCCTGGTTAGATTTCCTTCAACTTGGAACACTGTTGGTGAAACAGTTTATAAGCTGGATCAGGATGTCAAAGCTTTGGGGTTCTCAAATTTCAGAGCTGGATACATACGAAAGGTTAAAGATATGCTTTCCTAGATTTTCAAAGTGGCCTTGCAAGGTTTGGTGCTTGAAACCTGACCTCTGTCATTAGCTGAAGAATTCTCATGGCATTCCTGGCATGTAGAGTGGCAAAGTGTGCCAATGGATGTAGACCAGGTGGCCATCTATCCCAAATCCAGTGACCTCAGATAGATCTAATTGCAGAGTCCGTCAGTGCTGCAGAAAGCCAGCTGCCATCACAGCGATAGGCCATAAACTCTGAAATGCTTTCAGTCATTGAAGTGTTGTCAGTGATGCCGAGGGGCTCATGTTACACTTAAGTCACTGAATTTTGGCTCCTTAGCATGTCGTGTGGAATGTGTCTGTCAACAGCTGTTTCATCCTTGGTGACACAGCCTCTAATATTACCAGCCAGTGTTTCCCATCTGTGTCCCATGGGATATGCAGCCCTGTGGGTTACCTTCTCACAGCCCAGAAGCAGCTGTGGTGTTGTGCCCTGTCCCTGGGCACATGGTTCGGGCAGATGTTAAGCCTCTTGGTTAACTGCATCCTCCGCCTCCCCCTCAGCCTCCCCCTCAGCCTCCTCTGGGATGAGCCGGGTGTTGTACTTCCTCTGACTTGCCCCCAAGGTCTGCCCTCTTCTAAGGTTGTTTTCGAGTTCCTGAAACGACTTGCTGTTCACGGAGAGGTACCAGTCAAGCAGGTGTTCCTGTCTCTATTCTTTCTTCCCCAGAGGTCCATGACAAAGAGCAAAACTTTCGGTTTCTCAGAACCACTTCCCATGCGCAGGTGATGAACTCTGAAGTGCCCATGAATAGGGAGCGCTGTGAATAGGGTATTGTATCTGAGAGGCTGCCGCAGGGAGCAGGAGGAAGTCTGCTGGCCTGGGAATTGGAGGCCCGTTCTAAGTGCCCTCTATGCAACTGACTTGATGGAGGACCCCAGGAAAGACCTCTCTGGGTTCACTTCCTCGGCTGTAAAATGAAGATGGGGCCACCTGCTCTGGGGGCGAGTGTGAGGGAGGGTTGCGGGGTCCAGGAGGGCACAGAGACTGGAAATCACTACAGCAGTCCTAGGGAAAAGGGGCAAGAGGTCGGGAGGCAGAGGAAGGCCAAGAAGGAATTCACTCTGGAGGATGGGGGGCTCCAAGGGGTTTCTGTGCAGGGGAGTGAGTTGACTGCGGCCTGGATGTGCCAAATCTTTATGAGATCAGCAGCAGCCAGGCACGGTGACTCACGCCTGTAATCCCAGCACTTTGGGAGGCCGAGGTGAGAGAATTGTCTGAACCCAGGGGTTTAAGACCAGCCGAGGCAACTTGGCAAGACCTCGTCTCTACAATAAATAAAAAAGTTAACCAGGTGTGGTGGTGCATGCCTATGGTTCCAGCTACCTGGAAGGCTGAGGTGGGAGGATTACCTAAGCCCAGCAGGTAGAGGCTGCAGTAGCCATGAGTGTGCCACTGCACTCAAGCCTCGGCAACAGAGTGAGACCATGACTTTAAAACAACAACAGCAAAGGAGGGACAGTCAGACTGCCGATGGGAGAAGGAGAAGCTTTGGACAAGGGCTCTGCTCACTTGAGGATCTCCGGCTAAGGAATGTCACTTCCGGAGGGGCAGCCTGGGCCAGGCTGGATGAAGGGGGGCAGATGTGTTGCGGTTCAAGGAGGGCAGAAGCTCCGAGCCGCAGCCTGAGGAGCAAAGACTCCGTCGGGCACGGAAGCCTGCAGGCTTGTCACTGCCACAGGTGCAGGAGCTAGAGAGGGCACAGCAGTGACTGGCACAGAGGCAGCCCTGCGCAGACACCACATCCTTGGCTTTTCTCTAGCCCCGGTCCTTACCAGAATAGCAGAGGCTTAACACATATTTGCAGAAGGGGATTTGGGCTTGAGGAAATGAGAAAAAATCTCCCACAATAAGAACTGCCTGGAAGTAAGTCAGACTGGCTCGGGGTAGTGAGCTCCCTGTCGTTCACCAGCCGGAGCACGAACTGGAGGACAACCAGTGTATGTGCGGGGGGATGCACTTCAGAGGGGGAGGGTGACCACTGAGGCCTGCACTGCTGCCCCCTCCAGCTGTGGAGGTACGTGGGTTGCAGGCCACAGTGAGCAGCCCCTCTGTGTGTTGCCTGGGGGCCCAAGGTGTCCTTGGGTTAGGGGAATGATGCCCTGAGAGGGCAAGTAAGCCCAGAAAAGTCAGGCAATTCCACCAGTGCAGGACGAAGAAGGGCTCGTGTGAAGGGAGGGCTGCTGCCCCACTTTGGGTAGCCCAGCCTCTGGATGGGTCTGTGTCCCCACGGAAGAGCTGCCCTGCTGGGAGGGGAATGCTCACGAGAGACGGGAAGACCCCGTTCCTAGGTGCTGAGTCCAAGGCCAGCTGTGTCCAGGCCCGGGCAAGTCTGGGTTGACAGTGGCGCCACCTTCCCCAGCAGAGTTGGGCTCTGTCCCTGCTGATTGCTCTTCCCCTAATTGGGGAGCACGGTGTCAACAGTGAAGGTTAATTACATGATCTGTGAGATGATCCTGTCCCCTGGCTCCCCAGCCTCTCTAGTCTCTTCCAGGACTAAGGCTTCTCGGTGACATGTTAGTGCCTGGGACAGACTCATAGCCTTTTTCCTCTCTCTCCAACTCCCACAAAGTAAAACCAGAATGAACCTGCCTAAGGGGTCAGTACTAGGTAACCAGCGCCATGGTTTGTCGAGGATCTCCTCTGTGCCAAGCTGCTCAGTCAGGTGCCTCCTCTCCCGTGGCCCTCACAAGGACCCAAGGCAGGAGGCATGGTTACATCTCCGTCTCATGCTTAGGAAGCTGAGGCCCAAAGAGGTGCAGCCACTCATCTTGGGATGCACAGCCTGAGACAGTAGTAGAGCTAGGATTTGAACTCAACTTTGTCTGACTCAGAGCTGAGCAGTCGCCCTTGCTCCCTGCCATCAGTGCCACACCGGTGGCAGTGGCTGGAGTGCCAAAGAGAGGTGCTTTCTCCTCTCCCATCCCTTGCTGAGGCCCCAGTCCCACCTCTTGACACCTTTGACTATTATCACTGGGTTTCTTTTCAACCCTAAGCAGTTGGCGGCGTAGCTTTATCATGCCCATTTCACAGATGGAGAAAACGAAGTCAGAGCTGGTGACTGGCAGAGGCAGAACTGGAGCCTGGGTCCATTTGGGTTTCAGAGTCCGGGTTCTTCTTCTCATCCACAGCTCCCAGAGGACAAGGACCAAGGCTTGTTGGAGAGTGAAGCCCCGGGCTGGGCCCAGCCAGCGAAGGGCACCCCCGTGCTGTGGCTGTGCCTCACCCCCTCCTGCCACATTGCAGGCGCCACCCAGGGGTGAAGGATGCCGCTCTGGGTGTTCTTCCTCGTGCTCCTCGCCCTCAGCAGCAGCTCCCATGGCTCCCTGCCCCCCTCCCTGCCCCTCAGGTAAGCAGGCCCCAGATGTCCCCCTCAGCCATCCGCTTGGGGGTGGGCGTCAAAGGACGCAAACTCAAGCCATCGGCTGGCTCAGTTTTCTTCGGGCAGCACTTGCTGCCCGTCCTAGGGAAGAGGGCAGACAGTGAGCTCTGGAGAGGTCAAGTCAGAGTCACTTCAAGGGTGAGCGGGATGAAGGACAGCAGAAGGTTCTCGCAGCCCCCACAGTCCTCTCGCCTTGCCCCTGCCCCGTCCTTTGACCTCTGACTTCCTCCTCACAGGATGCGGCGGTACGCAGACGCCATCTTCACCAACAGCTACCGGAGGGTGCTGGGCCAGCTGTCTGCCCGTAAGCTGCTCCAGGACATCATGAGCAGGCAGCAGGGGTGAGCAGACTCCTGGTAGTTTCCTCCCACAACCCTGTGCGTCCGAGTCTGGAAGCCCTGCTGCAGGAGGCCAGGGATGGCGGCATCTGTTTCTGGGCTCTCCATAGCAGAAGGGCCTAGGGTCAAACCTCAGCTTACCTTTACACCCACCAGGTGCTTCCTGCTATGCCAGGCTCCAGGAGTGACAACACCCGACAGTGGTCATCAATTGATCATGACCCTGAGTCAGAAACAAAGGCTCTGCCCCAGGACGTTCACAGATGCAGCACAGCACTGGGCACACAGGATGCCTTTGGTGGCATCAGCCATTCTTCTTAGTTTTTTATTTTTTAGAAAGCAGGATTGGCCGGG
Source organism: Cephalopachus bancanus (assembly GCA_027257055.1). Taxonomy (NCBI): domain Eukaryota; kingdom Metazoa; phylum Chordata; class Mammalia; order Primates; family Tarsiidae; genus Cephalopachus; species Cephalopachus bancanus. The sequence continues at coordinate 6,463,623 of JAPVLO010000037.1, forward strand.
CTCGGTAGCTCAGCCTGTAATCCCAGCGCTTTGGGAGGCCGAGGTGAGTGGATTGCCTGAGCCCGCAGGTTTGAGATCCACCCGGGCAACTTGGCGAGACCTCGTCTCTACAATAAATCAAAAAAATTAGCCGGGCGTGGTAGTGCGCGCCTGCTGTTCCAGCTACTCGGAAGGCTGAGGAGATCGCCAGAGCCCAGCAGGTCGAGGCTGCGGTGGCCGGGAGTGGCCACTTGCATTCCAGTCTGGGCGACAGAGTGAGACTCCCACTCAAAAAAAAAAAAAAAAGCAGGATTTATTGAGAGGACAGAAAAGCTCCCACAGTAGGAGGGGACCCAAGGGGTTGCCCTCTTCTTAGTTTTAAATCTAATCTTTGTAACAACCCTGCAAAGTAGGGACTCTTATCTCCATTGTAAGGAGCTGCTAACAACTTCTAAAGGCTACAAGACTAGAGTGGGAGAATTAGGACCCAAACAGTCTGACCTGACTCTATAGCCTGAACACTTTTGGTTTTTAGTTTGAAAAAATTTCAAACTCACAAAAAAGTTGCACCGACAGTGCTGGACTTCCACTTCCCCTTCTAGTGCCTAATGTTTTAGCATTTTTGCTTTGTCTGTGCCTATAGCTGGATATCGATCTAGACACATACAAGCTCATATGTACCTTCATCTCATTTTTGCTGAACCTTTTGAGAATAAAGTGGTCATTACTTCACTGTCAGGACCTTTACCTTTGGGTACTTCTTTTTTTTTTTTTTTTTTTGAGCTGGAGTCTCACTCTGTCGCCCAGACTGGAGTGCAGTGGCCGCTCCCGGCCACCGCAGCCTCCACCTGTTGGGCTCCGGCGATCCTTCCGCCTCAACCTTCCAAGTAGCTGGAACTACAGGTGTACGCTACCACGCCCGGTTCATTTTTTGATTTATTGTAGAGATGAGGTCTCGCCAAGTTGCCCGGGCGGGTCTCGAACCTGCGGACCCAGGCAATCCACTCACCTCAGCCTCCCAAAGGCGCGGGTTTACAGGCTGAGCCACAAGCCTGGCTACCTTTGGATACTTCTGATGTGACTTCTCACACCTAACTAGAGGATATCTCCTTGTATAATCACAGCATAATTATCACTTAAAACCCACATTCAAATTTTAGCAGTTGTCTCAAAATGTCTTTTATAACAGTTATTTATTTTTCTGACCAGGATCCAATCCAGAGCTATGGGTTCCATTTAGTCGTCATGTCTCTTTAGTTTCTTTTCATCTGGAATAGTATTTCATGACACTGACTTTTTCTATTAGTAAAGGACAATGATTTGTACTATAGAGTGCCCTCATATTGAATCTGTTGGACATGTCCTCATGGTTAGATTCAGGTTATGCATTCATAACCATGAGACTGTGCTCTTCTCAGTGCATGGTATCAGGAGGCACAGGATGGCAGCTGGCCCACTGTTGGTGGATTCCTGGTGGATGGTGAACTTGATCTCTTGGTTACCATGGTGTCTGCCAGTTTTCGCCTCTGCAAAGTTAATATTTTCCCCTTAGTAATTAATCAGCTGTAGGAGACATTTTGCAACTGTGTATACTTGTACTGCTGTATTCTTTACTATGTATACTCTGCCTGCCTAAATGTTGCTGAATCTAATTAAGTTGAGTGGAAGAGTCCACACCAGACACTGGAATAGGCAGAGGGATACATCCCTGTCTCTCTACATCCTGCCTAAATAGCAACCTGAGCTGTTCTCTTTTTCCAATGGTATAGAGAGGGAAACCAGGAGCAAGGAGCAAAGGTTCGGCTTGGCCGGCAGGTAGACAGCATGTGGGCAGAACAAAAGCGAGTGGCATTGAAGAGCGTCCTGGTGGCCCTGCTGCAGAAACACAGGTAGGGATGTGTTGCAGGGTGGGCCTCAGGACTTCCTTCCCGTAGGTTTCCAGGAAAAGGAGAGATTCTCCTTCTCTCCAAGGGTGTCAAGGAAATGGAGCACAGGGTTCCCTCTTACACACAGTAAGAACAGAGGAAAGGAGAAGATGTCTGACAGGCACCACGTCTTGTCCACAGCTCTATCTCCAGGCTATAGGCAAAGCTCAGGCCCAGCGTCACTCACGCAGTCGTTCCGGGGCAGGATCAGGAAATCTGAATCTAGCAAGTATCCTGGAAGATCCTGATGCAGGGTGCTTCGAGAGGCTTGCCTGGGATCCCTGGCCCAGTTTACAGCCCTGCCACACCCTGTGGTAGACCAGTGTGCACAGACGCATAGTCATCAGTGGCGAGGCAGTGACGGCCGTCATCGCCCATCTCACCGGCCCTCACACTCCCACTGAGACTCCCACTGGAGAGACCAGAGTTGAATTTTCCCATTTTACAGGAGACGCAAAGCGAGGCAGGGCAGGGGCAGCAGCTGGACCCAAGGTAGGGCCTGGCAGGCCCAAGACCTGCTTTGCTTCCCTGGAACTTGACACAAAACTCCACTTCATGGACAGTTTCCCGAGGATGACACAACTGTTCGGAGAAACTCTGCTGAACTTTAGAGCTTAATCTTAAATTGTAAGCACAGGCTTGTCTCAGCATGACTGTCTGGCACTTCCGGGCCAGCGTAATAAGCAAATAATCCAGGTCCCGGCAGAGCTCTCGCTGTGCTCACTCACTTTTTTCCACCCCAATTAGACACCCCACAAGCCCCGAGAGCTCACCACCCACAGCCCCGTAGAGACACAAACAGCGCAGGCCTGCAGCAGATGGCCGGAGTGGGAGGGTGGGGAGGGGGGATGAGAACCAGAACCAGGCCAGAGGCAGGATGGACACCGGCCTTCCTGGGTTTACCTTCGAGGGAAGGAGGGGTCAGCTTTGACCGCCTTTAAGGTGCCCAAGGCTGGCATTCTGAGATGACGTCTTTCAGAAGATGCCTCCTCTGTGTCTGCCACACTGAGATTAGGGAATCACTCACCTGCTGTGGGTCCCAGCAGGCTGTAGGCTGATGGCTCCAAGGAAGACCAGCCCTAAGAATGTGGGCTTTGTTAAAGGCCATTAAAGGCCAGAGTCTCGGCTCGAAGCCATAGAGAGCACGGGTTTGCAGGAAGGGCCCTGGAGATGGCTCTAGTCATTGTTCCCCTCCAGCTCAACTGCTGCAAATACCAGGATGTCACCAGTGGGTGGGAGAGTACACAAAATCAGAATGAGTTCTTAGGCCTTTAGGTGCAAAGCGGAACAACAAGACTGCAGGCATGCTTTTGCACTCACGATTCCTTGTGTCCACCTAACAGCCCCATAAGGAAACCGAGCTTCAGATTTGGCCAGTCCCTTGCCCCTCTAAAGACCACCCAGTGACTGTGATGGGCCAGAGGCTGGGCCAGTATATAGCAGGAACAGGACAGTGGGGTCCCTACTCTCATAGAATTCGTAAGGCACAGAGGCAGCCAGGAACTAAGCATGCTCTGGTCCAGTCCATTACTGAATGTGTGATTGGTGGGAAGATACAGAGTGGTGTGGCGAAGGAGCTGGGAGGCAGCTGAGCCTGGCTGGGGACTAGAGGCGATGTCTTCAAGGGGAGGTGGTAGCCCTGGGTCTTGGTGGCAGCCAGTTGGCTGAGCCTGGGATTCATTTTCTGGCATGAGTGAGCAGCCTCCCCCCACCCCACCTCTTTTGGGATCCAAATGGCCAACTCCTGCGTGGGAGCTCCTGTCACCTGGCTACAGGTGTCCCACCGTCAGCCTCACTGTAGCCCTCAGTTGAGTGCCATCTTTTTTTCTGCGACAGGAACTCCCAAGGATGAAGACTCCTCCCATGGTTCAGGCTACCTGTAGCCACAACTGGATCCAGCTCCTCCTCTTTCCTTTCTGACCAGCTTTTTCCTTTGTAAATACAATAAAATGTCCCCATACTGGTCTGCATTTACATCTTATTTTGTCTTCAGTCTACTTGTTTATGTGTTTTACATAGTTATAATTCCCAAAGCGGCCCTATAAAATCTACTTTTTTTTTTTTTTTTTTTTTTGAGTTGGAGTCTCACACTGTCGCCCAGACTGGAGTGCAGTGGCCAGGAGCGGCCACCACAGCCTCCACCTGCTGGGCTCCGGCGATCCTTCTGCCTCAGCCTTCCGAGTAGCCGGAATTACAGGCATGTGCTACCACACCCGGCTGATTTTTTGATGTATTGTAGAGATGAGGTCTCGCTGCCCAGGCGGGTCTCGAACCTGCGGGCTCAGGCAATCCACTCACCTCAGCCTCCCAAAGATGCGGGATTACAGGCTGAGCCACCGAGCCCGGCTACAAAGTCTACTTTTAAAATATTCCCACTGACCATGTTTACAGAGTCCAGCCAGGCGGCTTCACACGGAGCATCCCAGTACCTCTACGCAGCCTCATGACAGGTTCTGGCATCCTCCTCATTTTCCAGACAGGGAACTGAAGCACAGACAGTGTAACCCAAGTGCCCACAGTCACAGGTGGCAGATGAGAGCTGGGATCGAAACCCAGGCAGGCCAGCCCCGGGCCAGGCCCTTACCTAGATTCATCTACCCATAAAGTCCTCCCTCCCCTGCGGGAGACTCACTCTTCTGTAAACAACGCCATTTAGTCATTGACCCATTCCTGTAGAGCTCACTGTGTATCAGGTGCTATTGCAGCCAAAGTCCCCGCCCTGGTAGAGCTGCTGTTCCAACGCGGGGAGAGGACAGTACGAGCAAGTAAATGGATGTGGCAGACGGTGGCAAGGAGAAGTCCTGGGGGGGACGGGAGCGCCGGAGGCTGCGGTTGTATCTCCAGTGTCCAGACACGAAGGTCTCGTGGACCATGTGACATTTGGGCAAAGACTGAGGAAGAGAGGGAGGTGGCTTTGTGATCATCTGGGTAAAGAACATTCCAGACAGAGTGAAAACCCAATGCAGAGGCCCTGAGGAGAAGTGTAGGAGGAGGACTGGCCAGGGGGTCAGGGCGGCTACCGAGTAGGCTGTGAGTGGAAGGAAAAGGCCAGTCCATGGGGACCCTTGGCGGTGTTAAAAACAAAATTTTAGCAATTCGAGTTGTAGAGATTGAACTTGCTTTTGTTTTTCTGTTTGTTTGTTTAAGCATTTGCTATTTTTATTTATTTATTTATTTATTTATTTGTTTATTTTGAGTTGGACTGGAGTGCAGTGGCACGCTCCCGGCCACCGCAGCCTCGACGGGCTGCTCAGGCAATCCTTCCGCCTCAGCCGGAATTACAGGCGCGCGCTACCACGCCCGGCTAATTTTTTGATTTATTGTAGAGATGAGGTCTCGCCAAGTTGCCCAGGTGGGTCTCGAACCCGCGGGCTCAGGCAATCCACTCACGTCAGCCTCCCAAAGCGCAGGATTACGGGCTGAACCACCGAGCCCGGCTTGAACTTGCTTTTGTTAGAGACCTATGAACTAGGCAGCATCCTGAGGAGAACTCAGTGAGCAGAGTGGAGATGGGCTTTCTAGGCAAGAAGCGTTTGAAGAAACTCAAAGTCACTTTCTTTCTAGGATTAGCACAGAGGGGACTTCCTTGCCATGCCATTTCAGGTCAACTGGGCCCCTTCTGATTGGTGCTGTGAATATCCTGTTTTTCAGTAAGCTGGATCATTTCAAAGTTCGGTTTGATTATATGGCACTTAGTGACCCCATTCTGATTGGTCTGTCAGCTGAAGCCTAGTGCAGGAGTTCAGTTCAAAACAATGACCTCCCATCCGTGTTGTTTAATAAAACCTGAGAAGGATTTGGCTCCAAGTCTTGGTGAGATGAAAGCCAAGATGGAGTTTAAGCAGAATGGCATGATCTGGCTTACATTTAAGTCATTCTGAGAAAGGGGCAAGTTCTGGCTACATTCTTAGGGGGGAAGCCATCTGCACAGGGACAGGAGAGAAGTCACAAATGACTCCCACGTTTTTGGCCTGAGGAATTGCAAGATGGAGCCACTTAGTGGCTTTAGGGGCAGAAGGCAGTGATAGGAATGTGGTTTGGACGTGTTGAGTCTGGGTGTCTGTCAAAGGTACGAGTGAGGATGTGGAGTTGGCCATGGATGTACAAGTCTGGAGTTAGGAGAGAGGTCTGGACAGCAGGCTTGTTTGGTAGTGGTCAGCATTTAGACCATCTTAAGGTTAGGGGACTGGGTCAGATCACCAAGGGAGAATAGAGAGAGAGTGGAGAAGTCTGGGGACTGATCCCTGGGGCACTCCTAACCAGCAAAGGAGGTTGAGAAGGAGCAGGCAGTGAGGTCACGGGACACCACTGGAGAGGAATCCTGGAGCCAGCTGAAGAGAACATTTCAAGGAGAGCGTGATCCGCCTGCCATACGTTGCTGTTGGGTCCAGCCTGTTAGAACTGGCCACAGAAGTGACCGTGGAAGCTGCTGATGACCATGGCAAGAACATGGTGGGTAAAGTGGTGGAACCAAACTCTGACTCAAGTGGGTTCAAGAGAAAATGGAAGGAGGGGAATCAGAGCTGGTGAGTACAGGCCTGGCTGTCCACCACCGTGGCCACTAGACACAGTGGCTACCACAGACTGAGATATGCTGAAAATGTAAAATAAACACTGGATTTCAAAGATTTAATATGAAGACAGAACACAAACTTCTCCATCTATTTACACTGATCACATATTAAAAGATAATATCTTAGACATATTGGGTTACATTGATTTTACCTGGTTTTTCTTTACTTTTTAACTTGGTTACTAGAAAATGTGGAGTTATCTATGTGGCTTGCCTTGTCACCTACTGGGTAGTACCTGTAGAGACTTTTTAAAAAAGAAACTTTGCTATAAAGGGAAACAGAGAACTGGAGCTAACCAGAGGTCACCCAAGCAGTAATCATCCAACTTTTTCTATTTATGAATCATTTCATCTGGGCCCAAGTAGCCTCACACATCACCTACCCTCTATAGGCCTCTTATCAAAATCTGTGAACTTTTAGGGGTGATCAAGATGTTCTATATTTTAACGGGTAGTGGTTATACCAGTGTAGTTATATATAAAATATTGAGTAGTTCACTTAAGACTTATGGACTGCTGAGTGCAGTGGCTCACACCTATAATTCTAGCACTTTGGGAGGTGGAGGCAAGAGGATTGCCTGAGCCCACGGATTTGAGACCAGCCTGGGCAACACGGCAAGACCTCATCTCTACAATAAATAAAAAATTAGCTGGGTGTGGCGGTGTGCGTCTGTGGTCCAGCTACTTGGAAGGCTGAGTTGGAAGGATCGCCTGAGTCTAGCAGGTCGAGGCTGTGGTAGCTGGGAGCATGCCACTACACTCAAGCCTGGACAACAGAGTGAGACTCTGACTCAAAAAAGAGAACAAAAAAAAATTATGGACTTTGCTGTAAGTAAATTGATCATCACAAAAATGACAGCTGTGAGAATCTGGATGGTGGGGTGTCTGGATGAAAAGGGCAAAGGACGCGTGTCTTACAGCTGATGGGGACTCAGAGATGGCGGTCCCCCCCTTTGCTTTCCAAACACGAATGCTGTCACCAGGAAAGGGTGTGCACAACCCAAGTCCCGAGGCCGGGCAGCCAGGTCTCTGGGCTCTCCACAGCACAGGCCACCTGCTCTCCCCGTGGGAAACGCACTCGGGGCGGCTGTGGTGACCTGGCTGAGGAGTCCCTCAAAACGATGGGAAACAAAAGCCCTGTCCACAGGAACAGGCGAGCCATGGAGGACAGACTTCAACCAGAGAGAGAGCCTGCCCAGGAAGAACAAAGGAGGCTGCTGGGTGGGTGCGTGGGGCCTGCAGGACCCTCCTTCCTCCCAGGCCCACCTGCTCAGCTCTGGCCTCACCTGTCCCAACAAAAGCAAAAGCCAGGGCTCTCTCCACTTCCAGTTAGTTTTCCAAATGAAATAATGGCCGCGGGGGCCTGCTGCTACTTGTGATTTTCAAGCCCTCCAGGTAAAAGCCCTCCCGGCTACAGCCCTGGTACTCTGTCCCCATTCACCACAACACTAACGGCTCCTCAAAGACTTAATTAATCTCTCCCTGCAGATGTGTGGGAGCTCCCACTTCTGAGAGGGGCCTACTTAAGACTGAGTGCTTACTTTTTTCTCTGAAGAAATGCTTTAATCAACGGAGGACATGTGCTTTTAATGATAATCCCTCGTTTGTATTAACTGGAAGTTCACAAAGCCGCATCCCCACTATCCCTTCATTTGCTCCCGACAGCCCTCTGGAGGAAGGTCATGATGCACCCAGGCCCTGCAGTGGGAGCCGGGCTGGAAACCGACTGGAGGACCTCAGGGTGGGGGAGGTGGTGCTCTCGTGCCGCTCCAGGACTCCAGGCCCCTCAGGAAATGCTGGGGAGGAAATGAGGGAGCTGGGCAGTCAAGGGGTCTGACCAGTGACTTGGACCCGGTCCAAGCTGTGTAATGGCTCCTGCTACCACCACCCCGGAAGCACCAGTGAGGACAGCGCCCACTAACTGCCTCAGTACTGACTCAGTGCTAAATGCCAAGTACTGCAGTGTGTGTTTTGCGTGTGACTTCATCTCATCCTTACAAAGCCCTCAGAAATTCTATCCCCATGTTTACTGATGGGAAACTAAGACCCAGAGAGAGAAAGAGGGTGCAGAAGGCCACACAGCTCATCGGGGACTCAGAACAGCTCTGTGGGACGCTAAAAATCAATGCACCTGTCCTTCTCAGAGGGTCAGGCCCAGGCACCACTGTGGTGAATAACCTGAGTGATGGATCCAGCAGATTTCGTAAATTATAGGAGACAGCTCTGTGACCGCTCCGGGCTTTCCAGATTCCTTCCGGTGGCCCTGCTCCGGAGCCGAGGACCAAGAGTCCCTCCCAGAGGCTTCATCCAGTGGGGAGGGCCAGACAGCACCTGCCACTGATATCCAACATAAAACTCAAGCTGGCCAGGCGTGGTGGTGTGCGCCTATAGTCCCAGCTACTTGGGAGACTGAGATAGAAGGATCACTTGAGCCTAGGAGTTCAGGCCAACCTGGGCAACACAGTGAGACCCTTATTTCTAGAAACAAAAACAATTTTTAAAGAACCTCAAGGTGCTTAAAATTTGCCATTGGTCTTTGCCCCTTTACCACAGCCTGTAAAAGCCATGCTTGTTCTGGCTTCTCCCATCTCGTCCAAGGATAGTCTTTTTTGTTAACAACGCCCTCACTGGCCGGCCTGCTCTTGGTTCAGATATGCCAAGTTCTTGCCTCCGAGCCTTTGCACCTTTGATTCTCTGCCCAGAGCACCACCCCCAGCTCTGCACAGGAGTGTCTTGATCAGGTCAGCTTAGTTCTCCCAACCCCCTGGGGTCAAAACTGCTTCTTTTGAAGCCCTCCCCACGTTTACGATCACTCTGCCCTTTCTCTCATCTGCCTCCAGGCGGAGTGGGCCACAGGCAGGGACTGGGTCTGTGTTGCTCACCGCAGTAGCTGTACACGGCAGAGCTGACCTCCAGCTCCCTCCAGGTCTACAGGCCAGCCCTAACCAGCCCGGGTGCCCCTTAGCTTTGCCAGTCCCTGCTTCGAAAGGCTGTTTCCTGACTTCCTTCCCTCTAGCCCCTGGCTGCATCGTTCCATGACCAGGACGACCAGAACCCTTTGTACCTTCCACTCGCAGGCCCTACGGCTTCTTCTCTTGATCACCAGGCCTCACCCAGTGTGTCTCCCGGGCCTGTACAGCTCCTGCGCTCGTCCCGCGCTGCTGGCTCCCTCCTTCCTCGCCAGTCCCAGCGGCTGAGGTCCCAGCACACCCAAGGAGGGCACTGGGAGCCACCCAAGAGCAACAGAAGGCCATCACCCTTTCCCTTTAGGGTGGAGTAAGAAACTAAAAATTAAAGGCAGGGGGAACAGGCAGACACCAGAGAGAAACTGCAGGTAGGGGGGCGGGTACGCTGCTGAGGGGACAATATGAGGGCGGGAAGACCTGGGGGCTGAGGGCCCGCCACCCTGGGAGTGGCTGCGCTTCTGTGCCCGCTGAGGGCCACCATTCCGGACTTGGTCCGCCACAGACAGCTTTGATTTTCTTTTTCAGGAGAATTCAGAACCCAAAACCCCAAACTCAGATTTTTATATAAAGCCTCTCCATGTTCAAACGTTGGCAACTAACTCAATTCAAAGACAAAAACACTGTGGATCAAATAAAACACCGTGGGCCACACGTGTGCAAGCTCTGAGAAAGGGGAAGCCTCCTTCCCATCACGAGGCTGCTCCCAGCTGCCCACACCATCGTCCCACAGATGCCACTCAGAACCCAGCCAGAGTCCTAGTCTTCTTCCCCGCTCCCCACTCAAAAGCCCAATTCTTCACTGTAGTGAGGTACAACTAGGTTGGAAAGCAATCTGATTAAAATAACTTCTAGGTGGGGCGCAGCGGCTCACACCTGTAATCCCAGCACTTTGGGAGATGGAGGTGAGAGGACTACCTGAGTCCGTGTATTGGAGACCAGCATGGGCAACACAGTGAGACCTCGTCTCTACAATAAACCAAAAAATTAGCTGGGTGTGGAGGTGCATGCTTGTAGTTCCGATTTCTTGGAAGGCTGAAGCAGAAAGATTACCTGAACCATGGAGGTCAAGGCTGTGATGAGTTATGACCATACTACTGCACTCCAGCCTGGGTGGCAGAGTGAGAAGCCATGTCAAAAAAAAAAACCACTTCTCCACATGATATTACACAACCTTGTGTAATGGCAGCCCTGGTGCACAACTTCAAGGGGGGGGGTTCTTGAGATGGGTGTGGCCCTCCAGCATAAGGTACTCAGGTGGTCAGCACTATGGTTTAAATGTGGGTCTCTCCAAAATTCATGTTGAAATAAAACTCCCAGCCAGGTACAGTGGCTCATGCCTATAATCCCAGTACTGGATTGCCTGAACCCACAGGTTCGAGGCCAGCCTGGGCAACTTGGCAAGACCTCGTCTCTACAATGAAACAAGAAAAATGAGCAGGGCACAGTGGCTTGTGCCTATAGTTGCAGTTACTTGGAAGGCTGAAGCAGGATTGCCTGAGCCCAGCAAGTCAAGACTGCAGTGCCGTGAGGGTGCCACTGCCCTCTAGCCTGGGAGACAGAGTGAGACTCCAATTCAAAAAATTAAAATGAAAAAAAAACTCCCAATGCAACAGTGTTAGAGGTGGCTGCCTTCAGGAAATGGTCAGATTATGAGGGCTACCCCCTCTTGAATGGATCAGTCAGCTAGCTCCTTTCCGACCCTTCGCCCTTCCACCACGCGAGAGCACAGACAGTGCTCTCCTGAGGAGCTAGCTCTTAGCTGACACCAAACTTGCCCACGCCTTGGTCTTGGACTTCCTGGTCCCAGAACTGTGAGGAAAAAACTTCCGCACAGTTTATAAATCTCAGTTTGTGGCATTTTGTTATCAGAAGTAGAGACAGGTAGCTTTCTTCGAAGACAATCCTTTTCCCACGGCATGCTGAGGCCAAGCTCTCAAGGCAAGAGCCTCAATAGAGGTCCTTGCTGTCATACCCGGGGGGCTTCAGATACCGGCAGGGCTTCTCCACAGGCAGCAGGGCTCCCACTGAAGAAGAGACGCTGACTTTTCCAGACAGTTCTCAGTCCTGTCATGAAAGGGGCCGGAAGGACAAACATTAAGGGCCTGGCCATCTTGTCAACAGAATTTCCAACGAGGTGCTCGTGTTACATAACCAGGAACCCCAAAACCCCAAAAGTATGAGAATAAGCTCTCAGCCAGGCCTCTGTTTCTATTATCATTCTCTTTATTCCAAAACAAATTAATGACAGACTTAGACTTTTCAAATACAACATTTGGGTGCATTAGGAATTCACAGCATCTTGCACCATGCCAAAGAAAGAGACTACCTGGGCTTACGGGAAACTGAAAAACAACAAGCAAAAGGATGACCACAATCTTGACTTTTTTCTTTTTAAATAAAGCTTTTTTCCATTTCTCTTTGTACACTGTGAATTGTTCTTGACTCCTTTTTGTGACATTCATTTCAGTTTTCAGAATTTCCATCCCTCTTCTGGAACTAATGTGCTGTTCTGAAAGAAAATGCAGATAAACACAAAATTACTGTGAGTTTCAATTCTAACTGACCAACAGAGACACCAAGGTACACCCCTGAGATTCCACTTGTAAGGGAATAATTATGTATCTATTGGTTCTATTTACTTATGTCCTGTCTCACTTTACAAAAGAATGAGAGACAGTCAGTTCATAATGAAAGCTGAACGCAACTTAAACACAAAGAGACACACTGGATGTTAAGTGGAAAGTGACACGTGGAAACACAAGGAGACGAGGTAATTCCAGGCACACCTCTCACTGTGCCAGGCCCAACAGGCGGTAGACTCCAGCTAGACGGACAGGGCAGAGAGTGGAAAAAGCGCGTGCCTCCAGCCTCCCAGATTCCAGAACTGCCACCAACATGTGGCCGTAGTGGAGCTTGCAGGTAACATCCCTCGTGCTCCCTCCCGAAGCCTGTACCCTATTCCTGCCATGCCATGTCCTTGCCAAGTCAGGCCCGGCATCCAAATCTGGCCGGTAAGGATTCTCAAAAGTGGGACTCAGTTCACAGAACACTGCTAAAGGGGGTAGAACCTCTCTCTATTCCCACTCTCTCCTAAACATAAGAAGCAAGAATGACAATCTAGATAGACGCTGTGCAACAGGGGCTGAACTGTAACTGATTTAGCTGATTTACAGCCGCTGTAACTGATTTAGGCAAGTCCCAGGAAGCAGACACAGTGGTGCCACACACGTGCCACCCCTCAGCCAGTGGCTCCTCTCAGCAGTAGGGACCAAGGTGACGATGATGTTATCATGCAGAATGGCAGGCTCCAACCCAATTAATAAAATGGTTCCAAGGGACACGAACAGGCAAAGTACTAGTCCTGAGGGCCAAGCGTGTGTTCCCAATTCCTTGCCAATGTCCAGAGACCCCTGGGTACACTAAAAACGTGTGCATTCAGAAATGTGTGCACAGAAGGGATAGCAGGAGTATGAGGCACAGCAGCTGAGGGCCGTGGCCCACAGCCCTAGGTCAGAGGGAACGTCAGGCCTGTGTGGGCTCAAATCACAGTCTACCCTCAGACTGCAGCCATTAGGAGCTTCTCTTTACAATACTAAGTCCAGTCTCAGAAAGTGCCACATTTACAAATCATCAAGTGACTTTCCTCTCTCTCAAACAATATAAGTTAGGGGTGACAGGGTGGGGCAGACTATTTTAAAATCATGAAAAAAAAACCAATTGAGTTATTCAGCTTTAGAAAGGACTCATTCTGAAAGCACATATCAGATAGAACAACCATGATTTAGGGCAAAACCGAAGGGGCATGGTCAGGGAATGGAGGGAGAGAGGGACGGACCATAAAAAGGACACAGGGGACTTTCTGGAGTGTGCCAATAGTCCATATTGTGCCGGAGGTGGTGGCTACATGACTATATCAAGTTTTCAAGACTCACAAGACTGTTCACTACAAAGGGCAAATGTTACTGTATATAAATTATATTTCAATGAAACCTGAAAAAACAAAACCAAACTAAATGCAGTTCCTTTCTGTGTTGAGGGCTAGGTGACCCAATTGTGCTCAACCCCACAGAAAGGCTCTAAATTCTGTACGCTTATTGCTCTCTCCTATTTTCAGAGGATTAAACATTGGATGGCTTTGTTACTTTGGCGGGGGAAATAATCTCCAAGGCCAATGATAAGAGGGAAAATGTCTTGAAAATTCAAACACCTCTCTTCCTTTGTTTGTCTAAGGTGAGGGTCAGCGAACAGGGTCACTCAGGCTAAATCCAGCCCACCACATATTTTGGAAAATAAAGTTTTATTGGAACACAGTCACACCCATTTGTTTACAGTATATGTCTGTGTTCACATGACAGCGACAGAGTTGAGTAGTTGTGCCAAGAGACTGTGAGGCTGGCAAAGCCTAAAATACCACCTGCCTCTTTTGCCCACTCCTGGTCTAGGGCAGCAGACCAGTGAAGCCCCAGCCCCTTCTCTCCCTCCCTCCACCATGCCTCCACATCCATCCCCACCCTGGGACTAATGTTCCCTCGCATGGTTAGGAGCCCTGAACCCTTCCGAGTGCAGGAGCCTGGCTTGGATTCTGATGCTGGCTTTGCTCTGTGGCTCTTGGACTTCATAATTTAGTCTTACCAAACCACACTGTTTGGCCAACTCAAGGGCAGTGTTAAAGAGGCCTAGAAATAGTGACAAGGTGTGCCAGGATTTGCCATGGGCTCATCATTGAGTGAATTTTGGATATGTCTTAGCCTCAGCTCTTCTGTAAAGAAAGAAAGAGGCCTGTAGTCTATAAATAAGTACCCCATGGGACAGAAGGGAGAATGAATCTTAGGCAAAGTCAAGTCAGGCCAAAGCTGTTCCAATGCCAAGTTACCCCTCAACTGGGCTAACTCAGGAAGCTCTTGCCCGGATCCAGTCACAACCTCATTCAGCAAGTTGGAAAACGACTCCAGGACTCAGCTTTGGCTTAGGGAAGGGTTGGGAAGAACCAGCGGGCTGAAAACTAGATAATGGACATGCACAAGATGGGCACGATGGCACAGGGACCCTGCGTCTGGGATGAGTCCGCCCTTCATCTTTACCGTAGTGTCCTATATTTTGCCAATCTACTGCTCTGCTCTGCAGCGATCCTGCCAAAGGAAAGAGGGTTTGAGAATCAAGAAAGGACAGTGAGAGGAAAAACAAGCTGAGGAAAGAAATGACACCCAACCCAAGCTTCCATTACAGAACTCACCAAGAGGGCAGCAGAATAGTGGGCTTTAGGTTTCTTAATGGGATATGAGAGAAGGAGGGAGGAAGGACTCACTGATCCTTTGGGGAGTCTGATGAAAACCATGGTCTCTCCAGAAAACGCATACAACCTTCGTGTTCCAGCTTAGGAACTCCTGCTGAGCAGGATCTGAATCAAATGGTTTCTACTCCACTCTTGTCTTAATTTTGTTCTTCTCGAGTGGACAACTTCCAGAAAAGAGAGAACTTAGCTTTTTGGCTCCCCAGGGGCCCAGGCGGTTGCTGCAAGGAACAGGGTTCTGCCTTGCAAAAACGGCTGAGTCCTGACACTTCCTCAGATGCAATGCACAGCCGCCAAGGAAAGGCTGCTGGAGGGCAGAAAGCTGAGCCAACTGTCCTTGCTGGTGCTCCGGGAGCCCTGGCAGGGCCTGGACTCCTACAGGAGCATGTCTGTGCTAGGTCTCCAGAGCAAGGCGCTCAGAAAGCTCACAACAGAGACGTGGGCAGAGGCGAGACATCTGCTTCTCTCACCCGCTGACGGTCTCCCTGAAACAGCCTCCCTCAGACCCGACCAGCCTAACTGACAGGCCATGCTACAGGACTGAGCTATATCCTTCCAACAAAAGTCCTGGAGAGGACACAGCAGGGCACATCTGAAAATGATTTCTTTCAAAGGTGAAAGCAATTCTGACCTTTTCTTATTGGCTTTTACACAACCGAAATCACCCAGGTTCTAAGACAGTGAAATCAATGAGAAACACCTTTGTGACATGTAAATTAGCCTCCAATTCAGCTTCAAGAGTCAAGTGGCCATCATGCCAGGGTCCGTAGACCCTGTGTAACTCTAAGGCTGTCTGGTTCTGGTTCCTGGGGAGGTGGCACAGAGCACAGCATCCCAGCTGGGGCCTCTGCGGCTTCCATGGGGAGGAACCAGATCTCGGGCTTCGGAGGACACGCTTCTGGAGCTGTTGGGGATGCAGGAGCAACTAACTCCCAGGCACGGTGGGAGGTAGGGCAGAACGCTACGTGGGAGCAGAGCAGCGAGCTTCTAAAGAGCTGGTAAATTAACAATTTTCTGCCACACATTCTAATCCACTTTAATCTTCATAAAGCAGTGATTTTCCTCTCTCAGTCTAATGTGTAGGGACATGAATTATTGTGGTTTTAATCCATCTGAAGCCGATCATAAGACTCTTTTCTGACTTAAACGTTCTTAGGCCTCTGCATGGGGCTAAGGCAGGGGTCCTCAAACTTTTAAAACAGGGGGCCAGTTCACTGTCCCTCAGACCGTTGGAGGGGCGGACTATAGTTTTTAAAAAAAAACTATGAACAAATTCCTATGCACACTACACATATCTTATTTTGAAGTGAAAAAACAAAACGGGAACAAATACAATATTTAAAATGAAGAACAAGTAAAGTTAAATCAACAAACTTACCAGTATTTCAGTGGGAACTATGGGCCTGCTGTTGGCTAATGAGATGGTCAATGTCCGGTTCCGTATTTGTCACTGCTAGTCGTAACAAGTTAAGGCGGCAAAAACACCCGGCGGGCAGGATAAATGTCCTCGGCGGGCCGCGTGTAGCCCGCGGGCGGTAGTTTGAGGCCCCCTGAGCTAAGGTGTCAAAGCCACCCTAAGTATACGAACTGCTTTGCCACACACCCTTCTTCAGAGAGTTGGGCCAGCAGGACTGATGCACACCCTTCTAGCCCTGGCCCAGGCCCAGGCCCAGCATTACCTCTTGACTGCCTGTTGGGCCAGCATTCGATTGCCAGCCAGAAACGTCACACTGCCCAGGATGGCCAGGTACTTCAGAGTCTGGAACATGTTGAGCTGAGTCCAGTAGATGTACATGAGTCCCAGCATAGCTGCAAGAAGAGGCGTTGTGACAGCCGTCAGATGAACAGTGTCCGCACCCTGGATCACGGAGAGGCAGGAGCAGCCACTGCCGTGTCATGAGAAGGTGGGCATTTCTAGACCAACTGATTTTATTCCTTTGATCTGATGCCCAAAAATAGACAATTCAGTATACTTCCTCTCAGCTGTGGCCACCCAGAACCCCAGGGGTAAAAATCAGACTCACTGCTTCATCTCACTCCACGTTCTTGCTCCCACCTATTTCTCTGTTTCTTTCATGTAGCTTTTGTTTTGTTTAAAACTTCACAGTCATTTTATATTTGGGATTCGTTTTTTTCACTCACATTTTTGGGGAGTTTGTTTTTGTTTTTCTCTCTCTCTTTGTATTTTTCATTCTTAGCAAAAATACACAGGACATAAATAAATGAATAACTTCTTTCTTATGAACACATTTTTAAGAATAATTTGCCTTTGTGACTAGGAAGGAAGCAAGAGGGAGGAAGAAGGTTTAGTGAAGAGGACTCTGAGCTGGGCACTGAAGGCTCTGGGTTCTGGCCTGACTCTGCACTCACCAGCCACTTAATTTCTCTGGTCCCCAATTCTCTCACCTGTCAAAAGGGATCACAATTCCTGCCCCAGTCTCCCCTATCAGGATTGTGATGAGAATCAAATAAGGAAACATACACAAAAAGCACAGTGGCAAGAAAAGTCATGGTTCTAAACAAATTTATACTCAAGTTCTGTTCTCAGTCTTACCCTGGAGGACTATCACTCCAATCTAGTAACTGAACAGGAGAGAAAGGCCATCCTGCCAATTCTGCCCAGGGGGACGGTGGATGAACTACAGTGGGGGCTCTTAATCATTGCTGAGACCATGGACCACTGTGCTAAGCTGATTCAAGTCACAAGATCCTCTTTCTCTAACAAAATACACTCATTTGCCAAGAATTTCGGGGATCCATTCATGCACCCCTCCAGAATCCGTACACCATGGGTACACAGTTAGTGACTGCTAACAGAGGCAAAGAAACTTGAAAACGCTAAGGTCTCAGTGAAATGAGAGGCGCCACTAATCCAGCAGTGTAAAAGGTTCAGGAGATGCTTAACTGGTGTGCGAATTTACTGTCTCGTTATGTTCATGCTGCTGAGGTCCCCAATTTTCACGAGAGCAATGCAGGACAGCACATCTGACAGTGGAAGGGACTGTTGTCTATTACTGCCCACACGAAGCCACCAGCAAATGTGAAGATCAATATGGTGTGGAAAGATAACCTTTGGAAACTGCATTAGTGCTCTTCATCCAGGAAGACGGCTCAATGTAAAGATACAATAAGGGAGTAATCTCTGGAAATGAGCAGGGCTATTAAGTGAGGGTAAATGGCCTGCCAACAGCAGCCTGGTACAATGAAGCCCAGTATAATGACAGCTGTTCCAAGCTGATGGACCAAACAGGTTTATCATCATATTAACTATCCTAAAAGGCCAAGAGGAAGAGGGAAATGTTATGCTATTAAGTCATTATGGTTAATAGGTTGTGTGTCTACTTAACAGGGCTTTTGCATGGGCAGGCTAAATGCCAGAGGAGGTTAAATGGAATTAGCAGCCAGGGGCACTTACCAGCATGTCCCAGGTGAAATATAATCGTGCTAGGAGCAAAAGTGAAGTTGGAGATATTGGCACCAATCCGGATCCACTGAAAGATGGGGATAGATAAATTAAAAAGACATCAGAATGTAAGAGGAAAGCAACACATGCCACGCGAATACTAATCCAATCAACAGCCCCAGGAGCTTGGAAACTCATGCATACTGGAAGGACAGGGAAGTATTCCAAGTGACAACACCTTATTAGAAGCTCTCAAGAGAAATTGTTTTTTTTTTCTTTTTCTTTCTTTCTTTTTCTTTTTTTTTAAAGAACAACATCCCAACATCTGCTCTCAAATAGGCTTGGGTAACTCAAACTAGAACATCATTTTTAATGATAGGAAACATTTCTATTTTAAAACAGGTGAAACCATGACACTGAAAGGTCAGAAACTACATTTATGATGAAGTAACTGACACCCCTACTAAGTTCTCTAAGAATTGGTAAGATCAACCTGCTGGCAGCTGGCAGGAAGCAAGCTCTTGCTTTGGGTTCCATGCTTCTGTAATTCTCATCACCCAAATATAAGAACAGGTCCCATACCCCAGGTCTGGTTTCTGAAAGCTTGTGGCATGTCTTCTAGATTTAGATTAACCAATAATTCTTTTATTAGAATCAACGAATTAATTAGGAATGCAGGCAACTTTCCAGATGTCAGATCTAATGAGTTTTCGCAAAATTCTCTGACCTTTGAAGATATGCATCTCTGTTTATAATTTTAAAAGAAAAAGACAATTAATTGGTTTTTTTAAAAAGTCAGACCATACAGAAAAGTAGAAAAGGTAAAAATTCACTTTCTCTACACTCTCCAGCTCTCCAGAATGTCCTCTCCTCAGAGATGACCAACATTAACACATCTCGGCACTCTTGTTCCATCAGCATATAAATCCATCCACTCTTTGAACAAGCTACATATTACTGCACTGTATGGGCTTTAGGCTGTTTCCAGCCTTATGCTCTAAGCAATGCCGAAATGCACAGCCTCTGCACTGCATTTTTACAGCTGTTAGTGCTGGGCCTTGCTCTGTTCACACCTGATCCCATCTGGATACTCCTAGGAGCATCACAGTCTGTTCACCATTGTCACTTTAAGTGGCTGTTAGGTCCTTTCCCCGTGCCTCCTTGTTAATGGGTCAGTTTTCTGGCTGCTCCTCCATAGTGGGGGCTTTTGGTTATTCTAAAATGGCTTGCCCATCCACTCAGGTCACAGCAGCTGGGCCCTGTGAAGCTGTGATGAGGCCCAAGCATAGAGCCTACTTTGGAAGGGCTGCATACGCTGAGCCTAATGCTGGACACACACCACCCATACTAAGAACAGCCACTCACCAGAGCAAAGAGCAGCAGCAAGGGCGAGAGGATCAGGGCAGTGAATGTGTTGGACACCACAGTCGGGGGCCTCTTCTCCGGCTCACGGAACAGGTGCTGCCAACAGAAGATACACCAAGACTTCAGAATGTGCCCTCCCAGCAGGGCTGCTGTGTATACCAGGGACCAAAACATCAATGACAGTCACAAAAGGAAATGCCACCCAGAGGCTAAAACCTCTTGGTAACAAGTAACCACCTGGCCCTTTACCTCTTCTCAATGTTGACTTCTGATCCCAGAGGTCTCCCTTCCAAAGACGCTACATCAGTCCCAGCTCACTGCCTGGCCAACCCTATTTTCCTCTTAAAGACTCACTGCCATTCAGAGGCTGGAGAATGCAACCCATCATGTGGCATTTGGCTCATGCCAAAGAGAATGCCCAGGTATATAAATAGCTTGGGTAGCATATCTGAGGCAGGAAGCTGGACTTCATAATGCTTCTGGGTTCCTAGGGTGGCACCGGCATATGCTACCCAACTTAAGTTAGCTAACTGATGGTAACATCATCCCTTTTCAAAATTTAATAGAGCCTCACTGAAGTTATGTCTCACCATAACTCACCTCCTCCCCCAGCCACGTCTCTAGGAAGCCCTAAACAAATCTTCTCCCTCACTCGCTCTGTCTCTGTCTGATTTCCAGAGTTAAGCCAGAAGGCTGGGCAAGCATTCCTGATATTTCTTGGTTTTACTTGTTTTTTCTCCTGAGCAATTCAACATGAATTCGCTTTAGAATTTAGACAGTGTGACCTAGCAGAAGCAGTTAGAGGCTAGGAGTCCAGAGACCTTTATTGAGGCCCAAAATGACATATGTAACTGTGACTAGGAGCAAGCTGCTTTCCTCACTCTTCCTCTCAGTTTCCAGCTGGAAAACTGGAGGTGGAAGGGCACTGACTACTCTACTAGGCTTGTAAAGGTATTCTAAGGACCACAAGAAATAGGGCATTTGATTATGCTTTGTAAGCTGCAACACACTTACGCAATTCAAACTTTTTTTTTTGAGTTGGAGTCTCACTCCATCGCTCAGGTTGGAATGCAGTGGCACACTCACTGCTACCCCAGCATCGGCCAGCTGGGCTCTAGCGATCCTTCTGTCTCAGCCTTCCAAGCAGCTGGAAGTACAGGCGTGCACTACCATGCCTGGCTAATTTTTAAATTTATTATAGAGATGAGCTTTTAAATTATTGTCTCGCCAAGTTGCCAGGGCTGGTCTCAAATCCCTGGACTCAGGCAATCTACTCACCTTGGCCTCCCAAAGTGCTGGGATTACAGGCTGAGCCACCAAGCCCAGCCCAAATCAAACTTTTGTTAAAAAAATTTTCCTCCAATGTATTGACCCATGGTTGTCTTTTCTGCTTGACAATCCCAAGCCAACCCAGCTCCAGGCCGAGGCAGTCCCACTCACGCTTCCTGCTCCCACATTTTCACATCTGATCTTCTCTGCCTTACCCTACAATGTCAGCACCCTTCATCACCACGAGGATACTGTCTACTACTTACTTTTACATTCTTAAATAATCTATATTAACATTAGGAGGCTTTTTAAAAAGAATCCTACTGCTTTACCCTGTGGGCCCTTGTCCTTTTTTTATAGTGAAATGAGAGTAAATTGTCTGACATTTCTTGGTTTTACTTATTTTTCTCTTCTGTTGCCCCACCAGCCCTGATTCATGCAGGAACAGGGAGGATAATGGCTAAAGCCACCTGCACTCAGCTGTCGAGCAGTGGTCTGAGAGCCACACCTCCCAGGTGTCAGAAAAAAGACTTGGGTTCTGATTTCCACTATAAACCTCTGCTTTCTGGAAGCTAGTCATTGACTCTGTGAACCTGTTTGTTGACTGAGAGGGTAGTGAGGATTAAATTATAAAATATCAGATAAATGAGTTAAGGAATGAGCCAGAGCCACAGCCCAGGAGCTTGCTGCCCTCTCTTCTTGTGCCCATTTCTTTTCATGTTTAGTAGATAAACCCTTGGGATATACCTGAATTTCCTGTTTCGGAGTGAAAAGGTTCTGGGACAAGACAGTCGAGGGTGCCTCTTCCTCAGGGAACTTGATAACCACATCAGCCTAAAAAAGAAGGACAGTCTTTAATGGTCAGAGTAGAGGAGGGGGTGAAACTCCTCAGCAGGATAATAACCTCTGATTCACATCTAAGACCATAATGGAAGAAAGCTCCAAGCAGTCCAATACTTCTGATTCATTAGTTAACAAATAATAGAAGCAATAAACATTTTATGAACAAAACAAATATTTGCTGAAAATGCTTTTTAGAGCAAGAGTTCTAACTTTCTACTGGGATGGAGAGCCTGTAGAGTTGCTTAATATAAGAATGCCAGTGGAACACAGGCAGTTACAGTTGCAGTCAGAAACTGCTTGGCATCACTGGGAAGTGTGCTTTAGTCAAATTTAAAAAAAAAAGGAAGGTGCTCTCTTGCAAAAAGTAGCCCCAAGTCCAGAAAAAGAAAAAGAGCCTTGAATACAATACAAGAAACCCAAGCTGCCCCTTTGTCTTGCAAAGGGAGCCAACTGCCATTCAGGGCCTGCAATTCGGTCTCTGCCACCTTCCCAGGCTCATGGCCTGCCACTCACAGAATTCAGGTGCTCCAAGAGACACAACCACTCATGCCTCACTGAGAGCACCTCAAGCCTTTCTGCAGGCTGCCCTCCAGTGATCATCCCATAGCCCCCAGATCCTGTCCTGACGAGCCCTTGTCTTTCCTCATCTGCTTGCTAAATGTCACATCTTACAAGAAGTTTTTTCTCATCACACCAATCAAAAGTGAGGCATGAAATGAGGTACTATGTAAACTGTAACATGCTAAATAAAGGTCCGCTATGAGTTACTTAGCATTGTGCATATCACACAATTCTTTGGGATCATACCTCAAAGGTCAGGGTCTTCCCTTTCACATTGTTTACCCCCATCATGCCTTGCTATAATATGACAACCTCCTTCCTTTGGAGTCGAACAAATGTCTAGATGGAACAATGATACAAACTCTCATCTGATAATTTCAAAACTCCACATAGGCCCAATGTCAAATACACCAGGCAGCAAACTGCTAGCTCTTTCATCCCAGGAAGAGCTCCAGGATCTGCCAGTCCTGCCTAAGAGGGTGGAAGGAGTGGTCATGCCACCCTGTTTCTTAACTCAGAGATCTAACTTTTTGTGGGTACAAGGAAAGAAACTTAGGGTCCAGGCAATTTTTGACCAGCTGGAGGAAATTCGCGGATCATTAGCACTTACAAGGGCAAATCTCCACATCTTTCATTCACTCAACACCATTTATTAAGCACCTACCACATGCCATGCCATGTGCATGACCCTGGAACTACCTATGGTGACACCACACAGTGCCTCACCTCACAAGGATTACTTATGGCCCCAGAGGAGGCACAGGCCCATGAAAAGAAGCCCATTGTGTTTGGAGCAGGGCCACCCTCACCTAGGTGCATTCAGGCACATACCACGTTCCAAAGGATTGGGTTCTTCAAAGTGGCATCTCCGATGATTAAGTAGAGAGTGTAGGTGCCAGAGGCAGAGTCAAATTCGATCTTCCTTTCAGAGGTATCCAGCTCAAACTTGTACACGTTCTTGCTGTCTGGTTCAGCAACAAACACCACTTCCTGGCCAGTCTTCTGGTTATGGAGTCGAACAAATGTCTAGATGGAACAATGATACAACCTTTCATCTGATAATTTCAAAACTCCGCATAGGCCCAAAGTCAAATACACCAGGCAGCAAACTGCTACCTCTTTCATCCCAGGAAGAGCTCCAGGATCTGCCAGTCCTGCCTAAGAGGGTGGAAGGAGTGGTCATGCCACCCTGTTTCTTAACTCAGAGATCTAACTTTTTGTTGGTACAAGGAAAGAAACTTAGGGTCCAGGCAATTTCTGACCAGCTGGAGGCTGGGTGCCCAGTTTGTGGGTGATTTAAGCCTTTGCTATCGCTGCAATTTATTTTTCCTGCCAGTCTTTTGGCCACTTTGATGCCCAATTAACTTCTTCACCAGAGAGTGAAAAGAAGGGAAATGAGGTGGAACTGTAAGAGAGAGACCCGTTTTCAATTTCCTAGTGCCTCCAGCGAAAGATTGAGTAGAGGAGGCTTGGATATTGATAGCAATGCAGAGTTCTGATTGAGTAACCCAGTCTGGTGTCACAGAGAAAGCCTGGCTCTGAAGACAAATTTGTTTCTGCTACTTTTTAGCTGAGTAGGCTACTCAACCTCCTTAGACCTTCATTTCCTCAACTTTTTTTTTTTTTTGGTGGAGACGAGGCAGCCATTCCCTAGGATGGTCTCAAACTCCTGGCCTCAAGCAATCCTCCTGCCATGGCCTCCGCTGATTTTTTATCTTTAAGGCAGAAAGATTAACTTTTAGATATGGTATACTGTGTGAAGATTCACAGTAATGTATGCAAAGCATTTAGTGCAGGGCCTGGTACATACTAGCAGCTAACAAACAGTAGCTATATTATTACCAATATGATGGTACTAAGACCAATCACTTTATCTTCCCGCAATGGCACAAGAAACTAAGGTGTCTGCACAATGTAACTAAAGTAAAATTTAATCTCCACCCAGAGCTTTGCTTTTGAGTGTTTCAAAACAAAGAATTCCACAAGGCAGGTAGGCTGGTTCCAATGTACAGATCATAAGGAATAAGAGTTAAATGAGTTGCCATGGTCGCACAGTCAGTGCTGAATCTACAGAAATATACATCTCCTTATTACTCTACATGTGAGTAACAAAGAACAATCACAAAAGTATTGAAGGAAGGAAGCCCAGAGATACAAAGCATCACAGCTACAGCATTTAGTATTGGCCAGGAAAGGAACTTAGAGGTCTGGATGTCTGATCTCCCTCCCATCAGAGTTAAGTGCAGGCGGCTGCCAAGCTCAGCTGCAAAATGCTACCTCCACCCGGGGGGGGGTGTCTCTAAGCAATGATTTCCCAAAACAGAATCTTGGATGAGACATGTTCAGCTGAAGTTACATTTCCTTACTAACTCTCCCTGCTCTAACCCTAACCCCACCGGTATAGTCTTGTAATTTCTTCTCTTTGTATCGCTCCTCTCTTGTGCTATTTGGTTGGCAAATGTCACTTTGGTAAGGAGCTGGGAAATGCTAATAGGTTGAAGTGCTTAAGGTTCCGTTAACCATGGCTAAGGACCCTAATCACACTGTCTGGAGTTTGGGGTGGAGGGCACAGGCACTCTGGGGCACAAGGGCAACAACTGCAGCCTTGAGAAACAGAAAGCAAGAAGGCGTCCAAGTTAATCCACTCCCTCAGTGGTCTGCCCTGAAGCCGCCCTGAGGCACGAACACAAGACTGCTGGTTCTTGCTACAGCCTCACATAGAGCACCTAAACCAGGCCTACTAGGGGCCACATTCCTCCTTGTCTTTCAGCATTCAATATATTTATCTGGATTTTCCTTTAGACAACACCAAAGGCAGGGCCAAGAATAGTTATTCTCAATCAAGGGGGATAACAGAGGTGGTTGGGGTGTCTGAAAGGAAAAAGGGCCATATTTGGTTCTCTGGGGAAATCTTTTAAATAATAATTTTAATTACCTTATATGTGAAAAAAATAAAGTCTATTGTTTCATAATACAAAGCAGGGACAAATTAAAAAGGTCTATTCTTCAGAGTCCCACAAATGGGACATCTGTTTTGGCCAGAACAAAAAAAAATGCTTTGGGTCTTTTGCCTAGGTATTCCTTTTTTCAAAATTATTTCAGTATATTCCTTTTAATCAGAAAGAAAAGAGCCTCAATTAAGTGCTAATCTGCCATAAGTACATCTTCTCAATACCAACTAAGCTTTTATTTTATTTTATTTTAATTTTTTTAGAGACAGGGTCTCACTCTGTCACTGAGGCTAAAGTGTAATTGTGTGATTAAAGCTCATTGCAGCCTCAGACTCCTGGCTGAAGTGATCCTCCTTCCTTAGCTTCCTGAGTAGCTGGAATACATGCCACCACACCTGGTTAGTTTTTTCTTCATTTTTTTTGAAAGACAAGATCTAGCTATATTGCCCAGGCTGGTCTTGAACTCCTGGCCTCAAGCGATCCTCCAGCCATGGCCTGTCAAAGCACTGGGATTATAGACATGAGCTACCACACCCGGCCCCTTCTTTTAAAAGAAGCATGCATTCCAGATAAAGGATTATAATCTGTACAAGGCATAGCGTGTCACGGGGAGAATCTGATGAACTGTCAGGTTCTAAGTCAAAATTTGAAAAAGCAGGAATGTAGAATTTTCTCTAGTCCATGTCATATGCCACATTGTAAACTCTAGCATTCATTCATGTCCCAGGCCAAGAGAACTGTATAGGCTTCTTCCTGACCTGGTGAGGGGTGAGTTCAGCACCAGTGTTCACATCTACCAGCTGGAAGAACAAGGCGAAGTTCTGGTGGCTGTCTGCAATGAATGTGCCCTTGGCTTTGGCTGGGTAAGTCACCCTGAAAGAGATAATACAGTCAGTCTTCAGAGAGGATCTCTGAGAACAGACAAAGAATACATACTTCACCGCCTAATCCTCCCTCTACCCTTGGAACCCCTCTGTGTGGACACATGTGGAGAACTGTCTGCAGCCTGAGGGCAAATTGGATTGATAAAGCCAGAACTGAGACAACTGCAGAAGAAACTTTTGGCAGAGCCTAGGGAGCATGCTCTCTGCAGATGCTCGTGCCTCCAGGTCAAGAATCTTAGGCTGTCAGTTCCACCTAGTCAGGCACCAGCGGAGCACCCAGGGGACAGGAGAGCCGGCTGCACAGCTGCAGTGAGGGAGACTCACAGGGCTGATGCCAGCAGCGTATGTGAGCAGGGTCAAGAGGAGAGGGGCAGGAGAGATAAGGAAAGAAGGAACTTGTAGCCTTTTCTTTTTTTAATGCTATATTTTTTCCTGGACACTGTTTCAACTTATTTTTCTGCCCTGAAATTGGGTTTTAAAAAGTCATTTTCTCAAAATGCAGACTTGAGGAAAATTCTTTTCACAGCTATCGCCTGGGATTTCAAGGCAAGGTGGCCAGGGGATAAACAAGCTGAACAATGACAGACTCATGCGGGCTGTGTTTTATGCTCACACATTCTATTTGCTCATGAATAAGACCAACTCTTTCTCTATGCAGAGAATCAAACTGCCAAGTACTCTCACAGACATTATTGTGAATTCTTAAACAGTATCCCTATCTTCAATATCACCACAAAAATAGTCAAGCCAGAAACACAAAGGCCAGGTCTACACAATTTAAAAGAACTGACAGCTTGGCTTCTAGGCTCTAATATCCTGTCTTCAAAATGGCTTTGCAGGCTAACCTGCATCTTCTGGCCTCCAAAGCCACCCCAGCTGAGTCAAGTTGGGTCTGGACTGTATTCTAGACCCATCAGGTATGAATCTTCCCCACCCACCACTAAGGACCAGGAGGAAGGTTTACCTATGGGCCTCATACAGCATTCTTGCCTGACTCTGAGCAACTGTTAATGTTTACTTAGAAGGCTGTGTTAAAAAAAAAAAGATTCTGAGGCTGTGTCTCAGTTCACCAGGAACAAATGCCGTGACTTGTGAGTCATGCCTTCCATGGGCTTGGGAAGGACTGGCAGCTCCAGTGCTGGGTTTTTGCCATCTCAGTTCTAAGAATCAATGAGGCTTCCAGAGTGCTGTCATGAGGTGACTAAAAGCAAACTTAGAACTGTGAAGATAAGGAGACTGTACCAGAATATAAATTAATATCCTGCTTTCTTCATTGAGAAGGTCTCGTTATTAAAAAACTGTCATCTGCACTAGTGTGCTTGGTGACACAGTTGACGGATCCAGATTCACACCCTAATGTAAGTAAGCTCCTTATCTCATTGTGGGCTGGTAATCAAGTTTGCTGTGGACTGAAGTACAGACAACTTCCAAATTCACTCAGATGTGAAGCTGAATCCCCGGTGCAGACCCAGTGGAAGTAGAGCCTCTTTCATCTGGGGTGCAGCGGCATCCCTGCAGACTCAGGGCTGGCATCTGGAGGGGCTTAGCACATAGGCATGCTCCTCTCAGTTCTTGAGCCTGGGCTCCCCAGGGGTCAGTGGGAACCCCACCTACCGGGTAGTTTTGGGTGCAATGCTCTGGTCCTTATCCACAGTGGAAAGATCAACATTAGTGATGCCAACTTCAGTGGAGATCTTGACTCTGAGCTACAGCAAAACAGAGAAGACAGTTGCCAAGTCAACCAATGGTCAACGAGGAATTATTATGCATATTCAAAGTTCCCTGCACTTTAAGGTGAGTAAAGACATGACAAAATCCTAGGACAAGAGTCTTTAAGGATTACAGTTATTGAATTTTTTATTTCCAACCTCCCCCATTCTGAGGCCTAAAAAGTAACTCCTTAATTCTTCCCTTTTCTGGCTTTGGACGGACAGTATGTATTTTTTTAAAAACAGGAAAAGATAAAAAAGTAGAACTCTTCATGTGTACTTTAAAATAAAGGGGAGAAATCCTTAAGCAGTTACCTTGAAATAATTCAAATGAGTAAGTATTCAATTCTAATGACAGCTAATATTTACTGAGTGCTTACTATGTGAATGGCTTTGTAAAGACTATCTTATTTAATCCTCACAATTCGTCAAGGTTGTGCCACTTCAGATGAGGAAAAAGATGAGAGAGATTAAGCTGCTTGCCGAAGAGCACACAGCTAGCAAGTGATCAAGTGGCCAGGGCTAAGCTCAGGCTCTCCAACTCAGAACCCACATGCTTAGGCTCCTGGCTGCACAGTTTCCTGCTAACACTTATTATGCACCAAGCAGTGCTATGACTGCTGTGGAGACCTCAGGAGCTATGGCTGTTACCCATACTGTTTGCCAGTGCTTCTCATTCTTCTAACCATGCAGTAGAATTCTACTTCTCCGCCCCCATAAAGTCAGGTGTGGTCACATGACTTGCTCTGGCCAGTGAGATGTGAGCAGGTGGCAGCTTTAAGAGTCAGTGTGTGACTCTCGTTTCTTCTGACATACACACAGACAATGTGCAGAGAAAGGCTTATTCCTTCAGCCAGGACCTGGAGTAAGGGCAGCATGAAGCAGTGCCTCCAGCTGACCCCCTAAAGATATCCTAGCATATGCAAAAAATAAACCTTTGTCTAAAGCCACCAAGATTTGGAGTTTGTTATAAGCACAAACCAATCTATCTTGACTCTTAAAGTGTTTGAATTCTTTATGTCTATAGAAACATTCTCACACAGAGGAGCCAGCTAATGCCGGTAAACAAGAAATAATCAGATTAAGGCTGGGCTCGTTGACTCAGCCTGTAACCCCAGCACCTTGGGAGGCCAAGGCAAATGGATTGCCTGAGCATGCGGGTTCAAGACCAGCCTGGGTAACCTGGCGAGACCTCATCTCTACAATAAATAAATTTTTAAAAAATTTGCTGGGTATGGTAGCACTCGCCTTAGTTCTGGCTACTTGGAAGGCTGAGGCAAAATGGTCACCAGAGCCCAGCAGGTCGACGCTGGGGTGACTGTGGGTGTGCCACTGCACTCCAGCTTGGGTGACGGAGTAAGAATCCAACTCAAAAAAAAAAAAAAAACCATATTAAAATAAATGTAAATATCCAAAAAAGAGACAGAAAACATGTTAAAAGCCTATTCATGGGAAATTTTTGAGTTAAAAAAATCTAAGTTTGAATGTGCAAACTAAAGGCACTTTTCAAACATATCTATAAGCCTTGATAGGTTTGAATATAATGTTTAAGGAAATCCTTACTGGTTTACAGTCTAAGGATCAAAGAACAGAAATATTGAACTGGGCAATTAATTAAAGGATAGCTTTGGCATTTTTCTAAATGTCATATCAAGATGTGACAACTTCAAACCACGGGCAAAGAAGAAAAACTAAAAAGGGATCAAGACAGCAATCAAGTAATTCCTTTAACAGTCTTCTCTCCTGCCTCGATAATGACTATTTTGTGACAACAGTCTCAATTATCAGGTTGAATAGAAATGTTCTGTTTTGCTTAAAAAAAAAAAACTGTATTTATTATCAGAAGCTGTAAGGATATTACCATCTACTTTTGAATATATGGTCATCTACTGGCAGAATTATATTTAGTATCACTGCCTGTCATTGAGTCTAGGCAGCTGGGTGAACTATGGCGGTGGAGGAGGGGGAAGATGTCCCTGCAAGTTGAACAGACGTCCCAGGGAGAGAGCTCCAAGCCGCTACTTTGGCTCTCTGAACTCTCTACAACTCACACAGAGCTCAGAACCAAAGCAAGCTGTGCTGCAGAAAGCTCAACCCAAACAGGCACAGACACCATTTCCACTTGAAGACAAATAGAATGGAAGGCTCAAGCAAAGAAGCAGCCAAAGAGCTTTGATGAGGTGACTGACTTTTAGCACAACACCCCTCTAAGAACACTGCCCACAGCATGGGGAGCATCTAGGTACAGGAATATAGAGATGGCAAAATATACTTCCTGTCCCATAGGCGAACCACAATTATAGCAGGCTAGTCTGCTGCTCGAATGGAAGGTATAAAAGTGCTACGAAAGCACGGAAGGAATCATGACCCAAGTCTGCCTGGGGGGGCCCCTTGACTGGGGAGTAGGAAACACTCCTGAGCAAAAAAGACTGAGGAAGAGGCTCAGCAGTCCTCCAATTTTGGGAGAATTAGGAGAGTAGCAATACTCCATGCTATAAAAATAATCTGTCTTCATGGTTCACTACTCTGCAATCCTCATCAACATTAACCAGACAACGCCCTCTTCATTTCTGTAACTCATTCTCTTAAGATAAACTCATTTAATTTGTAAATACGGTCTCAAAATCATCATCCCACCTAAACGTCCATCAATAGGAGACTAGCTGAAAATAATAATGGTACACACACACTGTAAATTGCCATGGAGTGATGAAAAAGAAAGAACACAGTAGATGTGTATGGACAGATATGGAGATATTACCTCCTACTTTGAATACATAGCCATCTAGTAGCAAAATTGTGTATAGCATCACTGCTTGTCATCGAGTCTTGGCAACAGGGCGAATTATGGTAGGGGGGGATGGCTGTGAAGACCCTCATGGGTAACACTGGACACCTCCACTTTGTGACAAAGGCAAATGATCCCTCGTGTGTACATAAGAAAGGATATGCTTATGTTGACCGTACTATGCATCCTTTTTTTCTTAAGGAGTACAAGGGAAACAAAACAATGAATTCCTCAGAGGCCTGAATTGAGGAGCTGAAAGGAGACTGTTATGCTATATTATATGGCTTTCTGTACTTGGAAGAATTTTTTTTTTTTTAGTCGGAGTCTCACTCTGTCACCCAGATTGGAATGCAGTGGCATGCTGTTCACAGCTACTGCAGCCTTGACCTGCTGGGCTCACGCGATCCTTCCACCTCAGCCTTCCAATTAGCTGGAATTACAGGTGTGTACCATCATGCCAGCATATTTTTTGATTTACTGTAAAGAAGAGGTCTTGCCATGTTGCCCAGGCTGGTCTTCAATTCGTGGAATCAGGCAATCCTCTCACCTCTGCCTCCCAAAGTGCTGGGATTACAGGCGTGAGCCACTGCACCCAGCTGGAAGATTTTTTTAAACACGTGCATATTTTATTGCTATTTGTAAAATACAGAGGTTATCTGAGCAGTGAGATTGTGGGTCATATACTATCTTTTCTTCTCTTTTTTTTTGAGTCAGGATCTCACTCTGTCGTTCAAGTTGGACCGCAGTGGCATAGTCACAGCTCACTGTAGCCTCAACTTCCTGGGTTCAGGTGATCCTTCTGCTTTAGTCTCCTAGGACTATAGGCATGCGCCACCACACCCAGTCAATTTTTTTATGTTATGTAGAGATGAGGTCTTGCTATGTTGCCCAGGCTGGTCTTGAACCCCTAGGCTCAAGCAATCCCCCTGCTTTGGCCTCCTAAAGTGCTGAGACTGCAGGCCTGAGCTACCATGCTGGTCTGTACTGTCTTCCTTATATACTTTTTTATATTTATAAAGTATTTTTAAATTGTTTATATTAAAAAGCATTAAAAAATTATTTATATTTATATTATTTATATGTATATTAAAAAGTACCACCCAATTAATGTGCTTTTAAAAATAATCAATCTTCCTTTCAGCAGATGGATATATATAAATATATGTTTAAAGGACTGTGTAAGGTATCTCAATGTACCCTATTCACAGCGAAAAGGAAGCCATCAACTTTCAGGTTTTCACTTAGAATCCTGACTAAACTTTTAGCAGTAACTTGGCCACTGAGCTGCATGTTTGTTCTAAAAACATCACGAACATTCCCAGACAATACAGACACATGGAATGAGCAAAGGGCAGACTGCAATGAACTTGAGTCATTTTGGGTTTTCTCTTAGCCCTGATTTTAAGAGACTTCCTGAGTTACACCTTTCTTTGATGCACAGAAATACTGTAGGGCTGTTCTTAAACAGAGAACAGTTTAAAACAAATCCTTCTGCTCCTAAAATCTTACTACAGATGGGTCTCTGGAAAGACTCAAAAGAAAAGCATTTTTACGCTACTCCACTAAAGCAAATTTAGAAATAAATATCACAGCTTTTTTCAAAGCCCTGTTTTTATAAAGAGTTCAGAGTAGGATCCCTGTTGATTAGCTGCTTTCTCCTTCAAACCAATATGGCAGGATTCGTTTTTATAACAGGAAAGGGACTTGTTTCTCCACTTTGAGTGAGTAGCTGAGTCTGCTTTACATTGGATCCTGCTATTCCTTTCTTTGCCCACACCACAAGCCACATACATCTCAAAAAATGTTCTAAAACCAGGAAATGCAGTCTTTCTGCTGGGAGTAATAACCCCCCTGTTTAGCTTATTACTGTCAAAAACGATGGTGCATTAGGGACAATTAATGCTAATGAAAGCTTCCAAAACCCATGCTTCCCCTGACAGCCAGTGCAGTCAGTGCTATTATAGGTCTTCCACACCAAACCGCCGTTAATGCACTCTGACCAATGATGAGTATTTCTAGGGAGAGCAAACACGACCTGCTGACCTGCTCTGGGCCTTTACATGTGACTATAACAGATTACAAAGTAAGTTGCGTATGTGGAAGAAGTAAGGGCCGACTCTCCCTCCCCTCTCTTTCTCACACACATATACAGATAGCTTTAATGTAATAGAGAGAGAGGAGACTCTGTAATGCTCACTCCATCACCAGGAAAGAGAAGGACAGCAAATGGCCTCAATGGGGCTTATTATCATTGCATGAGCAACCTCTATTAGTCACTTCTGCTATTTTGTACTTAGATAATTTTTTCAACAACCACAGAAACACTTGAACAAACACCAGATTTGAAGTCACAAAAAGCCAAACTTACAATAATCAAGACAACAAGGTACTGCCATAAGGACAAAAATACAAATTAATGGAATAGAATTATGAGTCCAGAAACCAACCCTTACATTTATGGTCAACTATTTTCTGACAAAGATGTGTCAAGACAATTCAGTGGGAAAAGAAAAGTCTTTTCAACAGATGGTGCTGGAACAACTGCATATCCACATGCAAAAGGAGGTTGGATCCTGACCTCACACCACACACAAAAATTAACTCAGGTCGGGCTTGGTGGCTCAGTCTGTAATCCCACCACTTTGAGAGGCCAAGGCGAGTGGACTGCCTGAGCCCACAGGTTTGAGACCAGCCCTAGAAACATGGCGAGACCTCGTCTCTACAATAAATCAAAAAATTAGCCAGGCATGGTGGTGCACACCTATAGTTCCGGCTACTTGGAAGGCTGAGGTGCAAGAATTGCCAAAGCCCAGCAGGTTGATGCTGGGGTGGCTGTGAGTATGCCACTGCACTCCAGCCTGGGCAACAGATGAGACTCCAACTCAAAAAAAAAAAAGTTAATTCAAAATGAATCAGAAAGCCAGACACAATGGCTCATGGCTCATGCCTGTAATTCCAGCACTTTGGGAAGCGGAGGCGAGATTATTGCCTGAGCCCAGGGATTCAAGACAAACCTGAGCAAATTGGCAAGACCACATCTCTACAATAAATAAAAAAACTAGCTGGGTGTAGTGGTGCGCACTTGCAGACCCAGCTACTCGGAAGGTTGAGGGAAAGGATCACTTGAGCCCAGCAGGTCAAGGCTGTGGTGTCCTTGAACATGCCACTGCACTCCAGCCTGGATGACAGAGTGAAACTCTCACTCAAAAATAAAACAAAAACCTAAATAAAATAAATCCAAAACCTAAGTATAAGAGCCAAAACTATGAGGCCCTTATAAGAAAACATAGCAGAAAATCTTCATGACCTTGGATTAGGCAATGGTTTCTTGGATATGATACCTAAAGTACAAGCAATAGCAATAAAAATAAATAAACTGGACTTCAAAATTAAAATTTTGGCACTTAAAAGACACCGTCATACAACCTACAGACTATGAAAAAAATACTTGCAAATCATATATCTATCTAATAAGGAACTTGTAACCAGAATAAAGAACTCTTGCAACTCAATAATATAAAAAGTAAAGGAAATAAGAAGCATAAAGATTGAAAGGCAAAAACATATTTTTTTTCAATGGGCAAAGGATGTGAATAGACATCTCTCCAAAGAAGATATAAAAAAGACCAACAAGTACATAAAAAGATACTCAACATAATTAGCCATCAGGGAAATGCAAGTCAAAACCACAAAGAAACACTTCATATCCAGTAGGATAGCTAGAATAAAAAAGTGTTGGTGAGTATGCAGTAAAATTGGAATCCTTGTACATTGCTGGTAGGAATGTAAAATGGTACAGCTGCTTTGAAAACTTGTTAGTTTCTTTAAAAAGTTACATAAGGAGTTACTATATGACTCAGTAATTCTACTCCTAAGCATACGAGGGGGACCCTCCAAAAACAGAATTTATGTATTTTTACATACTTAAACTTCAGTCTCCTTCAAAGTATTCTTTGCTTGAGGCAATACACTTATCAAGATGCTTTCTCCACTGCCCAAAACAGTTTTTGAACTCATCAATTTGGATGCCTTTTAGTGTTTCTGCCCTTTTTTTGCTTCACCTCTTCTACACTGGGAAAACATTTCCCTTTGAGGATTTTGTCATCCAGGGAAACAAAAAAAGTCACTCAGCATGAGACAGGATGAACAGGGAGGATGGAACATGCCATTTTGGGCATTTGTGGGCAGGCGCATTGTCATGGTGGAAGAGTCAGTCACATGTTTGCCAGAACTTGGGATGTTTCTTGTGCAAACTGTAACACAACCTTCTCAAAATTTCCAGATAAAAACTTTGGTTGACCATATGATCTGGAGGAATGAATGCTGAGTGTACTACAAGAGGCCATCCTCCAAAAAGATGGCTCCGAGTATCTGTAGGTCCCCCCCATATATCTCAAAGGAATGAAAGCAGGTGTTCAAACAAAAGTTTATACATCAATATTCACAGCATCATAATTCATAAGATCCCCAAAGTAGAAATACTGCAAATGTCCATCAACTAATGAATGAATAAACAAAATGTGATATGGCCATACAATAGAATCTTATTCTGTCATAAAAAGAAATGAAGTACTGATAAATGCTACAATATGGAAGAACTTTAAAAATATTATGCTAAGTGAAAAAAGCCAGATACAAGGAAACATATTTATGAACCCATTTAGCCTCGAGCAGATGAGAAGATGCCAGAGCTGAGAGGAGGAGTGAATGGGGAAGTGCTAACAGATATGGAGTTGCTTATGGGCCGATAAGAACATTCCGGAATTAGATTGGTGGCACAAGTCTGTGAATATCCTGAAAACACTAAACATACTTTAAATGGGTAAATGTTATGGTATGAGAATTATACCCCCAATAAAGCTGTTATTTAATAAATAAATGCCAAGGCTCACTGCTGGAAGATGATTTACCGCAGAGTTCTGAAGGCCCTGTTTAGACCACCCTTTCCTTCTAAGTAGTCTACAATAGAAACCAAGTACTGAAAAAGTAAGATCTGGTCTCCACCCACAGAAGTTCTCAGCCCAGTGAAAGAGCAATGCATATAAGCAAACAATGGTAATATAATGCAACAAGTACAATCACAGACAAGGTGTAAAACACTATGGCAATAAAAATAAACTTCAAGCAGGTTGAAGGCCTAAATATAAGGAAACAAACAACTTAAAAACAGTTAGAAGAAAACGTTGGAGAATCTGAGTTGGAGTCTCACTCTCGCCCAGGCTGGAGTGCAGTGGCCGCTCCCGGCCACCGCAGCCTCGACCTGCTGGGCTCCGGTGATCCTTCCGCCTCAGCCTTCCGAGTAGCCGGAACTACAGGAGCGCGCTACCACACCTGGCTAATTTTTTGGTTTATTGTAGAGATGAGGTCTCGCCAAGTTGCCCAGGCGGGTCTCGAACCTGCGGGCTCAGGTAATCCACTCACCTCAGCCTCCCAAAGCACAGGACTACAGGCTGAGCCACCGAGCCCGGCTGAAGAACACCTTTTTGACCTTGGGGTCATGTTGGATTTTTTTTAAAGAAGGCACAAAAAACACAATCTAGAAAAAGACTTTTAAATTAGGCTTCATTAAAATTAAATTTTGTGCATCAAAAGGGTCATAAAGCAATTCTAGGGGAAGATATCTGATACTGATAACCAAGGATTGGTGTCCAGAATATTTATCCTAAAAATCAATAATAAAAAGATTTACAAACCAAAAGAAGAACAGGCAAGACTATATGATAATTCACAGGAAAGGAAACATAAATGGTCAACAAACATGAGGAAAGATGTTCAATTTTACTAGAAACCAAGGAAAAACATTACAAGATGTCTTTCACATGCATCAGATTATCAGAAACTGTTAACACCAATTATTGGTAAGAATATGAAGCAAAGAGCAATTTGGTGATACCTAATAAAGCAACAACCAAGGAAAAGACATTCAGAGGTGGAACCAATAGGACTTGGAAACAGACTAGAAAGCAGAAGTGAAAGGAAAGGAAGGGGTTAAGACAGCTTTGAGGCAGTCAGTGTAAAAGCCTGACATTTAAACTGGATTTGAGGGTGGAAGAAAAAGTTTTCAAGAAAAAAAAAAATAGAAGAGCTTTCCTTTTAATGTGCTGAGTTACAAATAAGGCCTCTTAATGACGGAAACTAACATTAAAAGATGTGAATTTGAAAGGTTCAAGGCACACACTACAATCATTTCTATTCAAATTCTGTATTAGTGAGTGGACTAGGATCAGATGTCTCATGCCCAAAAGGTCAGACAAGAGGCAGAGAGATTAGAGTTCCAGAAAACATCTTCCTTTCTGCTAAATATTCTGCCAGATACAAGTGTTTTAATCTACCTATGTTAAGTACTGCCCTATTTTTGAAAAGGTCAAACTTTCTAGCTGCCTAACTTCTTTCATTAAAAGAAAGTGAGTGTCAAAGGAGCCACCTTGAGGAGCTCGCTCCAAAGATCAAACCTAGAATAATATAAGCAATAAAATAAATGACAGTAATGAATGTATTATAAGCTAACAGTAAAATAAACATCCATGATACAATACGTTATAGAAATGTACAATGTATAAGTATTATAATTACAAATAATTGAATAAATAAAGCTGTTCTCTTACAATAGAATTCTAGTTTTAAAATGTAGAAGGGGCCAGGCACAGTGGCTCATGCTTACAATCCTAGCACTTCGGGAGGCGGAGGCAAGAGAACTGCATGAGCCAAAGGGTTTAAGACCAGCCTGGGCAACTTGGCAAGACCTCGTCTCTACAATAAATAAAAAATTTAGCTGAGTGTGGTGGCACACACCTGTAGTCCCAGCTACTTGGAAGGCTGAGATGGAAGGATCACCTGAACCAGCAGGCTGAGGCTACGGTGGCCGTGAGTGTACCACTGCACTCCCGCCCAGGAGACAGAGTAAGATTCTGACTCAAAAAAAAAAAAAAAAAAAAAAGTGGAAGGAATGAAAGAGAAAATCGCCTTTTGGCAATTTTCCAGATACAAGTGTTTTAATCTACCTATGTTAAGTAATGCCCTATTTTTGAAAAGGTCGAACTTTCTAGCTGCCTACTTCTTTCAGACAAGATTATAAGGATATCTGTGGAGTCTCAAAGGATCACCCCACAAGACACTCAATTACAAAGCAGAAAAATAACAACTTTGCAATGGGAAACCTCACAGATACCACCTAACTCAAGTGATCAAGATTAACATGACCAACAAGAGAAATATCAATATCATACACTTCTTACACTGCAAAGGGCAGAACACTGCTTTTGGGTTATTACTGCAAAGAAAAAGAAAAAAAAGCATGACCTGAACTTAATCCTGAGGAAAGATCAAGTAAGCCCAAACTGAGAAACATTCTACAAAGTTATTGGCTCTTCAAAAGTGTCAAGGTCATGAAAGAAAAAGAGATTATCTTAAATTGAAGGAGACTAAAGGGAATGACAATTAAAGGATAAATCCTAGACCAGAAAAGGGACATTAGTGGGACAACTGGCAAAATCTGAATTAAGATCTATAGAGTAGTTAGTAGTACTATATCAATGTTAATTGCCTAGTACTGACAATTATAGTTATATAAAATACCAACTTGGGGAAGCTGCATGAAAAGTACATGGGAATTCTACATACTATTTCTGCAATGTTTATTGCAATTAAAATTATCTCACAATGGAAAGATAAAATTTAATTTTAAAAAGTGAGTAGAGCCAGGCTTGGTGGCTCAACCTGTAATCCCGCGCCTTTGGGAGGCTGAGGTGAGTGGATTGCCTGAGCCCGTGGGTTCGAGACCCGCCTGGGCAACTTGGCGAGACCTCATCTCTACAGTAAATTAAAAAAAAATTAGCCAGGTGTGGTAGCGTGCACCTGTAGTTCCAGCTACGTGGAAGGCTGAGGTGGAAGGATCGCCGGAGCCCAACAGGTCGAGGTTGCGGTGGTCGGGAGCGGCCACTGCACTCCAGTCTGGGCGACAGAGTGAGACTCCAACTCAAAAAAAAAAAAAAAAAAGTGAGTAGAAAATGACACCTGAAAAGTGAAGAAAACAGCTCTCACAAACAGCATACAATGAATATTTCAGGAAAGGCCCAGGACCACTGCAAGGTTCCTACCCAGCAGAATGCCCGATGAAGTCGTCAGGTAGACGCAGTAAAGACACAGCAGCAGAAACTGAGTGTCATTGAGAAATGACAGCTGACAGAGGTGGAAGAGAGGTGAAGGGAACGTGACAAGGAGGCCGGCTTCTGGAGTGGCGCACAACTCCGCAGCCTCTGAGACTGGCTGTGTTCTCCAGAGCACACTAACTATCGGGACCGAGTTGGAGATCCACCCACACACAGACTGGGCGACCTTGGACAAATTACTCCAACCCTCTGAGCCTCATCTATAAAACGGAGACGACTCTACCCCACGGAGCTGCCTATAAGAACAGACTAATGTAAGCAGAACTGTACTTCTCCTGTAACAGGCATTCCATGAAGGGTTCACACTGATGATCTTGGTTCAAAGAAAAGTTTCAGCCATACTCCAGAGTTTAAGAAGGCATGGGTATGTGTGGTTCAGCTGAAATAAGCCTCTACCTAAAAAGCCTAAAACGAAAGCCACAGAACCAGTAAGGGTAAACTTCAATTAGACAGGAAAAACACTAATGTGAAATGCCTCATTACCACAAAGCAGCAGTTGAATGAGGCTAAACTTTCTATCCTTAGGGCTCCTTGGATTTTCAATCCAACTAGCAATAGCTCAACATCTGAAACACAGTTCATCATGAAAGAGTGCCCATTTTCTTTTATACCTTACCCAGACAGTCTCCTTACAGTGTTGTGTATGTGTCACTTGAGGTTTTTTGTCACTTATTGGCATCAAGCACTTTTCTAAACCTACCAAGGGCTACTATACAAAACATTTTAAGATGTATGCCTCAGTGGAATTATGAGCGATTTTAATTTTTTCTACTTCTTAAATTTTATGTAAGACAGTAATGCTAAATTATAATGGAAACTGAATAACTTACAAATAAAAGAAAACTTGGAACGAGCAAGTTCTTGATTTACTGCCTTTATTAAGTCTATCAAACAGCATAGTTTGAACCTATCCCTCTCTTAACATGGTCACATTAGCTTGGTTGCAAAAAAAAGTCAATATACTAAACAATTAATGCTGGGTATCTATTTGGATACCCATTTCCTTGGATATATTAACAGGATAAAAAGAAAAGCACTTACCTCTACAGTATTTGCAATATAGCGGTTGTCACCTTCAATTTTGACAGAGAAGTCATAATAACCACTGGAAAACTTGACATTCATGAAGTTTAGTTCAAAAATGTCCCTGTTAAGAATGATGGTAGGCTTAGCAAGAACTCATGTAGGAAAGTCATGAATATAACAAACAGAGCTACAAAGTGTCTCTCTGAAACAGTACAGGGTTTTCCCAGTTCTGAGACTTTTGATTTCCCAACGCACTTGGGCAATCTCATGCTCAATCACAGATTCGTGTGGGGAAAACTTAAAAACTTAAAAACTTTTAAAACCTTGAAAACTATCTATCCTCTCCTAAGTTTCCAAAATTTCCAAAGTCTTTTTTTCCTTTGCTTCCCTCTCAGCTCCTAAAATTCAAGCTCCTTCTGGTAGCTTTCTACAATTTAATATAAAACAGGTCATTTATATATGTGTATTTTATTTTATTTTACTTTACATTTCATTTCATTTTATTTTACAGACAGGGTCTCACTAGTCTCAAACTCCTGACTAGTCTCAAACTCCTGAGCTCAAGTGATCCTCCCACGTCAGCCTCTCAAGTAGCTAAGACTATAGGCGTACACTATTGCTCCTGGCTTCCTTAAAAAGTTATATAACAATAACATGCAGCTATTAAAAATGAATGTAGAATAGTTAATCCTATGGAAAAATGTATAAAGCATAATCCTAATTCAATTTTAAACATTTATTTATATACATAGAAAAGAGTGACAAAAAAGATTGCAAAATATTAGCAGTAGTTTATCTCTGGAATGATGGGTGACTCATATTTTCTTTTTTTAACTTTTCTGTATTTTTCCTATAATAAACATGTATTACTTATATATCAGGAAAAAAATGCATTACTCATGCATCAGTAAATATTAAATTATAAAATACTACTTGTATCACAATGACAAAACAGAATCAACTAGAAATAGGGAATAAAACAGTAAAACTAAAATTATTTTAGTTTTAAAAATCCTTTTCTTCGCGACCTGCCTGGGCAACTTGGTGAGACCTCATCTCTACAATAAATCAAAAATTAGCTGGGTGTAGTAGTGCGCGCCTGTAATTCCAGCTACTTGGAAGGCTGAGGCGGAAGGATTGCCGGAGCCCAGCAGGTCGAGGCTGCAGTGGTTGGGAGCGGCCACTGTACTCCAGTCTGGGTGACAGAGTGAGACTCCAACTCAAAAAAAAAAAAAATCCTTTTCATCTTCAACTGTAAGATTTTGATACCAGTATATCAAATTTACCTAAATGAAATCTAGGTAAGTTTGGTTTTATGATCTTGGCAATATCCATATTAATCTGCTACACTGGCTGCAGGCTAACTAACTTAAGCAAACAGGTTGGCGCTCTGCCAAGATATGACCAGGACTTACCCAATCAGGACAAAGGATGTCTTCTGGAGAACAATGGCTCTGGAAGCAACAGATCTAGCATGTTCTAGCTTAACAGTAGCCTGAGTCAGAGGCTGGGACAGAACATTGGTGACTTGTAACTGGAAATAAATGCAAGAAATTATCTGTAGCAATAAAGACTGAGGGAGCAAAGAATTTTGTTAATGGGGTATTGTATCTACAGAGTTCAAACTCTGCAGAAGAGCAAGCGCCTCCGTTCAGGAAATCTTCACTGACCATTGGTGGGTCTCCTGCCTACCAGAGAGCAGATAAAGAGAAAACAACTAGACAAAGAAGGAACAGATGACAGAATGATCGAGTTGGGAAGAGCCTAAAGGTGGCCTTGCCCAGTGATCTCAGTTTTCAGATAAGGAAACTAGAGCCTAGGGAAAGAAAATGACAGGTCCCAAATTACCCAGGAAGTTCTGTTTTCTTCTCTCTGATTCCCTGCTCTATCCATTCTACTACAGAATCTCTAAAAAAAAATCATCAGCTAGAAATACACTTTAGGAAGGTATCAGCAATAGGGTACCTCAAGAAATGTGGATGACATTAATAACATAATTTGTTGAAAGTCAGCTATAGGCCATACACCAAGCTGGGCCCTCTACATATATCCTCTCACCGACCATAAGAGATAGACAGCATAATCCCTGTATTACAGATGAAAAGACGGAGGCCTCACAAGGTCAAGGGTTGCCAAAGGCCACATGGCCAGTTAGACATTGAGTCAGGACTCAAACTCACCTATCTAGCTTCAGAGCCAATACTTTCTTCAGTCTGTTCTCTTAGTCCCACTTGATTCACAGTGAAGCATGTGAATCGGGTTATTTCTTACCCAAGCCTTTGTTGAGGGATGTGAGTTGTATGGAAGGGAGAAGACAGGTGATTCTAAACACTTCCTCAGGATACGTGTGGGGGCCACCAAAGTAGAGCTAATGAGACACACAGGACTGTCCTATGTGGAACCCCAATGTCTAAACATAAAATGCTAATTTCTTATGAAGATCTTCACTTATCACTGGTTTCCAGACAACAGGAACAAAATGCCCCATTTGAGACGAAACTTCTAAGCATATTAAAGACCTGTGCATTTGCTGTCCAGAGAGTTAACGCCAAAGAGAAATCTATTCTTATTGCTAAGAGGAGGACTATGCTATGAAAAGGCAGAAAGATACACAATCAGTACCAGGGAGGAAGAGACCTGATCCTTATTTCAACAACTATAAAGCACAAGCATTACTT
Organism: Cephalopachus bancanus; assembly: GCA_027257055.1. Classification (NCBI taxonomy): domain Eukaryota; kingdom Metazoa; phylum Chordata; class Mammalia; order Primates; family Tarsiidae; genus Cephalopachus; species Cephalopachus bancanus. Next base: position 6,506,001 of record JAPVLO010000037.1, read on the forward strand.
GGGAACAAAAACAGCTGTCTTAAAACAGTGTATTTAGGAAGTTTTAGTAATGGGAAATGCATCTCAGAAGCAAGACTTCTCGATACATCTGGAGCTCTGTACCTAGAAATGCAATTTTCCAGCACTTTACTGAAAGCCCGTACTATTTAAAATCTAGAAAAAAAAAGTTTCTGTTTGATAGATTTTAAGAGTTCTGTGACTGGTTTGCCCAGTCACAAATGGCCATGCCCCCATTTTGAGGCTAAGGGAAATGAGTTGCCCTACATGTGAAGGGTATATCCTTGTACGGGCTACAACTTCTGAAAGTCTTCCACTAGAAACGGCAGTCAGTGGCACACTTTGGGCACGGAAGTCATACCCGCAGGATGGCCTGTTCCTGAACGTCGGAAGCAGAGCCCTCAGGCACAACCACAACTGGCACGTGGTAGCGATTGTGAGAGAGCACCGCAGCAGCAGAGGCCACGCTGAAGGCTTCTGAGAGTGACTCAAAGTTCTTCTTGCTGAAGATTGCGTTCATCAGCTGGATGACCTGGTCCTGAAAGAAAAAGGAAATGCAGCTGCAGAGCCTCCTTCAGCAGAAAGGTGGGAGGATCACCCTGTCTCCTCAACTGATGCAAGTCATTCTTTAAGTGTTTCAGGTGATCCCATGAAAAGTCTTTTAGTCATTAACCCAAATTGGTAGAGAAAAAAAAGTAAATATTTGGTATTTAAACTTAAAACTTAGATTTGGATGATTTTTTCTATCTTCCATTATAAACTGAAATTCATACATCTGTCAAACATTTAATGAATGTTTACTTATACCATGCAAGGTACTTCCAGATAACTACTGAGATATGAATGTACATTTAAAAATACAAACAACAGTAATCATTTGTTAAATGCCTACAAATGCCAAGTATTGTGATAGGTGTTTTACATTCATTAACCCAAATCTTGACAAAAACTCTGAAAGACTGGTATTACCAATGTTTTCCAAATGAAGCAACTGAGGCCAAAGGGGGCCAAATAGCTTAACTTCTACAAGTTACAACAACAACAACAAAAATAGTAAGACCAAAACTCAAATGGAGGTCTGTTTGTCTACAAAGTCTTTTCACAAGAAAGTCTGTTCTTTTCTGATTCCCATCACCCTCCCAGCTAAACTACCTTCCCTTCCAACCTACTTGTAAGCAGTACATTGAGGCACCGTTTGCATTTCTTTCTTTCTTTCTTTTGTTTTTTTGAGTTGGAGTCTCACTCTGTCACCCAGACTGGAGTGCAGTGGCCGCACCCGGCCACTGCAGCCTCAACTTGCTGGGCTCCAGCAATCCTTCCATCTCAGCCTTCCAAGTAACCAGAACTACAGGTGCGCGCTACCACGCCTGGCTAATTTTTTGATTTATTGCAGAGATGAGGTCTCACCAAGTTGCCCAGGTGGGTCTCGAACCCATGGACTCAGGCAATTCACTCACTCACCTCGGCCTCCCAAAGCACAGGATTACAGGCTGAGTCACCGAGCCCGGCCTCTTTCTTTCTTTATTACTATTATTTTTGAGTTGGAGTCTCACTCTGTCATCCAGAATAGAGTTCAGTGGCATGACCATGGCTCACCACAGCCTTGACTTTCTGCGATCAGGCCATCCTTCTGCCTCAGCCTCCCAAGTAGCTGGGACTACAGGGTCATGCCACCACACCTGGCTAAGTTTTTTATTTTTTGTAGAGACAAGGTCTTGCTATGTTGCCTACACTGGTCTCAAACTTCTGGGCTCAAGCAGTCCTTGGCCTCCCAAAGTGCTGGGACAGGAGGAAAGAGTCACTGTACCCAGCCAAAGTTTGTATTTATAAGACCAAACTTTACAGCTAAAATGAACACTAGAAAGAAACAAAAATAACTCTCCATTACAAACTAATGGACTACATTAGAGGAGAAAATTAAAAGCAATTTTTTTAAAAAAAGTGGACCCTAAAAGGCATTATTAAAACTCTGGAGGTTGTTTGCTTTAAGAGGAAACATTTTCTACCTCAATCAGTTTTGTTTTTAAAATCTACCATCTAACAAAAGAGCTCCCTCGTTCCTGACAATGTTATTCACAGTCGAGACATGAAATAATTTTCTTTAATTGTACCAATTACATTTTTCTATCACCAGGCTGTTGACATGTTAAAATGTACGACTGTTCACCAGAATTGTTGTGTCAAAATCTGTGATAGCAAAATTAGTCCAACTAAATACTAGTTAGTAGAAGCTTGGAAATAAGGGAAGAAAAAGCTTAAGTTGTATACATGCAATATCACAAATTCATCAACTTGACTGTATAGGAGAATCCCAGGTAACTTGTACCATGAGACCCCACATTCCTGCACTTTCACTCACAACACATTAAAAGGGAGTGTTATTTCCAGACCTTCTACACTTAGGATAACGGAAAAGACACAATAGGAATGCAAACACATGAATACATTATTTGATCCTATCTCCTCTGGAGAAAATATAAAGTTAATGCAAATTATCCAAGACAGGAAATTATTTACTGTTTATTTAGAGAAATCTGGCATAAAACTCATAATGCATAATAAAGAAAATTCTAACTGAGAACCCAAATCTCTCCTTCTAAAATTTAAATAATAGCAGCTTACATCTTAAGTACTTTAGATCAAGGGGTGGTAACTGTCTCAGAGACAAGGGTTACAAAGAAGGTCACACTCATTAAGACTTCACACACACACTTCAACTCGTTTCCTACAGGTTAACAAGTGCCTCTTGGGAAAAAAAAACCCATTTCTCAGCAGATGTCTGGTAGACACACATGCCTCACAGTGAATGATGGCCATCAGCAAAGATGAGCTAAAATTTAGCCTCTGGTGAGGATGAGGGAGGCGAGCAAGCAATTCTGAAGTACAGGGCCCTTACCAGAGAAAGAGGATTTGCATGGATCACCAAAGTGGCAAGCACCCATGCGACAGGCAGGAGTATCAGGAAGAAAGGGAGGTGAGACAAGGGCAATCCACCTGGTCTTCATGCCACTCACATGACATTTATACACCCCACTGGAAGCAAGTGCTGTGCTGTATATACATGTCTGTCCCACTGACAACCAGCTTCTTGAAGACAGGCATTACATCTTTCTTTTTCTCATTCTTAATGTTTAACCCAAGACACTGAGTGAGAATACCTCAAGGTATTGTCTGAACATCCTGCTTTGAAAAAAGCTGTCTTCAGCCAGGCTCGGTGGCTCAGCCTGTAATCCCAGCACTTTGGGAGACTGAGGTGAGTGGATTGCCTGAGCCCACGGGTTCGAGGGCCGCCCGGGAAAATTGGCAAGACCTTGTTCTCTACAATAAATAAAAAAAAAAACAAAACTAGCCAGGTGTGGTAGTGCATACCTGTAGTTCTGGCTACTTGAAAGGCTGAGGCTGAAGGAGCGCCAGAGCCCAGCAGGTCGAGGCTGCGGTGACCGGGAGCGTGCCACTGCCCTCCAGCCTGGGCGACAGAGTGAGACTCCAACACACACACACACAAAAAAAGTTATCCTCAGCAGATAAAGCTGACAAACCTTTGGGTTTCATGCCTGAGAACTGTTAGACAGGTACCTCTTTAATGGATGGTTCAGTCCCCACATGGTCCATGAGCTTGTAAGTGGCAGCCACAAATAACGCTGTTGTTTCCAGTCCTTCTTCAAACTGGAGATAAACGCCTCCCAGTTCATCCAGGCGAGCAACAAGATCCTGTCACAACAAAACGGAAGCATGTTGGGTGTAAAATGACAGCAGAAATGAGATGCACAAACCACTGACAACCCCAATGCAGACAGTTTTGAGAAATCTCTCACTCTAAATGTGAAGACCATCTCGGTCACTTAGTATTTTCTCAAAAAAGGTGCTGAGGTAGAGACTCAAGTGTATTTGACATTTGAAGAGGAAAGTATCATCTGCATTTCCAGGAGTCCTCGTTCCCTGGCCTACTGTACTCATGCTCAAGTCCAGGAGTCATAGCACTGAAGTCACGGGCGGAAAGCCAGTGGGCCAGGCTTCCGTATACCCAGGAAGCATTAGGACACAGATGGAGTCCATGGCATCCATCTGGATACAATCTACAAAGCACAGCATTTCCCTTTCTTATACAATGCTCTGAAAGATGGAGGGAGACACACTGCTCTCCTGGGCAACATGGCCAGGCAGCTAATGTGTCTCTGTAGCATCCAGTGACAACACTGGCAGAACTGCCTGTTATCACTGGCTATGCAGTCCATGAGTGGCCCTGGAAGAGCAGGATGTCCTGAACAAAAAAAGGAAAGAGCAAGAATAAAACTACAGTGACCACTTACTGAGTACCTATTATGTACTGGGCACAAATATTCCTTAGGACATATTACTCTAATACAAAGAACATAAGTGTGCCACAGATATAAAAAGCAGTATAGCTGGCTGTGATAAACCATGCATGTCTATCTGTAAGACTCTTCTACAGGGGTCAAAGTTAGGAACGGAGAGACCCATTTGGCAGAACAGAGTCACACCTCAATCTCCTCCACGATGCTCCTCAGGTCAGCCTGCTGGGACAGGTGGGATGCTGTTTGCAGAGCCTGGACTGTTCTGGAAGGTAGAGTGCAGAACTCCAATGAATGGCAAGTCTCTTTCCACCTACTCACCCTTCCTGTATCTTCACCAACATCCCACTCCTGTTCTTTAGAAGTACAGGTTGGTCTCAGCCCTTAAGGAGTTTAGTTACAACCTAGTTGGGAGAGAGATGACAAAGACTGGAAAAGATCGTCACGGCTTGGGAAGGCAATCCAGGAAACAGAACCAGCAATGAGAACTGCGGGCACAGAGGAGGGAGGGAGCACACGTTCAGTTTGGAAAACTGATTTGGCTCCTAATGGCATCACACACAGGACACTAAGACTCAGAATTCAGGTTGCATGAGACATGCTCTGAGGGAGAACAGGATTCAACCCCAGTGTGCGTGGCATCCCCTATGCTGCACAGGGCAATGTGCTGGCAGAAGGTGGCTGCCTATTAATTTTCTATTTTTCCTACTCTAAGGTCAAAGAAATCTTGTAGAATCTACATTTGTAAACTGCTGGGTGGAATTTGGAGCTACTTTTCTGAAACCCAACATGAAGAGGAAGTTGGTAAACACGTGTTGAAGAGCTACTACTTGGGCTACCATTCAGCTGGGAGACCTGAAGGCCACTCATCCTTCAGGCATAAAAGAAAAGGCACAGAGGACTTGGCTCCAGAACCAGAGTCTATTCCTTTTTTTCCTTTTGCTATCATTTATTTATTTTTTATTGTAAAAGTATATATTTGTCAAAAAATTCACACAATACATTACTAAGGAAGTTAAAACTCCTGTTAACACCTACCCTTAAAAGATAGCTGTCCTCCAATTTATTTTCAGCTTAATAATATATTTATACAGTCCTGGGGGGCCAGGACCAGGTCTTGGCCCAGTCCCAAGTCTCGTCAGAAAAAAATATTATATATATATATATTTTTTTCACATATATATGAATACAACTTTCAATGAGTACATATAAATGTATTTTATTCTTATTAACAATGACATAGTATTCCACTGCCTAAATGTACCATAATTTACTCATTTAATCTCCAATTGATAAACACTTGTTTTATTAGACCATACAATCCTGTAACTTATTCATACATGTCATTTTTCAAAAGTTAATGAATTTTTTGAGTAAAATTCACATAAAATTAAACCATTTTGAACAATCCAGTAGCATTTACTATATTCACGATGTTATGTAACTACCACCTCTGTCTAGTTCCCAAATATTTCCATCAGTCCAAAATAAAGCCCCATACCCATTAAGTAGTTTCTTCCCCTTCTGTCTCTCCTCCAGCCCTGGCAACCCCCAGAGGTCTAGGTTCTATCTCCATGGCTTTATCTATCTAGATATTTCATATAAGTGGAATCATACAATATGTGGCCTTCTGTATCTGGCTTCTTTCACTCAGCATAATGTTTTCAGGGCTTATCCATGTTACAGTATATGTCAGCACTTCATCCTTTTTAATGGCTTATTCATATATATATTTTTATCCATTTTTGAGTGTACTCTGTAAGTTAAACTTTTTAAGATGGAATATGGTAGACATAAATACATAAGATTTATGAGATTGTATTCTCTTAATGCACATAATTTGGAAAATATAAACGGTGATTTCTGGATGAAATGAGGAAAGCTGAGGCCCCCTGGTGGTTAAACTGCTACTTCACTCTCCCACCCCCAATGATTTCTGAATTCCTAAGAGATGACTGGGCCCTTGTGTAAAACCACCACTTATCAAGTCAATGTGTCAGAATGGAGAGCAAGAATCTGTCTGCTTATGTCAAGATCATAACAATTTAGATTCCTTCCATGGAAACTAACTCCATTTAAGATGACAAGTTGGAAAACAGAGGAGCCACAATTCAGAGAGAGAGAAGCCCCAGAGTATTCAACAACTCCTATGGCTTGTTGTTATTATGTATGTGAGAAAATGAAACCTGAATTTCCAAACAAGATAAAACTCACAAATCTGCCATGGTAAATGCTGAGCTCAGAAAAAAGTGTCAAGATAGCCTAGAAAGAACTTTTCAACTGAGATATCATTTTTTTCTCTTTGGCACGAGTGAGTACCATGCTGCTAACGACCTCACAAGGTTTAGAATGAAATGAATCCACTTAGCGTTACTCCCAGCTTGCAATTTCCTTCTCTCTGGAGCACGCTATTCAAATACTAAGAAAGCAGACCCTATCTTGCTCATATACAGCAGATGATTTAGGGAAACTGGTTTATGAGAGACCACAATGACATTTTCTCAGATGGTTCAGTCAAACCTACAACTATGTTCTTTTTTCCATTCAAGACAAGCTTACAATCATATACTTCCTAGAATAAGTCCACTTAAATACAGAAGGCCCATTTAGAAGATTTCTGATTTATGCCACTTTTCCTCAAATAGGACAAGGTAGTAGTGATGTTATGTGAGGCATCCTACGGTTTGATCCTCACATATTTCTATGACACAGACATCATTCTCTTGGCTTCACAGATGAAACCATGGGGTTCAACAGTCTCTCATGGTCACAGAGGTATTAAACAGATGATTTGGATTTGAACACAGTTCTATGTGATCCAAAAGTATGTGCTCTTTCCAGCTGTAAGATTTCTACAAGACAGTAGAAACACAAAATAAAGTTTCAGGCTTTATTAATTCTTTTTTGGGCAATACCATGTGCCAGATTCTATGTGGACTTCAAATAAAGAAGCTTATGGCTGGGCACGGTGGCTCATGCCTATAATCCCATCTACTCAGGAGGCTGAGGTGGGAGGATCACTTGGGCCCAGGAGTTCAAGGCTGCAGTGAGCTACGATGGCACTGTATTTCAGCCTGGGTGACAGAGTGAGACTCTGTCTCTTAAGAAAAAAAAAAAAGCCTGTGATCTAACATTAACAAAACTGTAACACAACAAAGGAAGTAACAAGCTCCCTAAGAAAGGGACCTAAGAAGGAAATGGTCTCGAAAAGGAGTTGCTTCTTGCACTCCTAATGCACTCTTGGTTCACTAAGAACCAAGCACTACACTGGACTTTTCACATCTACTATCTCATTTAATCCTGGTGCTTGCTCTATGGTGTAAGGATTATTGGTCCTATTTTACAGACGAAGTTCAGAGAAGTTAGTAATTTGCCTAAAGTCACACAGTAAGGAAGGATACAGCTGGTGTTCAAACTCAAGTCTGAGTCCAAAGTGGATGCACTTCTTCCTGTTCTGGGATTTTGAGGAAGGAGATTCTCCTTTTTGCTTGGGAGAAAAATGAGAAAGTTTTTTGTAGAAGGTAGCATCAATCTAAGACACTCACAGTGAGTGACATCACAACGTGAGATAGTAGTAACTGGGGAAGCATTACCTGCAAAGAATTATGAGCAGAGATCAAAATATGGTAGTCTGAAGCCAAAGGATCAAAAGGGGCAAGCACTGGGAAAGTATACACAAAATATCAGCTACAGGGAAATAGCAGCCCAGAGTCACTGATCACTATCGTGTGGACACGAGCAGGACATGAGAATGACAGACAGAATGTCAGTTGACTGTGTCCCTGCTCTTAACAAAGCTTCAAGCTTTGAGACAATCTGTGGTTAGCAAAACCCATAGGGAACAAGCTCACTGTTCTGAAAGACAGGACTGGTGTCATCAACCTCCTGCTAAGAGGACTCCAGGTAGGTACTCCACACCCTTTTTCAGGGATTGTCATTAGATGGGGGATGCAAAAGAAAACAAAAAATTAATCTTAAGTGAAGAGTCTTAGTGTTAAAGAAAAAACCTACATATGTTATCACTTAAAAGTCAGCAAGCATCCTTTAGTCAGTTGCGACATTTCTGTTTATAGTAAACAGGAAATCTATCCTAGTCCCTCTCCTCTGAGGTGCTTCTCCTTCATCTAGGACTTGGCAGACAGGGGAGCACCCACCCTCTGGGGCACCTGCCTCTCCCACAAACAGCAGCAGCCATGACTTCCAGGACCCCATGAGCCTCTACTGTAGAGCCTCCACTGCAGAGCCTCCACCGCTAGTAAGCCGTGGCATCTCGGCCACACCTCCTTGTGAGAACACTGGCTTTCCTCAGTTACCTACCCCTACGCTCACTCTCTAACCTTAAAAGGCCACTGGGTCTCTGGGTGATGCTGTGTCCATGCTGACTCAGCCCTTGGCCTCTGCCTGCCTGGCACTACTCTTATGTCTGGGATGCCCCGCAGAGTACCTGGCACATAGCAGGTACTCAGGAAGTACTTGCGGAACCAATGAACAAACCCTCTCGGGATCGTACGCAAGACAAAGGAACTCTAGAAGGTGCCTGAGATGACAACTCACGCTAGCACGGTCTCTTCCTTGCTCAGACGAGAGGTAAGGGCACCAAGCACTTCCTGGGATGCCAAGGGAAGGCCAAAGCCACTTAGGGCTGCAACTGCATGGTAGATCTGGGTGACAGAGGAGTCTTCACTGACGGCTGCCAGAAGCAGATCTTTGGTCTCGTTCGAAATAGAGATCTAAGAAAGAATTGGCAGACACAGTTTGAGAACAGGTTTTGGCAATTTGCAACAGGCATGCCAACAGCATTCAGGGCAGCTGCCACGGTCACACCTGCCCCGCACATGTTCATTCCCCCTCCAATCCCTAGACACCGGCACTGCATGTATGTCAACCTCCAGCACCACAATTTCAAAAAGATGCTGACAAGTGAATTGTCTGCGTGTGTGGTTCCCCTGTGTTCAATAAAATGATTTCCAGAAACCTGACATGAGGGTATACTTTAACATTTTTAAATGTTAAAGAATGACAGGAAGAAAAAAATCAAGGCCTTCTAAAAGAAAGGTAAAAACTGTTAAGAAAAGGTTATTTAAAACCTATGAAAAGCGTGAAAACTTAGGAAAAATTAACAAACTATACTTTCTTAAAAAAAAATTCACAGGGATGGAATTTCCGCTCACACCAATGGATTCCTCATTGTATATATATTAAAAAAAAATCTGACATGACCCTCCCCTTTTAAAAATGCACTTTACAGTTGAAAGTAAATGTTAACATAGTAACCTGGACTTACCTCACACCCTGAGAGGGCCTGGCTGGACTGGGCAGCATAGAAGAGGGAATCCACATTACTGGGATCAAGGTTAGATTTGATGAAGGTGCATGCTTTCTAAACAAGGGAAAAAGTCAATGGTAAATGGGGACACATGACACATGCAGTGACTGGGAAAAAAAGGTGTTTTGAATAAATAAAATTCTAAGCCCTCTATGAGGGCATAAAGAATGAGCTACATAAGATTTAGTCTTTTAAGCAGTTATTTTCCACAGGACACTGTATTGCCCAAAATTGCTCACTTCACATAAGGAGCAACAAGCCTGAAGGCACTCTAGTCCTTCTGAACCTTAAAAGGAAAGAAAGAAACCACTTCACTGATCGCCTGCTCTGGCCATGACCAGTGTTCATGATGCTCTTCCTTTCAATAAACTTAAGGACCCTTTGGTAGATATAACCATTATTCCTCATTTAATCAAAAGGAAACTGGGGTTTGGAGTTGGTAAGTAACCTGCTGAAGGTGGGAAACTAGTAAGAGCAGAGGGTCTCCCAAGTCCAGCTGCACTGCTGCCTCCAAAGTCAGGTCAGGTTCAACCATCTTCACACAGACGTCCCAGCGCACGTGCAGGCAACACAGGTAGTCAGCTACTCCAGCCAGAAATCTAGGAGCCGCTCTGGACTTTCCCCTCCCCTCCAAGCCTGCCAAGTCTTCCTCCTTCTTAGACCCGGCCCCGCCCCGGCTTCCCACTGCCTTAGAGCAGGCCCTTGCCACTTACCACCTAGATTGTCAGTCAGCTCCTAACTGGCCTCAAACCACGAAGTACATTCTGCACACTGCTTCAAGAGTGATCTTCACAAAACACAAATGGAGCCATGTTGCTTTGCTATTAAAACCCTTCCATGTTTCCTTTTTTTTTTTAAGTTTTAAAAGAGAGTTCATTAGCAAGAAGAGAAGGAAAAAGGAAGATTTGTGGCAGAAAGATCTGCCATGAGCAAGTTTCTCAAAAAAGAAAAACCACCGATTCCTAATTATTTTCAGACAAGATCCAAAGTTTCTGACACAGCAAGAAATACCCTCATGACTGACCCTCACTCTCCATGCCAGCTTCACCACCACATCCTTAGCTCCAACTCCAAAATCTGCCCCCAGCCACAGCAGCTTCCTATGAGCTTGCCATTGGGTATTCTGACCCCCAGCCCCCTGCCAGGAGGAGCACCCTCTCCTTCCTAGCTATCAAATCAGATACTACCTGCATCCCTGAGCAAGTGTCACCTCTTACAGGCATTCATCCCAGGAGAGGCCAGGTGTCCTCCCTCTTGAGTGCTACTCCCCCAAAGCACGTAAGACGCTGCACTGCCGACCTCCCCCAGTGACCAGCTGTGAACAGGGGCTTTGCTGAAAGTCCATCACAGTGATAGGCACAGAGGAAGCACACGACAAAACCCACGCTACTTCTCCTCTACTGAACTCCAAGGAATACTAGAGAAGAGTCACACTGCGAGACATGTTGGTGGAAGTGATATGAAATTCAGCTCTTTAAAAGTATAGGGCAATAGCAATAGTTACAAGTAGGTGCTTCGGGGAGCAGGACAGGGTGCAGGCACAGCAGACAATGCAATGCATCGTGCTTACCACCAATAGCTATTCTGCACAGTCTTGTTTTTGACTGTGCATGCATTACGTCAACCAAATTTTTTTTTAATTTTATGAGTAAAATTTAAATAAGAGCCTCAAACAAATGCATTTCAACCAAAAGGCTGAAAGGAAAGAAAGTCAGAAGGAGGAAGGAAAGAAACAAGATACCGCACTTTGCGTAAACTAGGAAACTGAAGAAAAGTTAACCTGCTCGGAGTCTTTTCAGGAAAATGTAAGCTTAAGATGTACGGCTTTGTCGCCATCTGGTGCTTTAAGCAATGAAACAACAGCATCTGAGACCCCAAAACTATATGATCATGGTTACTTCTATTTCTATCACTAACTCTTTTTGAACACTTAAAATGTGTCAAACAGGTCAGAAGCGGTGGCTCAGACCTGTAATTGCAGCATCTTGAGAGGTTGAGGCAGGAGGATGGCTTGAGCCCAGGAGATAGAGACCAGCCTGGGAAAGACCTCATCTCTACCAAAAAAAAATGTTTTAATTAGCCAGACATTGTAGTACATGCCTGTAGTCCCAGCTACTTGGGCTGAAGATGGAGGCTCACTTGAGCCCGGGAGTTCAAGGATGCTGTGAGCCATGAGCATGCCACTGATCTCCAGTCTGAGCAACAGAGTGAGACCCCCCCAAAAATGTTTTTTTAATGTGTCGGACACTGTTTTAAGTACTTTACATGCATTTCTTTGGGTTTTTTGTTGTTTTGTGGAGTTTTGGGGGTTTTTTTGAGTCAGTATCTCACTCTGTCTGACTCTCTTTCCAAATTGTCACTGTAATGTGCCACCCAGGCACACCTGGGTAGAGCCCACCCAGACCCCTCAACCCAGACCCTCTTTCCCACAGGTGCCTTCCACCACACTGCGCACAACTCCTGCTCCACTGCCAAACCAGGACTACTGCCCCCAACACAACAAGCACAAAGCCCCCAGGTCCAGCAGCCTGTCCTCTCCTTCTGGGAGCCTTATTGCACTAGTCAACTTCTCCTGTAATGTTGTAACAAAATTCAAGACTTCTGTTAAAATACAGCTTCCCTCCTTTTCCCTCTCCTGCCTGCTCTGTTCACACAGTCATACGGCTCCACAAGCTGCCTCTGCTCCAGGCTTCACTTCCTTACTTCCACACATTCCAACTTGGTTTCTGCCACCAGTATGCTACTGGTGACCTCCAGAGCAAGGGACCCTTTCCAGTGCTCACTCCTCAACCCTGGCCAGACTAACCCCTCGTCCTTCTGAACATTCCTTTGCATTCCCTCTGGGGTCTTGTATCTCCGGTTCTCTTCCTGCTTCTCTGGCAGCTCCTCCAGCGTCCCAAGCTCTCCCACCCAGCCACTCAGTGCTGAGTCTCTCAACTCCTTACCAACCTCTCATCCCAGCCCTCTCTCTCTCCTGAGAGATGGCCTCTGGCTTCCCTTTGAGCCCTACACAGACCATTCCCAGGTCTGTGCCTCCAGCTTAGACTTCTCTAACAGCCACTCAACACACCTCAAAGGTACATCAAGCTTGACATGCTGAAATTCCTGGACACACTTACTTTCTCTTTCTGGGTTCTTATTTTCTGGAATCCCAGCCTTCCTGCAGCAACAGCCACAGGGCCAGGTGGTATCTTTTATCCCCCTCTTGCATTCAGTCTTGCCCTGCAGCCTCCTACTAGCATCTGTCTTCCACAGAGCAGGAGAGAAACTGTTCCAACATGAAACTGGATCATGACACTAGCTGTTTAAAATCTGCTGCTCTCTGGAGAAACATCAGACCCTGCCTGTGGCGGTCCCTTAAGGCACTATGGCCTGGCCCCAGGTCATCTGGCTCCTCCCTCCCACTCCCTGCTCCACAAACCGCCTCCTGTCGGGCCCTTACCTGCTCTCCACCCACCCAGGTCCTCTGACAGGCTGCTCCTCAGCCTGAAGTCTCCTCCTCCCCATCTCCCACACAACTTCTACTTTCCCCTTAGAATTCAGATCAACCATATCCACCTTCATGTCATAAACAGCTACTGAGTGCCTACCACATGCCGTTCTGGGGACACCCAACAAATAAAAAGGCTGTAGTCCCTGCCTTAAGGAAAGAGTGAGATTGGGGTAATGCAGAGTGAGGTTGAGGTTGGAAAGCCTACTGTCGATCACATCCCCTATCGTATACACAAAGAAGCCCCCTGTTCACACGGCACCCATCTTGCCTTCACAAGACTCACCACTGTAACAAATGCTCGTGCCTGTATGTGATGACACAACTAATGCCAACCTCCACTCTTATACAGTCTATTCTAAGGGAGCAGGACCCTTTTTGTTCAACGGTAAATACCCAGTGCCTAGCATCACAGCTAGTGCATAACAGAAACTCACTAAATATTTGCTGAATGACCAAATGAACTGTGCAACAGCCAGCACAGATGGCAACACCCCACGCGAGACTGTGGCTTACAGGTTTGCTCCCAGACAGGGTGGGTGCCGGCTCCCTCTGCAGGTCTCCCATGGTACTCTCCACAAACTACACCAGACCTGATACTGTCTCTAACCAGATCCTGAACTCTGTCATCTTTTCTACACTTAGCACAAAGCCTGGCACACAGCAATGCTCCCAATGATCACTGTGTGAAGGACTGTCCTAGTCTCTGCTACTTTCAGCAACAAGCTTAGCTGAGTACCTGGCCCACAAACAGACAAATATACTTCCTTCTCCACACACACACCATATGCCTAAGCACTTTATACTTATCTCATTTAATTCTCATAACACCTTATAAGGTTGGTTTGTTTTAAATAATTTTTTTTTGAGACATGGTCTTGTTCTGTTACCCAAGCTGGAGTGCAGCACTGTGATAACAACTCGCCGCAGCCTCAAACTCCTGGGCTCAGGTAATCTCCCCACCTCAGCCTCGAGTTGCTGGAACTACAGGTATGCACGAACATGTCTGGTCAACCTTTTTTTTGACTTGGTGTCTTACTCTGTTGCTCAGGCTGGAGTGCAGTGACATGTTCATGGCTCACCACAGCTTCAACCTCCCAGGCTCAGGCGATCCTTTCACCCCAGCCTCCTAAGTTGCTGGGACTACAGGCACATACCACCATGCCCATCTTTTTTTTTTTTTTTTTGTAGAGACGAGGTCTCACTATGTTGCCTAGGCTGGTCTTGAACTCCTGGGCTCAAACAATCTTCTTGCCTCCCTAAGTGATGGGATTACAGGTGTGAGTCACCATGCCCAGTCCAGTGAATTTTTTAATCTAATGTAGAAACAGCCGGGCTCGGTGGCATAGCCTATAATCCCGCGCCTTTGGGAAGGTTCAAGACCCGCCTGGGCAGGCGAGACCTCATCTCTACAATATATCAAAAATTAGCCGGGCATGGTAGCGCACCCTGTAGTTCCAGCTACTTGGAAGGCTGAGGCGGAAGGATCGCCAGAGCCCAGCAGGTCATGGCTGCGGTGGCCGGGAGCAGCCACTGCACTCCAGTCTGGGCGATAGTGAGACTCCAACTCAAATAATAATAATAATAATGTAGAAACAGGGTCTCCTTATGTTGCCCAGGCTGGTCTTGAACTCCTGGCCTCAAGTAATCCTCCAGCCTCAGTCTCCCACAGCCCTATACCCAGCATGTTCTTAATTTTGTAAAAAGCTAAACAATAGAGCCGGGCTCGGTGGCTCAGCCTGTAATCCCGCGCCTTTGGGAGGCTGAGGTGAGTGGACTGCCTGAGCCCGTGGGTTTGAGACCCGCCTGGGCAACTTGGTGAGACCTCATCTCTACAATAAGTCAAAAAATCAGCCGGGCGTGGTAGCGCGCACCTGTAATTCCGGCTACTCGGAAGGCTGAGGTGGAAGGATCGCCGGAGACCAGCAGGTAGAGGCTGCGGTGGTCGGGAGCGGCCACTGCACTCCAGTCTGGGCGACAGAGTGAGACTCCGACTCAAAAAAAAAAAAAAAAAAAAAAAAAGCTAAACAATAATGTCTATAAAATCACCACTCTGATATGCTTAAGTTTTATATAAATATAGTACCTAGCTATCAAAATGAAAGCTGTTCACTCTTCCTAATGCCTATAATCAACCACAACTGCTATTTCCAGAGCTGCTTTCTATTCTCGGATTCTCATTAAACCAGGGTTCTCCCAGTTTTGCTGCTAACACCTCTTGTAACAAAATAACCAACCCCCCCCCCAAGGATCTATCTGTGAGAGCAATCAACGGTACATCCAGTAGCGCTGAAGGAGTTCTCTGATCTGAGCTGAAAGCAGCAACAGCTGAGTAGGACACACACACCACTACATGGAAGTGACAGTAACAAGCATCTTCTCTCAATGGATTTTTAACATGCACATCTAATGAGGAAATTCAACAGCCCTGAAGAGTCACACAATGTCCTTCCTTCCATTACTTACAATGTGCACAACTCCAAGTCACCATAGCACATTTCATAGGCAGTGAGAAGAGTGGAATATGTGATCAGTCCATTTATTTTCTGACTAGGAGGCACATTTAGAGAGCTCCCATTTCTACTGAGCTAAAGTTTACAATTCACTCACTCAACAAATATTTGTTGAAAGCCCTCTGTGTGTCAGATGTATGGTAAGCAGTGGGGATGATAGACAAAAAAAAAAATGTCAACCAATGTACACCAACTGCTACTACTATACAATAGGACTACCACTAAGAGCTAACACTTACATCACCACATGCCATCAACGGGCTAACTACCCTGTATACATCCCTTGTGAGCTGAGTACTATTATTACTGCTATCTCACAGATGAGAAAACAAAAATTCTGAAGGTTAGGTAAGCTGCACAGGTGACTCAGTTGTGATTCTGACTTTAGAGTCCATTATAAACATCAAGCCATAGCCAGCCCTCATCATGCAATTATTCCAAGTCACAGTGTGCTGCAGCAGTCTGGATGCCTCTTCAATCTACATCTTCAGCCCTGAGCAACATCTCTCAAATTTGTGATGGTGGCCGAGGAACACCTTTAGGGGCATGTGTTCAATTGAAATAGCTCATGTGGACTCCAATCATGACAAGACCAAAAGCCATTGCTCTGAATGAAGTAAGAGGCTGCATTCTTCCATGACTCCACAAAACTGAACTCCACAGGTTCACAGAAGCTTGAATATTCCCAGTAGAAACCTTTCATCCTGGATTCAATCCTGCCAAAATTTAACATAAATATTTCAATGAAATTTTAAATTTCGATGTAAATTTAACATTAATATTTCACCCAGACTCCAGTCTGAGCAACAGAGTGAGACCCTCACCTCACAAAAAATAAATAAAAATTTAAAAATCGCTACCATTTGAAGAACTTTTGGTGGGCATGATTTTACTTTATCCTTAGAATGATCCAATGAGGTAGGCTTCATAACCCTTTCAACAGAGAGATGGAGCCAGAATTAAAAGCTTGGGTTTAATGACTCTAGTGCCTGTGCTATTACTTTTAAGCTAAACTAATTTTATCAGTAAGAACATTTACCTTGAAGGTTTATAAGAGTATGATCAAGATGAAAACTCTGTTTCCTTAATATAGTCACACAGAAAAAAAACAGTGGACAGGAACAAGAGATGGCTGCCAGGAAACCTATCTGAATAAGCTGGATCTCCTATAGCTGGGATAAGCAAACTTTTTCTGTAAAGGGCCAGTTGGTATATATTTTAGACTTTTTGGACAGTCTAGTAACTACTCAACTTCACAGCTAAAGTAAAAGTAGCCATACACAGCATGTAAATGAATGGATATGGCTGTGTACCAATAAAACTTTATTTACAAAAACAGTCTTCACCCAGATTTGGCCCTAGGGGCCATAGTTTATCAAATTCTTTGCCACATGGTATTAAGAGGATGGTTGGCAGACACTGGCAATTCACTCAACCTGAGATTTTATTTACTCCTTTATTATGGGATAATATTTCTCACCATATAGAATTATGAAAAGTATCTTAAGATAGCATACTCAGTGTACCTGGCACATATGAGGCACTCAATAAATACTGATTACTGAGTTCAGTCTGGGCAAGAAATATAAAAGATAAGCCTAGGACATTGCATTTCACGCCAGAAAGCAGAGAAACTCTTAAGGGCTACCGGAGCACATAAAATATACACACACATTTTGGCCCTCTGGCAAAAATGAAGCATTTTGATCATCAAAAAGATAACAACTGAAAGACAGCAACTGGGACTATGGGTTCTGGCCATGACAGAATTAAAGGTATTGAACTTACCTTTCTACCATAAATAACTATAAAATTAGACAAAATACATGAAGCTGAGACACTGAACAACAGATAGCAAAGTCTGTGATTCTTGAAAGTAAGAAGTATGACAATGATAGTAAAAATGGTGAGAATTTAAATGAAACTAAAATTGTAAGGTTCTTTATTATTTGTGACATGGTAAAATAATAATTTAAAGTATACTGTGATAAACTTAGCATGCATATTATAATCTCTAGAGAAACCACTAAAAATAATAATAATTAGGACTAAATAGTTAATAGGAGGGATAAAAGGGAATATTAAAAAATAATCTTGCTAGGCACAATGGCTCACACCTGTAATCCAGCACTTTTGGAGGCAGAGGCGAGAGGATTGCCTGAGCCCAGGAGTTCAAGACCAGCCTGGGCAACTTGGTGAGACCTCCTCTCTATAATAAACCAAAAAATTAGCCAGGCATGGTGGCGCACACCTGTAGTTCCAGCTACTTGGGAGGTTGAGACAGAAGGATTGCCTGAGCCCAGCAGGTTGAGGCTACGGTAGCCATGAGTATGTCACTGCATTCTAGCCTGGGCAACAGAGTGAGACTCTGACTCAAAAGAAAAGAAAATAATAAAAAATAATCGAATTCACCACTATACAATGCAGCCATGTAACCAAGAACTATTTCTACCCTCTAAAGCTATTGAAATAAAGAAAAATAAAATAAAAATAAATAGCACATGGAAAAGGAGAGGGAAAAACAGATAAACAAATAGAAAACAAATAACAGATGGTAAACATAAACCCAACAGTAGAATTAGATTAAGTATAAATGGAATAGGCCGGGCTCGGTGGTTTAGCCTGTAATCCCAGCACTTTGGGAGGTTGAGGCGAGTGGATTGCCTGAGCTTGCGGGTTCAAGACCTGCCTGGGCAACTTGGTGAGACCTCGTCTCTACAATAAATAAAAAAAAATTAGCCGGGCATGGTAGTGTGCACCTGAAGTTCCGGCTACTTGGAAGGCTGAGGCAGAAGGATCGCTGGAGCCCAGCAGGTTGAGGCTGCGGTGGCCGGAAGTGTGCCACCGCACTCCAGTCTGGGTGACACAGTGAAACTCCAACTCAAAAATAAATAAATAAATAAATAAATGAAATAAACTCCCTAATTAATTGATAAAAGTGGTCAAACTGAATGAAAAAACAAGTGCCTTCATGTACTGTTTACAAGAAATAGATTAATAATCTGACATCTTAAATCACTAATTCAACTTTATTATCACTAGAAGTAAAACAACCAGACATCATGTACCGATTGATAGGCAGTACACAGCACTACCTACAAAATATTTTCACCAAAAAAATGGACCCTGAATATAAGTAAGCCTCAAGAGTTAACTACAAGTTTACAAGAATACAAAGGATAGGGAAATATGTTCAAAACATCAGAAAGATGCAATCAATCAAAGGCAGAATGTAGAAAATTCTCCGGGACAAGTGATGTGGCTTATTTCACAAATAAATGGTAAGGAGGGTAAGAGGGAATAGGAATTAATACAGGTGAAAAGAGTCTTAAGAGATAGCAACAAAATGCAACGTATGGACCTTGTTTAGACCCTGATTCAAGCCAACTAATTATAAAAAAAAAATTTAAGATAACTGAACATAGACTGGAAGTCAAATGACATTAAAGAATTACTGTGGGCCAGGCATGGTGGTTCATACCTGTAATTCTCAGCACTTTGGGAGACCAAAGTGGGAGGATAACTTGAGGTCTACAGTTCAAGATCAGCCTGGGCAACATAGAAAGACCACATCTCAATCAATTAAGAGATACAAGTAAAATGATGTCTGATATTCACTTTAAAATAATTTATCCTGGCAGGGCATGGTGCCTCAAGCCTGTAATCCCAGCACTTTGGAAGACTGAGGTGGGAGGATCGCTTGGAGTTCAAGACCAGCCTGGGTGGGCATCATAGCAAGACCTCGTCTCTAGAAAAAATTAAAAAGTTAGCCAGGCATGGTGGCAAACATGCCTGTAATCCCAGTTACTTGGGAGGCTAAGGGGGGTAGATCCCCTCAACCCAGGCTACGGTAAACAACAGAGTCTGGGTGACTGAGCAAGGTGAGACCCTGACCAAAAAAAAAAAAAAATTTTTTTTTTTTTGAGTTGGAGTCTCCCTCTGTCACCCAGATTGGAGTGCAGTGGCCGCTCCCGGCCACCACAGCCTCGACCTGCTGGGATCTGGCGATCCTTCTGCCTCAGCCTTCCAAGTAGCTGGAACTACAGGTGCGCGGTACCATGTCTGGCTAATTTTTTGATTTTTATTGTAGAGATGAAGTCTCACCAAGTTGCCCAGGCGGGTCTCGAACCCATGGGCTCAAGCAATCCACTCACCTCAGCCTCCCAAAGTGCGGGATTACAGGCTGAGCCACCGAGCCCAGCTAAAAAAAAGATATTCTAACCAATAAGTGAGATGCTGTGGCACACACCTATGGTCCCAATAGACTTGGGGTCATTTCTATGTTAATACAAGATATGGTAGGCAGAATTCGAAAGATGTCCACATCCCTTCCCCTGGATTTCCACCCACTGATTATTCATTTAAACACAAATTTAGGATCTGCTATAAAGGAATTTTGTAAGTATAATTAAAACCTAAGTCAGCAGACCTTAAAATTCAGAGATTATCTAGGTGGGCGTGACTCCAACAGGTAAGCCCTTTAATAGCAGTTTTCTCTGGCTGGTGGCAGAGAGATCCTATGCATATGGACTCAACATGCCATTACTGCTTTAAAGGTGAAGAGGCCACATGAGAAGAAATACCAAGGGCCTAGAGTAGCACAGAGCAACCCTTGGCGGACAACCTGCAAGGAAATGGGGATCGCAGGCCTTCAGCCACAGGAAACTGGCAGCAACCTGAATGAACGTGGAAGCAGATTCTTTCCCAAAGCTTCCAAAGAGCCCAGCTTAGCCAACACCTTTATCTTGACCTTAGGAGACACTGGGCACAACAGGGCGCACCTATAGTCCCAGTTACCCAGGAGGCTGAGGCAAAAGGATCACTCAAGCCCAGAAGGTTAAGTCTATCGTATGTAATAATGGTGCCTGTGAATAGCCACTATACTCCAGCCTGGGAAACACTATATAGTGAGACTCTATCGCTCCAAAAAATATATATATATGTCAGATAATAAATGGGTAGTGTTTCAAGTCCCTAAGTTTATAGTAATCTGCAGTCACAGAAAACTAATGTCTTAGGCTAGCAGTCCACACTATTATAACGAATAAAAGGTAAATTTGCTTAAGACTACCCCTGAGTCCACAAAAGGTTTTAATTATGATGTATTTTCCTCATCAAAAGTCAAAAAGAGCCGGGCTCGGTGGCTCAGCCTGTAATCCCGCACCTTGGGAGGTTGAGGTGAGCGGATTGCCTGAGCCCGCGGTTCGAGACCCACCTGGGCAACTTGGCGAGACCTCATCTCTACAATAAATCAAAAATTAGCCAGGCGTGGTAGCGCGCGCCTGTAGTTCCAGCTACTTGGAAGGCCGCAGCGGAAGGATCGCCGGAGCCCAGCAGGTCGAGGCTGCGGTGGCCAGGAGCGGCCACTGCACTCCAGTCTGGGCGACAAAGTGAGACTCCAGCTAAAAAAAAAAAAAAAAAAAAAAAAAGTAAAAATAAAAATTGCCTGATGTAGTGACTATCACTGTTTAGCAAATGTGAGTGCCCCCGACTTGAATTCCTGTGCTAATCAGTCACACCTAGGGCACGTAACAAGTACCCGAGGCAGTGAACAGGCTCAACTGCAGAGCTGTGGTGAAAGTTTCTGTGACTTGCTCCTCTGTATGTTCCACTATAAACACCGGCATGCTCCTATACGTACACGAGGCACTCAGAAATAAAAACTGTCTGACTGAAATGAAAAGTCTTACCTCGGACTAGCCTTGGTTATCCTCAAATGAGCAAGAGTTAGTTTTGAAGGACCCAGAGGGAACACAGAGGAATGAAGGTTCTCTGAGCCATTTTGGCCACAAGACAAAAGCAGCCTTACCTTCACATCTGGCACCTGGGCACCAAGGTTGTGGAGCCCCACAATGGAGTAGAAGGCAGATTCCAAATCTGTGAAAGGGCGGGTCAACGAGGCTCTCAGTCGCTCCACGTCATGCTTGGTGAGGTAGTGAGTGGGCGTCAGAGCCTGGGCACTGGCTATGATTGTCAGGGCCAACAGGAAGACAGTGCGTGAACCTTGGGGGGAAACGACGGTTAAACACACTCCACACGATTCCAAAGTTCTGCACAGTCCCAGTGATGATGCAAACCAAAGCCTGGAACCAAATCCCATGGGGAAGGGTGAAGGACCTGGCAGGTGTGACGGGAGGAGCTTTGGGAAGTGGTGAGCCAGGTCTTCAGCCTGCACCAAGATGGCATTTCCAACAGCATCCAGGCATCTGCAGCTCAGGGCCCATCATGCTAGTAAATCCCAGGCCCGCACTCTTCCCACCACTGTTGCTCTTTGTCACTCTAGAGAGTCTTGGTCCTTCCTGCCCAGCACTTTTCCATGCTTTCTCCTGCTTTAACTTTGCTCAAGTTTTACGTTCAGACTTCAGCTCAAATCCAGGGGGAGACTATGTTCAGGTCTAGAATCTCTTCCTTAAGAAGCCCCCCAAGTCAGCCCTCGACACAGAGGTTTGTAAAAGAAAAAAAAAAAAGAAGCCCCCCTAACAGCCTTCCCTTGGATATGTCCCCAGTACAATCATGTAGGACTTTGGGCTGTCTTAAACTGTAGCTCTGCCATCTATTAGCGATGCGCCATGGCACAGTTATTCAGCCATCTGATGCCTCAGTCTCCTCAAGTGTAAAGTGGGATAATAATGGTATCTATCTCAGGGATGAGGATTACACAGACTAATGTGGAAAGGTCTGGCACACAGCAAGTGCCAACTAGACGTCAGTTACTACTTCTATTATTTGTCGTCGTTGTTTTATCCATTGATAGTAATTGGTACTTCTCCTATGTGGAATTTTTCACAACTATAACAGTATAATGCTGATTTCGCTGTAAAACTGTAAATTCCATGAGGATGAAGACTGCTTATTTTGTTCATTCCAGTATTTCCAAGTCTTGCAAGCTGCCTGGCACATAGTAGGTACTGAATAAATATTTGTTGAATAAAGGGAAAGAAAAATTAATCCCCATCTATGATGGCCCAGGGTGCAGGAAGCTGTAGGAGTAGTATAATTTCTACTTTCACTTAAAAAAAAAAAAAAATTACAGGGCTTGGCGGCTCGGCCTGTAATCCCAGCACTTTGGGGGGCCAAGGTGACTGGATTGCCTGAGCCTGTGGGTTCGAGATCCGCCTGGGCAACTTGGCGAGACCTCGTCTCTATAATAAATAAAAAAACTAGCCAGGTGTGGTAGTGTGCGCCTGTAATTCTGGCTACTAGGAAGGCTGAGGTGGAAGGATCACCAGAGCCCAGCAGGTTGAGGCTGCGGTAGCTGGGAGCATGCCACTGCACTCCAGTCTGGGTGACGGAGTGAGACTTCAACTCAAAAAAAAAAACACACTTTTGAATGGCTCCTTCTTGATAAAGTGCATCTGCCACTCATGTAACAGCAACAACAAGCAATCACAGCTAACATGAATGATCCTAAGTCCTTTGCCTATAGTGTTAAATTAAGCTTGAATTACAATCCCTTTTAAAAGGCATTGTTGGCCACGCACAGTGGCTCAAGCCTGTAATCCCAGCACTTTGGGAGGCCGAGGCAAGAGGACTGCCTGAGCCCACAGGTTCGAGAACACCCAGGCGAGACCTCATCTCTATAATAAATCAAAAAATTAGCTGGGCATGGTAGTATGCGCCTGTAGTTCCAGCAACTTAGAAGGCTAAGGTAGAAGGATCACTGGAGCCCAGAAGGTCGACGCTGGTGTGGACGTGAGCATGTATGCCACTGCACTCCAGCCTGGGCGAAGGAGTGAGAGTCCAACTCAAAAAAAAAAAAAAAGGAATCGCTATACCCATTTTACAAATAAGAAAACTGAGGACCAGAGTAGCTTGCATATAGCCAGTGTTGGACTCAAACTCAGGTCTATAGAGTTTGACTCTATAAACTCTAACCACAGAGTTGACACTACACTATTTTTTAAAGAATGTTGTATAAGGGTTGCCTATATTAAGAGTAACTCAGAACATCATTATTCTATGATCTTAGTTCTATTTAACTTAACGAATGTGAAAGACCTTTAAAAAAATAGAAGAGCCGGGCTCGGTGGCTCAGCCTGTAATCCCGCGCCTTTGGGAGGCTGAGGTGAGTGGATTGCCTGAGCCCGCGGGTTCGAGACCCGCCTGGGCAGCGAGACCTTATCTCTACAATAAATCAAAAAAATCAGCTGGGCATGGTAGCGCACGCCTGTAATTCCGGCTACTCGGAAGGCTGAGGTGGAAGGATCACTGGAGCCCAGCAGGTCGAGGCTGCGGTGGCCGGGAGCGGCCACTGCACTCCAGTCTGGGCGACAGAGTGAGACTCCAACTAAAAAAAAAAAAAAAAAAAAAAAATAGAAGAATATCTGCAATGTGGAGTATTAATCAAATGTACATTGAATGCTACTATATGCCAAGCACTGTCTTGGTTGTTAAAAATACAGCAGGAAACAGAACATAAAAACCTCCACCCTCATGGAGCTTGTATTCTAGTAAGAAAAGACATCACACAAAATAATTAAGAAACATCATTTATCGCATTAGAAGGTAAAAGTGCTGTGGAGAAAAGTAAAGTGCAGAAGGGATGTCTGGGAAGAGCCACATTGTAAAGATAGTCTGTGAAGGCCTTAAATGAGAAATAAAGAGCTGAGTGTAGACCAGAAGGAACATGTCATGAAGACATCTTGGGGGAACCACACCAAGAAGAAAAGGAAGTACAGACCTGAATCAGGAGTATGTATACGTGGGGGGACCCCAACAAACAGGAGTTTATTAAAAAACTGTATTTATTCTTACATGTCTAAGCTTCAGTTACCTTCAAAGTACTCTCCATTTGATGCAATATATCTGTAGAGATGCTGTTTCCACTGCTCACAACAGTTTTTTGAACTCGTCAGTTTTGATTTCTTTTAGTGTTTCTGCCATTTTTTGTTTCACCTCTTCCACATCGGGAAAAAGTTTCCCTTTAAGGACTTTCTTCAACCAGGGAAACAAAAAAAAAGTCACTTGGGGCAAGAGGGGATGAACAGGGAGGGTGGGTCAGGGAGGTCACACTGATCTTGGGCAAAAACTGCTGAGCATTCAGTGCAGTGTGAGCAGGTGCATTCATAAGTCACCCATCATGAAATGGGCAAACGCGCTGAAAGAATCTCCAAAAAAATTTCACTGAAGCCGAATGCAGCCTCTCAAGCAACACTAGCTGGTACACTGATGCTGATGGGTTCCCCCCTAGGGGGGGAAGCCTGCACTACAAAGGGTCTGTACTCCAATAAATGTTTTCTGGGGGGGGTCCCCACTTGTACACACAGTGTTTTCTGAGATTAACAAGGACAGTGTGGCTAGAATGGGATAAGCAAGGGCTGAAAAGTAAATGAGGTGACAGAGATAGCAAATGCCAAATCCAGAGGGCCTTGTATGCCATTGAGGGAACTCTGGCTTTTCCTAAGTGAGATGCAAGCCGCTGGCAAGTTCTAAGCAGAGGACTGATTTGACTTATACTTTAATGGGATCATTGTACTGAGAATAAACACTATGACTGTGTGGAGAATAGACTATGCAGAAGCAAGGACAAAAGATGAACACCAGCAAAATGATGAAGAGGTCCAACCCAGGGGGACGGCAGTGGAGGAGGGATAAGAAGTATCTGGCTAGAATTCAAGGTTTTAACCTATCAGAACTACTAATGGTTTTAGCCTATCAGAACTACTTATGAACAGAAAGACTAAGAGACAGGGAAGTCAGGCTACCAAGGCTGGATCCCCGATGTCTGTGTACATGCAGGTACTCAATGGATTACGATCAAGTGAATGACTACAACCAGCATTTTTTCACCTGGACAGCAAACCCCCGAACGCAGGCCCGAATCACAACCCTCATTCTCTCACCTCTGATGAGTGACAGCAATAACTTTTGTGACTATAATTGGAGCACTTAACATGTACGCCCATGCTATACTAAGTGCTTTGCCCGCACCAAATGGGTAAATCTTCACTACTGCCAAATCGGGTGGCCACTTTCTACGTTTTACAGACCAAGAAATGGAGGCTCGAAGTAGTTACCGGGCCCGAAACACGTGACTGAGACTCCAACCACCACTTTACTACCCTCTACTCCTCAGATAATGAAGTGATGTGCACTGGCTCACCCACTGTGCCACCTTCTGGGGGATTCCAACGTCCCACCTGTCAAGTAGTAACAAGAATGCACACTCTCCCAGCTGTGCTGGGACTACGCGAGAGTCCACACTGCGGGCCCACTCAGCTTCCACCGCAGGGAACTTCACCTTCCCGAGTGCCGGGCATCGCCCTGAACCACGCACGAAGATGAGCAACTCCAGGAGGCAGCAGTAACCCGCTTATTTCACAGGGGGAAACCAGGGCGTAGAGGGTAGTTCTTTGGGGGCCCCACGCACACGTGGCACCCTGCAAATCTGCACCCAGTCCAACTTCAGAACTCACGCTCCCAGAGAGGAGAGCGATCTTCTCGCCGCTTTCAACCAAGAGGAAACTACGAGAAGGTCGCCCTGGCCAAAAGCTCACCCGCAGTCAGGGGGGCGCGGGGACAGATCTTAGGCCGCCCGGCCCCGGGGTCCGCGAGGCCAACGAATGGGTGGAGCCAGGTCCCGGCTGAGCGCGGCCGCGGCGCCGGCTGGGCCTTGGGGCACCCGTAGCTCCCTCCGCCCCCCCCCCCAGCCGCCCGCAACCCCTCGGGTCGGGGCACCCCGCCAGCCGCAGCCCTCCAAGAGACCCCGGCTCCGAGTGCCCGCGCCCAGGCCCTTGCCCCTGCCCCGCGGGGAAGGCGGATCCCGCCCGGCCGGCCCCTCGCGGCGGGCACCGGCCCCTCGCGGGCAGCCGCCCTCTCCGCCCGGAGCGCGGGCCGCGGGGCCCCGTCGCCCCGCCGCGCGCAACGCCTCACCCGGCGGCGCCATTCCTCCGCGCAGGTCCCGCCGGAGCCCGGGACGCGGCCGACTTCCGCTCGGGAAAGGGGCTCCCCGAGCGCGCCGGAGGGGACGCCGGGGACCGGCGGCGGGCTCCGCGGGCCGGGATGAGCTCCGGGCGCAGGTCGGTGGCCGCGGTCCCGCGGGGCCTGGCCGCTCCCGGCAGCCGCGGCCGGGACTCGCGTACTCGCGCGCGAAGGGCCTCGCGGCGCCCGCGCCAAGGCCGCCTCCCCCTGCGCCCGGCCCCACTTGGAACCGTCCGCTCGCTGCGGTCCTGTTCCGGGAGCCACCGGGACGCGGTTGGTCCGGGCCTCGGGGACGGGCCCGAGACGGGGCCGCTTCTGATCGGTCGACGGTGCCGTCACTCACTCGCCTTGCTGCAGCCCGGCCAATTTTAAAGGAACAGGAAGGGTATGGTGGGGGGAGGCGGGCTGCGATCGCGCCTCTGCAGCCTTGAATTGCTGGACTCAAGTGATCGATCCTCCTGCCTCAGCCTCCCCAGTAGCTAGGACTACGGGTGCGGGCCACCACGTCCTCCTAATTTTTTTCTTTTTGAGTTAGAGTCTCACACTGTCGCCCAGGCTGGAGTGCACTGTCACACTCACGGCCACCCAGCGTTGACCTGCTGGGCCCCCGGCGATCCTTCCGCCTCAGCCTTCCAAGTAGCCTGAACTACAGGCGCGCGCTACCACGACCGGCAAATTTTTTTATTTACTGTAGAGACGAGGTTTCGGCAAGTTGCCCTCGCTGGTCTTGAACCCGCGGGCTCAGGCAGTCCACTCGCTTGGGCCTCCCAAAGTGCTGAGATTACAGCCTGAGCCACTGAGTCCGCCCGATAATTTTTTTTTTTTTTAATAGAGATGGCGTCTCGCTTTGTTGCTCAGGCGTGAGCCACCGCGCCCAGCCTGCTATGAAGATTCTTATACATATTCCTTTGGCGCACGTGTTGAGTCTGAGTGGAATACACTCCTAGGAATAGAGGAGCGAATCACAGTGTATGCATATCTTCAACTTTACTAGATAATGCCAAATAACTTCCAAAGTGGTTGTACCCAGTTTACACTGTCAACTGCAAGTTATAAGATTTCTATTTGGCGGGGCATGGGGCACAGTGGCTCACGCCTGTAATCCCAGCACTTTGGGAAGCAGAGGCGAGAGGATTGCCTGAACTCAGGGGTTGGAGACCAGCGGGGCAACTTGGCAAGACCTCGTCTCTACAATTAAAAAAAAAAAATTAGCCGTGCGTGCTGGTGCATGCCTGTGGTTCTAGCTACTTAGAAGGCTGAGGTAGAAGGTAGAAGGATTGCCCAGTAGGTCGAGCCTGCGGTGGCTGTGAGCGTGCCACTGCACTCCCAGCTGGGCGACAGAGTGAGACTTCAACTAAAAAAAAAATTTCTATTTGCTCCACCTCTTTGTCAAATTTAATATTAAAACTAGCATTAACAATTTAAGCAATGTAGAAGTTTAAGAAATAAAATTTTCTCTCAACAATGTCACTCCACAGATGTTTGGTTTGAATTCCATACGTTTTTCTATGTGTATCCCAACATCTGTGTGTGTGTGTTTCTCTGTGTGTGTACTTGTGAAAATATTGTTTTGTTTAAATAAAAATGGGATTTTATTATATCTACTGTTTGGCAACCTGCTTTTTCATTCATTGATCTGTGCTAAAACATTGAGTAAATGCAGATCTACTGAGTCATTCACTCTACCAGTATGTATCGAGTGTTACTCTGTGTCACAGTCCTAGACTCTTGGGGTACATTCATGAACAAAGCAGGAAAAGAGCCTTGTCCTTATGGAGCTTACATTTTAGCAGGAGGAAATAAATGATTTAAAAAATGAACATAGGCCAGGCGCAGTGGCTCACACCTGTAATTCCAACACTTTGGAAGGTCGAGGCCAGAGGATTGCCTGAGCCCAAGCGTTTGAGACCAGCCTGGGCAACTTGGCAAGACCTCATCTCTACAATAAATAAAAAAAATTAGCCGGGTGTGGTGGCACCCACCTGTGGAAGGCTGCTGCGGAAGGATGGCCTGAGCCCAACAGGTTGAGGCTGTGGTGGCCATGAGCGTGCCACTGCACTCTATCCTGGGTGACAGAATGAGACTCCGACTCAAAAAGTACATAAGTAAATGAATGTTATATTAGAATATTAGAAGGCATTGTGTGCTACTGAGAAAATAAAAAGTAGGAAGAGGGAATAAGTATTGAGGGATATTGGGTGGGCTGTTCTGCCTCCATCTGTTTTTGACAGCAGCATAATATTTCTCACCTGGCCATTTAATGCCTCATGCAGCTACTAGGAATACAGTTGTGACCATGTAGACAAAGCTTCTCCTCTAGCGGAGCTTACAGTCTGATAGGAGACAGTCAAACAAGTTAACACAAGTGAACAAGGTAATTGTAGGTGATGGTTAAACACTATGAAAAAAATAAGAATGGAACTGTGGGGCTAGGATGAGGAGCCACTTACTCGAGATTGGTGCTAAATGCCTCTCGGAGCAGCCGACATTTATGCTTTTAATTGAATGAGAAAGAAGCAGTCCTGAAAAGCTGTAATTTTTCTAATCCCTCTTTATTCCTAGGATCTGTGGTCAGGAAGTAGTGATCCCTTGTGCTTCTGACAATGACTCGTGTAGTATAGAATTTCAGCTGAACAGGTTAGAGGTTACTGGAAAGGACCCAAGTAGCCTTGAATTTACAGGTAAAGATGGGAAAGGACTAAAAAGGGGAGGGCGGGTGGAGAAGGGAATCTCTTCCAGTCAAGCCAAGAGGAATTGATTGAGTACTTGCCACGTGACCAACCCTCAACTAGACTTTGACAATGAATTTGGTCCCTGACATCGAGATGTGGTACATGGCTGGCAAAGTACGATGAGCTATATTATTCTAGACACACAGGAAACTAACGTGGTCCTGAGACAGACAGGTCTGCAGATTCTGCAGCTGAGTCTGTGCTTGAGGGATTCTAAAGAGGGCAAAGGCAATGTGGGTTGCCATGGAGTGGCAGCTAAAGTAACCACAAATCGTAGTCAGCATTGGGGAGGCTGAGACCAGAAATAGGAGAAATGGGAACCTGCTTCAAACTATGGTTGTCAGAGAAGGCCAGTAGGAGATGGCTCTGTTTGCACCCAAAGGAGGTCTCAAGGATATAAAAGAGGACCTTGCGTGAGTAAGGGAGAAGCGTTCCAGATGGACAGAACACATGTGCATGAGACAGGAAAGACCTTGGTGTGTTTGAGGAACTGCATTCATTTGTACATTCATTCAGCACACACTTATGGAAGCCCTACTATGCTCTAAGCTTAATCCAGCTACTGGAGATATAGCAGTGAGCAGAACAGACACGGTGTTTTATGGATAGATAGGCAATTGGAGGTCAATGTAATCCTTGTGATGGGGGTTTAGGCGGGGAGGCAGACTGGACAGAAAGCTTATTAGTGGTTAGGAGAATACCTAGCCAAAATGGGCAAGAAGGGGAGACAGGAAAGGCATCCTGGAGCTGAGTCTTGAAGGATGAATAGGAGTTAGCCAGGAGAGGTAAAGGAAAGAGGAGAGGAAGGAGGGAAGCACAGGTAGGAGGAACAGCCTGTGCAGAGGCCAGAGGTGGATAAGAACATGGCTTTCGATCGTTGCAATTAGAGGATGACAAGAATTTGGCAGGGAATAAATTTCTGGAGTTTGCGGAAGAGGCATTCAGAAGACCAAAACAGTACAAAGTCAAGCGGTAGAATTCCTCAGACCATAGATGTGTTAAGGAAAAATAGTACCAGGACCCATTCTTTGCATATAAGACCTCATTTAATTCTTACAATAACCCTGTTTTACAGATGATGAAACTAACGTTCCAGGAGGCAAGCTAATGTGATCAAGGTCATACAGCCATGATTCAAATGGTCCATGCTTTTAACCATTCTGCTACAGCTAGGTCCCAAATGTTTTTGTAGCTTAAGAGAACATTGCCTTTGTAATTGAGAAACATGTCATTGAGATTCAGAGAAGGGAAAGGACTTGGTCAAGGTTGTAGAGCAGGTAGTAAGGGTAAGGGCAGGATCTGACTATCCCAATGTCCAATGGTTCTTCCTGCTAACCAGCCTCACTTTACACTTTACGCTTTACAGTATGGAATCATCATCCGGTGTCTTTCTTTTGATATTAGACTTGGACATCCCTGACATTCCTGGACTCCCTTGGGAGTTCCTCTCAGATAACTTTGGACACTTGACTCACCAGGCGCCTTCCGGGGAGGCCACCGTTGAGAGGCTTATCCAAACCACTCAGGAGTTTTTTAATGGTGAGCTAAAGGTATGCACAAGCAATCTTTACAAGTCCAACCTCTTCCCCTATTTAAACAAATATTTTAAATGTTATTTATTATGCAAATAATTTATGCTATAGATGATAAAATTCATATATATGTGTTTATATGTTTATACTTTTAATAAATACATATTTTATATATAATTATAAAATTAACATAAAAATAAAATCATAATAAAAATAAAAGCTGCTATTTCTTAATTGCAATCTCCTGAGATAACTACTGCTAACAGTAGTGGTTTATGTATTTTTAGACTTTTTTTCTGCCCATACAAATGCATGAAATTATGGGGAGAAAATCGTATATAGTGGGAGGAAAAAATGTTCTAGGTCAATAACTATAGATCTATGTGATTCTACAAAATGGCTGCCCAGTATTTCATTGTTCAGGTGAAACATTTGTTCATGCATCCTGTGAGAGCACAAAACATAAGAGCTTCTTTCTTTCTTTCTTTCTTTTTTTTTTTTGAGATGGAGTCTCACTCTGTTGCCCAGGCTGGAGTGCAGTGACACACTTATGGCCACCCCAGCATCAACTTGCTGGGCTCTGCGATCCTTCCGCCTCAGCCTTGCAAGTAGCTGAAACTACAGGCGCATGCGACCACACCCAGCTAATTTTTTATTTATGGTAGAGATGAGGTCTCGCCACGTTGCCCGGGCTGGTCTCGAACCCGCAGGCTCAGACAATCCACTTGCCTTGACCTCCTAAAGTACTGGGATTACAGGCTGAGCACCAAGCCAGGCCAAGACCTTCTCTTAACCTGAGGGCAAGGAAAGGCAGCTCTGAGGAAGTAACTCATAAGCTCAAATGAGGAATATGTTGAGAAAACTAGATTTAGAAGTGGGAAGAAGTATTCTAGAAATGGAAAAGGGTATGTTTAACAACCTTGTGGCAGAAAGGAGTACAACGAGTTTGAGGAACCCAAGAAGCCATGGTGGCGAGAAGGAAGAGCAATGCCAGGTGAGGCTGAAGAGATGAGGACAGGCCATGCTGGGTCTGGAGAACTGGGGGAAGAACATCGATTTTGAGCCTGAGAACAATGACATAAATTAGGAGTACACGAGGGAATGAATATCCTAATTCATTTTAATAACATTGCATTAGCCGTTTAGTTAATTTCCAGGTTTTTTGTTATTGTATTTCTTTGGCAGATATTCTTGTATGTGGATTTCTATGCATCCCTCAGATTATTTCTCTAGGATAAATTCCTAGAGGTGACATTGCGGAATCAAAGGGTACATACCTTTCTTAGACTTTTAATAGATACTATTAAATTATGCTACAAGAATATTAAGCCTATGTATCCTCTCATCAGCCAAGTATATTAAATGTTAGTGGCTTACAACTGTCCAAAATCATTATTACTTTTTTTGTTTCTAATCACTACCAGTCAAATTGACAAAAGAAAAGTATGTCCATTTGTTTTACCTCTAAGTCTTAATGTCTCTCATTCTCCCTCATGTAGTAGTTTGCTTGGCCTGGACCTTCTTGAGAAGCAAGTATTACAGTTTACTTCTCTCTAGTTAGTGTTCCCAGTGATTCACCTTCTGTATGGCTTTTAAATCCCACTCAGCCAATCAGCAACTAATGAATGAGCACCTACCATTTATAAGACATTGTGCTAGATGCTGGGAAGTAACTGGAGTCTATTCACAGGTAAACAAACTAGGGCACATCCGTAAAATGGAATACTAGTCAGCAAAAGGAACAAACTGCAGTAGCTGGAACTACAGGCATGTGCCAGCGTGCCTAGCTGATTTTTTTGATTTATTGTAGGGATGAGGTCTCACCAAGTTGCCCAGGCTGGTCTTGAACCTGTGGGCTCAGGCAATCCTCTCACCTCGGCCTCAGAGGCATTATGTTGAATGAAAACAGTCTGTCACAAAAGTTTACATACTATAAGATTTCAGTTACATGACATTCTCAAAATGACAAAACTATAGTGATGGAGAGCAAGTTGGGGATTTCTAGGCATCAGAGATGTGAAGAGGGTGTGATGATAAAGGGAGAGCACAAGGGAAATATTGGGGTGACGGACTGTTGTGCACCCTGATGGTGGCGGTTACATGTATGTATACATGTGTTGCAATGTATAGAACTACATACCCCCAGCCGGAGTGCAGTGGCTCACACCTATAATCCCAGCACCTTGGGAGGCTTAGGTGAGAGAATTGCCTGAGCCCAGAGGTTCGAGACCAGCTTGGGCAACTTGGCGAGACCGTGTCCCTACAATAAAATCAAAAAAAAATCGGCTAGGCATGGTGGCACACACCTGTAGTTCCAGCTACTTGGAAAGCTGAGGTGGAAGGATCACCTGAGCACAGCAGGTCGAGGCTGCAGTGGCCATGAGCATGCCACTGCACTCCAGCCTGGGTGACAGAGACTCCAACTCAAAAATTAAAAAAACTGCAAACACCCACAATCAATTTTACTTTAAAAAACCGCAATATCACTTTTGTACTCCATAAATATAGTAATTATAATTTGTCAATTGATAATTTTTTTAAAAAGAGACCCCACTGGAAGAGAGGATGAAGGAAACTTTAGGAATGCTGGTAATAGTCTGCTGCTGGCTACGAGTGTTTTTGGTTTGTGACAATGCACCAAGCTATACATTTCTGTATGTAGACTGCCAATAAAAAACATAAATAAAATACCTAAAGCCAACATGGTGGCCTGCACTTTTGATATTGGATTTGGTGTTTTTTTGACAGGGTCTCACTGTGTCGCCCAGTGCAGCTGCTCAATCCTGGCTCAAGGCAGCCTTGACCTCTGAGACAGGAGATAGCTAGAGAAAGGCTAGGCAGGCGGACCCCTGAGTCCTTTGGTAACAATGTAGCGAACTCCTGGCAGGCCTCTCAGGCTCAGCATGGGTAAACAAACTCCCTGTAAGCCTCTCAAGCTAGAGCTAAAGTCCTCACTGCTGGGATTGAAAAGCAACCAACCAGAACACCAACAGCTCACAGCTAGTGCTAGCCAATT
This sequence comes from Cephalopachus bancanus, assembly GCA_027257055.1. Classification (NCBI taxonomy): domain Eukaryota; kingdom Metazoa; phylum Chordata; class Mammalia; order Primates; family Tarsiidae; genus Cephalopachus; species Cephalopachus bancanus. Next base: position 6,539,840 of record JAPVLO010000037.1, read on the forward strand.
GACTTGGACTTAGGGCTATGTAAGCACCAGGTTTTCAGCCCCAGATGGGCAACTCCTTCGGGCCCCCCCCGCTGTGGGAGATTTTCTGTCCTCAATAAATCCTGCTTTCTCACTTTCCAGCTATCCATGTCCCTCATTCTTTCTGGGCATGAGACAAGAACCTTGACCCTGAAGAGCTGCAACCTGAAGAGCTGCAGAAGATTATTGGAGTCAAAAAGCCGTGCACCCCAGAGGCTGGCTTGCCAGCCGAGGGAGCCAGCTGAACCAGGAGAGCTGCCGGACGAAGGCAAGACTCCGAAGCTAAGGCACCCAGGGGGCTAGGCTTGCCAGCCCACCAAACCAGCAACACTCAGGGCTTGGCTTGCCAGCCCATTAGAGCTGACACTTGTGGGGCTAGGCTTACCAGCCTCTCCATTATCCTCTCTGGGCCTTGGCTGGCTGACCCACTGAGCTGACACTCTTGAAGCCCAGGCTGACCTGAAAAATCTGCATCACCTCTTGGCTCAGGTGATCCTTCCACCTCAGCCTCCCAAGTAGCTGGAACTATAAGCACATGCTGCCACACCTGGCTAGTTTTTGTACTTTTTTTTTTTTTGTAGAGATGAGGTCTCACTATGTTGCCTAGGCTGGTCTCAAACTCCTGGGCTCAAGTGATTCTCCTGCCTCAGCTTCCCACAGTCCTGGAATTATAGGCATGAGCCACGATGCACAACCAGTCTTTACTTTTGATTTGGACTAATCATTATGCTTCCTGTCAGCAAGACTTGATTTGGATTTTTCTGTAATTAATGAAGCGCATGGATTGCTGCAGTGAAAAAAAAGCCCATTCCCTGGCTTGACCTGACTACACAGTCAGTCAAGGAAACAGATGAAAAAGAAGTTAATTGTGTCAGAGTATCACAAGTGCCATGATAGCAATTTACTCCTGTGGCTTATGAATACACATAGAAAGGGGACCTGACTCTGCTTCAGGAGAAAATACATTCTCCAATTATTAAAATGTATGTAGATTTTAGTCAGCACATGTAGAGAAGTCAGAAGGTGCGAAAGCCCACAAGCAAGAAAGGGCAGCATAAAAGTTACTCTGGCAGGAGCTCACGTGGCAAAGCAAGAGAGGACTTGACGAGGTCAGCTGGGGCCACACTGGGAAGGGCCTCAACCTCCATGGGTGCTTTGTAAAATTCTGGATAAGGAGTTTCCTGATCAAATTTGCATTTGACAAAGAAGAGTTGGGCGACAGCTGGAGGAGTGGTTAGGAGGGAAGCAAAACAGGACCAGAGGAGTGCAGTGACGGGTGGTTGTGCTGACCCGCATACGAGGTCACGGGGGATGAAGCCGGCTTTTGGCTGTGCTGCTACATGCGCTTCAGAGTGTCTGTGCCGCTTTGCATCATCTGTATATCCAAGGGGAAAAGAACTGGAAGAAATCTCTGCAAATTGTAGAGTTATTGGTGCCTTTTGTTTTTTTCTTTATATTGTATTTTTTCAAAGTTTCTGTGTTAAATAGATACTTGTTTTTTGGTTTTTGTTTTTTTTGAGTTGGAGTCTCACTGTGTCGCCCAGACTGGAGTGCAGTGGCCGCTCCCAGCCACCGCAACCTCAACCAGCTCGGCTCCGGCGATCCTTCCGCCTCAGCCTTCCAAGTAGCTGGAACTACAGGTGTGCGCTACCATGCCCGGCTAGTTTTTGACTTATTGTAGAGATGAGGTCTCGCCAAGTTGCCCAGGCAGGTCTCGAACCCATGGGCTGAGGCAATTCACTCACCTCGGTCTCCCAAAGTGCTGGGATTACAGGTTGAGCCACCAAGCCGATACTTGTTTTTTGTTTGTTTGTTTGTTTTGAGTTGGAGTTTCACTCTCGTCACCCAGGCTGAAGGAGTACAGTGGCACACTCACGGCCACCACAGCCTCGACCTGCTAGGCTTAGGCGATCCTTCTGCCTCAGCCTTCCGAGCAGCTGGAACTATAGATGCACGCCACCACACCTGGCTAGTTTTTGTGATTTATTGCAGAGACAAGGTCTCACCAACTTGCCCAGGCTGGTCTCGAACCCCGGACTCAGGCAATCCACTTGCCTCAGCCTCCCAAAGTGCTGGGATTACAGGCTGAACCACCATGCCCGGCCAATATTGGTTTTATAATCAGAAAAAGAAAATGGTAATACAAAAAGTGTATTTATTTATTTATTTATTTGTTTATTTCTTTTGAGTCAGTTTCACTCTGTCACCTAGGCTGGAATACAGTGGCTTTAATCACGGCTCACTGCAGCCTTGACTCCTGGACTCAGGCAATCCTTCCACCTCAGCCTCCTGTGGTAACTGAGATTATAAGCACATGCCACCATGCCTAACTAGTTTTTGGTAGAGATGAGACCTTGCTATGTTGCCCAGGCTGATCTCGGAACACCTGGCCTCCGTCAATCCCCCTGCCTCGACCTGCCAAAATCCTGGGATTACAGGTATGAGCCACTGTACTTTGTCCCCCCAAAATCTTATTATTTAAATAAAAACTTGCATTTTAATAAGAAAACTTAAAGTCAAGAGAATGAATCTTTAATGACGTCAAGAGAACTAAAAGTGGCAGCATCATAGGTTACCTTTGGGAAGCTTAATCAGGCAGCACTACCCAGGGCGAGTGGGTGGGAAAGCAAAGACTAAAGGTGGAAAGAGCCATCACAGAGCACTTGGTAATCTAGATGAGAGGAGAAACAAAGTTCCACACCAAGACAGGGCCAGTAGACAAGAAGTTTCACTGAAGTCTTCTGTAATTTATTCACTCCTTTTATTAAAAGATTGATATTAAGCCAGTCGTGGTGACTCACACCTGTAATCCCAGCACTTTGGGAGGCCAAGGCAGTAGGGTTGCTTGAGCCCACAAGTTTGAGAGCAGCCTGGGAAACGAAGTGAGACCTCATCTCTACAAAAAAATCTTAAAAATTAGCCAGGTGTGGTGGCATGCACCTGTAGTCCCAGCCACTCTAGGGGCTGAAGCAGAAGGATTGCCTGAGCCCAGGAGGTCGAGGCTGTGGTGATCTCTGAGCGTGCCACTGCATTCTAGCCTGGGTGACAGAGTGAGACTGTGACTCAGAAAAAGACTGATACTGGATTGAATGAGATGTCAGATGTTTCAAACATTCCAAGAAGCTTTTCAAAAGCCCTCTACGTTTATCAAAAATAGGTAATAGCGTATAATTGTGTTTTTCATCATTTTTCCACAAATTCAGGGTGAACATGCGAAGCTGACATTCCTAAGATCTTTATATTCTCTCAGCCAAACTTTACCTTATGATGAAACCACAGAATCATTTATTCACAGCCACGTAGCAGACATTGTACAGATCCTAAGTGTAAGTATTATGACCATTTCACAAATTATTGGAACCACACAAATTCAGTGTCTTGGCCAAAATATTTTTTAGTGACTTTATCTATGTTACCAATTTCCTTAAACTCTTCCCATACCAGTATCTCCGCATGGAAGACAAATACTCAAGGGTACCCTACAAATATAATCACCCTTGAAAACCCATTGAAAGATGAGTAGAAAGGAGAGGAACAGCATTAAACTTTCTCATTAATCAAGCAGTAGTTCAGAGAATCTCTCTAATCCAATGTCCAGGTTCAAGTGCCCTTTTATAGCTTTGTAACTCTGCAAAATTACCTCACTTCTCAGTGCCTTGGTTTCCTCATCTATAATATAAGAAGATCTTTTGTGAGCATTAAGTAAGAAATAAATGAACTATTATGTAAAAAAATAATCTAAACCATAATAATCTATGGTACCTAACACACATTATGCATTTGAGAAACATGATTGTATTATTGTATTTGTCTTATTTATACTTACTCTAGTCATACTCTGCCACCAACTCATGCATTTGTTCCCTTATTAAGTGCCTGACAGTTCCAGGCACTGTCCTGGGAATTGGGGCTAAAAAGACAAGACATAATCCCTGTTCATGCAGCCAAGCCAGGTGTAGTCAAGTGTCACAGGGACTGTGGCAAAAGTGTAAATGGCTATATTGGGGACATAGAGGGGTGAGTGGTTAATTCCATGTCAAAGTTTCCAGAAGGGCTTTACAAAGCTGAAGCACTTAAGCAAGTACTTAACTTCTTGGTGCTTTTTTTTTCTTTTTTTTGAGTTGGAGTCTCACTCTGTCACCCAGACTGGAGTGCAGTGGCCGCTCCCAGCCACCACAGCCTCGACCTGCTGGGCTCTAGCGATCCTTCTGCCTCAGCCTTCCAAGTAGCCGGAATTACAGGCCCGCACTACCATGCCTGGCTGATTTTTTTATTTATTGTAGAGATGAGGTCTCACCAAGTTGCCCAGGCGGGTCTCGAACCCACGGGCTCAGGCAATCCATTCACCTCAGCCTCCCAAGGTGCGGGATTACAGGCTGAGCCACCAAGCCCGGCGCTTTTGTTTTCTTATGTGAAATGCCCCCTTCAGTTTTTCTAAAGCCTTAAAATTATATATACATATATAATATATAAATAGATAATATATTAATGTATATTAAATAATATATATTATACATATTATATTATTATATAGTATTATAATATATACATATACAGAGGGTGCCAAAAATGTATACACATTTTAAAAAAGAAAAAAACTGTATTAAAATTGTAATAATATATACCGATAACAAAAGATGAATACAAGTCATGTTTGACTTATGTAATTACAAGAGGTGCTCAAAGTGGTTACCATCAGTGGCCAAATACTTCTGATTACACAAAACTACTGCAAGACTTGCTGTGCGAGGCCTCCCGGATCTTCCCTTGTGCATGTCACACACAGTACCATGCATCTCAAACTCATCACACATGTGTACAAATGTTAGATGTGTTGGAGGTTCTGTTGCATACTCAGGCCTCCATTGTCGTTGTACTTCCACGACATTCTCGAATTTTAAATACTACTTCAAAATGGTCTTGCACTCCTCAAATGACAACTGTGCTTCCACCATTTTCTTTAACTATCCTGCCTGTAACATGGTGATGCTAGCATTCATTTGATTAATGCCATCTTGTGAGCAAACATCATACTACACATTGCTACCGTAATTCAATTTAGCTTCAAAAAGTAATACATAGATAACATCTCTTAAAATGTGTGTGCTTTTTTTGGCACCCCTGGTACACACACCCACACACACACCACACACACATACTCTTTCTCTCTCTCCAAGAATATGAGTAGTTCTTTCTCAGACCACAGATCTATATAATGCTGATTAGATTGATGATTAGCTTTTAAAATTGAAAGCTAACCAGCTAACAGTTTTCTTTTTTTTTGAGTTGGAGTCTCACTCTGTCGCCCAGACTGGAGTGCATGGCTGCTCCCGGTCACCGCAGCCTCGACCTGCTGGGCTCCGGCGATCCTTCTGCCTCAGCCTTCCGAGTAGCTGGAACTACAGGCGTGCGCTACCACGCTTGGCTAATTTTTTGATTTATTGTAGAGATGAGGTCTCGCCAAGTTGCCCAGGCGGGTCTCGAACCCGTTGGCTCAGGCAATCCACTCACCTCAGCCTCCCAAGGCGTGGGATTAAAGGCTGAGCCACCAAGCCCGGCTAACAGTTTTCTTAAGTAATAAGCAGTTACCGAGGATCTTATATATCTGATACACTGTGGTGCTTTGATAAAGATTATAAACTTCCCGGAAATTTTAATCTTTGCTCTCCAAGACTTTATACTCCATCTGGAAATGACTATACCTCAAAAAGCAAATAGATTAAGCACCATTTGAAATAATACATTAAGAAGAACAGAAAGCTGTAATGCAGATGTAAGAATGACTGCATCTTTCTACTTCGCTATCCTCCTTGGAAAAAGGGCTGTCATCAGCTATAGGACCCAGCCAAAGTGGCATATTTCTAAAGTTCCACTTTCGCCAGATTTGGCAGCAATGGTTTGCCACACGGTTCAACCAGCCAGCTCATAAAATCCACAAATCCAAGTCTCAAACAGCAAAGGCACACTGAATTGCTCTGTATTTGCATCTGTCCAGCCAGTAGTAAAATGCCCACATAAGATATCAACCAAAGTATGAACTGGGAGGGGATTCAGCCTAGTAAAGCATAGCTAGGGTCCATGAGAAAATTGCGTGAACCACTGCAGCATTGTACGAGTCTACAAAGTCCCTGCAGGCCCAAATACAAGAGCTGGGAAAGCAAGGCTCAAAACCACCAAGAAGAGAGGTGCCCGAGGGGAGAAAGTTCTGCTGAGGGACCCACAAGGAGGAAGAAGTCAGAGTCATTATAGAGAAAGAAAACTAAGGCATTGCCAGTCTTCTTTTTTTTTTTGAGTCAGAGTTTCACTCTGTCACCCAGGCTGGAGTGCAGTGGCATGCTCACGGCCACTGCAGCCTTGACCTGCTGGGCTAGGGGCCTCAGCCTTCCAAGTAGCTGGAATTATAGGCATGTGCCACCATGCTCAGCTAATTTTTTTTTTGTAGAAATGAGGTCTCACCAAGTTGCCCATGCTGGTCTTGAACCCCTGGACTCAGGCAATTCTCTCGCCTCAGCCTCCCAAAGTGCTAGGATTACGGGCTTGAGCCACAGCACCCAGCCCTGCCATTCTTCTTATGTCCCACACCAGTACATGGCTCTTAAGTATCCAAATAAAAAGACCCTAGGAAGCCAAGATCAGAAAGGAAGGAAGGGAAAGAAGGGAAAAAAATTTGTTATAACACTTCACCAAAGAAGATTTATAAATAAGCATAGGAAACAAAGCCTCTATCATTGTGATTAGGGAAAAGCAAATTAGAACTGCAAGATTCAACTCCACACCTACTAGAATGACTCAAATGAAAAAGAAAGGCAATACCAAACACTGGCCAGGATATGGAACAGCCAAAACTCTTGAACACAGCAGAGAGGAATTTGAAATGGCACAAGCAGTTTGGAAAACAATTTGGCGGTTTCTTAAAAAATTCAGCATACACTTACCATATGACTCAGCAATTCTACTCTTAGGTAAAATGAAGCATATGTCCACACAAAGATATATGCACAAATGTTCATAACAGCTCTATATGTTAAGAGCCAAACACTGGCAGAAACACAGATGTTCATCAGCAGATGAATGGATAAACAAATTGAGGTACTATATATCCATGCGACACATCCTACTCAGAAATAAAAAGGAACAAACTGTTGGTATATGCTACAACTTGGAAGACTCTCGAAATAATTATACTGAGTGAAAGAAGCCAGACAAAACAGAGGATATACTGTGTGATTCCATTTATATAAAATTCTAGAAAATATAAACTATAGTGACAAGCACATCAATGGTTGCCTGGAGGCAGGAGTGGAGTGGGAAGAAGAAGGGGAATTTCAAAGAAGCACAAGGAAATGTTGGACCGTGATCAAAATGGTCATTATCTTGGTGTTGATGGTTTCATGGACATATACATGTATCAAAAGTCATCCAATTGTATACTTTAAATACGTACATCTCATTGTGTACTACAAAAAAATCTGTTGAGAACTTCAATAAAAAAGAGGCTGATGTGCTGGCCCCTGCTTGTAGTCTCAGCTACTTAGGAGGCTGAGGCAGAAGAATCACTAGAGCCCAGGAGTTCAAGGCTGTGGTGTATAATGATGGCACCTGTGAATAGCCACTGCACTCCCTCACAGACAACATGGCAAAACACCATCTCTAAAAGAAAAAGGGAAAGAGACTTCTATGGCAATTGGGCTATAGAGTAAAATGATGGCAGGGTTGGGGTGAAATTAATCCAGATAGATCTTAGCTGATCTTTGAAGGATATGATGGATAGAGTTGAGAGAAGAGAGAAGGGACCACCGAATGAGGACCTCAGATGGTGAGCTGATTACTACCTGGTTATGCCAAGGCCAAGCTTTTTCATCTTGCAATTTGGCAGAGTGGCCAGGGGGATATTTTTTAGTGACTCAACAGCAGACATGGACACCAAGACCTGCTATAATAGAACTTTAACCAGACTTGTCCTTAGTACCTCTTAATTCTCTGCCACCTTGGGATTTCATCCTAATTCTGCATGGGGTCCTCCACAAAACCCTACCCATCTTAGACAAATCACTTAGCTTCTCTGAATCTTAGTAGCTCCACCTATAAAATGGAGGCAGTGATACCTATCTAAATAGTCCTAGCTACTCAGGAAGCTGAGGATCCCTTGAGCTCAGGAGTTTGAGGCTGCAGTGAGCTATGATCACACTACTGAACCCCACCCTGGGCAACAGAGTAAAACCCTATCTCTTAAAAAAAAATCCCGGTCTATCTCTCTTACACTCTGAGGAAGATGTTTAAGCAAGCCTCCACAAAGGCGAGTTCCAGGACAGCTCCAGAGGTCTCAGAGGCAGGGACTGCTCTACCATCACCTTGACTCAAACCTCTATCAGCTTCCAGTTTCTGTCACTCTAAAATACCAAATTCTGCAAGAGAGACTTGGTCTGTTCTCCACCCTTACGTCAAGCAGGTATGTCTGGAGGCAGGATCCTCTAGTAAAGATGTGACTTTTGGGCATCTTTCCTTGTGTGTTGAAGGTATTTCCATAGAGAAGGGGTGACTGCTGTGATCTGGACAGTCACCCTGAGAGGTTCCTACTACACAAGTACTTTACAAACAAAAAATGGCCTCTCTCTTCTGAATTCCTTGCAGTGGCTAGCATAATGTGAACAAATAATAAGCTTTTAATATGCAACTGATTAAGAAAAGAAAACCAAAGATTATTCTGCTAGAAGTGGGTGGAGTAGATTGTAGTCAGTGGGGATCACAGACTTGGGCTTCAGCTAGGAGGCACCGCCTTCGTCCACATGTGAGGCGTATGGCTCCAGGAACAGAGTCAGAAACCCAGGGAGTGGCTATTTCCATAACTGATGGAGTGTAGGGTTTGAACAAACGAGAAATAGTCATAAATCACCATCTTAATGAACTCTGGAAAAGGGTACCATTGACAACTATTAAAAGCTATGAAAGTGTGTCCCAAGTCAATTTTACGTATTTTTATTTTTTGTTTTTGGGGTCTGTGACTCAGGCTGGAGTGCAGTAGCACGCTCATGGCCCCCACAGCCTCAACCTGCCGGGCTCAGGCAATCCCTCTGTCTCAGCCTTCCAAGTAGCTGGCACTACAGGTATGTGCCACCACATCCGGCTGATTTTTTGATTTATTGTAGAGACGAGTTCTTGCCAATTGCCCAGGCTGGTCTCAAACTCAGGCAATCCTCTTGCCTCTGCCTCCCCAAGTGCTGGGATTACAGGCATAAGCCACCATGCCCAGCCAGTGTACTTATTTTTAATACCAAAATGCTAAGGATTTCAGTGGCCCAGACTTGGTCACTGGGTATGGGTGAGCAAATAGAGCCCTGGGAAAGCTGTCCAGGCTGAAGACAGAGTCTTACACTTTGTCCCTTCCACACTACACAGCCATAAAAATACATGAGTTCCTTGAGGAATAAGTAAAGGAAGGAGAGCAGCAGCCACCAGCAAGATCTGAGTCAGACCAGTTTGGAAGGCGGGAAGAGAAAAACTCAGAACGAGGCGAGAAGAGAACCTGGAAAGGTGCATTGGGCCTTATTGCCTCCTGAGTTCCTAGTGAGCTCTTTTGGGTGATAGGTAAGAGAAAACCACTAAAAGCGCTTGAAACACAAAAGAGGTTTTTCTTTTTTTTTTTGGTTTTTTGTTTGTTTGTTTGGTTTGGTTTTTTGAGTTGGAGTCTCACTCTGTTGCCCGCTCCCGGCCACCGCAGCCTTGACCTGCTGGGCTCCAGCGATCCTTCCGCCTCAGCCTTCCAAGTAGCTGGAACTACAGGTGCGGGCGACCACGCCCGGCTGAGTTTTTGATTTATTGTAGAGATGAGGTCTCGCCAAGTTGCCCAGGCGGGTCTTGAACCCGTGGGCTCAGGCAATCCACTCACCTCAGCCTCCCAAAGGTGCGGGATTATAGGCTGAGCCACTGAGCCCGGCTAAAAGAGGTTTTTCTAAGGATCACCGAATGTTCCCCCAGAGCCCTATGACAGCAAGAGCAGCCTGCCTGGGGAAGAGAATGAATCTAGAAAATAATTTATGGGAGCTGCTTCCACATACTCATGGAGAATTTCTCTCCAGCTCTTTGCTCCTTTGTATAAATTTCCAGTTCTCTCTCTCTCTCTCTCTCTCTCTCTCTCTCTCTCTCTCCCCCCCTCCCCCCCATCGCTTTTTCTCTCTTTCTTCCCCCAAATTGGCCATCTCAATTTCCTTGTCCATAGGAACAAATTTAAAACAAATTTCTCCTTTGAAAGACCAGCCAGACAGATTGAAGTTCTTTGCCCCAATTCCAGATTCCTGAGAGAATCTAATTGATCTTGCTATCTATTTCTGGACAAATGAGCTGTGGTTGTGAGACAGAATGACTTAGCAAACATATGGCTTTGAAGTGCCCATTCCCATGGGCTGGATGCAGTTTCCAGAGAGGCCCGGTGGACAATCCGGCAAGGCTTCCAACACAGCCATTTACATCAGCTCATTTCCTCTAGAGAGATAAGGCGGCTTGGGCACCGGAGGTTTGATAACACACTCCGGTTCACACAGCAGTGAGTGGCAGAGCCAGTGTCTGGCCCAGGGACTGTGCAGCTCCCAAGCTTCTCTACTTCCTTGTCTTATCACATTGCAGATGTTTCCAGCACAGCAAGGCAGCTTTTCCTCTGCCAGTTTGTAATTTGGAAAGCTACTCCTTTTGCCGGACAAATAAGTCAGCATAATATTAGACATGATAGTAGAGATGATTGGTTTAGTAGAAAGAGGAGTTACAACGTCTCAACTTGAAAGAATCACTGATGATAAAAATAATGAATAACAGGCACTAACAATTATGGAGGGCTACTAGATATTATAAATTAGCTCGTTTAGTACTCACAACCCCTCCACGAAGGTAAGTAGTACTGTTATCTGGTTTTATAGATGAGGAAACTGGGGTAAAGAGAAGTTAAATAACTTGTGTCTAGTTGGGAGGCTGAGGCAGGAGGATCACTTAAACCCAGGAGTTTGAGGTTACAATAAGCTATGTTTGCGCCACTGTATTTTAGCCTGGGCAATAGAGTGAGACCCTGTCTCAAAAAAAAAACAAAAAAGAAAATTAAAAAACTGTGTCATATCAAACAGCTAGTAAGAGGCAGGGCTAGGTCTGGCTCAAGAGAATACACCCCTAGCTCTGCCACTGTCCTGCTGCCAGACCTGTGGGACCGGAGCAGGGCTGGCAGAGGGAATTGCTGTGTCCTTGCAGACCACCCACGCCTCAGATCAGCTCCGACCTGATGAGCAGGCACATTATCAGGTCTCTCAAGTCCTTTCCTTCTCCCTGCAGGTCCTGGTGCAAGAGGAGCCCCAGCATTCTGTGTTCAGCCCTGTGCGCCAGGAGATCTTTGTTATCATCACTGATCTCAGGTGATCCCCACAAGCCCCCTTCACGTACTTCCTAGTTCCTCATTCCAGACCAATGCCAGAGCCGACTACGGGTTCCATATTTTTAACTTGTGAAAACTATTTAGACAGAGAAAGGAAAGTCAAACCCAGGCTTTTGAGTGAAAACTTTGATTTCATGGATGCTACCATCCATTTCTGAAAGACCTTATTGGAACCTCTTTGGAGTTCGGTTTTCAATGGAAAGATACTCCCATATATGTTTCATGATGTTAGAGTTTCAAGATATAAGAAATTTGGAAGTGCTTCCTGCTGTTTACGTCTCTTAGAGCTTGTACTACAATTAAACTGATTAAAGGTCGTGAGAAGTCCTGTAGTTAAAAAACTTTTAACTTTCAACCCACTATTCTTTAGACTAATATTCAGCAGAACACACTTTGGCCAATTGTGGCTTACTATGTTAGACTGTAGCAGGCTTCCCTCTGTGGTTGAAGAAAAGCCTGGAAGGATCTTACTCCAGTGACTTTTAGGGGGAAACTCTTCCTCTAACCTTTTATGAGATTTGTCCAAACAGACTGACTAGTGATACCATTTGTCGCTTTTATCAGACGGGTACACCAGTCAGTCTACCCTTAAGTTGTTTTTTGGATTTTTTTTTTTTTTTTGAGTTGACGTCTCACTCTTTTGCCAGACTGGAGTGCAGTGGCATGCTCATGGCCACCACAGCCTCAACCTGCTGGGCTCAGGTGATCCTTCCACCTCAGCCTTTCAAGTAGCTGGAAATGCAGGCATGCACCACCACGCCTGGCTAATTACTTGATATATTGTAAAGATGAGGTCTTGCCGAGTTGCCTAGGCTGGTCTCGAAACCCTGGGCTCAGGCAATCCTCCCATCTCTGCCTCCCAAAGTGCTGGAATTACAGGCGTGAGCCACTGTGCCCGGTAAGTTTTTAGTTACTTTGATCCCTGCTTATTGATATCAAATCAAATCCTCTTCCCAAACTCTCTCTCCTTAGTTACCAAGATGTTCATTTGCTGTTTGGCTCTGAAGATAGAACTGAGTTGTTCATGCTTATCACCAAAAGTGTAATGACTCTGCCCTCTGTACGGACTCTGGCCCAGCTGCAGGAAATCATGCCAGATGGGACTTGCAACTCAGAGGTAACTCACGTTTTGCTTTAGTAACTTCCCTCCACAGAGCCAGCTAATCTTGGCCTTTGAGTGTGTGTTTGATTTTTTTTTGAATCTAGGTAAAAACTGTGTAAGCCAAGTCTGGTGAATAAAATAAATTGGTTAAATTAGAAGATAGTTCCCCCCTTTATTTTGCCTTCTTTCATTTTCCCTTCATTTATTCTTCTTTTTATTTTATTTTATTTTTTGCCTTAAAATAAGGTGGGGATATTTATTCATATGTTTGGCAGACATTTATTTAAAGGTCACCATGTGCTAAGCATTATTATGGACAACAGAATATAGCAGTAGAGTCTCACTCGTGAGGCCTACATTCTAGAGCAGAGACAAATCATTGAGAAATAAATATCATGTCACTTGGTAATAAGTGTTACGAAAAAATAAAGCAGGGAAAGAGGAGGATAAAGAGTGTCGTGGGTGGAAGGCACATGGGGTGGCCAGGCAGAGCCTTCATCATGGGGTGACAGTCGAAGGAAGGGGTGTGTGGATATGTCTGCAGGAAACGCTTTCAAGCAGGGGGCAGGGTGAGTACAAACCCCTGCTCTCTTCTTCAGTGGCTGGTAAACTGGCTGGTAGAGCAATTACCAAAGAGGGCTTCATTCCCTTCTGTTTCAGGATGGCAGAAAGAGTCTCAAGTCAACTTTATTTATTATTTATTTTTTTGAGTTGGAGTCTCACTATATTACACAGGCTGGAGTGAAGTTGCACACTCATGGCCACTGAAGCCTTGACCTGTTGAGCTCAGGTGATCCTTCTTTCTCAGCCTTCTAAGTAGCTGGAACCACAGATGCACCACCACACCCAGCTAATTTTTTGATTTATTGTAGAGACGAGCGCTCATCAAATTGCACAGGCTAGTCTCAAACCCCTGGGCTGAGGCAATCCTCTTGCCTCGGCCTCCCAAAGTGCTGGGATTATAGGCATGAGCCACCGCACTCGGCCCCAAGTGAACTTTAAAAGTATGTTTATAGTCTTAAGTAATTCCCCAGGTATAGTAAGATTCCATTAACTGTGATTCCCATAATGGCTGAGGCGTCCACTTGACATGAAGATTTATTCTGTTTCACTTCATGCCACAATCTACCAGGACTTTTACACTGGTTCTGGAACTTTGGTTCAAAGTCTCATGATAACAGAAGGACCTTGAAAGCGTGCAATACCAGGCTCGGTGGCTCAGCCTGTAGTCCTGTGCTTTGGGAGGCTGAGGTGAGTGGATTGCCTGAGCTCGTGGGTTCGAGACCCGCCTGGGCAACTTGGCGAGACCTCATCTCTATAATAAATCAAAAAATTAGCCGGGCATGGTAGCGCGCACCTGTAGTTCCAGCTACTTGGAAGGCTGAGGAGGAAGGATCGCCGGAGCCCAGCAGGCTGCAGTGGCCGGGAGCGGCCACCGCACTCCAATCTAGGGGACAGAGTGAGACTCCGACTCAAAAAAAAAAAAAAAAAAAGCGTGCAATGCTAGGGGAGCTTCCCATGGGTTGGGAGAGCATCACTGATCCTGTGCCTTCTCAGCTTCTCTACAGGCAGACATTTCAGGCATTCTGTGAGATGCTACAGAGTTTGGTGGTAAAAGACCCACATTTGGAAAATCTTGACATCATTTTTAAGGTAAACAAGATATCAGGGAGAATGGGAAACTATTCCTATTAACAGGTGAAAGTGGAAGACAAACATTTGGGAAGTTAGGTTGTAGGGGCAACATAGTAGTTAAGAGTATCGACTGTCAGCTTGGAGTCAGAGACTTGGGTTCAAATTCTGACTCTGTCATTCTTTGGTTATAAAATCCTTCTTCTCTAAACTCTGTAAGGAATTTGCTCTCACAGTCATTTCTTCACTTTACCTAGAAATAATAATCTCTTTGAGCATTGAATCAATGTCCTTCAATAAATGGTTTAAATGGTTGCTCTAATTCTTCATTAAGTTATTATTTCTTACTAGCATAGAAGGGTTTCAATCAGTGACAAGGGAATAGAGTCAGCCTCATAAATTAGTAAATCAGCAAGCAGCTAGCCCCCACCTGTGCCTGTTCAGTCATTATGGATTTATTCATGGGATTACCTTCACTGCAGTTCAAGCACCTTGCTCTCTTGCCTTTTTTTTTTTTTTTTTTTAAGAGACAAGGTCTCCCTATGTTGCCCAGGCTCGTCTCAAACTCCTGGGCTCAAGCAGTCCTCCTACCTCGGCCTCCTAAAGTGCTGTATTATAGGCATGAGCCACCACTCCGGCCCTCTTGCCCAGAAAGGGACAGCCCTGTAAGCTGCTGTTAAAAATCTGTACCTAAGAGCAGATAGGCATTGATTCTTGGCATAGCTGTTCTCCTTCCTCTTCTACTGCACACGAACATACCAGCCAGCGCGTTCTCCCCTTTAGCCAGCTACACTTCATGCTGTCCTGTCTTGGCAACTTAATTCAAGCTATTTCTTTTACCTGAAATACCACCTTCTTGTTGAGCTCCTATTCATGGATACTATCTTTTCCGTTAATTCTTTCCTGACTGCTCTGCTTCCTGAAATTTCTCCATCCTCAGGGTTCTACTAACTTCATTTGTTTCTGAAGTAGATCTGAAAGGGCTAAAAACATATAGCACAATAGAATAATTAAGTGGAGAAATTGAAATGAAGGGAAAATAAGCTCCTATGGAGTCAAACCCCTGCCACCTGGGTCTTTGTTGTTGTAGTTATTGTTATTGTTGTTGAGTTGGGGTCTCACTCTGTCATCCAGGCTGCAATGCAGTGACACAGTCATGGCTCACTGCAGCCTCAGCTTCCTGGGCTTGGGCCATCCTTCCACCTCAGCCTCCTAAGTAGCTGGGGATACAGATGCCCACCACCACACCTGGCTAATTTTTTTTATTTTTTTGTGGAGATTGACTCAAGTGATTCTCCCACCTCAACCTCCCAAAGTGCTGGGATTACAGGTGCAAGCCACTGCACCACCACCTTCTGGGTCCATATGCCTTTGCTTGTTGTTCACCACTCTCACTTCCAAGCCAAAATGGTTCATCACTTAGAAAAACATTTTCAGACATAGTAGTAACATGGAACTTCTCCCTCCATGTTTTCTTTTTTCTTTTTTTTCTTTTCTTTTTTTTTGAATTGGAGTCTCACTCTGTTGCCCAGGCTGGAGTGCAGTGGCACACACACAACCACCGTAGCCTCGATCTGCTTGGCTCAAGCAGGCAATTCTTCCACCTCAGCCTTCCAAGTGGCTGGAACCACAGGCTTGTATCACCATGACCGGCTAGTTATTTGATTTATTGTAGAGATGAGGTCTCGCCAATATGCCCAGGCTGGTCTCAAACCCATGGGCTCGGGCAATCCTCTTATCTTGGCTTCCCAAAGTGCTGGGATTATAGGTGTGACCCACCATGCCCAGCCTCCCGCTCCATATTTTCTTCCAAACACAACAAAGCTTTCTGGTAAACCATTTAACCTCCCTTTATTTCTCATAGCACATGGAACCCTGGTTACAGTCAGTCAAAGACCATAGGCGGGAGAGGGCCACAGTCAGCATGACTCAAGTTCTGAAGTGCCTATCCAGACATCTCAGCTTGAAGGTGAGCAACCCTTCAGCGCAGAAGAAGTATGCAAAACCATCCTGCACTGCCTATTCCCCCTCCTATTTATGACTCTGAAGACTGTGCTATAAGTCCCCTTGGTGCTCATGACATATCATAGCACTTAGCATTATTTATATATCAGCCCTCTCCTAAAAGCAGCTTGAACAGCTTGAGACCAGGCATCGTGTTTATTCAACTTTGCATCCCCATTGCTTAGCACAACAGCTGGGACATAATAATACAGTAAGTATAATCTGAAATACCTGAGGGCCCACAGTGCTCTAGTCTCTGTATAATGTCATATTGAAGAGACAGAGTCCAGCAGCAAATGTAAGTCAATCAATTTCGGTATTTCCCAGCACCTCAAAGAGAAGAGTGCCTCTGAATCCTCATGTTTCCCTCTTCCATTCCCACCCTTCTCGGTTCCAAATCCTCTCCCATATGGTATCTCTTTTTAAGTCTTTCACTTATGCCCAGTGCAGTGGCTCATGCCTGTAATTCCAGCACTTTGGGAGGTGAAGGCAAGAGGATTGCCAGAGCCCAGGGGTTCAAGACCAGCCTAGGCAATATGGTGAGACCTCATCTCTACAATAAATCAAAAAAATTAACTGAGTGAAGTGGCACACACCTGTAGTTCCCGCTACTTGGAAGGCTGAAGCAAAAGGATTGCCTGAGCCCAGCAGGTTGAGATTGCAGTGGCCTGGGCATCCCACTGCACTGCAACCTGGACAGCAGTGAGACTCCGACTCAAAAAAGAAAGTCTTTCACTTGTCTTCCATTCTCTTACTTTACAGTCATTGAGTCCTCTACCATAATTCCAAAAAAGAATTCCTCAAAACTCAGACCCTCCTTCCTAGACCGACTCCTTTTTTCATCTCGACTCCCTCTTTCCCTTCCTGAGCTGGTTTTCCAGTCAAGGGAGATTCTGTTTTCCGTCCCTCATTTTTCCATTCTGCATCATCAGGCCTGGGGATTGGAAGAGAAGTTGGTGGGGTAGGAATGCTAGGTCCTATGCCAGAATTTTTTTTTTTTTTTTCGAGTTGGAGTCTCACTCTTGTGGCCCAGGCTGGAGTGCAGTGGCGCACTCACGGCCACTGCAGCCTTGACCTGCTGAGCTTAGGCAATCCTTGGCCTTAGCCTTCCAAATAACTGGAACTACAAATGCACACCACCACGCCCAGCTAGGTTTTGTGATTTATTGTAGAGACAAGGTCTCATCAAGTTTCACATGCAGGTCTTGAACCCCCGGGCTCAGGCAATGCTCTGGCCTCAGCCTCCCAAAGTGCTGGAATTACAGGCTGAGCCACCGTGCTCAGGTCCAAGACCTAGAGACCTTCCTCAGCAATTTTTTCTCTAGAGAGAGCCACTAATAAAGGAATGCCTAGCCTGGCAGCCAGGCTTGGCCATAGGAGTCTACCTGCCAACCTCCAGAAGCTCTATGCAGAATATGGTGTGCTGCAGTCTTCTGGATTTTTCTGAGGAAGAGTCATAGCTTTTTTTTTTTTTTGAGTCGGAGTTTCATTCTGTCGCCCAGACTGGAGTGCAGTGGCATGCTCCCAGCCACCTCAGCCTCACCCTGCTGGGCTCCTGCGATCCTTCCGCCTCAGCCTTCCAAGTAACCAGAACTATAGGCATGAGCTACCACACCCGGCTAATTTTTTTATTTATTGTAGAAATAAGGTCTCGCCAAGTTGTCTGGGCGGGTCTCAAACCCACGGGCTCAGGCAATCCACTCGCCTTGGACACCCAAAGGGCCGGAATTACAGGCTGAGCCACTGAGCCTGGCCGAGTCATAGCTTTTTAAAAGTCAACTTTAGTGAGGTATACTTTATAGTCAATAAAATTCACACAATTTAAATATACAGTTCAATGAGTTTGACAAATGTATATTCTCTGGGTCCCTAACTTTTTTTCATATTCGCAAAGGAACTTATAGAATGAAGAATAAAAAAATAAATTTTAAAAAAGAAAATGTTAAAGAAGCACTTGGTAATCAGACTAGGAGCATCATTCTTCAGTGCCCTTTTTTGTCTTAATAAAGTGTGAAAATTTTTAATATTGTGATTATAAATATTCTAAGTATAAAAAATTTTTACTTGGAAGGCAGAGGCAGAAGGATCACATGAGCCCTGCAGATTGATGCTGGAGTGGCTGTGATCGTGCCACTGCACCCCAGCCTGGGCGACAGAGTGAAACTCCAACTCAAAAAATTTTTAAAAATTAAATATCTTTTTGAAAGTAGAAGGGAAAAAATATTGACTTGTCATATGCAAACATAGCCACTGTTGCCATTCTCACTTACTCCTCTCAGGTTCTTTCTGTGCATGAGTGTGTCGGAGTAAGGGCTGCCGCTTCCAGTTTGCCCCCACATGTAGCCAGAGTGATCCTCTTTTCTTTCTCCTTTGTGTTTTCTTTAGTTTCTTCTTCTTCTTCTTTCTTTCTTTCTTTTTTTTCACACGTCACTCCTTTTTTTTTGAGTTGGAGTCTCACTTTGTCTCCCAGACTGGAGTGTAGTGGCACGCTCCCTGCCACTGCAGCCTCGACCTGCCGGGCTCAGGCAACCCTCCCACCTCAGCCTTCCAAGCACCCAGAACTACCGTGCTACCGTGCCTGGCTAATTTTTGATGTATTGTAGAGATGAGGTCTCGCCAAGTTGCCCCGGTGAGTCTCGATCCCACGGGCTTCGGCAATCCACTTGCCTCGGCCTCCCAAAGTGCTGGGATTACAGGTTAAGCCACCAAGCCCGGCCCATGCGTCACTCTTTTGATCCAGTGATGTTCACCTGTTGTGGAATACAAGGTCTCATATGATCTGCCTGCCTCTCTGCTGCCAGCCACCTTTATACTGCTTCCCACTGAGGCTCTTCCTGCCTCGCGGCCTTTGCACTCTGCTTTCTCTGCTTGGAATGACCTTTCCCAGCTCTTCACTGAGCCAGCTCTCCCTCATTCTTTAGTGCTCTTTTCAGCTGTCTCCACCTGAAAAGGGCTGTTGCTCTCCACAAGTAGACCAGCCCTGCTGTCTCATCACTCTTTTCTTCCCTGGGGCTTCCTAAGTCAGAGGTTGTTGGTTTGATTATTTCTTAACTGGTGTATGAACTGTTTCCCTCTAGCAGAATATAAATTCCACCAGGGATTATGCTTGTCTTGCTCACCACTGTAGTTCCTCCTGTCCCTGCCTAGCACATGATCTGCCACATGGTTGATACTCAATTAAATATTTATTGAATAAATGCAGGTCAGCTCATGTCCCCTCTCTGCTTGAGACCCTCTGATTGCTCACCACCTCACCAATAATAAAACCCAAAGTCCTTAAGAAACTGTAAACTGCTGTACCATCTGTCCATTCTTTATCCACTTCCTGTTCCTTTTTCTCTTGTTCCTTTGCTCCTGCCAACCTCAGTTAGTTTAGAAGAACTAACTGTTCTTCTAAAACACCAAACAAGAGGACCTTGAACAATCATAGTATTATAAGAAAGAGATTGGCAGTAATGGGAAACTGCCAGGAGAGCAGGGGTGGGATTGGCAATTGAGGGAAACTGCCAGGGAGGGAGGGGCACACCCCATCAACAAGGGTACCTGCATAATGAACATTTATATACCTAACCCTGAACTGTACCCCACATCTTTATAATAATAAAAATAAATTAAAAATAAAATAAAAACCAAGCACTCCTCGCTCAGCCCTTTGCACTTGCTGTTCTCTCTGCCTGGATACTCTTCTCTCAGATATCCACGTGGCTCAATCCCTCGTTGCGGTATTCGTGAAGTCTTCCCTGGCCATTCTGATAGAACAATTCTGATCTCTCTCCCCTACGTTTTTCTTTATCGTAACGTTTATCAACATTTGATACATAGTACATTTTACATTTTATTTATGTATTTATTTATTTTATTTTACTTTTTTTTTAACTTGATGTTTCCCTAACTAGATTATCACCTCCAGAAGCAGGTATGTTCTTCTCTTTTGTTCACTGCTTATATCCTCAGTGCCAGTCATAGCCTGGCTCATCATTGACACTGCATTTATTGATTGACTGAATGAATGAAGGTTATATCAGTGAATGAAAGATGCTACACGGCTTCGTGTTGCTGTTTACTGTAATCAAGTTGTAGAGGCTGTTGTTCATAATATTTCTATATCTTATTTCTGCAGAAACACAGAAGAATCTTCTTTCTGCTCAACCCTAGGAAAAGTTGTACTTCCTCTGTGTGGCTAGTTGCTTCTCATCTTAGGGACAAAGTGGCTCATATTACATAGGACATTGCATGGACTTCTGCATCAGCCTAGCTCTGTGGCCTACCTCTAGCAAATGATGATTATGCATTCTGTATGCTAACACAATTCTTAACGTCTTTTCTCTTTTCTACCATAATTTTTTAATTTATCCAATTTTCAACACTACTTATTTTAAGTTATATTTTTTCTGGTATGATTTTTGCCAGCTACTTTACATTTGTTCCATAATAAATCAGAATATGAATAAATACATTTTACAAATAGTATTAAACGCTACATTTTAATTTGGCATTCAGCTTATTTTCTTGGCAGAATGGCACATTTTCCAGTATTACAAATTTCTCAGAAACTTGATTTCTTTTTTTTTTTTTTGAGTTGGAGTCTCACTCTGTCACCCAGACTGGAGTGCAGTGGCTGCTCCCAGCCACCGCAGCCATGACCTGCTGGGCTCTGGCAATTCTTCTGCCTCAGCCTTCCAAGTAGCTGGAACTACAGGCGCGCGCTACCACGCCTGGTTATTTTATTTATTTTTTTTTTTATTGTAGAGATAAGGTCTCGCCAAGTTGCCCAGGTGGGTCTTGAACCCACGGGCTCAGGCAATCCACTCACCTCAGCCTCCCAAAGTGTGGGATTACAGGCTGAGCCACCGAGCCCAGCTCAGATACTTGATTTCTAATGGTCATATTCATAGAATGGCTATACCATAATTTTCTTTACTATTATTGCACAATCATTTCCAAAATGTGGTCTTTAAAAACAGTGCTAGAATGAACATCTTTATGCACAAAGATTTTTCAGTTTCAGATTATTTACTTAGGTTAGAATTTCCCTGTTTAATACTATCTGCTGGTTATATTGTATCTACCCATGTTAAATGTAAACCCTACAGAGACCCAAAGACTGAATGTGACCCTTGCATCTCTCTTGAGTTGGTTGTTGAATTGGGATTACTTCTAAACAACTCAAACCTAAAGCACTAAAGGCACCTGTATTCTGATGGCATTTTTCTTTTTTCTCCTTAATTAGCTTCCACTGCAGTTCCAAAGACTTGGATATCTCGTGGCTTTGATGGCACTGCTGTGTGGGGACCCACTGGAAGACGTGGTCAAGGAGGCAGCAAAAGGCACACAGTACCTGCTACAAATCACCCTGGAGCTGAAATGTAAGGCACTGCCAAAGGTGGCAAGGTCCTGAATGAATTATTCAGCACAACATAAGCACCAGCACCCCTTACGCCCTCACTCCCCATGTTCTAGAAAGACTTTTTACAGTAGTTCATAAGGAGAAAGGTGCAAGGTTCATAGGCAGAGATGAAGCATCACTGACTTAATGCTTAGAATCCTAACACTGGATCGAGCTCAACATTGTCAGCCATCTGATGGTCATGGAGTGGCTAAGCATGTGGCCCTGTGGACAAACTGGTGTGATTAGCTTGGTCAGAAGTAGGAGAGGTTCTTGCCATCATTCGGGCCATCATTCATTCATTGATCCCGTAAATGTTCATTTAGTACTTACTCAGGCTCCAACAGTACAGAACACAAGCAGCCCCAATCCTCATATTACAGACAGTCTAGTGGGGAATTCAGACAATCAGAGAATCAACAACTTTGTTATTGTCAACAAAGGTAGCTACTAAGGAAGGGAAATTGCAGGGGCCATGAGTGAGAATCGAGTCTATCAATAGTTTTGGGGTTCTGAAAAGGCCTCTCTGAAGGTAGTCTGAAGCACTCTATTCTTCAGATGAGGGGTAAGAAGACTATATCGAGCAGAGGGAACAGTGTGAGCAAGGGCCCTCAGCAGATGTGAGCTGGAGGAGTCTGAACAACAGCAGGAGGGCCAGCGGGGTCAAGGAATGAACTGAGGGGACTTCAGAAACCAGGTAACTCAGCATCCCCCCCGCCCCCATGTTAGAGTCTCAGTCTGCTCCATCCCCATCAGGTGACATGATGACATTTCAGTCAACAGGCAACAGTGGTCCCATAGGATAATAATGGAGCTGCATAATGATGCCTAGTGCCATCACAACAATCATAATGTGATCACGTAATGCATGGCTCATGTGCTGTGGTGATGCTCATGTAAACCTGCTGCACTGCCAGTTGTATAAAAGTGTAGCCCAGATAGTGACATACAGTACATAATACTTGGTAATGATAATAAATGACTGTATTACTGGTTTATGTATTTATTTTACTATATTATACCATACAGAGGGTGCTAAAAATGCATACACATTTTAAGAAAGGAAAAAATTATTAAGACTGTAATATTCAATATATACTGATTACAAAAGATGAATGCAAGTCACGTTTGGCTTTTGCAATTACAAGAGATGCTCCAAGTGGTTACCATCAGAGTCCAAATACTTCTGATTACAGTGAACAGCTCTTAACATCTCTTAAAATGTATATACTTGGTAGCTGGGCTCAGTGGCTCAGCCTGTAATCCCAGTGCTTTAGGAGGCTGAGGTGAGTGGACTGCCTGAGCCCGTGGGTTCGAGATCCGCCTGGGCAACTTGGTGAGACCTCATCTCTACAATAAATCAAAAATTAGCCGGGTGTGGTAGCATGTGCCTGTAGTTCCAGCTACTTGGGAGGCTGAGGCGGAAGGATGGCCAGGGCCCAACAGGTCGACGCTGCAGTGGCCAGGAGCATGCCACTGCACTCCAGTCTGGGCCACGGAGTGAGTTTTCAACTCAAAAAAAAAAATATGTATACTTTTTTTGGCACCCATGGTAGCTAATTTCATATTTTATATAGTATGTTATTATACTCGAGTTATTGTAGAATATATTCTTTCTACTTATAAAAAAAATTAACCATAAAACAGCCTCAGGCAGGTCCTTCAGAAGGCATTGTTATCATAGGAGATGGCAGCTCCATGTGTGTTTTGCCCCTGAAGACCTTCCAGTGGGGCAAGATGTGGAGGTGGAAGACAGTGATAGTGATGATCCTGACCCTGTGTAGGCCTAGGCTAATGAGTGTGATTGTGTCTTAGTTTTTAACAAATAAGTTTAAAAAGTAAAAGCAATTTTTAATAGGAAAATGCTTATAGAACAAGGATGTAAAGAAAGAATTTTTATACAGATGAACAATGTGTTTGTGTTTTAAGGTAAGTGTTATTACAAAAGAGCCAAAAAGTTTTCAAAATTTAAAAAGCTTCTAAAGTAAAAAAGTACAATAAGCTAAGGTTAATTTATTATTGAAGAAAGGAAAAAATTTTTTATAAACTTGGTGTTGCCTAAGTGAACAGTGTTTATAAAGTCTACAATGGTGTTCAGTAATGTCCTAGACCTGACTCACCCAGAGCAACTTCCAGTTCTACAAGTTCCATTTATGGTAAGTGCCCTATTCAGGTGGACCATTTTTTATTTTTTATATCATTCTTTTACTATACATTTTCTATATTTAGATGTGTTTAAATTCACAAATACTTTCCATTGTGCTCCATTGCCTACAGTATTCAGTATAGTAACATGCAGTATGGGTTTGTAGCCTAGGAGCACTAGGCAGTACCACATAGCCTAGGTGTATAGTAGGCTATACCATCTAGGTATGTGTAAGTACACTCTAGGGTGTTCACACACCAATGCAGGCACCTAACAATGCATTTCTCAGAATGTATACATGTTGTTAACAACACATGACTATAGTTCTGCTGGGCTTGCTCTTCACATGCGTAAGGAAGCTGCATGCTTCTCAGGGCTGTTCTGGCTGAGCTCTGAGAATGCATAATGTCTACCAAGATATACAGCCCAGGAAGTCCAGTTGATTATTGATTCAGCAAATACTTATGAAGCATTTATTATTCTAAGGCTGCATCAGCAAACAAGGTCTTTTCCTCCAGAGAGCTAATTTTCTAGTTAGAGAGACTATATCCTCAACCAAGGACTTAAAGACTTTCCATAGATACATTGCCAGCAAACATGAGGTCACAAAAAATCACAAGAAAAACAAGATACTATAAGGAGTGTTGGCAGACACAATAATCAGCAAAACTAGATGCATGAAGAGCTCCAATATTGGAATTATCACAGTATAAAATTGGGCAATTTTTTTTGTGAAGACCTAAACTTCATAGGAAGACCCCTCAAAATTTGTCACCAATGGGGAAAGGAAATGAGATAGCATGCCTTAGTTGTACTCATAAGTTGCTCAAAAGCTCTGCTTTTACAAAAAGCTCTTTTCCATTCATTTCTTTTTGTATATTGTGCTACAAAAAAGGGGAAACAAATCAACTTTCAGATTAATAAATGCTCCCTTCCCCCGGCATTTTTGTTCAAGTGAAAAAGACACGAGGAGTGAGATTTGGGGATCCACTTTAAACTGGAGATCAACGAGACCTGTAAAATCAAGAAGAAAAAAAGAAGCTACAGAATATTAATATTTCATATTTTTTTCTCAGATATCACTCATGATGAGGAAAACCAGCAAAGCTTGAGAAGAGCATTGAGAAAATGTCAAGCCTTCCTGGAGCGCTATAGCATTCTGTGCTTCCACAGCTGTCCCTTCGTAGTAGCCCAGGTAATCAGGATGGCTGAATGAGGACCGCAACTCAGAGTGTCGGGGAGGGTGGGGAGCAGCAGAAGTCTCCTGTAGTTGCTTGTGGAAATGTAAAATGGCAGAAACCCCTTTGGAAAAAGTTCTAGTCATTTCAGCATACAAGATTGACCCGGGAATGTGTTCTCTAGACATTCGGTGATTTGGAGGTGGGACATCGTGTTTGTGACTCTCACACATCTTGCCTCTTGATTTAGAGGTATAGGTCAACCTGCCATTGAGGTCAGTTTCCCTGGACTTCCCTTCAGACCAGCTGTGCTCCCATTGACTACCAGTCTCTTGCAAATGTCAACCCTTGCCACTAAAAGGAGCTGCAAGATAATGTGCTTGATCCAATGAGTCAGACATTTTAAAATTATTGTGGTTATTCATTATTCAACAAATATTTACATGTCAACTAGGTACCAGACATGTTAGGGGTTAAGGGCAAAAAAAGAAAACCCACAGATCTTATTCGTGTAGGGTCAGAGGTGTCAGATAATTTAATCTCTCTGCACATCAATTTTCTCATCTATCCAGTGGAGATTGGGACAGCAATTTTAACAATTTTTTACAATTTACAGTTTTTGCAATTTAATTGTTGTTAAGAGTTCAATGAAATATCATACGGAAAATGCTTTGCTTAATGCCTGTCACATAGTAAGTGCCCAATAGACTGTACCTATTACAATTATGTGAAGGACCTCATGTACTGCCAAGTGCAGTGAGAAGCAAAGTGACACATTCTTTTAATATGTCATATCTCCTGACAAGGCATTTTAGTTATACCTGGGACTCTGTCAGCTGTATAACACTAGGGCCTTTTCTTTCATTCTTCTATAGAAGTGTGACTCTTGTTGAGGGTCTCGGAATAAAACTTCTTTCTAAAAGCAGCAAAAGTCATGCACAGACCCTAGCAGTAGACATGTGGGTTGTTTCCAGCTTTCACCTATGCAAACAAGACAAGCAAATAACCTTGTACCTCTTTGTATGATTCTCAAATTGTTAACTTAGAATCTAGTCCTTGTTCAGGGCTCTGTCTTACCATATTTCTGGGAAATTCATTTTTCCTCAATAATTTCAGGTCTTTGAAGGTTTTCTTGATTCAGATGAGCTCTGCCAGTTTGTAATGACTACACTGGATGGCCTGAAGAATCGGAGACATCTTTGTACCCAGGAATCAGCAGGAGAATTGCTGGTAACATTGGTGAAGAATGCAGAGTCCCGATTTGAGAAGGTAAAACCTCAGTGGCCATTTCCTGGGTTCAAAATATGGGCAAGACCCCTTCACTCTCTCAGTGCTAAGGCCTCTTCTAGTGCTCCAGCTGAGAACAGCCACTGGTGGGGCAGCATCAAAACTTGGGCCACGTGGTCACAAACGTTCATCCACTTAATAAACATACTGAACAACCCTATGTGTGCATCTGGTGGGGTAGGGGGGTGATTTTTAAAATCTAAGGTGTGATCTGTATTTTCCAGGAGACTAGAGTTTTGCTGAGGAGATATAATTAACACATATAGGAAATGGTAATTTTTATTTAGATACTTATCCAGAGGGATTAAAGGTGTCACAATTTTTAAAAAGCCATAAATGACTCTTAGCAGGAGGCAGACTTAGAAAGCTTAAAATCAAGAGAATTTATCTAAATGCATCTAAAAGTGATACGTCAAAAATAACCATATAATTGTATCATTTAGAAATAGAAAAGGACTTGCCAAAGAGAAAAAGGGGTGAAAGGAGTTGTCTCTGGAGAGCAGACTTGGGGAACAGGGAGGAGAGAGCCTTGAAATACCATGAGACTTAAAAATGTGTGTATGTTGTACTTGGCTAAAAATAAAAAGTAATTTTAAAATGATGAGGGCCTATGTTTTAAACTATTAAAATACCAAAGATGCAAAAAGAACGGTATGATGAGAGCATGGTGAGATGGGCACTTGTATCAGTTGGGCACTTTCAGTGACAAAAAAAGCCCAGCTTCAAGAAGCTGGAGTCTGGGATCTATTGTCTTACATAATAAAAAGACTGGACAGAGAGTATTTTCCAAGATCAGCTCAGTGATTCAACAGTGTTATCAAGAACCCAAAGGCTTTTTCATCTTTCAACTTTGTTCACGTGGTCATAAGGTAAGTCACAGCAATTTCAGACTTTATGAGCAGATAAGACTCTACCCAGAGAAAAGAAAGATGTTGCCTTCCTTTCTGTGATTTTTTTTTTTTTTAAGACATAGTCTCACTTTGTCACACAGACTGGAGTGCAGTAGCATGATCACAGCTCACTGTAGCCTGGAATTCTTGGGCTCAAGCAATCTTCTCACCTCAGCCTCTAGAGTAGCCAGGACTACAGAAGCATGCCACCACACCCGGCTTTTTTGAGTTGGAGTCTTCTCACTCTGTTGCCCAGGCTGGAGTGCAGTAGCACAATCACAGCTCACTTCAGCCTCGACTTCATGGGTTCAGACGATCTTTCTGCCTCAGCCTCCCAAGTAGCTGAGACTATAGGCGTGCTCTACCATACCCTTGGCTAATTTTTTTTTTTTTTTTGTAAAGATGGGATCTCATTATGTTACCTAGGCTGATCTAAACTCCTGGCCTCAAACAAGCCTCCTGTCTTAGCCTCCCAAAGTGCTGGGATTACAGGTGTGCACCACTGCACCTGGTCCCTTTTTGTGTCTTTATTCAGTGAAGAAAATCTTTCCCATAAAGCCCCCTGCAAGCCGGGCTGGGTGGCTCAGCCTGTAATCCCAGAGCTTTGGGAGGCTGATGATGGGTTGCCTGAGCCTGCGGGTTCGAGACCCGCCTGGGCAACTTGGTGAGACCTCATCTCTACAGTAAATCAAAAAAATTAGCCGGGCATGGTAGCGCACGCCTGTAGTTCCAGCTACTTGGAAGGCTGAGGCGGAAGGATCGCAGGAGCCCAGCAGGTCGAGGCTGCGGCGGCTGGGAGCGCCACTGCACTCCAGTCTGGTTGACAGAGTGAGACTCCAACTCAAAAAAAAAAAAAAAAAACCCTGCAAATTTACCCTTATGTTTCATTGGCCAGAATTGCATTACCTGCCTATTATTGAGCCAGTTTCTGACAACTGGTGATGATGACAGTTATTTGATGTAAAATTCTGGAGGGCTACCTCTCTTGAGAAGCTGACATTTCCAGAGACCTAAAGCCATGAGTCTGGGGTTGGGAAGAGTAGACCAAGCAGAGAAAAGGACCAAAGCCCAGTGGCTCCCGTTTCCTCTACATGAGCCTGATGGACATTTCTGGGAGGAAGGTGGGTAAAGACTCCTCTGCCATTTTCAGAGTCACAAAGGAAAAAAGCCCTTGCAGCACTTTTATTAGTTTGTCTTATTATAAAATCAATACATATTCATTGAGGAAAAATTAGAAAAATATAGAAGCAAGAAAAAAAATCTAATATTTTATCACTCAAAGACAAATTAACATTTTTATTATAAAAATGACCCCACTATATGCATATACACCCATTCAGATATACTCATATATTTTAAGTAGCTTTGAAAAATAACTTTTTTTTTTTTTTTGAGTTGGAGTCTCTCTCTGTCGCCCAGACTGGAGTGCAGTGGCCGCTCCCGGCCACCGCAGCCTCGACTTGCTGGGCTCCGGCAATCCTTCCACCTCAGCCTTCCGAGTAGCTGGAATTACAGGCGCGCGCTACTACGCCCGGCTCATTTTTTGATTTATTGTAGAGATGAGGTCTCGCTGCCCAGGCGGGTCTCGAACCACAGGCTCAGGCAGTCCACTCACCTCAGCCTCCCAAAGGCACGGGATTATAGGCTGAGCCACCGAGCCCGGCTCATAAACTTTTTCTTTTTTGAGTTGGAGTCTCCCTCTGTTGCCCAGGTTGGAGTACAGTGGGATGCTGACAGCCACCGCAGCCTCGACTTGCTGGGCTCAGGCGATCCTTCCACCTCAACCTTCCAAGTATCTGGAACTACAGGCATGTGCCTCTACACCAGCTAGTTTTTTTATTTATTGTAGAGATGATGTCTCACAAGTTGCCTAGATTGGTCTCAAACCTGTGGGCTCAGGCAATCCTCTCACCTTGGCCTCCCAAAGTGCTGGGATTATAGGCGTGAGCCACCGCGCCTGGCTGATAATAAACTTTTAAAAATAATAAACATTTTGCTTAAAAGTCACCCCCTAGGACCTTTCAGAAATGGCCACAATATTCTCAGTAACCATCAGTGTTCTACAGGATTATGGTCTTAGTGATTTCTTTTTCCTCTTCAGGTACCAGAAATTATGGGTGTTATCTGTGCCCAGCTAGCCATAATCAGCCATTCTAGAGTCCGCCAACAAATCATAAATACTGTGAGTTTGTTTATATCCAGACCCAAGTACACAGATATAGTGCTCAACCACCTTCTGTGTCATCCAGTACCATATGACAGGTAACAGCACCCTGTATAGTCTTTGGGTTAAGTTGGGGAATGTTAACATAGCTCTGACTGTGAAACATGGTTGCTCTAAAAATCTAATGATTCTCTTGTAGAGGAGATAAAATATAAATAAATGCTTGTGATATAAATCAAAATATAGTACATAATTATAAAGAAACAATCCAATAAATCTGGAATGAAGAACATTCTAAAAGATCATTGGACTGGACTCTTCAAAAAAGTTAGCATCATGAAAGCAAAAAATGGTGGTAAAAGGCACTATCCTAGACATAAAGATACTAAAGTAAAGCCAGGCTCAGTGGCTCAGCCTGTAATCCCGCGCTTTGGGAGGCCGAGGTGAGTGGATTGCCTGAGCCTGCGGGTTCGAGACTTGCCTGGGCAACTTGGTGAGACCTCATCTCTACAATAAAAATCCAAAATTGAGCTGGGTGTGGTAGCGTGCGCCTGTTGTTCCAGCTGTGTGAAAGGCTGAGGCAGAAGGATCGCGGAGCCCAACAGGTCAAGGCTGCAGTGGCCGGGAGCGGCCACTGCACTCCAGTCTGGGCAACACAGTGAGACTCAAACTCAAAAAAAAAAAAAAAAAGATACTAAAGTGACATACCCAAATGTACTATGAGGGCTGGCAATTAAGTTTGGAACTCATCATAGGAAAAGTAATACAAACCTCACTGCTGAATATCACTTCCATCACCTTCCAAATACTTCCCCTGGGAAGCTATACACTGATGTCAGCACCTTATCTACTGTCAAAACAGTTTTGGAACTCTTTTTCTGGAATGGCCATCAGAGCTGTTGATATATTACGCTTGATGTTCTAAATGTCATCAAATGTCTTCCTTCCAATATTTCCTTTATCTTCAGGTAAAAAAAAATCATTGGGGGCCAGATCACACGCATAAGGAGGGTGTTCCAGTTGTTATTTGTTTACTGGCTAAAAACTGCCTCACAGACAGTGCTGTGTGAGCACTGTTATGATGCAAGAGCTCCTTTGGGACCATTTTTGCACACACCTTTCTCATGCCAAGATTTTCAGTTAAGTTTTTCCTATTTCTCTATCGATGTTTATTGGTCTGCTATGCTTCTCACAGTCAGCCATCAATTTTGATGGAAAATTTAACGAATTGTTGCAATTTTGTGAAAAATTCTGCTAATTACTGACCATCCTGACCTCTCTTTATCAGTGACTCTTTCTGTCCCCTCAGAAAAATATTTAATTCATTTGTACATTGCCGTTTTCTTCATGGCATTATCCCTATAAACTTAGACTAACATGTCCCTGATTTTACTTTCACTCTTCCCAAGTTTAACAAGAAATTCAATGTTTGTCATTGCTCTCATTCAAACGCCGACATTCTCGCGACGAGAGCTCTGATGGCCGTTCCTGAAAGAGTTCCCCGAGATTGCTTTGATAGGTGGACTAGGCACTGGCATTGGTGCATAGCTTCCTAAGGGAAGTGCTTCTAAGGTGACTGTAGTGATAGTTAGCAAAGAGGTATGTAGCACTTTTTATAGGATGAGTTCACTTGTCAGACTTTGTATGAAACCTTGATTGGATCCTGGTTCAAAAACAAAACTTAAAAAGAAAACTTGAGAAATTTAAATATGGACTCTATACTAGATTATTAAATTAATATAATTTTCTTAGATTTGAAATGACACTACAGTTATGCAGACAGATGTCCTTATTTTTAGGAAATAAGATACTAAAGTTATTTAGGGGTAAAACGTCATGATGTATGCAACTCACTTGAGAATGATTTTGCCTAAAAATAAGGAAATATGTGTGCATATATACATTAAAAAGAAAATGTCTAACAGGTTCCTAGGTAAAAAATAAAATAATAAAGAGAAAGCATACCTGTGTACATAAAGAAGAGTCGACTTGGAGAGGGGAGAAAGCAAGCAAGCTGGCTTTTATGATGAGTGTTTTTCATACGTGGAGGCCCCTGGAATTCTAAGAAATGCCTGTGGGGGAGGCAGGAAAACCTCAGAAAAAAGCTTCAGGCCCCCTCCACAGTAACTAGAGCAGTACCTCTCTTTGACTGCTTTCTATATTGTGAGTCTGGGCAACCAATTTATTTAAGCTGTTTGAAAACCACTTTTTTTAAGTGAGTGACTCCCACACAATATTCTGGTATAATGTTTATGTTTTCTAAACTGAACTTAGACATACTACTACTAAATCAAGATGGAACACTTTTGCCCATTCAGAGAAAGGAAAAAAAAAACCATATAGATTTTTTAAGCCAGGCCTGGTGGCATGCACCTATGGTCCCAGGAAGATCACTTGAGCCCAGGAGTTTGGGAATGAAATATGCAATAATCGTGCTTATGAATAACCACTGCACTCAGCCTGGAGTAACATTCTTAGTTTTATTTATTTATTTTTTTAAAGAGACTGGGTCTCAATCACAGCTCACTGCAGCCTTGAACTCCTGAGCTCAAACTGTCCCTCACCTCAGGCTCCTGAGTAGTTGGGACTACAGCATGCACCATCACTCCCAGCTTTTTAATTTTTTTAATTTTTTAATTTTTTAATTTTTTTGAGTTGGAGTATCACTCCATCGCCCAGGCTGGAGTGCAGTGGCACACTCATGGCCACTGCAGCATCGACCTGCTGAGCTCCAGTGATCCATCTGCCTCAGCCTTCCAAGTAGCTGGAACAACAGGCGCACGCTACCACGCCCGACTGATTTTTTATTTATTGTAGAGATGAGGTCTCACCAAGGTGCCCAGGTGGGTCTTGAACCTGTGGGCTCAAGCAATCCACTCGCCTCGGCCTCCCAAAATGCTGGAATTATAGGCTGAGTCACCAAGTCCAGTCTTTTTTTTTTCTTTTTTGAGTTGGAGTCTCACTCCATCATCCAGGCTGGAATGTAATGGCATGCTTACAGCCACCCCAGTGTCGATCTGCTGGACTCTGGTGATCCTTCTGCCTCAGCCTTCCAAGTAACCGGAACTACAGGTGCGTGCTACCACACCTGGCTAATTTTTGATTTATTGAAGAGACAAGGGCTCGCTGAGTGGCCCAGGCTGGTCGCGAACCTGCGGGCTAAGGCAATTCACTTACCTCAGCCTCCCAAAATGCTGGGATTACAGACTGAGCCACCAAGCCTGGACCGTATTTTTATTTTAAAAAAAAAAATGTTTTGATGGGAGGTCGAGACGAGAGGATTGCCTGAACTCAGGGGTTCGAAAACCAGCCTGGATAATTCAGTGAGACCTCATTTCTACAATTAATCAAAAAATAAGCCAAGTGTAGTAGCGTGCGCCTGTAGTTTCAGCTACTTGGAAGGCTGAGGTGAAAGAATCGCCTGAGCCCAGCAGGTCGACCCTGGGGTGGCCGTGAGTGTGCCACTGCACTCCAGCCTGGACAATAGAGTGAGGCTCCAACTAAAAAAAAAAAATATTTAGAGCTTACTTTTGTGTATTTATCTAATAAATAGCTCTTAAATGTCTGGTATTTGCTGTAGCTTATCTGTACTAGATTCTTATATAAAACAAATCCAAGTACAAAATATTAAATTTATGTAGTTAAGTATACTCTTAACATTCTTCTATGCATATATTTGTCTTTCCTCTGGAAGGATTTGAAAACTATTGCTTTAGACCATATGAAAACTGTAGAATTTTGAGAAATGCAGCTGACTTACTCAGGAAACTTCATCCTGTGATTATGTTTTTGGTCATTTACCTGGAGTCCAGGTCGGTGGCTCAGTCTGTAATCCCAGCATTTTGGGAGGCTGAGGTAAGTGGATTGCCTTAGCCCACAGGTTCGAGACCAGCCTGGGCCACTCACCGAGCCCTCATCTCTTCAATAAATCAACTAAATAGATTTACATGTAGATCGGGGTGATTATTCTTAGGAGTCTGTTCAGTGTATCAACTATGCGCAAAGTGCTGTTAGGCCCTTGAAATGGTGGACAGGACATGTACCCTACCCTCAAGCAGCACACAGTCTGGTGGCAGACACGGGCGAATAACAGAGGATTCCAAAGCAAAGTAGGAGGTTCCGTGGAAGCCCCAGGAGGGGACTTAATTGATGAAGGATCAGGAAAGGACTTCCAAAGCAGGGCTGTCCCCATGCTGAGATTTGTAGTGTAAACTCACCAAGTAAAAGGCAGAACCAGAGAGTGGAAAAGGTGTTCCAGACAGAAGGAGTAGTAAAAACAAATGTGAGGAGGTATGCAGCAGCTGGATGAGTGCTGGAGCCAGATTCAGATCAGAGTGGCTAGAGTGAAAAGGGGCCAGTAAGAAGTGGCCAGACGCCAGGGATCTTTCTGCAGCGACAGAAATGTTCTAAAATTGGATTGTGGTGATGATTGCACAACTTCATAAATTTGCCAAAAGTCTGAATTTTACATTCGAAGCAGGTGATCTTTTTTTTTTTTGAGTTGGAGTCTCACTCTGTCGCCCAGACTGGAGTGCAGTGCCCGCTCCGGTCACCGCAGCCTTGACCTTCTGGGCTCCGGCGATTCTTCCACCTCAGCCTTCCAAGTAGCTGGAACTACAGGTGCGCGCTAACACGCCCAGCTAGTTTTTGATTTATTGTAGAGATGAGGTCTCGCCAAGTTGCCCAAGCAGGTCTTGAACCCGCGGGCTCAGGCAATCCACTCACCTCAGCCTCCCAAAGCACGGGATTACAGGCTCTTACTGTCGTAGTGCAGGGCTCCATCCAAGAGTCTGTTCTCTTTCTATCCTATAGTGGGGCTACAGTACAATATTTGTTCTCAAAGATGTGGCCTTCTCCAGTCTCCTAGTGCAGTATTTATTAAAGTGTTGTCTGAGAAACACTGCATCAGTGCAGCTTGCTAAACATGCAATTTCCAAGTCCCCACTGTATTAGTCAGGACTCTTAGGTGGAAGTAGCAGAAACTGAGCTCAAACTAGTTTAAGGAATTGCATAGACTTATATTACAGGAAAGTCCAAGGATCAGTCTTCAGGGATTAAATCCAGAGTCTTAGTTTATTTCATCAGTTTATTCCATCTGTCTCTCTTCATCTCTCAGTTGGGCTTTCAGTAAGGGTGGCAAAGATGGTCATCATCAGCTCAAAACTGCAGTGGAAAGGGAGTGTCTTTTGCTGTTTAGCTCTAACAGATGTCCCGGGTAGGACTCTGATTAGCCTGATTTGAAGTCAGCTCCCCACAAACTACACTGACCAAACAGGATTATTAAGGATCCTGAAAGGGCAGTTTCTTGAAGGAATCATGGGCAAATAAAAAACCTTTCACAACCACAAAGTCAGTGTCAATGGAGGTGGGAAGATCTCCTCTATATGTTTGTTTTTTTTTTGAGTTGGAGTCTCACTCTGTCGCCCAGACTGGAGTGCAGTGGCCGCTCCAGCCACCGCAGCCTAGACCTGCTGGGCCCCGGCGATCCTTCCTCCTCAGCCTTCCGAGTAGCCAGAATTACAGGCGCGTGCCATCACGCCCGGCTAATTTTTTGATTTATTGTAGAGATGAGGTCTCGCCTGCCCAGGCGGGTCTCGAACCCACGGGCTTAGGCAATCCACTCACCTCAGCCTCCCAAGGGCGCGGGATTACAGGCTGAGCCACGGAGCCGGCTGATCTCCTCTATATTTTTAACAAACACTTGGATGTTTTGCACGCTTAAAGGCATGAACCATTGGCATAAGGATGTATGCTTTCTTCATTCAGATGGGTTCCCAGCACACTTAGTGTGCTGCAAACCAAAAGCTTTTCTCTCACAGGAAATCGCTTCTCAAAACCCTCCATTTACTTCCTTGGGGCTTCAGAGGAAATACCAAGGGTAAGTAGACACAGGAACTTCTTTGTGTCATCACAGGATGAAAGTTCCTGTTCTGCCATCCTATCTTTCTCTCGACAGAAGCCTTCCAGCATCCCACATGCCTTCTGACCTTTCCTCTAAGAGTCCTTTAGGACCTTCTTACTTTGTGTCATTTACAGATTAGAATTACTAGAGTAGGGAGTAAATGTTGGGATAGGCTTTAAGCTTCTTGATTTTTAAGGTGATTCTCCTGTAGATGGTTGGAAGGCCACACTTTAAAAACTCTAGCATACAAGGTAGAGTCTGAAAATAAGAGAATGGATTAAAAGCACAAGTAACTCCCAGTCTTCCACCCACCATAGTACTCTTCCACAATGTTTGTGTAAGTCTTAGGTCCTACATTTGAATCAATGTTAGAAAAGTTTTTACATATCATTTTTCTTTTAAAAAAAAGATCTCTTCCAAGCAGAATCAAAGCTTTATTTCAGCTGGGCTTGATGTCTCAGCCTGTAATCCCGCGCCTTTCGGAGGCTGAGGTGAGTGGATTGTCTGAGCCTGCGGGTTTGAGACCCGCCTGGGCAACGAGACCTCATCTCGACAATAAATCAAAAAATCAGCCGGGCGTGGTAGCACATGCCGAGTAATTCCAGCTACTCGGAAGGCTGTGGCGGAAGGATCGCCTGAGCCCAGCAGGTTGAGGCTGCGGCCACTGCACTCCAGTCTGGGCGACAGAGTGAGACTCCAACTCAAAAAAAAAAAAAAAAAAAAAAAAACTTTATTTCAGGGATTGGCTTTAGCCAAAATTCGAGGACCATAGACCAGTTTGAATAAATGTATCTTTAATGGCTTCTGTGAACCTGGTATTGTTCTAGGCCCTGAGGAATTCATAGAAGAACCAGACATAATCCCTTTCTTCAGCGGGAACAGATAAATACACATGCAAGGAACTGACAATAGCACACATAAGGTTGAACCAGCTTCTAAGAAGAAGAAATAATAAATGTTGAAGAAGCAGAAGAAATTACATTGGAGCTGGACTTCGAAGGATTTTTTTTTTCCTGAGTCAGAATCTCACTCTGTTGCCAGTTGGCATGCAGTGGCGCACTCATGACTACCGCAGCCTCAACCTGATGGGCTCAAGCAATCCCTCCACCTCAGCCTTCCAAGTAGCTGGAACTATAGGCACGCACCATGACACCCAGCTAATTTTTTTATTTACTGTGGAGATGAGGTCTCGCTATGTTGCCCAGGCTAGTCTTGAACTCCTAAGCTCAGGGAATCCCCTCACCTCAGCCTGCCAAAGTACTGGGATTACAGGCATGAGCCACCGTACTCAGCTAGACCTTGAAGGATTTTGACAGATAGATAAGAATTTTGGAAAGGGCTTTCCAGTTTAAGAAAGTGACAAAAGCAAAGGGATAGGGTTTGAGTCTGTGGTTTGCTTGGTAAAGGTCTGGGGGGCTTGAGCACAGAGTATGTGATAGGGAGCGTGGAGGAGCTAAAAAGTGAAGTCAGAACCAGTTTATGAACAGCCTTGCTGAGGCACTAGGAGCTTGATTCCGTAAAACCTTGGGAGTTGCAGTTATGAAATCAGATAGTTAAATCTTTTGAGAGACTGCAACTGAGCAGAGAGGAAAACCTCTTGTAGATTGGGTTTCAGACAGACTCTTGGAAGGTTGTGATCATGGTAGGCTGAAACAAGTCATTCTACTGAAACTTCTTCTTTGGGATTTCTAGGCATCTAGCTGAGTTGTGGAGAACCCTGGAAGTAGAGCTGTTCGACACCCACTGGATTCTGTGGAGGCTACTGAAGAGGCTGCAAAAATGCCATAATGTGCCCACCCAGGAGAAGATGGCCTATGTGGCCGTGGCTGTAAGCCCTTGACCTCTGTCTGCTACCTTCAGCCCACCGTGTTGCCTGCTAAGATTGCTGGCTCCACACCTCAGAGGGAGAGTGGGTTTTTGGGGTCCCTCTTTAAATGTGCTTCTGTCATCCATTTATAAGTCTATAGTCTCTACGAAGGGATTGCCATGGAGAGAGCTGGGGACAGTGAAAGAATCAGTATGGTTTAGTATATTTTAACATTTCTTTTTCTTCATCCTTTAAAAAATGTCACCGGGCACAGTGGCTCATGCCTGTAATTCTAGCACTTTGAGAGACCAAGGCAAGAAGATTGCCTGAGTCTGGGAGTTTGAGACCAGCCTGGGCAACATGGTGAGACCCTGTCTCTACAATAAACCAAAAATTTAGCCAGAGTGTTGGCTCACACCTCTAGTCCTAGCTACTTGGAAGACTGAGGTGGTAGGATTGCCTAAGGTCATTAGGTTGAGACTGCAGTAGCCATGATTGTGCCACAGCACTTCAGCCTGGGTACCAGCAGAGGGTACCAACTCAAAAAAAAAAAAAAAATGTATCATCACAGTTAAAGAGAAATACAAACTCGTGAAAAAAAATTCAAATAATATAAACTGTATAAAATAGAAAGTAAAAACCAGGCTCGGTGGCTCAGCCTGTAATCCCGCATCTTTGGGAGGCTGAGGTGAGTGGATTGCCTGAGCCCGCGGATTCGAAACCCGCCTGGGCAGCAAGATCTCATCACTACAATAAATCAGAAAATCAGCCGGGCGTGGTAGCGCATGCCTGTAATTCCAGCTACTTGGAAGGCTGAGGCGGAAGGATCGCCGGAGCCCAGCAGGTCGAGGCTGCGGTGGCTGGGAGCAGGCCACTGCACTCCAGTCTGGGCAACAGAGTGAGACTCTAACTCAAAAAAAAAAAAAAAGGAAAGAAAGAAAAAGAAAGAAAGGTTCCTTTGAGCAGAGGGCCAAACTCTAAAGGACCAGATGACAAATAGTTTCGGTTTTGCTGGCCACATATAGTCTCTATCAAATAGTCCTTGAATTTGTTTTTTTTTTTGTTTGTTTTTTGTTTCTTTGAATTGGAGTCTCACTCAGTCGCCCAGACTGGAGTGCAGCGGCCGCTCCCGGTCACCTCAGCCTCTACCTGCTGGGCTCTGGCAATCCTTCCGCCTTAGCCTTCCGAGTAGCCGGAATTACAGGAGCGCGCTACCATGCCCAGCTAATTTTTAAAATTTATTGTAGAGATGAGGTCTCGCCAAGTTGCCGGGGTAGGTCTCAAACCCGCGGGCTCAGGCAATCCACTCACCTCGGCCTCCCAAACTGCTGGGATTACAGGCTGAGCCACCAAGTCCGGCCCTTGAATTTGTTTTAACAATCCTTTAAATAAATGTAAAAACCATTCTTAGCTTATGTCTGTACCATCTCCTTAAAAGTGAACTTTATTTTATTTTTAAAATTTATATACCAGGGTGTCAAAAAATGTTTTTACACATTTTAAGAAATGCTATCTGTGTATTACTGTTCAAAGTACTTTTCAGAAGTGTCTGGACACTGATGAGCACCTCTTGTAATTGCAGGAGTCAAATGTGACTTATATTCACCTTTTATTATTGGTATCTATTTTTCCTTTCTTAAAATATGTATACATTTTTTGGCACCATATATTAATTATATATATTTTGAGACAGGGTCTCACTCTGTCATTCAGGTTGAAACGCACTGAAATCCCAGCTCACTGCAGCTTTGACCTCCTGGCCTCAAGTGATCCTCCTATCTCAGCCTCCCAAGTCTGGGAACTGCAAATACCCATAACCATGCCTGGCTTATTGTGTTTTACTTTTTTGTAGAGATGAAGTCTTGCTATGTTGCCCAGACTGGTCTTGAACGCCTGGGCTCACACATTCTTCCTACCTTGGCCTTCCTAAGTGCTGGGATTACAGGCATAAACCACTCTGGCTGGCCCTTTTTTTTTTTTTTTTTTTTTAGTTGAGTCTCACTCTGTTGCCCAGTCTGGGGTGCAGTGGCATAATCACAACTCACCTCAACTTCAACCTTCTGGGCTCAGGCGATCCTTCTGCCTCAGCCTCCCAAGGTGCTGGAATCAGAGGCATGAGCCACTGCACCCAACTACTTAAAAGTTTTGATACATATTCCCAGATTGTCTTCCAGAACAGCAGTCCCCAGCCATTTTGGCATCGGGGACCAGTTTCGTGGAAGACAGTTTTTCCATGGACCAGGGAGGGTGGGGGAATGGTATTAGAATGATTCGAGGGCAATGTATTTATTGTGCACTTTACTTCTATGACTATTACATTGTAATAGATAATGAAATAATTATACAACTCATCATAATGCAGAATCAGTGGGAGCCCTGAACCTGTTTTCCTGCAACTAGATGGTCCCATCTGGGTGTGATGGGACACAGT
The DNA here is from genome assembly GCA_027257055.1 of Cephalopachus bancanus. Classification (NCBI taxonomy): domain Eukaryota; kingdom Metazoa; phylum Chordata; class Mammalia; order Primates; family Tarsiidae; genus Cephalopachus; species Cephalopachus bancanus. Next base: position 6,579,197 of record JAPVLO010000037.1, read on the forward strand.
GACACCCGAAGTCTGTTGCTTATGTTCAGTCTACTCCATGATCTCCTTTTGGTGGCTGTCATTGCAGAAAACCCTGCTTCACAAAGATAGGATGTTGGAAATGGAAGCAGACTTTTCAGTGGTTTTGTGGCAATCTCAGGATATTCTACCCTGACTTTAGTCCAGAATGTGTGGAGATTTGAAGTTGCCCCAAACATACTATTAAGGTCACTGTCATTTGTGATTTCGAGCATTTTGACTCTCTTCTAGCAAGGAAAAAGTCGATTCACCTGGCTTATTCACAAATGGGTCACGGATCCATTCCTTCCCACTTCGGGGGTCTTTTGTGGTTGGGAGGTAATGCTCAAACTCTAGAGAAAGCTGAGATAGGTGATCATGCACCAGCTGGGAGAAAGAAGGCCCTGGCTCCGTCTCTTTCAAAATCTCTGCTAATGCTTGAAACATCAAAAATCCCAGTATTCACTTGTCACACCCATAATTCCAGGTTGGCTTTGACTGTAGCCACTTTATCTGCCGACTTGAACACAGTTTTTGTTCCCCCCTGAAGTGACAGATTGAGTTTGCTGAGCACGTTGCATATGTCACACAAGTAAGCAAGTTTTGTGACTCATTCTGTGCCACTGAAATGTGCTGCCAGTGGTGACTGTTTTCCTTTTTTTTTTGAGTTGGAGTCTTACTCTGTTGCCCAGACTGGAGTGCAGGGGCCGCTCCCAGCCACCACAGCCTCGACCCGCTGGGCTCCGGCGATTTTTCCCGCCTCAGCCTTCCGAGTAGCTGGAACTACGGGCACGCGCTACCACGCCCAGCTGATTTTTTGATTTATTGTAAGATGAGGTCTCGCCAAGTTGCTCAGGCGGGTCTTGAACCCCGGGCTCAGGCAATCCACTCACCTCAGCTTCCCAAAGCGCGGGATTACAGGCTGAGCCACTAAGCCCAGCTATCATGCATATATTTTATTTTTTTATTTTTTTACTTTTTGAGTTGGAGTCTCACTCTGTCACCCAGACTGGAGTGCAGTGGCCGCTCCTGACCACCACAGCCCCGACCTGCTGGGCTCCGGCGATCCTTCTGCCTCAGCCTTCCAAGTAGCTGGAACTACGGGTACCCGCTACCACGCCCAGCTAATTTTTTGATTTATTGTAGAGATGAGGTCTTGCCAAGTTGCCCAGGTGGGTCTTGAACCCACGGGCTCAGGCAATTCACTCACCTCAGCCTCCCAAGGCACGGATTACAGGCTGAGCCACCAAGCCTGGCTGACTGTTTTTCTAAAAGAAATCTCTAGAGCAGCTCTCATAACTCAAAAACCCTGGCTGATGATCTACCTTTGAAAGCCATCCCACTTCTGTGTATAAGAGAAGACGTGTGTGCTCTGCATCCATCTCCTCACAAAGCTGCATTAACAGACATGAGTTAAAGGCATGTACCTTAATGTGGTTGATAATTTTAATCACATCCTGCAAAACATTGTTAAGTTCAGGTAACATTTTCCAGCTAGCCAGCATTTCTCTATGGATGACACGGTGCATAGACTCATATTCAGAAGCGACTTCTTTGACTCAAGTAGTGAAACCAGAAAGCTGTCCAGTCATGGCAGTCACTCCAGTCATGCATATACTGACACAAAATGACCAGTTCAGTTTTCCTGGTATGTAATCATTCAAAGACTTGAATGGTTCTGCAGCTGTGGTATTGGCTGGCAACAAAAGTGTACACAACATATCCTCATACACATCCTCCTGAAAAATATATCTCACAAAAACAAGCATTGTTGCCTTGTCAGCATCGGTAGACTTGTCAGCCTGGATTGCCTACCATGACTCATTAATCCTCTCTAACAATTGTGCCTCAGTATCCTCTGCTATTTCATCAGTTCATCTAGTTATGGTGCTAGCTGAAAGAGGAACACATGCCACCTTTTGAACTGCAGCCTCTCCTAAAAGTTCATGACAAATGTCCTTAGCAGCAGGCAAGATCAACTCTTCACCAATAGTAAAGGCCCTTTTTAGCTTAAGCAATATAGCTAGCCACTAAGCATGATTCTCTTGGTGCAGATACATTTGATGAAGTGATGGCTCTTAATAACTGCTTCTGTTCTTTTTTTTTTTTTCCTGAGTTGAAGTCTCACTTTGTTGCCCAGACTGGAGTGCAGTGACATGCACCCAGCCACCTCAGCCTCAACCTGCTGGATTCCAGCGATCCTTCTGCCTCAGCCTTCCAAGTAGCTGCAACTATAGGCACATACTATCACACCCAGCTAATTTTTTATTTGTTGTAGAAATGAGGTCTCACCAAGTTGCCCAGGCTGGTCTCAAACCCGTGGGCTCAGGTAGTCCACTTGCCTCAGCCTCCCAAAGTGTTGGGATTACAGTCTGAGTCACCGACCCCGGCCGCTTCTGTTCTTCATGTTCATGTTTTTGTTTTTCTTTTGAAAAAACTCCAAAGGCTTGTCTTTTGATGCAGGGTGCTTGTCTCAATGTGGCAAGGCAGTTTTGAAGGCTTCACAGTTTCATTGGATAGCCAGTCGCCACATATTATTATGAAGTGGGCTTGGAGAATGTGAATCACCTGTTGCAATGAACCTGTAATTTAAGTAGGACTCTGGGTATTTTCTTTTAAAAGCGACTTTCTTGGCCATTGCTTTGTTAAACTCTGGTGTGTTCATGTGGGTCTTTGAGCTATGGCCACCATGTTTTCTTAGCTTTGGCCCCCTCCCCTACCTTGGGGAGGTGAATCTCTCTCTCTCTCTCTCTCTCTCTCTCTCTCTCTCTCTCTCTCTCTTTTCTCTCTCTCTGTAATTTATTTTCTAAATAAACTTTGCTTGAAAACTTTAAAAAATAAAATAAATGCAGCTTTCTTTTTGTTGGCAGTCTTAGAGTCTTCTGCTGTCTCATCATTGGGTCTTTCCGCCTTTGCAAAGAAGCTCTCCAGTTGTGTTTGGTTTTTTTGCTTACTTTGGCTAGGGTTAGCCTGTGGGCTTACAAAACTGTGACTGAGACAAGTGTGCAGTGTAGGAAAGAGGCGTGGATGAAAGTGGTAAATAAAATAATTGATGGGTCACGCATGGACTAAAATAAGTGTCAGATTCTAACTTAAAGCCTACCGCCAGATGCAGCTGTACAATTAAAGTACATCAACTCACTTACCACTCACTGATAGGGTTTTGATATGAGTCTGCAAGCAATTGGTTTATTATGGTCGCTGTGCAGTCAAACCTCACTGCTAATGTTAGTCTGTATTTGCAGCCACTCCCCAGCGCTAGCATCACTGCCTCAGCTCCGCCTCAGATCATCAGGCATTAGATTCTCATAAGGAGTGAGCCACCTAAATCTCTCACATGTGCAGTTCACCACAGGGTTTTTGCTCCTTTGCTGACCTGACAGCAGACGGAGCACAGGTGGTAATGTGAGCAATGGGGGATGGCTGTACCTACAGACGAAGCTTCTCTCGCCTGCTGCTCACCTCTTGCTGTGTGGGCCAGTTCCTAACAGGTCACAGACCCATACTGGTCGGTGGTTCAGGGTTAGGGACCCCTGCTGTAGAGTATTGCCCTTCCTCCAGTCGTGTGTGGGGATGCCTTTTACTCACACTCACCACGCTAAGCAGTAGTCTTTTCACTGTTGCCTCACTAACAGGTGAAAAAAGAACATGTTTTTACTATAATGTCGTTCTTGGTAAGGTTGAATATTTGTATGTTTTTAATTGACCGTTTGCACTTCTTCTTTTGCGACTTGTCTGCGCATGTCCTATACACCAGGGCTTCTCAAATGTAATACATGCATGCAAACCACAATCAACCAAGAATCTTATTAAAATGCAGATTCTGATACAGAATGTCTAGGCGGGGCTTGAGATTCTCAATTTTGAAGCAGCTCCCAGGTGACACCGATGCTGCTGGTATGTGACCCACAATTTGAGCAGCAATCCTTTAAACCTTTATATTTTTTTTTACTGATACGTAAGAGCATTTTATATATTAAGAATAGGCCAGACTCAGTGGCTCAGCCTGTAACCCAGCACTTTGGGAGGCTGAGACGAGTGGATTGCCTGAGCCCGAGGGTTCGAGACCTGCCCGGGCAACATGGCAAGACCTCATCTCTACAATAAATCAAAAAAATACATATATGTATTTTTTGAGTTGGAGTCTCTGTCACCCAGACTGGAGTGCAGTGGCCGCTCCCGACCACCGCAGCCTCGACCTGCTGGGTTCCGGTGATCCTTCCGCCTCAGCCTTCCAAGTAGCCGGAACTACAGGCGTGCGCTACCACGCCCGTCTGATTTTTTGATTTATTGTAGAGATGAGGTCTCGCCTGCCCAGGCAGGTCTTAAACCCATGGGCTCAGGTAATCCACTTAGCCTCTCAAGGTAATCACCTTAGCCTCCCAAGGCTCAGGTAATCACCTTAGCCTCCCAAGGCACGGGATTACAGGCTGAGCCACTGAGCCCGGCTAATAAATAAAAAATTAGCCAGGCATGGTAGCACGTGCCTGTAGTTCTGGCTACTTGGAAGGCTGAGGTGGAAGGCTCATTGGAGCCCAGCAGGTCGAGGCTGCGGTGACCAGGAGTGTGCCACTGCACTCCAGTCTGGGTGACAGAGTGAGACTCCAACTCAAAAACAAACAAACAAACAAAAGAATAGTACAGTGATGCAAATACTTCTCCAGGTTTTTGTGATCTAACTTTTTGATAAATTTTGCTCTGGTTAGCCGGCTTGGTGGCTCAGCCTGCAATCCCGCGCCTTTGGGAGGCTGAGGTGAGTGGATTGCCTGAGCTTGCGAGTTTGAGACCCGCCCGGGCAATTTGGTGAGACCTCATCTCTACAATAAATCAAAAAATGAGCCGGGCATGGTAGCGCATGCCTATAGTTCCAGCTACTTGGAAGGCTGAGGCAGAAGGATCGCTGGAACCCAGCAGGTTGAGGCTGCGGTGGCTGGGAGCGGCCACTGTACTCCAGTCAGGGCGACAGAGTGAGACTCCAACTCAAAAAAAAAATTTGCTCTGGTTTTATATTTGCATGAATTAAATACGTTAATAGTTTCCTTTGGGGCCAGGTGCAGTGGCTCATGCCTGTAATCCCAGCACTTTGGGAGGATTGCCTGAGCCTAGGAGTTCAAGACCAGCCTGGGCCATAACGTTTGGAAATACCAAAAGAGGCACAGGACAAAGGACTGGTATAAACCAAGCGTTTATTGGGGTAGAAACTCCTGGGCGACGTCCCGTGGTCTGGAAAGATGGGCCAGGGGAGTCGCGCCCAAGGAGGGGCAGGCTTGGGTTTTTAAGGGTGCTGTATTTGGGGAGGGTGTTGGGGGCGGCAGTGAAGTGGGGAGATAAAGCGTCGCATCCGGCATGGGCTTGAAAGTTTCTGTGTGGCCCATCTCAGTAGCTGCCAGCAGGTTTCAGGAAGCTGGTATGTGGTTTGTGGGTTTAGGGTGGAGAGGCGCATAGGGGATCGATGGGTGGAGGGGCAGATGGGGGAAGGTGAGTGCTGCTTCTCCCCGGGCCTAACATCCCAACATTTTTGGTATAAGGAGCGTTGACTCGATCTGGCTGCTTCAGGCTGAAAGGGAGTGTAGTTTTAGGGAGGCCGGGATGTGGTGGCTCAGAGGGAAGTGGGGCATACGGATAGGGGTACAGGAGTAGTTGATTGACTGCGACGCAAGAAATTTCCTTCATGTGAGACTGCAAAAAATTAGACAGGGTGCAACCATAAGTAAAAGATAAGTAGAACAGGTCCCAAGAATGGCATGACCCATTGGGCAATGCCCGAGTTTCACCAAGCAGAGAAGGGCGATTCTGTGGTGTTTTTTGGCGAAGTTTGTCTCCCAGCTTTCGGAGGACGTTGACATTTTTCTCTACCAGCCCTATTTTATTAATGTAGAAGCAGCATTTTTCCTGGAGAAACGTAGGTTTTATCCTGGCCGGCTGTAAGGAGATTAAGGGCCCTGCGGTTTTGTAAAGTAACCCAGGCTAGAGAGGTTATTTGCTGTTATAGGGATGTCAGGGAGCTTGCGGATGCTTTCAGAGCGGCTTGGAGCCTTTCTTCCAGATTTTGGGAAGAAAGGAGGCTGTGTCCCAGTGCTTCCCCGCCCAGCCCTCCTGCTGCTTCTCCCTGGGCCTAACATGGGCAACTTGTCAAGATCTCATCTCTACAGTAAATCAAAAAATGCTGATGGCATACACCTGGTCCCAGCTACTTGGAAGGCCAAGGCAAAAGAATCGCCTGAGCCCAGGAGGTTGGGACTGTGGTTAGCCATCATCATGCCACTGTACTCTAGCCTAGGCAACAGTGATTCAAAAAAAAAAGTTTCCTTCATGATTTTTGAATTCCAAGTTTCCCCTCACTCTTTGGTAACCTGTTTCTTTTCCCTTTTACTTTCAAGTCCCTATACTAATTACCACTGCTGTTCTGCCTATAGTACAAAGCCAGAAAGCAAGGTGTGGTTCAAACAGCAGTAAAGCACAATGAGGCTTCAGGCTGGCAGATGCTCAGTTCTTTTCTGTCTTTCCTACCACAGACAACAAATGCACTTTATGAGCTGTTTATGGGAAACAGGCTCCAAGCAGCTGTACAGCAACTCTTTCCTCAGCTTCTCATGACACTGCTCATCCAGATCCACCAGAGCATTGGCCTCACCATGTCTGATGTCGCTGTCCCCAGTGGCCTGTACACAGGACAGGAAGTGTCTTCAGAGGTCACCCCTTTGAGGTACAGCCAACGGTGGTTTCATTGACCTTAACTAATACTTACTGAGCACTAGGCACTGTGGTGGACACAAGGATAGCCAAGATGTAGTTTCAACTTGAGGGGAGCCATAGTTTGCAAGCTATGGGTTTTGGGTACCAAGGAGAATTTGGCTACCTGGGCCCAGATACCCTGAAAAATAATATGTGCTATCATGTCAGCCCTTTCATAATAAATCAAGTAGAGACAGAAACAAACAAAACAGTCTAAACTCACCTGCAAAATTGTATTGATTCGCCATGGAATGATTCATTCTTTTTGTTTTATTGCACGGAGAGATATTTTTAAGTCACCATTAGAGTCTCAGCAGAAATTTCCTAGTGTTGCTGTGGTACATGGATTTCTTTCAGAGGAAGTACTAAAATGTCACATATTTAAGAACACCAGACTAAGCCGGGCTCGGTGGCTCAGCCTGTAATCTCACGCTTTGGGAGGCTGAGGTGAGTGGATTGCCTGAGCCTGCCGGTTCCAGACCCACCTGGACAACTTGGCGAGACCTCATCTCTACAATAAACCAAAAAATTAGCCAGGTGTGGTAGCACGCACCTGTAATTCCAGCTACTTGGAAGGCTGAGGCGGAAGGATCGCCAGAGCCCAGCAGGTCGAGGCTGTGGTGGCTGGGAACGGCCACTGCACTCCAGTCTGGGCGACAGAGTGAGACTCCCACTCAAAAGAACACCAGACTGAGAGTCAGTAGACCTGAGTTCTAGCTCTCATTCATCCATTCAACTTACTATCTACCTGGCAGGTCTACTGTTCTCTGCCTCGGTTTCCCTGTCTGTAAAGAAAGAGGTCAATCAAAGCGATCTTCAAGGACTCTTCCAACTTTAAGATTCTCTGATGCTATGTCCAGGATAACAGTTAAATAAGTAGATTTCAAAACAGTGGAGAGAAATGTTATGGGGTGCAATAACACTTTTAGAAAATTAAGCAGGGTGGGCACAGTGGCTCATGTTTGTAACCCGGCACTTTGGGAAGCCAAGGCAAGAGGATTGCTCGAACCCAGGATTTTAAGACCTAATCTCTACAAAAAGAATTTAAAAATTAGCCAGGTGTGGTGGCACATGCCTGTATTCACAGCTACTCTAGAGGCTGAAGCAGAAGGATCCCCTGAGCCCAGAGGAGGTTAAGGCTTCGGTGGCTGTGACTGTGCCACTGCACTCCAGCTTGGGTGACAGAGAGAGATCCCAATTAAAAAAAAAGCAGTATGTGTCTATTTAGCATCTATCATTATTCTATCAAAGATTTCCTTCCAAACTCCTGGGGAAACAAGATCTAGTTAGGTTTCTTTATGCTGAGGATTTGTGTGAAGGTCGTTCCAAGTTATTAGAACATTTGGAGTCTTTTGGGAAATCTAGAAAGAAGAGACTTACAGAAAGGAGAGAATTGTGTGCTTGTAAGTTGGAGGGACCTAGTTGATTCACCCATATTGTTTTTGTTTGATTTAGCTTTGCCATGCAGGCTATAAAGACTCTCCTCCTCAAAACATCATGCTTGCAGGAATTCAACATCATGGAAAAGAATAAAGGATGGACTCTTCTGGAGGAAAAAGATTGCCATCTTCAGGGAGTATTTCTCCTCGCCAAGTAAGGCTTTCTTGTCACGTATATACCCACCAGCTCTAAATCAGCATTGTTTTGTGTATTTATTTCCCTTTCAATTGTCACAGCCGCTAAGGTTTAAATAACCTCCTCATAAGAAAGTGGGCAAATATGCATAAAACCAGGCAAATTTTTCAGAGGTCCTGGCCCTGCCATAGCCTCCTGTATACCTGAAGCTGGGCAACAGCATCCTAGCCCTCCAGCCCTGAGAAAATGCCCCTGGGTAGGAGCATTTCTGAATGTTGTTCTGTCGGTGTTGTGTTTTACAGTGCATTGCTGAAAAGAAATTGCTCCTGTGCATATAAGGTCATGCACTTGCTAGTCCCTCTTCTTAATCGAGGGAATGATAAACATAGACTCACATCTGCAGGCTTTTTTGTGGAGGTAAGACTCATGTTTGAGAAGCTAGATTCAGGCCTGTACAGCAGCAGTACCTACCCTCCTGGGATGGAGCCAGTTAGTGACTGGCTGGGATCCATCTCAGGTGTGGGATAGAAATACTCTTCAGATTCAAGCCCGCCGAAATTCTTCCCACACATGTGTTATTCAGTATTCTTTGTTTACCCACAGGGTGCATCACCCTGGAGCACATGTGCTGTGTTGCAGAAATTTAAAAGGAAAATATGTATTTTGGAGTTGGTGGGAAGATAGCTCCCTCATGAAAAGGGGCTTAAATGTAATTTCACTGGCTGATTTCTGGGTTCTTTCAGCTTCTCCAGAGTCCAGTGGGCAGGAGACTGCCCAGAACATACGCCATTGCCCGCCTGAAAGACTGGCTATACAATGGAAATCATCTCTTTAGAATCATTGGCCTGAGGGGACTGCACAATCTTGCCAAGCACCAGGATTTGGTAGGAGGGCTCCCAAACCCCTGATTCTTAAGTCACAAATAAAATACCCAAAAAGGATACCTAATAAATTGAAAAGAGCTGAGGAGAACTGGGTACCCTGGGATGGGGAGGGGTAAGAACATCCTCTTAGAGCTTTTTTCTGAACATCCTTTTGTACCATTTGAATTGTGTACTTAGGAAATATGCAAGTACTGACTATTAAAAAATTAATGGAAGTAAAAGAAATAAATACGTCCCAATTCTTGTTATCCTCATGGTCATCACAACCTGGACGACATCCAGGCATCCCTTAGGGCTTGTACCCTGTTGCCCCATGGAGTAGACGCTGACATTCACGTTGAAGAAAGCTCATCTTCTAGAGGTCTGGCGAGGAGACCAGACCTCAGCCAGAAGAGGCAAAAGACCCAAGGCTTCAGTTTTGCCACTTCAGTTGTGTTTCTGAGTATATGTCTGAGCATCACTCTTGTTACGCAGGCTGGAGGGCAGTGGTGCAGTCATAGCTCGTTATAGTCTTGAACTCCCAACCTCAAGCGATCCTCCCACCTCAGCTTTCCAAAGTGCTGAATTACAGGTGCAAGCCACCATGCCGAGCTATTTCTTTTATTTAAAAACATGTATACATATCTGAAGCAAATACGACAAATGTTAATATATGTTCATTCTGATTGAATGCATTAATACTAACCATTGCTATATTTTACTTACTTTTTCACACATATGTTTTAAACTTTACAACCCAACCAGGTGCAGTATCTCCCACCTGTAATCCAAGTACTCTGGTAGGCTAAGGCAAAAGGATTGCCTGAGCCCAGGAGTTTGAGACCAACTTGGGCAACACGGCCCTCTACAAAAAATTAAAAATTTAGCTGGGTTTGGTGGCACACGCCTGTAATCCCAGACACTCTGGAGGCTGAGGCAGGAGAATCACCTGAGCCCAGGAGTTCGAGACTGCAGTGAGCTGGGATCATGCCACTATACTCCAGCCTGGGTGATAGAGCAAGACCCCGACTCAAAAAAAAGTAATAAATAAAAAAAAGAAAAGAAAAAACTCACTTTACAAACCTGGGACTGCTTCCTTCCAGGTGTTTCAGAAGAGCAGACTCTCAGTTTAGAAGGGGAAGGTCCCTGAGGGCCCTCAGATTCCACTTGAGTTCCTGCTGAGGATCTTTGAGATACTGTCCATGTTTGGGAGCTCACCGTGACCTGAGCTAACCATTCCTCCAGCCTCAGTGTTAGTAGAGGTCTTCCTCACTGAGGTCACCCCAGGTTTCCAGGGCTAGACCTCCCTCACTATAGCTCGGCCCCTCCTCTTTGTATCAGGCCTGCTAGTACAGAGAGAGGCCAGTCATGTCCTCTGCTTTTCCCTTCTGGACTAGCCAGAGCTACCAAAATTCCATAAGCACCAGGTACTGAGTAAAGATAGGGAACCCTCCCTTTGATACCAGAGGACATGCTGGTAGGAGAGAAGGTGACGTGCTCTCTTTGGACACACAGAGGGAAGACATCGAGAGTTTGTTGCCATGCGTCTTAATCAGCTTATGTGAAGCTGATAAGGAGATTGTTCTTTTGGCCATCAAGGTACTCCTGCAACTTGTCAGGTCACTGGATATCACTACCCTGGCCGCCATGATGAGGACCCTGTTCTCCTTATTTGGTGATGTAAGATACTGAGACAGGCGAGACTTTATTCCTAGGGGGAGGGTAACTAGCATAGCAGCAAGCAGAAGTCAGGATAGAACTTTTACTTCCAGAGCATTTCAGATCTCCTTTCTTAAGACCCGTTCAGGTACCCTGTGATGTCGGGAGGGCTAGTGTTATTGCTGTTTATCAGATTTGTTAAAAACTGGGGCAACCTCCTCGGGTCCCTTCCCACTGTGGGAGCTTTTCTGTCCTCTCAATAAATCCTGCTTTCTAAAAATAAATAAATAGGCTGGGTTCGGTTGCTCAGCCTGTAATCCCATGCTTTGGGAGGCCAAGGTGAATGTAGTGAATTGCCTGAGCCCGCGGGTTCGAGACCCGCCTGGGCAACTTGGCAAGACCTCATCTCTACAACAAATCAAAAAAATTAGCCGGGCGTGGTAGCACGCACCTGTAGTTCCAGCTACTTGGAAGGTTGAGGCGGAAGGATTGCTGGAGCCCAGCAGGTCGAGGCTGTGGTAGCCAGGAGCGTGCCACTGCACTCCAGTCTGGGCGACGGAGTGAGACTCCAACTCAAAAAACTAAAATAATAACATAATAAATAAATAAATAAATAAAACTGCCCATAGAAACTTGCTAAGGTAGGCTGGGCTCAGTGGCTCAGCCTGTAATCCCAGCACTTTGAGAGGCCAAGGCTAGTGGATTGCCTGAGCCCGTGGGTTCAAGACCAGCCCAGGCAACTTGGCAAGACCTTGTCTCTACAATACACCAAAAATTAGTTGGGCATGGTAGTGCACGCCTGTAGTTCCAGCTACTTGGAAGGCTGAGGCGGAAGATCGCCTGAACCCAGCAGATCAACTCTGGGCTGGCCATGAGCATGTGTGCCGCTGCGTTCCAGCCTGGGCAACAGAGTAAAACTCCAACTCAAAAATAAATAAATAAATAAACTTGCTAAGGCACTTACCTGCTTCATGGGGTAGTGAAGGAGAAAACACAGTCTTTTCCCTTCAAGAATAATCAAGAATGGGTCAAGATGGTGGGCTGTACTTACATCCCTGTCTCAAATCCCATTTATTTTCCAAAAGGAAATACATGAAGCACAATGACCAGCACCTTGAATTTCAGCCAAATGGACTGTGTGAATGGGTAATACCAGTATCAGGCACAGGATCTGCCAACAATAGGTGGGACCATGCCCATCTCTCATTCTCAGTGAGAGGACAAGTAGTGCCAAAGCAGCAAGTCTTACTGTCACCACATACGTGTGATTTCTTGCCCTTAGCTATACAGAGAGATAGCCTCCCATTAGGACTGGCTTTACAACCCACCCAGAGTCCATAGAAGCTAAGCATGGACACATTTAGTGAGCTGCTTCTCTCTGGCTCCTCCCTTCACAGGTGAGACCCGATGTGTGTCGCTTCTCCATGACTCTCTTTGGAGCCTCCATCAAGTCTGTAAAGTATCCGAATAAGAAGAGGGTAGAGAACCAAGTCCTAGACAGCTTGATCCCACTGCTTCTGTATTCTCAGGATGAAAATGATGCAGTAGCTGAGGTAACACCTATTACCAACTTCTTTCTGTCCTGCATAACCTCAAATTTGGAGCCAACTCTGCAAATAAGCCTTCTTTCTTTTTTTAATTGGAGTCTTACTCTGTTGCCCAGGCTGGAGTGCAGTGGTATGCTCATGGCCACTGCAGCCTTGACCTGCTGGGCGCAGGTGATACTTCCGCCTCAGCCTTCCAAGTAGCTGGAACTACAGGCATGTGCCACCACGCCCAGCTAATGTTTTTTTTTAATTGTAGAGATGAGGGCTCAGCAATCCTCTCACCTTGGCCTCCCGAAGTGCTGGGATTATAGGAGTGAGCCACTGTGCCTGGCCAGCATTCATATTTTTTAGCACAGGGACTTTGTAGAACCGTCTTTCTTTGCCAGTTCCTCTGGTACAGAGCCACCTTTCAATTATTTTGCCTAAGTGAATTGTGTGAAAAATTTTCTTATTTCTAGATAGCAAGTTATAGTCCTTTGTGGGTAAGAACGACATAATATTCTTCTTTGTAGTCCCACCCCAGTATTCAGCAGAGCACAGAGACCTAAATACAGTGCCCAACTCAACAAACTCTTTTGGTTGATGACTGTGATCATACGTTATTATCTTCTTTCACTTCAAGAACTGCCTCATGGCCTTAAGTCCATGAGATGTGGTGGAGCTAAGTCAGTCTGACAGCCTGGAGAGGCCTTGGCCTCTCCTTGACTTTCCAAGGGTTTTTGCCATGAGAGTTGTGATTTTCTATTGAAATCATCCCAGTCACAACTGGGCAATGGTGGTTGGGAATGCCATCATCTCCAGTACTGTCCCATACCTCGGAAGCCCGTTCTTTCCACAGTGCTATGACCATGCATTGCAGCAACCCAGGGAAGTAAATTTAGGCCCCACAGATTCTAGGAGAAGGCTGGTGTTGTCACCTCCCTGCTTTCCTGGACAGAGCTGAAAGCACAAGGCTTCCGATTTAGAAACAGGACTTAAGATGAAGATGAACCCTGGTACCTCATTATGAGGAGAGTTCTGTGACTCTAGAGCCATATATATGACATGTGTTAGGCCCCAGTAAAGCATGGAGCCACTTTATTGGGGTCTAACACATGTCTCCTGGTCTGGGGCACCAAGACTTCCACATGTCTGTTATAGCTCCCCATCCCAACCAGGTGCGGGGGAACTGTAACAGACATGTGGTCTTCATGCCCCAGTCCCGCTCTGCCAACGCTCTGCAATTAGGAAAGGCCTAGAGCAGTCCAGGCCCTGATCTTGTCAACTGTCCAGAGTTCATTCCGTGCTATTTCTTTCTCTTTTAAATCTTGAACAACCTTCAGATTCCTTCAAGGCTCCTCAGAGAGAAGACTAAGCAGAGAGGAGGGGTCTAGCGTAAAACAGGTCGGGAACCACTGTCACAGTGAACATAATAAACACCCATATAGCCACCACGCACTTCAAGAAATAGAAATACATTATACACCTATCTCCAACTGAATTTCCCCCAAAATTATCATCCTGGCTTTTGTTGTATTATTTCTGTAAATTTTTTCATGTTTTAAAACTTTGTCTGTTGTATCATTCTACAAAATTTTCAACAACTTTTTTGTTTAACTTTATAGGATTTATCTGTGTTGTGTAGCTTTAGTTTATTTATTTTCACTGCTATAGAGAGTGCTATCATATGCATAACCTATAACTTATCCCATTCTCCTATTCCTGGGCATTTAGATAGTGTTCAATTCTTCATGATTAAAATGCTGCAATGAGCATTCTTCGTTTTTCTTATGGATATGTATGAGAGTTTCTTGAGGGCGTAAACCCAGAAGTAGAATATCTAGGTATCTTTAACTTTACTAGATATTTACAAATTACTAAACAAAGTAGCCAAACACTAGTAGGTAAAAATCAGTATTTTCATCAGTCGCCAAAGGAATTTTTATGGCCCCGATATCTAGTGGACCTGAAATGAAATACTGACTTGGAGAGTCATCCAAGTGTGCAAGGGTGGCATTCTGAGAGCAATGATAAGGAAGAGGCCCATTTGCCACGTTCTGCTCAAATATCTGGATCTGGAAGGGATCAGTTCTCTAGAGTGTCTTCCAACCTGGGAATGCCACAAGAACAGGAAGCGTCAGGCACTTCACTTCCCTGTGTAGAGTGACAGAAAAATGACATGGGAGCAGCAAGTGGGCATGGGAGCCTTATCTCCAGAGCACATGGTGGCAAAAATTCCTGCCTGAGCGTTTGGTCTAGACATTTTCTGGCACTATCACTTCTGGCCAAGGTCATTGGTTTCTTCATCCTCCCCAGAACCCTGTGGTTTTTATGGATCCCCTTTAGAGACTGTTCGGGGAAGTTGGTGGAGGGCAGGATTCTACTTCCTTCCCACCCCTCTGCTCACTTCAGGGTAATTCTGAGTTTATCTGTTTTTCACACTGGGCTTTAAAAATAAAATGTTAGAGCTGGTCTCAGTGGCTCAGCCTGTAATCCCACGCCTTTGGGAGGCTGAGGTGAGTGAATTGCCTGAGCCCGTGGGTTCAAGACCCGCCTGGGCAACTTGGTGAGACCTCATCTCTACAATAAATCAAAAATTAGCTGGGCGTGGTAGTGCACACCTGTGGTTCCAGCTCCTTGGAAGGCTGAGGCGGAAGTATCACCGGAGCCCAGCAGGTCGAGGCTGCGGTGGCCAGGAGCGGCCACTGCACTCCAGTCTGGGCAACGGAGTGAGACTCCAACTCAAAAAGATAAAATAAAAAATAAAATGTTAGGCTGGGCTCAGTGGCTCAGCCTGTGATCCCAGCACGTTGGGAGGCCGAGGCAAGTGGATTGCCTGGGCCCACGCGTTCAAGACCAGCCAGGGCAACTTGGCGAGACCTCGTCTCTACAATAAATCAAAAATTAGCCAGGTATGGTAGTGTGCACCTGTAGTTTTGGCTACTTGGAAGGCTGAGACAGAAGGATCGCTGGAGCCCAGCAGGCTGATGCTGGGGTGGCTCTGAGTGTGCCTGTGAGTGGGGTGATGGAGTGAGACTCCAGCTCAAAAAAAAATAAAATAAAATAAAGTGTTGATCTACGATCATCTTTTCCACAGGAGAGCAGGCGAGTCCTAGCTATCTGTGCCCAGTTCCTGAACTGGAAGCTGCCCCAAGTCGTGTACTACAGAGATCCTGGTATATCATACCTACTGAAGTCGAAGCAATCTGCAAATTCTTTGTATGTGAGCAATAATGACTTTGTTAACTCTTTAACATGCTGACACATTCCTTTTTTTCACACTTGCTTTTAATGAAGGAGCATAGCATACGGGACACATTGCCCATCATTCTTCACATAGCAGTTGATGTCCACGAACTTTTTTTTGGTTATGGGTCCATTTGTCTATAGTTCCTTCCCAGCTGAGTCACATATGTACTTTCTATTTCTCCCTTACTCACAGAAAGACTGGTGAGCTCCTGGGAACCCTACCAGCCTGGCTCAGAGACTGCGAGTTCAGGCAGATACAATATTCTTGGAAAATTACCTATGGGCTGAATTGAAATGGAATTATGTTGTTGCCTTTATAATTATCTCTACTCCTTTCCTTGAATAGAATGAATTGTTTTACTTTCCGTCAGAGCATGTTCGGGGAATCCCAAGCAAGGGCTGCCATGTTGTGTGGCCATGCAGCATGATGACACATGCCACTGGCTCTACCAGGACCCAGATGGCATCCTTTTTCCTCAAAAACTTGACAGAGGTTCCTGCGGCTGGTCTTGAGGGAGCCTTGAGCCAGGGCAGCCTCAGGAAAGTCCATCCATGGTTGTCTAGAAGCTGACCTAGAACAATCTGGATGAAGACCCTAGGATTGACTAATCCCAGGAATCTTCTGCATATAGGATGCAGAGTGGGTTCTTCCGATCAGCCTTGCAGTGCCTGGTGTCAGGCCATCCACTAGGGATTCTCTCTCTGACCAGCAGCCACCCCATAGCAGATGCACTGATGAAGGTAGTTACAACTGGAAAGTTGGTGCTGTCAGGGGATAAAGCTACAATTTGTTCATGTTAACTAAATTATAAGTTCTCCGAAAACAAATTCCTGTTTCCTTCCCTTCTATCCCTGAAGCAACTGTCCCCATATGAGATCCACTGAGAGTTGCGTTCATTTGCCAAAAGTCATAACACATCCATTGTGTGCATCAGACCATGAAGAACCCAAGGATTAGAACTTCCTGAGTGGGACTTGAAAGCTAGTAAAGGAATAAAATCTCTGTAGAAAATTAAACAGAAACTCATGGCAAAAAACAACATGTGCCAAGAGAGGGTTACCTGAAGAATTGTCCGAGCAGGGTAGATCAGGCAGGCAAGTGGGAGGGCGGAGGCAAGCCTCACAGGGAGGGAGCCTGGAGAACAAAGACTTGGATACAGAGACAGCTAGAAAAGCACTGCAGGTACAATATGTGGCATGAGTGGGTGCAAGCAAAGGTTACTCAGAGGATGTCACTTGGTTTAGGGGCTTGTTGTAGCATAATGTTCATTCAGCAACTGTAGTTTTTTCAAGGACTTCTATACTCTATGTCTGACAGTCTCTGACCCCAGAAGCTGTGATGAGACTGATCAAAATAGTGTTGCAACTTCACTGCCTTGGACTCTTGATTTTTTTCTCCACTTAGGAAAAAAAATGCAAGGGGAAAATTAACATCCTATCCCAAGCATTAATGTACTCCAAGAATGCAAAACTTCCCATCAGAAGATCAGCAGTCTTATTTGCAGGTACAAAGAAAATGCCTTCATTTCTACAGTCACTTTTGTCCTACACTTTTCCAAATTGTGTTGAGTATCCCCAGTCTATGAAGACGACCTTGAACATACTTGCAGGAGAGAGGGACTGTGCTACCTAGGGTAACTACCACCAGGCACTTGGAAGTCTAGGTTTTGGAATCTGCCTGATCATCAAAAGGCCAATTCTTCCAGCTGCTTCAATTTTTCAGTGATAAAAACCCTGAGATATTAATTTCCAAGAACAAATCCAGATCACAGGCTCACTGTCTTTATCCTGCATTTAGGGCTCTTATCAAAGTACATGGATCACAGTGAGCTCAAGACAAAGGACACCGACTGGATAGAGGATGGTAAGTGATAATAGGCCTTGAATTGGGGGTGCACCCATATTTTAGAGAGTACCTGAGGCAGTGACTGTGGGCATCTCTGTAGCAAAGCTGAGACTCTAAGATCCAGAAAACCTGACTTTGGCAGCAAGAAAACCATTGATGACTTCAGCTGAATGACAGTCTTATCCCAGTCCAGTTCCCCCTTTAGGAAAGGACATGACCTGAACCTTGTCTGTCAGGAAATAAGACATGACCTAGAAATACTATCTTAGTAAATGATGATGATCCCTCACAAGTACCGCAGAGATGACTGTAGAACTATTTTCTATAAACAGCTGTCCTATAAGGTTGTAGGACTTGATAATGTTTTATAGACATGTAGACAGCCATCATGCAAATGATTTTCTGAATTGTCAGTGAGTAAAAATGTTCTAAGCTGTACAGCTCTCTGTGCAATTTAGCACTCAAAGAATTTGTTCCCACTTGAGAGGTAGTTCTCAGTCTCCACCAAGTTGAGGCTGTGGTGACCGGCTGCCCTCCAGCCTGGCTGTGGCGTGCCGCTGCCTCCAGCCTGGGTGACAGAGTGAGGCTCCTACTCAAAAAAAAAAAAAAGAAAGAAAAGAAAAGAAAAAAGTAAATGCCACGAAATGCATAAATCTCACAAGCCAAAATTATTATTAATACTTTATTAAATCTTATGCAGTTCATTACTTTTGAAATAAAAACTTATAATTGGTAAAACAGCTAGGAGTTAAACTTACTTTAGAAAGATCAAACCATGCTCGCTTCGGCAGCACATATACCAAAATTGGAACGATACAGAGAAGAAGAGCATGGCCCCTGCGCAAGGATGACACACAAATTTGTGAAGCGTTCCATGTTTTTTACTGCATATTGATAAATGGCTTTTTAAAATAACCAGTCCCTCTAAAAAATAAAAAGAAAGATCAAGTCACTTTTCTCTAAGATCTCCCACTTTCTCACAGACAATCAGAAGCAACATGAAAGGAAAAAGTCATGCAGATTATTCTGTGAGGTAGGAGTCTACATGGTCAACTCTGTTCAATTAAAAGAAAATTATTTTCTTTTCTTTCTTTTTTGAGGTGGAGTCTCACTCTGTCGCCCAGACTGGAGTGCAGTGGCCGCTCTCGGCCACTGCAGCCTTGACCTGCTGGGCTCCCGCGATCCTTCCGCCTCAGCCTTCCGAGTAGCCGGAATTACAGGCGCGCTACCACGCCTGGCTGATTTTTTATTTAATGTAGAGATGAGGTCTCGCCAAGTTGCCCAGGTGGGTCTCGAACCCGCGGGCTCAGGAAATCCACTCACCTCAGCCTCCCAATGCGCAGGATTATAGGCTAAGCCACCGAGCCTGGCAGAAATTATTTTCTAACTTAAAACACTGGGGACCCAGAGTTTCTTTTCCATTCAAAAGCTATCTATATAGGAGATCTATAGTATAGAAGATCTACATAGAAGATCTTCTATATAGATAGCTTTTGAATGAAAAAAAAATATTTGTATGCATGGTAGGAAATTGCCATTTTGTAGACGAAAAACAGTTAAATCTCAACAATGTCATGTAGTTTGACCTGTCCTAGCAGTAGCTTACCTATCTTAGAATCAAGGTATTCTGAGACTCTTTCTGAACAAGTTTATGTCATATACCACAGGAAATTTTTAAGATAAATTTAAACAACAACAAAAAAGCCCCAAAATTTAAATATCAATTTAAACCAATTCATGACAAAGTAAGTTGCCATGTATTTGCATTCAGAATTGACTTCTCTCTTTCATTTAGTCTATGGAACATGTAGACAATCTCAGGGCAAAAGGTGAAAAACTAGAAGCTAGTGCAGTGTTTCATTTTGGAAATAAACATGATGAATTTAAAGGCAAAATACTGCTTAAAAAATAAAAAAACTCTGCCTGGGCTCAGTGGCTTAGCCTGTAATCCCAGCACTTTGGGAGACCAAAGTGAGTGGAATGCCTGAGCCCATGGGTTTGAGAACAGCCTGGGCAAACTGGCAAGACCTCATCTCTACTATAAATCAAAAATTAGCCAGGTGTGGTAGGACACACCTGTAGTTCCAGCTACTTGGAAGGCTGAGGTGGAAGGATCACCGGGGCCCAGCAGGTCGCTGCTGGGGTGGTCCTGAGTGTGCCATTGCACTCTAGCCTGGATGACGGAGTGAGACTCCTACTCAAAAAAAAAAAAAAGTAAAAGCACCAAACTGTGAGGAGGTCTTCAGCATTTTTGAAACCTTAGAGAATTATAAATAAAAAAGAGAGCCTTTCTAAGTATGATACCATAGGGAGATCCATAAAGTAAAAGAATGGTGGATTGTAAAAACTAACTTTGAAGAAAAGAGAAACAGGTAATGAAATAGGGACCAAGCGCTTAATTCACAGACACTGACACCAAAAATACCAGTTATAAAAAGGAGAGGTTTATTAGCCAAGAGCCGGGCTGGCGGCCACTTGCCTGCTGGACATGACAGTCCCACAGCAAGGGGCCCCCATTAGCTGTAGGGACTTGCTTAAATGGGGCAAAACCACATTGGGACTTTCCAAGTGGGCCAAACCGCAACATCCTGGAGGCTTAGGTACTTTTCAAGCAATGTAAGCGGGGTTCACAGAAGTGAAAAAAAAAAGCTGTTAAACAGTTTAACCTAGCCAGCAGGTGTGGTTGCCGGTTTCCAGGAAGGGAACTTTTTTTTTTTAACTGTGCAAAGGTTGAGTATATGCTTAGCCTAATTTTTGACACTGTAGATGTCTTTTTAAGCCCCCTTCCACATTCCCCCCTTTCAGTTGTTCCTGGAGTCAAATCTTTGACTCTTTCTACAGGGGAGTTCTGAGGACCATTAATTTTATTGATGACACACTATTTTTAACATAACCAAGGAGGCTTTTAACTAAGCAAGGCCCTACTGTTATACCTATTAGGAGTAGGAGGAGAGGCACCGCCATTGCTGAGATCAGAGTTGTAAGTCAGGGGGACCAAGAGAAGAGGGACTGATACCAATTTCCTGAGGCTTATCTTTGCAGTTTTCTTTGTTTTAGATTGTCTCTTACCAGGGCAAGAGTGTCTCGGATGACCCCAGATTGGTTTGCATAGAAACAGCACGTTTTTTTAGGGCCATGCATAGCCCTCCCTGCTTCATAAAGAGGAGATCAAGTCCCCTCCTGTTTTGGAGCACGACCTCGGCTAAGGAATTAACTTGCTGCTCTAGGCAGGATATGTTCCACTCCAGGAGTCCTAGGTTTTTATCAACATGTTTAGTTAGCTTTTTGAGGTTTTGGTTCCCAACGACCAGAGAAGCTGTACTTATTGCCATGGACCCTGCAGTTCCTAGGCGAATGAGGAGGGGCACTAATATGGGGACCCGCTTGGATTGCCCGAGGCCTGAGAGTCCAAGGTGTTCTCGTCCCTCCATTCCTTCATAGATATATATGAAGTAGTATATATGAAGGGGTAGTATATGCACTAAGACACAGATTTCTGCAGTGTCCCTGAAGTATTTTAAAGCAATACAGGGTGTTATACCTTGCGTACAAGCAAACCAGGTGGTGGGCAGTACAACAGGTCTTTAGAGGTTTTTCTAAGGAACAATAGTTTCGCACCCCCATGCAGCACAGTGGTGGTGTCCTGCTTTGTGGCAACGGGCTGGTCCCGATGCTGGGCAAGCATAAGAAACAACATTTAAATTCCTTTTCATAAGCTAAGGTGCCACATTTGTCAGTGTGTGTGTCCCCAAGGGTTAGACCTGGCCATAATTTATAAAGGTTAAATTAAAAACAGGCTGCCTGCTTCCTCTGTAGACGGCAATTACTGTCCCAGTGACGGTATTTCTTAGTTCCCAGGAATAGTTCCCTGGAGGATAGGGATTACGCAGGTTAGGCCAATAGGCCTCAAATTGGGGAAAGTATGCAAGGAATATAATTAAGATACTGGCCCTGCAAAAGTCTTATCTTTAGAAGATCTTCTCCAGTAGCTGGTTTGACAACTTTCCATGTTTCCAGGGGCACGGTGGTGGCTGCCTTTACTTGTGAATGGTGAATCCAGGGGCGAACACTGCTGACTTCGATGGCTGTAGGAGTAGTAAGGATTACTATGTGGGGCCTTTTCCACCTTGGGTGAGAGCCTCAGCTTTGTGCCGTTTTATCCAGACCTGGCCACTGGGCTGGAACAGGTGTGGATGTGCCAGAACCAGTTTCCAGAAGGCTGCCTGCACAGTCTCAATGACAGCTTGCTGAACTCTTTGAAGAGCCTGCAGTGACTGAAGCAAATTATGGTTAGACAGTTCTAGTGTTTTTTCCAGTCCAATTTTTGGAAGTAATGGGGCGGGGGTGTCCAAACAGAATTTCAAAAGGAGTTAGACCCTTGATGTAGGGGGTATACCTGGCCCTTAAGAGGGCATAGGGAAGGAGTGTTTACCCAACCTTCGCCGGTCTCCAGGGTTAATTTGGTTAAGGTCTCTTTAAGTGTCCGATTCATTTTTTTTTAACCTGTCCTGAACTCTGGGGATGATAAACACAATGTAAGTTCCAATTTATCCCCAAGGTTTGTGCAATACCTTCAGTAAGCTTAGAAATAAATGCTGGGCCATTATCTGAGCCTATTGAGATAGGTAGACCATATCTTGGTATGATGTTATTTAAGAGTTTCTTTACTGTTACAGAAGCAGTTTCAGTTTTTGTAGAAAATGCCTCAACCCATCCCGAGAAGGTGTCTACCAAGACCAATACGTATTTATATTCATATTGCCCAGGTTTGACTTCTGTAAAGTCTATTTTCCAATGTCTCCCAGGGGTTAGTCCCCTATCTTGGACCCCTTGGGTGGATACACTGACCTTAGCATTATTAATCTGTTGGCATGACACATAGCCTTGAATGAGCTCCTGGGTGAGCTGGTCCAGATGAGGGAGATAGAATTTTTTTCTTATAAGTAAGTTCGGTTAGTTTTGTTCTTCCCAAATGAGTACCTTCATGGAGCTGCCTTAGGATTTGTTGTCCCAGGACTTGAGGGAGGAAGGTTCTGCAGTCCTGAAGTTGAAACCTTCCCTTTGGGTTTGAGGTTGTCTGCAATTTTTGTGCAGCGAGGAGGTCTTCTTCTGTATATTTTAGTGGCTCACATAGAACCGGAGGAGGCAGCGCCAGCAGGCATGTGGTTCTACAGTAAGCAGCTTCTCTGGCTGCTTGATCTGCTTTTCTATTTCCTATTGCCTCTTTTGAGTTTCCTTTTTGGTGGCCCGGGCAATGGATGATGGCGACCTGCTGTCAGTGTAGATGTTGACAACTTCTCCTTCACCTGCTTTTAGGGCCTCGGTTAGGGCAATCGGTTCTGCTTTTTGGGCTGATGTTCCCTGTGGAAGAGGCTCAGCCCAGATAGTTCCCTGTAGAGTACCACTGCTGCCCCTGCATACCTTACCCCATTCTGGATGAAACTGCTGCCATTCGAGAAAAGCGTTAGGTCGGGGTTTGTTCTCGGGACATCAGTTAGGTCCCAGCGCAGCTTCTGGAACTCAGTTGTTTCATAACAACAATGCGGTGGCCCTGTGGGACGTTCTTCCAGTAGTAAAGTTGTAGGGTTCAAGCTGGGGGTATGCTGGAACTTGATGTGGGGTTGATTTAAAAGTAGCTCTTGATAATGAGTTATTCAGGTGTTCAATATCCATTTGTCAGGGGCCCCTCGGAGTAAAGACTCCACTGCATGTATGGCCATGACAGTCAGATTCTGCTCCAATGTTCGTTTGTCTGAGTCCTTTACTAACATGGCAATGGCTGCTATAACCCACAAGCAGGGCAGCCAACCCGAGGCTACTGGGTCCAGTTTTTTTGACAGGTAGGCGACCGGCCTGTTCCATGGGCTGAGCTTTTGGGCTAGGACCCCCCCCGGGTGATGCCTCATCTTTCATCCACGTAAAGATAGAAAGGTTTTTCAATATCCAGCAAGGCCAGGGCTGGAGCTGAGACCAGGGTGTTTTTAAGGACTTGGAAAGCTTTGTTCCCCTCCAGTGTCCATTTAAAATTAACCTCTGAGCTGGGCTTGGTGGCTCAACCTGTAAGCCCGCGCCTTTGGGAGGCTGAGGTGAGTGGATTGCCTGAGTTCACGGGTTCGAGACCTGCCTGGGCAACTTGGCAAGATCTCATCTCTACAATAAATTAAAAAAAAAAAAATGAGCCGAGTGTGGTAGTGCGCGCCTGTAGTTCCGGCTACTTGGGAGGCTGAGGCAGAAGGATTGCCAGAGCCCAGAAGGTCGAGGCTGCAGTGGCCGGGAGTGTGCCACTGCCCTCCAGAGCCTGGGCAACAGAGTGAGACTCCAACTCAAAAAAAAAAATCCTTGTGGGAGTCATATCCAGGTTAACTGGCCATTTTCCCCCTTTTGCAAACAAGGGTTGGCTCTGCTTAGCCAATGGGATGCTGAAGAAGGCATCCTTAAGGTCCAGGACAGTGTATACCTGCCTCTCTGGAGTTAACCCGCTGAGGAGGGTGTATGTGTTGGGGACTGTAGGATGGATATCCTCCACTCGCCTGTTGACCTCCCTGAGGTCCTGGACAGGGCAGTAGTCTCCTGTGCCCGCCTTTTTTTTTTTTTTTTTTTTTTTTTTTTTTTTTTTTTTTGAGTTGGAGTCTCACTCTGTCGCCCAGACTGGAGTGCAGTGGCCGCTCCGGCCACCGCAGCCTCGACCTGCTGGGCTCCGGCGATCCTTCCGCCTCAGCCTTCCGAGTAGCCGGAATTACAGGCATGCGCCACCACGCCCAGCTGATTTTTTGATTTATTGTAGAGATGAGGTCTCGCTGCCCAGGCGGGTCTCGAACCCGCGGGCTCAGGCAATTCACTCACCTCAGCCTCCCAAAGGCACGGGATTACAGGCTGAGCCACCGAGCCCGGCTGTGCCCGCCTTTTTGACAGGAAGAAGCGGAGTGTTCCAGGATGAGTGGCATGGCACTAGGATTTCAGCTTCCCGGAGACGCTGGATGTGGATTGCTATGCATTTTCAGGCCTCTGGGGATATAGGGTACTGTTTTACCCTAATGGGTGTTGCCTGACTTGTGAGCTGTACAACAACTGGCGGTTGATGGGATGCCAGCCCAAGGGAGTTTAATTCGGCCCAGACGGGGAAACTCAGTCTGGAGCTGAGCCAGCAGTATGGCCTTTGAAGAGTCAAGAGGGGCCCCACCTTCTGTTAACACATATTCCTCACTTAAGGGAACAGTAACAAGAATTTTTGATGCTCCTGGTGGGTCTAGGCTTACTGTTGCCATGGTTTCCTCAAAACCTATGTTGGCCTTAAGCTTGTGTAAGAGGTCATGTCCCAGGAGTGGGTATGGGCAGTCTGGCATTACTAGGAATGAATGAGTTACTTCCCCTTTTCCCGAATTTGTTGTTCTTTTGGTGGTCCAGGGGCATAATTGAGTCCCGGTTGCCCCCTGAACCAAGGAATGCTTATTCTGAAGTGGGTCATTGTACTTTTGGAGGATGGAATGCTCAGCCCTGTATGCACTAAAAAGTGGACAGGGCTTCCCCCCACTGTTAAGTTTCACCCTGGCTCCAGGGGGGAATTGACAGAGCCCTGGCTTCATCAGTCAGTTTGCAATTGAAGCACAGGACTAGAATTTGGTGAGCACCCCAAAAGGGCATTCTTGTGGTCGGGGTGGCCTGTCTGGGCAGTCTTTTACCCAGTGCCCAATTTTTTTACAGTAGGCGCATTGATTTTTTTGCTAGTGGAGTTTTTCGCCCCAGTGCCGGTTCCTCTTTTCCCTGTTGGCTGCTTGGCTTAACTTCCTGTAAAGTTGCTGCTACTACTTTGGCCATCCTTTTGGTTTGTTGGTTTTCAAGCAGGTCCCTGCTATTATCGACCTTCTGGGCTACCTCAGTTAATTCTGATAATATTTTCCCTTCAATTTCTTCAATTTTCTGCAATTTCTTTCTTATATCAGGGGCTGACTGGGAGACAAAGGCTATAACTAAAGCCCTCCGATTTTCTGGAGCCTCTGGGTCTATGGAAGTATATGTCTGATAGGCCTCTATAAGGCGTTCCAGAAAAGCCATAGGAGATTCCTGTGAGCCTGAGTTACCTCACTTACCTTAGACAAATCTGTGGGCCTCCTAGCGGCAGCCCAGAGACCCAACATTGGGTCCGGATGTCTGGCATGGGGAAGAGGGGGATAAAGGAGACGATACGAGGACCCACTCCTGGTGAGTGACAGGCTGAGAACCTGATGGGCCCCCTGCTCCCGCTCGGATGTAGAGTAGGGTGGGGGGATTTCATCACCCTCCGGTGGGTTCTGGAGGACCGGAGGTTTGGCTTTTGGAGTTTCCTGTAGGGCTAAAACACGAGAAGAATAAGCTTTCTTTTCAGCTTTCTTCATCCAGGATGGCTGCTGCATTACCAGGAGGTACCAGGCAGTGATGTACAGAATCTGGTGAGGGTGGCATCGATAGATAAACTATCGGACCTTCCCCACTATGGCAGGGTTGAAGGTCCCCTCCGGTGGCCAGCTGCAATTAGGAAATGTGGGCCATTCGAGGGAATAAAACGTGGTTAGGTTTCCTTGGTTTACCTGATAACCCGACTGCTGTACCACTCCTTGGAAATCCTTGAAGCAGCACAAAACCAGTTGCAGAGGGGTGTCAGGCTTAGAGCACTGCTGCCCCATAATATCTATAACACTGACAGACACAACAGTGACTAACACTGAACAAATAAAGACAATAACACAAACTGAACAGATCTAACTGCCCAAGGGCAATACTGGCGGGCCCAATGACATCTCACTCATGAGGCTCTGGGACCTCGGACCCAGGAATTAGTGCTGCATCCAGCTTTCCTGTGGGTCCAACCAGAAGTGCACACAAACAGAACAGGAACTTGACTCACCTCTCAGAGGGCTCCGGGGACTCACCTCTCAGAGGGCTCTGGGGGCGTTGTCAGTCTGCCAGAGACGACAATCAGCCGTCTGCGAGTCCACAGACTCACCAGGCCTGACGAACACCGAGGATCACGGGTATGCAGACCCACAAGGTCAGCGGGTGACTGGGGCTGGGGATTAAGCTCTTGGATCTCCCAGGCAAGCCCCCAAATGAAATAGGGACTGAGCACTTAATTCAGACACTGACACCAAAAGTACAAGGTATAAAAAGGAGAGGTTTATTAGCCAAGAGCCAGGCCGGCAGCCACTTGCCTGCTGGACATGACAGTCCCACAGCAAGGGGCCCCCATTAGCTGTAGGGACTTACTTAAATGGGGCAAAACCACATTGGGACTTTCCAAGTGGGCCAGACCACAACATCCTGGAGGTCTATATACTTTTCAAGCAATGCAAGTGGGATTCACAGAAGCGAACAAAAAAAGCTGTTAAACAGTTTAACCTAGCCTGCAGGTGCTGTTGCCAGTTTCCAGGAAGGGAATTTTTTTTTTTAACTGTGCAAAGGTTGAGTACATGCTTAGCCTAATTTTTGACATTGTAGATGTCTTTTTAAGCTCCCTTCCACAGTAAAACTGAAAAGCAAGCAATAATATGGGGGGAAATATTTGCAACATGATAAAGAGTCAGTGTCCTTAAAACAAATTAGTAAATTCTCAAAAGAAAAATGGCAAACAATGTGAATAAGCAGTTCATAGATTACTTTAAAATAGCCAAGACATAGGTGAAAAATATATGATATCAACACTAATCAGAAGATTACAGCCCAGCTTGGTGGCTCAACCTGTAATCCCAGCACTTTGGGAGGCCGAAGCGAGTGGATTGCCTGAACCCGCAGTTTAAAGTCCAGCAGGGCAACTTGGTGAAGATCTTTTCTCTACAATAAATTTTTTTTAATTAACTGGATGTGGTAGTGCACACCGCATTTCCAGCTACTTGTAAGGCTGAGGCGGAAGGATCGCCGGAGCCCAGCAGTTAGAAGCTGGGGGTGGCTGTGAGTGTGCCACTGCACTCCAGTCTGGGCGGCAGAGTGAGACTCTGACTTAAAAAAAAAAAAAGTTTGCAAAATAAGCCAACAATGAGATGTCAGTATGTGTTTTCTGTCAAAATAGCAAAGATTACCAAGTAATACTCAACTCAAGGGAAAATTGACATTAGCATACATTGTGCTTGTATGAGCATAAATTGATACAACTTTTTTTTTTGAGTTCGAGTCTCACTCCATCGCCCAGGCTGGAGTGCACACAGCCATGCCAGTGTCAACCTGCTGGGCCCAGGTGATCCTTCTGCCTCAGTAGCTGGATCCTTCCAAGTAGCTGGAACTACAGGCACACACCCATCTATTTTTTTTATTTATTGTAGAGACAAGGTTTCACCAACTTGTTCAGGCTGGTCTCGAACCCCTGGGCTCAGGCAATCCTCTCACCTCGGCCTCCTAAAATGCTGGCATTACAGGCTTGAGCCACCACACCCGGCCCAATACAACTTTTTAATAAGGAAGGTCAGCAGTATTATCAAAACTTTTTAAAATTAGGATATAGGTTGGACTTGGTGACTCAGTCTTTAATCCCAGCACTTTGGAAGGTCGAGGCAAGTGGATTTCCTGAGCCCATGGGTTTGAGACCCACCCTGGCAACTTGGCAAGATCTTGTCTCTACAATAAATTGAAATTAGCTGGGTGCAGTGGCATGTGCCTGTAGTTCCAGCTACCTGGAAGGCTGAGGTGGAAGGATCACCGGAGCCCAGCAGGTCAAGGCTGTGGTGGCCAGGAGCGTGCCACTGCACTCCAGTCTGAATGATGGAGTGAGACTCCAACTCAAAAAATAAGTAAAATAATAAAATAAAATAAGGATATACTTTTTAAAAAAATCAGAGTCTCACTCTATCTGGGCTCGACGATCCTTCACCTCAGTCGTCCAAGTAGCTGGAACCACAGGCATGTGCCACCACATGCCAGCTAATTTTTTTATTTATTGTAGAGACAAGATCTCACCAAGTTGCTCAGGCTGGTCTCAAACCTCTGGGCTCAGGCAGTCCTCTCACCTCTGCCTCCCAAAGTGCTGGGATTACAGGCATGAGCCACCATGCCCAACTGATATACTTTGACTTATCAATTCTACTTTAGGAATCTAAGCATAAATATGAAAATAAGCATAAATACTTATAGGAATGTTCGTTTTAGTGCTATTTAGAATAGCGAAATGAAGAACTACCCTAGATTGAAAACAATAGATAATTAGTTAAATAAATTATAGCATATTCATATTATAAAATTATATACAGATTGAGCATTCCTAATCAAAAAATTAAAAATCTGAAATGCTCTAAAATCTGAAACGACTTGAGTACCAACATGACACTGCAAAGCATTTTCCAATCATGACCTCATGTGATGGGTCACAGTCAAAATCTAGACAAAACTATTTCATTCACAAAATTATTTAAAATATTGTATAAATTTGCCTTCAGGCTGTGTGTATATGGTGTATATAAAACATAAATGAATTTTTTGTGTTTAGACCTGGGTTCCATCCCTAAGATATTTCATTATATATAAGCAAATATTCCAAAATTTTAAAATTCCAAATTTCAAAACTGTTGGGAGTTGGCCATGAAGGCCCACCTGAATGTTAGAAATCAAGGTGGACTATGGACCCTGAGACCACTAGGATGAGTTTAGGAGCTGTTGGCCCATTCCCTCCTCCTTTTTTGCTGTTTAGCACATCTCATTAGAAGGAACTTTGATGATCTAAGCATGAAACTCTTAGAGAATGACAGGCATGGCTTACTTTAAGAGTCCATTATTCCCGTTTCTCACAGACTGCAGTTTCAGCTTTAAACTTTTTTTTTTTTTTGAGTGGGAGTCTCACTCTGTCACCCAGACTGGAGTGCAGTGGCCACTCTCGGCCACCTCAGCCTCGACTTGCTGGGCTCCGGCGATCCTTCCGCCTCAGCCTTCCGAGTGGCTGGAATTACAGGTGCGCACTACCATGCCTGGCTGATTTTTTACTTATTGTAAAGATGAGGTCTTGCCAAGTTGCCCAGGTGGGTCTTGAATCCGTGGGCTCAGGCAATCCACTCACCTCAGCCTCCCAAAGGCACGGGATTACAGGCTGAGCCACCGAGCCCAGCTCGGCTTTAAACTTAACACAGTTCAAACTCAAGTCACATTTGGTAGCCTTTAATATGGTACAAGCTTCTTTATAAGATTTTAAAGTATATTTGTAGAATCAGTATATACATATAAAGTGCTGTTTCAACTTTAATAATATAGATAATTATCTAGAGTTACTAGAAAAGGCCCAGCACGAACTTTGGGCTGGGCCATATTCCTAAGGGCCCAGCGCATACTTTGGACTGGACTGCATTCTTTTAAACCAGTTTTAGCTACAGTTAGTGTAGGGTTTTTTTACTTATTATAGAAATTGAATTTTTTTATTCATAGAAAGTATTGTAGAATAGGTTATGCTACATCAGTGAATTATATTAGTTTGAGCATGATCAAACATGATATTTTGAGGTTTAATAAGAATACAGCTAACTTTAGAAATTTCATTGTTTCCATTTTCTACATTTGCAGTTTTGGCTTTAATACAATTTACAGTTTATATTTGGGTTTTATTTTTAGAAGCTTTATTGCTGATGATCAGCTTTATATATTAGGATTAGGAATTGGAAACTTTTAATAGGATTTTAGAACAGCCATTTTGTTAAGAGATTGTAATCAATTGTTCCTAGAAATGGCCCAGCGTGATCTTTTGACTGGGCCACATTCTTTAGGAACTGGTTTGGGCTATAATTAAGAGTTTCTATAGTATAGGTAGAATTAGCATAAAATAGAAAGGAATTAGGATTTAAGTTGGTCATTAGGTGTTGTGTATGCATAAGTTTTAAAAATTATGATTATTAGAATATTATGATGTTAGAATTGTTGTATTGCTTTTGAGGAATATTAACCAAGCATGAGGAACAGTGAGATAATTTTGGGATTGTCCTTCCTCATACTTGAGGAAACACCTGGTAGGTGGGGCCACCCTTCATCCACATGGCTTTGTGTTCATGTAAATGTCTTGTGATTTAATTGGGATTGTCCTTCCTCATGCCTGAGGAAACACCTGGTGGGTGGGGGATGCCCCTCATCCACCTGGCTTTGTGTACACATGAAAGTCTTGTGATTTAACCTGTGAAAATTTGGGATAAAAGACTTACGGTTTGTCCCATTAAACAGCTTCTGCACTAGACAGGAGTCCAGTCTCTTTCTTTCTTTCTTTCTCTTTATTTCTCCAGAATAATCACCGATGCCATCACACCTCCCAGGGCTCCCTGGGAGCCCCTAAATCTCTCTGCAGGGGCTGGCCCCCTGCACAAAATATTTCTGGTCCCAAAATGTTGGATAAGGGATATTCAACCTGAATAGCTGTGTAAAATATTTTAGGAGAATTTTTTCTTTTTTGAGTTGGAGTCTCACTCTGTCGCCCAGACTGGAGTGCAGTGGCACGCTCCTGACCACCGTAGCCTCGACCTGCTGGACTCTAATGATCTCTCCATCTCAGCCTTCCACGTAGCCAGAACTACAGGGACACACTACCACGCCCAGCTAATTTTTGGTTTATTGTAGAGATGAGGTCCCACCAAGTTGCCCGGGTGGATCTCGAACCTGCGGGCTCAGGCAATCCATTCGCCTTGGCCTCCCAAAGTGCTGGGATTACAGGCTGAGCCACTGAGCCTGGCCTAGAAGAATTTTCAAATGACTCAGACAAGCCAGGTTTGGTGGCTTAGCCTGTAATCCCGCACCTTTGGGAGGCCGAGGTGAGTGGATTGCCTGAGCCCGCAGGTTCAAGACCCACCTGGGCAACTTGGCGAGACCTCATCTCTACAATAAATCAAAAAATTAGCTGGGTGTGGTAGCGCACGCCTGTAGTTCCAGCTACTTGGAAGGCTGAGGTGGAAGGATCACCAGAGTCCAGCAGGTTGAGGCTGCAGTGGCCGGGAGCGGCCACTGTACTCCCTGAAGGATGATGGCACCAGTGAGACTCAACATCCTTTGAGGTCAAGAGATTTATTAGAGCAGCGGCTACAGAGAGAGGGAAGAAGGTCTGTAACCGCCTGGTAGGGAAGGGGGAGTGAGTGAGTGAGGGCGAGAGAGGTCTGTATTTATTGGTTTGGGAGGGGGCGGCCAGTGCTCTATCGGAGCCTGGCAGTGCCGGCCAGTGCCATCATAGGGTCTTTATTGGCGGGAGCTATGAGGTAGTATTCCTGCAGGGAGAGAATATTTGTGTGTAGGTTAAGTTTCGCGCGTGCGGGAAGAGCAGGAGCTTAGGGTCTTTGTTGTCTTTGTTTGGCTCCATATAGTGTTTTAGCGCCATCTCGGGAGACTCCCCTCTGACTGTTCCCTGTGCCTTTCATTCCCACCTTTTCTGTTTATTTGGGAGAGGGGCGTCATTATTCTTTCTGGCTTCCTGCTGGATGTGGGCATTGTGGGGTGAGGTGGGGGAAGGTCACAGAACCAGCCAGAACAGGGCCCAGAGATAGGCGCTGAAGGTGAAGATTTCTGCAGGCGAAAGTTTTATAAAAGTCCCTTGTAGATGTAGAATGGCGACTTGTTCCGGCCACTCCTCCAGCAGTCACGAGAGCAGTAGTAACCAGCTGTCTTGGAGTAGACTGTGGAGGTAGATAGAGAACCTGGAAGAGAGCATATCTAAAAGAAAAGTTAAGTGATGTTTAGGGACGAGGTGTTGACTCCTCTACTGGGACAGGTTGATAGGAGGTTAAGGTTTTGATTTGAGAGTTCAATTAAGCATTGTTGGAGAAATTTAAAGATACATGGGGCTATTAAACAAAAAACGCAAATTAAAATGACAGGGCCTAGGAGCGGGGCCAGCCAGGTGACAAAAGGGTGTTACAGCCAGATGAAGGGAGAAGAGTCTAGCTGTTGGTGGCGCTGTTTTAATTCATCACTTAGATGGCTGAGGACGTTTAGATTTTCTTCTACTAGGCCAGTCTCGTTAATGTAATAACAGCATTGCTCTCCAAGAAAGAGGCAAGTGCCTCCCTTGTCGGCCATTAGGGGATCTAAGGCTCACCTATTTTGTAAGGTGACCTGGGCTAGCGAGGTGATTTGGCGTTGTAAGGAGGCTAGGGACGTTGCTGAGGCCTCTAATGTAAGTTAGTAGTTTATTTGCTAAGTCTTGGGAGGAGGTAATGCTGTATGCTAGAGCCCCACTGCCTAGGCCTGCTGCTGCCAGATCAGAGGCAAGAGACACTCCTGCGATTACAGGAAGAAAGACTGCCCATTTCTGGTGGGGGTGGGGTGACACTATCAGTGTTGCAGGTTTGTTTATTGTGTATTTTGTTTCAAATTCCCCTTGTATAGGGTCAATTGAGGTACCAGGGTGACCAGGACACATGATGACTTAAAGGTTTTAGTAAGGGTGCCGTTGCACCAGATGAAGAAGCCAGGTGGGGCACAGGTAACGTTGACATGTGATGGTTGAGTTGGAGTTGTGAACAGGGGAATTCCTGATAGTGAGGGAAAATGAACAGTAGGATTTTGTGTGCAGGGGGTGGTAAGATTTCCTATGAATGGTACTGCTGTGAATGGGGGGTGGCTGAGGGCTGCACATAGGAAGCAGTCAGAAAAGTTGCCTAGATGTGAGTAGTTGAGAAAGCGTGCTCCCTGTTGGACTACTGAGAGCCAGGAAAATGGGGTGGCTTTGGTTGTCTGTTTTATGAAGGTTTGTAATATTGCCTCTTGTTTTGTTATTACAGGGGCTAAGTTTGGGATACTTGGTTGAATTCGGACATAGGTGCGGTAAATTTTGATGGTTCCTACTGGGGTGGAGTCGTCAATTCCGTTGTAGACCTTGCCTACCACCCTCTTTTCCCACATGTTATCCCAGGGATGTTTGATGTTGAAGTAGAAGTGATCTCCGCCTTGTGAAGTGAGAAGAAAGACACCTTTATCACCTTTAACCCTTTCTATCCTTATGGAGTGGATCAGGCAAGAGACTTTTGGGCACCCCCCCATAAATTTCAGGGTTTCGTTTACAGTAATCTTGGGTTTGGTCAAAAGAAAGCAGAATTGAGGTACTTTGTGCCATGTTAAAGTAACTGAGCGCATGGAAGAGAGAGACATGGGAAGAGAAACTCGAGACTGGCAGCCATATGGCTGGCAGTCCGCTGTGGCCAGACGTTGGGTGTGTGAGTGGCCTTTAGAAGTCCAGAACTCTTCTACAAAGAATCTTCAGCGAAATGGTGGGGCGGGTGGAGTTGTTTCACCGCTGAGGTGGGTTAAAATTAAAAGGGAAGGAGGGTTAGGCTGATGGACATAGTGTTGTAAAGAGTGAATGTTTATAAAAGACACTTAATAAGAATGAAGCTAGTTATAATGAGGAGGTATGTAATAGCCACCAAAACTTTGGCTGTGGATGGCCAATTTGTAGGTGTTGACCAAGTAAGTAATACAGTAAGGAGGATGGCAATTAAGCCAAGAAAGGAAAGGGGCCAAGGGCTACAAGTTTCCTGTACTGAATCCAGGATGTTTGTTTGGATTTGGATTTGGGTGGGTGGCGAGTCGGGACAAGCGAAGTCTGAGTGACTGTTCTGGAACCTGGGAGCAGGTGTACCTGTGGGTAGGTGGACAAGTATTATTATGGGTGGATTGTGAGGAAGGAGGGGTGGCAGGTTTAAGACGGGAAATGTGAATCCATGGGGTAACCTGCCGTTGGGCTGTGATAAGTTTTGCTGCCGTGGGAGGGATAAAACTACTTGAAGAGGTTCAGACCACTTTGGGTTAAGGTGAGTTTTAGTTTCCGGGTCAGAAAAATAGACCCATTGTCCAGGAATAAGAGGAGGTGGGATTTGACCATTGGACGAGACAGGTAAAAGGAGGTTTTGATATTCCCAAATGTGGGAACGAATGAAGGACAAGAGGGGGTAAAGTATGTGATTGGGTGTCAGAGGGGTTGCGGTGGGGATTCCTGGGGGCAGCACTGGACGGCCGTACATCACTTCAAAAGGCGAGAGTTGGGACGGTTTTTTTGGGAGAACTCGCATGCGGAAGAG
Source organism: Cephalopachus bancanus (assembly GCA_027257055.1). Lineage (NCBI taxonomy): Eukaryota > Metazoa > Chordata > Mammalia > Primates > Tarsiidae > Cephalopachus > Cephalopachus bancanus. The sequence continues at coordinate 6,613,638 of JAPVLO010000037.1, forward strand.
GGCCAGTGGGAGGAGGGAGACCCAGTCTCGAAGGAGTTTGAGGGATAATTTGGTGAGAGTGTCCTTGAGGGTACGATTGGCTCGCTCAACCTTTCCGGACAATTGTGGGTGGTACGGGATATGGAAATGCCAGTTAATGTGGAGGTTGGTTGTTAGGGATTGTACCACTCATGAGGTAAATTTGGGTCCGTTATCAGACTGGAGAGATAAAGGGACACCAAACCTAGGAATTATGTGATTGGCAAGGATGGACCCTACAGTTGCTGCTTGCTTGTTTGTGGTGGGGTATGCCTCTACCCATCCAGAAAAGGTGTCAACCAAGACGAGGAGGTATTTGATGTTGCGAACTGAGGGCATGACAGTAAAGTCAACGTGCCAGTCCATACCCGGAAACTGGCCCCGGGCCTGATGCGTGGGAAATGTTCCCAGTTTTAAGGGGTATGGGGATTAGTTCGCTGGCAGATAGAACCTTGAGAGGTAATGGTTTTTATAAGCTTTATATGGTGGGGGTCGAGGGTGAAGAAGTTTTTTAGGAAAGACATTAGAGCAGAGGGATTGGTATGAAAGATTGAGTGTAGATATGGGATGAGGTCGGAGATAGAGGGGGGGTTTGGCGGTGGTGAATTAGTGGGAGGCATATGGCTTGGACCAGGGCGGGTACAGCCGCCATAGTGGGGATGGACCCTGAGGCTGCTTGTTGGGCCGCGTTATCCGCCCTGGAGTTTCCCTGAGTTATGAGTGAGGAGTCGGACTGGTGGGCCTTGCAGTGAAAAATGCCAACATTGGTGAGAAGCAGAGAGGCAGTGAGAAGGTTGGAGATTAGTTTAGCATTAATTACTGCTGAGCCTTTGATAGTCAGCAACCCCCTTTCCTTCCATATGGCCGAGTGGGAGAGGAGAATGAGGAAAACATATTTGGAGTGAGTGTAGAGTGAGAGGGAGTGTCCAGCCACTAGCTGGAACGCTCGAGTGGCAGCTATAAGTTCTGCCTGTTGATTAGTGGTGCCTGGCGGAAGAGGCTTTGCCTCAATGACGTGTGTAATAGAGGTGATGGCGTATCCCGCAACCCAGGACCCGTTGTGTAGGAAGGAGCTGCCATCAGTGAACCAGGTATAGGAGGGGGAGGGCAAAGGGCCCTCTTGGATGTGAACTGGGCAAGGGAGGAGAGCCTCCACAGCTTCTACACAGTCGTGGGTTGGTGGGGCTGTGGAGGGAGGGAGCAGCGTGGCTGGGTTTAGGGGCCCGCAAGTTTGAAAGGATATGGAGGGATCTTGTAAAAAGAAGACAAGGAGCGATAGGACTCGATCGGGAGGTAGCATTTGAAGGCCTTTGTAGCTTAGAAGGTGCTGTAGATGGTGGGGGGAGGTTACTGTGATAGGGGCCCCGAAGGTGAGTGTTTTGGATTCGCACAACAGCATGTGGGTGGCGGATAGCGCTTGCAGACATGGGGTCCAGCCCTGGATGGTGTGGTCTAACTGCTTTGAGAGATAGGCCACCAGGGCGAATGCCTGTCCTTAAAGCTGCCCTAGGACTTCCAGGGCCACCCCTTTGTTTTCGTGCACATACAAGATGAAAGGTCGGTGTATATCTGGCAGATGGAGAGCGGGGGCCCTTATGAGGGCTTGCTGAAGGGCAATAAAAGGTTGTTTGACGGAGGAGGATGTTAAGAGTGGCTCATTGGGGTCTCCCTTCATGAGAGTATAGAGTGGCTTTGCAAGTAGGGCAAAGTTGGGAATCCACGCCTGAAAGTATCCAGCCAGCCCCAAAAATGATTGGATTTCCTCTTTAGTCTTGGGTATATTTAGGGATTGGATTAGGGCTTTTCGGTCCGTTGTTATGACCTTTTGTCGGTGTGAGATGGCTACCCCCAGATATGTGACTTGTGTGGCAGACAGTTGGACTTTTTGAGGGGATAGCCAATATCCCTTTTCTGCTAGAAAGTTAAGAGTGAGTGCAGTGTCCGTTTGAGAATCAGCTAAGGAAGGGCTACACAGGAGGAGATCATCCACATACTGAATAAGGGTGGATTTGGTGAGAGAGACTTAAGATCTGCTGCTAAGGTTTGACCGAACAGGTGGGGGCTATCTCAAAATCCTTGTGGCAGGACTGTCCAGGTGAGTTGTTGTGAATGGCGAGATGTTGGGTCAGTCCACGTGAACGCAAAGATGTTTTGTGAGTCCGCTGCCAGAGGGACGGTGAAGAACACATCTTTAAGGTCGAGGACTGAAAAGTGAGTGGTAGTCGGGGGAATTGAGGATAGAATGGTATAAGGATTGGGGACTAGCGGGTGAATGGGGATGACAGCAGCGTTAATGAGTCTTAGATCTTGTACTAAGAGGTAAGTGCTGTCTGGTTTTCGTACTGCTAAAATGGGAGTGTTAAACGGGGAGTTGGTAGGGTGCAGATACCTCTTCTGTAATAAAGAGTTGATGACAGGTTGAAGTCCCAGGAGGCTGGAGGTAGGAAGAGAGCATTGCGGTTGGTTGGGGTGGGCAGAGGGGTTTTTGAGCTGAATGTGAACTGGGGGGAAGTGCGCTAGGGAGGGGGAGTTTACGTCCCATACTTGGGGATTTACTACAGAAGAGGGCAAAGGAGGGAGTGAGTCCGTTGGGAACTCTTCAGTCGTGAGAAGTGCCAAAAAGGGGTTTGTGGGGGATGGGTTGGTAAGGGCTGCACTTGGGTTAAAGGTGATGGACGCCTGGAATTTGGCTAGAATGTCCCTGCCCATAAGAGGTACAGGACATTGAGGCAGTACCAAAAAGGAATGAGTGAAGGGGACGTTTGCAAAAATGCATGTAACTACAGGAGTTATGCATGGAGTGATGGACTGGCCCCCTACCCCGACTACAGGGGACTTAGACGGGGAAGTTGGGCCCCAAAATTCTCGTATGATGGAAAGGGTGGCTCTGGTGTCCAGGAGAAAATGGATGGGGCACCTGTCAACCGTTATAGTGACCCTGGGCTCCCGACGATTTGAGATTTGTGTCGGGCAGGGAGACCCTGGGCCCCATCATTCCAAGGTTGCTGCCATACCCAACAGGTCTAAAGCAGGATTGGGGACTGACCCAGTCCCTATTTGAGGACTGGGGCAGTCTGTTGCCCAATGTCCTGCCTGACCACACTTGGGACATGGCTTTTGGGGCACTCTGGGGTTGGGACATCCTCATCCCCAATGTCCTGGTTGCCCACACTTGAAGCAGGGTCCTGGTGGTTGTCACTGGGTTCGGGCATTGCCACCACCTTGGGTGACACCAGAGGAACCCTTAGCTCCCTGGAGGGCCTGGGCCAGCATCTGATACTTATGTCTTTTTGCCTTTTTGTCCCAGTTGTGGAACACTTTAAAGGCAGTTACTAAGACATCATGTTGGGGAGTGAGGGGGCCTCTGTCAAGTTTTTTTAGTTTTGCCCTAATGTCTGGATAGCTTTGGGAGAAAAAAATATGTCATTAGGAGTTGCTGGCCATCAGGGGAGTCTGGATCTATGTGGGTATACTGTTGAAGTGCCTTAGTGAGTTGACTGAGAAAGTTAGAGGGATTCTCATCTTTGTCCTGAATAACTTCCTGAAGTTTTTCAAAGTTAACTGCTTTTTGTGCAGCCCTATGCAGCCCAGAAAGGAGGCAAGTAGAGAAGCGATTCCTGGACTCGATGCTAGCGGGAGAGTTATAATCCCAGACTGGATCCTGGTCTGGGACAGCCGCTGCACCAAGGGGTGAGCTGGGGTGGTTTGGTGAATTTCGTCTATGTTCTAGCCTGTTCCCAGACTCTCCTACATTCCTCCAAAGCAGGGTGTTGGAAAGGATTAGGTATATATCATGAAAAGTGAGGCTATAGGACTGGATGAGGTATTGAAACTCCTTAATGTAGGTGTCAGGATTAGTTGTATATGATCCAAGATGTTTTTCTATTTGTGAGAGGTCTGAGATAGAGAAGGGGACGTGTACCTGGACAATACCCTCTGCGCCTGCTACTTCGCGGAGGGGAGCTAGGACCACCGATGGGGGCTTGGATCGGGTTACCGGAGGGCTACACTGGGGAGTGATTGGAAGGGGAGGATATATAGGTTGAACTTCTGGAGCAGAAGTGGGAGGGGTTGAAGAGGAGGGCATGACCAGAGGAGCCTTGGGTTGCCTGTACGGTGGAGGTTCATCTGCAGGCTCGAAATCTGAGACAGAGGAAGAGGGAGCAGAGATGGAATTTGCAGGGTCTGCAGTAGGGGGAGGGGAATCTAGAGGAGGCTTACACGTGCTTGGAACAATGGGAGAAAGGGAAGTTACAGGGGAAGCAGTAGATGTTAGCATGAGTTGAGGGTGGAGGTTAGGGGGGTTACAGGTGAGACACAGCCAAGGATGTTCACGGAGGAGAGAAAAAGATTGGACATAGGGAATCTCCACCCACCTTTTTGAACGCTCACAAAAGTTATATAAATCCCTGATAACATCAGGATTGAGGGATCCCTGGGGGGGGCCACTGATTTTGATTGTCTAAGGGATATGTAGGCCAGTCCTGTGTGCAGAGGCGAATTAGATGCTTGGGCTTAATATCAGGAGAGAGAGAGAGGGTAGAGAGATTGTTTAAAAGGCATTTGAGAGGAGAATCGGCCGGCAGAGAGGATGAGCCCCCCATAGGGAACAGGCACACCCAATGGGGCGTCCCCCGAAGAGTCAGCTGTCCAAGAAGTGTGGCTGTGGCAAAGTCTGTCATCACAGAGATTTGGCACAGCCAGGGTTCTCCTGGAGAACCGAGGGGTCAAGGCACCTAGCGCTAGGATTTCCTGAATCAGACATAGAGCACTTGACCGGGGCAGCGGATGGGGAGTATCTTTACTGCCAGTCGAACAGAGTTTCGACGTGGGACCCCCTTAGAATCCACTGTGGGCCAACAGGCGTGGCCCGACAGCCATGGGATTCCTTAGGGAGGGGGGGAAAGAGATAGAATTTTACTAGAACTGCTGTGGGTTAACAGCTGTGGGGCCCCTGGGACCTGCTGCAAACCGGCAGCTGTGGGAGTTTTTAAAGTTTGAGAGAGATAAAGGAGAAGAGGAAGCCTTTAGGGTCTGCAGTGGTCTTGAAAGTCGAGGTGGGTGTGTTTTTCCTTGCCCGGGGGCCAGAGGGGGGTTTAAGTCCGTTCCCTCCGGAGTTCCCGGAAAGTTTTTACTCCCTTGTTTGGGGAGGGGACTTGCCTATTGAATGAGTGCTAGTGTGAATGTGGCTGGGGCGTTCAGAAGGGTGGGGAGAGTCCGGGAGAGCAGGACTGGCCACAGGCGCCAAATCGGGATCCCGCCCAGGGGAGAGAGACCTGCACAAGGGCAAGAAAGACCCGATTCACAGTGGGACCTAACACCCGTTAAGGCCAAGAGTTGAATGGGTTGAAGCGGGACGGGAGGGAGGGAAATCTCTGCCCACTTTTTTGAATGCTTATAGGAGTTAACGAGGTGGTTTTAGAGTCCTAGGCGGGAGAAGGAAAAACCAGTAGGGGGTCCGCTGTGGTTTTGAAAGCCTAGGCGGGGTGTGGTCCCCCCCTCACCTGGGGCCGAAAGAGCCGCCGGACGATCAACGGTCAGTCCCTTTCGGGTATCCCGGGAGGTTGTTAGGTTTTTCAGGTAGGGGCACTTACCTATCCGAGGTGGTGATGGATGCGGCGCTGGCATTCAAGAAAGTGGGCCAAGGCCTTAAGGGGCGAGTGCCACCGGCAACGGGAAGGGGCCTCGCCTTAGGGCGAGAGAGCTCCTGCCCGAGTGACGGCACCAATGAAGGACGATGGCGCCAGTGAGACTCAACATCCTTTGAGGTCAAGAGATTTATTAGCGCAGCGGCTACAGAGAGAGGGAAGAAGGTCTGTAACCGCCTGGTAGGGAAGGGGGAGTGAGTGAGGGCGAGAGAGGTCTGTATTTATCGGTTTGGGAGGGGGCGGCCAGTGCTCTATCGGATCCTGGCGGTGCCGGCCCGTGCCATCTTAGGGTCTTTATTGGAGGGAGCTATGAGGTAGTATTCCTGCAGGGAGATAATATTTGTGTGGAGGTTTAAGTTTCACACGCGCAGGAAGAGCAGGAGCTTAGGGCCTTTGTTGTCTTTGTTTGGCTCCATATAGTGTTTTAGCGCCATCTCGGGAGACTCCCCTCTGACTGTTCCTGTGCCTTTCACTCCAGTCTGGGTGACAGAGTGAGACTCCAACTCAAAAAAAATAAATGACTCAGATAAATGATGATGTGACATCATTGAATAAAACCAGCAATTATTAGGTCAAATGATTTCATTTGGACAAAAAAATAAAAGCATACTACTATAAATAAATGCGTAGAATAAAGACCAAGGCCAGGTGCAGTGGCTCACATCTGTAATCCCAGCACTTTGCGAGGCTGAGGTGAGAGGAAGGCCTGAGCTCAGGGGTTCGAGATCAGCCTGGGCAACTTGGCAAGACCTTTTCTCTACAATAAGCCAAAAATTAGCCAGACATGGCAGTGCATACCTGTAGTTCCAGCTACTTGGAAGGCTGAGGTGGAAGGATCACCTGAGCCTAGCAGGTCAAGGCTGTGGTGGCCATGAACAGCGTGCTAGTGCACTCCACCGTGGGTGACAGAGTGAAACTCCTACTTAAAGAAAAAAAGAAGCCAGGCTCAGTGGCTCAATCTGTAATCCTGAGCTTTGGGAGGCTGAAGTGAGTGGATTGCCAGAGTCCAGCAGGTTGAGGCTGCAGTGGCCAGGAGCGGCCACTGCACTCCAGTCTGGGTGACAGAGTGAGACTCCAACTAAAAAGAAAGAATAATTTAAAAAATTAAAAAAGAAAAAAAAAGAAGAGAAAAAAAGACCAGCCGGGCTCAGTGACTCAGCCTGTAATCCCACGCCTTTGGGAGACTGAGGTGAGTGCATTGCCTGAGCCCACGGGTTCGAGACCTGCCTGGGCAGGAGAGACCCCATCTCTACAATAAATAAATAAATAAATTAGCCGGGCGTGGTAGCGCGTGCCTGTAGTTCCAGCTACTTGGAAGGCTGAGGTGGAAGGATCACCGGAGCCCAGCAGATATAGGCTGCAGTGGCCAGGAGTGGCCACTGTACTCTAGTCTGGGAGATAGTGAGACTCCAACTCAAAAAAAGAAAGAAAGAAAAAAAGACCAGAAAGAGATTTGCTCAAAATAATAGTAGTTATCTCTAGGTGGTAGGACTAGGGGTGACTTTGATTTTCTTCTTTTTTTTTTTTTGAGACAGGGTCTCACTTTGTTACTCAAGCTAGAATGTAGCAGCATGGTCATAGCTCACTGTAACCTCCAACTCCTGGGCTGAAATGATTCTCTTGTCTCAGCCTCCCAAGGAGCTGAGACTACAGGTATGAGCCACCATGCCCAGCTAATTTTTTTTTAATGTTTTGTAGATATGGGATCTCTCTATGTTGCTCAGGCTAGTCTTGAACTCCTGCCTCTAGCAATCCTCCTGCCTCAGCCTCCCAAAGTGCTGGAATTATAAGCATGAGCCACCATGAGCAGTCTGATTTTCTTCTGCTTACATGTATTACCTAAATTTTCTACACAATGAACATGTATTTCTTTTGCAATAAGAAGCTATAAAAGCTAAAAGTTTTTTAAAAATCAAGAGGGAATAATGATTTGAGAGTGATATCTAGGACAAATGCAGGAACTTGGAGATTAACATTAGAC